>ULGS01000005.1:3676860-4935733 GCA_900519055.1 Yarrowia galli
TTCGTTGTATTGGTGAATAATGTTTTTGTTGATGAAGAAGGCATGGAAAGGTGACTCGAGGACGTTGTGGACTCGCATGTGTGGGTTTCGTACTGGGGCTGCTTCTGAAAAGGTCCTGATGACTGACTTGGAGTCCAAGCTGACTACTTCTCCGTGACACTTCATCTTGGTGGCCACCCTGTTTTGAACGATAAGATCATCGTTGGGTGGGTCACCAAGGTGTTGCCGTCCTAAAATCAGGCGTGGCTGGAGATCACGTTTAGAGCCAGTGAGTAGGCTTGGGTCGTTGGCCTCGAGGTGACTCCGTCCCTCACGAGAAAAGAAAACACTTTCATACATGACAACGCAATCTACAACCTCCTTAGATACCACCCTATTGAGCCATCGTTTCTCCTCAGACGACCACAGCTGCCTCACATCGATGGGGCATGATGAGTTCCTCAGGTAGGCGACATTGCTTAACAGGTAGATCAAAACTGGCGAAACATCCTTAATACTCACTTTATCCTCCTCCTCCATGATTACCTTGACTAAACGCAGAATGCGTTTTGCACGCTCGATTTGGAGCTTCTGGGGTAAGTTCCAGAGTCCAAAACCGCCACGTGAGGTGGGTGCAACTATTGCTGCACGGGAGTGTTCGGCTGTCGGTGTGGTGTTCTTGCGTGGGCGCAGTCGACACTTGTCTTCCATCTCATGCTGTACTGTGTTGATGTCGTAGTTGGTGGGGGGGTTGAAAGGGCCCCTGTACATAATCTGTGACGCGATGAAGGTGTTCATGTACCACGTCTTGGATCGTGTGGGCAGGCCGTGAAGTGCTGCGCGTTTAATCTGTTGTCTGATGTTCATGAACCATTCCTTGGTGGCCTTGGCTACTTCGGCCGGGTGGCCGAAAACTACTCCGAGGTATTTGAAGCAGGAGCCTGCCTCCAGGATGGTCGGGGTTGCTGGGGACCAGGATGTGAGGCCTGGTGTAATGTCGTTAGTGCTGGCTGGGAACCTCTGTGGCCCACAGGCACTCTCTGAAACCGTGATATTAATACTCAAGTAAGTGACGTGCATTACTTGAGCCATTACTTGGGGAGGGGATCAAGTAGTGAAGCACAATAAGTAGCGCCCTTCGAAAGACTACATCAAAAAAATAGCAGTACACTTCCTATGTTTCCACACTTATCCTGCCCCTACTCTGGCTCCCATCAGAAGACCTCGTCACATCGGGTACATACTCAGCTTGTCCCAGTATGAACCACTTTTAGCTCACCTCATCCACCTCGCTCCACTGCTGATAACGTACACGGAAACCTAATCCAATTTGTACTCCTCGCCAAACACACTGCTCCAGACACCATCTTTACAGCTTCAACAACTTGCTACAGAGATACTGCTTGATACCAGCGACCCCGTCGATCAGTCAGATACCGCCGTGATACAGCTTCGATACGTCGATTCCCTTGTCATGGACAATGCTACGATGACATCGTATCGATCAGCATTCGATCATGAACAATACGAACAACCTGAACTGATACCCTTGGGCGTATTACAGTCCAGCAGCAACCGACTCAACTGCAAAACCGCCGAATCCATATACAAAACGAAACCCCTGCTCAACTCAGCTCCTATCAATCAACCCTCTCTCACCTCGACTCGATGGGACGGAAGTGCAGTCATGACCTCGGCACAGAAAATGATAATTCCCCAAATCGAGGCCCATAACAACGGTGTGGACTCAGTGGCTTTGTCGATGAGCTACGTTAGCCTCGATAACGATCCTGGACCAGCCAGTATTTGCATGGTCAAGCCTTCTGATTTGCGCCAAACAAGTGTGTCCAAAACGATCATGGACCAATACAGAAGCCAACTTCGACTAGATCAGGATGCAGCTGAAGATCAGGACTACTCTACTATTAGAAGCGTTACGTTCCATCCTGTTGAAGACTTGCGAATCTATGAGCCTCTGACCGGGGAGCATTCGGAGAACACATTCTTCCCATCGCCAGGGTCAGGCTCCAAGGTACCCAGACGACCGAGAACTGAAAACGGCGCTACCGTTGTAGAGCAGCAGAGCTCTATTCTAGGAAACTCGATGTTTTTGAGCCAAGCATACCGGTCACCGACTCCTTTGGAGTCATACTCGCCCGTGAACATGTTGGAGTATGGAGGAAGCGTCCATCTAGGAGACAGCGGCTGGGGACCTTACGGCAGCAAGAAGAACTACACCATCAAGAGCACCGCGTCCATGCCGCGGTATATGAAGGACACCATTTCTTGTCGAAACAAGAAGCGTTCCAAGCACGAGATCAAGGGTGGTACCGAGAGGGGCACAAGGAAGGGCTTAGATAGAGACACCACAAAAGAAGTGGGTAGAAAGGTCAAGCGTGATCTGTTAGATTTTTTCCGGAGGTGAGTGGTCACAGGACAGACATAAAGAATACATGAACATGTAGGAAATGCTAGTGCAGGCGACCCACCCATGGGCATAGAGGGAGTGTAGACTGATTGTCGGTGTGAACGGAAACAGTCGATACAACTTTAAGTAGGATTGAGGTTTCGAGTTGGCATAGCAGCGATAAGCCTGGTATTGCAACACCGCAGCGAGTATGATCACGTAGACCACGTACTTGAGTCAATGGCCCAATTGAAGGTGGCCATTTGTACGGTAAGATCGAGAACTACAAGTCTACAGTAAGCGTCAGTCTATCTTTTACTTGTGCGACCATTGCGTCTCATTGGATCACGGGAAGCAATCCAGATCGAAATGTCTTAGAGCCATCCATGACATTTGCACTTTTTTCAATCTAATCAAACCATCTATTATCCTACATGCTAATCCTTCTTGAGCTGCAACTGCTTGACCTGCTCCTCGAGGTTTCGGATGGATCCGTTGAGAGCAATGACATCAGCAATGATCACGTTGTTGGCCTGTCGGTACTGGTCAACGAGGTAAGAGTAAGCGCCGAAGCCAGTGAGAGTGGTTCCGAGAAGGAATCCGAGCAGAGTGCCTCGGACGCTGGACTTCTTTCGGGGCTTGAGCTTCTGGGCAGAAGAGCCGATGGTGGCACCGGCCTGAGCAGCCTTGGCAGAAGCCTGAGCGCCAGTGGAAGCTCCCTTGGCGGCGGAAGACACGTTGGAGGTGGCCTTGGAAGCAGCGTTGGCAGCGTTGTTAGCAGCGTTGTTGACGTTGTTGGCGACGTTGTTGGCGGTGTTGTTGACGGTGTTGTTGACGTTGTTGGCAGCAGCGTTCTCGACAGCCACGGTCTTAGCATGAGCAGAGGTGGTGGTGCCGGGCTGGATCTTGGTGGGAGCGGGAGGCACAGCGACGGGGTGGGGAGCGGTGGAGTAGCCTCGGGTGGCGGGTCGAGCCACTCGGGTAGATCGGGCGATGGTTCGGATCATTGTGTGATTATATTTTTGTCGTCAGACTCCTGTTCTGTCTCGGGCTTCTTTCACTTTGCTAATGTGCTGTGGGATGTTCGTCTTTGAGTTTTCCCGTTTGGGAGCTGCCCTAACCGGGAGAATAGCGTGCTGTGATTGGGTGGATGTTTGTATAATAGCGGAGATTATATCTGTGGACGCGAAAACCGCTCAATTGGGATCTCATCGACGTGAATATGAGGTATCTCGGCTGTTTGAAGTATGCTGCTTCTGTCTTGAGTCTTTTGAAAGTGCTGTGTTTCGGGCTGTTGGCTGCCTCCCAAGTGCTTAATAAGCGTGTGAGTGATTTGAGTGGTGAATATGTGCTATGGAAGCTGGCAATTGTGATCGGGTGATGTATATTGGAAGCTATCTGTATCACCTGTTCATGACTTGATTTGAGGTCTTCTCAAATCCTCATTCAAGCCTGAGAGTCAAGTCTAGTCTACAGTTTGCTAAGTCAGCAACTTACTGCTATAAGTACTGGGATAGGATACATTGAGCAGAGCTGTCTCGCGGCTACTTTACTACTTGTACCAAGTGTAACAAGTTGTTTCACTCCATTCACGCCTATATCATTACATACCATCCTTTCATAACGTCCTTGTCCTCCCATTTCTCAGATAATACCTGTCTCACTCAGCTGGGCAGACAAGATCATGTCCGTCACAGCAGCCATAACGAAACGCATATTCTCAGTATCAGTGGCACAAGTGAAGTGAACGTAGTAGTCCTTGGTTGGTCCACGCTTGGTCTGAACTAAAAACAGATCCCTGAAAAAGGCTTTGACGGCAGAGACTTCATTAGGCCCATCGAAATTGGGGAAATACTTTCGCACAGGCGACTTCTTGATCTTGGCCTCAATAAGATCGCACTTGTTAAGAAACAGAATGACTGACGTCTTTCTAAACCATTTGGAGTTGGACATTTCGTTGAACAGCTTAATGGATTCCTCCATTCTGTTCACGCTGGAGTCCTCGTATAAGGCCTGGTCATACTCAGACAGGGCAGCCACGAAGAGCATACAATCCACGTCATCAAAACAATGGATCCATTTCTTCCGCTCGCTTCGTTGTCCTCCTACATCGATGATATTGAGATCTTGATCGCCAACCCGGAATGGGTGCACCGTGATTCCCGTGGTTTTGATTCTTCCTTGAATCACGTCCTCGTTTGTAGCAAGATAGTCTGGGTCGGCCAGTTTATGCACATTCTCGAAGTAATAAGAGGCCGCGTCTTCCAGCTGGTACTCGTTTGACCGAGCGAAACACCGCTTGATGCCTGCATCTTTGGTCCATAGCTTGGAAATGGCGTCTGCAATCTGCGACCGCTCCTCTAATGCGACGTTGAAGTCGTTATCTGCAAACTGCGGCTGTGAGTCAGTGTAGAACATTGGAAGCTTCTCGTTCTCATTGAACATTCGCTGGCTCCTTATGTCTTCAAAAAGCTCGTCCCAGTCTTTCTTGACGGAGTCGTTGTGGTGGGTGGCAGCCTTAGACAACAGAGCAATGTGGCTGTTGAGGACACTGCCGGGGTTGTCACAATCCAATGCAATTCCCAGAAACCGCGCCTGGCGCACAATTTCCATCATTTGAGTGAAAGCCTGCTCCCACATGACTTGAGCGTACAAACTGCGTTCGTGGCTGCTGAAGCCGTCACCATGGATAAGTTTCATTTGCTTGAGAATGGTCGACTTTCCTGACTCGCCGGTGCCCAGAAGCAACAATGTGGTAACTTTCCCGGAAGGCCGCGAACTGTCTCGTCTTCCGCCTTGGTGGTAATGGATGTTCTGATCAATCAACAGATCTGTGTGCTCGGCTGCTCCGAGCTGGGGTTTCGAAGGTACGCATCCCATGGTGTTGGTGGTGGACTATACAGATGACTGGTCGTGGTTGCGCAGCATCAAGAGAGAATGAGGGGCCATCATTATATCTCCAGCCTCGCTCCACATGTTGGCCTCATGGATATCCTTTTTGGGATGTGGGGTGCATATGTGAGGTGACAGGCAGGTGGTTTTGCGAAGCTGGCGAAGTAGAGGAATTTGATGGTCACGTGACACACGAACACAGATTTCCTTTCTGAAGGACACTCACAGTCATTTTATCAGGTGACTTTCAGGTATCATCTTTTGCATGGATATCTTAGGCTCATCGAATTGTGCCGTATATACTGTAACTTCCGTCCAGAGCTGTAACCTGAGAAGTCTTGTCCGCCCAACCTGCACACATGCACCTTCTGCCACACAGCGAACTCTATCCAACCACAGGGAGTGTATGAAACTGTGTATGGGAGTGTGAATATGAGTGTGTGCTTGAGAGTGTTTTTAGCAATGATACAGGAAGACGTGTGCCGGGACAATTGAACATACACTCGAGTAATAAATTATTGTTTCCTCAAATTCACTAAAACTTGATCACAGAGGCTCCCTCAATGTCCTCATCCTCGTCCTCGTCCTCGTCCTCGTCTTCCTCATCTTCCTCGTCCCCCTCTCCGTCTTCGTCATCTACCTTGGCCTTCTTCTTTCCCTCACGCTCCAAGTCACGAAGCTCCCCTCTGTACTCGTCGAGCTCCTCCTGACTGCCCTCTAGGCGGGCAACAGACTCATCCAGGTGGCCCTTGTATCCGTCGGCCTCCATCTGAGCAGCTTCGACCTTTTCCATCGCCTCATCGTAGTACTCCTGGTTGCTATCAACCTCCTCCTGCTGGCGCGAAATCTCCTCCTCTAAGCCCTGGATTTGGTCCTTGAGATACAGAGCATGATGCTCTCTGTCGTGTTTGGCCATGTGTGGTATGTCCGATGTAGACAGATGGTGTTCATGCATGCAGGGAACATCCTTCCATTTTGACCCCGGAGGTCCTACAGTGAGCATCCCTCCCCTGGCTCCCACACCATCAATCGGCTATATTCGGCTCTATGGAGCCACTATACAATGGCCTAAAACCCCCACCACCATCCAACTAGCCTCGCCAGTACCGGTACACCATCCGCTAGTACAGTATCGTAGAACACGGGGAGAGGATGTGACGTCATGCCACAGTTGAGGTTGTGGATACTGAAATCATGGGCTGCAAACGGTCTGAAGGGTTATCATTGGGTCACTACCCAGCGGCTTTCACTCAGTTCACAATGGTTGTAGCCCTTCAGAATATTTCTGTTTCCATCAATGATCAATGCCAAGTCTTCAAACGGCACCCGAAACAGCCCCAAAACAGCCCCCAAAAAATCACTCTAAAATAGCATGAGCTGCAGGCTGCTGTTGAGTGAGCTAGTAAAGCAGCCAGGCCGAGTAATATGAGGCAAAAAACTGAGTATCGATATGTAGACCTATTGTTTTATTCTGCTTACATAATCACTTGTTTTGTACTCGCACCCCTAGCCATTGCTCATTGCTCTGAAAGAATAGATCGAACCTTGATTACACGCATACATATGAAAGCACAACGTTTCTGACGTACCTGCTTCCTGATCACACAGTCACAAAGACAACCAAAAACACAATGCCCAAGGTCATCGCTAAGAACGAATCGCAACTCGTTGCCGAGGCTGCTGCCGCCGAGATCATTCGGCTCCAGAACGAGTCAATTGCTGCCACCGGAGCTTTCCATGTCGCTGTTTCTGGAGGCTCTCTGGTGTCCGCTCTTCGAAAGGGTCTCGTTAACAACTCCGAGACCAAGTTCCCCAAGTGGAAGATCTTCTTCTCTGATGAGCGACTGGTCAAGCTGGATGATGCCGACTCCAACTACGGACTCCTCAAGAAGGATCTCCTCGATCACATCCCCAAGGATCAGCAACCACAGGTCTTCACCGTGAAGGAGTCCCTTCTGAACGAGTCCGATGCTGTTTCCAAGGACTACCAGGAGCAGATCGTTGCCAACGTGCCTCTGAACTCCCAGGGTGTTCCCGTTTTCGATCTCATCCTGCTTGGATGCGGTCCCGACGGCCACACTTGCTCTCTGTTCCCTGGACATGCTCTGCTCAAGGAGGAGACCAAGTTCGTCGCCACCATCGAGGACTCCCCCAAGCCTCCTCCCCGACGAATCACCATCACCTTCCCCGTTCTCAAGGCTGCCAAGGCCATTGCTTTCGTCGCCGAGGGTGCTGGAAAGGCCCCCGTTCTCAAGCAGATTTTCGAGGAGCCCGAGCCCACTCTTCCCTCTGCCATGGTCAACAAGGTCGCTACTGGACCCGTCTTCTGGTTCGTTTCCGACTCCGCCGTTGAGGGTGTCAACCTCTCCAAGATCTAGATGTAACTGAATGAATGAGTATGATAGAGTCTCAGAAAGGGATTGGCACGCAGCTACGATAAATAGCGATAATATTATCATAAGGGTATCAATGGCTTGACTCTAGCCGTACGTAGCGTTTGTACTCTTTACACTCATAATTCATTATTTTATATACAGTCATTTCAGTTATTCGTCGTTGTTATGTCGTTGTTATGTCGTTGTTATGTCGTTGTTATATGTCGTTTGTCGTTTCGTTATTATCGAGTTATCGTAGCATGTTTCGTCAGTTCGTGTTGTGTTGTTGGGGTCGTTTCGGGCGTTTCTCTCATTCGGGGGGAGTCTACTGGTCTAGGGTACCGAGGGCGGCATATAGTGAATCAACGTCGACCTTGCCATCCCGGGTTCGCAACATGCTCACCATGGTGCCCAGAGAAGAAGTGGCAAACCTGGCATGACCGCTGAGAATGTTGTAGGCGTCAGTACAGGGCACCAGCACGGGCGATGAGGAGCCATCGCATGGCTGAGCAGATGTCTTCAACACTGTGCAAAAGAGGTTAGCCTTGGGGTCCTTGGCACATGAGCAGGAGGATTGATCTTCTTCGGTGACCGAGACCTCTGCGATGTCATTAGCCACTTGGTCCACAGTGTGGTCAGTGACCTCGATGATTTCAACCTCGTTGTCTGTTTTGGACGCACTAGAACAGGGCTTCTCAACCCCCTCTTCCTCGTCAAGACCGGCACAGAGACAGGGCGTACCGTTAGAGCAGAACCCGCAAGGGTCCACCTGGGGCGATGGCTTATCTACAAAGTTGCTGTCCACAGGACTGTTGAGACTCGAGATGGACGGCGTTCGAGAAATCTTGGCGGCAGCTGTCTTGGAATGTTTGCAGTCAGGTCCGTGAACATGGATAGGCTCAGGCACAGGAGGAGCGATGGGCTTGGAACCAAAGGTCTTGGTGAAATCGATCTCATTGGCTTCAGACACACGCTTGAACCGCTTCTTGATCATCATAGATGTTCCGTTTGAAGCAGGACGCTTCTTCAGCGGAACAGCAGCAGCAGGCTTGATTTCGCTGAGATTGACACCGCCAACAATGTACGTATTTTGGTCCTCTGCCGGAAGTGGTGCCTTGAGTCCCAGGGTATCACACAGACAGTTTCCTCCAGTTTCACAAAGTCCACAATCGTCAAGTTCCTCGTCCGGTTTCATGGGCGTGATCTCATGGTGCTGGTGTTGATGTTGATGATGAGCTGCAGGGTCGGCGACAGACGGGGTATCGTCAGCAATGGTGATGACCGATTCTCGTCGTTTTCGGGGCGGTCTTGCCTTCGGCAGAATAGTCACTGGTTTCTTATCCTTTTCCTTTTCCTTGTCTTGGTTGCTCTTGCGTTCCTTCTCCATCTCCCTCTGTTGTCTAGCTCTCTCGGACATGGGGAACATGGATCCTCTAACAGCCAGCGGGTTGGCATCTATAAATCCATAGAGTGACTCTCGAGAGTCCTGCGTCTTAAGCGCTCGTAACATCTCTACCTCACTCCGCAAGTCTTCAATGACAGCTCTCAGTTTGTTGTTCTCGGTATTGGAGTTTTGCAGAGCCGCACGCAGGTCGTTTTCCACCTCGTCGTGTTCCTGCTCCACCTCCTGTAGTTTGTCCTCGAGCTCCACGACTCTTGCAGCTCTTCTCTCTCGAAACGCTCGCTGCGCAGCTCGGTTCTGTGCCTTACGTTTCGTCGGCGGAAGGTCGTTTGAGGGCTTCCGGCCGGGCTTCGGCCGAGGGGGAAGCACCCACTCCTTGGAGGTGACAATGTTGGTGATCTCCGGTGACACGCCGATGGAGTAGGACATGGACGAGTTCTGCGATAGCATGCCCATGTCGAGGTCGTCTTCCATTTTCACATGGCGTTGCTTGAGAGCTGATACAGGTGGAGGAGATGAGGATGATGAAGACGTGCCCAAACGGGGAAGTGGTCGGGGCTGTAGCACCGGAGGCGACCCATTGCTCTGGATCTGCGGTTGCGATACTGTCGGCGTCTGTGCCACGGGCTTAAGAGCCAACTTCGGTGGTGCCGACTGCTGTGAAGGTGTGACCATCGGCCGAGAAGGAGCTTGCTGGTTCGAGCGCAGCTGTGGATGAATGGCCAGTTGCGGGAGCGCGTGTTGCGGTCCATGGGCGGGTCGAACCGGCTGCGGCTCTATCGACCGTATCGGCGTCATTGAAGCAGATATGATGGTGAGTTGAGGTTGTGGTCGATAACACTGAAGTCCTACGCTAACTCGAACTGAAAAATCCTAATATGCGTCTCTGAGAAAAAACACAAAATTTAGACGACCCAGAATGTGACTATGCAGTGCACCCTATATATATTCACGGGGCTCTACGCGTGTATACGATAGCACCCCTATTCTTGTTGCGAAAGAAGGACACGATGCGGGATATATCGGATAATCATTTAGCGTTGATTATGCACATTGATGGCGGGGTGGAGGGGCCTAGTCAAGGATGTTTGTGTTATTGACGTGTAGTGTTTCAAGTGGTGCGGCGATCACGAGAGCAGCAGTAAGCAACAGTCTCTTCTGCTCACGGCAGCTAGTGTTTGCCACCCTGAATTAATCTTAGATGTTCGCCACCTTGCTACTTGCTTTGCTCTTGCGGTATATACGGTTGGACGGCTCGGCCGGAAGACGACCAAGACGACAAGAGATGGCCGTGCAGCTGACACGCACGTAGATTATCTAAACCATCTGCCAATGGGAGTGACACGGAGGGGTCCGGACCGATCTGGCACAGATGGAAAGACAGCAGACCAAAGAAGCAAGCCAAGGGGGTTGCGTAAAGAAACGTTTCAGTTTCAGTTTTCCAGTAGGGTTCGAGACTGGCTGATAAGCTTCCGATAGCGAGCAATGAGGAATTAAATGCAGAGATCTGGATGAGTACGATACATACGGGGCAGACTACAGATACAAGTATGTTCAACAAGCTAATTAAGCCAAAGCAGTCAAATCAATAAAAATACAGATCTATCAGTTACACTTGTTGATGCCGTTCACATTGATCCAGCAGGAGGGACCAACGGCAGCAGTACCAGTGACAATGTGGGGGTTGCCCGTGGCGGCCTTGTTCTGCTCGGCCACGCCAATCTGGTAGCCCTCAGGATCAAAGTACACATAGGCAGCTCGGTAGAAGGGAAGGCCAATGACAAGGCGATGTTCCGTTTCACTGGGTGCAATCAAAAGTCGGCAGATACCTGGTTGTCGCGTGTTCATAACTAGAGCGTCTCCTGGAATATTGACTGATGCTCCGTCGAAATTGAAAGTGTACGTGTTTTTGATACCCGGAGAGTCGCAGTCCATAATATGATCCTTTTGGGATCCAGGGCGAGCCTCAAAGTCGGCTAGAAGAACGTCAAAAACGTGACGAGGAAACGTCATGTAAGTGTAGCCAGTGTCGAAATGAGCATCATAGGTCTCCACACATTTAGGACGAGAGCCAGGACGTTTGAGAATGTCCTTCTTACCGTTCCGCACAATGGAGTTGATGAGAGTATCGTACTCGTAGGGCGTGGGAGAGTCCTTGATCCGGTTAAGGCGGTGGTTGACCATCTTGGTGTACTTCAGCTTGCCCTTGATTCGATCCTGATCGTAGGCTCCAAACAGCACTTGTCCTTCTTCTCCATCAATGTACACACCAAAGGCTCGTCGTCGGATAAGACCTTGCTGTCGCATCTGAGAAAGGATGTTGGGGTATCTAGGACTCACCATCTCTCCTTCTTCAAGGCCGAGACCAAGATAGCCCTCATCAGGACGGATGTATGGGCTGGTAGGTTTGGGGTATTCAATCACCCCGACGTTGGCATTACTGATGACACTGCCATGGATAATAACCTGCTCCTTTGCCATGAAGCCATCGAATGTTTTCTGGTCCATATACTTCAGATGCGCAGGGATGGAAGTGTTGACGAAGGTGGCTGAGTTCAGAGGTCGGTAATAAGAAGCAAGGGAGTTGAACCAAGTTTCTGAAGAGCCAGTATCTACCAACAGTGGCACATTGATGAGTGGGTTGCCCACAGAAACATTTACTTCCAAATTCATGAAGTCGTAAGTTGCCTGAGCTGGGATGTAGTTCGCTGAGGCTACTTGTAGAGAGGCCAAGGTGGCTAGTAAGGAGGTAGTTTTCATGGTGGGGCCGGTGTCTGATGTTTTTGGTTGCCCTCTAATGGCTTCCAAAAGCCCATCTATATACATTTTCTCCAGTGTTTGTTTTGTTTCATCGCCTGTGGTTCTGTCCATTGAGATCGCCAAAATGAGAAGCATCAATAGGACCCCGAATTGGGGGAGGTCAATACCCCTATCCAGCACCAGAAAACATATTATTGACTGTCCGAATGTGAACATAAACAGGTGACTCCTAGTGTGGAAAAATAACCAATTCATTCTCGACATCGCATCACATCCCGAAATGTGACATTGGTCAGCATTCCTCAATCCTGACATCTAACTTTCGACCGTTGAGCCTTGTTGGACTAATGTGACCATGATACCTCAGCCTTATGGTACCAGAGATCTTAGCAAGAGAATGTTCGAAAAGGAACTGTACGGGGGTCTCCAGTCACCCTAAACTACTTTATGAACACTTGTTGCATTCCTAATAGTCCTCCATAAACCTCAGGTCTGCGCCCCCACTTTGGGTTCCATAAAGGGTACCAAGGTTCAGGCGCTCTGAGAGTGTCTAATAACGGTGTCTAAAAAGCGCCAAGCAGAAAACGGTTTCGAAGTTCCTCACTTTTCAGCATGAAACGAGACAAGAACAAAATGGACGGGGACGGAGACTCCACAGACTCCACCCCCGACGACACACCTGCTGCCGATGACGTCACGGACGAGTCCCACGACCTGTACGCCACTGACGCCACCTCCCCGCAGGTGGATGGCGAGGACGATCAGAACGACAGTTTGAAGGCGTCTGGCAACGCGATGGTGACCCCGGAACAGGATACAGCAGAAGACACAAACTCGGACTCGGACACTGAGGCTGAGTCAGACAACGACACTGAGGCTCTGCTGTCGCCCTCACAGCCCCACAACGTCCACAAGTACAGAGGCGTGCTGCATTGTGGAGTGTGCAGGAAGGTGGTGAAGCATGGTGTTCAGGTACGACCTCTACCTTGCAAGGAGCATGTGATCCACTCAGAGTGTGCGACGGGTGACAACGAACTGCCCTCCATGTGCATGTCTCAGAGATGTTCATCTTCAAGCACATCTACATCTTCTGATACCCCCAATATGGCCCTTCCCAAGGTGATTCTCACCGTCCAGGACTTTGAACGCGACTACCCCGTCACGCACTTTCTGCCCACAGAGAGCGAAGTCACATACTGTCTGGTATGCCAGGGAATCGTCAACCCTCCCACACAAGTGCGAACCATGCCCTGTGGTCATAAAGCGCATGCCAGTTGCATTCCAGCGCCTCTCTCAGTGCCTGATAAGTGCAGGTTCTGTCGAAGAGATAACCATTATAGAAGAGAACAGGAGCTGCTGGACGGATATGATCCGGCTCTGTACGCCAACCAAAACCTGCCCGTTTACCCTGGCAGATCGGATGAAGGTGAGGATGATGACTCGCCTCCTCCAGCTCATTCCCCTCCGCCTCCCGGAGCCGAACTGGGTCTACCCACGTACGAGGAGGCCACAGAGTGGACAGAAGAGACAAAATGATAGACAGATAGCATATACGTGAGTTGATTTATTTATAGTACTCCGTACCAGCACTCCTTAAACGTTTGAGCAAAAATGATGACATGAAAAAATCAAAAAAGATATGGCGACAATTGCAGGACTCGAACCTACGCGCGGAAACCGCATTTGATAGCTGAATAGTAATTCAAGTCAAACTCCTTAAACCACTCGGACAAATTGCCGGATTATGCCGGAAATCTAAAAAGTTCAAGATTGACCGGGTTGACAGAGTCACGTGACCGCGAAATTTTGACAGCGGTTTTCGGCGATGAAGTAGAGGTCTTAGCAAGTTGAAGGAGTGACTAGGAAATGATGCAAGTGTCATTTTTAGTCTAGTAACCTCTCGCAGCTTATTCGGTACTTTTCAGCCCCAATTATGGGCTGTTGTTTTTCGTCCGATTTTGAGATGATCTGATAATTAGGGGTGAGGATCGGCAGAGGGTACGTTCAGGGGTAGTTCGAGCACTGCGTTAGCGAGCGAAGGAGAGGATAAGAATGAGGCTGGTCGCAGACGCAGTGTTTAGGAAGAATCTCACTACATCTTGCCCATTCCAGTCTCCACTCAAAAATGTAGAAGACCGTTCCCCACCAATATTATTCCACACTCCACATTCCATCATCATAACAATGGAGTGTCCGAGTCGAAAGTTAGATCTGAGACCTTGGGGCGTGGGGGTGTGTTGATCAGGGCTACAGTATGTACAGTCTCATGATTTGTGTGTGTCATGTTCCGTAGGCACTTTCATACGTGATACGGCAGTTCAACTCATGGACGCGCTCATACGAGGTACGCGAATCATCGTCTCCTGAATCTGCATCGTAACCCCTAAACTCGGGCCGCATTGATACGGCATATTATGCAGTGGTTGTAACCAGGAGTTGAGTGGAGATGTTCAGAAGTTGCTCTTGAGATCACGTCCTAATTAGTCCTCTTGCTGGAATTGAGTTAGCGAGACACTGAACCTGACTCATATTGAGCATAGTGTCGACGGTGATTACACGATCATGGAGTATGCCCAAGCAGTAGCTAGTTTCAAATGTTGATGTGGTGCCCCTGACGCAGTAACCTCTGGTTTGGACGGATGCGGAGGAATGGACATGTGTCATTTTTAGGCTGGCGTAAGTGTGGGCTGAACGGGGGAATTCCAATCTTTGTTCAGGGCTAAGACGAGGTCTTCCAGAGAGCTCCATTTTGAGGTTTCCACAACGGTGGCAAAGATAATAATCACGTTCCAAATAAAGGTGCGACAAGGGTCCCGTCTATCTTGCGGTTACCCGGCCGCAACACCCGGTGCATGACCTCCCAACCCAAGGAAGGTGTGGCTATTATTACCTGCAGCGCGATAGAGAAGCTTGACAAGTGAGCTACAAAGAAAACACTCTCACAACACACACAGAAAAGACAGATGGAGTGGTTCAAGAACATTTACGAATGGCTCTTGTCGCTGTTCTGGTCCACAGAGCTGGACATTACGCTGCTGGGGCTGCAGAACGCCGGCAAGACTTCGCTTCTCAAGGCCATCTGTGGTTCAGATTTCACTCCAGACTCGATACCCACGGTGGGGTTTGCGATGAAACGGGTCAAGGTCGGCCGGGTGACGCTGAAATGCTGGGATCTGGGTGGCCAGCCGCGATTCAGAAGCATGTGGGAGCGATACTGCCGAGGAGTCAACGCGGTGGTGTTCATTCTGGACTCTGCTGACCCGTCGACGTTCGAAACCGCCAAAACAGAGCTGCATTCACTGCTAGAGAAGGAGAGCATGGAGGGTATTCCGCTGTTGGTGCTGGGCAACAAGAACGACATTCCCGACGCCATTCCGGTAGACAAGGTGATCCAGACGCTGGGACTCAAGGAAATCACTGATCGCGAGGTGTCGTGCTACTCCATTTCCGTCAAGGAGGCCAACAACCTGAGCGCCGTGTTGAAGTGGCTCATTGCCAACAGAAAGTCCTAACAGCATTCATTATTTATAGACAAGCATGTGATACACCAGAGCATACGAGTGAGCAACTGAGAGCGAAAGCCAGATTTGTTTGTTGTTGTAGAGAGAACAGGGGTACAAGTATGAAACAAATGGTGGTCTAGAGAGTGAGAAGTACTGGCAATTGTATACTGCTAATCGAGTACTTGTATGTCTCTGACGGCTACAAGTGCCTATATCCGTAGCTGATATAAACAGCATGCTACAGGTACGGTACTGGTAGTTACTGTATACACCAATACACATCTCGAAGAATACTTGAATGCATTATCTGATAGTTGATATCGTTAGTAAGGCGCGTTGAGCGGTATTGTTTTGGTTGAAGGTGTCGACATAGCTCGCTAGTGTCTATTATTAGTGTTGTGTGTGTGTGTTGAAGATGATACACTGGTGTGTTATGGGGGTTTGCGTCATGCCACGAGTAGTCGACTGACTATGCGGCAACAGCAAGAATGATGATCAGGGCCAAGATCATAATACCAAGAACGATCAGCGAACATGTTCGACGCTTCTTCTGGTAGTCGTTGGCCTTGACCAGCTCTCCAGCGGCAGCAGAGGTCTGATCCGCCACCGTAGAAATGTTATTCTCCACAGAGTCCATCTGCTCACCCTGGTGGGCTATTAATGCACCCAGGTCTCTGTAGATGCCGTTGATGTCGTTGATACCCTGCTCGATGCCCCGAATGTCCTCCTCTCGCTCGGAGATTAGTACCTGCTGCAGATCCACCTCCGACTGGTCCACCACGTCCAGCAGTTGATCCTGGAGGCCTCCGTAGTTGTTGTTGTTCATGCCCATAGGCTTGGCCGACAGCAGACGGTCTTGTTCGCTTCGTTCCTCCTCCAGAGCTGCTCGGGCTGCAGTGTCCTGCCTCTTGTACGCGTCGGTACTCTGATGCTGCAGGTTTTGGAACCGGCTCAGGAGTAGACCAAATTCATTGCTGAGCCGCTTCTGGGCAAACTGCTCCGTGTTGGAGAGCTCCGACTCGGGGAACATGTTGAGCCGTCGCACGTTGGCATGCATGGTTTTGATGTCGGCGGTGATTTTCTCAGCCAGATCAGTGACACGGCCTCGGTTGGTATCTCCATCTTTGCGGGTTCCGATCCAGGACACAAACCGGTCGAGTTTGGCCACGTCGGCCGAGATGGTCTGCAGCGAGTCGGACAGCTCGGTGGTCACCTGTTGGAACGGCACTTTCTGGTTTTCGAGATCCATTATCTGTGGTGCTCTTGGGGGTGGTTGTTGGTTGTGTAGGAGTAGAGAAATAATTTATTAGCTTAACACAAGTCCAGAAGTGACTAATAGAGGTTAATAGAAACTCTCTATGACGGCTGCTGTATGTGTGTGTGTGTGTGGAAGAGCGTTATGATAACTGCGAGTCTGAGGCTGAAATTACCGAGTGCAAAAGGGGGTAAAGGAGGCAGAGAAAAAGGGGGCTTGTTAAAGGATGGAACACGGAAGGTGGCAAATAAAAGCTAAGACCACTAGATAAACCCCTCAAGTACGACAGTTGACTAAGTACGCCTACTTTCTTCACGTGACAGGGATTGTCGCCAAGCCACAGTTTGACATTGACTCGGGGAAGAAACTGGGACAGCAGAAGTATTTTTCCGAGTGCAAGAGAATTTTGCACAGCTATAGATCCCCAGGTTATAGCCGTTGTGAGCGGGTGAGACACGATCTGAGTCTCTTTATATAATGCAGTCGCGTGACAGTCTTCCCTCCTCCTCCTCCTCCTCCTCCTCCTCACTGTAGCGCATTCGTTAGCTCTGAGCCGCAATGAGCCGCAGCAGGAGAGAGCCTGCCACACAGTTCATTGACGCCACACTGGGGCTGACCAGAAGTGATGAGCAGAGGTTGCATGAGTTGCATAGAAAGATGATGTTAATAAGAGGTGGCCGTGAGAGCCGTATGATACAGGGGACGAGAGAGATTAGGTCAAACAGAGGTCAGACAAAGACAATCCGGAGCTGCTTGTTTTCAGTACCCCTCTATCTCCCTATGCAGATAAGATATTGTACAGATAATCCGACGTATCCCAAGTGCTTGTCGGCATTACCCACAAACTCCGAACTCACGTATTGAAACATCCTGTCGGGATCGCGAGACACGAGAACGTGCACATCGGGCTCCGAAATGGAAATTAACATACTCGTACAACACACCGCCTTTCGAAGCCACGATTGCAAAGCCACGATAATATAAGCCACACAATCTACCACCCCTGGGAACCAAGGGATCATCAGCCTCGGAGATCAGTTATAACGGGTATGTCTAAGGTCGCAGATAAACAGGTTTAGCCCAACATCACCTTCTGACAGCTGTCTGACACATCGACACATCTCATCCCACGCATCTCTACCTATCAGTCCACGGAGATGGGCAATTTCTGGAGTAAATATCGGCGGGTAAAGCAGCCAGACGGGCAAACTCTCGCATGAAACTCTGGGGTTTCCATACGGGGTGCGTTGATGCCGTGTTTACTTTGGAGGCTATATAAAGATAAGAGGAGCTTCTCGGATATGAGTAGCTAAATAGTGATCAGCTACAAGTATCGACAACATGGGCTTCCAAGACGCCAAAGACATCTACAACAATCGCCTTCAAAAGTCAATTGAGGAAGTGGACAAGTACTTTCCCGGCGGTCACAAGCCTCTACCCGAGACCATTCCTACCAATGTCAGACCACTTTTGAAGCTTCTCAATGATGAAGATTACGAAGTCGTGACACTCGGAGGTATTGAACTTCTTGAGAAGCTGGCCAAGGGCGAGTGGTCGGCTGTTCGAGTCACAGGAGCGTACATTCGAGCTGCTGTTCTGGCCCACAAGCTTGTCAATTGCGCCACAGAGTTCCTTGCTGAGAGAGCCTACAACCGAGCCAAGTTTCTGGACGAGCATCTTGCCGAGAAGGGACCCGTCGGACCCTTCCATGGACTGCCCTTTTCCGTCAAGGAACTGCTGGGTGTCAAGGGACACATTTCCACCTGCGAGAACTCCTTCTTTCTGGACTCTGCGCCCCAGGAGAAAGATCTCGTATTGATCCAACAACTGGAAAGCCAGGGTGGAACCATCTTTGTGCGAACCAACGGTCCCCAGCTGTGTGGATCCATCGACAGTTACTCCCCGGTTCATGGATCGACTCTCAACCCCTACAACACCACTCTGACCACTGGAGGATCATCTTCAGGAGAAGGAGCTCTGGCGGCTTTCGGAGCCAGTATCATTGGTCTGGGAACCGACATTGGAGGCTCTATTCGAGCCCCGTCGTCCTTCTGTGGTATTTACGGCCTCAAGCCCACCAGAGGACGTCTGTCGATGCTCAATTGCGTGGGATCCAATCCTGGTAACGACTTTGTCAAGGCTGTCGTGGGTCCCATGTCAAGAGATCTGCGTCTAATTGACCTCTTCATGGAGAACATCATCAAACAGAAGCCCTGGAAGGATGACGTTTCTTTGGAAGCCGTGCCCTGGGAAGTCGTGTCGTCCATCAAGCCCAAGAAACTGACTCTCGGCTACACCACCTTTGATGGCGTGGTCCACCCCCATCCTCCTATTGTTCATGCCATTGAGGAGCTGGTGAAGCAGTACGACGGCAAGACTGTGGATGGAGTAGAAATCACCTTCAAGAAGTACACCCCCGTTATCCCCGAGGACATTGTTCACATGCTTATTGGAATGTTCATGCCCGATGCTGGAGAACGGGTCAAGAAGTGGTCTGAGAAGTTCGACGAGCCCCTGGACGATCCTGAGCCAGAGGTAAAGGCTCTTCTCAAGAAGCTGGAGATCAGTGACGTGTTTGACCTTAACGTCAAGCGAGACAAGTACAGACAGGCTGTATGGGAGGACTGGAAGAAGCAAGGTGTTGACGCTGTGGTCTATCCCGTGTACATTTCACCTTCGTCAGTTATTCGAACCCCTAACTACGGTCTCTACACCATGCTGTGGAACGTGGTGGACTACCCTGGAGTGACTCTTCCCTTGACCACGATGGATGCTAAGAAGGACTATGGACCTACTCCTGAGCCTGCTAACGACATGGACAAGAAGTATCTCAGCATGTACGAGCCCGAGAAGTTCGACAATGGTCCCATTGGTGTTCAGATTGTTGCTCCTCGATTTGAGGAGCCTCTGGTACTCAAGGTTGCCCAGCTTCTTAAGGGAACAGTTCAGCCTCTGGGGGAGTGAGTAACTTATATAGGTACTTGTGATTTCAATGACGATTGCATACAGTTGTGAGATGATGACGTCTCTTTCAATTCAGTCAGGTATTGTAGGTACTCGTTCGTATTGGCACCACTAAGTGTAGCTGTATAACATTAGCCATCGTACTGTACTACTTAGCATCCAGCCCCAGTTCTCTATGGACTTACGACGAAAGAGACGAAACTGACTATCGTGCTGGAATTTCCAAGTTGTGGACTGTGAGCACGGTCAACTTCTCAGATACAAAGCCCACTCAAGGGACGTCATTTACAGCAAGGTTCATATGACGTAGGACGTGTTGAACCACCTCATCGACACGATGCCTAACGTGAAGGTTGATGTAAATTGGCGAATAGACGAGGCGATTGGAATAACCAAGAGACGTCCACATGTTCCCCGCCACCGCACTATCACATAATACAGCACAATGCACCCAGCTGCTCGTCTATACAATACAGCGTGTGCAGGTCTGCGACTGGTCTCCTACCACGCGTATTAAGGTTTTCGAAATCAATTTGTAGGCTAATTCTGCAACCTAAAACGACCGCAAATTGGAGGGGGCGTCACAAAGGGGCATGAGTAACAATTGGAGGTGGCGAGTATGTGGGATGATGGTAACTGTTCTATGGTAATATTTGAGCTTTTCAATTCCCATAAAACTGTCAAATTCGTCATTCGGCTTCAGCATCACCTATTTCCACACCTTTTCTTCATCTTCTTCCCCCATTTGAACTTTAACACGCGTCGGGGCTGGTAACGCGTCTTTTTCACCTTAACATGACCCAATTAAGCTCTTTTGGGTTAACAAATTGAGACCCGTCCTTCACCTCTTACCACATTACACACCACATTACACACATTACACACTACACAACATGTCGCGACGAAACGCTCTTGCCGCCCTCAAGGCAGCTCGAGCTGGTGAGAAGCGAGAACTCACCTTCAACGCCGAAGACGTGTACGACGAGCTCGACGAAACCGAGTTCAAGCAGCATCGAAAACAGGAGCTGCTCCAGGACGACTTCGTGGTCGGAGACAACGGAGAGGGATACGCAGACAATGGCGCGTACGAGTGGGAGGACACTGGCAAGCGATACGGATCCAGTGACGACGAGGATGGGTCGCCCCGAAGCAAGCGTTCCAAGAAGAACAGCGATGTCATCAAGAACCGAAAGCTCAACTTCAAGTCTTTGGCTTCGAAACCAGTCAAGACGGAAACCGCGTCATCTGCGGTGGCTGACGACTTTATGGATGACTTGATTGGCGTGATTGGAGGCTCTGGGTCCAAGAGCACTGACAAGAAGAAGCCCATGAACCGAAAGTCGCGATCTGCCCGAGTCAAGGAGGAGGAAGACGTGTTTGTGGACGACGACTACAGCTACGATATGCCCAGTCCAGAGCGTGTGGCGTCTTCTCCCCCCGCAGAAATCGTTCACGCGGTCAGAGAAGAGGCTATCGCCGACAACATGGAGTTCCCCGAAGACGTTGACATGGACATGGATATGGATATGCCTGACATTCCAGACGCTCCCGAGCCAGAGTCCGAGGACGAGGACGAGGATGTGGTGGTTCGACCCAAGGCAGGCCAGGCAGCCGCTGCCGTCAACATGCGAGGCCAGAAGCCTGTTGTCGAGCTCAAAAAGGAGGTCGCCAAAAAGCAGGAGGTGACCAAGAAGGAGCTGCTTGAGGATGACTTTGAGGAGCCCGAGCTCGTTCCAGACATTTCCGGTGATATCCAGCTGGAGACCTCAAAGGCTTCTGCTACTGACACTGCCAAGATCACAGTAGAGGCTAATGATGTCACTACGGAAGACGGCAAGTTCAAGTTCTTCTGGATGGAGCACTCCATTGTTCGAGACACCCTCTACCTGTTTGGAAAGACCATGGTGCTCACCGGTAAGGACAAGGGCAAGTTTGTGTCGTGTCTGATCAAGGTGGGCAGCACCCAGCGACAGATGTTTGTGCTTCCCAAGAACGAGTGCGACACTTCTGACGTGCACGAGGAGCTTGACGGAATTATGGAAGCTCGAGGAATTCGAATGCGAGCAAAGCCTGTCACCAAAAAGTACTGCTTCCATCTTCCTGGTGTTCCTGCTGAGGCTGAGTACCTGGAGGTTCTGTACTCTCCCCCCAAGGAGAAGTTCGAGGTCCCTACTTCTGGCGCCACCTTCTCTCACGTGTTTGGAGCCAACCAGTCTCTTTTCGAGCAGTTTGTGCTCTCTCATCAGGTGATGGGTCCCTGTTGGATGCAGATTGACGAGCCTGAGTTCACCTCGGCTGGCCAAGGACGTATTTCTCACACTGGCATCGAGCTCACAGCCAAGAGCTCCGCCAAGGTTTCTGTCTGCTCCAACCAGGAGGCACCCATGCCCCCCGTCTCCATGATCTCTCTGGCTGTTCGAACCATGACCGAGGGCAAGTCGCAGTCTGTTGTTGCTGTCACTCTCCGAATGTTCCAGGACATGCCTCATGACACCACCTCCAAGCTGGGAGAGCTGCAGCATCGATCCATGACCTTCTTCAGATACCCTGGAAAGGTTGCTCCTGTTGGCTTCAAGCAGATTCTGCAGAAGCACAATGCCGGCACCGCTGTTGACAAGATCATTCCTTGTAACTCTGAGCTGGACATTCTGGGCCACATGGTTCGACAGATTGCTCGTGCTGACCCCGATATCATTTGTGGTCATCGTTTGGAGGCTCTGCATATGGACGTTCTGCTGCATCGACTGAAGGAGCTCAATGTCAAGGACTGGTCTTCCATGGGCCGACTCAAGCGAACTCACTGGCCTCACATGAACTACGGAGTTCTTGACGGTCGGCTGATTCTCGATATGGACAACTCCTACGGTCGATCTGTGGTCCAGGGATGTCAGTCATTCGATCTGACTGAGATGTCGCTCAACACTCTGGGTATCAAGCGAGTCGACATGGAGCTGGATGCCGCTCATAGCAAGATGGTCAACTCTGCCTGGCCCTTCCTCTCATACCTCAAGCACTGTATCCAGGACACCGGTCTGGTTGCCGGTATTGTGATCCAGACCCAGGCCATTCCTCTGTCCAAGCAGCTCACCAACCTGGCTGGTAACGCCTGGGGCAAGACTCTGGCTGGTACTCGATCCGGTCGAAACGAGTCCATTCTTTTGCATGAATTCACTCGACAGGGCTACATTGTTCCCGATAAGGAGGCTGGTCGAGGTACCAACAAGCGAGGCAAGGCCAAGTTCCAGGGAGGTCTTGTTCTGGACCCCGTCAAGGGTCTGTACGACCGTCACGTACTGGTCATGGACTTCAACTCGCTGTATCCTTCCATTATTCAGGAGTACAACATTTGCTTCTCGACTGTGGACTGGGCTTCTATTCCTGACGACCAGATTGAGCCTCCCGCTCAGCCTGACTCTTCTATGGAGCAGGGTATTCTTCCCCGACTCATTAGAACTCTTGTTCAGCGACGACGAGAGGTCAAGCGACTCATCAAGGACCCCAAGGCTTCTGCTGCTCAGAAGAAGCAGTGGGATGTGAAGCAGATGGCTCTCAAGCTCACCGCCAACTCCATGTACGGTTGTCTGGGTTTCGAGGGCTCTCGTTTCTACGCCAAGCCTCTTGCCAACCTCACCACCTCTATTGGTCGAGACACTCTTCGAGCCACCAAGGAGCTTGCTGAGGCCGAGTCGTTGCAGGTTGTCTATGGTGACACTGATTCCGTTATGATCAACACCAACACTGACACTTACAAGGACGCTATCAAGGTCGGTAACGACTTCAAGAAGAAGGTCAACGGTCTTTACAAGCAGCTCGAGATTGACATCGATGGTGTGTTTGCTCGTCTTCTCCTTACCAACAAGAAGAAGTACGCTGCTCGTCTGGCTACTGAGGAGGGTATGGGCAAGATTGAGGTCAAGGGTCTTGATCTGCGACGACGAGAGACCTGTCAGATCTCCAAGGATGCTTGTACCTACGTTCTGGAGCAGGTTCTGGGTCCCGATGATCAGGAGACTGCTCTGAACAATGTTCATGAGTACCTGTTTGAGCTGGCCGAAAAGCTGCGATCCGAGCCTGCCAAGGACACGTCTGCTCCTTTCCCTGTGGACCACTACGCTATTCTCAAGCAGCTCGGAAAGGACCCCAAGGCTTACAACCCTCCCATCCAGCCCTTTGTTGCTGTTGCCCTGCGACGTCTTGAGCGAGGAGAGGTTGTTCGAGAGGGTGATGTCATGTCTTTTATCATCACCACTGTTGGCTCCGATGAGTCCGCCAAGGCCCAGACCACCATGGACGTCAACAACTCCCGAGGCAAGCTTCGACCTGATGCCGAGTACTACATTTCCAAGCAGTTGTACCCTCAGATTGAGCGTCTTCTGGCTCATGTGACTGGTACTGATCCTGTTCGACTCGGAGAGGTGCTTGGTATCGAGATCAAGAAGGCTCATCAGTCCCACGAGTCTCGAGAGATGCTCCATCCTCTGGAGTCCACCATCTCCGATGCTGAGCGATTCAAGGACGCTGTCAAGCTCGAGCTGGCCTGTGAGTGTGGTCACACTTTTGCTTACGAGGGAGTCAAGCAGAACACTACCGAGCACGGCATCACCTGCCCCTCGTGTTCTAACGTGTTCCCTCTCACTCGTCTGTGTGCCCAGCTGGAGACTTCTATTCGAAGACACATTTCCAAGTACTACGAGACTTGGTACACCTGTTCGGATCCCGCCTGTGGCATTCGAACAGCCCAGCTGACCAACTTTGGAAAGCGATGCATGGGTTCCGATGGCCGGTTCAACACTTGCAACCGAGGCATTCTGGACTACGAGTACAACGACCAGGACCTCTACCGACAGCTGTTGTACTTTGACTCCTTGTTCAACATGGAGAAGGCTGTTGAGGATAACGACAAGGATATGAAGCTGACGATTCTGGCTGGTCAGAACCGGGAGCGGTTTGTGTATCCTCGTCAGGTGGTGGACAAGTATCTCAAGGACTCTGGACGAGCCTTTGTGGATATGGCTGCGATTTTCGGTTAATGTGGAGGAGATATTTATGTATACTAATGGATTTATTGATTATTACCAAGTGGTATTGTAGTGTCAGCGTCTCGCCTTTGCTGAGATAGCTGACGAGCCCATAGAAACGGGATTCATCGTCATCAAAGGCGCCCCTTCCACTCTTGACACTGTCGCACCTCTCCCCATTGAGAAGACTATCAGTAGCGTTGCTGGAAAGGAGGGTTCCACCACCGCTATCACCGGCACGATCATCGTTAGTGGAGCTGTTGTTACCTCTATATCTGCTCGTTCCAACGTCACTCTATTTGAAGCCGTTCCTTCAACCGTCAGCCAGGCCAACTCGAATACTTCTAGCACTGTACTTGGTACTTATTTCTGCGGTTAGATCATCGTAGAGCTGGCTGAAATCGGTTTTGAGCCAATCTTATTTAGTTGTGATTGTAGTGTTTCCTGTATAGTCCATGGAGCAAAGACTGAGCACTTCATCAGAATGTGTGCCTCAGTTCAATGGTGTAAACGACTGCAAAAGGATACTTGTGTATAGTTTAAGTAGCTGTCAACTATTACATACGAGCTACTTGACATTTAAAAGATTGCACCCAAGGGGTTCGACACGGACTAAAGGTCGATAACGGTGACACTTTTATCAAAAAAAAAGCCAGGAGATAGTATTGTTGTTCGTGAACAAATGGCCAATCGTCTTCATCAACAGTAACGAATTAGTACTCTCATATCAACCCCCTCTCATTGCTCACCAATTCCCAGTTGATGAACTTCATGAGTTAAGGTTTTGTCTCTCCAGAATAAGCCACCCTAACCCTCTGTTGGGAGGGCCAATCACGGAGTGCCAATATCTGCACATACTACTGGAAATTCAGAACATTGAGTAAGCCCGGAACGACAAAAGAGTGAGTATGGAGATGGAGAAAAGAGCTACGAACGACGGAGTGGATCATCAAGAGGACATTAAGAGAGACGATACGACAGGTCAGAAACGTCAGAAACGACACGTGACTTTTAACCGACGATAGTGGTGTCATGTTGTTCTTCAACATCACGAATCATTGGTGACGGGTCAGAACGGTCATGACGGGATCATTGATGGGCCGTACACAATGAACGACTGATTTCTAGCCGTCTCATGATTGTCCGGGTTTTCCAGCTTCGATTTTCGTCCTATTGCAAGACCTCATCAACCACACACACACACACAAACACGACTAGAGAAAGGTCAACACCAGCTGAAGAGCTGTGTGCGCAAACATTAACCGTCCAGATGCTTTGTCACTGAACGCATCTTGTTTTCAGCTGCCCTCAAATCTCTGTTTCAACACTTCCTCTATACCCTTGACTACCCGATCAATGCTCAGGTCACCTACCTACCCTTTCAGTGAAACTAACCCAGTGTCTGAACACGTTCACCTTCCCTCGCCGACCTTCAACTCCAGCAAAGCTGGCCAATTCCACCCCCTGGACACCATGGGCTTGACCACCAAGAGCGCCATGGTCGGCCTCGGTGCCGGCATCGTTGCTGCTGCCGCCAAAAACAGTTTAGCCTCCGGACCCCGAAACATCAGTACCCTCTTCTCCAAGTCTGGAGGAGTCGTTGGCGCTTTCACCGGATCTTCTGCCGCCTACGTCTTCACCTACAGCGCTGTTTCTAACCTGCGAGAGCGACAAGACGGCTGGAACCACATGTGGGCCGGAGCTGCCACCGGTGCCCTTTTGGGAGCCCGAACCGCACGAATCCCCGCATTCTTCGGCTGGACTGTCCTTTGCGGAGCCGCCTGCGGCCTGTTTGGCTGGACTGGCGCCAAGTTCAACTCCGACCAAAAGGCTTCTCTGGAGCAGTCCCCCAAGGGCTTTGTTCAGGAGGATGCTCACCAGACTTTCTGGGAGGTTGTCCACCGACGACCTTTGTCCCTGACCGTGGAGCAGCTTGGTGAGGGCCGAGGAATTAACGCTGTGCCCATTGCCACTGCCAACGCCGCCACCGTTGAGGTCTCCAACTAGCATAATAGATGATTGAGTAACGATGAAAGCTCGAGGAGTGTAGAGAGAGATATTGGATGTCACTGAAGGAGGTGCCAAATGGGAGGCATGTTTTTAGAGTATCCTGTTTGCAATGCGTTCCGGAGAGTGGACTTGTGGTAGTTTCTGACAGACGCAAGGTGTGTACTTGTAGCTTTGTCTACTGTGGTGTAGGATGGACTCAAGAGGATCACCCGCATTTCTTTGGTGCCATGAAGTAAGTAATGATCTGCTGATAACACTACTCACTGTATCAGTAGACTGACGACTGAGACATCTTCAGTAGTTGGCGTTCACACTGTAGCAACTGGTACATCCGATGTTTCGAGTATACAGTACAATACTGTAGTTGTAATACAACCAGGACGAGTACATACGATATCATGAGATAAGCGTCAATGCGAAGAAAATACTTCTGCCTGTACTTGTAATATGAAGTCACTTACTGATTGTACAGTGCACCGTATTGCATTAACGCCCCTGTTGTGAGACTATCTACGATAATTAGATACTGATAACTCTCCGGTGTCTCACAGTGGAGTTTAGTAATCTAGATGAAGGCTCTATTCTTCCAGAAACCCACTGTACACTACTTGTACTTGTACGAATACAGCACAAATACTCGTGACAGTACGACCACCACTTCGGTAACCAATAATTAGAATAATATTATGAATCTACTACAGTCGATGACCGGGAACACATGCAAAAATAACGGTGAAACAGGCGGTGACAATGACAACCCAGAGCATGACCCAGGAGGACCGGATCAACAAAAGCCGTCGGACAAATGGCTCCTTGACTCGAACCCGTTTGGTCAGACTGGACTCGGAGAAGCCTAGTAGTGCTTGAATGGGATCGAGAGAGAAAAGACCGGCAATTACCAGATACCATCCAATGGCAAAGGGCAAAAGCACCCAGACTCGCTCGGTTCGCGAGTAGTTGAGGAAAATGAGACAGAAGCCGGTCCAGACGGCGCCAAACACAGCCACCAGGCCAGCCACCATTCTCACCAGGGCTCCCAGAGGCACCAGATTGCCCAGGGCCTTGGTGGCCAAAAAGCCGGGGAACACTTCCCGTTCGAGAATCTGAAAAACGTATTCTCGACACTCGTCAAAGACTTCAGGGTCGTCTCTTCCTTGCTGTTCGATGGCGGTTCGAACAGACTCCATGAGGGGCGCCGGCAGAGCCAGTTCACGTTCTGCTCCAGGCATGAAATACGTGACGAGGATCTGTTGGGACGACTCTCGGATTCGTTCCCGGGTGATGAAGTTGGGCGAGTTGACGTCGCTCATAACTCCGTGCTCATTTCGCTTGGGAAAGAGCTTCTCGATAATCTCGAGGGTTAGGGGCTGCGATGAAGCCCGCGAGTCCAAAGCAATGGGTCCTCGGGGCTGCGGAAGCGTCTGTGGCAGCGCGTTGAGTTGTGTTTGTAGGGGAGATGCAGGTTGGGTGCCTAGAAGAGGCGAGTTAGCGTTGGGCGACTGAGGCAGGATTTGAGACAGTTGCGAGTTTCTTCGGTTCGCGAGGTTGGGCCCTGTCGTCTGGGGTTGTTGCGGCAACGCAGACTGAGGCTGCGGCGTTTGTGGTTGCTGTTGTTGATGTTCAACAGAGTTGTCCGGAGAGGGAAACTGCAGCTGGGACTGCAGGGTGGGACCTGTCTGGATTTGTGATTGAGACACGTTAGACATGGACAGGTTGGTCTGTTCCTCGTCGTAGAGCTGTTGTAGAGACGGTTGTGCTTGGGCAGCCAGGCCCAGCGATGCACGTGACGACTTTCTGTTGAGGGACAGTCGCGAGCCCTGGTTGAGTGAGCCCTGGAGCGAGTGGGTCATGGATGCTCTGGATCCGGGGCGGATCATGCCATGTTCCTCGCCCGCGTCCTCCTCGTCAATCGGGCTAGCTGCGGCGCTCTGGAATAGGTTGGAAGATGCATTGGACAGGTGAGACGCTCGCTTTTC
Organism: Yarrowia galli; assembly: GCA_900519055.1. Classification (NCBI taxonomy): domain Eukaryota; kingdom Fungi; phylum Ascomycota; class Dipodascomycetes; order Dipodascales; genus Yarrowia; species Yarrowia galli. The sequence continues at coordinate 3,705,402 of ULGS01000005.1, forward strand.
CTCGAGGTTCATCATAAACCGCTCGCTTCGGTTGCTGGGCGCGTGTTCATCGCTGATTTGCGATTCTCGGACATGCATGGCACCCAGCAGCGCGCTGAGACGCGAGGCTGCCGACGAGTCGTGGTCGCTCAGCAGATTCTCGCCCCTTAAATACTCGGACAGACGATGGGAGTCACCGTCCTCCAGCAGATTGTGGTCGTGGATGAGAGTCTCGAGCAAGATTGACGATTCTCGAGATTGCTCGGCTAGGCCCTGGCCTGTCATGTTGCTGATGCTGAGGTTTGTGTGTTCGCTTGCAAGAATAGACTGTCGAAGTCCCCGGATGTAGTGACGACACAGCGAAAGATGTTGAACCACATCCAGCCAAAAGTCTAGGTAGTCTACACCCCGATGTTGGTCCCGTGTATACACGTAGAAAGACCACAGGTCGACCGGCGCGAGCGACTTTCGGTTGAGCACCTCGAACAGTGTCGGCAGCCGTTTGCGCTCGTCCTGTGTGTGTCGAGAGAGGCTCATTGTGGTGGGCTGTTCTTCTCCGGTGGTGGTGGTGATGTTCTCCTGGTTACTGTAATGTGTCGTAGAAATGTCGCGTTGAGAAATGCCAGTGTTGGTAAGAGTCGTGTAGGCGGTCTGTGTGTGTGAATGTCCTTGTTGGTGTTTCTGAGATACCACTCGCCTACCAGTAGCACACCTGTTGTTGTCCGTGAATTTTCTTCAGCTGGTGTCACACGTCGGGTGAAATGCTGGCTGGTGAACTGCAAACTCTAAATTACGAGACTGTGGAAATAAAGAGCTTAAGCAGAGTAAAAATAGGGGGGGGCAGGATGAGACAGTTTGAGCGGAAGAGGTGAGACAGAGGGTTGAGAGTAAGGGAGATGGGAGACTAGTATGAAGATATGGACGTCATTATAATCGCCCCTGGCGGGCTCCTATTGTATCCGGCCAGCCCCTTTTTAGCAACACGTTCTAACAAGCTAATTGATGGACACGCTATGTGGCCGATACTAGCCTCTACTACAGCACACTGTTTCTTGTTTACTTTAGTCCCAAAGCAGATTGACGTCATGTTCAAACAGCTGTGATTATTATGCCAGTAGTAGACGATTATCTGGGCGATGAGACCAACTAGGGTTGTGACACAGTCCATGTTGTGATATTACCCGTCTAAAAGTGTTCCTTTTGGGGCCATCGACTCCGTGACACAGTTCCCCTCTCTACACCCCATACTAACACCCAACACATCTCCAACCACTAATGGACCTGACGCGGCTGGACCCACAAACTCAAACCTGCATACCACCACACTAATAGACTCTGGAATGTGCGCCCCGACAAAAGCGTGTTGAAAATAGACATTTGTGCGCCTGACGAGACTCCATGAAACATGTGTGCATGCTCTCTTGTTTCGGCCTTGTATCAGGAGGTGGTAAAGGGACGAGACAAGATCTGGAAGTCGACATTTGAGCACCTCTAGAAACAGTCACGGTCTTGTGTGTGTCACCTTGCGACACTGTAGAAACTCCACGGCTAATCTGCTAGTGGCCCACGTATCGCGGGTATGCGTTCAAGTACCTATTTTTGGATCTACCGAGAATCGAAGTGGAACGAGAACGAGAAACGCAGCAATAAATGCAGTGAGAAACGCCGCGGAAAATGTGCACTGCCTGATTACATAAGCCAGGGGTGTGGCATGCACAATCCCCGTATATAGGACCCACACAAGGACCCACGATTTAATAGTATCCACACCACCATTACCCATTTGGGGGCTGGCCCGATAAGTATTAAGGGGCTGGTGATAATATATATTTTAACCCTCGACAAGATGGGCGTGGATCATGTGTTAGTGTGAAGGGGTACAGCGTGTTGTAATGCCTGTTACGGCTGCGACATTGTGGGCATTCCAATAATAAGTGGTCACAAGTGATCAAAGAGTTGTCTGGTGTTTCCAGGGTGTATATACAACTATTACAAGGTGCTGAAATGTCGGTATGGCCACATCGTATCGAGCCATCATCGGAATGTGTATACTATGGCTCAGCTGATATAGATCTGGTGAGGCATGAGAAGCTGTTTTGCTGTTATTATCTGGGAACAAACTGATCTGACCTGTAATATTCTGCTTGTTACTCACAGACAATGAGATGGATAATGTGGGTCGATTTGTCGAGGTTGTCCCTGACCTGAGTCCTTCTTTCCCTGAGTTAGTCGTTACAGTAGTTGAGGGGGTATAGGGTTGTTGAGTTAATTGTGGTGGCCTACTTCTCCCCCGTTTAAGCTGGTTGACTCTTTCAACGAGAGGAACTAATCGTAAGTAACGACCAACTATGAAATAAGAGCACACCAGGAGCAGTCACTTTTGCTTATCAGCTAAATCATTTGTCGAGCGCGACTACCACTTGTAGCTACTTGCATTATAAGTGGTTTCATCGTATACTAGCTGTCCGCACTGCTCCCACCAACAAGGCCATAAACTACAATAGCTACTGCTCAAGTAACACAGTGAGGCCCAGAAAGTACGTCTTTCTAACTACGTCAAAATTATTCTCATAGAAAAACCAGACATACCATTGTAGTCCCTGAAGCGCGTTGACCCCATTCGCAGGCTCCATTTCCCAATAATACCACTACCTCTGCCTCTACACCTGCCCCTCCATCGTCCCGCCCCGCTTACTAACAACTCTAAATTATGCATGCCTTTTCCACACTCCAAGGTCGCACGATCCAGGCCCACCATCTGGTCTTCAGCATCACCACACACCACCTCTAACAACAGCATCAAGGGCCATCCAGCATACGACATATCACACAACATACATACAGACACTACAGCGCACGAAAACACATACACACAAACCCCCCTCTTAGCATCGCCGAACAACAGCCACAATACCGTCGATATCCATGCCCGAATATTACCTTGCTGATGACACAAAGTACACCCGTCCATCGACGTCGGCCATGTCGAATCTAACGGAGCTGTGTGGACTCAAGAACCTGGCGGACTCGATGGCTCGATTTGATCCCGTGACTGGCGAGAAGAACAAGTTGCGAAAGTCTTACAAAAACCAGTTGCTCGATCTCACCGGCAAGTTTGACATCCCATCTCAGCCTTCGTTGGTGAGAATCATCCGAGACCCTGTTTTGGCCGAGACTGGAGGAAAGCCGTTGTCTTTGTTCGATCGAGACCTGTTGGCACGGGGTCTGGATTTCGATGCCACTCCAAGCACAGGTATTCCCGGCTTCAACCCGGCAATGCTGGGTATGCCTGGTCCTGGGAAGCCTGGGACTGGTGGACCTCAGGTCGGTGGTAACAGACTGCTATCGGTGCGAAAGAGCTACAATACGGAGTCAGCAAGGGAGAGCAGTAATAACGAGGAGACCCCAATGGCAAGACGCAAGAGAAAGGGAGACGACGATACGGACGGAGAGAGACGGCGCAAGAGAAAGTGAGATTAGTACAGTTGAGGGCGTATTGTGGGGTCGAGTGAGTGCTTTGGCACGACTGGGACCGTACATTATGGCTGATGCTGTACAAACGTGCTGAGTAGCGCGACAGTCTTGAGTATTTTGATACGAAGACTGAGTGGAAGGATAGTGGCTATGCCCAACGCTCATGCTGGAACTGGGCGTCCAGATGGAGTGTCTTGCAAGATCACTGGCAGTGGAACTATGGACTCTGACATTGCTGTCATGATGATTTCAAGCTCGCCTGGAGCAGGGCAAGGCCCATCTTCTACAACTATTTATATACACAGAGTGTCTGTCTTAGAATACATTCATGTTCATTTGAGGGGTCGGAACTGTAAAAAATAGTGGGAACGAGTGGTTAGTGATTAGCTATGTTGGTTCGGCTGTTGAAGGCTTCTGGGGATGGCTTACCATACGAGTATCAGTCTGAAAGCATCGTCGTGGAAAGGCAAACCAGATCAAGGCCCTGCATAAATGGAAGGCTGAGAGAAGCTACAAGGAAGCCTCTGAACACCTTGTTTCTTGCAGCTGATGGGATGTTTATATCTCTCAAGTGTACACGAGGCTGTAGAGATCTGTCGAGAGAGATATGCAGGACAATCAGATCTTTAGATGAGCTTGCAGTATCTACTTGTACCAACGTCAGACAAAGGATCCGGGTAGATCAGAGCTGGAACAGTATGTGAGGACCTTAGACTTGTTTGTAAAGACTCTGGCTAGTCATCTTAGTCAGCAACCACAGCTCTGGAAGGTACACTCGTCATTTCATCTACTCTTAGAAGTACAGTACGGAGTACGACCCTGCTCAAAACACCCGTATAGAGTAGCCAGTTCATCTCACTAACGCACCCGAGATCAGCCGACAACGCTTCACTAGCCACTCGATGTAACGTCGATAATGCCTCGGCTTTAACGGATCTCCAGGCCCTGTCCTAACTAACTACTCCTAGCGTCGACTTCTAGTAAACCCGAAGGACTGTCGGTGTCTTCTCGGACATGGATACGTAACTGTGCGTTTCTCAGACCCTCTGGATGGTTCTCCTGAAGCCGGATCTTTGCGGAAACGGCTTACCAGCATTTTTCTTCGTCTTGGCTGCTTCAGAGTCTATGTTTCTGCCGAGCCTTGACGATCATTCTCTGTCTGTGACGTCATTAAGTCGGTTTTCATGTTGGCTGCTAGCTTTGCTTTTTGGTGCTCTCTCTCTCTTTGGAGCGTTTAAGGGATCTGTAGTGTTCCGGTCGGCTCCGGTTCGGCTCATGGGCTGGCGGCGTAATTTAGCACACACTTTTTCTGTGCCTTGCTTTTGGCAACGGTTTACCCTCTCGCTTACATACGGCTTGCACTGCTTGCTGGAGAGTAATAGAAGGCTATAATACCGGACAACAGTTGGAGCGATATCGGCCTCTGTCCACGTCAGCGTCTGACACGACCCTTGCATCACATCCGTTCGTCCCCAACAACAAGGCTGTGACGTCAGCTTTGGATTCGGAGCGCGCTAAGTGGCCATCTCCTGTTCCTCTTGTCTCTCTTTTGTGAACGTCATTTACGTCATCAAGTCTAGACTTGCAGCAGTTAGGCTTCCGTTACGTTTCGTTGGTAAGCTGGGGAAGAGAGAGAGAGAGAGAGAGAGAGGTCATGCCGCACCACACCCACGGACGTGACCTCCAGTCATGAGCCTCCGAGAGAGGGCTATCCGTAGCTTTCAGCCGTAATTAGCAACACAGTGTCAAATAAACAATACCCCGGATGTAATCTAAACAGTCTCCTGAAGCCGTGGCCTTCTTCCTCTTGTGTCAAGTGACATGAATATTATCAGACATGTTGGTGGAACATCTTCAAGCGATATTAGCTTAGACAATTGCAATCCCGAAAATTCCCTCATCGGATAAATTTGGAGACACTACCGTAGCCAAAAGTGACTAAACCAAAGACGGTAAAACAAGACGGCAGCTGTCAAGGAGCTCCCACTACCCTATTAATCCGGCGTGCCTCGACGTGCTTGCCCGACCCGCAGACACCGTGCTTTTTTCGCTCAAGTTTTTCCGACTTCTGCATAGTTCAACGGGTTTGGGGGGGGCTTGTTGGAGCCACTTGCGTGCGCACTGCGTTAGCCCCGTTTGCGACGGCGTTATTATGGGGTTGGTGGGGTCTTATTAGGGGGATGCGGAGGCTGTAGAGACGGGGGAAATTGCCCGGAAAAACGGAACAATAGCGAGCGGCCGGACGCAGCTCAGCCAAGCGCCAGACGGCACGAAAAAGCCACTGGAATCCAGCCTCACATGACAAACGCCGAGGTCCATTGCATACATTCCGGATTAATAGTTTAGGCTACTGTAGACTGCAACGAGTGAAAATTTGGCAGTGAGAGAGCGCTATTTGGGTTCTGACGTACTTGCGGTAGGTTTGCCCAAGACCCAAGTCTCTGCACGAAGAAGAGACTCTTGTCTTTGTCACAGCTTAGCCGACGAGAACAACACATCCCCCACCGACAAGGCCGGGGTATAACTGAGACGGGTCGTATTGTATGATAGAGGGGAGCTAGGGGAATAAATGCAACGTAGAGTTGTTTATGATGACGTAAGCATTCGATTAAGACCCCCAGGACCCCCACAGCGCCTCTCCTCGCGGTGTTGACTACCTCCACCTCGGCCCCCACCACAAGTGCTTCCCCAAGCATCTTCCCCAATCCACGTGAGCTAAATCGCGGAGAAAAGCCTGAAAATCAAAGTGTGCATATAACTCTAATGTAATTGTGTGTTGTGGTCCCGAGACTTGGGGGAGTGTATATATCGTGGACCTTGCCCTCGTGTTTTCCCTCCGCATCCTTTCTCCCCCAACCGCATCTTCTTCTTCACGTATTTTTGTCTGCCTCGCACAAAAATAGAACACACTGTCATCGCCTACAAGCATCACAAAAGCCATTCTTGTACACACATTTCATTTCACACAACCATGACCGACACAGCCTACGTTAACACCATCCACGACGGAAACAACAAGGCACGCGACCTGGTGAAAAAGCACAAGGTGCTCGTGGTGGGCGTCTCTTGGGCCGCTGGATTCCCTGAGATTGTCGCTGACGCCAAGAAGGCATACCCCGACACCTTTGTGGTGGAGTTTGACAAGCTGGATAACGCTCTGGACAAGCTGGAGCTGCAAAAGTCGTTCCGAAACATCACTGACCACTGTGTCACTCCCGATGTCTTTGTCAACGGCAAGGATCTGGGCACCTCCGAGGAGATCTTCGAGATGCAGCAGTCCGGAAAGCTCTCTGAGATCATCAAGAAGGCCCTGGTCTAAACCCACCAAGCCTGAGCATTAAGCATGAACCAACAACCCCCACCAACCCACTACCCCCCCCCCAAAAAGAAAAGCGTGATTCAGAGTGAATCATGGACGACGATTAGAAGACGATTTGACGACGAGAGATTGTACATTACCATCTGTAATAGACCCATACTGACTGAATAAATGATTACCCATTATTGTTTTGAGTGTATCGTGCGTGACTGTACCAGGTAGTTGAGATGTAGATGCAGCAGGGAAGAGCTCTCAGGTGCGCTCTGATTCTCTCTCCGTTTCCAGAGATCAACAACCCCACCATCTCCACTCTCTCTCTTCCCCACCATTTTACCCCAACATTCTACCCCATTTCTACAGCACAAGCACTCCATGTTTCTTGTTTGACACCCTTTCTGTCTCTGTCTCCATCCTTTGCTCTTTCTTTTGCGCCCATATCCAATCGATGACTCTTATCTCATGCTTTGTTGACGGCAGCTTTGACTTTGGTTTTCGTATTGAGGGAAATGTGAAAGAAGCGTTCCACGACCTTCACGAACAAAACCGGGCGAAAAGTGCAAAAACGCAAAGCCACACTCAGCCATCAACTGCAGACAGACGTTGAGAAGCAGGGAGATATGCTGCAGCGAGAGATAAGGACAGCTTCTTGCACGGTATTGGTTGTGGGTCCCTTCGTTCTTTGTCAGTCGTTGATTTATTCCGTTGACCCCACCTTATTCACTCACCCCACCACATCCCATCTTAGTAGTTAATTACCATCTCTGGGGTTGTCTCTGGGGTATCTCCAAGCTTAGCTTTAAACTGCTGAAAGGACCGTCTCTTTTCGTCTTGAGTTTGCGCTTGCTTTTTCGCACACACCTCAAACCAATTACCCGGCCCCGGACTTATCGGGGATACGCTAAGAGAGGGAAGCAAGATAGCCTAATAAAACCTTGTGTGTGACAGGTAACCCTGGATCTTAATAGGGTTGAGGTTCCGGATTAAACCGGCTGGATCAGGTTAAGAGTGGGGGAGGCGACAGGTTATGAGCTGAGCTGAAATAGACAGGTTATGAGTAGACACGGAACTGAACGATTCATGAGCTCCCCCATGGGGCTCCCCAACTGTTCTGATCAGCTGTAGTAGATTTACGCCACAGTCCGATCTGGACACACACATCTGCATCGCGTCTTCAGGGCTTTTACTGCACCACCTGCAGCCCGTGTAGATGTTCAAGCACAGAATAGAAGTTTAGTTACACCCATGCCACCAAAACTACCGGGCTTTTACTACGATGAAGAGCGCAAAAAGTACTTCAAGATTGTAAAAACCGGCCAGGCGACCTCTGCGTCTCAGGATTACTCCATTTCGTCGGTCGAGAACACGAAACGACAAAAGACCAGAGAACGGAAATTTCGCCGGACTGAGCAACGACATGTGCGCAAGCCCACAGCTCCTAAAATCGACAAGATTGTGCTTCCGAAGCACTCATTGCACGTGACTAACCGCGACACGGTCCACACACAGCTTCAGCGGTACCTCCATTGCCGAGAGATGGGTACCTTACAACCTGGGTTTCAGAGCCGTCTGGAATCCAGAGCGTTGGGGTCGTTGATCCGAGTCACAGACGTGGAGCAGGTGGGTCAGGTGAGCGGACGAGACGACGTGACTGCCATTGCTCTGGATGAGGTGAATGGAGATGTGTTCACTGGTAGAGCTTCAGGGATCATCAATGCTGTTCGTCGAGGCAGCACTTTGATCCGAGAATCGTACATTCGGCGGATTCCTGATAACGGCACGATTGGAACTGTTATTGGAATCAACTACAACCCTCGTACGCGGTTCTTGTGGTCTCTATCTCAGGGTATGCATTCTGTGTTGTGTGGAGGTATTTCTGAAGACACTTATAATGACTCTCTGTTCTACGATTTGCATAGTATGACCAGGTTGCAGCTGTGGGACGACAAGTGTGTTTTCTCATGTGCACAGAGCCCCGAGGGTGACATTCTTCTCGGTCTCAATGGACAGATACAGACGTTTACTGGTACTGCTGGGTTGCATCGTCTTCATGCCATTGATATGAAGAGTGATGCCACATCTGTGTGTTATGAGCAGGAGCAAGTGGTCGTTGCGGGCTGTCGAGATGGAAATCTACGTCAGATTGACCTTCGTGAAGATCGCAAAGGGAAGCGGATCAGGAGTCCGTTTCGAATCTCTTCTCCTGTGACCAATGTTGAAGTACGAGACAACTATGTTGCTTGTACGGGTTTGCAAGGGGTGGTTACTGTGTTTGACAAGCGATCTGAGAAGCAGTCATTGTGGACCGCTTCATACAAGAATGATTGTACGTTCAGACACGGGTTTGCATTGGATCCCAGTGGACGTCTTATGATGGTGGCCAATGATGACCAGACAGTTCAGCTGTTCAATTTGGCAGGAGGTGAGGAGAACTGGGGTGGCTCTGCGGCTAATCTGGTCAGTTCAGTGAACGGACACAAGTTTGCCGACAATCTAGCCTGCATTCGCTGGACTGAGAACGGCATTGTGGCGGGTGGAGGCACTAATTTATATTTTATGAGCGATCGCTCGTAAGTCAATGTATTTATTCGACAATGAGGGCTGGTTGAAAGTGGGCTGGCTTCAGGTGACTATACAGACCATTGAGTGACTATAGAGCCTGTGCCACTTATAGAACGCAGTAGAAACCGTGCGTTCAAGGTGGGTACAGTGTTCGCGGACCCACTGTAGAGTGGAACCTACAACACTGCTGGATAGGCTTACGGATAGGAGCAACTGTCAGTAGCGGCGGCAATTGTATGGTGTCGGTGCTTCGGTCTAATTCGTATCTCCCGCGAGGAAAGCGGAAGCTGGATTTAATTACCAGTATCCGCACCTTGATCTAAACCGTTTTGGCCGAGACACCGGATATTATTCGGTTATTGGGATGAGCCTCCCGTTCTGGGCCCCCCATTCAGAGTCTAACTAAAAGTGCACATTTAGTTGAACTGTAAATGGGGCAGGTGAAGAGTCCCGAGTGAGCGCATAGCCCAAGCACAGCCAAAAGACGGTATGATCATGTTACAGAGGTCCTCAGTAATGTGCAGTCTCTACAGTGATATGAAAGAGGGCACTATTTCTAGAATCACCGCATCTATAACCCGGGGCTATTGCTATAACCCCACCTGCTGATAAACCCACTAATACAAGTCGATCCAAGCTAGCTATTCTATCTCCACCTGTTTGATTGGCCCCACATATAGACTATACAAGTATCCACAGTAGCTACAGTGTGAAAAGCTGCTACAACTGACTATAAGCGGAATGTGTTACAGATAGTGCCTATTATTAGCACACTCCCCCCTTGACCCCTGGAATAGGTGACAATTGCATCCAGAACCGACCCTGACCCTAGACAGCTGTTTGACACATTGGTGATACAGCCTCTACAGCCAAGCTGCACATGAACGATAATAGGAGCTGGATACAGGGGGAGGTTTATACGGCATTGTGGAGACCGGGCAATTATTATCCAGAGGGGAGAGTATGTACCGCCATGAAAGTGTGGTTACGTAATCGGAAGGATGGCCACAAAGCTTAATTTCGGGGAACCGGATCAACCTTCTTCTGTGGCATGTATTTGCTGGATTATACGAGCTGGCCCTGAGTACAAGAGAAGAGGCGAGAATAGATTATGACTGGTCCACGAAAGAGACGTATGATGGGTCCATATGAGGGGTCAGAGCCCGTCTCCCAGGCAACTTATTGAAGCTAAAGTCTGTGCCTCACCGTGATCGCCCCCCTACCCCGAAAATTGACATGTCTTGGATCAACAAGCGGGCGAGTTTGTAGCGAATGTGTGGGCCACCCACCGGTCGGTTGTTGTGTTGCAGGAGTCTCCAAAGTTTAGCCACAGCCTGTAAATTACACTTCGGGCCAACAACGGGTCACGTCTGGTCCCACGGTGGCGACGAGCAGCCCCCGAACGTGCAAAAACGTCGGAGAAAAACCACTGCGTGAGTAAGGGTCCACTGCTACCGATACCTGCTGAGAAGAGAAGGACAACACAATTTTTGGAGTCAGCTGGATATCTTGCATGTAATATGCATCTCTTGTTATCGCGACACCTTAAATTAGAGTGCATGTGAATAAGCCCGCCCGCCAACCAACACAAAGCGGTTGGGAAGAATTAGACTCGGCCAACGCCAAGGATGTCTGTTGTCACGGTTACTTATTGAGAGGCCCTGGAGAGTGGTGAGGAGATGGAAAAATAAATGACCGGGGGTCCACTATGCTATGCCATTGATGAGCGTATACAAGTATACCTATTTTGTGAGCATAAGCTATCCTTCAATTTACATAACTGACTACAGATCTTCAACCTGGATAGCCTGTAACATATCCTCTCTGTATGTCTGTATAGTGGCGGTCTTTGGATCCAAGAATATGGGCCTAAATTGCCGACATTGCCCCAATTGTTGCGGTCCAAAAATTGCCCCATAAACTGCATGTTGGCGTGGAAATTGCGAAAATTGCGCCTCTGAGTCCGTTTGGCTCTCTTTCCAGCCGCAGGGGTGGATGAAATATGCAGTTTGTCACTGAGGTTGTGAATAGGCTTCATTAGCAAGTGAGATGTTGACGGTGGTTTGGAGGTGTTCCGGAGGTCGAAGGTGAATTTTGGATGTATTTTTGTGATCTCCTCGTCGAGATGAGCTCAATGGTACCCTTGTATCTCAGAAATCATTATTCCCTCAACTTCCAGATCATCCGCTGAGGCTCACCATATACACCTTCCAATCTGCCCGCACAACTCTAACATGTCTTGCGCTTAAAGAACACCAATTGACACCCACCACGTATGTGTTTCACCGGGCTGAAGGCCATGTGCTGGGCTCGCCAGAGACTGGGAGGTGCGTGACAGACAAGCGAAAAAGACAAGTCTACAGTTTCAGAACGCTGGTCGAGCCCCTCCTTTATGCCCCCACTGCTCACAGGCTTCCTGAAGTAACCTCTTTGCCCGTGGTCAAGACCTGAGAAGCTACTGCACATCCCCGATCCGACCCTTTGCAGAACATTGCATCTTTTGGCAGGTTGGGTTTGAGTAACCACACAGAGCGAGACTAAGCCGACTAGAGGAAGAGAGAGAGACAGCCCAGAAAGAGACGTATGTTCCATAGGTTGCGGAGGGTGGTATCGTAGGGTGCGATATGGTGGAAACGGAGCCGGAGCTTTGTAAAGAACATTCCCTACATAGTTTCATGCCGCCAGAACTCAGATCTGACGCTCCAGACAGCCGAAATATCTCTCTGGTTGTTCTGTTCCGCCTTATGCGTTATTTGCCAACAGAGTCGAGGCTAGGGCTCAAATATATTTTAAACCTAATACCCCCTAATATCCAGAGAGGGGAGGTGTTGAAGGTGACCATTCCGGGGCCAATGTGGATGTTTCGGCGCTGGAAAGCCCTCCGATCAACTCGCGCCAGCCCCAGCACCCGCTACATACCGCTTTTGCCCTTATCCACCGCTGCAGCGACCCAGACCCGACCAGTCTTTGCTCGCCGTGTGAGGTGAGGGCTGCAGACCTTGTGCTTATTTATATCTACCGAATTTAAACCCACGGGCTCAGCTAGAAACTTGACTACATCTTCTTGTATTGCCTCAGTCAAAACCGACCTCTTGTAGACCTCCGGACCACATTGAGGGCCTTTATGGTGAGTATCACAGCGACGGCAGAGCCAGGGACACAGACCACACACACCACAGCGAAAACAGCCCATACAATCAGCCCCGAGCAGCCGGTTCGGAACCGCTTACACTCAACAACTGCAACCAGGTTGCGCCACAGGACCAAAGCCACGATTCCGGAACTGCTGGCCACACTACGACTCCAGCCCGACCACAAACAGCCAGCAGACACAAACATGCCCCCGATACAGCGCTCTGTGCGGTTACAGTACAACTGCGACGATTCTATCTTGCGCTGCAGACTCTTCATCTCAAGCGGTTCACACACCTCGGCCTTGGCTCCAGGCTCAGCAGCAGGGTTACAGGTATCTCTGGATGTGTGTGTTCAGCAGCAATTTGCAGCCAGACATGTCGGTCTTTTTGTGAGTCATACGTGGCCACTACAGACCGTTGGTGACGAGCCTGATTCTGCGCATCGACCTACACTGTGCTGCTGCTGCTGCTGCTGTTGCACTCACCACCCACAAGGTCTAGGTGCTCACAGTTTCACTACACCCTAGAAAGATGATCCCTTGTGTTAAGCTCCTCTGCACTCCCAACACCTTACTAACGTTAGACTTTTTGCCATCCCTAATCGCGGGGTAAAACACATTGCCTAATTCGGAATAATCTTATTTGCCACTTTTGATCCATACTATCTCGCAGAACATCCCCCTTCACATGCACGCCTCGTCTCTATCCGTGGGGTCCATTTCGACCGCCGAGGAGCCCCACACCCCCAAGCAGGCCTGGAACCTGCCTGGCTACGCCACCCACGACTCCCGCTTCATGCTGGGAGGATACGACGACCTGGTGGGTGACGTGTCGCGGCTAAATCTTGCCCCGTCTCAAAACGGAAACATGGGCATGTCTCAAAACGGAAAGATGAACATGTCTCAAAACGGACACCATAACCACAACCACAATGTCAACCACAATCACAATCACAGTCAGCATCATCGCACCCACTCTGGAGCAGGAGGATCGCCCATTTTCGGCAAGTCTGTGTTTGTGGAAAATGAAGACAAGTTCCCCATTCTCGTCCGACGACCCTCTTCTGCTGTGTCACCTCCCCTAGAGGAGACCTTCCAACAGCAGCACCAGCAGCATCACCAGGGTAACCACAATCACAACCACAACCACAACCACAACCACAACCACCACAATGGCAACGGATCTCCACCCATGCACCAGCCTCTGACTCCTCCGTACGAAAAGGCCGGTGGCAAGTTCAATGTTCAGCAGCAGCACCCGTCGTGCTCAAACAACAGTAACAACAACCACTCTGTCATGCAGGCTATTCCTGCCTCTCCGCTAACCCCCAATTTGCATACTAATCTGTCCCCCACCTTTGCGGGCAGCAACCATTACCGACGAGCGTCGCAGCCCGCCAGCAGTTGCATTCCTCCGGCCTTCACCCCCGAGCGAAGCCCCAACGGCACTGCTTCTTCCGGCGTCCAGACCCCCTCGACCAGCTCGTCGTCCAAGATCTCCTCCATCGATCTCAACAACTGCGACATTTTTGCGCTCTGCAAGGACCAGCACGGGTGCCGGTACCTGCAGCGAAAGCTCGAGGAGGAGCCCTACTATCTGAATCTGATTTTTGAACAGACCCATAGCCACGTGGTGGAGCTCATGACAGATCCGTTTGGAAACTACCTGTGCCAGAAGCTGCTCGAAAACTGCTCTGTCGCCCAGACGACCGTTCTGATCCGAACAGCCGCTCCCTCGCTTGTCCAGGTGGCTCTTAACCAGCACGGTACCCGAGCCCTGCAGAAGATGATCGATTACGTCACCAACGACGAGCAGATCGAAATCATTGTGCAGGCCCTGGAGCGAAACGTGGTGCGGCTCATCCAGGACCTCAACGGCAACCACGTGATCCAAAAGTGTCTGAACCGGCTCAACTCATGCGATACCAACTTCATCTACCGAGCCGTGTCCCAGAACCTGGTGGTGGTTGCTACCCACAGACACGGATGCTGCGTGCTGCAGCGATGTGTGGACTATGCGGACGTGCTGCAGCGCGAAATGCTCATTGGAGTCATCACCAAGCACGCCCTGCAGCTGGTGTGTGACCCCTTTGGCAACTACGTGACTCAGTACGTGCTGGGCGAGCAGGTGATCCGGCAGTTTGTCGGCCACGTGGTGGCTCTGTCCATGCAAAAGTTTTCGTCCAACGTTATTGAAAAGTCGCTCAAGGTGGCATCTTATGAACTGCGAGCGGTTCTGATTGCCGAGATTTGTGCCTCGCCTCTGCTGCCCAAGCTCTTGTCTGACTGCTACGGCAACTACGTGGTCCAGACCGCCTTGGACACAGCCAACCAGTACACCCGGGCTCAACTGATTGAGCGCATCCGGCCCGTTCTGCCCATGATCCGCCAGACTCCCTACGGACGACGGATCCAGGCCAAGGTCGATGCCCGGGTGTTTTATTATTAGTGTATTATAAGTGTAAGATATATGTATATTAGCAGAGTGACCAGTAGCGAGTGTTATAAGGCAGAGCACATACAGAAGGACATCTTCGCTACAAGGAGGTTTTTGAGCTAGACTCAGCTTTAAACAGCAATCAGGCCATACGAATGCTGTGCCGAGGGAGTTCATGAGCTCATTACGACGTTGTATCGATAGGACAGAATAGCGTCACAGCTTGATCATGGGCTGAGCACACACTACTCGCACGTCTCAGCCAGCCACTTTAGCACTGTATGAGTGCCAATATACGCACAGACAATTATCTACAGCCCTTAATTGGACAGCGGTATTATCTACAGCTTGAGAAGAGGTCATTTACTGGCCTTGTACGTGTCGCGATATTACGCGTCTTGCACACGGCACTGCAACCCCACGGACTCTGCAACAGCTGTATTGGGTCTTAATTACGACACTGTAACGCGACTGTCAAGGCTACAGCGATACTGTAGAGCGACACTGAAAATGTCTCAGGAAATTAATCGCGATCAGAGACGTACCAGTGGTAACATTGCTTCAGCCGTGCGACCGGCAAAGCCGTGGATGAAGGATGGGTCTGACGTACTCCGTATTACAACGCCCATATTCACACCCGTATTCGACATCTACGACAAGGAGTGTGTTTTGTGTTTGTGCCTCTTCTCTTCGGTCTAATGAGTTCCCTGCTTTGATGGAAAAAAGGGCCTGGGCCTGACAGCTCTTCAAAACTAGTGTAGCCCGAGCTACCTGCAGATCGCACCTACATGTTTGGGGCTTTCCTAATTGGGACATGGCAGGGTTCAAGTCCTGCATATAGAGATGAGCAGGTATTGTGGAGAGTCTGGCAGAGCAACGTGTGGTCTTGTGATAGCTACCGAGACGGCAATAGATTCCAAAAGAGCTGGTCCATAAAACGTCACTCTATCCATCCCGATTTTGCTTTTGGTAAGTCGATAATATTATGTTTCCCCATGATCCGCTAGATTAAGGTACCCACACTAACGGCGTTTAAGGTTTCACTTATGGCCGAATCGAGACATGGGAAAACACACGAGCTCATGGTGATGGGCAATGTATAAGAGAGCAGTCGGACCAGGTTTCTTTTGTCAGACAAACTACTGCTGGATTGCTGATACATCAAATTGCCATTTGAGAGTGAGTATGGAAAAGTCGGGTCTTTGGTGCCTCTAAAATCGTCAACTAACACAGTGCTCAAAGATTCATCATCTCACATTGGTGAGGACTACTCTTCGCTCGTGTCTACGTGCTTTGCTCACGGACGACTGCGATGTGAAGACCAACTTTTTGCTATTATGGACGACTCCTTTATGAGAGCCGTCGAAGGACTGGGTGTCGACACTGAGCTCATCCAGCTCATTCTGCCCTTCACACATGGCCTCGAGCCCATGCTGTCTGTGACCATTGATCGAGACGAGCGAGTGCTCAAGAGCCGAGTCAACGTTGGTGAAATGTACTACGACAACTACGAGACCATCAAGGGCGCCTTTGCCGAACTCTACGGTACTCTGACTCCCCAGGAACGAGAGTATCTCAACGTCAAGCCCGAATTCAACGACTACACCAAGGCCGACGAGCTATGTGACTTTGATGTGCGACATATGCTGCGACAGGCACTTTCCAAAAAACAGATTCGACAACTGCTTTCTGTCCTTTCAGGCCTCATTCTGCTGATCCACGACCAGGACGATCTGGAAGCCTGCTCTCTGATCGAAATCGACCCTCATGTTCTTCAGGACGCCGGAATGACTCGACAACAGGTGATCTACGCTATTTACGACAAACTGCTGCGGTTCATTGTGGAATCAATCAACGCCAAACTTGCCCAGGGCACCACTAACTCTTCTTCGGCATCTATTCACTCTGGAGACACTCTCAACGATGCTGACGACTCTATTGCTGCTGTGGTTCACTTTCTGTCCATCACAAAATCTTCCTCCGTGGTCAGACAACAGATGTTCGACGTCAACCAGGGTATCAATGCTGAGATGGTTGGTGACGGGCTGAAACTCAAGTCTTCTCCTGAACTGTTTGGAGAGCTTTCTCTACACAGACCAGTTGACATTTCCGACATCTCTTCTTTCACTCAGTCCCCTCTGCTTACAAAGGAGACCAGAAAGGCTTACTCTCTTCCCGATCTGTTTGCCTCTTCTCGTCTGTGGACTGTTTTCACTCGAGATCACCCTCCCATCAACTCATGGAACGCATTCAAACAGGGCAACAACTTCACCACCGACTTTGACCACGAGGAGTTTGTGGACCGATACTACGACGCATACACTTCTCTGCAGACCATCTTGCCGCTGGACGTTTGCGAGCATCCTCTGAGCTACTACATTGGTCTGTGGGCTCGAAACAACATTGGATCTGCTTCTGAGATTTACGTTGGTCGAGACCGAGTTTGGATCAGTGAAAACACCTACAGAAAGCTCGAGGCCAGATACACCGAGTTCACTCAAACCACTCCTGTCCAGGAGCAGGGCGAATGGGCCGCTCAGGCTGGCGACGAAAAGGCTATGCTCGAGGCCAACTCTCACGAGCTCAATTACAACGACAAGGAGATTGTGGATGAGTCTCTTCTGAAGGATGTGGATCCCGAGCTTGGTGAGAACGTTCATGTTGAGGAGCAGACACGACAACGACGAGTGTGGATGGCTATTGTTTGGGCCATGACCTGGTGGGTTCCTTCTGGCTTTCTCCATCATCTTGGACGACTCAAGCGAAAGGAGGAGCGAATTGCATGGAGAGAGAAGTTTGCCATTTTTGTGCTCATTTTCCTTCTCAACTGTGTTGTTATCTTTTACATGATTTTCCTTGGCCGAATCCTGTGTCCTGATTTCGACAAAGCATGGACTGCCAAGGAAGTGGGTTACCACCAGGGTGAAGACGACTTCTTTGTGTCTATTCAGGGCAAGGTGTACGACATTACCAAATTCTACAAACAGCAGCATTCTGATACCTCCATCACCACCTCTGCTTCCAACATGATTCCCTTTGCTGGCCAGGATATGACCTCGTACTTCCCCAACCCTCTGACCAGTGCCTGTCAGGGTCTTGTGGATGATCCTACCGTCTGGCTGGCTTCCAACAACACCATCTACGACCCCACTGCTATCCATTACTCTGGTGACTACAAGACTTCTGACTCTGGTTCGGCCCTGTACAACCTCACCTGGTACAATGACGTTTTCCAGCCCAGCATTGCCGAGTACTACAAGGGACCCCTTGTGGCCAAGAGCAAGGAGCTCAAGGAGAACGGAGAGAAGGGCTATAATAAGTGGGTTGTGATTGATGGTTCCATCTACGATCTGACCAACTACTTCTTTACTCTCAGCCAGGTCGTGGGTTACCCCAACAAGGACGCCTACGACTTTTTGCACAAGGATGTCAAGGCTATGTTTGATGACAATGCTGGCCAGGATGTGACCGATATCTGGAAGCGAATGGATCTCAAGCCTTCTGAGCGAGTTCAGAACATGGAGTGTCTCAAGAACGCCTTTTACGCTGGTAAGCCTGACTTCCGACAGTCTGCTCGATGTCAGGTGTCCAACTACATTCTTCTGGTTGTCGCCATTCTTCTATGTTCCGTTGTTCTCATCAAGTTCCTTGCTGCTATGCAACTCGGCTCTCTGGCTACCCCTGATACCCAGAGCAAGTACGTTGTCTGCCATGTTCCTGCTTACACTGAGGATGAGGAGGCTCTTCGACGAGCCATCGATTCCATTGCTGCTCTTGAGTACCCTGACTCCCGAAAGCTTCTGCTTGTTGTTTGTGACGGTATGATTGTGGGTCAGGGTAACGACCAGACCACTCCTCAGATTGTTCTTGACATTGTTGGCCATGATCCCCGAGCCGCTTCCGAGGTTATCCCTTACGCCTTTGAGTCCATTGGTGAGGGTGCTCAGCGACTCAACTACGGTAAGGTGTACTCTGGTCTCTACCACTATGATGGTCGAAACATCCCCTACTGTATTGTTGTCAAGGTCGGCAAAGAGTCTGAGACTTCCAAGCCTGGTAACCGAGGTAAGCGAGACTCTCAGGTCATGCTGATGCGATTTTTCAACCGAGTTGCCTCCAATGGAGCCATGAACCCTCTGGAGCTCGAGATGTTCCACCATATTGGAAACGTCATTGGAGTGGACCCCGGTGCCTACGAGTACATGTTCATGGTCGATGCCGATACCCGTGTCAAGGAGGACTCTCTTAACTTCCTGGTGGCCGATTGTGTCAGTGATGTCAACATTGTCGGTATCTGTGGTGAGACTGCTCTTCAGAACGAGAACCAGTCCATCTGGACCATGGTGCAGGTCTACGAGTACTTCATTTCTCATCACCTGTCCAAGGCCTTTGAGTCTCTGTTTGGCTCTGTCACCTGTCTTCCCGGATGTTTCTCCATGTACAGACTGAAGAACCTGATCGACAACCGTGTTCTGGAGGAGTATTCTACCAATAAGGTCAACACTCTGCACATGAAGAACTTGCTTTCTCTTGGTGAAGATCGATTCCTCACTACTCTTATGACCAAACGATGGCCCCAGATGCGATTCACCTTCTGCCGAGGAGCCATGGCTTACACCACTGCTCCTGACTCTTTCTCCGTGCTTGTTTCTCAGCGACGACGATGGATCAACTCCACTGTCCATAACCTGGTCGAGTTGCTGCGAATCAACTCCATGTGCGGATTCTGCTTCTTTGGCATGCGTTTCATTGTCTTCATTGATCTTGCCGGTACCCTCATGCTGCCCTCTGTGTGTATCTACCTCGCCTACCTCATCTACGTGATTGCTGCTCATGCCGGAGCCTTCCCTCTGGTCTCCGTCATCATGTTTGCTGCAGTCTACGGTCTCCAGGCCATCATCTACGTCATCAAGCAGGAGTGGCAGCACATCTTCTGGATGATCATCTACATTGCAGCCTACCCTTTCCATTCTTTCCTTCTACCCATCTACTCTTTCTGGAAAATGAACGACTTCTCCTGGGGTAACACCCGAATCGTCGTTGAGAAGGACGGTAAGCAGCTCGTTCAGAGCGACATTCCCCGTCTTTCCGAAAAGGAGTTCGAAGGTCTCTGCCCCCTGGATACCTGGGAGTCCCATGCTCTTCGCAACAACCTCCCCATCTTCGCACCCGATGATACAGCCACTGTATACAACGAAGACTACCTTGACCAGCCGGCTTACACCCCTCGAGCTTCTACTTTTTATACCAACACCATGACCAACACTATGCGAAGCAACCGAATGTCTCTGATCGAGCAGCAGGAGCAGCTCATTGAGCAGCGTCGAAACCGATTCTCTCAACTCGGTGACAGAAACAACTCCATGCAGTCTGGCTTCACCGGTTTCTAATCCCTACGCATAGTGAGCAGGCTCACAATTCATTTGACTATTTATAATATATTGCACTTTCAACATAGTTGTACGTTCTCCGTAATTCCTGTACAAGTAGCTCTTCAAGTCTATCTAAAGCTCAAACGTTTCTAGACAGACAGTTAAGACACCTTCTACTGTCTACAATGCCACACACATAACCAAGTCTATAAATTTATTAGCTGTAACTATACATTTCCCTTTTTCCTGCTTATCGTCGCTTCTTGGACTTTTCCCACACAGATGCGCCTCCTCGCTTTCGCTTGGTGGCCTCTCCGATATCTCCTCCAACTCCCCAATCTTCACCAAAGAAGGCGCCAGCTCGAGCCTTCTTGAGCTTGGATCGCTCCTTCTTGTTGGCACCTGGAAGACGCACAAAGTTGTCTTCTTCGTATCGCTGAACCTCCTCCTCTCGCTTTCGATCTCGGTCTGTCTTCTCTCCACCTCGACCATGCTCCAGAATACCTGAACCAATGGACTGCTCCACCATAGGAGCAGAAGAAGAGTACTTGAGATACTCCTCCATGGTAGCGTTCTTCTTCTTGCTCTTGTGCATGCTCTTGGACTCGGGAGCCACGGCTGAGATCTTGGGGGGTCTGTAGATGGTGTTGGAAGCTGACTCTCGGTCGTCGTCCTGCTCCGACTTCTTTCCTCGAGAATCCCGCACCGGTCGAGCGTTCTTGTCTCGTGTGAGGTTGGAAACGTTGGGTTTGAATGCAAGATTGTCGTCCTCGGACTCGGACTCATCATCGTCCTCTTCGTCCTTGTCCTCGTCGTCCTCCTCCTTTTCAGCTCCAAGAAGCGCCTTCTCGGCCTGCTGCTTTTCTCGCTCGGCCTTTCGCTCCTTGTCCTGTGTGTATGCCTTGAGCATCTTGTCAATCTGGTAGTTGACCTTGCTCTCCAGACCCTTGATACCCTTCTCCAGAACCACTCGGTTCTTGACGGTGCCCTGAATGGCTGCCTGTCGACCCTTTTCGAGAGCGTCATCCTTTTGCTCCTTCTCAACACGCTGAACTTGTGCCAGAGTCACAATCGCCAGGTGATGGAGGTATGCCAGCATTGTGTGGTTCTTGAGTCCAAGCAGAGACAGAGAATCCCGCTGGATCTGAGCCTTGACATCCTCGTCCAGAGCGTTGTATGCCTGCTGCTCCTCCTTGAGCTTGGTAGCCGAGTTGTCGGTGGCCGTCGTAATCTCCTTCAGTAAAGCCTCCATCTTGTGCTGTCAGTATTCTTGTCCACTTGTACTCCCGAGATATATTTTCGTCTGTACATGAAAAAATAGCTTACTTCATGCAGGTTGGAAAATCTTGCATATGCTTAGTCAGCAAGAGGGATAGGGTGTGTGAAGGGAGATAGAGAGGGGCCATAGTTGCCAAGGCGACTCCTGAGAGTACAATACATTCATTTTCTGCTCTCTGACTTTTACTACATCTCATTCACAAAGTGCATCTATATCATTGCCTAATTCATCGTGCACCTAGCCAGCCCTTCGTGCAAAAAGACGTTTTCAAGGTGTATCAACGTTATCGACACGGCTTGAGTACAAGTTTGCATCTGAAATAATGGAAAAACAGTGGCAATGATTTTGTGCCCTCTCTTTTACCCTTCATCACGTGCCTGGGTGGCGTTGTCGCTAAAGCTGGTTTTCTCATAAGGTGTACATACACAACTACAATGCTAAGGATTAGTTAGTGCAGTTTCATGACAAGCTAACATGACATGGGTGGGGTCGTTCAATGTCGAAGAAAACGGGAATCTGATGATTGTAGGTACAATTTCTCGAGTGTCGCCTCTTCTTCTCCTATCTCCCTTTCTAGGAGGTTTTCGATACCCTTCTCTCGCCCATCGGACAAGAGTTACCCTCCTTTCAGATAAGAAACTCTAATAGAAATTTATTCCCAAGGCATTTCTGCGGGACAACAAATTTCTCTTCCACACAACATACACAGCACAACATGCCTCAGAACGAGTATATTGAGGCTCACATCAAGAAGCATGGTCGACGACTCGATCATGACGAGCGAAAGCGAAAGCGAGAAGCCCGAGAGGGACACCGAATCTCCAAGGATGCCCAGAACCTGACCGGTTTCCGGGCCAAGATGTTCGCTAAGAAGCGATACGCCGAGAAGGTGGCAATGAAGAAGAAGATCAGAGAGCACGAGCAGTCCAAGGTCAACGGCACTCCCAAGGAACACAACCCCGAGGACGGCGATGCCCTGCCCACCTATCTGCTGGACCGACAGCAGCCCAACTCTGCCAAGGCTCTGTCTTCTTCCATCAAGCAGAAGCGTCTTGAGAAGGCCGACAAGTTCAGCGTGCCTCTCCCCAAGGTGCGAGGTATTTCCGAGGAGGAGATGTTCAAGGTTCTCAAGTCCGGAAAGCGACGAAACAAGAGTTGGAAGCGAATGATCACTAAGCATACCTTTGTTGGCGAGGGATTTACACGACGACCCGTCAAGCTGGAGCGAATCATCCGACCCTCCGCTCTGCGTCAGAAGAAGGCCAACGTGACCCACCCCGAGCTCGGTGTCACCGTTCACCTGCCCATTCTGGGTGTCAAGAAGAACCCCCAGTCTCCCATGTACACCCAGCTTGGTGTGCTGACCCGAGGAACCATCATCGAGGTCAACGTTTCCGAGCTTGGTCTCGTGACTGCTGGAGGTAAGGTGGTTTGGGGTAAGTACGCCCAGATCACCAACGAGCCCGATCGAGATGGCTGTGTCAATGCAGTTCTGCTGGTTTAAGAGAGGACGAGCAAACAAACGTTCCCTCCTAGACGGCACTAGCTGCCCTACAGCCATATTTATATCAGGTGGTTCTTGTATTCTGTATATTATACTCACCACTCGGTAGTGTTCGACTACCTCTTGGGATAGACTAACTAAAATAAACATGTTAATTGGTTTCATGAAGCTGTTGTAGGTGTTGATAGGATGAGGAGAGATTGTGCTGGATGTATTGTAGGCTAGGCTGCACACCAGGGTCCAGAAGCTTTTGCGGGTTCACAGAGGTCCACCATTGACAGTTTCAATGTCCACAAGCATCCCCATCAAGTCGTATAATCAGTTAAGCATATTGGACAGTCGGTTTTGTACAGACACGCGCTCATCTGCTTCTGGCATGACCAATACAAGTGCGGTTGTGTCAATAGCTGTTCTCGTAATCAAACCCTTTCAAATGAAACGGTAGCTACAGTAACTTAAGCATTAACCCCTCGACCAGTGCACTAGTCATCATCTATTTTTACTGACAAGGAAATCCTGGAGAGACAGCGTGGGGTACGACACAACGATGCAAGAACTCAGCTGTGTTTATATACGTACACTCTTTGTGTGCTAAGACTCTTCAATGGCTGAGTAATTGAAATCTAGAATCCCCTTGTGTTCATTAGCCAGTTCCCCGTTGTATAGTGTCCGTTTGTGCCTTGTTGTCCTTGTCTTTCTCCATGTCTTCAACCTACTCCGTTCCCCTTAGTGGCCGCTATAACTCTGCCTGTTATGCTACAGTGGTGCTTACTAATCGTTCGGTGTTAGTAGGTTTCTTTCTTTAGACATGCGCTAACATGAACATAGACACAAGACTGGGTTTCAAATGCCGAAACCTTGGGGTTTGAGACATTGAGTTTCGGACCATTGGATTTGAACCCAGCTAGACGGTCTTTGTTCCATTTGTAACAAGGTGCAGAAGATGGACAGAGACGGAAATGGGTGTCTCTCCACATTTTCCTCTTGTTTGCCACTCTCCTGCCGTTTGTTTGTTTGATGCCTTTGGTATTGATAGGCGTGCAGGGGCCGGTAGACGTGTGTTTCAACCGTTATCAGTGACAGCGCGTATCAGAGACCCTGGCAGGTCTTGCCGACCCCGTACATTCGCACCTGTGTATACGAAGGGCAAGCAGGGGTCAAGCACGTCAATTTATACCTCTGCCGGTGTCAATTTGCTCTGTCTGTCTGAACGCAGTCTCTATTAACTAATATCTTCGCCACCTATTATGCTCAACATCTAGCTCTACGACAAGTGTGGGCCATATCGATCTACTCACACAAGGACCTAGTCTATAGTCCTAGTCGTGCCTTCGCCGTGCACTCAAATTTCCGCCTGACTAGTATCGAAAAAGAACTTCTGGAGGGAGCCACCAGCACTCCTTGGCATCGCGGCTGCAATGCAAGATATCAGACCGTATTACAACTGGAAGGGATCGACCGTATCGCACCCCAGCAAAAAGCTGCAGCATTCTTTCACTTCTTTGACGTTCTGTACAGTAACAGGGCATCACAAGTACATAGTGTAGAAATGACATACAGTTAAGAAGGACACCATGATGACGTCAAAGTAACCGGCTCTAGACTTGTGCTTAGTCGGTTAGTGTGGTCATGGCGCCCCGCAGTGCTACATATCCAACAACAATGGATGCCAAGCTCACCAAGTCGCTAAATGCTGACAAGCCGTACAAACACGCATGCTCGTCTAATAGATCTACTTCCAGCTGACCCCTGCCTTATTGGGCCTTCGTGTCTCTGTCGTCGTATATTAACTACAGATGTGATAGTGGAGCCGGGAGCCGTGTACAACACGGTTTGGCTTAATTACCAAGCTTGTTTTACATTCTCGATCCTGTCTTTGTTCTACAGTTACACAGTCGTTTCTTTTTCGAGGCCCGTGTAAGCTACTAGCGTCATACAACTCCTGGATTATTACTCACATGATTCATTAAATTGATGGTTAACTTTTTCCTTCATCTCATCATACGTCGGACCGCCTTCTGACGCATCTCCTCGCCCTTCCACAGCAGAATAAACACGGGAATGGTGCTGGCAATGAAGCCGAAAGCTGCCACGGTAGAGGTCCAGCCAATGCCAATGTTCTCCACGGCCTTAAGGGTCGAGGCTGCAGCAATGGCACTACCGCAGTTTCGGATAGCGTAGTTACCCGAAATAGCGGCAGCAGTACCGAGCTCAGGACTGGAGTCAGCACAGTACGCGTTCAGGGAGGGGAAGTACATGGACAGACCGAAACCCACCAAGAACATGGTCACAACGGGGACAGCGACTCCTCCAAACTCCTTCTCCAAGGACCATCCGTAGATGAGCATGCAGATAGGAAGCAGGATGCCAACAAAGGGAAGCTGGGATCGAAGTCTGTCCTCACAAACTCGTCGTCCTCGGATCTTGGCCCATCGCTGAACAGTCTTGTCGGCGTACATGCCTCCAAAGTAGCATCCAATGAGGAAGCCCACACCCTGAGGAAGGTAGAAGAGAGCAGCAACGACAGGAGAGGTAATGTCGAACCGGGGCTCCACGACCAGAGACAGAGGAGTCAGCAGACAGTCCATACCGTACATGATGGGCACAATGGAGAGACCAGCCAACAGCAGATGCATGTTTCGAAGACCAGCGAGGACCTTGAAGGGGTTGATCCAGATCCAGACAAACCGCTTGTTTCGCTCGGCACACAGAAGCTGGTGCTTGGTGGTGGCCATGGGCTCTCTGAGCACGAAAGTGACAAGCAACAAGTTGGCAAGAGCAACACCGGCCTGCATCCAGAAGATGACTCTCCAGGAGGTCTTGGTGACAATCCAACCACCAATGATAGGTCCGATTGTCATACCAGACTGAGAGCCCAGAAGACAGGCTCCCACAGCCTTTCCTCGGTGTTCAGGACGCCAGATGTCGGCAATAGCAGAGCCAGACACGGAGAAGAAGGCAGTACCTCCCATAGCGGTGGTTGCTCGGAAGATGTAGTAAGAAACGAGGTTAGGAGAGGCGGCGATACCAATGTTGGACACGATGAAGATGATGCAACAGGTGATGAGAGCGGCCTTACGTCCGTAGGCATCACTGAAGGGTCCAAAGAAGCAGGAAGAGAAACCGGTGATGAGGAAGAAGATGGCGTTACCGACGGTGACAATAGTTCCACTGACATTGAACTGCTCGGCAATCAGAGGCACGGCCGGCAACATGGCATATGTGACCAGGAAGGGCTGGAAGAAGCAAAAGGCCAGGACAGCAGTCATGACACGACGCTGAGACAGAGTGAACCGGTTAAACTTGACATCATCATCGGGAGCAGTGGCAGGGAGAGCCTCCACGTCCAGCGTGTTTGTGTTGCTTCCGTCTGTGTTTGCGGACGCCTCGCCCTCTCCTTCGCCAGCCGTGTCACTCCCACTTCCCAAGTCGGAGGACACAGAAACTCTGGGTAGCTTTTGATCAATGCTGTCGAGCTCAATGTCTAGAGAGCCTGTGGACGCGAACGTCTCGTCTGCCTTGTTCAAAAGGGCCTTCATTCTTGTGTTTTTTGCTGTGTGTACCAAGATGGAAGAGATACTACAGCATGGCTGACCCTCACCCCATTATATTTAGGCCCTGTGAGTTTTTTTTTGCCGCCGTTCATCGCTATATGCAGGTTATAGCGAGCCGCTCGCATTTGGGTTTCGAGGCTTGCTAGATTTGCCAATACCTTGGCGGTTAGACGGGAAAACGGCGGCCAAGACGGTAAATAATCAGATCCAGACACTCAGCTTCTGATTCTATGTTATTCGAGCCTTTTTGCGCCGAATTTGAGGCAGGTGTACGCCTTTTAGTGACCCGCGTTTTGTGGGGGTAATTGAGTTTATTCGAAGGAGAGTTTCGAGGTCGTCCTCTAAGGGCAGGAGCAGGCTATATTGCGATCGAAATACGACCCTACCGGCAGTGATGGGGGCCCACTGTATTGCTTAACGGTATCCAGCACGTTACTCACGGCAAAAAATGGTCCTGGTACGTGTTGATCCGAAGGCGTTCTGACACATTTACACGTGATCCCCACGTGACATGTACCACACCTGAAACCTTATGCAGGGTTAATTCTTGTGCTAAAGCAATTACACTTTCATATTTGAGATGTGGGAGAGTCCGGGGAAGATATGTGTAACGGCTTTATGATGTGGAAATATGAACTTCGTGAGGACCCAAAATTAAGCGGGTTCAAAACATCGACTTTTGGCCACGTGTTCGGCTGGACCAGTTTTTCTGTGTGATGTGCGGGGGTGGTTCACGTGTTCACATCGTCACGTGTGTTTTATGGGCGACTAGTCTACATGCTAATTAACACTGTTAGAGGCTCACCCCTCAAGACTGTACATGCTGTCATGTAGCAAAGAGTGGGAAAGGGCCATATATATGCCAATCTTCACCCTCTCTCTCTATAGCCCCAAGTGGCGAACCAGACAGAAGTCAGCATGTCAACACGCGCCTTTGGAGACCCCTGGAACTCTGTCAACTAAACAATCAAGCTTCAAGCAGTGATATTATTCACTCCCTGTGGGCTGATATTACCCGAATGATAATATTCGCGTGCACGCAAGCAGCCCTTAGGGGTGTTACGCGTTAGGGCCGTATTACAGTGTGTAACAGTTGCAGCCGCCTTAGGTGGATTGGCACAATTGTAATGGCAGCAATTCTAGTAGTGCTACTCGTGGAACACTTTTTCACACTCTAGGATCAGCATACCCCACCGATTGTCACAACTATATGAGACTCTATCTGGGGAAGCCTTTTTCTCGGGCTCCATGACCCCAACCTCAACAGACCTTCCATCGCCAAGAAACACGTTACTGTATGATTTATCGATTAGTATTGCAGGGGCGGCAAGATAGCAATGCTGATCGAAGACGGTCTTGGCCATCAAAATATTACGGAGCTGGAAGACAGGAATTAACCCGCTTCTTCCGTCCGCATTTTTCCACCCGCACTTGAAATTGTTTGTTCCTTGTCTCATTAGACCCCTCAAACTCACCTTTGTGACTCTACAACAAACATCTTGGACACTTACACATAATTAGGGCACAGAAGCCGGTCAATGGGGTGGCTTGCTGTCAGAGCTTTTATGTATGACTCAGAACACAACCATACACACAGTAAGGTTGATTGAAGATTTACACAGCGCCTGACTCTCAACAGAATAGAAACCAAATATCTACAAAGTGACTCACTCAATGACAATAAATAAAATTCATCAAACCGATATAGAGTCCCGAGGATTCGAGACCCGGTTTCATCAGTTACACACTCTATATCGCGTTGGTTAAGTTAGTATGTACGGTGTGGGCCTAGCCCTAATAATAACAAGAGCCCTAATGTCGTCAAGTTATCTAAGAAGAGAACTTGGACTGCTCAAAAACCTGCCCGTGGACCGCCCGCTCGTGTCGAGCTCGGTTGCCGCTATCAACATGCCATCGCGTAGAACAAGTCTTGCTGCCGGGGAACTTCTCCACATCTCCCTCGCACCAGAATCGGCATTGGAATTTGGGGTGTCCATGACGTCGATCATAGTGTTTCTGTGCCTCCAGCTTTCGAACAAAGCCGATAATGTGCCACAAACAGTCGGGAGACTCGCACTTGTAGTGTCGTCCTGCGACCTCGGTGGTTCCCGTCTCCTTCTCCACCTTCTGGATATGTGCTGCAAACTCCTCCAGGTTCTTATCGTAGAAAATCTCGTCACAGTGCTTGCACTTGTACTTTCGGTTTCTCCACTTTCTGTGTTTTCGGCCATTGAAGTCCACCTCCACTGGCTCCTCAACCTCGGCCACTGGCTCAGGCTTGGTTGAGACAGCTGGTGCCTCGTACTCCTCCTTGATGGTCACGGTGGCCGGCAAGGGGGTGCCTGAAGGCTGAGGTGGGGTGATTGACAGGTTTACATCTGGTAGTGGAAGATCGATGCTCTGTGTCAATAGCTGTGTGGAGTGCTGCTGTGGTTGCAGCTGTGTCTGCATTTGGCTCTGGGGGAAGTCAAACGAGTAGTTGCCGAAGTTGTGCTGTTGCTGCTCATTCTTGATTGCGACTGTAGGAATGTAGTTCATGTTGTTGGTGTTGGTGTTGTTCAACATGTTGGGACCAGCCATCAGTTGCTGAACAAAGACAGAGTAGTCGGTGTTGTTAGAGATGTTCACATTAGGCTTGGAAATGTTTCCTCCCTGGTTGCGCGCCGGAAGAGACACTCTTCGGGGCTCAACGTATGGAGCAGTGGAGTTGAGATCGGGATAGCTCTGGTCTGGTGGGAAGAGCGAGAAGTCAAACTGTGTACCGTTCAACACATCACTGAACGAGCGTTGTTGCTGCGCTACCTGTGGTTGTTGCTGTTGCTGTAGTGGTTGTTGTTGTTGGTGTAGCTGCTGTAGTGGTTGCTGTTGCTGCTGCTGTGACTGCTGCTGTGACTGCTGTTGTGTAATGTGGTCTAGCGACTGGGGTATGTCAGGGAATTCATCACAATCATCTTCTTCCTCTTGAGGGGAGTACATGGGGTTGACCATGAAAGGCATTGGCGACAGAAGATCGTACGCCATACATGGCTCGTGAGTATCACAGGCCACCACCTCATTGATATCAAAATGAGAGGGCATCATCGTGGCAGGTGATCGGAGATTGTAAGGTGTGTGATTGTGAAAGAGATTAAGGCTTGTGAGAGTCGGGGATGGGTTCTTGGAGCTCAAGAATGAAGACTGGCTTCGCGGTTAGTATTTCGTTTCTTCAGGAACCCCGACTCCAAGGGAACCGTTCTGTACTTATATCGAGAGCCATGGTTGGATAACAAAAGAGGTGCTGTTAGTGCTGGTAGCTCTATTAGCTCTATTTGCGTTGCGCACAAGGGCAGGATATGTGCATGAGCAACAAAGAATTCCCCAAAGTTGTCAGGCCTTAGGTTGTGCGTCTAACCTAGAAAATCACAAAATTCATCCAGAGGTGAAGTCCATTCGGCCACTTTTGCTTTTGCCAAATCTACGATTTTAGTCGGTTTCCTCACAGGCCTTATTGCCCTAAAACGAAAAGCTGGTGTGTCATGGATAATATCGACCAGGCCCATGCCAACCACCACCCGCTTTCTGTCACAAGGCACATGTACAGAAAAACAGGGTCAGATCCCGATACACAGTTAGCCCGTACGACGGATTGAGCAAAAGACAAAACGGTTGCAACACATGCACTGAACCAGTGGTAGAAAAGCATGGTCGCCGATTGTTCATGCAGAAGCTCCGACGATACCAACAGGTTTCCAACCCTTAAGAACGCGCACACTCCTTTTGACCGAACACATCGAGAAACCTCCCACAGACAAGGTCCTTCGAGGCTGAAGGTACCGTTCGAGTCGCCAATATTATCTCAGCAAAGCTGACGGCTAAACATGATCGCTTATAAGGATTGCGAGCCAGAGTCTGTTTGTATCCGCGGCTGTAGATGGCATGTGGGCCAAAACGTTGTTGCCAGAGTGTAAGCGGAGACCGAGTGAACCGAAAGGTATGGTGGAGGAAAAGAGGGAGTTCTTAGCGAGTGAGCCAGGCCTGGTGCCATGCCATGTTCCAGGGTTTGTGTGAGTGTGTACAGCGTGCGAAACGATGCTCGTGTTAAATATACGAGGAGGAGGCTTTGTGTATAGATATAGAGACCAAGTGGAGAGAGTGTCACTAAAATTATTTTGTACAGGTGCAAAAAGGCCCATGTTTCCCAAGGCTTCAAACAAGAGCTGTCTAAGTCAACTAACCTTGCGAGTCAGTGGGCTAGTTTTGCTGGTCTCGTTCCTTCGCTGACCTCGGATGCTGTACCACGCTTATACAAGTGCTGTGGCTCTCTTTTTACCCTTTTCACCTGGGACCCTCGGCGATTCAACCCAAAGTCCATGGTGGTTTCGAAACGCGACAGTTTTCAGTATTGTGGAGGGGGGAGACAGGAAGAGAGACCATCCAGGGGGGTTTCGGTGTTTGACCGATACCACCAATGGTTCAAGTGAAACAGTGTAACGAACCTATCAGAGACCCAGTGGGAGGAATGTGACGTCTCGATGTCACTATACATCACATGATGAGGCGAGTCATAGCTCTGGGGTGCCCAGAATGACGTCGTCTAAAAAGTCTCAAAGCACTCACTGAGGGTGCATTTCGAATGTGAGATGTGTAGACTTTTTGAACCTTTGTCAAACAACTCGGATCTAGGATTCAACTCTAAAGCCACTAAAAATAGTGCTTTCTACACCTTCAGCCGTACACCGCGCGCTAACCAACTCTTCAACATCAGACCATGGTTGAGGTTGGGTCTAGGCAGGGACACACCTACAGAACGGGACCGCAGCGCGTTGCTATTGAGATGAGATAGGTCTTGGGGCGAAGCTGGATAAGACTGCAACCACCCGCGAACGGTTATGTACATCTAGAAGTAAGGAACACCATCTCACTGACAGGTTGCCCGCCAGATGCTAAGCTAAAGGGCTCGAGGGAAAAACAGTCATCGGAACGGAAGACACGAAACATCAAACAAGGCCCGAGCCTTGTGGCAACAGGCCGGACGTGTACATACGAAGACGGCCAGCAGAGAGAGAGAGAGGAACACACTCAGAGACAGACAACAGTCGCCACCGACTAAACTTTGGGCGTCTTCCTGCATTCCCCTGCCTCCCTCCCGAACTTGTCAGGACCCTAATTTAATTCTCCCAATGTGGAAAAGTTAAGCGTATGTTCAAGTTCCACATGTAGAATACGAGGGCCGACAAAGCTTTCGGAGATTCCGTGCCTGTGACGGAGGGTGACGGAGGTTTTGACGGAAGCTGAAGGGGAACCGAGCTGGAGAGTGGAAAAAAGACACACAGATGGGAAGAAACCACACAGAGACAATGGCACAGGTATTTATAATCATGCACCCGATCAGTGTACAAGCATCTGATCGCGGGAGGGGACCCTTTTGTCTTGACTTAGGGTATGAGGTCGTACACGGCTGGGCATGTTCGTGTATCATGTTTGTGCTCTTCAATGTCGCAGGATGCTTCTGTTGACTTCGTTGACACACACGTCTGGTTTCGGGGTCCGAAAAGTGCTTCTCCCAACTGACTCACACCCCAAGGAAAGCCAGCATGTGGGCAGGTGGACTACTCCGTACGATACGTTGCACGAAGAGCACTACCGGGATTCGTGGAGTGGAACACAGCCCCGTCTCGTGACTGGAACCTCAAGTAGGCTAGAGCACGGCTGAATCACGGGGTCTATAGAGGATTTGGCATTTGTCTCTGTGTCGCCACGGCAGAACAAAGACGGTGAGGTCTTGTTTGCACTTGTACTGTAGCACGTTAACTGGGGAAAAGCGAGCTAAAGACTTAAACCCAGTCTACCATTCGTCAGTCAACTAAAAAGTCGACTAAAAGCGAAAAGGTGAAAGCCGAGCTAAGACACGTCTTTTGAAGCAGGTTTAACCCCATTTTGAGTCGGGGAAAACAAGCCCAAAACCTCGGGACCGAGCCATAACTTGAGACACCATCAAACGGTTCTGGGCCTTATAGGTGTGGTTGAATTGTCTGCAACGGAATCTCAGCCCCGCATTTGTCAGCCAGATGTATATCGCCTTGTCTCTATATTGGGATCCCTACAAAGTCCACATCTTTGTCTGGCTCTTGCCGCCCTTGTTCCCTCAAACACCAGACGTTGTCTCACTAATCAGCAAAGACGTACCCCGTACCCTATTCAAGCACACACAACGGCGTCTGACGCATGGAGATGCTGACGTCATGCATCACGACACTCAGCCCTGGGCCCCAAGTCATTGTCGATATTACCTCCTAAACAAGAGTGTCGCACCTCTAAAGCTCAGCCTACAGCGAGGCTCTGAAAGGCAAAAAGGACCCACGTTTTAGAATGTATTATCGAAGCCACCAAGAGGTATAGAACACAACGGCGGCCGGAGTTTAACTCTGGGCCCCACTACAACTAGACGTGATGGATGCGTCTGTTAGTCATACAAACAGAAAGTTGGGCTAATGTGGGATGAGATGTACACTGGTTCACATGTTCCTCCAGTGTCTCGATGTGTATTGCGAGTACAAGTTTACGAGTACAATTGGGTAGTACGATAGCAGTCTAACCAAGAGGACTTAGCCGTTCAACTTCAACGCTTCTAATTGATTCCCCACACGGGCAGTGTAAAGTGCTCATCTTGTCTGGCGGCTGTGCACCAATGATGTTCATCTCTCTCAGGCTGTGTACACTTGTACACTGTAAATTGTCGCCTTCTCAATTATTATGGTGACACGACGACAACCTTCCTTCCATACTCATTGTCATTGTTCTTTACGAGTAGACAAACACAAGTATAACTCCAACCTCCTCCCCTTTAGCCGATATGTACGGGTTGTACGTAGAGTACGGTCGGTGCCTGTAATACGCACCACACGAACCACGGTCCAAAGTGTTCGCCCCCGGTGGATTCTCGTGATCAGCTTCTTTAGTGTCTATTATGCAGGTCTCGACATGGACCTTCTGCACCCACGGCTCCCGCCAAGAGCCGTTCATCACGAGTTCGTTGGGTAGGATACTAAAAGTCGTATCTCATAAGTGTAGACAATGCTGAACAATTGGCTACTAGCATCGCGCCTCGTCTGTGGCAAATGAAACCAGTGCACGAAACCAGTTGTACCGTTACAGCCAAGCCAGGTGGCGATATAATAACGCCTATTATCTGAGTCTCCTATCAACCTAACCATAGACTCTAGCTACATTGTAGTGTAGACTACTGGCGTGACAACGTGACACAGCAGACAAGCAGGCTTGCCGATCTAGCAATGCACAATCGGAAATCTGACAAGAGATGGCCGAAACTGTATCCTCTGTTTCTGGCGCTTCTGGCCGCCCTTGGCCGCTCCAGTCTTCGTATTCCTTGCGTCTCCGTATGTAGACAGCAAAGTTACCCACCATGAGCATATTCAGGGTGGCAAAAGGCGGGAACCTAACTCTTCAATTGACTTCAGTCTCAACATGACATGGACCTTAAACATGTAATTATTGAATCTTAGAAGAGTAATTCCTTCGAGGGAGTGCATGCTTCTGGTATACAGTGTGCAACAAGACAAGCACCTTCAGTAAATTACCAATATATGAACCCCATCCAATATGACAGCTAGCTGCCCATTGACCTGTCACATCGCTGACACGCATTCAATTGCACCCAATTGGCCCGAGTCAGCTCGTATTTTCAATCTAGACTGGTTGCAACCGGATCAAGGACGTCGCCACTAAGTAAACTTCGGCCCGACTGCCCCATGATCTATTTGTCATAGCAGCGCCGTCTCGCATCTACGTCGTAGTGTTTCAGGCTATTCTTTTCACATCGGTATCCGTACCATACGCTTTGCTTTTGTCTTTTCATCTGGCAACATATGAAACCATCTTTCTGGTCGCGGGACGCACTCCAGGCTTAATAGCAAGCGGCTACAGTAATTGGCAGCTCTCATGTAAACAGCACTGCGGTCGAACCCTCCACAGCCCTCATTCCACACGAGAATCGAACGTCTGTTAAGATGCTGCAGTGGAATACGCACCAGTACAACGGCGCGCGACATTCTATTATTAGCTTAGCAGCGAAACAAACAATTGATCCGATTACATTGTCATTGTCCCTTGGACAACACGACGCCAATATAAACACTCCTCGCACTCGAAACGGTAAAATCAGATAAATGTCATTATGAAGAAGGTAAATTACAGGGAGGGTCAGTTATATTTAGAACGCCCCCAATCCGGACAAGAAGACCCAGATCAGGCCTTGCTACTGCTGAACCGAGAGGACCGGCTGGACGGTCGCAGCTGAAGCTCAGGAATGAGAATCTCGTAGGGATTGGTGTCTCCAGTGGGCTTGCTGGGGTCGATCTCGACACGCAGACTGAGGGAGAGAGACGAGGGAAGTGCCTCAATGGGGAGCTCATCCTCGAAGGGCTTGATACTCAGGTTATCCACCTTCTTGCCAGCATGCTGGCTCTTGTTTCCTCCACCCATGTGAGAGGTGTAATCTCCAGTGGTGGTGAATTCGGGGCCCATGGGACCAGGTCGTCGGTTCTCACCAATTCGAGCAGCCTGGGGGTCGATCTTCTCCAGATTGTCCAGCTCAATGATAGAGCACCAGTTTCGTCGGGGCAACAGACGCTTGTTGTTTCTGTGGGAACCGTCGACATCACAGGGGAAAATGGACACCATGTTCTCATCGGTCTTGAAGTCAAAGTGGTGCATCTTGTTTCGCTTGTTGAGGAAGTCGGCCATAGTGTCCGGAGGAGGAGTGTTCACAATTGCCGAAGAAATGACGTTCAGCATGTTTCTGTGGTCGTTGATGACGGGAACAGTCACCTTGTGGTGCTTGGTGGGGTTCAGAGACTTGGTGAAAAACCGTCCCACACCGGCCAGATGCACATCTCCAGATAGAATGGTGATTCGAACGGAGTACTTCTGGGCAAGCAGGAACAGACGCTCAATCAGGGCGTTTCGCTCCTTCTTGTGTCGCTGAGCACACCAATGGTCATCAAGATCATCGAGAATCTCGACTCGGCCATCAAACTCGTTAACCAGACCAGCGGCAACGATCTTTCGTCGAGAAAGGTACCGAATGGGAGCCAAGAGAGGAGAAGTCAGGAGTCTCTCAAGCCAAACGAGACGAGGGTAGGCCATAGGAACACCGATCATGAGCAAGAGATGCTTGATCTCGCCCTTCGCTGCGGCAAGCTCTTTTTCAAGTCGCTGAAAGTTGAGCTGATACGTTTCTCGCGTGATAATCTGGTCAATCTTTCGCTCAGTTCGACAGTCCATACCAAGGAAGGCAATACTCTTACCGAGACGGGCATAGATGGATCGAGACACGTTGTGGATGTAAGGACCCTTTCTAGCTCCAAGAATCCAGCTGGGGTCCTCGACTTCGTCAGTGAGGTTATCACGAGCTCCGCCGTCAATGTCCACCAGAGTCTGGTTCTGGAACAGCATGTAGTATCTGTAGGCAACTCGTCCAATACCGCCAAACACAGGGCTAGCCATGGTCTTCTCAGGGTACGAGCCGAAACCATCAATAATGTCGTGATCGTCGAAAATGTTGATCATGGGGATGGATGCAAAGGCCAGAGGGAGGTTGGACTGCTGAGTAGAGCCCTTAGGGCCCTTCCAGAAACCAGCTCCGAACCAGGACATGTAGTGGAACAGGTAGAATCTGTGGAGCTCGTCTCTCATCTCTGGAGTCCATTGAATTCGATCCTTGTGGCCATGCTCAGCCTCGATCCACTCCTTGAAGTACTCAGTGTACTTCTTGACTGAGTCACAGTAGATCTGGTCTCCTCCTCCAAGCATGACGTGGTAGTGGGCCTTTTCGTGCTCCTTGATAACGTCTGTCCAGAGAGAACCGTTGAAGTCAGAGGGATCCACACCCATGGAGAAACCATTACAAGAGTGGAAGACGACGTTCATGGACTGCTCCAGAGCGGGCACAAAGAAGCTGGCAGCAGCAGCCTCTTCGTTGATCCGGTAGTGCAGCTTCTGTTCCTCGTTAGTCATGGGGATCTCCAGAGACCATCTCCAGAAAGAGATGCCCATCTCTGAGACGAGGTTGACAGCTTCGAGTTTGTTCTGGTAGCCATTGGTTGACGCGATTGTGAGATAGGGGGTGACAGAGAGGTCCGACGATGTATCTTCAGTGCAGATCATGATGGTTCCACGCCAAATGTCGGCAGCCTTGTCTCGCATACCGAGATATCTCAGCAGAGGGCCACATGTGATCTTGAGCGGGGGAGCTCCTCGAGCTGGGTTAGTAGATTGAATGTGAGTGGGGATTGGCGCTGGCGGTGGTGGTGATTCGTCATGGCGAGAACAGCTGGTGATGAACTGTCTGGATGATCATAAAAAGGGTAACTTACGAACGACGGGAGGGCGACTGGTTTCGTTTGTCAGGGTCTGGGTTAGTGGGGAAGTTGGGTTGGCGGGGCGTTTAAAAACGTCTGATGGATTCGTAGACGAGCATTACCCGTTCCACGGCCGTTTAACCACCATTAGCAACTCACACTCATGTCAATGGTGATGATGAATAATGCTGCTTTCGGAGTATTAAAAGAACCCACCATGCCCTGCAACCTTAATTATGCATTTGGGCAAAACAAGATGGTCTGGGGAATGTGACAGTCGATGGGTCTATCATGACGTCTATGGAGACCAAGGTGCAGATTCCGCATTAGGCAAATTCGTTGTCAAATTCCTTTTTGTGTCACTCAGGCTCCCCGACTATAAAACACCCGTCTTATCCATGTGTCAGCACTATCGAGTGTTGCTTATTCGTGCATTCGGGTCTCTCTCATGACGCTTTGGGTTTGGGGCTGTATGTGGGTATCTTGAAGGGACCGATGGAGCAGACAAAGAAGACGCTGCTATGATAGCAATCAAGATGACAAAGCGTATTAATTAAGACACTACTCGGGTGGTCTCAAAAATTTATGCCTAAGGGAGGGCTCAGGAATGTGGGAACCCTGGGGTCGAAATACTGCGCCTCAATCCAATCTCCAAACTGTCTATTTTTGGATTCTGGAGAACAAACCGGATCCCACACCTAGACCCTGGTTAAGCCTTAACGTTAGCACAGCCATCGAACGCTTTTTGGCCCTGCAACGGTAAATCATACGAGTCCGAGGTGGAGTAGATAGGACAAGGACGACAACATTATCTGACGCACAAAGCTACTCATTTCGTGCGACAGTTGTACACAAGCTCCAACGTGTAGAAACGTCATATCGATCCATCGTGTGCTCAGCCTCGCTAAAGCACGGAGATGAAACCGTTATCTACAATTAGTTATAAACCTGCATGGCGATACTGTAGCTAGTGGAGGTAATCAGACAGCCTAAAGCACAATGTAAGCGAGCTAACCATTTAATAGCTCACGTAAACACGGAGTTGGGCTGGAGGGAGACGGAGATAAGAATAGGGGTTCGGGGATGGCTATACATGTTTCCCGTTTGAATGTAGTCACATGCTGGAGTGCTTCAATGTATGTGGCCACTGTGGTTCGGTGATGCTGCTGAAAAGTTCCGACATCACGTGACCCACCTTTGTTGAATCGACATGCTACCCACGCGACAAGATATCAACTCTCAGTTTGGTCAGGGACGTGAAAGCAATTGAGAGTGTAGTCTTTGATTGTGTGTGAATCTGTGATACTGTAGCACTTATCAATTTTGTATGCCTTTGACTGGTTTCCATTGGCTGAGATCCTAAGTCCACTGGATGCCTGCCTGTATTCGATTAGTCAGCAGATACAATGCACCTTGAATCTCGTTTCAGAGGCCCTTGCCAGCACTGACACCCACACTAATGGGGACACACATGCCGAACATTTTGGGGCTACATATCCAGCCCTGCCAAATCGGAAAACGCCAAGTCCTACACATATTCCGCAAGTAGAGGATCTAACCAGCCCACACTCGCATGATCTGGGTGAGGATGAAACAGCGAAACCAAAGAGAAGAGCAAACGAGAAGTCCCAGTTGCCGCGAACAAAGAAATATTTTACACGGAATCGAGTGGAACCAGTCGGCAATCGGCATAAGCTGCTTCGGAAACCCGTGGAAATTTCGGACACATTCTTTAGCTGAAAAATTCTCGTCCTGGGGGAAGTGACTGAGGTCTAAGCAAGTTAAGGTTTGGTCTGGAGAAAAAATTGTATCACCGGAGGAGGCGAAAAACACGTATAATGGGATGAAAGTGATGGGGAAAAGACTGCTGATCACAACGTGGGTACTTTAGTGAGCATTATGAAACGCGAAGATCATCTATAACATCATTACAACTGTTTTTACGCGTGATACCCTTCCTTTATGGCGTCCTTTTTTTCATGCATCTTAATTGCAAACGCGCATTTCAGACGCATATGTCTTGCGACCTAAGCTCCTCCTCGAAACTCAAATGGGCCCCCCAGAAATTATATAAACCCCCTCTGGGTCCCACTTAGAACAGCAGAAGCGACCAGTCTCTGGGCAGCTAGCAACTGCAAAGGATGCGGTACCTTCTGCTGGACGGTAGGTGCGGTAGAGCCCGCTGAGATGCGGAGCTGAGAAGCAAACCTGTCCCACCACACCATGCAACGATGGACTTGATCGATGACGTGCCACACAATGCTTAGCCAGCTACGCACAAGATCGTCCGCTTGAGTTTGGGTAGCTCCCAAGGGTTGTGATATTTCCCCTGCATGAGAAAGATACACATCACCACGAGGTCAAGAGCCAATGCCTTGAGAGCAATGACGCGTTGAAATTATACGCATGAGCCCAAGAGTGAAGCCGCCTGAGCCAAGAGTCAATGAGTCCTACGGGTTGACCGCTTGAGAAGAGTCAATAAATCCTTCGGGTTGACCTCCTTGCAAGATGTCAATAAATCCTTCACAGGCTGACCGCCATAAGCTGAAACATGCTATGAGCCAAGAGCGAGTGTCTAGAGCCGGCTGAAATGCCAGAGCCAGCCTCCGTGCCTTGTGTAGCCCACATGAGCAAGCCGCCAGAGCAAAGAGCCAGTTGCCGTCGAGCCAGAGCCACCCATTCGACACGCTGAGAAACTCCTAGGGTGAAATTCCTTTTTGAGACACTCACACGAGAGCCGCCTAGTCAACTACCTGAGCAAAGCGCCCGAGCCATCGAAGCCAGAGCCGCCCCAAAGAGCCAACTGTCGAGAGACGGCCAGGTACAAGCCGAGAAGCAGCTGAGACGCTACAATGCCGAGAAGCCAGCTGAGACGCGCTAGAGCAAAGATCTGCTTCGTCAGACGCCATTTCAATGGTCAAAAGAGCTATGCAACATGTTACAAGAGCCAGAGCCGACACGCCGACCACAGAGCTGAAATGCCAGAGAGTCTGAGCGAACGCCAGAGCCGCCGAAGAGCAACACAGATGCCTGAGTCAGAGCCAGTAAGTCCCACAGAGGCATTAAGTGCCAAATCCAGAGCCACACAGACAAGAGCAAAGAGCCGGTAAGTCCAGAGAGCAATAAGTGCCAAACGCCAGTCACACACACTGCCAATGAGTCCTACAAGGCAATAAGAGCACAAGCCGCTAAGTCCTGAGAAACGGCAGAGCTATTCAAGCCAGAGCAAGAGCCAGTGAGTCCACAGATGCAATAAGCGCCAAACGCCTGAGCGATACAGACCAGAGCCAAAGGAGCCAGGGCCACCGAGCCGAGGCCAGCCAGACATGCCACTAAGAGCCAGAGCCACAATGAGCCAGTTGCCAATGAGAGCCAGAGCACGAGCCAGAGTCCCACATTCCCACACAGGAAGATGTTGCAGTCGAGATGTGTATAGGATGTAGGCAGTTGAACCTCTTAGCCAGAGGATGTAAACTGACCGAACCTATTATTTAATTGAGAGGAGTAGGTGAAAATCCGAACCTCTGGGTCAATAAATCACGGACCATAGAGTCCACACCCAAATTTCAAATCGTAGTGTGATTGTGTTTCTACCGTAGTTTTGTACCAGGTACTGTACAGTTTTGTTGATTTGTGTAGTATTCCTTCTTTAACCTGATCTATCTGTTGACTGCCCAACTGTCATTTTATTCCTCCCTTACCGTACACATTGTCTGACGACAAAGATATTAAGTGTCTACAATCGTCAAAGATGTGAAGCGGCAAGTGGTTTTTATGCCATAAGTGTTTCCAGAGGTGTTATTCTCTGTACGTATCCACAGGAGCGAGCCGTGGGCTACAGACAGTTCTCTCATCGTACGAGCTCATCTCATGGACGGAACTCTAACGGGAATAATTGTCTGAAACTCGCATATAGGAGTTTCGAGTGGAGTGAGTTTGAGATTAATGCACACCCCAACATCATCTGCTGAGTCTGAACCACCGAATATTCATCCGTGTCGTTCATCTATGTCTATAATATACAGCACACAGTTGGTTTACCCTACCGCCGAGACAATTCTCTTCCACAAGGCTCTCCAACGGCTATTGACGCTGACGACATCTCCCAACAGGGTCACGTGAACCGTGCGGCTTTTGTAATAGTGAGGAGATGAGGAGGGTAGTAGATGATGGTATTCACGAGGGTGGACTGAATTCACAGTACCAATGAATTACATGAAGTCACGTGACACGATTAATCCCCAAACAACGTGTCCTATTCCCCACACAACAGCAGCAATTGCTCCTGTCCCAATGTCGCCTTACTCAGTTCTTCACTGAGTAAACCTGCAAGCTCAAATCATAATCTCCAGACGGAAAAACTCAACACATTTACACCACCACCACACACACACACAGTCCACCAGACTACGACACACATGCTCAAGCGACAG
Organism: Yarrowia galli; assembly: GCA_900519055.1. Lineage (NCBI taxonomy): Eukaryota > Fungi > Ascomycota > Dipodascomycetes > Dipodascales > Yarrowia > Yarrowia galli. Next base: position 3,746,803 of record ULGS01000005.1, read on the forward strand.
CTTCATTCCGCCAGCAAACGGTCGGCCACCCGTTTCTCTGACGCTCTCAACAAGGGCCCCTCCTTCGACGACTTCCTGACCGGTCGAGCAGGAAAGGCTGCAGCTGTTGATCCTGTTCTGGCAGCATCGACAGACGGAAAGCGACTGCCCAAGTGGCTCAAGACCGAGATCCCCAAGGGAAAGAATCTGCACAACATCCGACAGGACCTGCGAGGTCTCGGACTGCACACTGTTTGTGAGGAGGCACGATGTCCTAACATTGGAGAATGCTGGGGTGGATCGGACAAGAGCAAGGCCACAGCCACCATCATGCTAATGGGAGACACCTGTACTCGAGGTTGCAGATTCTGTTCCGTCAAGACCAACCGAAACCCTGGTCCTCTGGACCCCAATGAGCCCGAAAACACCGCTGTGGCTATCTCCAAGTGGGGTCTTGGATACGTTGTCCTCACCACTGTGGACCGAGATGACTTGTCAGATGGAGGATCGTGGCATTTCGCAGACACCGTCAAGCGAATCAAGGACAAGGCTCCCCACATTCTGGTCGAGACGCTATCTGGAGACTTCCGAGGCAACCTCGACCACGTTACCACTCTGGCTGAGTCTGGACTTGATGTCTTCGCCCATAACATGGAGACCGTTGAGGCTCTGACCCCCTTTGTTCGAGACCGACGAGCTACCTTCCAGCAGTCGTTATCTGTTCTCAGACAGGCCAAGGTCGCTGTTCCTGACCTCATCACAAAGACTTCCATCATGCTGGGATTCGGAGAGACCGACGAGCAGGTGGAGGATACTCTGAAACAGCTGCGAGGCGTTGGAGTTGACATTGTCACTTTCGGACAGTACATGCGACCTACCATTCGACATCTCAAGGTGGCTGAGTATGTTACCCCCGAGAAGTTTGACTACTGGCAGAAGCGAGCCATGGACATGGGTTTCCTGTATTGTGCATCCGGACCTCTCGTGCGATCTTCGTACAAGGCCGGCGAGGTGTTCATTGAGAACGTGTTGAAGAAGCGAAACGCTGCAAAGACTGTCTAGAGTCTCTCTGGCTAACTGACATATATATATTTAATCTACTGAACGATAGAACTCGTTGGTTGTAGCTACTGTAAAGTATTGGAAATGCATGTTATTGTGTCTATACGATTATGTTGCTACGTTTTGCATCGTTTGGAATGAGTGTCGTAGTCCCCCATCTCATTATCGGCTTGGCTTTTAGAGGTGGAAGCTCCTCCAGCTTTTCGTTTGGATCTCTTGCGATCTCCCGGCTTCATGTTTTGAACCGACTTCACAGCATTGGATAGGGCCTCCAGAACGGTAGGGTCTTTGACATGCAAATTGATGATGTTGGCTACTGCTGTCAGCTCGCTGTATTGTGTATGCAATTGGTCACGGAGCGCCTGCCAGTCTCGCTGGCCGTCATCCATGAGATATTCGTCTTCTCGGTCCGATTGTAAGTCCTCCACATCACAATTGAGACGGACATTCTCTCTGCGTAGTTCCTCCACTTCTGCCTGAAGAGCAGCCTCAGACTCCTCCAGTCGTTCGGCCCATCTCTGTGTAGATGTAAGTTGGCTCTGAATTTCTCCATTGGTCTTCTCCAGCTTCTTGATATCCTTTTGCAGATTCCCCAGACTACTCTTGAGTTCTGCGTTTTCCGCCATGATCTTCTTGCGGTTTTCCTTGCGCTGGAACTTCTTGTCGTCAAGAGAAGCTCTCAGTCGCTTGATGGTATCTTTTCTGCGATCATTGATACCTCGTAGTCTAGATGTCTCGTTCTCGTGTGAATATCCCATGCTGGTCAAAGCCGCCGCGACTCTGCTCAGCTCCTGTTGTTCAGCCAGATGAGTCTGTTGAAGGGCTAGCATCTCCTTTTCAACCACAGCAATTCTGGCGTCTGCTCGAGCCTTCTCAGACTGCTCCGAGTCGCGAAGAAGTTCGAAACAGTAGGTTTCAGCATTCTCCTTGAATCTCGCAGCTTCAGCAAAAACAGCCTGATGTACCTGTTGACACTCTGGAGAGCTGGGGTTTGATAGAGCTTGGACTAGCTGGTCGAGATGGGCTACTTGCTGGCCTAGCAGTTGGTTTTCGTTAGTAAGACGCTCCACAATCCGGTAAGGATCGTCAGCCTCAGAAGTCGCAGTCACATTGGGGGTCATATCAGATGATTCATCCATCCCATAGGGAGGTGGCTGTTCTTCCCAGTCAGTCATGACGAGAAAGTAATAATGTCTTAGTCGTTCTGAGTCGTGTTTAGTCGTGTTTAGTCGTGTTTGATAGTGTCTAGATGTCGATAGTGCTCAAGGTATAGCGAGTGTAGACTTTCTGAATCAGTTTTGAACACATCAGGCTGGTTCTCGACACCTCAAAGGGGCGGCTCATCTTGTTCAGACATGGTAGGACCATAACATGACTGGTCAGATGAGCTGTATAAGAGGCACGGGAGCCAGCCATCATTTGCCACCTCTTCAAACAGCAGTGTCGTGTTGGAATTTCTGGTCACGTGAGTCCAATAAAGTCATTTGGTATCCTGACGTTGTATGTGTATAGATTCAAGTCTATCGAATGGTATCCTTTAGCTACATGTCCCAGGTCATCTTTTGGCCACACATGATATTCACAGCAGTTGAGTTTGATGAGAGTTTCATGTTGGTCTATAAAGTTGTGTGGAGGCCAAAGTCCGGAGTAAGGGCAGTAAATATTACGACCAGAAAGATGCCCTCTCCACACAACAACTTGGCCAGATACGCAGCTAGCCTAATAAAATTACAGTCGTCTTACAGTTCGTAATTAGTTGCTATCAACGTCTTAATATTGGGCACTTTTCGCCGGCCCGGACGTTGAGCTCAACATCCTCCTCATTACTCATCCGCACCCGGTAGAACTCTACCCCTTGGTCTTCTCTCTCCTCGCCTATCGTTTTCCACGTTTGAGGTGCGCTCTTGTAAGGCCCAATGCAGCATACCTGCGCGGATGGTGAAATGCCAAGGAGAAGCTGACTGTAGTGTATGTACAAGTATCTATAGAGACTGTGGTTGGTGGGTTTCACAGAGAGACCCTGTCAAACTGAAAATGCCCCGGACGACCCGCACCCTGAATACTCTCCTGCACTCTCGTCCGCTCACATCCGCTTTCTCCACCTGTATCATGCCTGCGTAGGTTTTGTAAAAGCTGTTATTCCTTCCAAGAATGGATACTTGAATCCGCAACCTTAAGAACTTAGCTGTGGAGAGTGAGGATGAGTCCACGTATAGTATGGCAGAGTACGACAGAGATCTTTCTACGTGCGGTAGGCCGAAGGATGGGGGGCTCTGATCACGTGTACTCATCACACGTTCCCCATCCGTAATTATTTGCCACCTGGACGGCGTTCATGTGACCTCATTCCCCGCTTACAACTTCTGTAACAGGCAAACACGGACGGCCACACAAGTGTATGGGAGCTGAGAGACATCTGTGTGGTCGGGGTTGGAACGTTAAAACCCCGGTCAAGTTTGTTACGGGGTAGTGGACACTTGTCACAGTACACTCACTCTTACCACGACGATCCAATGAGCCACGTAATGACGTATTCTGGCCGCTCATTGCCGTGCTTGTTGTATTCTCCTGGCGACTTGCTGCGTAGATGCTGTTGTCATGCGCGTGTGGCGGGCTCCGATTACAGCAATGACAGACCGACGTGCCTAACGGGGTGAGACAGCTGAAGGACGTCAAATGAAGGATATTCTAGAACCCGCCGGAAGAAGAAGCCAATCTGAGACCCGGTCTCTCTATACCCGCTATTATTCTCATCCCACCCCAATCTCCGCTGTTCCATTGGGATATATTAACCGCCCCCCGTCTTCTTGTATATACACGGCATCAACCTAATAAGCCCAGATATACTGCTTTAACTACGCCAGAGTACAGCACGCAGCACAGTAAAGTTTGGATCGCCGTCAGGGCCACCACTTGTAACACACTGCTTGTTCTCCTTCTCCATTCAACAACACCACTCGCCAAATGTCATTTCCCGATCGAAGAGCTTCGTTCGGCTCGTCGCCGCGGCAGTCCGCCATTCAGCGGCTCGGCACCCCCGTCCAGTCGGGCTCTCCTAACTCCAACCCAGGCTCCGTGTCGGGCTCCTTCAAGGACTCGATGCGAGAGTCCATGAAGCGATTTGAGGAGCAGGCCGACGCCAACAAGAACGTGGACGAGGTCACCTTCAACAAACGAACACCCGAGGAGTCGTACAAGAACGGCAACGACTCGTCCAAGGGAGCCCTCAAGGGCCTCATGGATAAGGGCAAGGACAAGGACGATGCTAGCGATAAGACTACCACCCCAACCACAACCACAAAGCCCACTTCGACCAACAATAACGATAAAGACAACAGCAACAAGAGCAAAGACAACAGCAACACCAGCAACAACAACTCTGCCAGTGATACTAAAAAGGATCAATCTGCCTCTCCAGCCAACACTCCCACTCCCGCTGATGCAGAGACCCAGTCCATTCACTCCGTGGACATTGACAACCCCGATCCCGAGGTAGTCAAGGCCGTCGGTCGACATCTCGTGTCCGACGACAAGAACAAAAACTACGGAGCCACGGAAAACGAAAACTTCGACTCCCTCAAACTCCAGGGAGGAGACATTACCCGACAGCTGTACAAGTGGCAGAAGGAGCACGAGGAGGGAGCTCTCAAGCGATCCAAGTCCTTTGATGCCGGAGAAGGAGCCTCCTCGTCCGTCACCCAGGAACTCGGACAAGATATCAACTCAATCAAGGCCCCTGGAGGATTCCGACGAAACTTCATTGCTCAGAAGGTGCAGCAAGAAAACGGCCAAGATAAGCCCCCCACTTTCCTCACTCGAAACTTCATTGAGTTCCTCTCCATCTACGGTCACTTTGCCGGAGAAGAGCTCGAGGAGGACGACGATGATGACGATGACGACGACTACGATGGCGACGATGAGGTTGATGAGAACGACGCCGACGAAGAAACTCCTCTGCGACGAAGAGCCCGAAAACAGCGAGGTGCCAAGCCTGGTCATCCTCCCCAGGGTAATGCATCTGCCACCAAGGCTGTCATGTTGCTGCTCAAGTCCTTTGTCGGAACTGGTGTGCTCTTCCTGCCCAAGGCCTTCTTCAATGGTGGTCTTCTGTTCTCTGCCTGCGTGCTCACCATGGTGGCCGCTCTGTCATACTGGTGTTTCTTGCTGCTGATTCAGTGTCGAATGAAGACCGGCGTTTCTTCTTTTGGAGATATCGGTGGTGCTCTCTACGGCCCCAAGATGCGATCCCTGATTCTCTTTTCCATTGTCATTTCCCAGATCGGTTTCGCTGCTGCCTACATTGTGTTCACGTCCGAAAACTTGCAGGCATTCATTTTATCCGTGACCCAGGGCGAAACCTTTGTCAAGATCGAGACGCTCATTTTCCTGCAGCTTATCATTTTCCTACCTCTGTCCATGATTCGAGATATCGCCAAGCTCTCTGGAACTGCCCTGATTGCCGATCTCTTCATTCTGCTTGGTCTCGTCTACCTGTACTACTGGTCTGGAATGGTGGTTTTCACTGAGGGTGTTGCTGACGTGAAAATGTTCAACCCCAACTCTTGGTCTCTGTTCCTCGGTACAGCCATCTTCACCTTTGAGGGTATTGGTCTGATTATTCCTATCCAGGAGTCCATGAAGAAGCCCGAGCAGTTCACCCCCGTTCTTGCCGGTGTCATGGTTGGAATCACTGCCCTGTTTGTGTCCATGGGAGCCATTTGTTACATGGCTTTTGGCTCTGAGGTCAAGACTGTCGTCATTTCCAACTTGCCCCAGGACTCCAAGTTTGTCAACGGAGTTCAGATTCTCTACTCTGCTGCCATTCTGCTTTCCACCCCCCTGCAGCTTTTCCCCGCCATCCGAATCATGGAGAACGGCCTCTTCACCCGATCAGGCAAGTACAACTCTACCATCAAGTGGCAGAAGAACATCTTCCGATTCTTCCTCGTGTTCGTCACTGCCTTTGTTGCATGGGGAGGTGCCGACGACCTCGATCGATTCGTTGCTCTCACCGGATCGTTTGCATGTGTTCCTCTGGTCTACATTTACCCTCCTCTTTTGCATTACAAGGGTGTCGCTCGAGGCACCTTGGCCAAGTCCGCCGATGTCTGTATTTTCGTCTTTGGACTGTGCGCCATGGGCTACACCACTGCCAACACTGTTGGCTCTTGGATTGGCGGAAACTAAACGATATCATTCACTACCGCTTTCATTTATTATTAGCCGGAGCATAGACATAAATATTTAGTAAAACATACAGATTATAATGACAGGCTTAAGTGCCTATTGCTCGTGCCGGACTTTGGGTATGGTGGGGGAGACCCGCATTATCGAGACTAATGTTCTCCATGCAACGGAATTCGGAACCAGTCGTGCTACCCGTCGAAGGTGCACCTTTCTGCATTAGCGTGGATAGATGCATTTCAGCGGATCATTCCCGTTCATTAATAATGAGGGGTTCTATAGATGAGGCAATAGATGGGACAATAGGTGATAGTATTATGATATGTTGGCGGATTCACGGTGGCCGAGATCAAGGCCCAACACTTTCAACTTTTTTTAATACGGCTATGACAAGATAGCCCCTCGCAGCCTGTTTTGAGTCACTCGTCGCCTCGATGTAACATGACACACAAAGCGCTGTTTTAGTTTAGTGCGTTCTAGACTGTTTGTGCCTATGGACAGCCATATAAAGAGGATAGATGTCCTGGCATTTTTTTTTGATCATTATCAACATCAACATCAACATCAACATCAACATCAACTTCAACACTTTCCAATCAATTATGTCTGTCACTTCGACTGCTCTCAACGGAACCTTTAACGGCATCTCCGAAGATGGTATCGAAATCTTCAAGGGGATCAAGTACGCTAATATTCCTCGTAGATGGGCGTATGCTGAGCGAATCGACGATTATGAGGGAGGGGTCTTCGACTGCACTCAAGAAGGCATTGCCTGTCCTCAGGTTCTTCCTTTCGACTACAACATTGAAAAGGGGCCCAAGGAGATGCCCTTTGACGAGCTTGAATGCTCCAATCTCATGATCACTCGTCCAGAAGGAGCTGTCAATCTCCCCGTGTTTGTTTGGATCCATGGAGGAGGTAATCTGGCTGGAAATGGATACTGTTCCGACCACAACCCTGTCCCTTTAGTTAAGCGTACTATCGCTTCCGGAAGTCCTGTACTTCATGTCATGATTGAGTACCGCCTCAGTGCGTTTGGCTACCTTGCCGTTCCCGATGCGAATGGTAACTGGGTTGGCAATTGGGGTGCTCGAGATCAATACACTGCCTTGGAATGGATCACCAAACACATTGGTGAGTTTGGCGGTGACCCTTCTCAGATCACCGTTGGAGGGGAATCAGCTGGAAGCATTGGACTACATGCCCTTATAGTTCACGAGAGTATGAAACCCAAGGAGGAGTGTATCATTCACAATGTGATTCTCTCATCGGGAACTCTCGACCGAATGGGAACCGGAACCATCACAGTTGAAGCCTTCAAGCCCATTTATGATGGTATCCAAGCTCTTGTTGGAGATATCAACACCGCTTCTGCCGACGAAGTGTTGGAAGCTCAGATGAAGTGTGGTCTTGATCTTGGGTTCTATCTCCAGGACGACTTCTTCCCACCTGACTGGAGAAATGTCCACTACAATGTGTCCCGAGTTCTTCTCTCGGATGTGATTGTCGACGGAACCAACTTCAAGAACAAGATCAACCCGGCAGTACGGGTGACTCCCGAGAGTGAGTTCGACCACAAGATCTTCGAGCTTTACAACGTATCCACTGAAGACACTTGGGAGAACTACCACTACAAGATGATGCTGTTCAAGGGCGATGAGACCTTCATTCGTGGAAACCAGCAGCTGGAAGTGTTGTTTGAACAGGACAATATTCCTGTCTGGCGCCAGCTGTTTGATCAGATCCACCCCAACGACCCCAGCCGTCACTGTCACCATGCTGTTGATCTCTACTACATGTGGGACAACTGGGAGATGCCTGAGGATAAGCACGCTGTGGCTCGCCAGTATCAGGACACCCTTACCAAGTTCATCTACGGCCGAGATCCCTGGCCAGTTGACAAACTCCATTACGTCCATGATAATCAGTTTGAGATCCTGGACAAGTCTCAGTTTGGCGAGATCCGAAACGTCCCAGCTCTAGAGTTTCTGCTGGGTTTCACTGCCGAAGAGCTCGGGGAACTCACAAAGAAATACACTGGAGAGGGTCACTACACTCTGTAGAATTGGGCATATAAATATATAAATACATTAGAAATTATGAGTGATTAGATGCGCTAGATCAAAGAGCTTCGTACTGCTCGGACAGAAGCCACGACGAGTACTCGAAGGGGATGACACCATCCATGTCCACAGACACAAGCTGGGGAAAGGTTCTATATACACTCTCAGGAATACCGTAGGTTCCGATATTATCAATGGGAGCAGTCAAGATTTCAGGCACCTCGGCATCTCGAGGGGAGATGGCGTTCTTGGCCTCCATCAGGTCGTACCAAGTTTTCATCTGTCTATCAAAGTAGAACAGGAGAAGGTGAAGAATGAACTTGAAATGAAGGACATGACTGCAGCAACCTGCCTGGTCAACCACGTCGCTCATGTTACTGATGATCTTTTGGATCAGCTGAAGAGCGTACTCCGTCTCGACGAGATCACCAAACTTCGGGTGCAATAGAGCACAGGATCGAAGCATCAGAGCCGTGGTAGCACAGTAAGTCATTCGAGCAAGATAGAGTGTACTGGCAGACAAGATCTGCATAGTGTAGAGCTCTGAGAAGCCCTCCAACGAAGTTCGAACAGCCTGAGCAGTTGCCATGGCACTGTTGATCACTGCGGGGGTCAGTTGGAGGTCGTAGATGTTCAAGCCAAACTCAGAGAATGGTGTACGGGGCACTGTGGCGGACACGTTCGTCAACAGACATAACTCATGCAGTGAGATTTTGAGAGATGACTTAAACAGCTCGAGGACGTGATCAATGGGAAAACCGCGTTTGTCAAAGGTGAACACCTCATCGATGCGACGATCGAAGTGTTTTATGAGCCGCTGAGTACGTTCATCATTGACATCAAGGGGCTTCTTGTAGTCGTCGCTTCTGAGCATGGCCATCATGTCTTCCAACTCCTTGAACACCTTGGCCAGTTTGGCACATCTGATCTCATTAATGGTTGAATCGGGAGTGGAAAACAAGTCGCAGCACTCCTGCAGATAGGCATTCCAAGTGATTGTCACAGGCTTCTTCAACAGAGAGGACATGTTGACCTGCTGGAAGTAGATCACGAGCCAAAGCTTTCGACATTCTCGCGACTTGGGGTCCATAACAACATTGGGTCTCATAATGGACTCATATGAGTCGAGAGACGACACACGAGTGAAAGGACCATCGTTGATGCCAATATCGTTGGCGATGGAAACGGCCATGGAGATCAGCAAATGGTACTTCTGGTTGAATGCAAGCTCACAGTTGTTGTACCATATCATCATAAGTGCCAGACACTGAACCAGCTCAAACGATTTGGTGCCGACCACCATGATCTCCGAGGTGACACTCTTGTAGCACTCGACATTGATTTCAATGGATGTGTTTTGGAACTTGGGTCCGAGAATGGCGTTAGATGAGGAGTTCATGATAGCCAAGAATAGAAAAGGTTTCGTTGATCTGAGCTCATCCACTGAACAATCGTCTGGAATGACCACAATCCCATAGAGGCATTGCAGAACAGATCTGTACTGCTGTAATCTCATTTCCGCCTCTTCTTGAGTGATGATACCTCTTGCAATGATGTCATTGTGAGGTCCCAACTGCCCGCAGTAAGCGTGCGTGGTGCTATGGATGAGTTCCGTTCTCCTTGCACTCAGCTGGACCAGAGCGTTCCATGTTGACAGCGTTTTCTGTTTCTCGTCCATGCCATCGATTCCGGTCTGGAGATTTCGTGGGTTGTGGCCCGAGGAGTTCTGGACTTCTCTGAAGAGTCTGTCAGCTGCCACGGGTAGTCTAGGCTGCAGGTCCTTGTTTCTGACGGAGAAGGACGACGCTGATGTTGGGGTTCCCGAGCTTTCTGGAGTTCGTTCCGACTGGTTCGTGGGAGACGGGTTCAACATACCAGCAATACCGTTGATAGGCATCTGAGGAGGAGCCACGCCATTGTTTGGAGGAGTTTGTCCGTGCATCTGGGGTGATTGCATATGACCATGACCCTGGCTCATGGACATGATATGGCCCATGGCCTGAGGCTGGGGCAGAGACTGGGGAGGTATCTGATGCTGCTGTGGCTGTTGCGGTTGTGGTTGTGGCTGCTGAGACTGTTGAGACTGTTGAGACTGTTGAGATTGTTGTAGCGGTTGTTGTAGCATGGGCTGACCTTGGGGTGCGCCTGAAGCGGCAGCTGAAGCCTCAGAGACCTGGAGTCCTCGGCTGAGCATCTCCAGCTTCTCCTCGAGCTCAGCAATCTTGCTGCGCGTCTTGGGTCGCCGCTTTCGTCGCGCGTTGTTCACCACACACTCCTTGTTGAACCTCGCGCATCTGGCACAAGGCCCACCCGGATCAGCTGAGTCACTGGGCAGACACTTGACCTTGAGGGCCCTGCAGTTTTCGCAAGCCCGCGGACGGCGCAATTTTTCGTCCATGGCGGTGTCGGTGGATATAATGGCTGGAGTAGAGTCGTTTTTCTGTTGGACCCGATGAGTAATCTTATACCGTCCAAAAAGTCCCTTCCCCACCTTCAAATACTTGTAATGGAAGCGAGCCAAAGTTTACCTCAGCATGCAGGAAACTGCGACAGAACAATACCAGACCAACTAAGGTTCCCGTATGTTGCAACATACCCACCTCGCGGATCACTATTGAAGCAAAGAGTGCACGTGATCGATGCATGATTTGTGGATTGGAAGCAGATACAACATTGTTCCGAAAGTCTCCCCCGAGAATAACGCCAACTCCAGGATGGAGCCCTCTTAGCGGAACGTCATGTCCGAACACACGTGAAATCTGTAAAAGATAGGCTTTTAGAACCATAACTTCATGGTCATCAGAGTGTGGGCTACCAAGAGGTACAGTGTAGAGCTAGCTCCCAGATCGGAGTTTGGCAGCTTCCCTCCGAGACCTGCATCTCCGTCAGGCTCACCCCAAGGGGCTCTTCCGCACCTTTTTTCGATGCAGCGGAATATACTATGGCCCCACTATAAGCTTGCATCCCGTGGTCGGCGTCTTTGATAAAACCGACTCCGGTGCTTGGGCTTGGGACATTACAAGCCTTGCAAAATAGATGCTCTTTTTCCTTCTACGCATCGATGAAGAGTAAAGCCTCACATCAACTGTCGCCATGTCTGCCACGGCTTGTAAAGATGCACAGACTGACATTTGGCTCGTCCTTGGCACCGGTTTCCTGCAATAGATGGGCATTGTTGTGGTGAAAGACAAGACATATAACACGTCCCGAAACACGGAAGTAATACATTGTGTACTGTGGGGCCTTATAAGCCATGTTCATTCCACACCCACATCCCAAGCCAGCCACCAAGATGGAACAAAGGAGGCTAGACTTCGACCCCTCCACGCTGCTCAAACCTACCTAATGCTTATGCCATGGAACCTCCAATGGCTTATCTCTCACTTGCTAAATGCCGTAATTAGATGACGGGGGACAGCTGGAGGCAAAAAGTCGTCTTTTCTTCTTTCCCTTGCCGTTGCAGGCCTGCGGGTTTGGGTAGTTGAGACACTTACATGTGCTGACTACAGCCGTTGAGCGTGTCTTAATGCGACTCGTAAACTAACAGCCCTTTCCATTGTCCCCAGCCGCTCGATGGACGCCGTTACTTCGCATGTCTCACACGACTAATCTTAGCTGTTACCACCCATTCCGTTTTCGCTACTGTCTCACAGCCATAGCATCGGAACCTCGTTCGTACCTTTGTCTCCCGCAGGTAGTTGCTTTTTGTGTGGGGATGACCTTCCATCCCTTCTATGAGTAATCCAATGGTTTCAGCTATCCCAACGCCCCTAAATGTTCCCAACAACGCTTGAGCTACGACAATGTGTAGCTGTTGTACTACTGTACCCTACAATTCATCGCTGACGCAAAGATACCGCCGTATTCGTTTAAATTACAAGCACTTGTAGACTTGGCACATTGAGCATCGTGTACAGTTCTGTAAACCATTTCCGTCAGCTCCAATCCTATAACATTCATAGTCATAAAAGACAAACGGTGTGGACGATCGGTAGAAACCAAAGATACCAACGCGCAAGTGTCCTCGAAGTCAAGGATAACCACAAAGGGACCTAACCGGATCATCCTTCAGGGAGAATACTCGTGTAAAGTTGCCGCTACATATAACCGCGTAAACATGTCCGAATAATCGATATACTCGGGAAGCGTTTCCCTTGTCTATGAAAGTCAACTCAGAGACACCCCCGATCAAAGTCGGTGAGACATTTGGCGGCAAGCTTTGAAAAGGTCTAATTACATTCTGCACGGGTGCAAATTTACGGAACTCAGACAGTCCCGCCGCCCCCAAGGTACGTCATCAATGTCTTATACCAGATGTACACTATATATTTATTAACTCTGTTTCCTTAACTATTGTACACCTATGACCGTATGCAAATATTCGAACCGTTTTGTAGACGCTGCAGATCGGCCTGAGACTGCTTGGCCGGGGTAGGAGCCTGGGACCGGTTGTGGGTCATATGACTTTGCACAAGGTGGCCGGCAGCAAGAGCAGAACACAGCGAAAGCTCAGCCGCAAGAACTCCAGAAGCAATGATGCGAGCAAGCTGCTGGGCGTTGGCGCCGGGGGTCTCGATATGAGGACCCCGCACACCAAGCATCTCCAGCATGGCCCCCTGGGGCTCCAAAATGGTACCTCCACCAATGGTACCAACCTCAATAGAAGGCATGGAAACGGAGATGAGCAAGTTGCCGTCAACGTTGCTCATCAGCGTAATGCAGTTGGAAGACTCAACATTCTGAGCGGGATCCTGGCCAGTGGCAAGATAGATGGCGGTAACCAGGTTGGCGGCATGGGCGTTGAAGCCACCCACAGATCCAGCCATGGCACTGCCAATCAGGTTCTTACTGATGTTGAGCTCGACCAGAGCATCAACCTCACTCTTAAGAACAGACTTGACAATGTGGGCAGGAATGGTGGCCTCAGCAACAACACTCTTTCCCCGGCCCTCGATCCAGTTGATAGCGGCGGGCTTCTTGTCAGTGCAGTAGTTACCGGAGACGGAGACAATGTCCATATCAGGGAAGCCATACTCCTTGACCATGACAGCCAGAGAGTGCTCGACACCCTTGGAAATCATGTTCATGCCCATGGCATCACCAGTGGTAGTTCGGAATCGAATAAACAGCAAGTTACCAGCAAGGGTAGAGTGAAGAGACTGGAGACGAGCAAATCGAGAGGTGGAGTTGAAGGCCTTTCGCATCGACTTGAGACCCTCCTCGGAATCAAGCCAGATCTTGGCGGCTCCAGCTCGCTTGAGAGAGGGGAAAGAAACACAAGGACCTCGGGTCATACCGTCCTGAGTAAGCACGGTAGTAACACCACCACCGGCGTTGATGGCCTTGCAACCTCGCATGGTTGAGGCAACAAGACAACCCTCAGTAGTAGCCATAGGAATGTGGTAGTTCTTTCCATCAATGTTCATAGGGCCAGCAACACCAACGGGGAGAGGCATGTAACCAATAACGTTCTCGCAACAGGCACCAAACACTCGGTCGTAGTCGTAGTGGAGGTAGGGAAGCTTGGAGGTCTCCAGAGTCTTGGTAGTGGACTGCTGAGAGATAATGGATCGTCGGACACTAACAGCTCTGGTGTTGTCACCGAGCTGCTTCTCAAGAGCGTACAGAGGGAGCTTGCCCTCGAGCGAGAGCTTGACAACCTCGTGGTCCTCCAAAAGCTTGGTCTTACCGGCCTTCATGATAGCCTCCAGGTCAGCCAGAGATCGGGCCTCGGCCACAGGCTTGGGCTGCTTTCCGACAGTCAGCTCAATGGAGTCCTCAGAAGAGGTATCCTCCTCCTTCTCGCTGGGCTTCTCGATGACAATGGGGACGTGCTTCTCAACAACCTTGACGGACTGAGTTCGGACAACCTCTCGGGTAGCTCCGAAGAGGTAAACGTTCAGAGCGGTGGAGACCATCAAGCACAGGAAGATGTACTTGGAGATGACGGGGTCACCAATGGTCTTGGAGCAGGCAGCCAAAAAGGTGGTCAGAGCGTCCTCGAGCTGCAGAATGAGCTGAGAGTGCTCATACACAACGTTGGGCACAAAAGTGACGACAACGGGCACAGAGGCGGGGATGGCATGGAGAAGCTCGGGGAAGAGGGTGATGGGGGTGGCAGACTGGGCAGCGGCGGCTGCCTTTCCAAGATGAGGGATGGCAGTCAGGTTGATGAGGTTGAGACCAAGGAACCCGAGGACCATGAAGATCTTGAAAACGGCAATGGCACCAGAAGCACCAAACAGAGACACGTCGGACTTTCGGTCCAGCTTGGCGTCAGGAGAAGAGTCAGCGACCTTCTCGGCAACGGCAGCGGACACACCGTCCTCCTTGAGAGCGTCCTGGATCATTCGGTTTCGCTTAATGTGGTTGATCTCAAACTTGATGGCAAGAACAGCAGAGTAAAAGGTCAGCAAAAACATGTAGTCGAAGATGAGGATCCAAGCAGAAAGGAAGCAAAACTGGGACAGCCGAGGGACACCGGTGTAGGCTCCAGCGAACAGAGCGGCCACCTCGAGGCTGTACTCAAAAAGTGCCTTGGAGGCAATCTTGGTGATCACCTGCACCATGGGGGCGAGCTGGCTGCTCTTGGACGTAAGCACCTCGCTGGCCAGGTTGACCTTTCGGTCGAAACCAATGGCGACCACGAGGAAGGGCAGGCCCTCAGACATGGTGATCATGCTGGGTCGGTAGCCCAGGCTGGAGGAAGCCACCACAGCCAGAAGGAAGGCAAAGGTGGAAGAGACCAGAGCCATGGAGGCGAGCCAGAAGTGGGAGCCAATCTTTCGCATGGATCGGAAGAGGCTGAAGAAGGTGTAGTGCATGGCGAGGTATCCGAGGGCGACCACAGCGATGTCGAAGTTGTCGGCGCCCTGGATGATGGTGGAGAGTCGGAGGTAGGCCCATCGGAACCACTTGATCCAGCTGAAGGCCACGTGGTCACTGAAGGAGTGCTTCCAGATGTGGTTTTCCGAAACGATCTGCTCATTGCTGGCAGCCCAAGGAGCCCAGTGGTTGTAGTCCATGACGATTCTGTGCTCCAGATCGGACACAGCCACGGCTCCAGGGATGGTGGGGGCTTCGCCGCCCTGAACATCACTGACACGCAGCTGTGCGAATGCAAGTCGGACGGCGTCCGAGGGGATGTCGCTCTCCGCGATGTGAGTCCAGTCGGCAGGGTTGTCGTATGATTTTGCTGCAGGGTGGTAGTAGGAGATGGGTTGTGTGCCCTCGAATCCAGGGATGGCAATGTCGAGGATGGCGAGGTATGCGGTTGACGCCACGATGGACGTCAGGACAACTGTGTGGATGGGTCTGTTGACCGCGAATCCCACAATCTTTCCAATAGCTGCTTGTAGCATCTGTGTTAGTTGGATGTAAGGGGGGGCTGTGTCACAGACAGGATGAGGTGGGGGTCAGGGGCAAGTGATTGATGAGAATCGGATATAACAGAGAGCAGTTCAAGAATGCTGTTAAAGTCTTTCGTAGCCGTCTTCAGAGTTGTTTCGGCCCTGGATCTGGTCGCGTTGTCGTCTCGCGTTTTCTCTGGACGTCGAGGCCACAAAGACTAACTTTAGGAGCCCCCTGATTTCCTGGCCCATGTGGTTGGTATGATCCTGTCGCCAGTTGCCGATGTCGTCCTTGTGCGCCCGTGTTTCCCTCGTTGTACTCACCTTGAACCTGGTCTTGGTCCGGCTTGTTTCGTTCCTTAGGCCTGTTGAAGAACCACAGTTGATGTCAGTCCCAAGATACAAAGGCAAAATGGATTTTTGGCGAAAATTGAACGAACCATACGAGCATCGACTACAGTAAGCGACCTCAACGACAACCCTGAGCTTAACCTTGTTTGTTACCGTAGCCTGGGGATTGGGACACCCACGCGCACCGCAAGGGAGGATGGGAAAAAGGAACAACGTGTGGGTGCCGTAGAGGGGGTCTTTGTTGCCCACGACGTTGAACTAATACGACCTATAGGACTGAATGACACGTTAATCTGGACGTTTATAAACACTCCATTGGCTCGTTACATGTCAAATTGAGCTCCCATCCTGCTCCGATCTCTCTTAGACAGACCCTCTTGAGGATCGTCCTTTTCCATTAAGCTGACCAACCTAACCACGAAGCGTGACGTGGGTGCTCCTCGTTCGATACAGTATGCTCTGAGACCTCCTCCTCCCACAGAAAATTCCAGCCTTCTGAACCTTAGTTGAAGACCGAGGAGAAAACAGTTGATTGGATCCAGCCATACTTGTCGCTACTAAGAGGGGAAAGAACATGTGTACAAGATACGGCTATTCCGGATAATAAAAATCTATCATGTATTCAATAGTTACTTTTGAACCTCACTCGAGGCAGTGTTGTACATATGCTGGGCCGCATAAATAGACCCCCTCCTTCGTTGTTAGAACCCCGCTCAACTAAACAGTCAACAAACCGATTAGAACTCTCCTCGCTTTCGCAGCGACTTGGTGCTGAAGAGAGACACAAGCTCGGAGTCATCCTCGTACTCACAAGAGCCAAAGGGAATCTCCTTGTCGCTCTTGGAAATGACGCCCTCGGTGATGGTGTATGCCTTGACTCCCTCGGAACCAACCTCGGAGGTCACTAGAGTGTTTCCAGCGACGCTGAAAGAGACAACGTGAGCCTCGGTAGGGAAAACAGAGGCAACCTCCAGCTTGTTGTCGACGATCTTGAGCACAACAATGGCGTTGGTGCTCTCAACGTTCACAAGTAGGTAAGGAGTGCCCTCGATCTGCTGCAGAGAGGAGACGGTGATCTCCTTGTGAGTAGTAGCAACGCCCTTCTTGTCAACGTAGATGTGGGCCTCGTTGAGGTAGCTCTCGACATGCTCACGCAGAGACAGCTTCTGAAGCTGCTTACCGTTGATCCAGTCCCACACGAAGATCTCGTCGTCTCCACCGGCAGAGAACAGGACGGAGGGATCGAGATCGTTGATCAGCAGAGTGGACACAAACTGTTGGTGACCAAAGCAGAACTGCTCAATGACATGGGCAGCAGGGAACCGACTGATTCGAATGTGCTCGTCTCGGTCGGCAGAAATGACGTAGGGTCGATCCTTAGAGTCGTATCCCAGCTCGAGAGCAGTGAGCATGGAAACATGGCCCAGAACAGGCTCGTCCTTGAGCTCTCCCTCAACCTTGAGCAGATCCTCAACGGACTCTCCGTACACATCTCCAAACTTGTCACCGAGAACAACGTTCAGATCCTCCTTGTCAGTAGCCACAGCACTGGGTCGCTTGGGGTACTGCACCTTCTTGATCACCTCGAGAGTTGTGGGATCGAGCAGCACCAGAGACTTGGTCTCGTCTGTGGTAGCCAGCAGGTACTTTCCACCCTTGGACAGCTGAAGAGATCGGACATGAGAGACAGAAGTAGGCAGGTACTTGGTTCGCTTGGCAGCAGCAGGCTTATCCCCAGTCTTGGTGGTGGTCCGGGTAGCAGTCTCCTCCACGACAGTGGACTTGAGCTCGCCGGTCTCGAGACAGATTCGATCCACCTGTCGCGCAGCAGCGGCGTACAGGGTCTTTCCGTCGGGCGACAACGACACGATGTGGTAGGGATGCTTCATTGGGTGACTTTGAACGGTCGTTAGAGCCTTGGTTGTATAGACAAAATGTCGATTAAGATTCAGATAAATTTTGGCATCCCGCATGAATTACGTAATCCGATCTGGTAGTTCAAATAGCACCACACTAATGATCTAGGAATGAGAGCGGAGGGGAAACTAAGTAAGCTGGCAGTATCAGAGGAGCTGCTGTTGTAATTCTGTATATGAAAATCCACCTCTTGTGGTCACGTGAGAACTCTAATTGTTATCACCTCTATCTGACTTTTAGTGCGGCGCGGAAAATTGAAGATGAGGAAAATCTTGTGTGAAAATGTGTGACAGCGAGAGGACGTTGATTGATGAGTAGAAGATCTAGGAGTGCCGGCAAGTGTGTTAAAGCGGGTAGTAGCTCTACTAATTTCTTCCCAAAAATAGTCCTCGGGAACCAGTTTTGGAGCTTCTTACCAAAGGTACACGGCGGGATGACCTGCCGAGAACATGCCTCACGGATATACAGTTGAGTTTTCATGCAACTCAACTGCACTCTTTTCTGGTCCTAAATTAATTTTCAATACACTCATTTGGAGGTTCCAGGCGGTCCTTTTCACACGGAAAATATGACGGTCAAGCAGCTACAACATCCCAGCATCAAAGGTGAGTATTTTGGAGAGCCAGGGCGGTCCCACCGATGAACTTTGTCACCCAGGAGCTCTTATCACTGAGACTTCCAGATCAGGCTTGACTCAGAGTCATGTGACACGGCTAAATAGGAGTCAGGGGATCTGTTCAGGCCCACCACTGTCTCAAATACGACTTTTCCGGATCATACTAACCCAGACTCATGGTTCACTGAAACCTCCGACTCTTTCCCCGGCCAGGGCATGATGCTCAAGGTTGAGGAGATCTTGCATGTTTCGCAGAGCGAGTTCCAAGACGTTCTTGTGTTCAAGTCCACCGAGTACGGAAACGTGCTTGTTCTGGACGGTGTGGTTCAGGTGTCTGAGCGAGACGAGTTCGCCTACCAGGAGATGATCTGCCATGTCGCCATGATGTCGCATGAGTGTCCCAAGAGAGTGCTGGTTATCGGAGGTGGAGACGGTGGAGTCCTCAGAGAAATCGTCAAGCATGACACTGTTGAGGCAGCGCATCTGTGTGAGATCGACGAGAGTGTCATCGAGCTCTCCAAGAAGTATCTCCCCAACATGGCCAAGGGTTTTGATAACCCCCAGGTCACTGTTCACATTCGAGATGGCTTCGAGTTCATCAGAGAATCAGCTGAGAGTAATGACAAGTACGACGTTATCATCACCGACTCATCGGACCCCGATGGCCCCGCTGAAAAGTTCTTCCAGAGTGAGTACTTTCAGCTTTTGCATTCTGCTCTCAACGACGACGGTATCGTCATCACCCAGTCTTCGGAGAACGTGTGGCTCAACTTCAAGTTTGTCAAGCAGCTCCGTGACATCTGCAAGGGTGTTTTCGCATCTGTGGAATACTGCGCTGCTCTGTTGCCCACTTACACCTCTGGCCAGCTGGGTCTCATGGTTTGTAGCAAGAAGCCTACCGACCTCAAGATCCCCAAGCGACACTGGACTCGGGAGGAAGAGTCTAGATTGGTCAGATACTACAATAGGGAGATGCACCAGGCATCTTTCGTGTTGCCCAACTGGGCCAAGCATTTTTTGGAGGGAACCTCTCAGTAGGTTGTATGTAAATAGGCTACGAAGAATCAATAATGAATGCAATGAATGTAAGGTACGGTATCCATGTTCCGGTGTAGTATATGCAAAGGGTTGATTAAATATGTGTATGCGGTTAGCCAAAAATGTCGTCGATGGCGTTCTTCTTGCTCTTCTTCTTCTTCTTGATGCCGTCTGAGGCGTCCAACTTCTTCTTCTTCTTTTTGGGAGGCTCGAGACTGTCATCCAGAGCAGCAGGCTTCTTCTTCTTCGTTTTGGGCTTTGAGTCCTCGAAGAAGTTGTCCACCTTAGTCTTCATCTTGGGAACAGGTTCCGGTAATTCAGGAGTGTCTTCGATATCATCGTCTGTAGGAACTTCATCTGCCTCATCGTCAACAACAACCTTGGGTTTTTCTATGCTCTTCTTCTTGCTCTTCTTTTTGGTAGAGAAGATGTCATCGATGTCCATCTTATCGAGCGACTTCTTCTCCACCTTCAGAGGTTTAGTGCTCTTGGCCACCTTCTTGGTCTTGTCCATTTTGGATACTGAAGACTTGTCCGAGTTGACTCTCACCAACACCTCACCGATATCATCCGACATGATCTCGGCTCCCTTCTTCACAGCTGAATCCAGAACCTTTCCCACCGTCCTGGGTATCGGATGTACCTGTGCCAGCAAAGAGGCTATCCTTGCCACGGTTCCCAGCAATGCAAAGCCAACAGTCACGTACTGTCCAAGAGCCAGAACGGTGTAGAAGCTCCAAACGGCAGGCTGTAGGTATTTGGTCTGGATCTTCTGGATCGAGATCTTGATGGCGGTCACCAACCGAGGTACACGCTTCTTGGTGGCCTTGTGCAACTCGACAATCCAGCTCGCAACCTGAGCCACTCGTCGATGTAACATGGAGAAGGGTCCGAACCACTCAGCACAATGGTGAGCATTCCGATACCGATAGTAAAGACTGTGAATGATCTCGGCTTCGTTGAGCAGCTCCGAGACCTGCAGACCGAGTCCTGCATTTTCAACAGTCTTTTGAAGCTCAGCTCTGAATGCCTTCTTCGGAAACGGCGCCTCCCGATGCTGGTCAGCATATACCGATAGCATGGCGAATGGTGTTGTAGATGAACACTCCCAGAATAAATATTTCGAGTCATGCATGTTCGAACTTTCATCGTGGTGTGGTGAAGCAACTGAACATTAACGTCATAGAATGCTGTGTAATGGCAGTACCACAAAAACGGACAGGGAGATAGCTACTGATAATGTCTGTAGATTTTATAGTAAGCATCGACTCTCGTGAATGTGTACCACACAGCCGCCTAACTCTTGTCTGACCACCAGCAGTTCTCCACAGCTCAGAGTTCTAAGAATGTCCACTCCCTCAACTTCCATCCACTCCATCGCTTCCCACTAGCTACCCGTTGAGATAATCATTCAGTGTGTCAAGTTTAGTTACAAAATATCTATATACAATTATCTTCCGACGTTGAGAAGAAGAGAGTTGCCAGAGGAGGCGCCGCTGGATCCGTTTCCACCCTTGGGCAGGTAGGTGACGTTGTTGGACTGGGCAAGGGTGGTGGCAATCTCCTTGGAAGCCTCGATTCGTCGAATCATGAGCAGACCATCACCGGCCTTCTCAAGAGCCTTGGAAATGGCCTCGGCGGACTCGGCTTCTCCCTCAGCTCGGATAACGGAGGCCTGTCGCTCCTGCTCGGCCTTCTCGACGATGAATCGAGCTCGCTCGGCGTCCTGCTGGGCAATCTGCTTCTGCTCAACAGCCTTGGTGAACTCCTTTCCGAAGGTCATGTGGGTGATGGAGACATCCTCAAGGGCAATGTTGAACTCACCGGCTCGCTTGACAAGATCCTCTCGGATTCGGGCGGAAACAACCTCTCGCTGGGTAATGAGCTCAGCGGCATCGAACTGGGCGACAATGGACTTGAGCACCTCGTTACCAATGGAGGGCAGGACTCGCTCGTCGTAATCGAGACCGAGAGACTGGTAGATGTGAGGAAGCTGGGAGATGACGGGTCGGTGTAGAACTCGCAGGGTCAGAGAAACCATCTGCAGATCCTTGGATCCGGTGGTGGTGGCGATGTTTCGGGGCTTGGTTCGGACGTCGAAGATGATGTCCTTCTGGAGCCAGGGAACGAGGAAGTGGGTTCCCTCTCCGATCACGCTCTGCTTGACACCGGACAGACGGTCGAAGATGACGGCTCGGTAACCACCACGGACGTCGTACATGGCGGACTGCATCAGGGTGATGCCGACACCGACAGGAATGGCGATGGCTGCGTTAGTATGGGGTCGTCAAGATTGCATGTTGCTGTGGATGTGGAGTGGCACCACCCCTCTCGTGCAATGTGGCGAATGTGCCATTGTGGGGTGTCAGGGGATTTGCAGCGGCCCATTGAACCTCTGTCTCGGCCCATCAGCCCCTCCCAGTCACTCGATACTCACTTGTAAGGACTCCCAATAATCTGTTGGACATGGTTGCGGTGGGGAGAAAGAGGAAATGGAGTAAAAGTTTATGTGGACGCCTCCCAGTTCAAGAGCACAAGGATAATTAGGGGAGGTTGTTAGAGGAACCCAAAACGAGGGTCAGGGGCGGCAATATAATAGCTGGCGAAGAGGGGAATTGTGGTAATTCTTGAAGCTCAAGTCCAAACGACCAATCAAAACTGTTTATCCCCATTTCAGCTTTTTCCCTCTGGTACATACTCATAACCTGTGTAAGCCTATCTGGAATAACTTGCATGAACATTTCAGCCGTCAATATCAGAGACTAATCCACACATGCCTGTCGCCAAAGATCTGTTTCCAGAGTATGGCACTCTAGCAACTGGCGAAAATGAGCCGTCTCGAAACATTCGACGTGCTCAAAAACTCAGAGAGTTCCAGAACCTCGAACTTCCACCATACCTAGCCAAACAGGTGGCCGCCAAAATGGCCGAGAAGGGACTAGCAGTGGAAGCCACAGGAGGCGTGGCAGTCCAGCGAATCGCAGGGGGACCTCAGAGTGGCCAGAAGGCTCTTATGGGAGCTTCTTCCTCGGCCCTTACGAAACACACACCCACACAAAGCCAACAAACGACACACGACAGTCTCACCAACCTCGGTGCCAACCTCACACAATCAAAACCGGCCTGGCACGCACCATGGGAGATTTACAGAGTTATCACAGGACACCAGGGATGGGTGCGGTCTGTGTGTGTCGAACCTGAGAACCAGTGGTTCGCTACAGGCTCTGCAGATAAGACCATCAAGATTTGGGATCTGGCCACTGGCAAGCTTAGACTGACTCTAACAGGACATATCATGGGTGTCAGAGCATTGGGAGTGTCTCCACGACATCCTTATATGTTCTCAGGAGGAGAGGACAAGATGGTCAAGTGTTGGGATTTGGAAACGAACAAGGTGGTTCGACATTACCATGGCCATCTTTCTGCAGTCTACTCTCTGGACATTCATCCTACCCTAGATGTCCTCGTGTCTGCTGGTCGAGACGCTGTGGCCCGTGTGTGGGATATACGAACCCGTGATCCAGTGGTCGTGCTCAGTGGACACAAGTCTACCATCAACAGAGTCAAGTTCCAAGCCTCAGAGCCCCAGGTTATCACAGCTTCCGCCGATGAGACTGTACGACTGTGGAATCTTCAGGCAGGAAAGACCATGACTACACTTACCCATCATAAGAAGAGTGTTAGAGGCCTCACTTTGCATCCCGAGGAGTTCACCTTTTCTACAGCCTCTGCCAACTCAAGTAAGCAATGGAAGTGTCCCGAAGGAGACCTGGTCCTCAACTATGACGATCAGAATGCCATCATTAACACCCTGTCTGTTAACCAGGATAACGTCATGTTCTCGGGAGGTGACAATGGCTCTATCGGTTTCTACGACTGGAAGACTGGCCACATGTTCCAGAGCACTCAGTCCATTCCTATTCCCGGATCGATTGAAAGTGAGAACGGTATTTTTGACTCGAGTTTCGACAAGACTGGCCTTCGTCTTATCACTTGTGAAGCTGACAAGAGCATCAAAATGTGGCGAGAGAAGCCCAATGCCACTGAGGAAAGTGATCCTGGCCTGGAGTGGAAACCCAAGATGTATCAGACCTATTAGAAGGATGGTGTATCGGTATATAGCATATTTAATGTATTTTTAGCAAGTTCTTGATTCTCTGGGCGCAGTTTGGCATCGTTTTGTGAGCTGATTCAGGTTGTTTTGGCTGTCTGACTTTTGAACCCTTCCTATACTGACCCTATTCAGTGATCACAACATCACGCATTGTGTTTTAAGAGTTGACCCAAGAAGTCCAGACAGCTCCAAGCAAGTCAAAACAATTCAAAAACCAACAATGGAGGGCTCTGGATGAATGTAAACATCTCAACAATCCAGTAGAAACATTTGATATCACCTACAAATCTTCAATCACTTCATACCACCCTCATTCCTGCCTTGTTTGGCAGCGTTTCCCTCACCTCCCAACATCACGTGACTCCGACTATTTTCAGTTTATCAAATTTGTCGCCACCCAAACATCCACGATATATAGCGCGACGAAGCTATATAAAATCCAGGCAGTTTTCTGTCGCACCGACTCTCCGTCACAACAACACACCTAACGATGGCTCTCGCAGAAGCAGACCTGCCTAACGGCAAAACCAACGGCAAGGCCCCGACAGTCGAGGAGACCCCTGCGCCCGTTCAGAAGGTCGACATGAACGTGGCAATCAACGAGCTCCGCGTGGGTTGCAAGGTCCACGTCGAGAAGGATGGCGAGGACCGAGTTGCTGAAATTCTCAGCGTGCAAATGCGACGTGGCAACCTCGAGTTCTACGTGCATTACGTGGAGTTCAACAAGCGTCTGGATGAACGTATCGCAGCTGCTCGAGTCGACTTGTCACAGGGTGTCATTTGGCCCGAGCCAGAGAAGCCCAAGAAGCCTCTCAGTGGTGCTGCCAAGGAAAGCAGTAAGGAGAAGAAGAAGAACCCCTCCAAGAAGCAGAAGCTCACAGACTCAGCTGCAACTACCCCCGGAGCTAATTCTGAAGATGTTATGGACCTAGACAACCTCCAGGTTAATGGCACTACCCAGGATCCAGACAACTTCAACCGTGATGAGGAGATTGAGAAGCTCCGAACGGGAGGAAGTATGACACAGAGTAGTCATGAGGTGGCTCGTGTTCGAAACCTGCAGAGAATCGTGCTGGGCAATCATATCATCGAGCCCTGGTACTTTTCTCCCTACCCTATTGAGCTGACTGAGGAGGACGAAATCTACATCTGCGATTTCACGTTGTGTTATTTCGGCTCCAAGAAGCAGTTTGAGCGGTTCAGAGCAAAGTCTACGCTGAGACATCCTCCCGGAAACGAAATCTACCGAGACGAAGCTGTCAGTTTCTTTGAGATTGACGGCAGAAAGCAGCGAACATGGTGCCGAAACCTGTGTTTACTGTCAAAGCTCTTCCTCGATCATAAAACACTCTACTATGATGTGGACCCCTTCCTCTTTTACTGCATGACTCGACGAGATGAGAAGGGTCACCATCTTGTGGGCTACTTTTCCAAGGAGAAGGAGTCCGCTGAGGGATACAACGTTGCTTGTATTCTCACACTCCCACAATATCAACGTCACGGTTACGGACGACTGCTTATCGACTTCTCATATGCGCTCTCCAAGGCTGAGGGCAAGACTGGTTCTCCCGAAAAGCCGCTTTCAGATCTGGGTTTGCTCTCGTACCGAGCGTACTGGGCAGATACCATTATTGAGTTGCTTATGGAGAAGGGTAAGCAGGAGATGACCATTGAAGACATTGCATCCGTCACTGCAATGACCACTACAGACGTGCTTCACACCCTCCAGACCTACAACATGCTCAAGTACTACAAGGGCCAACACATCATTTGTCTTACGGACACTGTTTGCGAAAAGTACGAGAAGATGCTCAAGAAGCGACGGCGAAAGGTCAACTCGGATCTCCTCAAATGGAAGCCCCCCGTCTTCACTGCTGCACAGCTGCGGTTCGCTTGGTAAGAAATCCGTCTTTACCTTATCAGCTGCAGTCAGGTGCGGTGTACAACAAAGGACAATGTGCCACATGAGCACTTGTCCATATTTATTATCACCTGGTCCTCTCCATTACATGGCCAGTGTCACTGCAATTGTCTCAATATTTATATAGTTGGAAATCGCATTGTATGTATTATACTCACTTCGAAATTCCGTACGAAAACAGAGACACCATGGCAATTCACCACAGCTTCAGGATATCCAAGAAGAGCACTCCGCCAGCTAGAAGCAAGGCCACCCTTCGACCCAAGTCCACCGAACCTGCTGGAGTCAACCTCATCAATAGCGCCTTTGATGTGGACCTCACCATTGATGGTCCAGCTGCGGATTTCGAATGGGACAATGAGGCTATCAAGAAGTCACGCGTAGTATTCCCCTTGGCGCCCGAAACTTGGGAGACAACATTTGCTGCTGCCCAAGAGTCAGACACCACACAGGCCTCTCAAGCCACGTCCGACGATGATACCACTCTGGAGATTGCGGAGGGAAAGTTGGAGCCCAAATTCGACTCCCAGGCTAAGTTTATCCCTGGATGGATGATGGTAGGTGATACTGGCGATTCCACTGCTCTCGACCTGTCAATCGAACCCCCCTCATGCTTCGATTGGGTTGACATGTTCTTTGAGCTCAACGATCTCAACGGATACGTCCCACGAGATTTGTCGAGCCACTTCAAGGAGACGCTCCAGATCTCGCAGGAACCCTACACCCCTGGATGTGTGGTCAATCCCATCACCGATGGCTACGTCGTCTCTGGAAAGTCCACCCATGCCTTCTTCAACCCGGTTACAGGTGCCATGACTCCTTGGATCCACCAGCCCGCACTGCGCACATCAAAGGACAAGACCACACACACCACTCTACGTACCCTTCTGAACACAGACT
This sequence comes from Yarrowia galli, assembly GCA_900519055.1. Lineage (NCBI taxonomy): Eukaryota > Fungi > Ascomycota > Dipodascomycetes > Dipodascales > Yarrowia > Yarrowia galli. The sequence continues at coordinate 3,773,297 of ULGS01000005.1, forward strand.
GCCTGAATGTGGGCGACCCTTGCTATTGGTGGAATGTGAGAGTCAGCTCAAACTACTGCCATCTCAGTGAAGTATCGAACAAGAGGGTCATAGCCGGTCTCTTCAACACCAGCAACACAGGATCTCTCTCGGGACCCACAGAGATTTGCATCATTCGCTGCTTCCAGCCCTACACCAAAGAAGCCTCCCACACTTCGCAATTCTACACTTTCCTGCCCCAGAGGAAGGAGAGGTACGAACTAAGGCTAGCTGGTAGTCCTACGACAAATCTGTTCTTGGTGGAGTCTTACAAGGGCGATGTACATTTCATCTATCTTCTCACCAGTTCTCTGAACTCTTGTCTGCCTCACTACAAACTGGTTTTGTCAGTCAGCCAAATTTCTCGAACGCATCAGAGCGGCAATCTAAGAGGAAAGAAGTGGTGGCGTCATCGCATCATGACTTTTGGGGACAACCTGGCCATCTTCAAAGAGGGAAGGCTTGCTGTTTGGAGACTTATCTATGATGCGTCTGCCGACTCGGTCAAGGCTTTCTTGATATCAGGGGGGTTTGGTTTTGTCGCAGACGTGCACCCTGTGCAGTTTGGGAAACACCTCGTCTTCTCCAGAGGGGTGCTCGACATGTCTAGCTTTCAGTTCTGCACCGTTCCTGTGAGTCAGAACGACCGGAGGAAGATTATCTGGCATAAGAGGAATGGTGAGCTAGTTGGCTCGACTGTTGAAAACCTCTCGTTCCAGTGTTTCTATCTTGGGGAAGCCTTCTCGGTCTAGCTACACATGCTACCTGTATTTATTTTGCTTATTTATCATCGTCAGTAATTCAATCACATCCTTGACTTGTATTAGACTTGTATGTATGCTATTCATTGTATCAGGAAGTGCCTAATCGAAAGGAAGAACTCCTGATCCACGCAATTTTCGGAGGTCGCCGGGCTTTTGGCTCATCTCTGAAGCAGCAATGGCACTGGGGACCTTAATTCCACAGCAGTCAGCCCAGTGGTTGTGAATATGCTGCACCTCGGCATTGGGATCAGGAGGAGGAGAGACGCCCTCAGGAGCCTTGATCATCTGACCAAACATAAAGTGCTGGAGAATAGGCAGCTTGCTAAGAACCTCGGCGTCGTACATCTTGACCATACCCTGGTTCACCTTGGCCCAAGTCTTGACGCCGGAAATGTCGTCCAGCATGGGGGAGTGCCATCTCAACGAAGCGGTAGTTTTGACACTGTTGATAAAGTGGATGCAACCCATGTATAGATACTCGTCCTTCCACATGTCCAGCATCTCCATATCGTGAATGGATAATGGCCGCAGGTACTTGTGGCATGCTAGCTGGGCTGATCCAAACAAGAAGGGTAGGAAGTGGTAGTCATCAAGGCCCCACACACCATGAGAACCTGCAGGCTCCAGCCAGTAACTTGCCTGCACCGAACGCATGGTAGTGAGATACTGGACAAAGACAGTCAGAACCGTTGCAGAGGAGTCCGTCTCGTCGTCAATGCACTTGGCCTTCTTAGCGTCTCCAGTGGGATCGTGTACTTCAGGGTTGTACTGGGGCACATCAAGCAGCCCCAGCTCTCTGAGACAGAAGAGGAAGCAGATGAAGTTGAGCTCGTGGCCAGATCCAAAATCGATTCGCGTCCGGTCGCCAAAAGAGGCTGCGAAATATGTACAGAGCTCCACGAGCTGCCAGTCCTCCATTTCTCCAAGGTCCGAAATCCACTCTTTGGCGTTCTCCTCCAGAGCTTGGTGGAAGTCTCTGAACTCGGGCTTTCCGAATCTCGACGACGTGGCATCTTCGGGAGGGTACTTGGCGACCAGATCAATCACCTTTTCGAGAATTGCCACCAGTTTGCCAATGATTGGGCGTTTCAGCGTCTCGTATGAGTTGCCCTTTCCAACCACATAGTAATTGAGCACCTTGACGAATCCGAAGACTCGGGTTTTGGTGTCGCTAGCGCTGAAGATCTCCAGATCCTTGGGCGACAAGATCCGTCGTACCGGGTGTGAATGTGACATGCTTATGGTGATGTTGTGTGACGTTGTGGTGCTAAGTAGGTAGTGGCGTGTGTTGTTTTAGTTGTACAGGTATTTCACTGCAGATAGATTCACCTGTGGTTATGCAGTGCGACAACCTTATTCTGACGCCCCCCCGAGACGACCGTTGATACCCCATATTAAGCTACTTTACTAAGGTTAGACCGACCCCAACCCCCGTGACGCAGCACTTTTCTCCTCCCAACTGACTGACGCATGTGATATAGACCTATGGCTTGCATCGCATGAAATCTCAACCTCGGATCTCCACCGTCAACACCTGGTTTCTTGTCGCCACCTCTTTGAGCTATCTCGTCACCGCCGCCTTTCTGATCTTTGTCTTCTGTGTCACTTTCGTGTCTCTGAAATCAGCTCTTGCCGCCCTCGCCATCGCATTATCTTCAACTCAAGCACAATCCTACTCCCTGAAAATGGCCTCTCAGAAACGACTCATCAAGGAGCTAGCAGCATACAAGAAGGACCCCAATCCTTGCCTAGCATCGCTCACAGCCGACGGCGACAACCTCTACAAATGGACCGCCGTCATGAGAGGAACCGAGGGTACAGCATATGAAAACGGTCTCTGGCAGGTGGAAATCAACATCCCCGAAAACTACCCACTACAGCCGCCGACAATGTTCTTCCGAACCAAAATCTGCCACCCTAACATTCACTTTGACACTGGCGAGGTGTGCATCGACGTTCTCAAGACACAGTGGTCCCCAGCATGGACCATCTCTTCTGCATGCACTGCAGTATCAGCCATGCTATCGCTTCCCGAGCCCGACTCACCTCTCAACATTGACGCAGCCAATCTCGTCCGATGTGGCGACGAAAGCGCCATGGAGGGTCTGGTTCGATATTACGTCAACAAGTATGCATCGGGGAACTAGACTAGTTAGAATGAAACGTCGTAATAAATCAATAAGTTATATGAGTTAGTGGGAACTGGACTCTAGTGTTCCCGTATGGATATGATGGGGGTTATTCTAGAATTTAAGCGAGCGCAAGACACAAACATGACACTATCTCTCAAAATAGGAAAGTGTTCAAAAGGGGTCCTCATCCTCTTCTTCCTGCTCCTGCTGCCGCTGTTGCTGCCGCTTGAAGTCTACCTTCATCTTGACATCCCAAAACTTTCGGGTAACGTCACTGAGAGGCTGGAAGGGAACCATCTGCTGTAGCATCTCCTGAGGGATGAGGTCCATGTCGGAGTGCACCTGTTGCCGAAGCACAGACTTGAGCCATAGCGAGTTCTCGGCCTTGGGGACCTGTCGCTGGTTTCGGAACTTGTACACCTTGCTGGGGATCTCTCTCTTTCGGTCGTCCAGACTCAACATCAGAGGCTGGACGTGCGAGGCGAGCGCCTTGTGAAGGAAAATCTCGTTCATGGATTCTCCGGTGTGTTCCTTGACAGTGAAGGGGTGTGGCTGGATGCCGAGAATGCGGGTGGGGGAGGATGATGAGCTGTTGCCGCCGTTCTGGTGTCGCGAGAAGTTTGGGGTAAAGTGGCTACGACTGAACATGTATGGGTTGTTCTCGTAAGGAGGAGCTGGTGCCGAAGGGGCGGGCGAAGATGCAGCAGTGGATGTGTTGGATGTGGTTGATGTGGGTGCAGAGGCTGCCTTGGGCTGTGGTGCTTTATGAGGTGCCTCAGTCTTGTTGGTTTCGGCCTTGACTTCGTCTTCCTCGCCCTTCTTCACGGGCTGAGGAGCCACGTTGGAGGCGGGGGATGGCGACTTGGACGATTTGTGTCTTGCGATAAGGCGGCTGGGGGCCACACTAAGTCTGGTAGCTGTTGAGGGTCGATACATGATGGTTGTGGTTGGGTGGCTGGAAAGCCGCAAGTCCAGGGGGTAAGGGACAGATAAAAGGGTATGCCACGTGATGGGCGATGCTAGGGGAGTGTCCTGGTGTTTTCCGTACTTCAAAAAGACCGCGTTTGGATGTCTTTTGCCGTAGGGGTGTATGGTTGGTGTGGAGAGCTGTGGGCCGGTTGAGAGGATGAGGCGATTGTGGGTGACTCGAAGTTAAATGAAAGGAGCATCCAGTATCGGGAGCAAGAATGTGAAGAGTGTTTAGGGGGATGTAGAGTATTTCGGGAGGTGGCGACAATCGGAACTGTTTCGGATGAGCGATTGATTGAGATCGCACCATCCAATATTGTCTCGATGGCGATATATACACCGTTGGTGTCATTTCCGCACTCATGCCGAGTCGGCTTATCATGGCATTCACGTGATGCGCACTACATACTATCAAAGTTCGAAGACGTGGACAGGTTCTCACCCAAGAGAAATAGGCTTATGTACAGAGTTTACGTTTTCTTCTATAAGGCACACTTACTCATACTCACTGCGTTGACAGATGTGTCCACAACCTCACAGAGTTGTGAAGTGTGTCCAGGAATAGAGTAATAGCTAAGGGGGCCTTACTTTTGCGGGGCGTAAATTTTTACACCTAAAATTATTGAGCGGTGAACATGTCAAGTGACACGAGAGGGGGGTGTGTAATACAGTGGAAATGAAATAGTCGCCACCCTGTGTGAGCAGGTTGCCCACCTCGCGTCGTTGCCCCACCAACCGCACGTGACTCGCCACACAGCGTGTAATTATCCGGGTAACTTTTCAAAACAAATCTAGCTTTGCAACTAAGACGTGGTTTTCGTAAAATTCACAACATCAACCAAATGGAAGACCAAATCGAACAGGCGGTAGATATCGCGATCCAAGGCGTCGGCGACCCGGCCGTTCGACAGCAGGCCCTGGACTTTTGCAACCAGGTCAAGGCCTCGGATGAAGGTTGGCAGATGTGCTTGGCGATGTTTGCTGGAGACCGAAAGCGAAGTGATGCCGCGCGATACTTCAGTCTTCAGGTGATTGATGAGGCTCTGGGACGACTCAACCGCGAGCAGCTCGTTTACGTCCGTGATCACCTTTTTGCATACGTGAGAATGGGCAGTGGACTGAGCCAGGGACAGGCCAACGTCAATGTGGGCCAGGCAGTCAGCTTTGCTGATGATCCAGTCCACATGAAGAACAAGCTGGGTGAAACTATGGCGTACCTGTTCATTATGACTTACACGGAGATCTGGGATACCTTCTTCTACGACTTTGAACGCCTGCTGGAGAGCCCCGAAAACGAGTTTGGAAACTCGCGTGCTGTGGATCTGTACCTACGTGTGCTGAACGACATCCACCGAGAGATTGGAGATACGCTGATTATTCGAGATCCCGCCGTTCAGTCGCGCAACAACGATCTCAAGGACCTCATCCGAAACCGAGATATGGCTCGACTGGCAGACTCTTGGAAGAAGATTCTCATGTACTACAAGGACAACCAGCAGGCACCCCTGGCCACTGAGATTGTCAACAACACTCTTCGCGTGATTGGAGGATGGGTGTCTTGGGCTGAACTGGTTCTGATTGCTGAACCAGAGGCTCTGGAGGCCATTTTCAGCCTTCTCAGCTTCCCCAAGTCTCGAATCCATGCTTGCGACTGTCTCAGCGAGATTGTCTCCAAGAAGATGCATCCTGGCGCCAAGTTCCAGCTCATTCAGAACCTCAACCTCACCAGCATCATTCACACTCTGTCCCAGTCTGCGGACATTGAATTCGATGAGCGGGTGGCCAAGCTGGCCAACTCCATCGCTTCGGAACTCATTCACAATGCCGAAACCGAATCTGGGGAGTTCAGCGCAAACTGCGAGAATCTGCTTCTGGAAATGTTCCCTCTGCTGCTGCGTTACCTCGGCAACGAGTACGACGACACCTCTTCTCAGGTTCTGCCTTCCGTGGGATCGTACCTGCAGCTGGTTCGACGAGACTCCAAGCGAGAAAAGGCCAAAATCAACCCCAACAGACTCACAAAAAACACTGCCGACCAGTACGAAAACTTCCCTGCCGACAGAACATTCATTTCCGACCAGCGCCATGCAGTGGTCCGATCTATTCTGGAGGCTGTCATGAAGAAGTGTAGATACCTGGACGATCAGGACTGGGTCGAGGAGGAAGACGACGAGTTCTGCGAGCTGCGACAGCGTCTCAAGAACCTGCAGGACATGTGTGCCTCAATCGACAACCAGCTGTTCCTTGACGATGTCTGCCCCGTCATCTCTCAGGCTCTAGCTCTGCCCCCTACTGCTGACTGGAGAGACATTGAGCTAGGTATGTTTGAGCTGCAGACTTTGTCTGAGGCCATGCGATCCGGTTCTCTGTCCACCGTCAAGACTGGACAGAACGAGTCTCCTGCTACCCAGGCTTTCAACAACCTCTTCTTCCAGATGGTGGCTTCTGACGCTGTTGCTCAGTGCCCCCAGCCCGCCGTGCATCTGCTGTTTATGGAAATTGTCGTCAAGCATTCCTCGCTCTTTTCTCAACACAACACCAACCTCCTCAACCGTGTGCTGGAGTTCTTTGTGTCTCCTCTGGGCATCCAAAACGCCGAGTCCACCAAGGTCCAGATGCGATCTTGGATCCTGTTCCACAAGTTCTGCAAGTCCGTCAAGCCCCAGATCGGCCAGGTTGCCCAGCTTCTTGTTGACTCCATTCGGCCCCTTCTAGTCATTCAGGCCGAGGACGAGAGCGATTCTGACGACGAGAGCGCTGGCTCCGCTTTCAACGCCCAGCTCAACCTCTTTGAGCTCTCCGGTATCCTGGTCTCTATTCTCGACGAGGCTTCTGCCACCTCGGGGGTCGAGCAGACCCTGCAGCCCATCTTCACTGCTGTGGAGAAGGCCATCGGAGTTTCTCCCCCCAATGCCGAGTCCATCACTCTGGTCCACCACAATCTGGTTGCTATTGGAACCTTCGCCCAGGGCCTCGATGGCTCTTCCAACAAGCTGCCTAATGGAATTCTGCAGCTGTTCAAAAACTCCGCCGAGGTGGTCAACGTGGCTCTCGACCGAATCCCTGACACCAAGGTTCGGGAGGCTGCTCGAACCGTGTTTACCCGTCTGGTTCCCATTCTGGGATCCTCCATTCTCGCCGAGATCTCCACCCTCATCCAGATCCTCCTGCAACGATGCTCTCAAGCCGAACTGGCGGACTTCCTTGGTTTCCTTGGCCATCTGCTTCACTCCTTCCGAAACGACGAGGGTGTCTACAACATGCTCAAGTCTTTGCTGTCTCCTCTCTGCCAGCGTGTGTTTGCTTCCCTCGAGGAGCTGTCTGCATCTGCCGAGGCCGGAAACACGGACGACAAGGTGCTCAAGGTGGACATTCAGCGTGCATACCTCATGTTCATCATGCAGATTCTACGAGACCGCATGGGCGGAGCCATTGTTCAGGACAAGCAGCTTGCTGACTCCATCATCAAGTCTGTTATCCACTACGCTTCCGACCCCACCGACATTTACACTTGCCGATCTGCTGCCTCTTGCCTGACCAAGATGATTCAGCTGTGGGGCAACGGTGAGCTGGAGGCTGCCTCTGCTGAGGAGACTGTGTTTGATCAAGGCCAGAAGATTGAGGGCTTCGAGCAGATTGTGCTGGAGTTCTCCGGTCTGTGCTGGCAGGTGCCCGCCTCTTCAGGCTTCAACCTGCAGGACGCTCAGAGTAAGATTCTGGTCACTGAGCTCGGAAACATTCAGAAGCACATCTATCTGAAGAAGGGCGACCAGTTCCTCAGCTACCTCGTCGAGCAGTACTTCCCTCAGATTGGAGTGCCCGACAACGCTGCCAAGGACTACGTCGAGAAACTCAAGACCCTGGAGAACAAGGAGTTCAAAAAGTACTTTTCCGCTTTCGTCAACGAGCTGGTCAAGTAGATGTAATTATATAGCATAAAAACTTAGGTAATGGTTGAGAACACGTAGAGGAGTGCATGGTCGTTGTCGTTAGGTTGGCTTTCATCTTAGCTAGCCGTTCACGCGATTTTTTTTTTTTTTGATTCTAGGCGATTTTTAGGCACTTTTCCACCCTCAAATACGATTACGTAAACGCCGTTTCAACAATCCGATATAGTGTAGGGGCTATCACATCACGCTCTCATGTTTGGGAACCGTGGAGACCGGGGTTCGATTCCCCGTATCGGAGTGACTAGAGCAGCAGCTCTGTATCTTTTTTGTATTCATTTTATTGTCCTTCTCGTGGACTCCTTGGTAGGTATCTCCACTTGTGCAGGTGATCACATTTGTACATTTGTACATACAAGTACGATGTTTATGCAAGACATATTGGCCAATCTCCTGGTTGGTGCATTTCGTGTCAATGAACGGAGATTGCTATCTAGCGGTAATTACACGACAGGTGTAATATATCTCATTGCTCCAATAAATCTTGTGAACAGCATACACTGCCATGTCCCGCCTGGTCGTATTACTAACCCTTCCCCGTATTTGGCGATAGCTTTAATAAGCGTGCCAGGAAGTTAAACGTACCACCCAGCGGCTGACTCCACACATGCGATACTGAGAATGCAGCTCTTCTATGCCACTTTCGACGTGAAGCTGGGCCATTCGCTGCTCAAGGGATTCGGTGAAGGGCTCGCTGGCGTCGAGTACAAGGCCATCCCATCGTCTTTTCAGCACGACGATGTGGTCTACCTATCTCACAGTGGACAGACAGGAGTGGCTGTTGTGGTGGACCGGAACATTGGCGACAACGAGGGCGAGCGACGAAACACGGTCTTTGCGCTTGGAGTGCTCGCGGATGAGCCCTGGAACTACCTCAACATTCTGGATACGACCATGAAGGCTCTGGAGAAGGGAGATGAGGAGAAAGTGCTCAAGGGGCTCTGGTCGCTGCTTACAAAGGGACCCAAGCCAAGGGCCCCTGAACGGCATCCTATCTATGCTCTGGTACCACTGTTAACAATGATTGGGCCTGAGTTCTTCGAGATCCACCGACAGACACTGCTCAGAAATCGGCTATTGATTGTGCTGGACCATGACACAGGAATCACTCTGGAACAGGCAACGTCACTGATATACATATTGGGACTCTTGGGGGCGTCGAGCGACACGTTACCAGAGCTCAATCTACAGTACTTGGTCACAGTTCAAGATTCGGAACGGCTGGCGAAGATGAACAACTACCTGGCCCTCACAAGTGACACTATCATGCTACACAGAAAGAGTGACCATGACGTGGCGGTCCATCTGTCAAACGACGGAGTGCAGATTACAAACTACGACTTTCCCTCTCAGCGTGATTCAAGAAGATATCATGTTTTGACTCATTTTATTAAAGCAGTACGGGAAGAGGGTCGAGGCCCTGCATTTCAACAGCTGTTGTCTCAAGCACATCACACCCAGCCGTGTCCAACGTCGGCCAAAAAGCCTCTGTGGCGACAGTTCTACGAGGTGCTCGCGAACAACATGCTGTGGCTCGCTTCTGCAGGCGAAATCTCTACCATCGAGGATGAACAGTATCTGGAAGGTCTGGAGTTTGATGATGAAGACGATGACTCGCTAACTCTCGAGGTGCTTCTGGTGGGCTACTTCCAGCAAATAACCAACCGGTTGAACGCGACCGTCCAGAGTCTGGTTACGCGTGATCTTTATCGCGAAAACCATCACACTCTTACTCTGGCACATGCAGACGTGCTTCAGACGGGTCTGGAGATGTACAACTCTCACGACGAGAAGTTCCTGCACGACTATGTCGAGCGGTGGTGGAACACTGACATCAGTGTCAGTTATCTGGGGCTCTTCAAGTGCTGTTAGTCGGCCTCCAGTCTATCTCAGTCACATTGCCATGAGCAGTTGTTTGACTCCTTCTGTTTTCGTGTGGTTGATGATTCTCCGGTTTTTCTCCGAGCATGCCTTCCAGAACGCGAAAGCTGTAGACATTTCTGACATGTTTGAAAAGACGCTTAGTCGTAGTGATAACTCCATTGGGAAAGACTTTGATTCACTTAATGTAATGAATAATGATGTAATGACGCAAGATCAACAGGTTGGTTTGTAGTGAGAGTGAATGAGAGAGGTGTGGTGTTTCTTGGAATCATCTCACAATGACAGCCCATTGTGTATTTGTAGTAACCTTGTGATGTCTATTAGGCTCCTCATGGGATCCGACCTCACCCTGCTAGCCCGATACTCTAATACGAAAACGTTACATCTTGGGGCTCAACGTATGACTCTGTGGGGGCGGGTGACGTCGCTACGGGTTTGTTTTTGTCCGAGCGCCAATGTTGTGATTGCGACCTTGTCAGCTGTGAAGCAACCATCGTGGTTGGACAAACGGATCACACCCGTTCTACTGCTAGCTCATCTCTATTATTTTTAGTTGTTGTCTCTCAACAAACGTCAGTGCACCTTTTCCCCGCCCCATAGCCACTGCTGCTTTGAGCCTCTCTCTCTCTTCTCAGGTATAGTGGGGAAGCAACGCTGGGTTATTATAGAACACGACAGAGTTCCGAGGCGTCGGATTGGTGGTTGATGGAGCAACTGGTGTTTTGAGGCTGATGCGTGGGAACACAGGAGTACCAGTGAAAGGGCTGTATCATCTGCTCCTCCCTATTTTATCGAACAGCCCCATTTTGCCGGTGTCTTTGTTTACCCCATATCAAATATGCGGCTGTCAAATTCCCTACATCTCAAATGTCCCATGGCTGACAAGGTTGCCCTTGCGAGAGAGAGAGTCATGGTTCGGGACACAACGGGGTCGCCACGGTATTATTCCGGAGGCGAGGCTGTGAATGGCGCGAGATACAGAAAAGGAAGTGATGCTACAAAAGTGGAAATGTCGAGCTGCAAGTGGTCCCACCTGCTAGAAGCGCCGTTACAGTGCTACAATCTGTAGCTGCCACCACCACCTCCTGTTTTCCGTGCTCCGGCTCATCCCTTCGCCAAGGGACTAACGGAACGTTGCGGGTCAACTTCTTCAAGAGGAAGGGGCAATGCAGAGATATTTCGACATCCCCACAGCCCATGAACAGGTGAGCACTTTCAGTAGCCACAAAATACACACACCCCTCATACCCCTCCGGACAGAAGCGAGTGTTGAGCAGTATTTCGTGTGTATACCGTAGCATCCACATTATGTTGCCATGACAATATTGAAGTGTCTATAAATATCTGTTTGGAGGGTATACATGGGCGTCCACCAATCTGAGTGGTGGGCACTGTAAGCATCAAATAAAGAATCCAATGTCTCAGTGACGCTATTCTCACCCTGCGTTAATCAGCTGATAGGAGGCCCAATTATAATATCATAGAGAGCCGTACTGTGAGAGTGCGGTGTGCTGGTGCAATGTGCGAGTGCAAGAGTTGGTAATCATACCATATCTCATCAATGTCGCCTGTTCGGAATCAGAACAAAATCGTCCTGTTTTGGAGCTCTTGTTGACACAGTAGGAGCTCTACAGCGTTGTCCATGCGACTCTACCTGGTACTGGTCCTAAGCTATCCCTTTTGAGACATGTAAATGGCCGGACAAGACATGGATGTACGAAAATAGAACCCGGTGGAGGAAAAGAAGAATACAACCGAGACAAAGGTGGGCGGGAACAGGAGGACTTCTCGCATAAACAGACGCCATCGAAGCCTTCCAGATCCAGCAACGTCATTGATGGTATACACATAGAGTTGCAAGCCTCTACTCCAAGATCTGGAGAGGTGTTCTCAATGGTCTAAGAACATCTACAGACAAGTGAACACTTGGTGCCCTCTACTTGTACAGAGCAATTATTATGGGCAATACGACCATATCACGAGAGATAATGTAACCGAGCCATAAAAGCCAAACGGACCTGAAAATATCGACCCCGCCTATTCTATCTAGAAGTGGGTGAAAATGCGATACTGATCGTCTCATCATCAACTTTATCGAAATGCCTAACACGGGTGTCATTCCGGATGCATCCATGACGCTTCTGGAGCCCCATTCAGACTTTGTGCCCGAGATTTCACGGAGATTGAAACGAGAGACGCTGTTTCATCTTCTCAAGAGCCTGTTCGAGCGGCCTTTGCCGGTTCATTGTAGATATTATAGCAGTGCAAATACAGCCCCAAATCCGAACCAGCCTTATTCTGATCACGTACACATGCAGAAATCGAACCTGCAATCAATGGACTACTCTGTTAGGGCTTGACGGCCGGGTAAATTGACGAAAAAATGGTTTTAAGCTCAGACTGAAGCAAAACTTGTTCTCTCACACAGCACTGGAACGAGTGAGTATCGACAATGGAGTGCCCGGTTTAAATGATGATAAACCAATCTACCAACAATAGAGCATCCTCAAAAACCAGTCGTCGTTTTGACTTCTGTTGGGTGCAATGCTGCGGTAATGTCATAGTTACACTGATCCTCTTACAAGAGCCGTTATTCTTGTTTTGATGACAAATGTACTAACATAGGAATGAATTAACGTGACACTATTGGTCGAAGTCCAGGTGTATGCTGTACGAGTAGGGAGTACGGGGTGCGTGGAGCAGAGGGAGCACGGCACGTACACTGCCACAGCTGCGCTTGCGCTTGTGTTGTTATTCACTTGTATTCAGTCTCTCTCTATTTATCTAATCAAATCTTCTCTGTCTAAATTTGCAGGTACACGAACGAAGGGGTACAAACCAAGCGAGAAAAGTGCTTGTTGGTTCATTGTTAGGCTCTCTTGACTCGTACCACCAAATAATATAATGCGATATTGGCAACAACTTGTCCCACACACCTTGATGGGTCTCTTGGAGGGTGAACCTCTCCAAAGTACATGCTGAAATTAGCCCCTGCCCCTGACTCATCCCTGAGTGCCGTTCTTCTATGGTAGTTTCCGGCCGTTGTTGATTGCAGCTCGTCTATTGTTGATCACGTGCCGGATCCGAACCCCCTGTCGCGCACTGTACCTCCTCTGTATTGAGAGAGCCAGAGGATGACGACTCTTTGCCTTGCAGATGTAACCGGCCAGAAACAAGCTCATGTTTTGGTGGTGTGGTTGTTGTACCCTTCATTTTGTGATTTTGTGATTGGGAGCTCATTGACATACAGATATTCGGTTCGACTTTGCGTTTTGGGCCATTGGCATGAGTTTAGGCTTCGCTTTTGCCTTTGACGGGAGCGGATCATGAATTGATAGTCATTGCGGATTGTCACAGATTGTGCGGTTGCTGAGCCTAGACTTGGGAATGTAATAGACCAATCTCTACAGGTGGTGCCCAAGATCTTGGTGGTCCAAACACGCGCTTTGGCTGCCTGGATAGGGCGCACTTTAGAAGCAACTCGGCCTCACTCACCAGGAGGATCTGTCCGAAACAACTCTAATCAAATGTGTGGGTGTGCACTTTGTATTACACAAAATGTTAGCCAACTCTCTCCACAAGGCTAAATCTTTATACATATACAGGAGCTCTTTCCCGCGAGCCTTTCTCCAACATACCGTGACTCTTGCCTCCACAGACAAATGGCACATCGTCATGACGACACCCGGCATGTGTCAAAACTGTCTCTATCACAAACCCTTTCACGATGGAAGAACAAATCCAGAGAGTCTCTGAACTTCGACGAGCCTACCACTAACGACACAGCTTCTGACAAGGAGAGAAACCTGGGACGACGAAAGTCAAGCATCTCCTCATTCACCTCGTTCATGTCCTCCAATTCCTCCAACACAGACAGAAACCTCAAGGCCATGGGCCGAGCTAAGACTCTCAATGATGAGGTTACACGACCCAAGTCAGGAAGCAAAGATCAGCCTCAAAAGATGGCAGACATTACGCGACGGACCTTCAGCGGCAACGCTTCCTATTCATCGTTGATCGATATCTCGGAGGAAAAGAAACCCAGCAAGGCAACCAAGAACACAAAGAGCCCATCGCCCCTATCTTCATCTCCTCCCCGACCCACATCAACACAGACAATCGCTACTTGCCCCACAACTACCCACACAACCACAACCACTAACAAGGCAGAAATCACAGCAGCCAACCCGGCCAAAACCCCCTCTCCTCTCAGCAAACCCCCTCCATCCAAGCGGCTGTCTCTCGCAGTCGCTTCTACATCCCCCAGCTTCTCGCCAGCCAGAACCACCCGGCCGGCATCGATGTCTCTGTCCCCAATTCTCCCAGAGAGATCAGCCAAGAGAATGTCTGTCCTGCAGGTCGCACCCTTCTTCCAGCGACCTTCCGCCTCCAAGGAGCCTGAAGAAGAGGAGTCTTCTGCCTCGTCCGGATCTGATGACCTGTTCTCCGATACGGAGGACCCATACGTTGATCCCACCATCAATCTGGACGAGTACGACGAAGACGACGCTGAGATTTTCTGCAAGACGCCCGTGAAACACAAGGTCGTCTGCATTACCTGTGGCCACAAATTCGACACAATTGATGAATGCTTCTCTCACAGAGAGAAACACCAGCTGCAAGCACAGGCAGCACGGCGACCCCTGACACAGGGAGCTACCAAGATGAAACGACCTGCCTCAATTGCTGTTGACATCCAGAAGGAACGTCCTGCCCTTGTGCAAACAAAGACTAAACGATTCACCTCGTCGCGCCACTCGTGGAGCGTTCGAGAGATGGGACGTGCTTAAACTACCGTAACGTTCTTCCATCCCTCCCCCCCCCATGGTGTATGAGTGCCAGATACACCAAGGTTCTTCACACCTGAACATTTATTTATTGTAATAGTAATTTCATGACGACTGACATGACCTGGGCTCATTGGACTGTTTGCATGTATCTGCAGTAGTATTAGCGACTAAACCTGCCAAGTCCAATATGCGTTGGGGAGATCTGCAGTCTAACACCCTGAGCACCAAACATTGGAGCGCGTCTCTTTTCCCGCTCATTCCTCTTTGCAGATCCGTTGACAGGGTTTCAACCTTCCCCTGAAGATCACATACCGCTGCGCCTCCTTTTGTCATGCAGGGCCTATTGGATCTCTTTTGAAACGATATGAGACGAGGAGAAACAAGAAAGCAGGTGTCTCTTTCTAGCTGTTACTTCATTCCAACCATGTATTTGCGTTTCATCACCTAATCAGGGGCAACTTTTCACTAGTGGGAGTTACCCTTTGAGCCTATTTACGACCCCCAAACCCTATGTTTGCATAGCGTTGACATGGTAACCGTCAAGCTGTTGGTGCCCACCTGGTTCTAGGTTTAATAGACAATAGCCTGTCTCTCAGGACAGTGTAGATCACAGACATGGTGGTATGCACTGCAAGATGATACAGTAATGACAATCCCCCACATCTTTGGTCGCGTTGATGTGAGATTCGAGTTCTGACGGTTGAGCTGACTTGTGGGCTAGACCGCAATTGCTGGGCGTAATTTAGCACCCTGCTAATGCAACGTCCTAGGAGCCAGTACCTGCATGTAGAGTGCGGCCTCCAAACAGGGGTAACACGGGTATGATCATTTTTGACTTGCCGAGGCTACCAGGTACCTTGCAAACACATTGTTATTGTGAGACATGGGGCGTGGACGCGTCTTTTGGCCTCGAACTTTCCTTGTGCCCGTTGTGTGTGTATTGCACTGTGGAGTGGGCATACCAAACGCTGCACCATAACAGTTGTACATTTGGCGCCTCGTGGTAGGCTCCAATATTAGCGTGACGTCGGTGGGGAACCAAATAAGGGGTAAATAATGTATGCTCTAGAGTGGATTGGCTAACGGACAGCACTAAATATGACAGATGGCGAGTGTCCTACTGTACAGATGGTATATTGGCGAATGATTAAATATATTTTATTACTCAATGAAATGAAGGGGCAGCCACTGTGTTGTATCATAGCAACCCCCAATGCTATTACTCGTACCTCGTTTATCGACACCTTCTTATGCAACGGCCGCCTTACACAGAAAGCTGCTGTCCCTTTCCGAGACGCCAGTAGCAGCACAGGAATGCAATGGCGAAGGCGGCACCCGCCGCAGAAATGCCCACAAAAGGCCAAATTAGGTGGGGATCAACCAGCGCGGGAGTGATTCCGGTCTGAATGGCGGTACTGAAGGCCGACATGAAGAGCAGCAGAGCGAGAACAATGGACCGCAGATGAGCAGGGGCCAGGGAATAGGCAAGCTCGTAAGAAGTGGTCACTGCAAAGATCTCAGACAGAGCCGTGCAGAAATAGGGGAACACCTGCCACCAGATGGTGATGGGTGCAACACCCTTGTCACAGTCTGTGGCATAGTAGCCACATGGCGACGTCTCGTAGATTCGCCATTGTAGAATAGCTCCAATCATAGGAGAGAAAGCCGCCAGCATGAAGCCCAGGAAGATTCTGAAGGAGGCCCGGAAATTGATTCTGTACTTTCGCAACAGAGGGTAGATGATGTAATTGACGATAGGCACTGCCACGATAATGGTGATGGGATTGAAATTGTTGAGCAAATCGTTCGGAACACCATTCGTGATCATCGAACTACCCTGGGAGTTGGAGAGAGCTCCAATACCGTTATCATTGATGAAGTAGATGGGGAAGAAAAGGAAGAATCGAGTAGCCTTGAGGGTGTCCCAGACGTCAGACACAAACTTCTCAGAGTAAGTAGAGGGCTTTCGGAAAAGCCATTGCCAGATGACACCGACGAAACCGGCGATGATGGAGTCCTCGGTAGAGGGAGCTTTGTAGACACGGTTTCGAATAATGAAGAGGAAGAAAGGCAGGAAGAAGTAGAGGATAGTGGGGACCAGGAAAGCAAGCCAGTAGCCGATTCGCTTCTCTGCGTAAGCTGTACCAAGACCAAGGAAACCACCAACGTTAATGGACCAGTAGTAGACCAGGGTCATTCGCTGAAGAGTAGACTCTTTATCGATGATGACCTCCTCACCGCTTTTGAGCTTCTTGACCCAGTTATCATCTTCTCGATACTGTTCCAGGAGAAGGGGCAGCAAGTTGGGCTTGAAGAGACCAGTTCCAAAAGCAAAGATGATCAGACCAGCAATGAAGACACCCAATGCGGCCTTTTGATGCTCAAGAACACCGGGAATACCAGAAATGACAATAATAACGTGACCAACACCACAAACAATGGTACCAGCCCAAATTGTGGGGAATCGACCGTACTTGGAATCAGCAAGGTAGGCACCCCAGAGAGGGGTAAGGTAAGACAGAAATTGGAGAACAAGAGTGAGGGCTGTAGCAACCTGGAGGCCCTGGTCGAGAGCTCCAGCTGTTGCCTGGGAGTCTTCCGGAGTAGCACCCCAACCGTTACCTCCAGGAGGGAGAGGAAATTGAACGAAGTTAGAGATGACGTTGGTCAGACCGTAGTAGGAGCCTCGCTCTGCAAACTCCACAAGAGACAGCATGTAGGTCATGGCGGAAATGGGAGCTGCGATCTTTCGAAGGGTCATACACTCCTCATCTGTGGCAATTCTGAGTCCATCGGGGTTGTACTCATCAGTATAAGTGGACCATTTCTGGGAGTAATGCTCAGGTTCGTCGAGGACTTCAGTGAACTCGATGTCACCCTCCTTCTTCTCAATAGAAGTGTTGTAGTCATCGTGACGCTGAGAGGAACCACTTCCAGAGTAGGTTGGTTTCACAGCGTAGTCGGCCTGAGAAGTGTAGGCTTGGTAACCAGGAGCTTCCTCCTCGTGGTAGTAGAGATTGTCATCTCTGGTGGGCTCCAAGTGATCCTCGATATGGTCACCAAGATGTGAAGTCATAGTGGAAGCTGTGGTGATTGAATAGATAGGGCGAATATACAACTTCGTGGCAGATCACACTCCCGTTATATATACCCCATACTCTCATGCGGGTCTTCCGAGGCCTTATCGTATCATGAAATCTTGACAGCCACAGTGCCGTGCCATAGTGAACAAGCCCAGGAGAGTTTCGAGCAAAGCTGGGAGACAGTTAGAGCTCCAAGGCTTGAGCTTGACGCTGGTAGAAAACCAGGTACTTTCTCGGCTATAGTTTGCCTGTGACTTAAGCACACATGCATTGGAAAGGCGACATTCCACGAATGTGGGGTTTTGTTTACGTGAGGCTGTTGATCTTTTTGGGCGCCCAACTCATCAACCTCTCGATCCAACTCTTGGTTACAACCGCCTCACCGCTACAACGTACTCGTTCCTCGTTCGTTTCGGGGCCCGACTAAAGGAAACCAATTCGAATACGAGCACTTGTGATATCTTTGCCTTGACATATAACGTGGCCTTTGTCCGCTGTGAAGCTTAGATAGAGTGGCTTGAAAATACCCCGAAAGAGGCGAGGAAGATAACTCTAGAGTTGATACGGTTCGGTCACCATTAGACATGGTTCATATCGTTATCAGTGAAGCCACCATAATTTTGAAGAGATAACAACGTCTAAGTTAACATATGTGTGAGTGAAATAAATCGACGCCTGAAAACGAGTTTTAGACTTCAATTTCCTGGTGTTCCTTGTTCACCTGACAACCTATGGGTGGGTGCCAAGGGCCAAGAGCTGCTATCTAACCTGCCTCGATGCAGCCAAGACTCTAAAATGAACTGTGGCTCTCCTGCTAAGACCACAGCGAACCTTGGTCCTTGAACAAGTTTAAGCAAATTCTACAACACCAGACTCCGGTTTACACGTTGGAATGTTGAGGTAATTGTCTTCAAGATAGGACCTGCAGTGTCCTGAAGGAATGAGGTGTGAAGGGGATTTTCCAAGGTCTTTTAACTAGCCGAGCATGGTAGATAAGATGCACGATTAGCGAGCATCAAGTGACTGTCTCCCCTCCACAAAGACAGATCAGGCATATTCACCCGCCGCCATTGGCTGCCAGATCATGCTTCTCAGGAAACCTACATGATGGTAGCATCGGCGAGGTGGTATTGAAGTTCTTCATGTGCACGCTACCACCTCTATTCAAGACAAACAAGGACAAGGGCCTCGCACAACCACTCTCATATGCGTTAGTGAGACGTAGAAGGGCCCCGGAAGTGGTTGTCTCATCTCAGATTACCCCTCTACAAGGTGTAGTTGGTCTCATACGTTCTCTCACCCCGAGTACTTCCACGTGATGCAAAATACCAGAGCGTCCGTGCTATCGAGTCGAATTGAGTTCATCGATTAACGGTTTCATGTGTAAACAAAGAGGTCGTCATGCCTATCCCGAGTAATTCAATGGGGCGACAATCGTGCACTCCTACACTGCCCCAGCTGACTGCAAAAGAAAGTGGATCGTTCTCAAACGCCTATTCCGGTAAAGCTCAAGGGTTGGTGCTAAACTGGCAGGTTAATTTGCCTGGAACTCTACGGAGTCCTTTAGCGATAGCCGTCAGGTCTGGCGACACCTTGGTGCCTAGTGTCCAAGTACTTGTTGGACTTTTAGTTGAACCGCCAGGCTGGTTCTGCGAATTCCGTCTCCCTATAAAGTCTGTAACGCTCGCAGTATGGACCTACTCTGTATGATGACCGTTCCTGCAATGCATGGACATGGCTGCAAGCCCCTCACAGTGGGCATGCGAACGCTCAGCGCTGAACGAACACTTCGATCGTATTCCCAGTTGCCATCCATTATGGTTCATACGGCTCCAAGGTGCAAAATGTCAAGGCCCAAACAAGCTGCCCATGTACTTACATGTTGTACAAATCACATGGTCTTCTCGCACATTCTCCATTGCTACCCCACACGTGAGGGATTTGATGTTGGCTACGGGTGCACTCACCATTAACACTGCTTAATAAGTTATTTAATACTCTCCTTGTGATCCACCCCACTTGAACAGACCCCAAGCTGTGCTTCCTGCGATCTTTGTGTACTCTTGGATTCCCTTGTCACCATCAGCAGCTCCTGCTGAGAAGTAAAAGGGGAAAAGGTGTTCAGCAGTGGGATGGGCGGCAGGACGGTAAGGGTTCTCCCAGAGCTTCGAGAGGTTGTCAATGTACTGCTCATCAGAAACAGGTACCCCCTTGACGTTGTCAACCACCTCCTTGACAGCATCCTCGAAAGGCTGGGAGTACTCGGGCTCTCCTCCGTCAGCAAACTTACGTCGTTCTCCGAGGTTGTGGACAGACATACCAGATCCAATGATCCAGTAACCCTCATCTCTCAATGGAGCGAGAGCCTTACCAAGGTTGTAGAATCGCTCAGACACCTCCTGGGGACTCAAATGGTCCACATCATCACCTGCAGGTTCGGAGATGTTGATGATTGGAAACTTCAAAGCTCCCTTCTCTTCACCAGCTTCTTCGAACATGACTCGAGAAGCGACCCACACTCCGTGATCCCATTTCTTGTCGCTTCTCAATTGGGCGTGGTAGCCAGGGGCCTTGTCGACCAGCTTGGCAATCTTCTCAGCCGCGGCATGGTTGCCCTTAGCCCAGGACTTCTCCTCGTACATGTGAGCGGGAAAGTTGAAAAAGTCGTATTCGAGGTTGGAGAAGTTGTCGTTCTTGTCAGCCACAATTCCAACAGGGATGCCCTTGCCCTCCACAGTGGGAAACTCGTTGTTGCCGGTGCCCTTGGGGTTTTCGTCCTGCTGGTGAGCATTTTGCCAATGGGCCGACATGACAATAACACCCTTGACAG
Organism: Yarrowia galli; assembly: GCA_900519055.1. Lineage (NCBI taxonomy): Eukaryota > Fungi > Ascomycota > Dipodascomycetes > Dipodascales > Yarrowia > Yarrowia galli. The sequence continues at coordinate 3,793,714 of ULGS01000005.1, forward strand.
AGTCTGGGTTCTCTTTGTGTTTCTGAATGAGTTCCTTTCCTAGATTTCTGAGATAATCAAAGGCACCCTTATCTCCTCCAGGATGATTCTCGTACATGAAGGTGGGACCTCCGTGGGGAATGAAATAGACGGGTGTTCGAGCCATTGTGGAAGATGCTGTGAAGTCGAAAAAGAACTTGTGACCTGCTTGGGGTTAGACATCGTCATCAGAGACGACGTCCCGCTAATATATAGTGTTCGTCATGGACGGCCCCAAGCCACAATGAAGCCCTGTCTAACATGCCATATGCACGGCGCGAGCTAACCCCACATAAAAGTAGATCAAATGACAAATACGTGCTCCTATAGTCGCTTATGGATATAAGCGTGAATGAAGTTCCGCAATGGTTCTACCTATAACAATGAGATGATGCGGAACTCAGTTGTGTAGAGTGGAGGATGTGAGTTTTGGGTGGAGGAACGGAGGGGTACTCTTATCTTATTCACGCAATGATGGGTATAATGGCGCGTTTATTGCGTCAAGGGCTCGGCCCAAAAGACACGATTTGGCGTGACTGAAAGCGCTTGTGCTTAGAGAGCAACCTGATGTTGCTGTCAATATTATCAATCAGATAAAGGCGTGTGCATCAGAGACAAGAAGTGAGCGCTTCGTCGTGCATTTGGGCTTCTGGAAGAAGGGCTTGACTCAAAGTTAGTAATCTGTTCGTCACAGCTGAACTCAGACCCAGTCAGGGTGGTGGGTAAGAAGAGACAACCTTATTTCAATGACGAGGCTGAAAGGGATGGTTTAGTCATCAATGACTTTGATGAGACGTGAGACCTTCGTGATCTCATGCGACAATTGGCCAATTTCGTCTTCAATGGTGTCATCCAGGCTAGCCGCGATCATTGACACATTGCGCCTAAGTGGGTCTCCGGATACTCTCCAGGACACAGTGCTCTTAGAGTATCGCCCAGAATAAAGAGCCCCCTGCTCTTACAGTGTGTACACACGATACAATGGAAGAGTGGGCAAGGAGGAGAGACTCAAAATAAAGCACTTGAATTTTTGGACGTCTTTCAACTGAGGCCACCTGTAACCACAGACCAACAAGTGTGACGGAAGTATCCTGTTGTCGCTCTCGCCACCTACCCAACACACTCTGTTGCCACCTTCTTCTCAAGCTTACATAAGCTCTCAATATATTGCTCGAGACGATCATGCATATGCAGAACAGGAGGACTGGCCGTGATTAATACAGTCTTCTAACCACACCGACGGGGACAGTCTTACAGCAAGCAACAGACGGCATTAATACAACGTGGCGAGTACTCAACACGAACGCATTTCATTCGGAAGTCGACACGCTACGGAAAAATGGGAAACGACAAAGACCAGGGCGGGTTCTTCCCCAAATACAAGCAGCCTTCGTTAGCCCTCGGTATGTGGGGCAAGCTCACGCCCGCGGCTGACAACAAGTACGCACTGCACATTGTCTGTGCTGCCCAGATGGGTGTCGGTGTTTTGCTTCTGGCCTACCCTCGAAGATCAACGTTCACGGCCAGGTATGGCAAGTGGACGTACAGAGCAGTCAAAGCTACAGGCATCATCGCTGGATCTACGCTCATCGGTTGCACAGCCTTTTTTGAATACACTCGCATCGCAAATCTCAATTACGACCCCTGGGCTCAGCACGCTCGTGCTGATCGACTCAAGGCTCTGAAGGAGGGGAAAAAAGTCACTTGGTGGTGGGGAGCCCATGATCACAAGCCTATTGATGTCGAAAGATACTTCACCGAGCTGCGAGTGCTCATGGAGTTGAAGAGGAAGCAAGCCATCAAAAACAAGCTAGCGGAGGCTGCTGAGGGGGGTTTCAAGCCCATGCAGCCTTTCACCTCGGAAGAGCTCAAAGTTCACGATTTTGTCAGGAAATACAAGCGTAAATTCCTATATGACAAGCCCGACATTGAACGTCACCAGAAGATTGCTGGCACCATGTTCAAGTCTCTTGGCCAGTCTTACGAGGAGCTTGTGGCCGCTAACAGAAAGTTTCGGGATGGGATTCTAGAACAGGTGGAAAGCCCTTTGTTCATGGCACACCGGCCGTGGCTGTTTGGATCCATCAGCAGCATGGATGCAGCCATTAAGGAGGTACTTGGAGAAGAGTCTAACGATCCAGATGTCTTGGAGGGTCTCTACAACGACATTGCTGAGCAATGGGATGGCTCTATCATGTGGGGAATTATTGCCCGTGACACAGACGTGACTATCCGTCTGATCCCCTCATCAGGATGGGAAGGACTTGGTGTCGAACAGCTGGCAGAGGAGGCTGAAAATGAAGAGTAGATAATGGGGTGGCTCGCAAGAACGCCTACTGTACATAAATAATCGGTATAGATAAGTCAATCCAGACGGCCCCCTTCAGGGTCATTGGTACAGCATGAATAGCACCAGATAACAGAGAGACAAGTATAGACTGGATGATCTGAAGTATCGACAGCACATCTGTACACGTATAAATAGAGCACTGAGATAAAAAGGTATCGGTACCTGCTGGGAAAAATGAATCCATCAATCCTTGGAATCCACCAGCATGGACCGTTTGTGTTAGCCCTAAACCTAATCGTAAATTATTTCTCTGTATATGCATCAATTTTCCAACAGACTATTCCCAGTCCATTCCCATCGCCACAACATACACAAGATGGAAATCGACAGTCTTGTGCGACTAGCCCAGCAGACAGCCAAGGCTGCTCGAGGCCTCGCTTCTCACGACATCAAGTTTTACAGCTCTATTGACGACAAGGTAGCCGACAACGTGAAAGAGAATGCATCACAGCTTATTGGAGTGGTCAACCAGTTGGCCCAGAAGATTGCCCCCAACGAGATGGGGTCTTTTCCTCCTGAGCTTGACACTGTGAATCGACACTGGAAGGAGTTTTCATCTGTTGTTGACGACCTGTATGAAAAGACGGACATCCAGCTAGGAAAGCTGAACAAGAAGGGCGACAAGGTGGAGATTGCCGAGTCCAAGAAGACTGGCCCTCAGACCCTGGGAGAGAAAATCAGAGTAGGAAACGCCATTCAGTCATCCACCGAAATCAAGGGCCCTCAGTGGAAGCCCCAAGAGACATGGGAGGTCGACAACTCGAGAGACACTCCATTCAAGCCCAAACTCACATCGAAACCAAACGGGTTGGACCCTCTGGAGGGCGCCTTCGTTATGGTGACTGAGGACGACCAACGAGACCATTATCCACAGCCTTACAACAAGGAGATTATGGAGCAACCCTACCCCGACGAAGTTTACGAGGAGACAGAAGTCATTCCTTCTCGACCATGGGAGGCTGAAGGAGAGGACGAATACATCTATGTCGACACGGAGGAAAAGCTTAGAGACATGGTTGACCACCTGAAGACTCAGGAGGAAATTGCCATTGATGTGGAGCATCACTCTATGCGAACATATTACGGTATTACATGTCTTGTGCAGGTCTCTTCTCGAGAGCATGACTTCATTATCGACACCATCGCTCTTAGAGACCTAGAGATCTTCAACGAGGTTCTTACGGACCCCAAGATCGTCAAGGTTTTGCATGGCGCCACTATGGATATTCAGTGGCTCCAAAGAGATTTCGGTCTCTACATTGTGTCCCTTTTCGACACGTTCCATGCCGCTCAGGCCCTTGGTCTCAAGGGACACAGCTTGGCTTTCCTCCTCCAGCATTACGCCAACTTTGTCACTTCAAAGAAGTATCAGCTCAGTGACTGGCGAGTTCGACCCATGTCACCCGAGCAGCTTCTTTACGCTCGAGCAGATACCCATTTCCTGCTCAACATCTACGATCAGCTGAAAAACGCTCTTGTGCAGAAAGACAAGGTCGAGGGAGTTCTGGAAAAGAGCAGACAGACCGCCGCACAGAGATACGAGTACACTGGCTACGACCCAAGGTACTATCTCAAGTCGTACGACTACGAGGGAGGTATCAACCGTCTCATTTCTCAGTTCCATGTTAGTGGCCCTAGCGTCTCTGTTGCTAAGGCTCTTTTCCTATGGAGAGACAATATGGCTCGAAAGGAGGACGAGTCTACTGGCTACGTGATGCCCAACTATCTGCTCATTTCCCTGGCCAACCGAATGCCCCAAACGCCGGAGGCCGTGTTCAGCGTGTCCAAGTCTCTCCCTCTTCTTGTTCGAAAAAATGTTGAGGAGATTCTCGACGTCATCAAGGATTCTAAGGATGAGCACGTTGAGGTCGAGGAGGTTGAGGAAGAGCCCGTACTTGCTGCCGAATCTATCGAGGGAGCCGAGTTCTCAGAAATTGCTGAGGTGATCTTTCTGGCAGCCCAGGATGCGCAATCAGACATCACGGGTAACTTTGACTCTTCCAAGTCTTCCATTGTGCATGTGAAGGAGACTTCTCTTGGTCCACTCGGCGTGTCCAAGATTGATAAGCATATGATGGTGTTGGCTGTCCCTGTGGCACCCAGGACCGGTGATGCTGCATATTCGGATGCTGAAGAGGAGGAGAATGCCGAGGAGGAGGTCAAGGTTGAGCAGGGTACTGCTGCAGACGACGAGGAGGATTATTCTGAGGATGAGCACGACCATGCCAACGACATTATTATTGCAAAGTCCAACAAGAAGTACACTGGTGAGAAGAAGGATGCCAAGAAGGCGGATGCCAAGAAGGAGGACACCGAGGGATTCACACCTTTGATTACTCTGCGGGCGCTTCTATTCTCAAGTCCGATGAGCAGAAGGCCAAGGAGAAGAAGGCCGCTATCGCTGCGCGAAAGCAGAAGGCCAAGGAGAAGAAACAATTCAACCCCTACGAAATTAAGGAGGATGCCAAGGGTGCCTCTAAGCGACGAGGGCCCAAGGATGGAGGTGCTCGGTCCGTTCAGTACAAGAAACGACGCACATAAGCAACAAGCTACTTACGGTACTTAAATGAGCTCGAAAAATATATATAGATTGTAATATACGGTGGATATGATGTCCTGCGGAGATGATCACTCAACAGGGGAAGTAGCAATGTTAGTTCACGTAGCCGATGTGCATGCCTCATGCTGTCGAGGTGTTGATAGGCAGCAACAAGCCAACATGTTTGTATCAGATGTCTCACGGGACAGCTACCGGCTGAACTATGGAGTATTGCAATCCAAACACTGAAAGTTGAAGAAAGATGGCTGTTTCCAGAGCCGCATCGTATTGCAGAAGCAACCATTGTCATCTGTTTGACTTTCATGTGTTTTCATTGTTACATCTCAAGATTTCAACGGCTCTCAACTTTACCCGCCATTGGTTTTTCAGCTGTTTCAGATTTCATTTGAGATTCTACTTTGATTCGATAAGCGGTCCAGATTGACGGCCAGTATCGCCATTTCAAGAGTTGTTGAGCTGTCCAGGTGAGCCTGCGTCCAATCAAAAGGTCCATTACTAACCGTGCTGCACCTTAACTCACTTTCGCTCGGTCGCTTTGCCACTGTGGCAAAGTATGTAGCTCCACACAGAGACTTTAGGTCTATCCCTACAAGTCAAAAGAGGTCAAAAAGATACAAGGGGATATATATAGATCATTTATAGTCGACTGCTCGAATGAATAGTTGAAATGCACTGAACAATACACTCATTTGTGCTTCCCCATCCTCAGCAGATAATGCAGTCCTTGCATATCCAAAAGCCTATCCTTCTCGTCTAAGGCGGAACGTTGCTTCCCTAACCCCGTCCAACTTCAATCCCATGTGACAAGTCACCCAACACTATTCCAACTCCTTCTAGACAACTGAAAAACACACAAACACACACACACACACACATTACACAATGACCCGATTCTGCGACACCGTCAAGACTCTCATCAAGGAGCCTTCCTTCTACCAGTTTACTGGAACTGTTGCTGGCTACACTCTGTTTGCCGCCGCCTTTCCCGTCGCCGCCGCCATTCACACCGCTCGAGGAGTTGCTCTCCTGAAAAACAAGACTCTTGAGAGCTGCGAGTGCGAGAACGAGCTGGCCAAGAAGTTCGACATCACCAACATCACCCTCAATGAGTGGTACTCTCCCATCACTCTGCTCTTCCCCCTCTTCAAGCGTGCTGTTGAGCCCCTCGGACCCCTGGCTGTCATGTGGGCTCGATACACTGGACTCGTTGGTGAGATGACCGACAAGGAGGTTAACTGCGTCTTCAACTGCTGGGCTAAGATCTCTCTCGGATACATCTACGTCACCGGCGCCATCTGCTTCACTGGTCTCTCTGTCTGGTCTTACCGACGACAGACCCAGCGACACATCAAGAAGCAGAGCGTTGTTGGTGTCCCCGAGGTCACCCTCGCCCTCTTTACTGGTCTCCTCTTTGTCTAATCGATAAATAGGCATTAATTGATACATACATATATAGTCAGTGCGACTGTGATTGCTCAAAACCGCGTGGAGTGTCTGTGTTAACGCGAGGACGCTACTTTTAGTGTAGAAACGCGTCCCATAATAAATTGGCAGCCCGTAAGATTGGGCTAGGCTATCAAACGCGCCCAATTGAACCACCAATACATCTCGTAGAAGTATTACGTGGTCGTAGCTGTTGTGTCGTACCATAATAACCACTGGCGGTTCTTCACGCGAGAATGGCCTTACGATGACGTCATTAGGCTTTACCCAAAATGGGCCAATAGGCTTTAGGGCCCAAATGGCGGCTCTGGTGCACGAACGGCTCCCAAAAACCCTCATCTGAACCCCTCGTAGCTTACCTAATCGCTGTGATTATGTTCGCTGACATCGCTGTCACTTCCTCCTGCGAGATCCTCCCCCTCGTCATCTGTCGTTCCCACCACTCCCCACTTGACGTGAGTGACCTGCTCTAGTCTGTCAAGGATGACATTCATGGGAGAGAAGAGTCCAAACTGTTTAACCTCACCATCATGAGAATGAAGCATGCCCATGACGCTCAGCGAGGGGTTCTCAGACTCCACCTTGTGAAGAAGCCAGGCGCCACTGTCTCCTCCCAGGGCAAACATGGGGGTGGAATCCGTAGTGACAACAAACTCACTGCTCTGAATTCGTCCCTCAGCCCAGTAGACAATTTTGGGGCCGTTGTAGATGCCTCGAGTGTACCTCGATGTGGAGCCGTACTTGAAAACATTCATTCCAGGAACCAGCTTTTGGGCCACCGATCGAACCTCGAGGTTACCGAAAACAAGAGCGGGATCATATTCGGTGAAGACGACATCATCACCAAGAGTGTTTCGACACGTGAGTGCGGTGTCGCACTTGATGATAGCCACGTCAGAGATGGCACCGTTGACAACAGCTCGTTCGCCCCAGACGACTGAGCCCAGGTTGTTAGGGCCCTTGGTCTCGTCAATAGCTTCTTGGAACTGTTTGTAAGCGGCAGTTTCGGGTGCGTATTTCACCTGCTCCTTCTTGAGGGCAGCCCTGTACATGTTTATTAGCACGGGGGACGGGGCTGAGACTGGTGGGTTCTGTCCCGTTTTCTCGGAAAGACACACATGGCCACAGGTCATGGCGAAGGTAGAGCGCGCGTAAGCAGCCAGGGCAGGGTCGTTGGCGCTGATTTTTGGGTAGATAAAACCACCGAGAGTTCCGGAAGCCGTACCGTCATTAGATGCAACAGAGAGAGACATGGGAGGGGAATTGGGGTCAGTGGGGATTCTGTAGGGAGGCTTGAAGTTTGCACAGGCAGCAATCTGGTTCTTGTGGCAGTAGAGATGTACACTTGGTGGGGACGACGTACTCAGCTGAGATACCATGTCGAAGTGAGACTGCTCGGGTTGTGGGAATCCAAACGAAAGAGTGAGAACGGAGAATTTTGGCGTAAGACCTCGAAGAACTGGTGCGATGAAGGCACCATCCTGGTCTGCCACCTCGCTTTGAGCAGTGGATATTTGGTCCATGATTCGCAGAACCTGTGGCAAAGCCTCGAGTTCTGAGGCCATTTCGCCAATGGCAAAATTTCGAGGCTCCCCTACTGTTCCAGACAAGCGAGGCAAGACTCCGATACGTCGGCCCAGTTCATGCAGGGTACGCAACAGCAGTTTTCTTGATTGCATATCTTCAGGACCCAGCAGGTTATCGCTCAGATGGAGAACCACCTTGATAGTGGGCGCGAGCTGCTGCACGGTCACTTCTGAGGCCATCTCAGTGTAGTTGATGAAGTCTCTCATGAGTCGCTGCAGCGCTGTAGATGCCATGACCGGAGAAAAAACGCCGCTGAAAATGTGCTGCAACAGCGCACTGGACTCGGCATTCAGCTGAGCCAGACTCTCGTGAATATCTCGCATGTGCATCTCAGCCACGGCAAAGGGAAACACGGGAGAAGATGCGCCTCCACTAGAGGGGGCTCCAGAAAAGAGGTTTGTTGGGCTTCCAGCACCCATATAAGCATTTGGCGAAGACAGACTTGGTTGACTGGCGGAAATGCCGTGGTTTCTGTCGCTTGTTCCAAACTGTCCGCGTTTCACTTGCTGTGGCACGTCCACTCCAACTGTGTCTGCCACATCGTCAATAGTCTCCAACACATTGACTCGCCCTGCTGCTGCTCCTTCCTTGTGGTAACTTCTTGCGCTCCCCGCGGAGCCTGCGGAGGCTGACGTCGAGGCGGTCCCCGATGTGTTTCTCGTGTTTCGCGAGAAAATCGAGGACATGTAGCTGCTGCCCGCTGTGCTGACACTCTGGGTGTCCTCCGGTCGAGGTCTGGGAGCGCCCTCCTCGGGTTCTTTGTCCTTCTTTTTGCCGAATATCTTTCTGTAGGACATGGTGATGAGCGTGTGGAGGTCGGGAGTGCCCTTGACAGAGAAAAGTCGGCTCTAGTTTGCAATAGTTGACCTGCTCCCTCCCCAAATGGCCAAACGTCTATCGACTGCATGATTTTACGCACGGCACTAACTAGAGTTTAGCAATGGGAGTGCCATCGATGTAACAGTGGGACACAAAATACGATTTTATGACGGTAGTGGCGAGTCCGTCAAATGGGTGTGTATTTCCCTCTTTCCTATTTTCCCGTGTCTTGGCGTCCAGAAGTCATTATAAAGGGACCTTGTCCTGTGCTACAGTAGTAGCCCAGCTCTCAACACACCCAAGGCTAGGCGAGCCTTCTCCTCATCCCCCATCTCTAAAGCACCTCTCCACAGCAGACTCAAAAATGTGGTCTCCAAACGGCTTTGCAGATGTGAGAGCTTATCGGTCCGGACAAGTCAAGTTCAACAGGAATGGATAGACAGTCACATCGAGCCCTAGACATGAGCCTCGCGAGGCCACGGTGATCTTCTGACTCCGGACTTACCAGTGGGCGGCTCGAACGATGCATCAGGTGGTGCCCAGTGCCTCACTAATGCAAAAGGTCTACATGTTGAGAACTTATCGCATCCTGACGTGTGACAGGTTCAAAACAGCCAGAGAAGTTGGGGAGATAGAGGAGCTTTTCACACCACCACGCTTTTTCTTATCGGTCGACTCAAAGAGTCTTCACGGTCTGTTTGTAGGGTGGTCGTAGGTGGGCGTATATCCGGGAGCTACTATACACTCTCTTCGCAGCCCTCTATAGGGTCTACAAGTAGCACCACATACACTTCCAGGCCCCTTCAGCGGAACTAGCCGTGTTGGGCTATCAAACAAGTGGCCCTGCTGACCCAATGAATAAGCGCCTCTAAGAACCACACGTACGAGTACTGGTAGAAGTAACAGCGATCTGTGTTTAACACTAAATAAATATTCACGAGCGCAGGCGTCCTGATGACCAACGCCCTGGGCTGCAGACTCTGAAGGAAGGGACGTGTGATGAGCTCTATGTACGTAGTCACTTGTGTGTGTTGGACTCTGGTACCGCTTCTCCTGTCCCGTTAGACTGTCTTCGTTCACGGTTGATATCGTTATTTCTCAAGCAGTGAATGTACAAGGCAGGTGCTGTTATTTGCAACCACCAAAGCACATGGCACGAGTCTTCTCAACGAAGTCGCGCGTCCAAGACCGAGATGTCACAATATATGGGATGTATATCAGGAGCGGTTGGGTGACATCTCATGCAGACAGGACCCCATTAATGGCTCCCTCCAGGCATCTTCTGACCCTGACAGAACTTGGGAGGCTCTCCAGTGGGTTCAGGATGCACAACTTCGCCAACATAGAAGTACTTCTTGTTCTTCTCAAAGAACCTCTGCCAGCCTCGAATGTCCTTGGCCACAGACTCGGGATCCAGGCCCCGAACATCCCAAGTCAGATCAGTCTGGAAACATCCAGTTGAAAAAGCTCGAGCGGCATCTCGTCCAGCAAAGAAGTGGTAGGGGCCACCAGGTCCATAGGTCAACGGGTTTGCTGAAACGTCGTAGACCTTGCCTCCAACGCCGACGTAGATGGGTTTCCCGGCTTTGGTTCCATCATAAGCACTCAACTGATCATCTGTGAGATTCAGGTAAGGCTCACCCAGAATGTTGTGCTTGAAGGAATGTCGGAGATATGAAGGATTGGCTAGCTGAGTCTCGTAGCCCCAACACCAGGTTCCAGTGATGTAGTAGCTCAGCGTGACACCGAGAAAGAGTAGGAAGCCCAGTGATCTGATTAGGTCAAAGAGCGAGAACGCATTATCGTCGGATGCAGGGGCTGGTCTCTTCTTGGCGGAAGCCGGTGCGGATTGGGAAACGTTAGTTTGGACCCGAGTGATAACTTCCTCGTCACCGAGCTCCTCGATTCGGTCGCTTTTCACAGCAGTTCTTCGTCGGCTCATGTTGTTGATATTACTGTGAACCGTAAACACGTCGGGTATGTTTACGTGTGTCGGCAGTTGCAGATATGCACTTCATCCCAACCGTTTTCCACTGTACTTACCAGTTCAACTGTACAGTATCCGAAGCTGCACAGGTAAAGGGTGAGAAGAGGGGTCCATCGGGGAGGCCATCCGGGATGTTCCGATTGTTACCTATATCTCCATTACTTGCTAGTGTCCACAGATGTCATGTGACTATGATCAGCCTGTAGAAGCTTCATTGTGGCTTGCATCTACTCTTCACCAGTGTGCCTCCGCCGTTACTCCGTCACAGTTCATGTACGTCGGTCAGACCCGGTAGCTCCCTAATGTATTCAAGTGTACAGTCCCACCGTCTCCTATTCAATTGCACTTGCGTGGTTAAGGAGGCCCCGAAATTAAACACAGGGGAAATGAAACGTTCCGTTTTCCTATTTTTAGTGGTGTCCTGCATTTGCCGCTTGCCCAGTGTCTCCAGCGTCGTTCAGCCACCTCCCATCTCCTTAAATGTTAAGCACACTTAGTTGAACGCTACTTGAAGCCACGGTGAAGAGAGCGAAGAGTCGGAGAGAAGAGCTGGTGAGCCGATGACATAATTTCTTGTATATTATAGTGGGGTCACGGGCTCAGGGTATCACCAAGTATTAAACCTGCTCGGCCCGGAAGACGTTCTCGGCAATTATACGGTGTTTTCCCTACCGTAAAGCTGTACTTGTACCGCACGCAAACAACTGCAACGACTGTACACACGGGTACAGTCACCACTTGTCGTTCCGATACTTACTCGTCGGAGAATAAATATAGGACTGCGTGCAGAACGTGCTTGAGGCTTGTTTCACAGGTTTCACAGGAGATGTGAAAATTGCGGGGTGTGATACAAATTAGATTCCGATGCGACAAAACCACTGGGATGTGGCAGGAGAGAGAGAATTAGTGAGATTACTCGCATCGGTCGATGGATAAGGGCTTGGATGAGGCAGGACCAGCCTCAATCTGTATTTTTCACGCGCGAAGCCCATCCAGCATGTGCACAGCGATGTTCGATATGGATTGAGGATCTACAGTGCGGTCTTCCGTTGTTGGGTGGGTATGTGTGAACAAGAACTGTAGGTCAGACAAACCAGCTCCCCTTTGACGCGCAGCTACTGGTAGTATCGCCTGACTTGTCGTATAATATAAAATAACTCGACTTGGGCAAGCTCTCGTGGAACAAGCGGGCAGCCTGGCCACGACTCCCACAGTGGGGGTGTTCTTGTTCTATTTCGGTTTCTACCGCGCCGTATGTCTCACTTGCTAATTATGTCTCTTGCCTGTGACGGAGCGATAAAAGTGGGAAAAGCAACGCCCCATCAATGGGTGTCATTGTGCCGTGGAGCCCAGCTTTAATGCTTAACCAGCCGCATTTCAAAAAGCCAAACGAAGCCCACTCAGCGTCAGTGCAGATGGAGACAATCTCTCCAGAGATCTGGCTCGTAATTATTCATTCATAATATTTCCCTTGGCGATGCGTATTAAACAGAAAAATCAGATGACTTGTCGAGGGCCAAGCAGCGTCTAAAACACCAATATCACTTGGATTTATTGGGTCTAACGGGGCGATTATCACAGGGCCCAAGAAACTTTGGGTCCAAGACGATAAGGTCCCAATCAAAGTCACCAAGGTTCGTGGCTGGTTACCAGCTGGGACGCAAGCGCAAATTGCTGATGCGACAGCCCAGATTTTCGTACTTGTAGATACCAGGAGTGCCGCAACGAGCAAAACGAGCGATTAACTACACTCTCAAGTACAGATCCGTTGCATTGGTAACCAAAACGTGCCAGAACCAAACTTACCTGCCTCAAGGAAAAATTTGGCCACACGCCCAGCCATAAGCTCAACCACACAATAGCACAATGGACTCTCACCTTCATTCAGTGCAGCATTCACTAGGTAACCCTTCCGGGAGAGACAAACAAGGGGGGGTACCCCTAGTAGATTACTTTTAATAAACACCTAAAGCAGATTTCCGAGCTACCCTTGCCGGTTGCTTTGGCCGAACGTGAGTATTCTGCCCCCCTTGGGCTGTTGCTACTCTCTCACTCAGTCGCCATGTCCAGCCACCCCAACTCTAACCGATAATTTCCTTGCATGCCTCATGTAGCCTAATACAAAGCCAGGGGTTTCCTCAAACCCAATCCTCTATAGCTACACTAATGACTTGTTCCAATGAGGTCGGGAGCCAGCCCTGTGGTTTCTTTTGCATCCTCCTATGCTGAACTCCCCGATCCATACGTGCAACGCTTATCGACTTTACAATTTGCAGTGCATCCTCTTATACTAACGATACCCCCTGAATCTCTTGCTCTCTCTTCTGTACCAACTGAGGATAGAACTCGCTGGCGAGTTGGAGGAGTTTTTCGACACAGATACACCGTTAATTGCAACAGCATCGCCACATACGACGACAAGATAATTTCGCAACCCTAGCATCATAATTCGTCATTAATTTCAGCTAACACAACAACCCCCACCCTTCCAGCTCTTCAACTTCTCCGCCATGCAACCATCTACGCCCAAACGGTCCAAGGGCAACTGGTCAGCCACTCAGCAACGGAGATCCTATTCCACTCCCTCAGCTTTGATCTTTGGCAGCCCCGAAGACACCCCGCCTTCGTCTTCCTCCTTTGCATCGTCCAGTTCTGCAGGAACGACTCCCAACACAAGTCCCCAGAGATCGACGAGACTTCCCAAAAGCCCGTCTTCTCCTACTCCGTCCCGTCGGGGACTTCGAGGGAAACTAGCCAGTCTTACTCTTGGCGCAGCCGAACGAGTGAGATCTATTTCTGGCCGAATCGACGACCGTGATCCCCCGGTCTATGCTCCTCCAGCCCAGCCTTTGGCCAACCCTCAGGAAAGCCTCATGGGATGGATGGTCGAGCGAAACGGAGGTCCCCGAGCTCAACAGCCGCCCCCTCCGCCTAGACTCGATACCAGCAACTACGGAGTTGCTGCTATTTCTAACAATGGGCTACTGACTCCCGAGCAGACTCCCGAAAGCTCGCCCATTCAGCCCATCCACCGACCCAAGGGACGGACGAGTTACTACCAGACTCAACCCTTCAAGTATTCGTCTGGTCTCCGTGAAGATCCCTTTATCGATCGGAACCGAAACAGAATTAAGGAAGTCCAAGAGCTCGACTTTGAGGAATTCAACAACAGCGATGATGACTTTTGCTTGTCTGAAACTGATGTTCTCTCGGACTTTTCTTCTTCCGCTGATTCCACCTCCTCTCAATGTCACAAGGCGCTGCGCATTCCGGAGATTCTCTTTAACATTTTGAGTCATGTTGAAGCCGACGTCCAGGTGCCCCACGAGCCCCCGCCACAGAGACGACGTCCCTTGTCTCTCAGACATGCATTTCTAATCTACGGAGACAGGGAGAAGGCTCACCAGGCTTGGGAACGTGCATTGAAGGAGGAACAGACCCCCACCCAGCAGATGTTCAAGGGTGACGGAGCGCTGCATGGGTGTCTGTTGGTAAACAAGTTCTGGTTTGAGGTTTCTCGAAAGCTGCTCTACAACAAGTTGCACTTTTGTGACTCTCAGAAGTGGCGTCAGTTTGTTCACATGAGCAGTGATACAGCAGATTCCAGCGAAGACTTGATTACCTGGTCCCGTTCTGGCCACCACCGATCTCTTTCTCGTTCTACCGGCACTCTCAACCTCCACCAGCTTGCCAATGGAGAGGATGATAAAAACGACTACTTTGATACACCTACCAAGCTTTTTGTTTTGCATAAGATCTCCAACGCTCAGCAAAGTGAGATTGATCTGCTGCAACACAAGATTGGAGGGAGTCTTGAATGGCTTGAGTTCTACACTTGTGCTTCTATTGTTCCCCCTCTAGGTCTCTTGGCTGGCGGTTGTCTCCAGAAGATTGTGCTTCCTGGCTGTACTAAGGTTGACGATGCATTTCTGAAAATGGTTGCTCAGAATTGTCCTCGTCTCCAGATTGCTGATCTTCGTGCTTGTGAGAAGGTGTCCAACGAGGGCCTTGTTGCTCTCGCCGGCAGCTGCCCTCAGTTGAAGCTTCTTAACGTTGGTCGTACTCAAATGGGCCATCTCATCTCTTACCGAGGCATCTCTGCTATCGCTCGAAAGACTCAGGTCAATACTTTGGGAGCAGCAGGATGTTTTGTGTGCGACAAATCCATGTGGGAGCTCGCATGGTACCGTGGTCACTCTCTTGACCGACTTTCTCTTAACGGTTGTACTCTTCTTACCAATGATTCTATCCCTCGCATCCTTCCCTACACTTCCAACCTGGCAGTCCTCGAACTCCGAGGGTGTACTCAGATCACAGACTTCAAGTCCATCATCAAGTTCAAGCGATACCAGGAGCGCCATAAGCGTGAGCCTCTCATCGAGGGATGTGAGATTTTTGAATCTCGAATGCGGGAAGCTGAATTCCAGCTTGAGATGGACATAAGTCGAGAGATACTTCGAGACTGTGTCCAGTGGATTTACGCGCCTGACCATGATCAGGAAAGCGTTCGGGTCAAGCGCAAGAAGGTGGTCCCTAATTTTGCCTCTACCAGCCGGTTGTCATTCATTCCCCATGGTAGTGATGCTGCACGAAAGCTCGGCGCTTCTTCCTCTCGTGCAGAGTCTTCCTCTTCTTCTAGACAGCATGCATCTAGATCTTCGCATTAATACTAGCATAATAAATGGTATCACTGTGCATCAATAACCGTATGTATCGTACTTGTAGTTGGAGACTGTACAGTATACGTATGGTCTACTTGTAGACCAAACCGCGTGGTTAAAACTTGCTCGAGACCCCGTGGCTGATCAAACTACGTACTCGGTCCCATGTGCAAGTTCATTCTATTTGATTATAATGGTTAGCTCCATTTCGAACCTCGGGTCTCCCTATCAGCCCCCTATCTCGCACGTGCTCAAACCCTATGTGCGTACATCCTGCTGTGGGGTCTGCCATACGTTGTTCTTCCTCTTCATGAGCGTGGAGAGGCGGATATTACCAATACCTTTACGGAGGCGAAGCCAGAGAGCCGCCTCCAACACCAATTGCAACATGCCGCTCATCTTTTCAACATCCAGCTTGACGACAGGCGAAGACGAAGACATACGACTCTCATTTGACCATGCTGGTAACTGGACCGGAACCGCCAACCGCAAGATCAGGAGTCTACCTCAGAGGTCCAGGCGCTTGGGGAAGCCAGCGGAGAAACACTTTGCCAGCGTTGGAATTCAGCACGACGGTCTACAGCTTCCCCCTTCGCGCAGATCAGCTCGTGTGGGGTATGGTAGAACAGACTACCGCTCTTCCTACTTGGCTGATCTGTTTGAGGGACAGGGGTTTCACTCGTTTGATTTCCAGGCTAATGATTGGGGGATAGGACAGGTGACAAGTCCTGTGAGGCCGTCTTACAAGCATGCGGAAACTCAGACTCCTTCTGATAACCTACCACAAGCTCAGATCCCCCAATGGACCTACTCGAAAAGAAGGGTACGTTTCGTGAACCGCAGTCGCAGAAGGTACATGCAAGAAAAGCGAAAGGTGAACAAGGTGAACGTTAGGAAGGACGAGGAAATCGAAAAGGACGAGTGGATCTGTCCCTTCTGTGACTATGAGGACATCTACAAGGAGCCACCATATGCATTGATCTCTCAGTATGAGATGAGGGAAAAGGATGAGTGGCGAAGATCCGCTCTACAGCAGGCGAGTCGTCACGGTAACGGCTCGGAGATACACGTGTTCGGGAAGTCTTACCGGGTCTTTCCTGACAATTACTATGAGTGGGAGAGCAGACCCCCTGATCAAGAAGGACTCCAGTGTTTAGAGCAGCACGCGAGTGACAACTTTTCTTGTGGCCATGACTGTTATGACTATGGTGGTTAACACCATGGTACATTATTTATCCATTAACTTATTCATTCAATTGCATTCATTCTCCTGAATTTCGTCCATTTGTCTCGAATATATCAAAAATGTAATTACACACCCCGCTCAATGTTAATGAGCCTTCAGAGTCTAGGTTCACCCTGGGCTATAATTACCCCGTATTAAAGTCATTGGCGCGTGAGTGACTCTGGCAGCCGATTTGATGGTGCAAGGCGATAATATTTCTGCAAATCTGCGCAGATTCTACCCAATTCGCCATGGCCCTTCATCAGCAGCAAGTTTAGTCGTGGTGGACCGATTTTCTGGATCCTTTGTCTATGATAGCATGTAACCACACTTGACTGCAGGTCACATGACCGACGTATCCGAAAGGCCAAAATATGGACCAGTAATAGCGGCCATGAATCATAGCTTGTATGAGCAGTATTGTAAAGAGCAATATGAGATGCCAACGTCAACCCTTCCATATGGTCGCTAGCAACTATACGTGACAATTGGTCCTTCATCCTCAATGCTATCACCCCTCGCTTCCTGCACGATAAACTAGGTTGACGCATGTACACTTGTGTACGACGGCCAAAGCTACTCAAACACACTACTACCAACAAACATCGATTGTCGACGGATTACACGCCCGAGAAAATGTCCGACGATATATCGTCTTTGCTTCAACAACTGCGGCTGGATGACATCGGTTCATCTGCCAAGAAAATCACCTCAAGCTTAAGCTTGAGCGGAGCCAACCAGGCGTTGTTTTGCAGCTCGTATGGCTTTGAGCTGATCATGGAGAAGCTGTTTGTGGCCGAAAGCGGCCTCAAAGAGTACCTTCAGATTCTCTGCTCGGCTTTGCGTTCAAATGACGCCAATTGCACCTATTTCCGACAAGGCACAGGTATTGACATGCTAAAGCAGTGCCTCGACACTCACAGCACAACTGAGGGGTTCACTGACACTTTGCTCGAGTGTCTAGTCGAGGAGGATGGAAGAGTTAACAACACCATCAGTGCTGAGATTCTGACGCTGTATCTCCAGGAAACAACGCCACCACAGCTACAACATCTGGTGAAGGCTGTACACGAAAGCTTATCGAAGTACCCCTACTCTGTGGCGCTGTTCAATCATGTCGGGCTCGCCAAGCATGTCCATGATCTATCCGTCAGAGCGCTGGATGAGGAGCTTTCAGAGTCTGAGAAGCTTTTGCTGCCACTGGCTAAACACTTTGACCATTATGGTGTGGACCCAACTGTGGTGGCGAGACTTCTTAAGAAAGCTGACAAACCCGAGCACGCGGAGAAGCTGTCTCAATGGACTTCTCAAATGGCAGTCCAGCCCTCGCATTTCTATTTTGGACCAGAGTCCTACTTCGAGTTTAGGAAGCTCCACAAACGGTTTCCTCCTGCATC
Organism: Yarrowia galli; assembly: GCA_900519055.1. Taxonomy (NCBI): domain Eukaryota; kingdom Fungi; phylum Ascomycota; class Dipodascomycetes; order Dipodascales; genus Yarrowia; species Yarrowia galli. The sequence continues at coordinate 3,811,761 of ULGS01000005.1, forward strand.
TGGGGAGTACTCCATCAGCGTATGGGTGAGAGTTGACAGTGACACCTCTTCCACCATTATCGATATATACGACTTTCAGCAAAGTCTCATCAAGGCCAGTGTTAAGGCTAATGGCAAACGCAGCTCGCTGCATATCCAATGGGGAAATTACACCCACAGTGTTAAAGGCGACATTTCCCCTGGCCACTGGACGCTCGTGACCCTTGTCTATGAGAAGAGCAAGATCTACTGCTACTTCGATAGCGTCATTCAGGACACCGTGTCCGTGGCAGCCCGGACTATCCAGAAGAACACCGTGAGCGTACGACTGGGAGGCGATCGACAGGACCAGGCCGACGGAAGCATTCGTATTGGATCCCTGCTCATCACTGACACTGCCATTACAGACCAAACTGTCTCTTTTCTCCACTACCTCGGTCCCGGTTACCACGGCTCTTATCAGGACAACCTAAGCAAGTTCTTGACATATGAAGGTGCATCTCTACTGGAGCTCGAGAGAAACGACACGGACTCCTCCGCATCCATAACTTCCCATAACTTGCCAGGCCCCCCTGCTCTTTCCATTCCTCAGCATTCTATTGTTATGACCTGCAATCCCCATTACTCTACAGATCTCAACTGCTCATTGAAGACCCTGGTCGTCAACACTATTGATGACAAGCAGTCAGATCAAACCAAGTCCAAGGAGTATATGGGCATAATGGAAGGAGCGGCCTATGTGGTATCAACTTCTCCTGTGGACAAGGCCATCTACCCCTATGGCGGATTGCATGTCTTACTTCAGCTTGTTGAGAACGCATCTACGCCTGATCAGCTGGTGACTGCGCTCCGCATCTTCTGCTCCACGTTACAGTCCTCCTGGAAGATGTCAGACGAAACTGAGCACAAGGAGGGATACAGCATTCTAGCAATGATCTTGAAGGCCAAAGAAGACATCATCGGTGTCCGTCATCTTAGCATCCTTCTGGATTTCGTTGGATTTGTTTCTGGATCCCCTGATGATTCCATTATCATTAACCCTATGGCATACCTGGCTTTGATCCTCGAATTCGACATATGGAAGGGTAGCTCTACACAGACCCTAAAACTTCTACTGCATCAGTTTGTGGTCTTCTGCACCAGCCGTGAACATGACTTTAATGTCACTAGGCTAGTGAAGATGCGTGAGTATACTTTTTGGAAGGTGGATTGACGACTTTTACTAACACAGGTGTGATGAAAACATTCTTGCAGGCCGTGAAGGCAGATGTATTCCCCAACGAAATCTATCCCCATTTGTGCGAAACTTTGACAGCTGTCATCTGTGCCAACTACTCCAGTGAGGTGATGCGATCAATCACGTTGTTCATCACCTTCGCCTTGAGTGATTCCATTTCAGTGAAACAAGCTTTGCCTTACAATAATCTGGGTCTACCACTTTCTGAGCACAAGGCCATCACAAACAGTCGACGAGAGCAGGGGATGCTGGTTCTGGAGGCCTTCGTTCGAGCCGCTTGTCAGGTAGATGTGACACAGTTCTCCCGGAAACTATCCAGGACCGTCACCATCAAGTGGTTCCTTTCTCTGCTTGATGACCAAAATCCCGAGGTTGTTGTAAATGGTTTGCATCTCTTGTCATTGGTACTCTCTAGTAGGGGTCCTGCTTTCAAGAAGAAGTTCATCCGCGCGACTCGAGGAATCACGCTGATGACAGCTCAGTTAGGTAGATGGTGGCAGGTGTCTGAAGTTTGGATTCTTGGCCTTTCGTTATTATTTGGCTTGCCGTTCACTCCCGAGACCCTGAAGTGCTCACTACCGGAGTACTTCCACCAGCTCTACCATGCAAATGCTATCATCAACGTCCCTGAGGCTATACTGGTGCTCAATGAGATGATGGTGTTTGCTTGCGAAGCTTATCGCCAACTTGAGCCTGGCTCGGAAGACGCCAAGAATGTGGAGGGGTTCATTATCGATGTGGTGAGCAGCTACGACGAGCTTCGGCATGCTAATGGTGACTTTTGCAAGCTCACCACTTTTCGGGTGTATCTTGAGGGAAGCTGTCGGATGACCTACGCTCTTTTCAAAGACGAGGATCATCTCAGTGACAAGTCTGGTCGTCTTCATGATCTGATGAAGACCCATCTGAGAAACATTCTCTTAGACCTGGTGTGGAGCCGGCGTGATTTTGGAGAGTTCTGGGACTCTGTTGGTCCTGAGGGTAATCACGTTATCAACACGTTGTGTGGTGAGGACATGCTGGCGGCTATCGTGGATTGTGAGTCAAGCGTCCTTTTCGAGCCCAGGTGCTTCACTAACGCGGGACAGTTCCTGTCGCAGTACAGCAAGTTTCATATTGAAACTAGCGCCGCCGCAGAGAAGATGGAACTGCTTTTCACTTCTATCGGATCTATTCTGGCGCGACTGTCCAATGTCCATGGCTTCTCCAAGCTCTCTAAGGCTCTCTACCAGACCAAGTCCAGTCTTGTGCGAATCTACGTTGCTCTAACTTTCAGATGTCTTGTGACGGCATCCACTGCTCGAGCGGGTAATAGCATTCTTCGCCAAATCATCAAGTACCAGAATTTCTTGCTGGCAGACTTGAGAGACACCCGTGTGTTGGGAGACCTCATTACTCAGGTTTACCGGCTGTTGACTATTCCCAATATCGATCAGCGCTACCTGTTCGATTTCTTGCGAGCTGTGTTTGTAGTCAAGACAGATGATGTTCCAACTGCCTGCCATCAATTCAGTCGCAACCATGGTGGAGAGATATGCAGCTTTCTCTCAGAACTGGCCGTGATGACCAATGACGAGGCTATCGGATGGGTTGCTGAGGTTCGGCCCGACTTTGACTCCTACATTCTACCCACAGTCTACGAACGAGGAAAGGAGTTGCTAGCATCAGAAGAACCCACTCCGGAACTGAAGCTCGACGCTCTAGGTACTCACCATGCCATGGAGTCGATGGTTTACCAAACTTACAGGAACAACATTGTCAACTGGCAACTGTCCATTCTCGACTCGGAGAAAGTCAAGTTCCACCGCAATATCCAGGACAAGCATGAACACTACCAGATGTTGCTTGATCAGCACGCTCGCGTTGACGCTGAGGCTGGCAGACTCAACGGGTCATCCAATGTGTCCTCGTGGCGACTGGATCTGTCAGAAGGCCGTATCCGAATGCACAAAAAGGTGGTCCCTGACGAGTCTGAGTGGATCCAGGGTTATATGGACCGGCATCTGATCGACGGCGGGGACGCTGAGCTTGACAAGGTTGAGGGAGAAGAATCTAAGGCTGCTGCTGCTGGCAACTCTTTTGCTGCTGGTGGCTCTGCTGGTTCTATTCTTGGAGACGAGTCGACTAGTCTCAATTCTTCCCTTGATGAAGAGTCATTCGAAGTCATTGACGACTTCAACCACATTGATGACTCACCTGTCGAGGACAAGAACCGAAAAGTTATCCGAATGCTGGAACCTGGTGACACAATCGTGGACTTCTGGAATGTGGGACGTATTGTTGGAGTGGAAGCCACTGAGGGACTGCTCATTCTTGGTGCCTTCAACTTGTACGTTGTCGATAAGTACTTTCATCGATCCGATGGTGAGGTTGTCAACGCGTCTGAGGCCCCTATTGCGGAAAGAGACCCTTTCCTACGAATCATTTCAGGTGAGAAGAGTGGAGAAACTGAGCCTGTTGCATCCAATTCAGGCGGTGCTGCTTCGCTGGCGCTGAAGTTCCCTCTGGAGTCCATTCTTCAAGTCACGAAGAGGCGTTTCCTCCTCCGAGATGTGGCTATTGAGATATTCTTCACCAACGGGTGCAGTCTGCTGTTGACGGCTGCTACCCCTCGTGTGAGGGATGCTATCTCTAACAAGTTGCTCAACAATCGTTCCACCAGGGCAATGGGGGATGCTATGCGCGCGAAACTCAAGAATGATGATATTCTTTACGCTATTTCTCATGCCTGTGATCTTGATTCTGCGTCCAAGTCATTCTCCCAGAAGTTGGGCTTTTCCAAGTCTTCCTCTGCTGCCCACATCCCCACCAAGAAGTGGATGGCTGGTGAGTTGTCCAACTTTTCATACTTGATGATTCTCAACACATTAGCAGGGAGAACATTCAACGACATCACGCAGTACCCCATCTTCCCTTGGGTGCTGGCTGACTACGACAGTGAGGAGTTGGATTTCAGCAAGCCTGAAACGTTCAGAGATCTGAGCAAGCCTATGGGTGCCCAGTCCGCTCACCGCGCCAATGAGTTCAAGAATAGATACGAAGCCCTTCTGGAGCTCGACGACACCCGAAGTCCACCTTTCCACTACGGCACGCATTACTCGTCCGCCATGATTGTTACTTCTTACCTGATTCGACTGCAGCCTTTTGTGCACTCGTACCTGCTGCTTCAGGGTGGCCGCTTTGATCATGCCGACCGACTCTTCTACTCAATCAAGAAAGCCTGGCTGTCTGCTTCACGTGACAACACCACTGACGTGCGTGAGCTCATTCCCGAGTTCTTCTTCCTACCAGAGTTTCTGCTCAACTCGAACAACTTTTCGTTTGGGCAACGTCAGAATGATGGGGATGCCAAGGTCGGTGATGTGGAGCTTCCCCCTTGGGCCAAGGGAGACCCAAAGCTGTTTGTCCAGCGCAACCGAGAAGCTCTTGAGTCTCAATACGTCCGTGACAACCTGCATCTCTGGATCGATCTAATCTTTGGTGTTCGTCAACAGGGTCCTGAGGCCATCGACTCATTAAACGTCTTCCACCATCTTTCTTACAGAGGGGCCATCAACTTGGAGGTCATCGAGGATGAGATGGAGCGATTGGCCACGATCGGAATTATCCACAACTTTGGTCAGACGCCCGCTCAGATTCTCACCAAGCCACACCCTAAGTCTGGAGGTATCGAAGCAGAGACTTGGGACCTTGCTGCAGAGCCTGACTTCACGGTCAACACAAATGAACCCGAAGTCATTGAAGATCTCTTTGTCCACAATGCTCAGCTCAAGGTGACTTATCGACAGCGAGCAGTGGTTACTGTTGAGGGTTTCCCTCCTACCGTGTTGCGAGCCGACGGTCGTAATCATGGCCTTCAGGTCTGGAACGACAATAGGCTCGTGACCGTGTTCGAAGGCCTTCATTTGTCGCCTATCGAGCTGGTTGTGGCTCTGGAGAACATGCTTGTGTTGACCGCTGACCGTGCTGGTCTAGTGAGTGTGCACAGACTTGTCATTACCAAGAATGGCAAGTCTCTGCAGTATGAGCTGTCCCATCTAGACACCCTACGTGGCCATGAGGCTCGTATTTCGCACATCCGCGTGTCTGAGTGCTTCAACTATATCATTACTCTTGATGATGGAGGCAAGGTCATCCAGTGGGATTTATCCACGTTCAAGTTCATCCGAACCTTTTCCACAGAGGGGGTTCGCAACGTTCAAGTTAATGAGGTGACTGGCGACATCGCCCTGCTGACAAGCGACTCCATTGTTGTGACTACTATCAACGATGACCAACTTGTTACTCGCCAATTGAACACCACTGGTCGACCAGCAAATTATTGTGCAGCATTCATCTCGGATCCCACCTACAAGTGGCATGGAGACTATTTTGTCGTCGTCGGCGACGATCGAGGAGAGATTATTGTGAGTATACTTGCGTCACTTTCCACCAACCCCCATTACTAACACAGACATTTAAGCTAACCCACGATGACAAGTGGAACCTGGAGAAGTTGTCGACCAGAACAACAGCTTCTCAAGGTCGCATCAACGCTTTGCTGCTTCACGCCCCCAGCACCTCCCTCTACGCTGGGGATAATGCCGGCAACATTTACCGATGGGGAGAGAAATGATTATATTATATTGAATGATTTATGATTTACGATGAACTCTTCGTCTACTTGCAGTACTTGTAATCCCTCCGTAATCCATTTTTGAATATATGTATGATGCATGTTGTTAGTACAGTATTACCCTTACATGGGCACTCTAAAGTCGTCGTGGCGAGCCACCCAGGCATCCAGAGCACCGAACACTCGCTGAAAGGGTGCCGGGGCATTCATCCACCACAAAACTCCTTCAGGTAGATTTGAGGGGAAGAACGTATCTGAGATGAAATGGAAGGCCATTATCGTGATTATGATGGTGAAGGCATTCTTCAATCCTGTGGAGATTGATGATTTCACGGGTGCATCTGGAAGTACGACGGTTTCCGTCACATTCTCCTTGACCTCCTCCTTCTGCTCCCTCTGAAGCAGTTTTTCTCTGAGATCGTTGATGATGATATTTTGTTGATCCAAGATCTCGTTGATGGAAGAGAAGTCTTCAGAGCCTTGGTTGTTGTTGAGCCTCGTCTCGAAGTCCAGGAAGTCCTCCCTTTCCCTGCTGGCATTCATAGTGGTGACGTCGTTCGTGATTTTCGATAAGCTGTCGGTCAACGACTTTATCTGGGCTTCCAGAGCTTCCACCTTTTGCTGCTGCTCGGTCTTCTCTGCCGTCAGTCGCTTGATTTCCGCTTCTTGTAGCTCTCCAGATTTCCCCAATGCTTCCAGCTGCTCTTCCAGTCGGCTCTTATAGGCTTCTAGGACATCCGAGTCTGGTGCACTCGAGATAGATCCCGTGCGGGGATTTCTCTTGCCCTTGCGCCCCATCAGTTCCGTCAGCTCAGTAATCATCTGTGACACTTGCTCAAGGCCTTCCTGATGAGCTTTCGTCCGGGAGACGTGCTCTCGACACTCCTTAGTCTTCGCCAGAATCGATGCTTCAAGGTCAATGTGACGCTGTTCAGAGTCTCCCAGTTGTGTCTCACAGTAGTCTGCGTAGTCTCTTAGCTTGTGAAGCTCACTCATGTGCTTGTGATTGATTCTCATGAGTGAGTCTGTATCTCCATCCGTGATGCCTACTGAAAGGTCTTCGTCGTCATCATCTTCTTGTCGCATGCGTTCAAAGAAGGCTTCATCGTTGGACTTGGCCCAGCTTCGTCGATTGGTCCGAAGTGGTGTACTTCTGTTGTAGCTTCTGTCGCTCATCGAGTGCCCATCACGAGAAGACTCGCCACCCAGGGTCTGGTTGGTGGCCGATGTCACAGGTCTGCTGGAAGCATTGGACCCACGACGAGAAGAGCGTGGTGGAGATGACATTGAATCCCTTCGTGTCGTTGGCGGAACAAGAGATGTTCTTCCGTTGGTTGAAACACCCGTGGTTCTGCCGTTGGTCGGGGCATTATACTTCGAGGCGGTCGGTGCACTGGTGACCGGGAATAATGGGGCATGTTGAGTTGTTCGGGTGGGGCTCACGCGATCTAACTCGGGCAGCACATTTGGAAGCTCCCCAAGAATGTCTGGGAAGCTTTCTTGCTCCTGAACGAAGCGGCTTTGTCGGTATGGGCTTGCCTTCGGGCTCACTGGAGGGCTCGCTCCAACATCCACCTCCGGTGCCGGTGTCTGTATTTCTGAGACCCGTTGCGCGTCTCCATAATAGTCAGAGTATTCCTGGTTCTGTGACATCCACTCCGACACTGATTGCTCTTCCTCCTTGTCCACGGACTTATCAAAGGCTTCAAACAGCCTGACCATCTTTTCCAGCGTGACCCGCTTCCTGGGGTTTTCGACCGCGAAGTCGGCGATGACCTTCCTTCCGCGCCGCGAAATAAATTTGCCTGGAACCATACCAAAGCTGGCTTCAATGGCGTCCACCGCTGCCAGCATCTGGGTCGAGAGAATTGTTCCCTTGTTTAGTGGGTCTAGCCTGGCCCATGCATCCTGTAAGAGCGCGAGACTCTCTTCATCTGGGGGCATTTCCCGTGACACGGCCTTGGGGTGCATGGTGTGTGTCACTCGATCTTGTGTGGCGATATGACCTTGTGGGCTGGTGTTGATCTTGTACTGGTAGATACCTCTTTCACCCAATGTTGGTGGTATGCATGTCGCGAGGACGCGTTTGGGTTCATGCACTAATATAGCAGTGCGAGTCCCTTTAGGAAACTTGTAGAGCGGACATTATCGCACTACACCGGAACTGAGTACTCGGAGCGAGAGATATTGAGATCGTGTTTCTCCAGTTAGTGACACTATTCCGCCGTGTACAAACGCCATGTCATATATCAGCGTAGCAACCTTCCCGATTTATTCCACTCCTAACTCAAACCAACCACCTGCTGGAAGCAAAGGTGTGCGCGGAACTTTGGGGCTGCGGAAACCAGATACGACAAACCGCATTGGGCTGAAAAACTGGAGAAGAGCTTCAGCTAATTTGTTTGCTGCCTCAGTGTCAGGTGTCAAAGACATGCTGCCCTGATCTTCAACGGCGGACGAAATGTGTATAGAGCGTGAGGTCCGCTGTACAACGTCTTATGTGGTAGCACGAGCCTGTGTTTCAGGGTCTCACTCTAATGGCTAGAGAGACGCCCTAACCACGGTGTACAGCTTTATGGCAGCTGCACATCGAGTACTCGTAGTAGACGATAGGACAGAAAGCAGCAGTGCAATTTGTGAAACTTGAAAGACCTGTCATTAATGACACGACACAATCTCTCCTTGGCGCTAAGAGGAATCTCTGCACGTGCTCCTGCCACAATGTTGGCATATATCAAGCAGGACTTGGGTCAATCTGCTTGATCGATAATGCAGCTCGACTTTTTTCGAAGCTCTAAAATTAAACTGTGTCAGGCTTCTTCCATTGTGTGCGATGTATATGCTTAGTTGGGATGAACGACCGTCACCTGGCCCTAATAATAACCCACCAAAGCCAGGGCCCAGAAGAATATGTACAGAATGCCTCGGTTAACCTATCATCTGCAAAGGGCCTTGACCCGTAATATATACAAGTCCCGGGCACATGTGACTCCCTTGTTTGGTTTCACCGTTTATTTTTCACCCTGTCTTCCAAGAGTGTCATCCCTACTTCACAGTGTCCATTAGCGTTTGACGAATTGAGCAGTGGGTCAACAAAGCAAATGCAGGAGTGATGTGCCTCGAGCAGCTTCAAGAAACCCCCTGAGAACCCCCAAACAGTCACTAGCCGCTACCCACCCGAAACCACAGCGGAGCTCCCTTGACGCCTACCGACCACCACCCCACGGGATAGCGTCGCCTTGATACAGTTCTCCTAGCTGTATAATACTTCGACCAACGGTGCAACCCCACAGTACACAGCAGCTCTCATCGACCCCACCACCTTCACCGTTTAGCCTCGACCTTGGATAATATAAATCTAGACTAACGGCCCCGCGCAGTCCCTGACACAATGACCCAGTCTAGACCAAGAATCTCTTTTGGGCAGCAACACCCTTCAACAAAATTGGCATCCGGTGTCTCCTTGATTGCCCGACTCTCCAAATCTCCTCGAAGTAGTCCAAAACAGCCACAGGCCATGAGACACTCGCCGAGAATCACCCCCACCAAGTGTTCGTGGCCAGCCAAAACCACCACTCCAACCCAACCACAAACACAAATGGAGCAAGAAAAAGAAAACACAGACGACTACGACTACTCTCCAGGTGTTATCTCTCGAGCATCATGTGAACCTCTCTCAGCATCAGCATCCCCAAGCCCCCTTCCCAACATCTCGGTAGCCAAGCGACAGCGACAGGATTACCTGATGGGGACTTCTCCTCCGCCATTCCACATCAGACGGGACTCCGACGTACAGACATCCACACCTGTAGGCAACTCGACACTCAAGGCCTTCGAGAACCTCGACATCTCCAGTGATATCACGACTCCCAAAAAGTCCACAGAGAAAAGCATGGATACTCCGACGAAATCAAGAACAAGCATCGACTCGATAACCCGCACTGTATCGATAACGCTCTCGTCCATCTACGACGAGATCAATGAGACTCCTCGAAAGAAGCGACCTATCGAAGCACGAGCACCTTCAACTCTTCCCAGACGTAAAAGATCAGGAATGTTGCGCCACAGACCGTCGAAATTGGATCTCATAGATCACAAAGAACTGACATTTTTCCCCTTGCATGCACAAGCCTCCGACTGTGGCAACAGCGAACCCCTGGTCTTTGTCGAAGACTACTTCGTGTCCGATTACGAGCGTTCTCGAAAGAACCCCGATGCATCAATCAAGAAATGCACCACCTGCTTCGCACCTCTGTACGAGTTCTCAAGCTTCCTAGAGTCCATGGATAAGCGAGACGCTTGCAAGTACTCGGAGTTCGTGTGCACAAAATGTGCTCACAAAGCGTTCCCGGATCGTTCGGCTAAATTTGGACGTTCGGTACGCAAAGCTCAATCTTCGTATGAGCTTCGATCCAGCCCCACAATGGCACAAAGCACTGCTGGTACCTCATCATCGCGCCCAATGTGGTGGGACTCTCTCTCCCGGAAACTGAGATGGAGATGGAGAACCAAAGGGCTCATTCCTAAAGATGTTTTGGATCTCATTAACCCCCCAGCCCCACCTTCGCATTACTAATTTATTTATTCGTTCATTCACCCTCACACACACCAACACTCACCTAATAAATGCATTTCTATATTTACAAGGTGTGTCCATTACTACTGTATCATGTCTATAGTTCATACACGCATGTGTGGTCTAGATGCTGAGAGCGTAAGTCTCCAGAGCCTCGGCAGCACCCATATCCCACTTGGTAACCTTTCCTTGCCATCGACCCTTTCCGCCGCCCTTAACATGAACGACGATGTCCTTGACCTTGGCAGCGACCTCGTCAAGCTTGTCTCCAACAATCATGACAGCTCCTCCAGCAGCACCCTGGCCACATGCTAGAATGGCAGTTTTACCGGCAGGAAGATCTCCGATCTCCTTGGCGATGACATTGAGGAACTCAAGGGAAGCCTCGGGCTTGTATACGAAGACAACGTCCTTGGTCTCAAGATCCTGCTTGGCCTTAACGGCAGTAAAAGTGGCCACCTCAGCCATCCACATCTTCTCCCGGTTTGAAGTGTCCTTGAGGTTCTGGTTAAGAGCAACGAGCTTACTCTCAATATCCTCGGTAAGGCATGAGAGCTGTGAGTTGACCATCTTGATGGTTCTGTGGGCTTCAGTAGCGTACTTGTGGACTCTATCTCCACACACGAAGAAGACCCGGCAGTTGGATCCTCGCATGGCCTGGGTGTGGAGCAGAGCAACGGATCCGATCTCCCGAGTAGACTTGAGATGGGTACCGCAGCAGGGGTTGTGGTCAATGTCACCAATGTTGACGACCCGGATAACACCCTGGCTGACGTCGTAGTTGTCAGGGATTCTTTCGACCACAGAGGGATCAGCCTTGGCCTTTTCTTCCTCATTTCTAATGATGGTGGTGGTGATCTTGAGGTCCTGTTGGATGACACGGTTAACCTCATCTTGAACGAAATCCATTTCCTCAGGAGTCACTCTTTTGGGCAGCTCCACGTAACAGAACTTCTCACCCAGGTTCCAGGCGAGAGTCTCAAGGTTACGGGTGTCGAAAATTGCCGACAGCAGATGCTGGCCTGTATGCTGTTGCATGTGATCGAATCGCCGAGCCCATTCCAAGTCGACATTCACGGTGGTACCAATGGTAATGGGACTGTCGGTCTCATGCTTGGCGAGTAGTCCGTCTCTCTTGACGTAGTTCACGGGAACAGAATCTTCCTCAAAGGACAGAGAGCCCAGATCGGCAGGTTGTCCTCCACCCTCAGGGAACAAGATTGTGTCCTCCAGCTCAACCTCGTACTTGGCGGGGGTCTTCTTGGTCTTGGGCACTTCCTTGCATCCAACGACTCGAGTAGTGAAAGCCTTGAGGTAGGGCTCGTTTTGGCACGTCAGCAGACCGACGATGGTAGATGTGTGTTTACTCATTCCTGTCGTTGTGTGAGGTTGTTTAGGTCTCACCCGAACTTTTCAAATTTGATCTGCCGCAGATAAGCTCGAGAGCGGGGGAACTCGGTTAGAATGTTCTAGGCTTCTGAGGGTGAACTAAAGATAAGATCTAATGAAAGTCACCGCCCCAGCCACCGGGTAGAAGCATCCCTTCCTGTGTAATGTTTCAGGCCTTCCTTATCGAAGATATTCATCTGGTTACGGCCTTGATTGGACTTTATCTTCGTTGATTGCCGAGCCTTTAATTAAGGTACAAAAATGTGTTCATGCACGAGCCGCTTCACATCTCGATATCTCCCAATCGTGCACTGTTGATCAAGCCGCTTTGTGACACACTTCAGAGAAGCGCAGATCACGTGACTTGACCGAAAGAGGGCAGACCCGTAGAGATGGTGTGTTTGTGGGCTGCCGACTGGAACCTCACGGGCCTAGATGTTGAGGTGTGCTGACTAATGACAATCAAGCGTGGCGGCGGTCGTACAACAAGAGGTCGCGAGACTTACAGTTTGATAAGACGAGACTACGCACGAACAAAGAGAATGAGACACACGGAGGCCAATTGGGGTCAACAGTGGAGATCTGTCAATGCACGCGGTATCTGTTGGACTAGACGTGTTCCCTTCAATGACTTTTGCGCAATTGGTTGCGGTGGACGACAGTCTCGAGCCATCTAATAAAAGGCACCTCATCCGCAAGCACGACAGCATTTTTTGGGGTGGGTGGGACTCGTATAGCTGTGATAGGGCTTGTAGCTATCAGACCCTAGTAGGACGGAAGACGTCGTATACGGCCGGAACCAATGCCGTGACTCACTTAATGACTCAAATGACTCAAATGAATCACATCCGAACCATAACACAGCCCCCCAGCCGGTTATTGGCACGGACCTCCACATGGTTTTGTTCTTGCCTGTCTCTCCCTTCCGAGCTTATAGCGCTTGCACCCAATCTCATGGTGTGCAGTGATCCGATCAAGTGTGGGGCTAGCTAGACAAAAGAAGTGATACATGTTCAGTTATTGGGACAGCAAATCATGTGTGAGGCGGGATCGCCAAACATGTGAGACACAGCTGGCAACATTAAGCTGCCCAGCAACTTGTATCAGTAATCATTTGAGTCTCTGTGGCTTTCTTTCTCCGCTTCGTACTCCGTAATTTTGTGCCGTGCATAATTCTTACTGGTTGACTGAATTTCCCTGTGTGCTCTTCCTGCGCAAGCAGAGTTTCACAGCAAGGGTGTATGAAGGGAGTACGAGACTTATAGAAGGATTGGCTGGCCATATCATAGCTAATGGTCTAGGCTCAGTGTCTGTTATACACTCTCAGCGGTGTACCCCCTTGAATCTGGAACTGCCCAAATCTGCCCCAGGGATTTCGTTTTCGTCAACAGGGTTCCTGGTCCGTACAGAATATAAGCTTCCTTAGACTCGAAGATTGAGTCTCTTGACTCCCCTAACCCGTCACCTTGAGTCTTTTTGAGTCATGGTTATGCACACGTCTCCAGAAGATAGCCAGGTATATATTCAGCAGTCCGTCCGTCTTTTTTGTGGATTCGTACCTTCGCTGACTCAATTCGATCATGACTGATACTCGACCCCCTACTGTTCTCACCATTGCTGGCTCGGACTCTTCTGGAGGAGCCGGCATTGAGGCCGATCTGAAGACCATCACCGTCCACGGCTGCTACGGTATGACCACCATTACCGGTCTCACTGCCCAGAACACCACTGGTGTCGCCAAGATCCACCCCATTGAGGATCAGAGCTTCATCACCTCTTGTTTGGACGCTGTCTTTACCGATGTCGGTGTTGACGTTGTCAAGACTGGTATGCTCTCTTCCCAGGAGACCATCTCCACGGTTACCAACTACCTGAAGAAGCACCACGCTAACAAGGCCTCTGTCATTGACCCTGTCCTGTGCTCTACTTCTGGCTCTACCCTCTTCCCTGCCGAGTACGTGTCCGTCTACCTGGAGCTGTTTGGTCTGGCCACCATTGTCACCCCCAACATTCCCGAGGCCGTCGAGCTGGCCTCCGTCCTTGAGAAGAAGAAGATCGAGACTCCTAAGACCGTTCAGGATATGAAGGATCTGGCCACTTCCATCCACAAGACAGGTGCCAAGTGGGTGCTCATCAAGGGAGGACATCTGTCGTTCACCAAGGACAAGGAGCCTGCCAAGGGGGACGATGCTGATAAGGTCGTCATCGACGTTCTTTACGACGGAAAGGACTTTACTGAGCTTGTCATGCCTTATATTACCACCAAGTCCACCCACGGTACCGGCTGCACCCTCGCCTCTGCCATTGCCTCCAACCTTGCCAAGGGTAAGGATGTCCCTATGGCTGTTCTTGAGGGAACCCAGTACATTCAGAATGCCATCTTTGAGGCCCACTCCATCGGTAAGGGCCACGGCCCTGTTAACCACACTTACAACATGCGAGTTCTGCCTTTCCAGAAGGGTCACTTCCTGGACTACCTCCTTGCTCACCCCAAGGTTGCCCCTGCCTGGAAGCAGTACGTTGAGCACCCCTTCGTCATGCAGCTTGCCAAGGGAGACCTCAAGCCCGAGTGCTACTACTACTTCCTGCAGCAGGATTACCTCTACCTTAGACACTATGCCCGAGCCGCCGCCTTGTCTGGTTACAAGGCCAAGAACATTGCCCAGACCGCTGCTGCCGGTGTGATCATTGACACCATCCAGAGCGAGCTTGGTCTGCACATTGACCACTGCAAGGAGAACGGTATGAGTCTGGAGGAGCTTGAAGCTTCTGAGGAGGGACTTCAGTGCTACGCCTACACCCGATACCTGATTGATGTTGGTGCTGCTGAGGACTGGCTGGCTCTTCAGTTTGCCACCTCTCCTTGTCTGTTTGGTTACGGAGTTGCTGCCCGAAACGGTAAGAACCACCCCGAGTACAAGCCCGGCAACCGATACTCTTCTTGGATCGACAAGTACGTCCATCCTCAGTTCGGATGTGCCACCGAGACTGGACGAGCCCTTCTGGAGGCAGAGGCTCCCAAGGTTTCTCCTGAGCGACTGGAGGAGCTCATTGAGATCTTCGCCACTGCCACAAAGATGGAGGTTACCTTCTGGAACAAGGCTCTGACCCTGGGAGAGTAAAACTAGAGAGAGAGATTAGCTAATGCGATATGACAATGTTTAGAATTACTTATAATACAATTAGTTTGTTACATAATTTTACTTTTTCCCTTGTCGTGTAGAGAGAGGGCCATTGATAACCATCAAAGTGGCCAAGCTATCGATGACCTGAGCGGCAGCCAGAAGAGTGACGTCTCCAGGGCCATCGTAAGCTGGTGCCACTTCTACCACATCAGCTCCAACGATGTTGATGCCCTCAAGACCGTCGAGAATCTGCATAAACTCCCGAGTGGTGTATCCACCAGGCTCTGCAGTTCCAGTTCCAGGGGCATAGACAGGGTCAAGAACATCGATATCGACGGAGATGTAGACGTTGGTATCTCCAACTCGGTCCTTGATCTTCTGGATCACGCCAGCAATGCCAATTTCGTCGATTTCTCGAGCATTGACGATGGCAAACCCACAGTGCTTGTCGTGCGCGATATCTCCGTGTTTTCTGACGTAAGGAGCACGAGATCCAACGTGTAGGTTATGTCCATGGTTGAGATAGCCTCGTTCCGCAGCGTAATGCAGGAAGGTGCCGTGGTTAACTTGCATGTATGAAGAGACGTTGCCTCCCAGAACAAGAGGATCCCAGGTGTCAATATGCGAGTCGAAATGAATGACAGAAACAGGTCCAATCTTCTCATAGATAGCCTGCAGAGCAGACAATGTAGTGGTGTGGTCACCACCCATGAGAATGGCCCTGGGGATGTGGCTAGCATTATGGGTGGAAGTCGTGTGGTTGTGGACAGCTCGCATTCCTCGATACAGCTGATTGAGTGCATATCTGTTGTCCAGGGGATGCATGGCAACGTCACCACAGTCGACGAACTTGGCCCAGTCATTATAGAGCATGAAATCCTCTCTGTAGGGACTGACCTGGCCGGGAGACATTCTTCTGGAACCCTTTCGAATTCCAGCGGGTCCGAACCGAGCGCCAGATCTGTATGTGACAGCAGTGTCGAAAGGTGCTCCGACCAGAGCAATATCGAATTGCTCGGATGCAAAGTTGGCTGGATCAAAGCACGAAACATGTCCCAGATGAGCAAAGGTCTGAATGCCAGCATAGAGAGGGCCGTTGAGCTCAGCATCCAAATCATCATAGAAGTTGTTGCCGGGCAGATTAAGGTACTCGGCCTGAACGCTTCCATCACCATGACCGTGACTGTGATCATGATGGTGGTGTGCATGACTGGAATGACTGTGATCCTTGATGGGCTTCTGATCCACGGACAGATCACCGTATTCAGAGTCCATGAAGCTCGCAAGAGCCAACCCAGCATAAAGAATCGATGTTCGCATGTTGAAGATGTGCAAAAGATGTGGATGAATGGTCTCTGGCTTATCAGCGAGTGCTCGAGGTTTTATATTCATGGGCTGCGGAAAGTTTCATTTAGTATGCAAGGCCTGATCTGATGATGATACCGGGTTATAGCGGTCACAATCGGGATGTGTGAACCAAAATATATCACTCTTGACAAGCGCAATCTCAACTGTAGAACTGTGGTTTTCAATTTCTTCTACATCACCTGCTTCTCGAGATATTCGCGATATCCGTTCCGCATAGCATTTCCTGATTTGGACAAGATTTCGCCTAATGCGCATCTCCACAATCGCGCGGAGTGCAGTACTATCGAGATGCGCAATCACCTTCTTCTTTGGGATAATCCTTACCCTGATAGTGTGCCGTGAAGAGCCGTAATGTGTCCGACTCGCGTGTTAAGGAACCAAACAGCCATGTCAGGTTTAGCTGTCTTGTGTATCAATATTCCTAAATATCCGCCACCCTCTAATTTTACTCCTATTGCTGATCATTCAATTGAACCATCACGAAGGCCGTATCCGCCAATTATTAACAATCCTCTTATCATGCCTGAAACATGCAGCTTCGGATGTTTCGCCCAGTGAGGGTGATGGAAGCGCGTTCTGGTAATTTCTAATGCTGACCTGTCCCACAAGAGCTGTCCCCATACGTGTCTAGTGGTGATGGAATTCGTCTTCTCTTCGTCGTGAATAGCGTGAAGGCTAAACACCTCGGAACGATCTGACAAGTGACAGACAGGCTTATACGAGGTGTGGCGTATGTCAGATGGAAGTATCAGTGTTCGCCTGCAATAGAGACCATAGGTGCCCTTCTTTTCCGCTCTTAACTCGACTGTTCCGACTGGTTGGCTTCTCCCATTGCTGTTTCCATTAGGAGTGGCAAACCATCATATAGACGTGGCATGCGCCAAAACAACATCGCGGATGTCACGACCTCGCGAATATAAGAGCCCTTATGGCTAAATGCAGACTCCACTTGATCCCTTCAACACAGCATGGACCTGGTACCCTCTCGACAATACATTTATGAAGATAGCGACAGCGACTGGGACGATGGAGTGGAGGTAGGGGTAGCCGAACACAGCTTGTCCATGGAACGACTTGTCATGAAACTCGAGAAGGCGCTGAAAACTGCCCTGGATGCCTGTCGCAGGGGACCGATACCACCCAACTTCCAACATGTCGACCGCTTCCAGCGAATGACCGAATACCGACCTACTGAAATGCACCTTCCCAAGACTCAAGCAGGACTACCCATCTGTGGCACTGTGGGGTCTCCACGAAAGATGCCTAGATAGCCCATATGCTTGTCTCCAAGACTGAGATCGGGCTCTACACCAGCAGCTAGCTACAGTACTACAACCACACCGGTAATTCATAAATAATGCAATGTCTAACTAGGCCATTCGCCTCAATTCTATATCTCTCAAAGCCTGAGACCGTTCATCCTCTGCTCGGCGCTTGAGGATCTCCTCCACCTCACGCTCGTACTCGCCTGAAGTCTTCTTACGAGGGAACCGCAGTTTCTGTCGCAGCTTGTCCGTTCTAGACTGATAATCAGTGGAAGACGATTCTCGGCCCGACGAAGAGGGGTAAGGGTTATACTCGTCGTAATATCTGGGGCTCGTAGGAGACCGCACAGAGTTGGAATATCGTGTGCTCTTGGTTCTGCTGCTTCGGGGAGTACCAGGAGCACCAGCTCCCTGAGCCTCCAGGTCAGCAACCCAGTTACCATGACGCCAGCCCTGTTGCAGCTCTTCGTAAGCCTCCTCCTCAAGTCGTTTCTTGATAGAGTCATCCTGCTCAAGCTCCTGGAATAAGTCTGTGTCTGTAGGGAAGAACCACACTCGGAACACCTTCCACAAAATGTCCACCAAAGCTGCAGCACAGGTCACAACCAACAGAGCAGCCCACCACGACAAATCCTTACCCCATCGAGACACCATGCCGTCAGGGATGTAGTAGATCTTCACCCGGCCGTTATGGTACACGGCAGACAAGAACAGGTTCCATGCAAACCAGCCGCCGATCGAAATGATGGTGACGCCAAGTGCAATAACCGTTCGACTCTGAATATCCAGCATCTGCAGCTTAAGAGTAATCAGCAACACAACAGCAGTGAAGGTGATCATGCCCAGGGGGTAGAGGGTGTTGTCAATGTCGGAAAGGCTTGAGAAGCCCCAAATGTAGAAGGCCATGAACGAAATAATCAACGACTGCGAGATAGCAATGGTCATCCACACAAGGTAGACCAGGTAGTTGAACGCCTCGTTCTTCTGGCCCTTGGCGTAGAGCTCGGGAACTGCAATTAAGGTGGCAGCTGACAGATCCTGCTCAAAGATACCAAGCACAATGACAGGGAGTGATGTAAACAAGGTATTGAACATGGCAAGCGACCACTGTTCGTACATGGAAGTTCCAGTGAACATGGAGTTGTACTGGAAGATTGCCTGAGTAGTGTAGAAGAGCATTTCCTTGTAGAAAGTGGCCAACACATACTTACAGGTTCGGTCGTAGTTCCAGTGACCGTGCACCAGCAGCAGCTTAAGCAAGTAAGAGAACTGCGCAATGGCGAAATCTGAGGATCGAGCAGCCTGTAGACCCTCCTTACCAGTGATACCGATTCCAACATCAGCAGACTGGATCATGGCAATGTCGTTAGCACCATCACCAATGGCAAGAGTGATGGCCGACTTGACCTTGGAGCGAACATTGGTCACCATGAGGGCCTTCTGTGAAGGACTGGCTCGACAGCAGATAACCGAGTCGGCCTTGATGCCAAGATCAATGAACAGGCTCATCAGAGTGAGATCCTCTTCAATGACAGACAGCGTCTGTCCATCAACAACCACCACACAGTGTGCCACGTTGCCCGTGTCCAGCTTGAGCAAAGATTGGGCAAGTGCACCAACAATGTCCTCGTCGTGTTTGAGAATGACCACTGTCGAGAAATCCTTGATGAGTCGACAAGAGTAACCAATGTTGATGGCAGTCTCTCTCTTGTCGCCGGTAAGCATCCACAGCTTGATGTTAGCTCGTCGCAGCTTCTCAATGGTCTCCGGAACACCCTTCTGAAGCTTGTCCTCGATGGCAGTAGCTCCACTGAGCTCAAAGTCTCGCTCAATCATCTCACCCACCTTCTCACACTTGATAGCTCGGTTCTCCAGGGAAGTTCGAGCATCGTCGTAGAGCTTCTTCCATTGCTTGTACTCCTCCTCGCCAAGCTTCTTGTGCGCGTACATCAGGGTTCGCAGACCCTCGGTAGAGAACTCTTCGATGTGGTTCAGAGTTTTATCCATGATGTAGGCGTCGTTCTTCACCAGCTCGTCATCGATGCCAAACTCGGCAGACAGATCACCTGCCTCGTTGTCATCTTCGAAAACACCACCAGCATTCTTCTTGGGGGTAGCTCGAGTAAGGAGGTCATCCATGTTTCTGGGAAGACGCTCCTCACCGTAGGCGAAGGACACTCGGCCTGTGGAAACTCGACCCATTGACTGTCTGGGAGCAGTTTGTCGCACATCCATCGACCGTCTGGGCTCGGGCTCGTTGTACATTCTCTTTCGAGCGAGCTGCACGGACTTTCGAGCAGTTGATGCAACCTCGTGGACGTCCTCCTCCTCTCGGGTCTTCTTGTAAAGCCAGTCATCGATGGAGTCCAAGGGGTCTCTGGTTCTACCAAGGTTGATGGAAGGACGGGGAATACCAAACGATGTTCGAGCATCAGCCTCGACGCCACTCTTGCGAGGAGATGTAGGTCCACCCATACTCTTTCGAGACTCCAAGACAACCTCAGCCTCAGCTCGCTTTCGATCAGCAGCCTGGTTGGAGATTCGGTCGATCTTCTCATGAGCAATTGCAGAGTTTCGGAGTCTGTCGACAATGACGTTGTCAGCTCCCTTGCAGAAGATGAAAAGGTCACCGTTGGGCATTCGCACAACAACACTCATACGCTTTCGGCCAGAAGTGAATTCAATCACGTCCAGAATCTCGTAGGTCTCATCAACGGGATCATCATCAAGGCCATCAGGGAATGTTCGAACCGTAACAGTAGAGTTGTGTCTGTTACTCATGATGTAACCGAGGTCTCGGGCGGCAGCCACAAGGGCAACTTCGTCGGGAGAGGCAGAGGTGTACTCTATACCTTCCTCCAGGTTTCCCTCGGGAAGACACATGTGACAAAGAGCCATGTTGAGCAGGAAGAACTTGGCACGCTGCGAGTACTCAGAATTGGGGTTGGTCTGAAGGTAGTTCAGCAAGTCCAAGGTGGTGGGGTTTTCTTGATCCTTCATGGGTGCGGCGGAAGCCTTCCAGAGAGATCTCGTGGACAGAGCATGAGACAGTCGAGGCTCGGCTTCGCTGCTTTGAGTCTGCGTGGGCTCGATGGTCATACTCTTTCGAGGAAGAGCCATGACCTGTCGGAAAAGCTCGTCGGTAGACTGTCTAGGAGAGTGGATAGACTGAATGCCTTGAGATTTTCGAGGTCTGCTCTCGTATTCCACCTCTGCGGTTCGATCAAAAACCACAGAAGGCCGACCTCCGGCATTGGAGGGTCTTCCAATAGATCGGACATTCGAAGTTCGCGACTTGGAGCCGGATGCACCACTTCCGTCCCACTGTTTTCCTCCTACACGTACAGAGTCATCAGAGTCTCTGCCGTCCCAAGCCTTAACACCACTGGAGTTCTTGTGGTCAAACCGGCTATCCTGTGAAGAATCGAAAGGGTCGATTGATTTCTTCTTCAGCTTCATGCTGCCCATACTCTTTCTGAGAGACTTTCGAGACCGTCGGGGCTTGTGGATCAGCATATCTCCAACACCTGCCTTACCAGCCAGCTTACTCATCTCAGTCGAGTTTCGAGCCTCCTTGACTGCATTGGCAGCCTTGGCGGCCTCGAGCATGCAATCCAGCTCATGGATCCAGGCTCGGCCTCCAACACTCATCTTTCTGAACACCATCAGGTTCTCCGTGAGGGTACCGGTCTTGTCAGTGAAGATGTAACTCACCTGACCCAACTCCTCGTTGATAGTAGCAGTGTGTGCTTCGCAGGGTGTGTTGGATGGAATGTAGTACATGTCAATGTCGGACTGGATGAAGTAGATTTGAAACACCTTGACAATCTCCAACGCCACGTACAGAGATAGGGGAATCAGGGTGTTGTACATGATAATGAAACCCATAAGGTTGGGCACAACACCGACTTCCAGGCCCTTCAAGTACCACATGTGACGACCGTCAGAATGGTAGTAGATGGAAGAGGCACCTGTGCAGAATGCAGAAAGAATGAGCACAAATGCCACCATGACCATGACGATCTTGTTAACCATAGTCTGAAGCCGGGGAGCCTTGGTTCGAGGGTTCTTAATGGCGTTCATTCGGATTTTACTCTCCTCACCAGTGAAGATAACCACACCGAGCATGTGAGGAGTGTTTCGAAGGATGGAGCCTCTGTAGACCACGTTCTGGGGTCCAAGCGAGTACGTGACACCTTCGAACTCCAAACGACCCTCAAAATTGTAGAGGTCAATGTTGGGATCCTCCGTGTTCAGATGGCCCTTCAGCTTGGCCAGCCCCGCATCCGTGCTGCATTGAGTCTGGACCTTGGGAAGAGACTCTCTGGGCTTCAGGTTGGTTTCACCATCCAGAGCCATGGTCTCGATGTAAGCCTGGTCGCCCATACCATCGGCCCACAGAACAATCATGTCTGCAGGGATCCAGTCGTCCTGCTTGAGCTTGACAATGTCTCCAGCCATAATATCCTTCCAGTAGACCTCCTTGAACTCGATTGGCGAAGTGTTAGAGTCCGCCGAGGAAAACGAGTCAAGCTCCATGTTCCTCGAGCTGCTGGTCTCACTGATGACCCCGCTCTTCTCCCTCTTTATCGCCACCTTTGCCAAGCGGAAATTTTCCGACTTGTCCTGTCTGTGTCGTCGCCAATCATCGTATCCTTCACGGGCCATGGAGATGCAAATGAAGAACATGAGAGGTGCGATTGTGGTGTAAGTACCTGTGGTGGACCAACTGGGGATCATTTGCATGATCGAAACCGCCAAGAAGTAGAGGTTGGCCAACTTGGAGAACTGGGCGTAAAGCTGTCGTGGCAGAAACGACCAGGGTGTATAAATAGAAGACTTGATTTCGTTGTCGATGAACTTTTTGTTTCTTCGCTCGTCCAGAAGCTCTCTCTTGCCCGTCGGTACCTCCAGAGGCAACTGACGACCATCCCGAGAGGGAGGCAGATGCTGAATGTTGAGCACAAAGTCGTGCACCTTTCCAAAATACCGGACCATCTGCTTCTGTGGACCCCACGAGAGCAGGTTCTCCTTGAACGAGTTTGACTTGCTGTTCTCCAGGGCGTAGTTTGGCAGCCGCTCCGAGATGTTGCCGGGCGTTGTCGAAAACTGGGTCGCCATACGCGATAGCCGTTTGCTTCCCACAGAAGATGTGCGTGCTAGTGGTTCCGAGTCTGGGTTAGTAAGGGTGCATTCCATAGAGTATGTGTTGTTCGCACCAGAAGGGTGGGCTGAGGGATAATACTCACCATCGATACTCTTGTCAATGTCTTGAGGAGTCACTTCCTCAAAACTATCCTCCTGCGGGTAAGGCCCCTCCTTCAGGTCATCCTCTGAAGGGTCCGTGGCCCAGCTGTAGTCCCCTGATGCATCTGTTGTGTCATGTGTTGTGTCTGCGGGCGCTTGTTGCTGCTGCTGTTGTCGGTGACGCTCAAAGAGCTGTGTTCTCAACGAGTTACCTCGAGGCCGTCGTGGGCTGAGCGACTGCTGTGGTTGTGGTGGTGGTGGTGACCGCTGTTGTGAGTGCGGCACGTCGTTAGTAGAAGGTGAGAACGTGATGTGTGGTCGTTCCCGTGGCCGTTGATTGTCGGTAGACGCATCCTGCGAAACTCGAGGAGGCGCCTCATTGAGGCCCTCTGTTGTGAAGTCGAGGGACCCCCTTCCTCCGTCTTTTCTAGTCATGCTGTGTTAGTAAGGGTCTGACGGAGAGAGTGTGGAACATGCGAGTGTGCGAGCTCACAAGGTGGAATGGCGAGAGCTCGGCGAGTGCTGCCACGCTGGTAAGGCTCGTACTTACCCAGTGGTTGTCTGTTGCGACTGTTGACAGTTGTTTGTAGAGGAGTAGGTGTGAGAATGAACTGAGTTTCGCTTACTATGTTGGTGTGTGTGTTTGTTTGGGCAAAGCGAGAGAAAAGCTCAGGAGGAGGTTTGAAGCACAACGACTGGGTGTGGCAGTGCATCTGGGACTTTCCACGGGGAAGAAATGGCGCCTGGGCGCGTCATTCGCCCCGGCAAATACATTTACATACTTATTTCATCATATACACGACCCTCCACGGTTCTGGCCATAGTAGCTCACCTATAGTCACCGTGTGAAAATTGCGTTTATCGGAGCAGAGTGCAGAGCTACGTAGGAGTATCCAAAATAGTACCAAGTCAGAAGCCTAACTGAAAATGAGTCGGTCAGGGCTAGCCAAGACTAATAAATGTCTGACAAAGAGCTAACCCTAGCTTGGGAGTGCCCCATCTTGGCAGTTTGAGCAGCCATGTTTGTGCAACCCCGACACTCGCTGTGTTGATACCAGCCCTGCAACACTCAACGGACGATGAGGACACGGAGGATCATCTTCCCCTTTTATCACGCTGTCCATCGTGTATCATGTGACAAGTGCATGTGCCGTGCATCAACGCAGACGAGAAAAGCCGAGTTATCTGCACGATAGTTTAAATCCGCGGGATATAGCCGTGGCCAAGAAAGTGGTTACAAAAATGTCGCCAATACACCCCTGGTGAGCGGTTTTCTGTCAATTTTCTGTGTTGGATCAATGGGCAATTCCCTGATACCTGCTCTGGATGTTTCCCCTTCGGTTTGTTTTGCCTTCTATAGGATGATCTCGTTGATGATATCCAGACCCAATTGACACAGTTACCTGGCACGTGACTTAGACTCCAAAGCTTCCATGCCATGTGTGTGTTACATAAAATTACACTCCAGGAACAGCCAAAAAAGAAAGCTGCGGTAATACCTCCAGATGGTGCACTTATGAACAGGTGTTTGGGGAGATCATGTCTTGCAAGATAGAGTTGTGTTGCGTCCCATATAGATAATAGTATCTTTCTTGCCGTGTAGAGCCCCAGAGGACAGTCCTAGGTCTAACAACAGCCGCATGAAAATAGCCTCGCGCCTCCTCCCGCTCAACCTTCACTTTTCGCCTTGGCTGACAGACTTCGGGCCAATGTAACATGATGCAATGAAAAGTACATACTCCGTAGTGGAGGAGGTTCAAAGAGGAAGAGGGAGCCCGATAGCGACTCTGAGTTCCGGGGCACACAACAAGAGGTCTTGGCATCATATTGCCTTTTTATTGTTTACCGTTCCAATATCGACTTCGCTTTTAGATCCCTCCACATGGAGATCTAGAGATGCGTGTCATTTCAATCTGACAGGCCGCGGACACCGCCGTGGAATACAACTCAAGTCGAATGTCAAGTGAGTGTCATTCGTACCCACCTCAAACCCCGAATCATACCCAGACCGGCATAGCCTTGCAAACTTAAACGACCGTACTTGGAAGACAAGAGTTGTCCCGGTTACCTCACCTCTTCGTACATACAGATGAACGGCGGACTACTCCACAGAGAAAGAGAGAAAGCGCAACGATGCCCACCAAGGCTTGTGGTGTATAACCCCCGATGAGTGGCACCTTTACGATGCAGAGTGTGTATTGTGTGTGTAGTGTTTAGCTCACGGTTTTCCCGCTTGCACAAGAGAAAGTCTCCACTCTCTCCGCCGCCAACCCATGTGTTAAAGGTCTTTGGTCTCTTCTATCAAAAGTCATTCCACTTTTAACCGTGTGCAAGGAGCCAATATAGGCAACCCTCAGTGTTGATGATACACTCGTGGAAGCTTCAACGGCGGCCAACTCTAATGACCCCATCCCGAATGCGTGAAATATATAATATAAGGCACCATTCCTCGTTTGTGTTAATATCTCGGGGCTCAAGGTGGGCCGTAAAGTGCTCAAAAGGGCGATACAGTACCAGCATTCACACTGTATTGCGTAGTGCGTGCGAGAGCTATAGTTGTGCTGTGTTGGTATCCACCCCTATTCACTTGAACACTGTAACCTCAGCACTAATTCATGCACATTTCTACAGTCATTAATTTCCGTAGCAAGGCAAGGTGAGATTATTCATATAATAGCTCGACGAACCAACAGAGCAAGGTCGCTTGCCCCCTGATTTACTGTACACCCGCAAACAGGTACGGAATGGAAATCAACATCCAAGAGAGGCACTTTGGCAGGGCACGAGGCAGCAACCATTCCCAATTGGGGTTGTAGTGGGTGTGACTGGTGCACCATTATCAAAGACACACTGACATTATATGTCGCAAGAAAGAGCAAGGTCCGAGTTGAGATAATATAAGAGACGTAATGTGACCTCTTTAGCGTCTTTCCTTTCAATAGATCCATCACTAACAGCACTCCCTGTCTGTATAGCTCGTGTGGATAGATCCTTTGATGCGTTCACATCACACACCCTGTCTGCATGGAGGATCTAAAATGAGTTAATAAGATCTGTAATCGTGGAAACTTGAAGGTGGTTATGATACTGGCATTGATCAATGCCAATCGAAATTGCGGGGATCACATTATCACTCAATTGCCTCACCCAAGAAGCTAGGTCCGGTTTACATACCCATCTGCGTAAACCAATGGGGTTCTCCTCTACCGGGCTTCCATCTAACATCCACCCCTCCTCCTTACCCCTCAACTTCTGCCCAGGACCCCACCTAACCCCTCCTTTGGGGTTCGGAGAACGAGCGCATTAATTGAATCGTACTCGTACCTGAGACATCTCCAACTTGTGCTCGTATATACCGTAGTCACTGCTCAGCTATCTGGTGCGGCCTCACTCCGGCTTCCGAAACTGACCGCATTGCAGGAAGAACACCAATGGAAGGAAGTTGAAGGTGGATCCACGCATGTGTATGATTCAAGTTCTATCAAAATATTCCGGCCATATTGTAGGTGTCTGGATGTTGCAATTGCACTGAATAATACTTGTCCATTGTACAATCGTCAAACAATCATCAGGTTAGAGTCTCGTGTCCGCACTGTTCAATCACGACAAGTCAAGCCGCTCTGCAAGTCGACACTCGTATAACCGTAACCGTGGCAACCCTATCACGTGACAGGGTAAACAATGGAACCTTAATATGCCAATCAGCCCTTCCACCTAATGATGAGAATAGTGGATCAAATGCATCCATGAAATTGTAGATTTTTGGTAGCTGACGCTGTCTGTGTAGCTTAGTGTGACTGTTCAGGTATTTTTACGCGACTACCTTTTATTTCAGCCACTTATAGACGTGATTGCCTATACAAGCCCGATTCGACGCGAGTTCCAACGCACACAATTTGTGTTGTTAACTGCATAGCGTGCATAGAAGGAAAATACTTAACGATTCGACAGGTGTACACTCTCGCCTGTATTGTCACTACGAGCACACAGTCTGATACCCACCGACCGGCACACACGACCATCACGCACTTGCAAAAATGGCTCGACTATCCGCCAGAATGGACGCCCATCCACCCTCCACCCGTGCTCGACGAGTGGTCATGTCTGACAGTGATGAGACTGATTCAAGTTCTGATGATAGCGATCACAGCGATGCCAGCAGCGTGGCCACTCCACGAAAGGCAATCAAGCCATGGGAAACCAAGAGCTACCAAACCAATATGAGCCGAGGTGGCGACTCTGACGACGACGACGACGACGACTCAGAAGACGAATCTGACGACCCAGATGATGGTCTCAATGGTATCCTCAAGAAGTCTGACAGCCCTAAAGTCATTGCACCTGATTTCCAGCGACACACTTCACCCGTCAAACGAACGTCGCAACCCGATCGACCTGTTGCTACACCTGCCCGTCGTAACAAGCTGTCCTTGTCACCCAAGAACTCCCTCTTTGACCGGGCCAACCCTCTACTCTCCGCTTCCAAGATGGCCACTGCTGGAACAAAGAAGAATATCTTTGATGATGAACCCATGGCACCCATGAAGATTCCCGATTTGCATTCAGCACCCAAGCCCAAGCCCAAGTCTGATCTTTCAGCAGCCTGTCTGCGACGTCCCGCCAAACCCATTTCTACACCCATCAAGACCCCCAGCAGCTCAATGGAGTCGGCTAACAGAGCCGCCTACGAAGAGTACAAGCAGGCCATGAAACCCCGTGTCCCCTCTGCTTCTTCCTTCTCCATCTCGTCGCCCATTAAGCAGAACATTGAGCACCAACAACGGTTCCAGCAAGCAGCAGGAGGACTCTCTGAATCTGATCTGGCCATCATGTCTGGTGCTGGCAAGCAGCAAGCCGGGCATGACCGATACAACCAGCCCAACAACACTCCCCGAGTCAACTATGGAGTTCGAGGGCCTCCCAGTCTTGTCAAAGATGCCTCTCTCGCTGGTATCAATGGTAACTCGTCTGCTCCCGCACCTGAGTTCAACTACACTCCTGCATCGACCGCCGGCGATGTTGAGGCTCTACTGCCTTACATTCTGAGCAACAATGACGAGGACGAGGACAGCTCCGATGAAGAGGAGGAGGAAGCACCGGCTGAGAAGACCAAGAAAGAATCCTCTTCTAAGAAGGCCACCTCTCGAAAGTCAGACCAGCGTGTCGCACAGGAGAAAGAGATGGGTGACCGAAGCCATCTCGTCAAGAAGCACTGGGATGGTGAATTCCTCAAGCAGATGCGTTTCAAGGGCATTGTTCCTGGACTCTCCGTGGATCTCATGCAGCATCAGCGAAAGGGTGTTCGGTGGCTTCTTGGGCGAGAAGTTCCCACCAACAACCACAAGGGAGGCATGCTGTGTGACGATATGGGACTTGGTAAGACTGTTCAGTCCATCAGTTTGATTCTGGCCAACCCTCGCGGTCTGCACAAGAAGATCCCCTCAAAGGATGGCGAGCCTCGAGAGTGCAAGGCTACCCTAGTCATTGCACCACTTTCTCTGGCTACCCAGTGGGAGCAGGAAATCAAAGACAAAGCGCCTAGTTTGCGCGTCCTCAAGCACCATGGTCCTGGACGAACCACTGACTCCCACGTCTTCAGAGAGTACGATGTCATTGTTACTACCTACCAGACTCTTTCTTCCGAGATCAAGAAGGACAACTCTCCTCTTCTGGGAGTCAAGTTCTGGCGAGTCATTCTCGATGAGGCCCATACCATCAAGAACAAGCGATCGCAAATGTACCAGGCCACCTGCCGAGTCTTTTCTGATCGACGATGGTGTCTCACAGGTACCCCTGTTCAGAACAACATTGACGAGCTTCAGGCTTTGCTTCAGTTCATTCGTGTTCCTCCTTACGATGACCCTGTCGTTTGGAAGCAGCATATTTCAGGACCTCTATCCAGAGAGGGAGCCGCTCGAACTGCTATGGCCAAGCTCCATCTTGTGCTTTCCGGACTGATGTTGCGACGAACCAAGGCTGTCCTTAAGGACTCCAAGATGAACATGAAGGCCCGACGAGTCCACCAGGTCGACATTCAGTTCCAGCCTGACGAAAGAGCTTTCTATGATGCAGTCAACGATCGAATTGGAAGTCAGATTGATACCATCGCCAACGGATCTATGATGCAAGCCCTGACTCTGCTCTTGCGTCTTAGACAGATCTGTGACCATCGATACCTCGTTTCCAAGGAGGCTGCCACCGGTGAACATCTGGACGAGTTTGAGGGCTACTCTGCTGAGGCTGACGATGGCAAGGATCTCGATGATCTCGCTGATATGTTTGCCGATATGGGTATGGATGGAGCTGGAAGTTCCAATGCTTCTTCCGGAGACAACAAGGTGTCTATCAATGGCAAGGACGTTCATGCCAGCGCCAAGGTTGTCAAACTTCTCGAGCTTCTGAAGGCTGACCCTCGTAAGACCATTGTCTTCAGTCAGTTCACCAAGTTCTTTGATGTCCTCGAACCGTTCCTGATCCGAGAGAACATTCGATATGTCAAGTACGATGGAAGCATGCCCATCAAGAAGCGAGACGCAGCTCTTGCTACTCTTCGAGCTGACCCCGATACTACTGTGCTACTTTGTTCCCTCAAGTGTGGTGCCCTGGGTCTCAACTTGACGTGTGCCAATCGTGTTGTGCTCCTGGATCCTTGGTGGAACCCTATGGTTTCTGAGCAGGCCATTGACCGAGTTCATCGAATTGGTCAGACTGTCGATGTCGATGTCTACGAGTTTAGTGTGGCTGATTCTGTCGAGAAGAAGATCATGCAACTTCAGGACAAGAAGCGAAAGTTGGCCGGCTCTGTTATCAACGGTGATCGAGAGCTGATGAAGGAGGTAAGCAGTCTCTCTCGAGCAGAGCTGCTCTTTGTTTTTGGAAGAGCCTAGTGGAACTACTATCGCGGTAGTTAGTTTGTTACCTCTCTCAAATAGGGTAATTATTTATTGCTGATGTACATAAGTGCAACGATCACAGCGTGGCCATAGTAGTGACGGCCTTCTAGAAGTTCTAAGCACTTCCACGCATCGAGCTTATTGATGTGGTTTCATCTCAGATTCGTGTACTTGTACTGTAGCTCCAATCATGGCTTATCCTCTTACAGTATGACGTCTCTTCGTCTAAATATTCTTGATCGGGTTACCCAATGTGAAACACTGGTTTTATCGAGACCAGATGAGATGAGATCGAAATCTTGTTTCTTCTGAAGCCTGAATGGTGGGAGTATAACGAAACTCTGAGATGCGAAAATGGTGTGTGGGGGCATGCAAAGCTGATGACGTCATTCTAATTGTATCAGGGGACGTGGCAAAAACAGGTACATACTCATCACCCCTCGATGACCAAACAATCAGATGTGTTCGCGTGTAGCATCGCCCCCCGATGAACTCTGGGCTAGGCCTTTGCATGAGACATGCGATATGACAGAGGAGTCCGAGAGCTGGAGGTTATCTAAACTCTGTTTGGAGCGTGTCTGAACTCAGAAGGTCAAAACGAAAAGTCACTAAACTCTGGTTTACGGTGGCAAATCACGTGACTGATGTCTCTGGAACCATCACGAAGGATGTGACATAGAATGAGAGACAGGGGTTGCAATGTGACGAGCAACGAAACATGAATCAAAATAGCGATTGCTTATGTCTCTGATATCTCTCCTTAAAATAGTCGTCTGATGATTGTAGCAACATTGCGATGGAGACTGATATTTTCCATTTCGGTTTCGGCTTTGCGGTTTTGCCACCCAAATGGGGTCTCGAGAAGTGCAGCTGGGGCCATGTAGCAAGTTGTGATTCGGCTCCCCCTTGCGCACAAAGAGGACAGGGATCTGGGAAAAAGAGGTGGCAACGTTCCAATTGCTTGGTAATTGACTGTGACACAGCCCACGACGATATTTACGTCATCATCCAGTTCTCAGGGCCGAAATCGCCGTTCAATTTCCCAACGGAACCTTAGCGTGAACAATAAAGGGTGATAGGGTGGCGAACGGCACCTGTCAGGCATTGGACAGGCAAGGCACAACTCAGCGGGAAAAACGCACGCTCAATCAGGCGATGCATGCACAGGAGGGTGCTTGGACAATAGAACCACAATACGTTCTGTGCGGGAGCGAACGCAGTAGAATGAGGCGTCAAACCAGTGGCAAACCTCATTCGATGAGGGTCCGATCGATCCTCATATGACGTGGGATTTTGGGGCCAATGACAGGACTCTAAAATGCCGTTTGCCACACTTACAGTTCGATTGTTGCAATCATTCCTTTACCCTATTGCTCATTGCCTCCATCCTTGTTATAGGCATGAAGTAGCTACAACTGAAAACCTATAAGTCGGCCCCCGATAGTGTGTCTATGATATTCTATGGGTGCAACGTTGGATGCCGGAAAGTTCCGTGGCAGGCTGCGATTAGGTGAGGTGTCGATGGAATGATCGGAGTCGCGGGCCGCAGCTGTTTCGGGTGTTTGTATTCGTGTTACAAAAGAAGGAATAGACCCCCCACATTTAGTTGGCTTTGGGTCCAGCTTAGAGCAACTGGTGTGTGCGTATTTACCAGCATGTGGTGTTACTTAGCCGCACATTCTCTGAGGAGGTTGTCAACAAGAGATACCACGGTTGGGGGTATCTGGGGGCGGAATGTGCAACCGTGAATTACGAGAACGGCACAGGTGTACAGTCTTATATTCAGGGAGGTGTCTTGGTGAATATTGCACACCCCCCATCATATTTCAATTGCTTTGGTCTGTCAACAACTCCGACTTTTCCCGCTTACACACCCTTACTCAGTGGGACCTGGGCTGCTTAAGGAGGAAATAATACTGGGCCATACCCATGTTCACTGTTTTACTTACTGCACCAGTATTTTGTGGTTTATCAGTGATCAGCCGTGGATGAGAGGGAAACTGGAGAGCACAAGGGGCCAACAGAAATGATTGCAGTTTCTACAATCACGTAAGAATAGACAATGTGTAATCTCCCCTCGATGTGGGGCCCTCCCTTGGACAACAGCCTTAAGATAGCCACCCCTCTCGTGACTATGCTCTTCCAACCAATGACACGGCCAAAAATGCAGTTTCAGCTGGCGAGCCAAATGTGCCGCATCTACCCTTGCTTTTAGATTCACCATTTGCCACTGGGTTCTTTGTGGCTGGACTGAGTTTGCAAAACGTAAACCCTATGCACCTGGCGTGGGAGCTAATTGCAGGGTGGCCAAACGACCTTGACTTCCGACAAAGCCTTAGAGACTATTGTCCTACACGATTGAGGG
The DNA here is from genome assembly GCA_900519055.1 of Yarrowia galli. Lineage (NCBI taxonomy): Eukaryota > Fungi > Ascomycota > Dipodascomycetes > Dipodascales > Yarrowia > Yarrowia galli. Next base: position 3,843,820 of record ULGS01000005.1, read on the forward strand.
CTAATAGAGTGGCGAAAAAACCGACGACGACTCACACTTCACTTTGAACTTCATCACCATCTTCCACAACCGAACCTTAGCCCGTCTCCGTCTTCATACCCACTGTGTGAGCTACAAGTACTCCGTTCGTTACTTTAATCCCGAACCGGCTCCTTCCAAACACTTTATCTGGCTATCCTTGGCGCACGAGAGCCAAGGTCAGAAGCTGGGAAAAAAGTTTTCGAACTCGCCACCTCGCATACACTTAAGAGAGTGACGACGCATTAACAGCGTGCGATTTTGGAGTGTCTTACGGACACGCATAGAGACTCGTCTGAGGAGATAGTCTTATCGTTGCCACTCAGTTGGTAAACAAGAAGAACACCGCGGGACAATCACAACACAACACACTGGACCTCGCAACCATACGACCCAGGAAAACACACAACAACAAGACAGAGAGGAGACCTACCACAACAACAGACATACAGGTCAGCGGGCGCATTCTCTCAACACCGCATCATCACGTCACATTACAACACGACACACGACACACGACGACCGCATTCCCCAGCATATCGCTACATTGGCAAGTATACCACTCCACTTTGCCACGTCGCCACACAACCACTCACACCTTGCAACAACGCACATAAAGGCAACCTCCTACGGAAACTTGAAAACGGGAACGCCTCTTGTTTGCAAGCATGCGAGAATCCAACTTCCGGTCAGTCCCTTCCAACAGGGCCTCCGTCACCATCACGACGACGTTGTACGACCGACGAGCTCTTGACTGCACTTCGGATAAGCCCCTTATCAACTCGCTCAACCACCTCACCTACCTCACATCCTCGTCAGCGCGAGTGCGAGAAACGCTATGTACCGATGGCGGTCTGGAACGACTAGTGGCGATTATGAAAACGTGCCAGGAGAGTAAGCACGACGACAAGCACAGCGACAAGAATCTGCTGGTGGCATGGAAATGGGCTTTAGCATTCCAGTGCCTGGTCTTTGTCGGAACACGCGGCACAGAGGCCATTCGAAAACGGATCGTCGAGGCTGGTCTTTTGCCAGTGCTCGCCACCGTGCTCGACAACTACCTGCTCATGATGGAAGACGCCAAGGCCGAACAGGAGCTTCAGCGTCGTCGAGCAGAGGTCGAGCAGGAGATGCAGCGACGCCAGGCCGTCGAGAAGGACAGAAGTGACGCTGTCACTGCATCAAACCCCTTTGGTATTTCCCTCTGCGGGTCAACTCGCGAGGCATCTGCGGCCCAGGAGCGAGAGAAGGCTCAGGGCCAGAGCCAGGGACAAGGCGAGGGTCGGCGAGACCGCGAGTGTCGACTCCATAGCGCCATTTCATCGGCAGTTTCGTCTGTCTCACGTTTGTGTCGAGCGCAGACTCCCGCCTCAGAGGAGCCTCAGGCTGGCTCTTCACGAGACTCGTCGTTGCAGTCGTCCTTTTCATCGTCCATGATCGACTCTGCTTCGTCGACTTCGAGCCATACCAGCACCACCACGACCATCATGAACAGCAGTACGACTATCACCACCCCCAGCCTGCGACAGCTGCTCAGCGAGAGTGCGATTCTGCGGTCAGGTGCCTCTATTGAAAGCTTTGACACCGCCACCCAACACTCGACCCATTCTCAGAACGACGATGCTCAGATGGTGGATACCGACAACGGCCTTGCTCTGTTCGCTGAGCGAGATGCCGACGGCGACGTGGAGATGGGTGATACCAGATCTGATGATTTCCAGCCACGTCGTTTGCAAGCTGCCCAGCCTCAGCAGCAGCAGCAGCAGCAACCGCCTGCACAACCTGGCCAGACTGCAGTTGCTGGCCAGACCCCTACTCCTCGACCTGGTCCTGGTGTTGCTCCTGTTACTGCACAGGGCGCCATCAGTTCCATCCAGAGCTCGATTGCCTCTATGCCCCGTATTTTTGAAAACGGCATTCTGATGCCTCGCGATGATGATGTCTTGTGGGCTCTGGAGATTCTGGCATATGTGTCCAAGTACAGCAGCACCAAGGAGTGCATCCAGACGTGTCATTTTGTACCCGACCTGTCGCTTCGAGATAAGAACCTCCCCCCTCTTCGACGTGCAGCTGCACCCCAGCCTCTGATGAGATCCAAGTTTGGTTCTCATGAAGGAGACCCTGTTGTCAAGATTGTTGATGTGGATGATGACGACGACTACAAGGGTAAGTCGATCTGTGTGGATGAGACTGCTGACGTTGATGGTGTCGTTGATGATCAGTTTTTGGATGACCATCGAACTCAGAAGCAGCGGGAAATCACGGCCTTCCACAAGCGAGTGACCCGAAAGTCGCACCGCAAGAAGACCGACTGGGAGAAGGCCTACGACACCTACGACTTTGAGTCCGAGGAGGACATCTGCGCCGAGTTCCTCGGCGAGACAATCAACGTGTTCCCCATTGTGGAGAAGTTCACAGTGCGGGAGTACTCCAACGAGATCCAGTACTGGGCTGGAGTCATTATGCGAAACTCGTGTCGAAAGAACGAGGCTCGAGGCGGTATTCGACAGTGTGCTCACTTTGACTGTGGCAAGTGGGAGGAATTCCCTCGCCAGTTTGCCAAGTGTCGTCGATGCAAGCGAACCAAGTATTGCAGCCGCGACTGCCAGCTCAAGGCTTGGAACTACCATAAGCACTGGTGTTCCACCAACCCTCCCAATGTGGCGTCGTCCCGATCCGGGTCGTCCGTGGTCACGTCTTCTGCAGCAAGCGTGTCTTCGGTCTCCACAGCCAGTACCGCGGCCACCGCCAGTACTGTCGCCACGGTTAACACCCTGGCCTCAGGTGGCACTGTTGCCTCCGGCACCGAAGGATACCCCAACTCTCCAAACAGTGCCGCCTCTGCATCTTCTGCATCAACTGCTACCGTTGCTGGGGGATCTCAGTCCACTCTCAGCCACTCGCGCCAGAGCATGTTTAGAAGTACGCGATGACGAGATCCATCTGAATCACTGTGTGGGTGATGCGACCTGTCAGCTTGACTGCTTACGGAAGTCGCTCCCCACGCCTCCCTTATTTATCTATTTATGGACGTGCATTCATTATTTATTCAATGTATAATACGTTACACACCGCTGGCTTCAGTAGCCAAGTAAGCTGTCTCCTACAAACTTGTAGAGAGAGTAAAGGCTAGAGGTAGATGCAATGGATACAGCACAAGTAGTATACCATTGCCCAAGGCAGCAGGGAGTGTCTTTGTCTACCAGTATTCGTAAGAGTACAACTCGACTTGATTTGGTGTCACATTCTAACACAGCAGCATATAGACAGGTCGATAGACTTACTGTCATACACTAACGCATGCTTTACCAGTAGCTATTAGTATATACCCATAGAACCTGATACCCGTGTATGGGCACAAAGACCACTTAGCTACCCTTAATACCATCATGATCTCTAGAAGTACATTTATTGCACAGTCACAGACTTTATAACTTATTTTTGCACACGTCGTTGGCTTCAACGAACTGCTTGTGCACATCAGCTGAGACAAGGTCGAGCTTATGGGCCTTTTCGACGGCAGCGAAAAGAGATTGCCATACGGCCTTGAACTGAGCAAGCTGCTCAGTAACAATCTTGGTGGCAGAGTCACCGTGGTAACAGACCTTAGCAACGTCCTCCAGAGCAGCACCACGAAGCAGCTGGTCAATCACATTACCAGTGATGGAGGAGGGGAGAGTGGCAAAGGGCAGAGCTCGGCCAAGCTCGTAGACAGAGGCTTCTCGTCCCTTGTCAGCGGCATAAGACAGCAGAGAGAACAGAGTTGCTTCCAAAAGCCATCGAGTAGCCCGAGTCTGAGTGGAAGCAATGCTAGAGAGAGCCAGGGCCTGTCGGCTGAACCGTCCTCTGTAGGTACCACTGGTGGTGTTAACGAATCCAGCCACCTTGAGAAGAAGAGGGGAGGCAGAAGGAGCAAAGGCAGTGACAGTCTGAGGAGTCAGGGGCTTGTTGTCAAGCAACTTGTTTCTCAGAAGAGACAGAATGGGGAGGGCTGCAGGCTCGTTGCCGAATGCCTGTAGAACCTCTCCCCATTTGGTCAGAATGTGTGTCTTAGGATCAATGTAGCCCTCAAGCTGAAGAAGTCGCAAAATAGTGTTTGCAAGAATCTGTGTGTTTGTAGAGAGTAGCACTGTGTGATCAGGGGTAAGGGAAGCTTTCTTCCAGTCAGCAGAGCTGTTGGAAATGAGATCCAGCACAGAAGACACGTTGACGGCACTCACAGGCTTGGAAGAAAGACTCTCGAGCTTCTCAGTCTTCCAATTGAGACCCACGTAGAGGGCGGGCTGGAACTGTGAGTTAAGGCTGTTCTCCGTCTCAGGCTGCCAGAAATACACAATGTTGTACTTTTTGTAATGATAGTATCTGTGGAGCGACTGGGTGATGAGGTTGAGACACTTGGGGTAGGTCTCAGGCAGCTTCTTGACCAAAGTTCGATATTCGACATCGGCGTCACCATCGAGGCCAGCCTCCTCAGCGGCAAAGCCAGACACAATAACGCTGAGCAGATCAGGTCCGATCAGACCGGCGTTCTGGTAGTAGATGAGCTCATCAGGAAGTCGCTGGCCCAGGAAATCGTGCGAGTCGTTGGGGACATCTCCTGTGTTGGACAGGGGTCCAACATGGCCATCAGCATGGAGAACGGGGCAGAACTTCAGAGCTGCGAATGCACGTCGGAACCGGGCAGCAAAAATGCCCTGGTCAGCGCCGTAGGTGCCCACAGCGGTGTAGACAGAAGGGTACTGAGCGAGCGACTCGGCTGCAGTTTTGATCGGGGTGGTGGGTTGGCCCATGACGTTGATGGGGTGCTCAAAGGGAGGGAAGGTGTAGTTTCCGGTGAGATCACAGCCAGCAGCCAAAGCAACTTCAACAAAGAGTTCATTGGTAAGACCGCCGAGTTCCTGCAGCAGGGCCTTCTTGTGGAGCACGCTGGCGTTCTTGTCATCCATGGTGACGAGAATCTTGTCCACGTGGGGAGCCAGTAGCAGCTCCGAGGGGCCGAGAACAGAATCAATGCGTTCAGTGCTGAGCAGGTAAGCCAGCTGGGCCCATGCATAGTAAGGTGCGACCGAATACTCCACGTTGTTCTCAGCCAAGAGACCTGTGATGCTTCTAAACACAGCTGCGGAGGCAGTGACGGGGTTGAGACCTGAGTCGTGGAAGGCCGCAAGAGTAGCATGCTCGGCCTCGGTGGATGCAGCCTCGTACTGGTTCCAGGCGGCCTGTCGTCGCTGGCTTCGCATCTCTGCATGCTGAAGGTCATACTGCTTGAAGAGGTGAGGGTTAGCCGAAGCAGCTGGAAGTCCTCGGAAAACAAAGTAGGGCGTAATCTTGTGAGACTTGAGGGTAGCCAGGTCTCTCAGAAGAACGTCCCGCACCTTGGGGGCCAGAGACGACCCTCCGACGACCACCGGAGGGTAGGTGGCAGCCAGAGCGGAAATGACAGACAGGTAGTGGTCCGCGTCAATGCCGAGAATAGAGCCATTGAGACCGGAGAGGGCCTGGGGCTTGAACAGCCGTCGCTCCGTCGCAAAGGCGTCCAGCGATTTGATCGGCATGGCGATGAGTGTTGTGACAAGCTGTACGTCTTAGGGGCTTAGTCTATGCTGTGGTGATGTAGGTGCGTGTTAAGATTTCAGCGGCTAGGGTAGGTCACGTGTGTGTTGGTATTGTGGGCTGTGGGTGCGCGTTGTGGGTGCATGGAATATCCACATGTGGGGGATTCTTCTACTGGTGCTGGGCTACTTGATCTATCAGATTAATCGTCCTCAAAATATTCCCACCATTCTCGGAACTGTACAGTATACTTTCCCACCTTGGAAGCCGGGGAACCTTTTTGTATACAGTCTCACGTTAAGTGAGCGAGTGTGTGTGTGAACTTGGTTTGAGGTTTTCAAGTTAGATTAGGTGATGTGTTTTTAGCGGCTATGTGTCTTAGCTGTGTTCAGGCTTGTTAGCAGCTTGTGAGATGGGGCATTGGCTGATATAGATGGGCCCAAAACCTGTCTCACAATCTGTCAGCTTTTCGAATTTCGACTGAAAGTCGCGTTTTCAACCACCCAAACACGCTTCTTCAGCTCGTCCCGTGTTCGGTGGTTACCCTACCGACAGGATATTAGGAGGAGTGCGGGTAAGACTTGGCTTGAGTGCGAACACCAAGATTGATTACGAACGCGTTCCACCTGAGACATATCGTAACTGGAGCAGCGGCTGACTAAAATTGCGGCTCATCCAGTGCTTACATAAGTCGATCTGAAACCGATCGTGCCGTATCTCAACACTGTCAGTGCAACACACTTCTTGTCGCCCCTTCATAACATCCACTTCTATACAAGGGATTGGCTTAATTACCCCAGAATGTGTCATTGAAAATGTGTCAAAATATCCGCTAGCTCGATGCGTGATACTGATAACAGAAATTGGGCAGACAATGTCGCTGACTCACATAGAGTGGGTACAGCGGTCAGAACGAGTGAGCACCATCAGTTGCTTGACTCACAGTGCCGATACATACATATATACTCAGCCCAATCTCCACGGACCCCGCTTCAAGACATAGCGGCGGGCTTATAACAGAGTTCAGATACCACTAATATGAAGCGCTTATTGGAGATAATGGGCCGTCGGATCCACCGAGGGTGTTTGGTGATATGTGTGATAAACGTTCGATTTCGTCACAGAATTCGAGGTTTCGATTTGAACAGGCACTAGTACAATGGCCGGTGGCAAGACACCCATGTAACATCGTCTAAAGCTGCCAGATCATGTCTCCTTGTCGACCCGAGTAACAAGCACACATACGACACAGCTCAACTGCGAGCTGACGCATGGTTGGAGAGTTTAAGTATTAGTTGAAGCCTATTGGGCTGGCCTGATAAGGATCTGGCTCTGGAGCGCGCTATGAAAAAAAGATTTCAAATAAGACGACTTATCCTTTCAGACCCACCACCCTTACTGCGACGTTCGAACCACTAACCATGTCCGTCAAGACCGTCGACATTTCCACAATCAATCAATCCACAGCTGATGAGCTCTTGGACTGCGCCTCTCGAGACGGCTTCCTGTTCGTGGAGGGATCAGGCTTCACACAGAAGGAGGTTGACGATATGTTCAACATGTCCAAGGGATTCTTTGCTCTTCCTCTAGAGGAGAAGAACAAGTTCGCCATCGGTGCCGACAACCGAGGTTACAATGCCATCAACGTCGAGACCCTTGATCCTGCGACCCAGAAGAAGGGAGACCCCAAGGAGGGCTTCAACTTCGGCAAATACATCAACGAGAAGCCCATCCAGCCCATGCCCGAGTTTTTCGAGGAGCCCGAAAACGCTGCCGTTATCTCCAACATGCAAACCAAGCTCTACGACCTCTCACAGCGAATTCTGAGACTGCTAGCTATGGGTCTCAAGATTGACGAGTCTGCCGGAGGTTCAGACTGGTTTGCCGATCGACACAGACGAGATTATCCCTCCGGATCAATCTTCAGACTGCTCTATTACCCTGGTCAGAAGAAGGCCGATCCCGAAGACGAAATCCGAGCAGGAGCACATACTGACTATGGATCTCTGACCCTGCTTTTCCAAAGAGAAGGCGAGGAAGGCCTTGAGATCCTCTCTCCTGTGTCGAAAAAGTGGGAGCCTGTTCCATATGTTGGACCCAAAGAGCCTGGCATGGCTCCCCCAGTGGTTGTCAACATCGGAGATCTGCTCAGTTACTGGACTGCAGGTATCCTCAAAAGCACGGTTCATAGAGTAAAGTTCCCAGCCAAGCTCCAGGCGGAGGGAACTGATCGATACTCTTGTGTCTTCTTCTGTCACCCCGAGGAAGAAGTCAAGCTTGAGCCTGTTCCCAGTGCAAAGATCGCCTCTGTTACTGGTCGGGGAGCCAATGAGGGCAAGGTCATCACAGCACAGGAGCATCTCCAGTCAAGACTGAGTGCAACATACGGCTGGAAGAAGTGATGGTGACAGCTGTAGTAGTTGCTAGTGTATATAATAATGTGATAACGAACGTTGGTCTAATTTCAAGTAGCACGTTTTGCTGTAATATGCATGTTTCGTTATCAGTGCGTCGATTCCGCATATGCTCTTACCGTGAGTAAACCAGCTACAGCACTATACCGACTGTTACCTCCAACATCTCAGGGTATAAAGTATTCTAATTGTCTATTCTACTATACATAGTGTAGTCTATTTTTAAAAGGGAACGCCCTCGAACCACTTAACCCACTTCATGGTCTGCTCCATGAACATGAGGGTAAGGATGGTGTGAGGAGCGATTCGCAGAAGATGGGCTCCGAATCCCTTGTACAGGGCAAAAGGTCCCTCGATGGACACGGTCTTCATCAGACAGTCAAAGGGGTTCTTGTACATGTTACCCTTCTGGTTGTACATTCGGGTCATGAGCACATCCCAGGGGTTCATGACAACAGCAACACCGAGACCAGACATGGCAGATGCAACGAGATGGGTAGAGGCTCCGGGGTCAGTGACCTTGTGTCTGAGCAAAAGCTCCTTGGCCCAGTTGTAGATGGGGAGCTGGACGGAAGATCCAGCACCAGTTCTCAGAATGGCAGCGTCAACTCCTCGGTAGAGACCCTTGAAGCCCTCGGCTCCGTAGATCTGTCGGAATCCATCTCCGATGGTCTTGTAATAGGTCTGGGCTCCGACCTTGAATGCAGGGGAGTAAGACTGTTGTCGAGTCTTGATCAGATAGAAGGGCGATCCGGCAATAGCTCCCATAATACCAGAGAGGGCACCGGAAGCCACGTTAAGGCCGATAGGATTCTCCTTGTCGAGATCAATGTTACAAATGTTGGCAATCGTCTTTCTGGTGGGTTCGTACAGACCCAATCGGCAACCGTTGAGACCAATCTGGTAGACGTATGCACTGAAGAGACCGGACTGGAGACCCTTGATTCCTTCGGACTTGTAGATCTTCACCAGGGCCTGCAGAGGGCTTGTGTAGACCTTCTTGGCCTCTCCTCGAGCAGCGAGCTCTCCTTGCAGCTGCATTCGGGTCTTGACCAACTCGATGGGGTTAGTGACTGTGACGGCTCCACAAGCAGCAATAGCACCGGCCACAAATCCACCGAGAGTGGAGATCTGCTTGGGTGGTTGCTTTTGCTTGTCCAGAATTACGGCCATGATGTGTGTGTGTAGTGTTTGTGTGGAAGGTGGTTGTCTTGGGGTCGACGAGGTTGGTTATTACTTCGGACTTGCTTTCCTGATCTGGTGAGCGGAACCGGAGTTAACGGAAAGAGGGATCTGTGTCGTTGGAAGGGTTGTAGGAAGCGAACTTGATGTGTCGGGTCCGTGGATGATGGGTCTTGAAGATGGATGCGAGTGAATAAGATGCTAAGAAGCGTTTCGGGTGTCGATATTTTAGGTCCGTGCCAACTTGCATTTTTCACCACTCAAGCTTTACTTTGTCTGGGGGTGACTCTTAGGCTCTAACTATGAGGTTGCAGCGTTATAGTGGGCGATGTCGGCAACCGGAGATAGCGGTACGGCTTTATCTGGCAGCCGATTCCGCTGCGGAGAGGTGTGCGATATCGGGAGGTTTACTAAAGTCGACTACGATTTTCTCCGCCTGCCTCATCGACCTTACATTCTTCATACAGCTCTTCTTTTAGGCGTGTGGTCGATTTTTCATATCTCCAATATTATTCATTGTCCTTGCTCTCCCTTGTATAGCCGGAAGACCGTTGTTCGTATGTAGCCCTGTCTTGTCACCTGCAAGCTCAGTTTGTTGTCCTACTGATGACCTCCTGTGACCCTAAACGCGTTATTTTCTAGGGTGTATAATATGGAGAAAAGCGTTACCTCCGATAACCACATTTATGGCCCGTTACCCGGTCGCGTGTGCAGTCATCCTACTTCTGTTTCTGTAGTTGTAAGCTGAATATCATCACCAGCACTGGCGGTTAAAATGCCTTCTGTTTCCCCACACTTGACGCGAGGTATCATGTCCAGTAACCGAATAGAACACCGAGAAATGCCAACTGTGCAGGCAAACTTTAATGGGTCCGAAACCCTGGACCCACTGTCTTACTTGTAGTCTACTGATAGTGCAGCGGTGTTCGAGTCCCGCTTGGGGTGTTGCTAAGCTCTTCTATTCGATGCGGATCCCTCAGAAATAGGTTATGAGCCGGTTTTGTTCAGAACGACGCTAGATGTGAAACAGTCACGAGAGGTTATGAGTACATGTATTGAATCATAGATGCATCTTATTCGTACACATTGTAGTAGCCGTAAGCAGTCAGAGACTGAACAAGTAGACACCACTGAGTACGCGAGGACTACAATAGGTAAGAACACGGTGCCTGTCCAACGTCGAAGCCATTGCTGATCAATTACGCATGGTAAAGCGGCTGAAAGTCTTGCCTCCAAAACCTCATGCTGTTGAAAGTCATCTTAGATAAGTGGGGTAGTTATAGCAATTGCGAAGAACAGATATCAGAAACCCACAAGAACTCAGCCAAAAAGTGACCTGACATCCAAGATGTTCTCAGCTCCCAAATCGCCTCATCATCGCAGCCTAGAGATTAACAGGACTCTATCGATACACTCCAACGTGCCTGTGGGGTGCATATTCACATGCAGAAACTTGGACTATGATAATAACTCTAACGGGGATTTATAACCCATCTCAGGCTGTACTCATCCCACCCTCTATCCACAATTACACCATGTCTTTCTTCCTCAATCAGCTTAACGAGACCACTCTTAACGTCCAGGGCGACGAGGGAGTCCAGTTCTCCGTCGTTGGCGGTCTGGGCACATTGGCCTCAGCCTATGCCTCGTACCTCATGTGCACGCGAGTCCCTACCTCCAACAAGACCTGGCTTGCTGCCACCGTCGCATCTCTGCTCATCTCAATTGGAAACCAGTACCAGTGTCAGTTCACCCCCGGATCCCCCGCCAACTCTTCATACATTGGTCGACTTCCCTGGACCGTTCTGCGAGCGGCCTTCCTGGCTGTTGTCTATGGCCAGCTCAATCTTGCGGGTACGAAGTTCACTTGGGCTGCCGGCAACCCTCTGCACATTCCTGCCCTCTTCCTGGCCAGCTATGTGCTCAACGAGATCGGAAACGTCCTCCGAAAGCCTCTCCCCAAGCCCGTTGTGAAGGACGAGTAAACCTCCTCACATATATCTATAATGACAATGCACGACCATCTCAACCAACAGAGCTGTACTAGCCACGCTCACCTGACAGGTCTTCAAATTCTGCAGGGAGCGGAGGCATAACAGGCCCATCAGGGCCTCTCTCAATGTCCTCGATCTGGTTCCAGAAGGACAAACTTCCCTGCTTACGGTCAAAGGGAGGCTTGGATCCCGTAGCTTCCACAGCTCGGATGAACTTCTCAACAATAGCTAATCGTAAGATCGGTGGGTACACCTTGTCATGGTACAGAACCGTGTCTGTGAAGTTCGTGTCGAAGCGTAGCTTTTCGATCTTGTGACAACTGTCGGCCTCGATGAAGTAGTAGAGAAAGGACTGGTCGTAGAGTAGGAGACTGGCAAGAGTAGCGTCGTAAGTTTTTAGGTACGCAGCAAGCTGCGGATAGAATTGCTGATACAGATCTCGTCTCCAGTTGCGAAACACTGTACCAACCGGGAGCCCTGTCCACGGCGTCATGTCCTCGTAGTACGACACTGAGAACAGTTTGATTGCAGGGAAGTCGTTTCGGTCGAAGAACATGGTTGTGATGGCGGAGTCCAGATGGACATGCTGGATCAGAGGTGCACAGGTTCGTAGAGGTGGAACGTAGCCTGCGTAATAATGGACGTCTCTCCAGACGTCAGCTGCTAACAGTTCGTAGAGCTGTCGGTTGACACATGATAGTCGTGATAAGTCCTTGAAGTCGAGATGAGCCGCCACTAGTGTGATCAGTTCGGCTGGAAGTTGCATGATCTAGCTCTTGTACGAGTACGAGTAGATGGTTGGATGTTGTTGCAGGATATTAGCCTTATGCATGTAGCACTGCGCTTGGGGGATCGAAGGGTGTCACAGATACAAGAGCGAAGGTGCAAACAGGAGAAAAACGTTAAGAGGCAGGATTTTCTGCCATTCGTAGCTGCACCAATTGAACGGTTGCGTTTGCCATTCTGTAGCCAGCTGTATGTGTACCATTCTAATATTATTGGCACCTCTACGCTACTCCTACAATGCCTATAGTGATAGTTAGTAGCTAGCTGCCCAGTCCGTCTTTCATCAACAATTGATTGAAGAATCCGACTCAACATATAGTAATGATATACACAGAAGTTCGCCCAGAGCGCAAATTCCTCTACAGTAATGTATCAAGAATGTGCTACTACTTGCACCGAACCTCATCACACCCTGCACCGTCTCTTCAATCGGCTTCTTCAACCTCCCAAACATAAGGTTCTAAAAGTCCAAGAAATCATCACGATCTAAACTACAGTCTGAACAGTTTCACCGTCGCACCACATGCACATTTTCAAGAATCTGACGGAGCCGACGGCAGTGACACACTGTCTGTCGTGCAACTTCACTGGGGAGAGGAATCTGGTGCTGGTCAAGGGCTCGCAGCTGCTCCAAATCTTCCGATACAAGGATGACATCGCCACGAAAGATGGAGCTCCTCGACTCGAGCTCATCACTGAGTACTACCTGGATGGAACCGTCACAGGCTTGACCCGAATCAAAACAGTCGACAACTACGACGTGGACTCGCTCTACATCTCTGTCAAGCACGCCAAGGCAGTGATTGTTGCATGGAATGCTGGCAGCTTCACTCTCGACACAAAATCGCTACATTACTACGAGAAGGGTCTGGTCGAAAGCAACTTCTTTGAGCCAGAGTGCTCTTCTGTCGCAGTATCCGATGAGGCTAACTCGTTCTACACCTGTCTGCTTTTCCAGAATGATCGAATGGCATTTCTGCCTATCATCGAGAAGGGCCTGGATGAAGACGAGATGCCAGACAGCGGCCAGGTGTTTGATCCCTCCTTCATTGTGAAGGCATCGAAGCTGGATAAGCGTATCGAGAACGTGATGGACATTTGCTTTCTGCATGAGTACCGGGAAACGACTATGGGTATCCTTTTCCAGCCTAAGAGAGCTTGGGTGGGTATGAAGAACATTCTCAAGGACACTGTGAGTTATGCTATCGTCAGTGTTGACGTTCACCAGAAGAACTCCACAGTGATCGGTACATTGAATGGCTTGCCAGTGGATGCCCAGAAGGTCATTCCTCTGCCTGCTCCTCTCGGTGGATCGCTGATCATCTGCGCCAACACAATTCTCTACATTGACTCTTCAGCAAGTTACACAGGTGTCATGGTCAACAACACACATCGACAGAACTCTGATCTGGTTGTTTCGAGGGACCAGTCGAATCTTGATCTGCGATTGGAAGGTGCTGAGGTATGCTTCATTCAAGAGCTGGGTAACACTGCAGTCTTGGTGACCGAGGATGGTCAGTTTTTCAGCCTGCTGTTCAACAAGGACGGTAGACGTGTTGCAAGTCTCGAGCTGCGATCTATTGAGCCTGATGACTTCATCTTGTCCCAACCCTCCTCTGTGGCAGCTGGCCCTGATGGAACCATCTTTCTGGGATCCAGAGCCGGAGACTCGCTCTTGGTCAAGTGGTACCACGGAGAGGCCGAGAGTCAACCTGACGAGCCTATGGATGACGGAAACGAGTCCGACGATGATCTTTACGGCGGTGACACAGCTCAGACGGAGGACACAACTAATCGTCCTCTCAAGCTTCGTCTCGCTGATCGTATGCTCGGTATGGGACCCATGCAGTCACTGGCTCTGGGTAAAAACAGAAACAGCCGAGGTGTCGAGTTTGTCACTACTACAGGCGTTGGTGCCAACTCTTCTTTGGCCATTCTTACGAGTGCCTTGATGCCTTATAAGCGCAAGTCTTTGTACAAGGACATGCCTGGCGGCCAGTTCTGGTCGGTGCCGGTGCGCTTTGAGGAGGAAGGAGAGGTTGCTAAGTCGCGAACTTACGTCGTCTCATCTGACAGCGAGAACTCGTATTTGTACTATGTGGATGCTGCTGGAGTCATCGAGGATGTTTCTCTGAGTACGAAGAAGAAGAAGACCAAAAAGCATTTCGTATCGAACGTCCCTACAATCTTCTCTTCCTCCATGCTCGATTCGGCGCTTCTCCAGGTCTGTTCCGAAACTGTTAACATCTATGATGCCAAGATTGGACAGCCTCACAAGTACTCACTCCCTCAGGGCACCACAGCCGTGGAGGCTCGTGTGCTTGACAACTATGTATTTGTGTTGCTGTCTGATGGCCAGGTGAAGGTGTTGGAAGCTGTGAGCATTAACAAGAGACCATTCTTGAAGGCAGCCCAAATCACTATTGAGCCTGCCAGTGAGTCCAAGGCCATCAGCATGTATGCTACAAACTCGTCTCTTGCTTTCGGCGCACCCAGCAAGAAACGTACACGTGAAGGATCCCCTGCACAAGACTCCCGACCCGTCGTCGTGGTTTGCTACACTGATGGATCTCTCTTGCTTCAGGGACTGAACTCCGACGATCGTCTTATCCTGGACGTGTCTGATCTGTCGGGCTTCATCAAGGAGAAGGATGGCCAGCTGTATGACGTCCCTCTCGAGCTGGTGGACATTGCATTGAGTCCTCTTGGAGACGACAACATTCTTCGAGACTATCTGGTTCTTCTGACACCCCACCAGCTTGTCGTTTACGAGCCTTATCATTTCAATGAGGAGCTACGTTTCCGAAAGATATTCCTTGAGCGAACCCCCACAATCAATTCTGATAGACGACTTGCACAGGTTCCTCTTATCAACGGAAAACACACACTTGGCGTGACAGGTGAAACCGCGTTCGTCTTAGTCAAGACTTTGCATACGTCTCCCCGCCTTATCGAGTTTGGTGAAGCCAATGGTGCAGTCGCTTTCACTTCCTGGGATGGCAAGTTCGCATACCTGACAAATGACGGAGAGGTGGCAGAGTGCAGGTTTGATAACACCTTCTCTCTTGAGACCAACCTACCCGTCAAGCATGTTCCTCTCTGTGGAGAGACTATTTCAAAGGTCACTTACCACGAGACCATGGACGTTTATGTCATTGCTACTCACAAGACTGTACCCCACGTTGTCCGTGATGAGGACGACGAGGTGATTGACAGTCTCACTCCCGATGTTATGCCCGCCACTACTTACCAGGGTGCTATTCGAATCGTCAACCCATACTCGTGGACCGTCATTGACTCTTACGAATTTGAGATGCCTGCCGAAGCCGCTCTGTGCTGTGAGTCTGTCAAGCTGTCCATCTCTGATCGAAAGTCACAGAAGCGAGAGGTTGTGGCTGTTGGAACAACCATTCTCAGAGGTGAAGATCTTGCTGCTAGAGGAGCTCTGTACCTCTTCGACGTCATCGAGATTGTTCCTGAGAAGGAGCGACCTGAGACTAATAGACGACTCAAAAAGTTGGTGCAGGACCGAGTTCGAGGTGCCTTTACTGCCGTCTGCGAGGTGTCCGGTCGACTCCTAGCTGTTCAGGGCCAGAAGCTGCTTGTTCAGGCTCTGCAGGATGATCTCACGCTCGTCCCTGTGGCATTCCTCGACATGCAGACCTATGTGGCCGTTGCCAAGAGTTTGAACTCCATGCTTCTGCTTGGTGATGCTACACGATCGGTCCAGTTCGTGGGATTCTCCATGGATCCTTACCAGATGATCCCGTTTGCTCGAGATCTGCAACGAGTGTTAGTCACCACCTGTGACTTTGCTATCGAGGGCGAGAATCTGACGTTCGTTGTTGCTGATCTTCAAAAACGACTTCACATTCTCGAGTACGACCCCGATGACCCCCAGTCGTACTCTGGAGCCCGTCTCTTGAGACGTTCTGTGTTCTACTCGGGCAAGGTAATTGATGCCTCGGCTATGGTGCCCATCAGCGACGACCGGTTCATGGTCATTGGTGTGTGCAGTGATGGATCAGTTACTGACGTCGTGCCTTGTCCTGAAGATGCTTACAGACGTCTCTATGCTATTCAGACCCAGATCACCGACAAGGAAGCCCATATCTGTGGCCTTCATCCTAGAGCCTACAGATACGATCCCATCTTGCCAGGCACTGGTAACAGTCCCCATAGACCCATGCTCGATGGCCACACCCTAATTCGGTTTGCTAACCTGCCTCGAAACAAGCAGAACGTGTATGCCAACCGTCTGGGTCAGCGATACCAACAGCTGATCTGGAGAGATCTTGAACTCATTTCGGACCTGTTCAAGAAATGTATTTGAGTCCGTTTATGAAGCAATAATGTATTTTATGATTTTGATGATGTCAGTAGCTATTGTAGATTGCAAGGTGTGGTACTTATATATGCTCGAGCAAGTATGTTGACAGCGACAGTATGACAAAACGAATTACTGCACACACTATAGACACGGAAACAAGTTTCCACTTTTCAAACAATTTCATCAATACGAGATAAAACGCGTATCCTGTTACGTCATCGAGGCGCTGATGACACCCCCCATATAGTTCGATGAGTGCATATGTAACCACCTGCATAACCTTCGTCACCAAATCAAAACTTCTCAACCAGAAACCATTCTCGACATGGCTACTCGGAAAGCTGCCAAGACTAAGGCCAATGGACCGGCTCCCGTGCCCAGCGGACCTTCCCAGGTGCTTGCAGTTGTCTACGGCTCGCTGCTGTTGGTATACCTTCGGTTCATCTTCTCCGCTGGCATCACAGAGGACCCTGCCAAGGTCATGACACAGGCGCTCCCCGGTCTGTTGCTGTTACATATGGGCTACTGTGTGCTTGTGTTGGGCAACAAGCCCGGCCGAAAGATCGGAACCGACGTGTCCACAGCTCTGATCGCCGCTGTGCTGTCCGGGTTTTTCTCGGTCATCATTTTCGGCCTCCTCGTGTTGTTTGGAGCCCCTGCCATCTCCCTGGTTCAAAACACATTCGTATGTGCCATGCACATGTCGATTCTGGCCGTGCTGCCTCTCTTTTTCACATACCACCTGGACTCCAAGGTGTGGGCCGACATCATCGCCATGCGACGTCCTCTGGACCACGTCTATGCAGCATCCGTGTGCACGCTCATCGGTGCCTGGCTGGGAGCTGTACCCATTCCTTATGACTGGGACCGTCCCTGGCAGCAGTGGCCCATCACCATTCTGGCTGGAGCATACCTCGGCTACTTTGTCGGCACTGTTGGTGGTATCACATTAGAGCTGGTCAAGTCTCTGTACTCTAAGACGAAGAAGACAGAGTAAGCTGATGGAGTCGACGCAATTGACAATCCTGGGGTCGATAGAGGCCTGTTTTGGCATTATAATGAAAGAAACGGAAAGCATACGAGAGGCTGAGGGTAGAAGGGTGTAGAGCTTGGTGCAGGGGTGTTACAGAAACGAGTTCAATCCAGATCTGTCACAGATGTCAGCTCCAATGCGTCATTCTGGCCGGCTATTCAAGCCAAACTTGATACTTAACCGAG
This sequence comes from Yarrowia galli, assembly GCA_900519055.1. Classification (NCBI taxonomy): domain Eukaryota; kingdom Fungi; phylum Ascomycota; class Dipodascomycetes; order Dipodascales; genus Yarrowia; species Yarrowia galli. Next base: position 3,861,315 of record ULGS01000005.1, read on the forward strand.
CGTAGTAAGCAGCGGCTGTTAGTAAGTGTACTGGTACGTCCAAATGTCATTTTACAGATTGTGCCTCGATATTGTGTACAGCTGGCAGAAACTACGATAGGAAGGCTGGTAAATCCAAAGGCGTAGATGGGTGGTCAGAAACGTTGCCGTTGCTGTTCTAGGGTCACACTACTGCGTGTTATTACTGGTTAGTTGGTTTCAAGTGAGACCAAACGCGTGTACGTACTACTGTACAAGTACGGAGTACTACCGGTGCAAGTACTTGAAGGAAGAGCACAATACCTCAGCTCAGTTGATCGTGTCTGCCATTTTCAGACATCCACTGTACAGTACATACTCCGTACTTAGCCCCGGTCACCACTGTACCAGCGAATGAGTAAGAATGATCACGTTATCAATCAACTTGTCATTCTTGTGGGCATTGTTTTGCTTCTCAGTCATTAGTGTTGAGCTACTGAAGGGCTCATTTTAGCGACTTGACTCGGTGGCCACCGCAACTTGTGCTAAGGCGACCATACCCGACCGTTAGGAGCAGGGGAGAACAGAGCCCCAAGAATTCATTCCCCAATGAGTCAACTTAGCCGCCTACACTGTACCATGCAAATCCCCATGAGCCAGAGTGAAACAGCTAATTACAGCGGCAGCCTTCAGCTGGCTGGAAAGACAACTGTAAACAGAGTTGACTGATTTGTTATATTTTTAGGCACAATAGCTGTCACGACTGTCATTGAGAATATTGTGGTGGATATTATAATAGCAAATGACATTTAGTGATCCTTCGGCGCCCATGCCACTTTCAGAAGGTCTGCCTATTTGGGCAGGCTTGCATGCTTGGCACATTCTTGGCCACATAGAAGAAGAGAAGTGGGTGCGATCATCATCACAGTCTCTATGCCCCAATGACTCGTAAAATTACAGATGTGTTGCACTCAAATCAAAAGAAACCGCAACAGCCGGGCAAAAAGGTTGCCGAGGGCCAACTTCACAGATCCCGCAAAGCTTTACCGTTCAATTTAGTGGCTCTTTCGGTTTTTAACGGGAAGCCAAACACAACATTTCGTATTGGGTGAAACCAATATAACTGGGTGCAGAAGCATCGAACCAGGTGGATGACAGGTCCTGGAAAAACACTTACGATCAGAGATGGAAAAGATGTAAGCATGTGGGCATGCTCGGCATGTCATTCCAATGTTTGTGGCTCTTCACACGCGCGTGTCGCGTCTCCTTTTGGGCGATCTTTTCACCCCTTTCTGTCACCCAATCTCCTTGTAGGTTGCCATACATTCCTCCTGTACACTCCCCCATTGTGCCTTTCAGCCCTGCTGCATTTGTAACTCTAACATCTGCCAAGTGCGGTAGCGAGAAGATGGTCTAGGCATGGGGATATGTCTCCTAGGTCGCCTGTCAAGGGAAATTGGTCTCTATGGGTATATTTTTAGCACATCTTTGAGGTGTTTTTCGAACACCCTTAAGCGCCTCTGGAACCTCAAGAGCTTGTCCAGTCCCCAAGGTCAATCTCCACCCAATATAAGGCAAAATATACCTGGCTCCTTGTGGCGTCCTGCATGATAGTCCTTTGTTTCGAAACTTACCCAAGCCTGTTGAAAACAGCTAGTGAGCCGCTAGCGCCTTTGTTCCATGTGTCGCGTTCCTGCGATAGTCCTATATACAAGCGTAGTCCTTTCCTCCTCCTAACCTCCTCTTTTTCATCATCACACTCGTTCGTTCACCACACTCGCTAACCAAAATGCAGTTCTCCATCGCCGCTGTTGCCCTCTTCACCCTGGCTGCTGCTCAGTCCTCTACCAAGCCTAAGCGAACTGTCTACGAGACCATCACCTCTTGTACTGGTGAGTGCTCTCTGATTGCTGAGCCCACCTTTGGTCTCCTCGGCAAGAACCAGACCGGATTTGCTAACGCTACCTCTACCGGCGTTGCCAACTCCACCGTCCCCGTGGTTTCCTCTACCCCCATCAAGGTCAACTCCACCACTAAGTCTTTCGTCAACTCCACCATTGCTAAGACCACCTCCGTTGTCTCCTCTACCAAGGTCAGCAACGTGACCTCCTCCTCCGCCAGCGGCTCTACTTCCGAGGCTGCTGCCACCACCTCTGTTGCCTCTGCCTCTGTGGCCGTTCCCACCACTGCCGGCTCTGCTACCGCCGAGGGTGCCAACATGGGTAACCTCAACACCGTTGGTGCCGTTGTTGCCGGTGCTGCCATCATGGCCGCTCTTCTCTAAGCGCAAAAACATACACACCGTATCTTCCAATCATTATTTAATAGGTATTTTTATTCATTTCAACAGACACCCTACCATGTCTCGTATCGTACATCTTCTCGTAGGTAGCTCCTTGTTCGTGAGAACGTGTTGTAATTTGTAACAGCCAAGACTACTCCTTATGCATAGCGGAGTCTGCACATCGAGTGCCAGACATGATGCAAAGCCATGGAAGGACATGTCTCAGACAGTGGAGGAAAGAATGCTCCCAGGATAGTGTCCTTGCCTTTTCATGTTACCTTGATGGTGCCCAGGTTGGCAATGAACTGTGATATCAAAATAACTACCATGACAACGCCCAGCATGACATGGAAGGCGAGAACCAGAACAGCCCCGTTCATAGCGGGAACGGTTTCATCCAGAACATCAAGCTCGAAGTCGTCCTCATTTTCATAGTCAGCATTCTCCCCCGGATCGGGGAAGTGATCGTAATACGTGCCGTTATCAATCATGTATCGCAGTTCTCTGATTCGTTTTACCCACAGAGCCGAGGCAAGCAATCCCATCAGATACTGAATGCCCACCACAGAGGCCAGAAAGTGGTTGAACCAGGTCCTCTGCACTCTTTCCAGGGTATCCAATGTGTACTTCGGTAGAGCAATCACCAACCAAAAGGGGAACGATAGAAGCAATGGCGGTCTGTCGTGATACATTGTGAACGAGACGTATTGTCGCTGAAGGACGTTCAGTTGGTACATACAGCATCCTGTGTACCAAATACTGAACACCAGCACCAAAATGTCCAATGCTGCCATTACATTCGCGGTGGCGATATTTCAGAAAACCACGGGTGAGAGTTGTAATAGGAGAATCTCAAGCGATGAGTGGATCTCTGCCGGTCGTGTCCGTGTTTCTGTTTGTTGTTGCAATGACGTTCCAAGATTGAAAGTGAGGGACTAAGATGCTGTCCTCCCGAATCAGATAGAGTTGAGATTCTAGGGGCGTGATGGAATGCACATTGCATCATGATGCATGAGACGGATGGTATCAGTTTATCGGACATGGTCGGGCATGAGCTTTCAAATACGTATTTGTGTAGATTTTATCGTGTTCTAGCTAAAGTCTATGTTTTGCGAGACGCGACTTCTTCTGGTTATCCCAACAAAATAGCAGTTTTCTCTCCAAGTCCAGGTCCTGCAGTTGCTCGGACAGCAAGCAGACCCATTGCCATTTCATTTGCAAATGCAGAGTTTGTTTTGTCGACCAGCGATGCAAGGGATATCAAAACACCCTCCACAGTTTCCTTTTCACGTTTGTTGTTTCTGATCTCCTCCTCCTCCTCCTCCTCCTCGTCTTCACTGTCACTGTCTGCATCGTCGTCGTAATCGACATACTCAATCTTCTGTCCCTTGAACGGAATGACATCCAGGATATTTTGGGGAGCAACGAAGTGTTTCTTGTTGGCAAACTTGGGGAGCTCTTTCAAAGTGCCTTGGAGCTTCAGGTAGCCTGCACCACCAAGATCCTCATACCGCACTCTCGCAGCAACCTCCTTGGGTCTCTCAACAGTCTTAGCACTGCGTCGGATGTACGAGTAATACCGTGCTGAGTCATCCATAGCACTGATCTTCTTGCTCATCTCCTCGAGGGGCACCCAAACACCAACTCCGGCCAACGCACGCGACTCCACATTTATACCTTCTGGGAAAGGATAATCATCAATATCCTGTTCAGAAATGGTTGACGATTCGGGATCCAACACAAAACTGGGATGGTACTCCCCCTTATACTTCATCTTCACGCAGTCTGGAATGTAGTATCCCATGTAGTAGTAAGGCGCACCCAGCGCTCTAGCCAGCGCAATCTCTCTCATGGCAGCCACCTTGCCCAACCCCCACTGGGCATAATCAGGATCCCACAGGAAGTAAACTGAAGACACGCACAAAGGCAGAATGTCCAAAACTGCCATAGCGACGAGCTTACCATTGTGGTAGTATAATTGGTGGTATCCTCCTGACAGCCTGTCTGGAACATTCAGGCCTTCACAGACATCCCTCGTAGAATCGGTGAAACTGTCGGAGCACAGAAAGCGGCGGAATCCAGCCTCGGTGATGTCGTCAGGGCCGTCGTTGTGAACATGTTCCTGGTACTTGGCGTATAGGTCATACTTTTCCCTAGTGAACCGATTGGGCTCAAGCCTCGTTTTGAATGCGTCTGTCTCACCCTCTTGGATCTTTGCTACCAGATCAAACTGGTTGTTCTTGCCCGAGTTCTTCCCTCCCTTGCCCTTATCGGTGACATGATTGGTCCATCTGTTGAGCACACCCCGTTGGCTCTTGCTGGCCTTGAAATCCTCCACATTGAGTCGTATCGTATATTGCGAGCAGCATGAGTTGGCCAGGTCGGGCTTGTAAATGTAGTTGCCAGATCGTCTGAATCCCCGATCTATGAGTGCTTGATACTGAGCGGCTGTCATCTGAACGGAGTTGAACGAGAACAACGTTCCTTGAGGCTCTGCTCCCTCTTTATCCTTGCAGTAGCCGCATGTCTTTCTTGTCGAAAATAGCGCGTTCGATATGATGTTCATGGTGTTTGTGAACGATGACGAAACGACATCTCTCATCAAGGGCTGCATGAGATGCATGAACGCTAATTGTAGCACTAGCTGCTGCAAGTCAGGAGGTTGGGCTACGGCCACTAACAGTGAGTATTGTATTCAATCGTTTATTCCGTTAGATAATTTATATATTGACATGTGACTTATACAGGTGACACATTCTTGTCTTTTTGAGTATGTTCAAGAGCTCAGCTGTGGAGACTCTTAGTTCTGATCTCGGTCAAGCTTCACTCGGGTGAAGTAAGAGAGGATGGACAGATCGTAGATGACCTTGAGAGAACCAGCAGCAACAAAGGCAATCCACTGCTTGTCGTGTCGTGCAAGGTATCCGGTAATGTAAGGACCAGGAAGCTGGGCCAGAGTCTTGATGGTTCCGACCCATCCCATGACCAGAGTTCGCTCGTTCTTGAGCACCACAGCGGACAGGAAGGCCTGTCGAGGAGCAACATCCATCTGGGCGGTGCAGGCTCGGATAGCGAGAATGGTGATGACACCTCGGACGGTGGAGGGAACGGGCAGCAGAATGATCAATGCAGAGGAAGGAAGATGGGTGACGACCATGGTCAGAAGAGGACCGAGACGTCGAGAGATACCGGATCCAACAAGGGTGGCCAGGGCTGCCACGATACCAGTGACAAAGAAGACGGAACCGAGGTAACCGGTGGAGATCTCAAACTTTCGCTGAATGTAGTAGGAGATCCAGGAGAAGTTGGCGAGAGACGAACCCATGGAGTCGATGGCAAACAGAAGACAAAGGGTAGTAATGATCTTCTGGGACTCGGGGGAGATGTTGGGGAGCAGCTTTCGCAGACCGCCTCGCTTCTGGACGTTGTTTCGCACCTCGGCTCGTTCCTGAGTGGCGTTCTCCTGATCGTTGGAGAGAAGGGGCTCGGTCTCCTCAGCGGGATCCTCGACCTTTCGAGACAGGAAGCAGGAGGCAACGAACTTGACAAATCCAATGGCAGCATAGGTCAGAAAGACGGTCTTGTAGGCCTCAAGTTTAGTGAACTGGTACTTCTCCTGGGCAATTTGGACAGTCCAACCACCGATAAGGGCACCCAGGGCAGCTCCGAGGGATCCCAGAAGAGTGTACCACGCAAAGACATCAGCTCGGGCCTCAAGGGTGGTGAGCTGGGCAAGAGTAGACTCCTCAATTGCACGGAAGGGTCCAACCTCGGCACCAGAGGGAGAAATGACACCGCAGATGGCAGCCAGCAGAAGAAGGTAGTAGTTGGACTCGTGGAAGAAGACGAGACCAGACAGAGTCATAAGACCAGCTCCAATGAGGAGCACATTCTTTCGGCCAAGTCGGTCACCGTATGTAGTAAGGAAGAGGGAGAGACCAACGTCTCCGGCAAGAGTAAGAGACATGAACAGACCGGTCTTGTCCTGAGAGAAGCCATGGGCATCGAAGAACTGGGCCAAGATAACGGAGATCTGGCCAAAGGCCATGAGTCGGAAGAACCGCATCAGAATGAGGGCGTGGACGTCCCATGACGACTTGAGCACCGGGGTGAGACCCAGGGTGTCACCGATGTATCGAAAGGCGGCCATTGGTAGTTATTCAGAGAAGGTGCGTGAAGTGTGCGCGATTGTCGGTTCTGAACCTAGCAAGCTGACTAGTTCCGTATATCCTTGAGGTTGGCGTACAGCGAGGACCGTTACTTGAAGAGAGTGTCAGCGATTCGACGGGGGTACCAAACTTTTCAGGGAGTGCGAACAGCAAGCTAGAGCGATCTATATAACTCCCAGAACGCCAATGTCTCGTTGCTCCACTTTGCGCCTCGTAGCTGCACGTCGTAAACTCAGTTGCATAGTGTGGGTGGGCCTCCACTGGCAATTTATGAACCTATTTTGCCTTTGGTCTCTCTGGTTCTGTGGTTTCTTTTGCGAGATTTGCGGGTAAGCGCACCAATGTGCCTGCCAAGAACGTGGGGGTCACTTGTTGAAAGGTTGGTGAGGTTCAGAGGTCAAGTATTTAGTCTCATTACTGTTACTGTTACTGTGGTATCGCTGTATTGTGGTGTTTATCTCTGGGCGGCAAGTGCAAGTGCTGCTCTTTTTGGTGATCAATGACACTGGTTCCAACCTAAAGAACAAGACGAAGAATACATTAGACAACGAAAGATATGGATGAGTCAAAAACGGTCGACAATGGGCATCTCCAGTCCTATAGGAAAGGTTCGCGCCAGAGGCGAACACGGTTTATCCAAGAAACGCCGTACATGCAGCTGAGACTGATCGACATACGATTGTGTGCCGTTGCTAATCCACGATCTTTTCATCCAGAGTCGAAGTTGCTCGTGTTGTAATAGCACTACGATGTGCGGCAGACTCTTAGCCACACAAACAACCGGAAGGGTTCCCCCTAATGTATTGCACATGTACACCCCATGCCATAAACCGCACAGAACATGCTGCGCCAGGTGGGTCCTTTGACACCCTTCCAATGGTATGAAAGTATACCAAAAACGTGCGCCGACGTTGGACTACTCGTGAATTATCATACAAGCATTTAAAATCGAGCCCCTGGGATAGGTTGGGTTACATGCGTCAACCCAATTCCTTGTTGATGTAGACTGATTGAGAGATTGATCTGATTGGTGATCTATAGTTCATTGTAATCGTGTCAACAATAAATCTATCGAATCGTACGACGGAAAGACGAATGAATACATGCAGGAGAGGCAAACGACTGTTGGGTCCAATTTAGCATCCAACAACTCTAGACTGTGTCTGGCGGTCTACCTACATTCCAGCTATTCGAACTTGTAGTAGCTATAGCTAAATACCGATCTAAACCTCTCAGACAGACTACAGGAACCCGATGTGAGGTTAGATAAGAGCTGCGGGCCATAATACGATATAAAACTGAATGTTCGGGGAGCCAGTGGACAAAAGTGCAACTTGCGAACAGATCCATTCCGTGGAAAGCCAAACAACTCTGCTAACAGATGCTTCTACAGCGTAAAACTGTACACTCCCATTTGCTTATGCTGGGATGACTATGCGCTACATACGCACATTCTTCAAGTTGTCACGCTACATCTACGGATAAAGTGAAGGTTACAGTTGCAATAGGTTGTGAGTGGAAATGTATTCAAAGAGTCCGATTGTTTATGTAGAAGCTGCTTCGCTGATGGGGGTTCGACAAGCGGAGCAGCAGAGAATCACCATGCCCTCAATCACCCGAACCTTGAAGTTCTGCGATCCACACTTCTCGCACACCAGGGAGGCCTGCTCGGTGAGCTCTTCCTGCTCCTCCTGATCGTCGGTGTCGTCATCCAGCTCCTCGTCGGAGTCCGTCATCAGAACAGAGTTGGATCTGACACTGCCAGTAGGCTCAATCTCGTGACCGTCCTCGTCATTGACGTGGATCTCTGGAACCGACTTCTCGGGAGAGAATAGAGAGTCAGCAGTGTGTCTGGACACCTGGGAGATACCAGAGGTGGAAGACTTGCGTGCCCGAGGGAAGGTGGAGGGGTCCATGATGATGTGGTTGGCGCTGGAAAGACCGTTGGCAATCACACCAAAAGGAGCCGGTCCTGTGCTGGTAGACGCCCCGAAACTTTTTCGGTGAATTGATGTACCTGGTGAAACTGCAGGAGATCTCACTCCTCGGGAGAATCGGTTCCAGGCGGATGTAGATGATGATCTGGAAGATCTGCCTCGAGGAGATGACCTGCCAGAGGCACCACCTATGCTGTTCAGCGATCGTCGCGACTGGATGAAAGATGCAGAGTCCTCGGCGAGCTTTCTCTTAGTGTACGCAGAGTCCTGTCGGAACACCTTGATCTTGCCCGAGTAGTCGGCAGCCACAATTATGTGACCGTCATGATGAGGATAGAGTGCTTTCTCGGGGATCATGTCATTCTGTCCCAAAACAACCTTAGGAGGGTTGACAATGGAGTAGATGGGATCATGAGCCAGATCCAGCAGCTGACGAGTTTGAAGAGGAGCAAATAGTGCAACGGTGACTGTGCTCTGATGTGAGTGGAAGTACTCGTATGCTTTGATTGTTTTTGAGGACACGTGGTTGAGGCCGGTACCACTGTCTGATTTGATGGTGTCCCAAATGTAGGTTCTCTCTCCCTCAGATCCAGAGATGATGAATCTGTAGTCGTCCGAGAAGGAGGCCTTGATCTGAGAATGATCATTGTCCAGACCTCGGTACTTGGCGATGAGAGCCTTGGTTCGGTAGTTGTACAGACGAATGCGCGAATCGTTGGTGGTGATGAGCATCTTGTAGTCGTCCTCAGCTGCCACTGCAGCATGCATGGGGTTATAAATATTGTTGTGAGTACGCGACTTTTTGGGCTCCGTCACCACCTGAATGCCGGTGATTTTGCTCTTGTATGCATGCTTGACCTTTGTAGAGATTCGTACCTGCAGCTGTGTCTGCAGAACGAGCTGATGAGTCTGATAGAAGTAGAGCTGACCTCGTAGACAACCTGCGATGATTGTGTTACCGTTGGGGGTGAATGCAACTGCTGTCACAATGTCGGGCACTTGTCTAGCGAAGGCTACCTGCTTGTCCAGAATAGACCATAGTCGCATTTGCCGGTCCATGGAGCCGGAAACGAAAAACCGGTCATCCTTGGGGTGAAACTCCACACAAGTAACGAAATCATTGTGAGGGAAGCTGGCAATCTCCTCCTGACGGTCAGGGTGCCACAATCTCACGGTCTTGTCCATCGACGAGGAGATGAGGAAGTTATTTTTAGACCATGACAGGTCCAGAATGTCTCCCTCGTGGCCACGGAACTCCTGCTCAGGGCTCTCTTCGAACACAGGAGCGTACATTTTGGTGCCCTTGTTTCCAAAGTAGTCTTCATAGGGCGAGTTTTGAGGTCGAGTGCATACCTTCCACACCCGCAGGACACGGTCCTGACCCGCAGCAGCTAGGTATCTGCCATCAAGAGAGAACTTCATGGCCCAAATGGCTCCAATTGGACTGCTGGAAATGACCTTTTGAGCTTTCTGGCTCGCCAGCCGCGAATTGTCTGGTGCCAGGGGATCGGATGGGTCATGAGTTCGGAGCTCCTGGGCCAGAAATAACCGATCAAAGTTACGTTTCTTCTGGTGACTGGGACGGTGATGGGCCCGAACCTTGACGTACTTGAGATCAGAGAACATAGAGTAGTTAGGCGCGTATCCCATGACATCAGCGCACCATCCTTCTGCTCGTTTATCTTCATCCTGGTCTTGTTCATCATCCTCCTGTTCCTCGGCCTCGATACTCTGACGGCCCGAATTCTTTCGCTTCTGTAGTATTCGCGAAAAGAATCCTCCTCCTCCTCCGTGACTGCTGGCTGTCGCACTGACTGGGGATCGTCTCGAACGACTCAGCTCCCCGCTGTCACGTTTATCTGGGATCACCAGCTTGATGTCTCTGTCGCGTCCGTCCAGGAACGTCTCCTTAGCTGAAAAGAAAGTCGATCCGTAGGCTTCATCCTTGCGGCCCTGTCGTCCTCGTAGAGGAATCTGCTCGGGCTCACTGCTGGCACCCCTATCCTTGTCTTCAAAGTGGAATTGGTTGAGCTGATGGTCCACGTCCTCAGTTTCGGTCCGCACCAAAGCGGCCGGGTGAATGTCGCGAAACTGCACGTTGTCGTCGGCCTCGTCGGAGGCGGAATTGAATGCCGACGAGTGAGAAGCGGCTCTTGACGTGCCTGTTGGCGGAGTGTGAGGCAACGCCAAGGAATGTTTTTTCGGAGAAGTGCCTGCGCTGTCAGGTGCACTGTTGGAGCCGTTGTTGGTGTTGTTAGCGCCGCCGCTCGTGGCGTTGTTCAGAAGCGACCCCACATATTCTCTAATGGCTGCCATTGTCCAGACCTATGGGTCTCGCACGTCTTGTATAACTGTTCCAGCGGGGCGCAGCTAAACAGTTTATACCAGTCTAGCTCCCATGAGTTAAAAGTCGAACCAGTAGGTTTTGTGCGGCGCGAGTGAGACAGGCTAGGAATTCCAACCTTGAAACCTGAGACTCAACGGCAAGTTCAGCCGCTTCGGGTGCGTAAATTGTGGGTGTCAAGTCACGTGACTGTATTTACAGCTTGTTTTCAATTGAATATGTCCACTTCTTTAGTCTTAAGGTCTGCTGTGGTATGTTCAACTGCACCCGATTGTACACACAGGAGGCTTCCTCTCTCGCTGTCCGAAACTTAGGCTTCTCGTTTAGTGTGGAGAGTTCCTTAAGAAAATGATGTACACCCACCATAGGAGTCAAAAGGGGACTTGGAGCATGCAGGCTATCCACTTTGTAGCAATTAAATCCGCAGTGAGGAGAAGGAAATTATCGGAGGGGTCGAGATATTATCGGTACTGACACTTACTGAGTGCTGTATATTACGCCGGGGAAATACGCATAGAGTGAGAGAGACCGTCCCATGAGGGGGCTTCTCGCAGGTCACAGGTCAGCCCATTGTTCTGCACGCGACTTTCTTTCTCTCTCCTCGATGATCATCTCATTGTAGCTTGACGTGAGACGATAGAGACGTTGCTCTGAGACAGAGAAGCCGTTGGACCTTCTACTGATGACTAGCTTGATATTCTGTTCAAACCTGGGGTCTATCAGAAGGCTCTGGAGCCGCGTGCATGGTAATTAACTGTCGTCATCTGAATCCTTGCTTCGCCAAACTAAACTTTGGATTCTTATCTCCTCCAGACTCACAATCGATTGGCAACCTTGCTGCTCGTATCCACCGAAAGCTACTGTATCGGGGCTCACAAGTTCAGTTTGTGCGGAGTTGTGTTCGAGAAGAGAGGGTGGATCGGAAGGTCAGATGACTGGTATCGGGACGGTAGACTTCATAGAACGTGCCTTGTGGGACATTTATGAAGAAGCTATAAATCAGTACCTGCCTCGGTTTTGGATTTTGCCCTAAACTCGAGGCAGCAATAATTCTAGAACAGCTCCACCTATGACGTTTTGGTTCTTCACAGGACCAAGTCCGATACGAGACTCCCCGTGGTATTATAGGCAAGTCAACACGTGGTGTCTTTGGTGTAACGGGCAATCATACACTCAGTGCTCATGATGTTAGGTTGGGGGAAAGGAGGGCTTCTTTGTATGGATGTCTCGGCCGGAATATTTACGCAAGACATGGTTCCCCACAGAAATTAGCTAAATACCGATTTCGTAATTGAGACCCCCTTTCGTGTAGCATCTCGAATCGAACACACGACCTTTGCCCCAAAACTCGAACATTGCAGGCTGGGAGAAGTTCGGATCACGTGAAGCTAGATCTCGAGAGTGTGTGATATTAGCCCCAAAAACACTATTGACAGCGATTTTCAATGATTTGAGAAGACGGGCATGTATAAATCGCGTAAACTGATGTAGAAAGTGCGTAAATTGACCCTTACAACCCCCTATCCACCAACCCACACCAACTTATGTGCTGCTAGTCTTCACACAACTCTAAAGCCAGGGTAACTTAGTTGGTGAAAAATATGCAGACCTTCCATCATCAAGACACAGGTTCAGAAGACATTCGACAGAACACAATGGACGAAAAGTGGGCAGACGACGACGAGTTTTCTACTCCCCAGATCACACAGAACGCCGATGGCACCAAGACCATCGTGACCCATCGAATGGACGATGGCAAGAAGTACAAGCGTTCCGTCACCATCAAGAACCAGAATGTCACAGAGAAGGTGCTCAACTGTGTTGCTGAGCGATCCAAATGGACCAAGTACGGTAAGGAGCTCGGTGCTCCCCCCGGACCCAACCGAATGACCACCACCATTGGTGAAGATATCGTCTTTGTGCTTGGTCTCAAGTCCGATCAGCCCGAGGAGGAGGTCGAGGAGGAGGAAGCTGCTGCTGCTGCTCCTCGTGTTGGAGAGGACAAGGGTGTCAAGTGTCGACTCTGTCAGGGCCCCCATTTCACCTCCAAGTGTCCCTACAAGGAGACTCTTGGTGGTTCCACAGCTGCCGGAGGCATGGGCCGATCTCTTGGTGGAGACGAGGCTGCTGGTGCTGCCAAGAGCGGAGGCTACGTTCCTCCCCATCTTCGAAACAAGGGTCCTGGTGGCCCTGGCGGTCCTGGCGGTGCTCCTGGTGGTCGAAGCGACGACGACGACGAGCTCACTCTCCGAGTTACCAACTTGTCGGAGGAGGCTACAGACGACGATCTGCGACGAATGTTCGGCAAGTACGGTATGATCAACCGAGTCTACGTTGCCAAGGACCGAGATACCGGCCGACCCCGAGGCTTTGCCTTCGTTACCTACACACTCAAGTCACACGCTCAGGCTGCTCTCGAGGCCATGGATGGTCATGGTTTCGACAACCTGATTATGAAGGTCGACTACTCCAAGAAGAGAGCCTAGGGTGGATAGAGGATGCCACAAAAAGGGGGGACGATCGCTCCGGTCGTAAAAATAGTTCTGTTAATACAGTTTGCATGGTGAATGATATTGGTGTGGAATGATTTCGTAGGGAGTCGTAGATTAGCTGGAATGGGATAGCTACAAGTAGGCTGGGAGATTGCAAGGGAGTTTGCAAGTGGCAACTAGATGTGGTGCTTGGGTGAATGTCTAAGACAGAGATCGAAGCTGTCAGACCGACTTGAAAAGGTGCTCTCAACAGCTCGATGACTTTCATTTTCACAGCAACGCGGTCTTTAGGGCCCCAATACGACAGAAGAAACCATTGTACCTACATAGGCTACGCGTAGGAAGTTTTGGAAAGTCGAGATGCTGGTAGAGCTATCGCACGAGCCAAACACACTGAACAACAACCAAGCGACTAGCTAGCTCATGGACCTGATCACAAGACCCTTGCGACAGCAAAGCTCTCGGGCTCGAGATGCAAGAGGTCACGTCAAGATTGATCTCGGGACATGATTCAAGCACATTCGAGCTCCAGAAGATGTTAGCACTTACACAGCAGCCATGCTGATAAGTTACACGGATCCCTCTGAGAGAGACATACACCGACAGCACAGACCCTGGAGAAGAACAAGCAATGAAATGAACTACAAACCTGAGGGGAACTCATCCAATAACCCGAATCAGGCAATTGGGGTAAGTCTGAGGGGGATTTCAGGGTACAATTGGCGTAGGCCCCCGCACAGAGAGGGGATACCCCATCTTCAAGGCAGTTATAGTTCTACTTGATTGAAGACATATTTGATCAGGTGTCCCAATACTAGCTTGTTCAGGCGGCAATCCTGATTATACACTATTTATCGGACTTGCATTTGTGGGGTTGTTCTCGTTTCTAGTTTGATTTTAGACCGAATAGTCACCCATTCAGTATGGGTGTGTCTTGTGTGGGGAGAGGAGGGGCGGGGGAAGCACTTTAGTGGAGGGCGATAAGGTTGATAGTTGACACACCGAGGGAGATAAACACAAAGTTCCAAGTATCCTTCTTGGGAGTATTTGGGGTTATGTTAATGAAAATGTTCCTGTCAACCTATTCATGCACCCTGATCATGCACCATCACATCGTATCGCCAAGGCACTCAACGGGAAACTAACCAGTGCCTCACCTGATCGCTAGTCCCGTTCCTTGACCTCACCACACTTGCCAATCCCACAACCTCCCCAGTAGCGCTCTCCGCTTAGCATCGCGCTATTTTAGTCTGGCCCCGTCTGATCTGATCATATAAGAAGAGCTGCCCTCCCTCGATCTGGAGAACCATCACAGCGCATTCGCCCTCTGACAAACACTACACACAACCTACCCTAACAATGACCACCATCACCAAGATCACTTACGGACCTGACCCCCGTCAGTACTCCAACGTCTGGATCCCCAAGGGATCCCAGGCTCCTTCCCACTGGGTTATCTTCATGCACGGAGGCGCTTGGGTTGACTACAAACAGACCGAGAAGGACGGAGACGAGCTCATGGAGGCCGTTGTCCAGGGCGACGTCTGGGGTGCTTCCATTGAGTACCGACTTGCCCCCGAGGTGTCTGGAAAGACCTTCGCCGAGGACGTCTACAGCGCTGTCAAGTCTGTGTTTGACAAGTACCCTGCTGCTCCCTGGACCATGATTGGCCATTCCGCCGGTGCTTTCCACTCTCTCAAGCTCGATACTGACGTCAAGGCCAAGGGCGGTTTCACTTCCCCCACTAACATTGTCCTTTCTGAGGGTATCTACGACCTACGAACTCTCGTGGACGCCCACCCTACTTACTCTTACTTCACCAACCCCGCCTGGGGAGAGGACAAGTCCAAGTGGGACCAGGAGAGCCCTCTTCTCCACCACAAGGCTTGCCCCAAGATTAACTACACCATTGTTCACTCTGACATTGATGAGCTGGTTCCTTTTGATGGCCAGCCTCAGCTGCTTGCTAAGAAGTGGAAGGAGCAGGGCGTTCCCTTCGACTTTGAGGTCATTCGAGGTCTCAAGCACAACGATGTGTTCATCAGCCCCGAGTTTGCCAAGATTGCCAACGAGATCATCCAGAAGTCCTCTTAGATGGAAATGTCAAGCAGGTCTAGGCGCCCATCGACTTTTTAGTCAATCTAACCTATTAACGTAACTCTTGTATATGTAGTTGGGGGCAGTGACTGTATACTCTAGCTGTCTTTGGTGTGCGGTGGCTATCTGATTGTAAGTAGACATTTTTGACACAGCTTGGTACGTAAGTCTCTGCAACCTGTTGCCTGGCTGAGATAAAACGAATAAATAATTGACCTATATAATCCTTCACTACTCAAGTACACCTCTCACTTTCCCTGAAGCTGCTGTCTTAACCACACCTTGGCCTCTTCAACGGTCAGCTCCTCCTCTCCCTTGCCTCTATCGAGAAACACCTTCTTACCGGGCTTAGCCTCGACCCAAAACTCGGTGCCACCATTGGGCATGGGTGTAACCATGGTCTCCGGAGTGTTTTCCAGAAACTGCAAAAGTTCCTTGCTTGGGTTAGATATGTTCGAAGCTGCTTGCGGATTGATGGGTGATCACAACAGGGAGTAACCCGCACAAGAATAGGTCTGAAGGCCGGAACTAGCGCTGAGATCGAACCAGTCCCCTTGAGCCGCTGGATCCGCAATGTCGATATCACCAATCCGTCCTCCTTTCGTCACACCAGCCGTATCGTCATACTCACTATCTGTTTTCCATGTCGGTGAGAAAAATTGAGTTTGAGTGAGCAACATGGACTAATGACGTACGAGCCCTTCAACTTCACAGGTGAGAGTTTAGTTCACCACAGCAGCACGCGAAATCACACAACTCTCGGGCACCCAAAATGCGACTCCAATTGCGCAGCTTTTCGACCTCGCTTAGACGCGCAAACAATGTCTCGCAGCAACTGAAGGACCTTCCTTCCGTCTCGGGAGGAGGCCCCTTCCCTCTGCTGCCTCAGTTCCAGCCCATTGGCACTCCCCCTTCGCTGGTGTCTGTGTCTCTGCCCGCCTCTTCCACTCTGTTTGCCCGACGAGGCTCCATTGTCAGTATCAATGGCCAACTCGACACCATCACCTCTCGTCTGTCGTCCCTGTCTGCTTTTGCTCGAACCGTCCAGGGCATGCCCTTCCTCTACAACCGAATCTCGGCCACTGCTCCTGCCACTCTGCTGGTCTCCACAAACACTTCTTACCAGAGTTCTCTGGCCATTGTCTCTCTCGACGGCCGAACCGACTGGACCGTTGCCCAGCGAGATGCTCTCTTCGCCTGGGCCGGAGCTGCTCTCCATGTCCAGCCCAACACTTCTTTGTTTGGCTCTTCTCGAGGCGGCACCACCCGATGGGGAAACACCTACCTGACCGGCCGTGGTGATGTTGCTCTTGTTGGACGAGGCCAGATCTTCAAGATTGATCTGACCGAGGACGAGGACATCCTGGTCCACCCCGCAAATCTGCTGGCTTACACTACTGCCCAGGGTAGCACCAACGCCCACGGACAGTTCGTCAAGCTGAACCACTCTGCTCCTCTGCTGCAGCTTCCCAAGCTGCCCTTCGTCGAGCGACTGTTGGCTAACAACTCTCTGCTCAAGAGCTACCTGGACTCTGACTTCCACCGAGCCGTCCAGAACACCAACAAGTCTATCCGAAAGACCTGGGCCAAGTGGTTCGGCACTGGCAACCAGCTTCTGCAGATCCAAGGTCCTCGAACCATCCTCATTCAGAGTCAGCGAACTGATCTGCGACAGATTGTTTCCCGAAACGACCTGGCCAAGGTCGGCAGCAGCGACTAAGTGGTTGAACACCATTGACTCAAAAATTAACGATTATAGATGACCATCAAAAGATTGATGAAGCATGTTTACGACAGTGTATTTCTTAATGGAGCTCTTGTAATAACCTATAAATTACTGATTAATATGTATATCAATCGCGTTTAACGAGACGTTCATTTCCCGTCTCATCATGGCGCTCCTAATTGCTTCCTTCTGGTCTGGAGACACCCAGTCACACTGGCTCAACCAGACATGCAAATTCCGATTCCATGGTAGCCTGTGTAGGGCCAGATGCACCAGCTCGTTCTTCTCGGCATCTCCAACTGACTCAAGGTATGCCTTCCACCAAGGAAACGACATAGGGATGCGACTTACAGCCTCTCTGAGAATGTACGAGCAGTCCAACCCAGTCAGCTGTCCGTAAGCGAGAAAGAGCTGCCACCCGGGTTCCGTATTAAGGAACTGCTCTAACTTGCTGAAGATCCTCGGGTCGAAGGCCAGGCCCCTGCTTGCCATGCTCCTGATTTCCTTGCCAACTCTGAAAAGCTCATGAGAAGACCCTGCGGTGTAGTCTGAATCGCCCCACCAAGTTGTGTATGCTTTATATTCGGGTTCGTCCTCCACTTCCCTGAAAATCAGCTCACATAGATGAATGGCCTGTGACGTGACCTGAGGATCATTGACAAGTCGATCTTCTGAAATCTCAAACATCAGAGATCGTGGAAGGGTCTCTCCAGGAATGATCAGACCCATGTGCAGAAGACACGCCCATAGCAGTTGTAGGTTATCTCGAGAGGATTGAACAAAAGGAGCGATGTCCTCGAACAACACCTCGTCGAACGGAGTCTTACCGTTGCTGTCTTCAGACAAAGGAATGTGCTCCTTGGGTGAATACTTCCAACCCTTGGACCGTGAGTCTCCTAGCCGCGGTTGACGAGTCTTCCAAAAGTCTTCCAGCGACTCATCGTACTCGAAGAAGAACGCTTGCTCGAGTAGAGCTTGTATGAGGTTCACAGTCCACGTTGTGTACCCTAGTTCGTCCCAGATTGCAAACAGCCGTCGAAGACAAGCATGGTAGACAGGGTCCATGTCAGTCGACTGATCCTTTATCTTCCATTTTTCGATGTCGGCGAAGATTTTCTCCAGACTAAGGTAATTCGCGGTGAAGTTGCTATTTCTGTCCAGCAGAAGTGCATCGACTCGCCTTTCCCAGATGCGCACGTCAGTGATTAGCGATTTGGGGGGATTCTGATCAGGCGATGTGAACGACTTCCACTTCGCCTTGACATCTGATTCCAGGTTAAGTGTCAGAAGACCTTCAAAGGCATCCATGTATTTCAATACAATATCTGGCTCCTCGGGAAGACCCTTCAAGGCAACAGTGTAAACAGCAAGATTCGACTGTAGTTTCTGGTCTTCACTCAGTTTCAGCTTTGATGACCCTAGCAAAGCGATGGCTTCTTGAATAGCCGCCATCTGTGCCCATTGTCGAACAGTTGGATGCATATCCAGGTCTCGCTGTATTTGCATTCGCTGTTCCAAGAGACTCTTGAGAATATCGTCGGCTGTGGATGGCAAATCTTCAATTGATATGAAACTATCGGCAGACACATCGCTGGAGCATTTCTCTTCAGCCACCGAGTAATATGGTAGAGACTTCTTGGGACACTGGTGGTACTTGAGATAATAAGCCGCATCAGTGTCTGATCTCTGATTGATTCGCTGTGCTTGAGAAGAGTTCACTCTGTGCAAGGTAACGAGGAACTTCTCGAAGTCCTCCTTACTAGGAACAATGCGGAGACTATCCCCTACAACAACATTGGAAGCTCTTCTGTAAGCTGGTAGTTCCTTCCTGTAGGGCTGTAATAACTTCGACAGAGCTTCGTCTCCATCTTCGTCTAAAAAGAATAGGTGGCTAGCATGTCCTATCCTCTCGTTGATCGTGTCGCTCGTAGCGGATTCAGGCTTGTCATGTTCGCGCTCTGATCTTCGGGGACGTCTCGCTGAATCTCGGTCTCTATCTCGGTGTTTGTGTCGGTGTCTGTCGGAGTCACGGTCGTGACGTTTTCGAGGGTTGTCGTCTCTGTCTCTGCGTGGTCTCTTGCGTCTATCATGGTCGTCTCCTTCCTCCTCCTGCTCTTGTGGGGGCTGCTTGAACGAGCTGAAGCTGGGAAACATGGACTCGTGATAATGCAGTGTGCAACTTACACAGAAACGTAGAATCTGCACGTTTTCGGGAGAAAGTGCAGCACAAGGAATACGTCAAGCACTGGTCTCACAAAGCGGGTTTCCTATTATGTGCCGAATGCAATCATCTCACCGTGATTAAGTTGAAATCTACTTACCGTATCTAGCGAACGTCCAAGTCCGTACCCCCCTGCAAACTACCTTCACACGTGACCAACTCACCCGGATATGAAAAATGACGTCACTGAGACATTGCAAGGAGCTGACGTGCACATGAAACACAAATCAGTCTGACTGTAGACACACCAGGGCAAGACCGAACTCGTATCTTCACCATCTGATAAAATACGCTTACAGCTACTTCCATATAAGCCTGGATGTGCTTTTTGGCCCCTCCACCCTGGAGTTCCGCGTTTAGCCAGACTACTCGTACATACCGAAACTGTAACCGTATTATCAGCGTGTGTCAGCGCCAAGAACCACCCTGCAGAACATCGTTAGGCCGAGTTATTCATAGAGTCGGTATATTCAACTGTCATGTCGACCGGTCGGTGACAAAAATACTCATGTTTCCCCACGGAACACAATTCCGGTATCACTTCATCTTTCTGACTCTCATGCATGGACGGGGAGCAGCCAAAAGAGTTATTGATAGCCGAAGACTATTGACAAATGTGAAAGTCGAGCGGAATACGGTATATAGGAGATAAAAGTACAGAAGGAATTATTATTGAGTAAACAAATGCTGTGCGCGCACGATTAACACTGGCCAATGGCGCCCATAACCTCGTTGGCGCAGACCATGGCACAGACCATGGACATACTGTAGTTAGTATAAGGAGGACAAATAACAATCGGTCGAACTGACAAGAACGGACACGGACGAACACGGACGGAGATAGAGCTTAGGGAGTCCATGTGTGTGAGTGATTCAAAGAAACACGTGTCGTCGACGCTTCAGATCCGTTTCGCTGCCTTCCGACTCGTGTTTCCAACTCTCCGGACTGACAGTCCGTTCCGCTCTCATCGTCAAACATCTCTATCTTCCCTGTATACTCACCAGTTACCGAAGAAGCCTCCGGCAGAGGGGCATCCGCCACATCCACCTCCTCGACCCTGCTGAGGTCCCTGCTGGACGTAGTAAGGCTGCTGCTGCTGCTGGGGGTATCCTCCACCCTGCTGGGGAGGTCCCTGCTGGTATGACTGAGGGGGCTGCTGAGGTCCCTTCTCCTAAGTTAGTGTGAAATTCAATGGTGAGAGCACTGCTAGCTGTTCAACAGCATCAGTGGGGTGTTTGTTCTTACTCCGTAGTAGTCCTGGTTGCTCATTGTGGGTGTGTGAAGAAGAAAAGATTAACTTGGACGTGGTCCGGCTGTATATCGATGGCCAAAACAAGGTAACTGAGGAACGAGTTTGGCAAAAGTTAGCTTTGGCTTTCTTCTGCACATGCGAAAGCCTGTTCGTTTAGAAGAGCGACATCGGAAGATAGCGTGTTGCATTGGCGACGTTTCAATAAATGTGGGTCGCGCTATATTATCCAACTACGACTTCTCGTCTTGCCCTCTGCTTGTGCGATGAGATCTGTCATGATGAAGACAAGCACGGCTAGGCGGGACATTGCTGCATTGTCCATGCAGGTCGAGAGAACCAGTCAGAAAAGAACAATCAACTTGTAAGGGTTAGGGGTGCATGCTTACCTATTCCGTTCCTGGTATGCAGCTTAAAGTTATCATTGCTACTGCGGCCAAGAGATGGATAACGGTTACATGAGCTAGACGTGGCAGTGTCGAGATGACGTCGATGAGGTGTGCCGCTAAACCAGGCATTCGAACTACGAAACCAGGCGATATGTCGTTATTATAGTTGTCTATTTTTATTCCATTATGTAATTCCGATAAATGTTTAGTGCGCTTTATACTGGGACGACTAATAGACGCGTTTTGACGGAACATTAGCTTGTCCGTCGCCACCAAGTGAACAAATCAATGAGTGTTGATGCGTTACTGTCGGGTGTCTCACCTGTAGGCACTATTGGCGGTACCGGCCAGATAAACCGATGATCATTCTGAGACATGTGAAGGGCGCCTTCTGCAATGATAAGGCTGTAGCATCAAGTATAGGGCTGTCTCCGTGGCGTGGATCTCATAGGATGTACTGTAGCCTAGGGATACAAGACGTGATTAGTACAGCATTTCACTACCTTTCCGAGATAATCGCCACTTTTACCGTGGCTATGCAAACACAGATGAAAGAGACTGTCACGCGTACACTACCAACAGTTAGTCTCTCACGAACAGAGCTTGGTCCGCCAACTTTCTGCCTCAGATCTAATAGATGCTAAATATAGGTTACAAGTTCCGAGCTCCTCGGGAGGTCTCTCGGGGTTTACTACAACTACAAGTATGTGAACACGCGAGGAATATACTTCGCCACTCTCGCTTCGGACGCTCGTATTTTCTCGCCAACATCTCAGAATTTAACATTCATTCCATCGAGATCATCCTTCTTCTGCAAGGAAGGCTTGAGTATCTCTATAGATATAGCCTTCCGAGAGTTGTTTGTATAGATCGTAAAACGCGACTAACGAAATCCTGGCACTTGACAGACGTGTTGGAAGCTGCTCCAATGGTGGATTACAATCGAGGGAGCTTGTTCGGATCCCTAAACGTGTTTGTGAGACCTCGACACAAAATAGACTTTCCTGTCGTGATCACGTGAGAGATGGTGCAGGACATACCATCCCCTTTCCGTGATGATGTAAGCGCTGTTACCTGGTTGGTGCATTGCACCAATCTCTACCTTGCCTCTTATTATTTACGTGGCCAGTTCTGTCGCCCCTTCTTACTCCAGTATATAAACCCACCCTGTTCTATATTGTAATGCATCGATTTTTAGTATTGTGCTTTTCTGTGGGAAGTCGTCAGTCATCGACACAGAAGAGCTCTTCTACAAAAGACTACACTCCACTCGTTCACTCCTCTGGACAAGCTACAATACTAGTATCTCTTGTGTAACGGCTTCGGCTTCGCCTCAGTCCGTTACCCCATAGAGTTGATGGATTGCAACCTCAAAGTGAGGGCAGGTACCGGTTAATAAGACTGCATACTCACTCCATTAGCTTTGAGATCATATTCCGGGCGGGAGTAACTACAGTACGAGCAGTTTACAGTAGATGGCATACAGTTCGTTGAGGTTTCGTCATCATTAGTTAAATTATTACAAACATTGTACATGGACCATTAGTGTTAGCTTTTCTTAGCTTCTTACAGAAGCCCTGGGGTTCTTTAATCCTTCTTTCTGTTCAAGGAGGTTGCGGACATGGCTCGTTTCAGAGTTCCAACAAGCGAACTCGAGCTTCTGCTGTTCTCGTGGTTCAGGTTGAGAATGTGATGAGCGCTGTTCTGGTGTCCACTCTGCTGGAGTCCACTCTGGGCGGCGGAGTTCTGGGTAGCCAGAGATGCCAGGTTGGTTCCAGAGCCGTTTCTGGACATGGGTGCACTGTCGGGATCGTCGTGCTCATACTCGGGCAGACCGGAGCCGATGACGAACTTGGTAGACTGGGCGTTGACGTCGACAGGGATGGAAATGACGTCGTTTCCAGCAGGGTTGAGCGACATGAGAGAGGCAGACGAGGGGAAAGCAGTGATGGTCTCGGCGGCGAATCCAGACACAATGACGGGGTAAGCAACAGTGGCGGTGACTCTGTTGGCAAAGGTGACGTAGAACTTGAGTCGGTAGCCATGAGAAATGGATGCAAAGTTGAAAGAGGGGACCAGGGACTTCTTCATCTTGTCAGGAATGCACAGGGCAAAGTTGACAGTGTACTTGTCGGCCTTGTCAGTGAGAGCGAAAGCGGGTCGGATCTTCTGAGACACGTGCAGGAGGTTTCGAGAAGACTCCGCGACAGACTGTCGAGGAACGGGCTTACCGGAGGCGGGATCGTAATGCTGAGAAGACCACAGGTATTGAGGGATCTCGTGAGAAATGACGGTGTAGGCCTGGAGCTTGGCAGAGATGGAGACAATCTCGGGAGTGGTTCCCGTAGAGTCCTCGGGAGTGAATCGGATGTTCAGGGGAACTGTGATGGTAGAAGAAGAGCTAGTCTTGTAGGTCTTGATGATGGGGATCTTGTTCATGGAAGTGATTCCCATGAGCTGGACGTTTCCGGCCTTGAACTTGGCGTGAGCCTTTGCAGAGTCACCAGCGGCCTCAGCCTGCTGCAGAAGACCAGGCTTGAACAGGTTGGCCTGAGTGTGAGGGTGGTAGTTAGGCACAACCAGAATAGGTGCCGACACCTTTCGGATAGGTGAAGTGTGCATTACGGTGTTAGGAGTGCCAGGAGAGCTGGGGGCAGAGTTGTTGGCCGATCCAGGAAGAGATCCGGGGTTGGATCGCAGACCACCGGCGATTCCGTACGAAGCACCAGAGGTTCCCTGGAAGTAAGAGGTCTGCTCCTTATCGTTCACAGAGAGAATGGCAGCCTCAACAACGTAGTGGATAGAGGCGTAGGTGCCAACAACGTTGGAGGTGGCAATCTCAAAAGAAGGAGGCAGCTTCAGGTACTGAGCATCACATCGTGCGGTGATACCCTCCTTGGGCACATCGGTGGGGAGCTCAAACTCGAAGGGATATCGGTAAACCTGGTTGGCGTGGAAAGCCTTAGACTTGCCCTGGGAAGGCAGGTTGGTGAGGTTGGCGTCGAGGTTCTTGTCGATGGAGAGGAAGCAGGCCTGGTGGCAATGGGTTCCGTCCTCCGATCGAGTCTGGATGTAACCCTTGAGCTGCAGGGAGATGGCGTCGAAGGAGAGCTCGTGTTTGGTGGGATGGATGACAACGGTACCGGCGACAATGTCTCCCTGTCGGTAATGTCGTTCGGGGTCGGCCAGTTTCAGCTTAAGAGCCGACTTGTTATGGGTTTTGGGGGTGATGATCATGGTGTCGTTGTTAGATCAAGATCGATGCAAGGCTGAAAATAGTTTCTGGCGAGCACTTGACTAACAGGTGGTGTTGTTGTTTGGATAAAAGGAGGTTGGGATTGAGAGTTGAGATTAGCAGTCGAAGGCTGGGAATCAGTAATGTTTGCGTGGAACTAAAACCTTTCAGTCCAGGATTCTTCGAGGTCTTATATCTTACGTCCTCTCAATGGAACGCGTTATATATGCGGCAATAAAGAAGGGCCGAGCAAGGACGGCTCATAGATGCAATGCACTGTGTTGCACTAAGTAGTAAAAGCACAAAACAGTGCACAAGCACACAACCTAATAAGCTCCTTTTGCTTGTACTGTACATTAAAACTCTATCAAGTGGGGGCGTTGGCTCAGAAAGTCAGCTGTTGAGAGAGTGTGTCGTGAGGGGGCAGGCAGAAGGCCGTCACCGCCGCAGCCTGCGGCTCACCGGTTAACAGCTCGCTCGACTCCGATAGCATGAGGTGGCACATTGATAGAGCGGGAGAAGCGGGACAGAGGCAATTACTTGGGTCCCGAGCACGGAATGTACGCCGCTTGTCCATTGTACAGATTAGTCACCTTCAAGTTTGTCATGCTGGTGGTCCAGAACACCTGCGTCCAGGAGCACGGTTACAAATGGTTTTGCTTGGGTGTGACCCATGCCTGGCCTGACAGTTGAAGCTTGAGTGACAAATTGTGTGACAAATAAGTTTTCTCGTCCCTCCCAAAACCATGAACTTATTGATCAGCGAAGGGCTGAACGGGAGCCTTGTTGAGACGTGATAACGGTTATATATGGCGATTGTTTGGAGTTGGCAGGTAGCCCTTGGTCGTATGTATTGATCCCCCTTTTCACCCACTTTCCAATGTAACCCTACGCCTCATAAATGTGGAGAGCACGGAAGAAACCCAGTCTAGACCGAAATCTAGATTTTAGCACGCTACATGGACCGTCAGTGCCCTTACTTGGGAGGTTCCAGCTTGGCATAGCTGATGGAATCAGAAACTTTCTGTCGCTTTCAAAAAATGTGGACTAATGCGTCTGAGTACCTGGCAGAAGCCTGTTTGGGAACTTGCAAGGTGGCGTACGAGGCAAGCTAGTGCCGTCTGAGGTGACCCGGCACTCTCCCCAATCGATCGCCTCACAATGAGTCCAATGAAGCCAGGGTACGAGGCTTCGCATTGACTCTTGGAAGACCCTGGGCCCTGTCTGACTCAACGTTCGGACAAATTTTATCCTCCTTAGGTTTCCTGTATCTGAATTGGTCCTGTAATTTTGGCCCGCGGAATATCAGCTCGGAAAAACTTTGAACCTAGCTTGGTTCGGATATGCATGGTAGACGCTTGACGTGTGGCTCAATGGTCCGGTCAACAGAAAACCAGGGCAAAAACAAAACTCTTGGCTACTTTCTGCGGCTCATTATTGGCCAACTCTTATCAGGTCAGGAGAGATTGGCTCTTCAACGTGCTCGATACATGTATCGCTTGCCTCGAGACGCGTGAAACAGCACTATTTGGTGGCTAAACATGTAGGCAAAATGCTTCAGCCGCCTCGTAGCTGCTCTTTTCTTGGTCGTTTCATAGAAATGCTGACGAAACCATGCAAACATTCACGTATCTGACACGGAGCAGTGTTGATTGTCTCCCATAGTACATACAAAGGTGGTGAACTTAGACGAGCTTGACCCTGAATTGGTTAGTTCCCGTATTTTTGTGCACTGGTGGCGTTTTTCGCCACTAGCCTTGGTCAAGGTACGATTGTAGTGATACAGGCTAGGGCTGAGTCTTATCTAGCACTATACATGTGTATCTCCGAGACCTCGAAAATCTGCTGACAATTCCCTTATTATTGTAGCAGTGGGGGGTTGGCCGTGGGGGTCACTGAGAGAACCCCCTGTACAAGTTTTTGCCCGTAATAGAAATCTTAGGTTGTCGATCTCATGAGTTAATTAAGATACAATTGAGTCATGACTCAACTCAACATTAAACCACTGACCTTCTTTTACGAAAGCGTACAAGTCGTGTTCGCTTAGATACACTATGGCCGTTTAGCTCCTTTTGGGCTGACTTTGAGTTGGTTGACTGTACATGTGGCCCAGAATCTTGACATGCCGAGGGACGTTCGCCCATTAAGATGAGACACGTGGTTTCATTTCTATGCGCAAGACTCGCACAGGGTCCAGAAGGTCTAGGCTCACAGCTCACAATCTGGTGACAATTTCCTCTATAGATGAATTGCAGGAACCGATAATAGCTCAGTTAAGCCCTACCGGCTATTGGAGGAAGCTTGTCAACAGCAAATAGAAGTGCTCCTGGCGTATCTGACTGCCTAAAGTGTGCAGTAACTCAAGGATTTACGACACAGGCTATTAATAGCTGCATCTTCAAAACGTTGTGTGTTTCTGAGAGAGAGTCAAGGAAGCGGGAGTTCATTCTTTGCTTCGAGGCAATGCTCAGCTAGGGGAAAGTCAATGGCTCGTATTTGGTGGCAAACAAAGAAATGAACACTTCGCCTCCCGGTATGTGAGTCTTGTTATTCATTGGAGGTCTTGACTTGGATCTGGACTCAGTGAGAACATCGTATTGCATCGCCCACCCTCGATGTGCATTGCAGGTTGTAGGACAATGCACACCGCCGCCGCCAATAGAGAACTTGAACCTCCTATCAGCACGCCAGACCCTGCAGTTGTCTCCGACGGCTCTCGGCATCAATAAACCACCGTCGCTATAGTGTTTAATGTCGACGTTAAGTGTGTGTATTTTTATCTCCTATAGCTGCCCACTACAGGTTTATCCGGTAAGCTCTAGTTTATCCGGTTTCATATTTTTCCGGTGAAGTGGTTCAAACGTCCGGAAGCTTAAAGCCGAGCTGCCTACAAAATTTTCCCCTTGTTGCCTGTTTCAAGGTTCGGGTACCGACGACCGAAAGGAGAAATGAACGCGAGCTGGTTCAAGCCCACGGACCACTTTTGTGCATCAAAGAGAAATCCAAACGACAGCGTTTACGATTGTGTCATGTCATGTGACATGAGACTTTCTACATGGTACTGCTCAAAACGTTAGCTGACAGGCGACGTTGGACAGGGGGTGTAGGAGCCTGTTGGGATGTCTCGGGTATCTTTGTGTGTAAATGAACACCGTCAGTCGGCCCAGAGAGGCTTTTTGTGTAGTTTAATTCGGTAGCACCAGTTGCTATGCTTTTGGGCGAGCTCCGTGGAGTTATCGATGTTACAGTGCAGGGCGTGAATGGTGCTATTCGGAGGGAGCAAAGAGCCATGGAGTGTGAGCAGTTAGTCTACAAGTATGTACTTGAAAGGATGCCCGAGGCTAGTTGACATGCAGTGGAAGACCTGAAATGCTCTACTAGTTCATTCCCTCGAGCTGACCAACCATTCAAACACACACACCGACACACCGACGTCTCTTAACCCCCCACTTTGTTGCAACATGGTATACAATTTTGCTTGGACCCACTGATGTACCCCTCACGTATCGTAGCAGCCAACAGGCCGTCGTCATATCCCCTCTTCTCAAAGTACCTCTAATTGATCGATGTGACCTTGTGATCGTTCTGAAATGTTCGATCCGACCCGATCCGATCCGATCCGATACGTCGTCTGTATGGAATGCATCCCCACGGGGAAACGAGCCTTCCATACGAGCGGCTCGTATTCGATCAGTCAGTCGCGTGTTCATCTTCAACGGTGTTCGGAATACAACCATACATTGCTTGCGGCTCAGTTTAACGGTAACTCAAAAAGCAATAATCTGGGGCAGCGAGAGCCTGAGAGTTGGTGTTCGATACGGCATATACCATGGTACTTGTACAAACATCACACAGAGGATCATTAATCAATTGTAATTAGAAGAGAAGACGACAACAAGAACCGGGGTTTAGTGTCAGAGACGAGAACACTTCATAGGCAAGAGCTGAGCCTAGAGTGACGGAGACAACAGACCAATCTGAAAAGAATAGGCGCACGATACCTGTGTTAAAGTAGTAGTGTAGGTTGGTCTGTCACAGACAATGCCGTTCCGGCCAAACGAAGTCGATCAAGAAGCACAGGCTCTCCAGAGCATCGGGATGATGGCGAGCGCTGACGGTACCCTTAGAAGGGACCTCATTGACAAGAGGGGCATGGTCACAGACAGAGAGGGGGAAGCAAGGATGTACTCACGGTAGGGGGAGGGCGGCTGAAGTGGTGGGTCGAGCCGGACTGTTGAAGAAGAAGAGAAGAGGAAGAAGGGGATATGGGGCCTCTATATAGACGACGGTGTCTACTTGTGTAACTCATGCACTCTTTAATCGAGACAAGCTATCATAACAAATGGATGATGGGGAAGTGATTAAGGGTCGTCTGTAGAGAGGGCGTGTGGCTTTACAGGTCTAATAATGTGTTTATCCCGACTACTCGTACTCACCGGCGTCACTGGGCCACTTACCAATGAACTCACTCCAGAACGATGTGGCCTGGCCCACATCCAAGTGAGCTTTGCCTATTCTGGTTGATCATCTGATTACCTTTTGTGGGATTTTCTTCCTAATTTGGGAGGAATTCAACTAATGTACTTGTATTCCCCGCTCCCATTCTCTATGTTCTCAATAGCTTAAAACTGCCCAAAATGTACCCTCTGGGGGGGGTACGAGGATCACCACGACAGAACGTGAGGGCGGGTGACTGTAGGGGCGCGTAGCTTCGACTATCTGACTGTGAGAACTACGGCGATTCGTCGGACTGTGTAGTCTGTGTGTGGGTAGCATGGCAATGTTGGTAATAAGATCATGGCTTACATATTAGGCTGATGTATGAGATCGGAACCCTTCCACAGTATCTATGGGAGTCTGGGCTTTTTCTCATCCGAGCGCTTGGTGCACATTTCGCCGCATGATTCGCAAGCCGTGTCAGCCTTAGTGTCTACGAACCACTGATCAAGTGGTGCCAGTTAGAGTGTCCGGGGTCGTGCGGCGCATAGTCTCGATTTGGACTTTCGCTACTGTAACGTGAGCGGGGTGTTACATGACGAAGCAGTTTGTTTTGTGGTACGAGCCGTTTAGCTGCTGACAGGTCTTTGTTTGCTGCACGCTTGCTAGCTCCTGTTCTCGCATTCCCGAAGCTCGTCACCGTTCCGCAGGTTCTAGACCAGATTCCTAATAGCGTTCATTCGCTTGGACGATGTCGGGTGCATGAATGTAACATCGAAGTCGACCAATGCACAGAGCTGGCTTAGAAACCCCACACAGTGCTAGTTTTTGAAACTTACTCGGGTTCTGAACTGGCAAGGGCGATGAATTACCAATTCTGCACTTCTAGTGTCGTACGACCTCAGCATTGCCGTGCAATTTGCAGTACTGTACAGATAGTTCAAGTCACGGTCTGGACCATGTTACCCCAGGATATGCTGCTAGCTTAAAAATACGATTGAGTGAAAATGTGGACTCCCGGAATCATTGAACGGACTGTCCCCGGTGTTGGTAGAAAGACCAAATGACATTGAAGTTCTCTCCACGTGTCGACGTTGCCAGATCTTACAGAGCTTGACCCATTCATGGTGACCAGTGTACGTAGTGTTGTGTACGAAAAACACATCGAAGGTTTCTTGATTCCGTTGGTGTAGCAGGTGTAGAACCCGAAGCCGCTATTGACAGTCTCACGCACTCCTGAGATGTTATGACTCCCTTGTCACCTCTGGTGCCTTCTTGTTATGTGCGATTGCGTTCACACCCTTACAGTCACACTTCTCGAAAATTCAACAAACTCCCAACAATAACAGTTAGCTCTCTAGTTAGCTTTTGACCTCATCACCAATCTCTTTGAAACTCTAATTTCACCATGCACGACGATTGTGTGAAAATCCTTCATGAAACGACAATGACCCCAACAAAAGCACTGTTTTGCAGTTTTCCTGTGCCGGATCTCATCCGACCAGGCACGCTCTTTTCAGAGCGTTGAAGTGCACTCTATCTTTGTCTTTCACGTGAAGAGCTCATCTTAGAAAGAGACCATTTAGACTGTTTGCTTAGCGTGCTTATCGTCCCCACTCATAACCGATATTATACTGCCCACTACAGGTAATATTGACACGTCTCCTGGTTTGAAATTTGACGCAGACGCGTAGATTTTCACGTAATGTATACGGCATGTAGATTGTGGACCCGGGGTATGTCCATCAGAGGTCCCACCGTGCGTGGTGACTGCACGATACTCAGCCCCATGTGTGATCGACACAGCGGATGTGCTCATCAGGTACAAGTCCGGGAATAGTAAATGGAAGGCCCTTGCAGCGCCCACAGTTTTTCCCAACGATCCATCATGGATAATAATAGAACGCTCAGACTGACACATTCTTGAAATGAGCCTGCCCAGACAGGAAAGCTGGCGCATACACCAGAGCAGTACAAGTAGGGTTAAGTTTCTCTGTCGACAGGCCTACAGTTGATTCAGGCACAGCGAGCGAGTCTGGGAAGTGCACACTCACACATCACATACAGAAACACGAGTTTAAAGCCAACTCATTCTTTCCCCTGAACAACTTCAACTACCACGGTCTCAAACCGACACATATACCGTCACACACGCTCGCTACAAATGTCGGCAATACGGTTCCGCATTATTGCGGCCATCACCTTCGTGGCGCTGCTCGTCACCCTCATGGGCTTTTTCATTTTCCCCTCGCCAACATTTGCGATCCCCAAACAGGCAACTGATTACACAAACGACAGCAATAGTGGGTCCAAGGAGAACCCTACGGAAGCCGATCAGTCGCACGCTGACGACACCGTTGCCTTCCCCGTCAAGGCTGCTTATTACGACATTGCTAACGCTCCCAAAAGATCGACCTCATCGCCAGATGTGTATGGAGGCACCCGAGTTAACTGCGACCCCTACGCCCTGCCCGGCTACATCGACTACGATAAGAACAACTTCAACAAGACCCACTGGGTCGGCTACAACGATGACTGCAAGGCCATTCACCCCCCTCCTATTCTTCAGTTGAGAGATGGCATGGACTTCCCCGACCTCAAGGACAAATCCGTGCTCTTCATTGGAGACTCGGTTGATAGACAGAATGCTGCCTTCTCGTGCGAAATGATCGGACAGGACGTCAAGGTGACTTACCAGAGGGATTACAAAGACGAAGTCACCGACCCCGGCAAGATGTCTGGTGGCCACCCCCGATACTGCTACTCCCCCGAGTACAACATGACCCTGTCTACGTTCTTTTTCTTCGGCTTCGACACTGACGAGATCTGGCATGACAAGAAGAAGTCTTATCTGCTTCCCGGTGGAGTGTGGGAACGAATGAAGCTTTTGGAAGAGATCGTTGAGTCTCGACCCCACCACAACGATCTTGAGCTGATCGTTCTAAACGTGGGCTTTTGGGAGCTGGCTCGATACGACCGTCTGGACGGCTACGCTGGTATCACCGAGTCCATCTACCTCACCGAGGAGCAGGTGCGTGAGTACGTGGTGAACCTGGAGAAGTTCGTGCTGGAGGTTCAGAAGATTCTTCCCAACTCCCGTATTGTCTTCAGACAGATGCATTCTCCTCGAGCACAGCAGGGCTCCTTCTTTAATGACGGCACGTCGGACCGACACAACCGGTTCCATTCCAACAAGGTCCGACAGCTCAACTCTGCTGCCAAGCATGTCATGGAC
This sequence comes from Yarrowia galli, assembly GCA_900519055.1. NCBI lineage: Eukaryota > Fungi > Ascomycota > Dipodascomycetes > Dipodascales > Yarrowia > Yarrowia galli. The sequence continues at coordinate 3,893,089 of ULGS01000005.1, forward strand.
CAGATGGGTCTGGAGTTCTGGCACGTTGGCGACTTTGTGCGAGCCATCCCCGAAAACCAGTACATGTTCGATGATCTTCATCCTGGACCTATTGGAGCCGCCATGTTGTGGGGTAACAGTATTCTCGAGTACCTTGCACGAACCCCAAGAATCGAGTAGTTATGACTACTGATGGAGTAACCTACAGGTAGATATGTTGCATGGAAATTATAATAGAATGACATTTGGATATGGTGTATTGTGTTGGATGCAGGTCGTGCGTATGGAGTAGATCAACTCCTCCCACTTGTATGCGAGTATGACATGCAGTCTGGGGAGTGAAGTATTAAGGCGTAGAACCGGTGATCTAAAAGAGACAGTGGTGTTGAAATCAAGTGCATTGTTTATAGAACCTGTGCTCCGAACATACCTTACAATATATTTTGCCACTCTCACCTATGTCCCCACTCTTCACTGTCCGCTATATCACCATTGCTCCATACTCAAGTCTGTACACGATTTAAGCTCTAAGGAAATTTCAACACCAGGCTTAGTATCACAGGGTCACCAGAACTTCTACCTGAACCACTTGACCCAACCTCACACCTCAAAGATGCCTTCAATCGCCGCCGAGGTCACCAAGACGGCCAGAAACGTGGACACCGTGGTCGTGGACTACGCCACCGGCTACATTCGACATCTGGAGAACAACATCGGACCCCAGCATGACCTGACTGCTGAGGCCTCTTTCATTGCCTCTCTGCTTGTTGGAGCTGGAGTTGAGAAGCCCGCTGCCCAGAAGCTTTACGATCATATGCTCAAGGAATTCACCGTCCTTCAGAAGGAGGCTGTTAACGAGGCTGGCGCTTCTGCTCAGTCCCAGATCATCGATCAGCAGGCCCTCATGTCTGCTGTCAACCACGCCTCCAGCCGACAGAGCAGTGTGCTCAACAACAACATCTTCGGTGTTGCCGACCTTGATCATGTCGGTGGCCGAAAGGTCGAGTCTCGAGTCGACAAGAAGAAGCTCGAGAAGGCCGAGAAGAAGATTGCCGCCAAGATGGCTGCTCGAGCCGCCAAGGACGCCGCCCAGGTCACCTACGAGGCTTCCAAGCTGGTCACTGAGACCCAGGATAGCAAGGACTACGACGAGTTCTTCCTCACCGTCAACCCTCTGGATCTGGGTATGGCTGGTGCCGGTAAGACCAAGGATATCAAGATTGACAACTTTGATCTGCACGTTGGTATGGGCCAGCGAATTCTTTCCGATACCTCTCTTACTCTGTCTTACGGCCGACGATACGGTCTGGTCGGTCAGAACGGTATTGGTAAGTCTACTCTTCTGCGAGCTCTTTCTCGACGAGAGCTGCCCGTTCCCAAGCACATTACTATTCTCCACGTTGAGCAGGAAATCACTGGAGATGAGACCTCCGCTTTGCAGTCCGTTCTGGACGCCGATGTGTGGCGAAAGCATCTGCTCAAGGAGCAGTCCACCGCCGTCTCCCGTATCGCCGAGATCGAGGAGCAGCGAAAGGCTTTCACTGAACAGGGTCTGGACGACTCCAGTAATGAGATCCGAGAGCTTGATGACGAGCAGGTCGATCTGGAGACCAACCTCGAGGAGGTCGAGACCAAGCTGGTCGATATTGAGTCCGACAAGGCCGAGTCTCGAGCTGCTGCCATTCTGTCTGGTCTTGGTTTCTCCCAGCTCACCCAAGGAAACCCCACCAACTCTTTCTCTGGTGGATGGAGAATGCGTCTGGCTCTTGCCCGAGCCCTGTTCTGCAAGCCCGACTTGCTGCTGCTTGATGAGCCTTCCAATATGTTGGATGTTCCCTCCATTACCTACCTTGCCAACTACCTCCAGACCTACCCCTCCACCGTTCTTGTTGTTTCACATGACCGAGCCTTCCTTAACGAAGTCGCCACCGATATCATCTACCAGCACTCCGAGCGACTTGACTACTACCGAAACGCCAACTTTGACGCCTTCTACGCTACCAAGGAGGAGCGATACAAGAACGCCATCCGAGAGTACGAGAACCAGATGGCCTACAGACAGCATCTGCAGGCTTTCATTGACAAATTCAGATACAACGCCGCCAAGTCTTCGGAAGCTCAGTCACGAATCAAGAAGCTCGAGAAGCTGCCCATTCTCGAGCTGCCCGAGGAGGACAAGGCTGTGGAGTTCCGATTCTCCGAGCCCGAGAAGATCTCGCCCCCTATTCTCCAGATGCAGGGTGTTACCTTCGGTTACAACCCCGAGCGACTTCTGCTCAAGGATGTCGATCTCGATATCCAGATGGATTCCCGAATCGCTCTTGTCGGTGCTAACGGTTGCGGTAAGACTACGCTGCTGAAGCTGCTGACTGACCAGCTCAACCCCGTTGATGGTTCCATCTCTAAGCATCCTCGTCTGCGAGTCGGCTACTTTGCCCAGCATCACGTTGACGGTATGGACCTCAACCTGACCCCCACTGCTTGGCTCGCCAAGATCAACCCCGGTAAGTCCGAGGAGGAGTACCGACGACATCTCGGTTCTTTCGGTATTACTGGTTCCATCGGTCTCCAGAAGCTCGCTCTGCTTTCCGGAGGTCAGAAGTCTCGTGTTGCATTCGCCTCTCTCTGTGTTTCTTACCCTCACATTCTCATTCTTGATGAGCCTTCTAACCATCTGGATACAGCTGGTCTGGATGCTCTTGCCGACGGTCTCAAGAACTTCAAGGGAGGTATCCTTATGGTTTCACATGACGTTGATATGATCAACCGAGTCTGCAACCAGATCTGGGTTTCCGAGAAGGGTACCGTCTCCAAGTTCGACGGAACCATCAAGGACTACAAGAAGTACATTCTTTCTCACGCAAGTGAGAGTGGTGTTGTCCAGCAACACTAAGTATTTAATCTCATAAAAATGAAGTGGTTTGGAAGACAAACTATGCTGTATTATCTGTTCATGCTGTAGCTAGTTGGTTGGGTACAAGTACAAGTACAAGTACAAGTACTCATACAAGTACGTACAGATACAAGTAATGAAGATCTGATGTTCACTCTTTGAGCACTTGGGCCAATGGATAATCGACGTGATTTCAAGGGAACGCGATATTGGACGTCCCAACAGCTCTCGGGCAGAACGAGTTACATTGTATTGGTGTTGCATCACATGAACTTGTGCACTCAAAATCGAAGGCGTATGTCCCGAAACTTCGGGGCGATCGAAAGTTCCACTAAAAACACGACACTGAGACCGCGTCACTTCCAACCACGTGTCTATCAGTGTCGTACATACATAGAACCTCGGAGTGCTGAAGAGCAGAAGCAAAAAGTATACACCTCTGTTATATGCAAAAAGAATTGCCTTCGACCAGATTTGAACTGATGATCTCAGCATTACTAGTGCTGCGCCTTACCACTTGGCCACGAAGGCTGGCAAACTTTGATTTGACGGAAAAGCTGGCCACGTGTATCTGAAAAAAGTGATTTCGATCGGCCTAGAATCAAAAAAAAACGGCATTTCCCTTGAATCAAAAAAAACGGCGAAAATTTTAGCTAAAACGGTCTGAATAGCCGAGCCAAGTACACGCAAAGATTGATATGGGCCCTGTGATTACCCAGAAGCAGTTCCACTCTTCAGCTGTGCCTTTTAGGCCAGTTCTGGTGTGGCGTTATGGGTAACGTTGTATGCACACGAGTTTGAGCCATTCACTTTCAGAGTCTCTCACCTCGAATCGCTTCATCCACTCTATGAGCAGTGTCTTTACTTCAATTACAGTAGCTACAGTTGTATCTCCACAAGTACAAGTACTGTGTATTCCACTACTTTTACTCATGTCAAACTATTAAATACCAATTCGTTATCTATAAAATACATGTTCTATGCAAATGCCTAAAGAAGAACCATCTTCACCTTTCGCTTCTCCTGCTTGTCCTTGAAAGACTCGACCTTGACCTTGACCTTGTCAAAGACTCGGATGGACTTGCCACTGATGTCAAGCTTGTACTCCTTCTCGTTGAAGACAGCGGTTTCAGCATCTCCGAGATCATCAATGTGAATGAGGGCCTCAAGTCCGTACTTGGGCACCAAGACAACAACACCGTTGTTGAAGACCTTGATGACGTAACCCTCGTGGATAGCATCCTCCTCCTTGGTCACATTCTTGAGAGCCTGACCGACAAAGTACTCAATGGAGGCACGTCCGGCAAACTGGGCGTTTCGGTGTCGAACGTTGATGTTCTTACAGATGGCCTCCATGTGGTCCTTCTCTCGATGAGACTGGTGAAGAGGCTCATAACCAATGGCTGCTGCCAGCTGTCGGTGAGCGACCACATCAGCGTAACGTCGAATGGGAGATGTGAAATGGGTGTAAATCTCCGAAGCCAGACCGTAATGTCGGAACTCGGGGTATGCGAAGGAGCCGGAAGAGAAGTATTCGGCAGCCAGCATGGATCGGGTAGCCACAATTCGCACAAGGGTGTTGAAGAAGGGCTCGTTGGGGTCGACACACTTGTCCAGAGAGTCGGCGAGGGCCTTGGAGGACTCAAGAGAAATGGACATGCCCTTAATGGTTCGAAGCTGGTCGTTAAGAGTCTCGAAGTTGGTGGCAGGGGGAGCTCCGTGACGTCGAAGCATGGCGGTCTGAGGGAAAGACTCGTAGATCTTCTTGGCGACTGAAGTGTTGGCGAGCAGCATAAACTCCTCAACCAGAGAGTTGGTCTCGAGGAGCTCCTTGACCTCGACCTCTCCGGGATCAGAAGTCTCGGAGTCGATGTGGACCTTGACTTCAGGAGAAGCCAGGTTCAGTGCACCGGCGTCGATTCGGCCCTGCTTGAGCTGCTTGGAGAACTTGAGCAGAGCTCGCATGCCCTCAGTTAGCTCATCAGTCTTGGAGGGGTCGTCGATTCGGGCTTGAGCCTCGGCGTACGAGAAGGCCTCTCGCGAAGAGATGATGGACTTTGTGAAATCAGTGTTGACAATCTTGCCCTCAGGAGTCATCTCCCAGAGAACAGAGAAGGCGTATCGCTCGACGTAAGGGTTAATGGAACACAAGTTGGTACCGAGAAGCATGGGAAGCATATCAATTCGCTTGTCAACAAGGTAAACAGAGGTACCTCGAGAAGCACCCTCCTGATCCAGGGCAGTGTCGGGCTTGACAAAATGGGTAACATCGGCAATGTGGACACCAAGCTCGTAGTTACCATTGGGAAGAACTCGGGCATGGAGAGCATCATCGATATCCTGACATCCAGGGGGATCGATGGAGCAAATGTTGAGATGTCGCAGATCTCGTCGTTTGGCGACAAGAGGGTCCTTCTCAGCGGCCTCCTTAACGAGATCCTGAGGAACCTTCCAATCGGGTCCCTCGGAGGGCAGACAGTCCAGAACGGCCTTGGTGAAGGGTCGGTACTCAACGTCGTGCTCAAGCAGAAGGGCCTCGGTCTCAGCCTGCTTGGACTCAATGGGACCAAGGTCTCGGCAGAAGTGACCCTCGGGGTGTCGAGAGTCAGCGGGCCAAGAGTCCACAGCGATAACGATTCGTCTTCCCTGAAGAGCAGCAGCTTGTCGGGTTCGGATTCGAACTCGGGGAAGTGTCTTGTCCATGAGAGCAACCAGAACAGATCGAGGGCCTCGAGAGACATCATCGATGACGGAGCCGGGGGCAATGTGACCAACGTAGTATCTCCAGGATCGCTTGATGATACCAACGACTCGAGCAGTGGGCTGGACTCGCTCAGCAGCATCAGCCTCGTTCTTGTGAGCCTTAAGAGCATCGTCCGCAAGCAGCTTTCGCTCAGACTCGCTCATAACGGTCTCTCCGCTCTCCTCACCGCCCTCGTTGGCGGCAAGATCCTCGCTCTCAATCACACTGGTGGAGGGAGTCTTCCACTTGTCCTTAGGGAGAAGCTCCACGACGACCTGATCGCCAGAGAATGCACGGTTGAGAGACTGTCGACCCAGAATCAGCAGGGGCTTGGGATAAGCCTTTGTGGACACAGAACCCTCCAGAACGTTGTAGGGAGAGATGGTGAGGTTTCCCTGGAAAAGAGTACCGTTCTTGATACCTCCAAGAAGTCGAGACATGGGGTAGTATTCGGAGTAGAGAGCCTCGGCCTTGCCACTCTTGGGCTTGTTGCCTTCCTCCTCCTCGAGAGCTCGCTGGGGAATCATATCGATGAGCTGACCGGGGTCCACAAGCTCGGAAACGTATCCCTTGAGACCGAGAGCAGTGATTCCCTCTTGCTTTGCCAGTTTTCGATTGTTGACATCGTTGGTGAGTAGAACCACGTTGGGTGCGGTGCCGTTGTAGTCCTTGCCAAGATGCTGAGTGTAGAATTCGCACACCTTTCTAATGGCTCTATCGTTTCGGTCGTTGATGGACTCTCCCTTGTTTCGTCCAACAGCTGTGTCCTTGCAGTACTCGTTGTGGAAGACGTAGAATCGCTTGTCGTCATTCTTGGTGAGGGCTCGAAGTCGAGCGTAGATGGGCAGCGATCGGTTTCGCACCTCTTCCAGCACAATCTGGGGCACAATCACATCGTAGAAACCCTTGTCACTTTCGAGCAGATCGATACCGTCCAGGACAATGTTTGTGTCGACAACGAGGTAATGGGGCCCACGCTTGGTGGTTTTGTTGGGCTGGGCCTCGAGAATGGGCTGTTGTCGTTTTCCGGTGGCGTCAGCAACGTACAGGTTGTTCTTGCAGTACTGACAGCCCTGAGAAGAGCAGGGGATATCGTCTCGAAGGTATTGTTCACGAACAACCTTGGTGGCGTTACCAGCCTTGGATGTTCGAACAAACACCTTCTGCGATAACGTCGAATGGTTCGATGCTCGTTTCACAGCAGACATTGTGTTGTATAGTTGTGATGAAGATAGATCTGAAGTTTAGGTAACTCAATAATTTTTTATGCACTGCACCGATACTTGAACTTAGTGCGAGCTTGGAGGCGTTCAGATCAGCTTAGTGAGGAGGTGCTCGGAGGACGAGCATAGTATTTGACCGTATTAGAAAGATGGATTATAAAAATTTGGGGTCAATTTTTGGGGCCATACCGTTGATTATGTGGTGTCCCTTTCTAGCAAGCTACTTTTACCAACTTCTGCCAAACTGGTAACTAAAAATGCTTCATTAGTTGAAGAAGCTTCGAACTATTACTAAGGCTTAGCTCGACGAGCGATTACAGACGCATCTTCATCGGGTAGGATGTGTAGCACCAATACAGACCTCGCTGACACAGCCGATAATTGTATACACTCTCGAACGTCCAAATATCAATATATTACCACACATTCCTCCTCTATTTTGTCTTCTGACCCTCCAAATGCTGAACTCGAAGATTCTCAATCATGCCCGAGTAAGTCTGGAAACCAGATCGCTTCTCCAGATACAGGAAGGGATTCTCGCCCTTGAGCTCGAGCTCAGAAGCAGCGTCGGCGAACTTGACGGGCTTCAGAGTTCCAGCGATACTGAGCACTGGAGTGAAACATGCCAGAAACACACCAATGAGCGCTTCAATTTTGATCTGGGTTAGTATAGTGGATGGTGGGCCATACAATGGCTCAATCGTTCAATCGTCCGGATGTTCAGTCAGTCCTTCGTCCATTCGTCCATTCACTCGTGCAGTCGCATTGTCAACTAGTCGCCGTGTCGTCTGCTAGTCACCGTCTCATACTCACGTCAATGGGAACGGCTATTTGCTGGGCCATCAACTTGGCATTGTATGAGGCTTCGTAGGCCGAGTAGCCACTGTGAGCAATGAGCAACACAGCCAGGGTATAGAGGGCAAACGAGGTGACCGCCATTTTTGAGTCGTTAGGTGTGATGTTGGTGGACTGAACTTTGTATGCACTTGCTTACTGTGCATACATGGTGATGCGTGCTGTGTGAGGTGTAAGGAGTGTGCTTCTGTGCCGGAGTCAGATTACGAACACCGTGAAAGAACAAGGCCAAATAACAGCGCCTTCAGTAACAATGTTCGGTAGAAGAAGCGGAAAATCTATAGATACACTTCAGCACTCAACAAGTGTCATAGACGTCAGATCACGTGACCACTAGACCATTCCACTAGACTGGTCACATGTTGAGAGGTCGAAACGATAGTAGCGGTCACGTTCATAATACTGGCACTGGAAGGCTGTTTGTTTGAAGAAGCAGGGTTCAGAATTACGCATCAGACAATAACGGGCCACGAGCTCATACAGCGCTCTCTGATCGAACATCACAACAAATGATGTCCACTAGTCTGTAAAGAATAGTGCCAGAACAGCCACAGTTAATCAGGGCACAAGAAGGCGACGAAATACAGAAAACTGATGCCGTACACGAAATCCGGACTTATCTGCTCGTGCAAAAAACTGTGGACATTAGTCTTTTCTCTTCTTGAGACTTGCCCATTTGATACAGTTTGGCACTTCCCGTAGACTCTCTCACCAACCCACTCCCCTCTCTGGAACATCACCTCCCCCATCCCCACTTTAGGTTAATTTCGTTGCTGCATCGCACCACTATATCTACTCATACCGCATACAGGCATCGTTCGAACTCACCCATGTTTCTACCTGTCGCCGACCCGGAGCTGGTGGCACAAATATGCAACCTGAGAGATCTGACGCCCGACGCCCAGCTGGAGGCTTGCAGAGCCCTCAAAAACGAAATCATCGGCCATGACGAGAAGAAGGCCCGGTACCTCGAATGCGACGGAGTCGTGGTATCTTTGGTGCAGGTACTCCAGAACGGACCCTGGACCGAAGAACTACGAGCCCAAGCTGCCGTGATTATTGCTTCATTCACCTCGGGCTGTTCGCCGCTCGTTTTGAACGAGTTTGTGCGACTTGGAATCCACAGAGTCATCGTCACAGCCATCGTGGAGGCAAACAGTCACAAGGTCCAGTACATGAGCGCTCTGCTGCGATCACTTGCCGCTCTACTCAAGGTCAACGACGCCGTGGCGCATGAATGCATCGAAGATTCGCCCCAGCTACTCAAGGCCCTGTCACACCACATTTCTGTGCCATCAACACCTCTACCTGTTGTCTCCCTATGCACTCCCCTGGTTCCATTACTTGGACGATCACGACCCGGAGTGCAGCGACTAGGAGAAGACCTCAGCGAACCTCTCGCTGCCCGCATCCTTCTGCTCACCCAACAGTACCTCGCTCAAAGAGATCGAATTCCGTCTGTCTACACAGAACCACTAGCGTCAGCAGTGTTTGCCCTGAGCCACGTGGTTCGCCACAGCCTCGCAGTGAAGCTGCTGGAGGGCGAGGTGGGAACTGCGGGGACCAACTGGAGCTCCGGTCGGCTCTTACAAGATCTCTTCTTGCTACTTCGAGCAGGCGATACCCAAGTCCGACTGGCCGTTTGCTTTCTCTTTTCCAACCTGCATCTGCATATGCCCGCATCACAACAACTTGAAATTGCCCGTCCTCTGCTGCCAGTTCTCGTTCCCATGCTGTCTGGCCCAGAGGACACCGATCCCCGAGTGTGTAAGACTCTAGCCCTGCTTTGTCGAGACCACATCGACATGGCCACACTGGCTGCGGAGGCTCGTGTTATCGAACTGGCATGCGCCCTCGTGACACCCAGAGTTCTCGAAGTCGAGCCCTCTAACCACTGCAACCAGCTTGAAGAGCTTATTGCCGATGCTCTCCTGCTGGTGGCAGCTATTGGAATGCATAAGGACTCCTTCCGAGCTCAAATCGTCGAGTGTGGAGTGTTGTCTCATGTCATCAAGATCATGCGAATGAAGACCCCCCCATGTGGAGACCCTCGAGCCCGAGCGGTGCGAAAAATGAAAATCTCGTCCTGTTACCTTGTTCGAGCTCTTTCACGAAGCGTGTCGTTACTGCGAACTGGGTTTGTCGACGAGGAGGTCGTTGAAGGCATAATCGAACTTCTGGACGAGACTCCTACAGAACCTCTCAATACAGCTGAGTCCGACAACATGGACCAGACGGAAGATGGAGAGTCCCCCAACATCGAAGATCTCGAGGTCAAAGCCGCCATTATGGCTTCCATGTGCAATCTCATACTTCCTTTTTCTCCCTTTAAGAAGAACATTTTTGAGCGAGGTGTTCTGCAGTCGATCATTGCCGGTGTCAACTCCGACTACACTCCTCTGCGACTCAACTCAACGTGGGCTCTGCGACATGCCGTCCTACCCCCCGATAACGACGACAGACTCATTGAGGAGGCTATGGGACTGTTAACTTGCAAGCGACTCCTGACATTGCTTGCAGACTCTGACATTGAAGTCCAGGAGCAGGCACACGAGTTGATACGTAACCTGATGATGAAGCAGGCCAACTTTGTGGAGGTCTTCTTTGCCCAGGTGGAGGCCCGTGAGTTCATGCAGCTCTTGGAGAACAAGATTGATATCATTGCTCGCCAGCATACCGAGACTGTGGCCGAGAACACTGCTACTCATTCGTCTTCACAGATCAAGCTTGCTAAAACCGTCAATGAGAAACGCCAAGTATACACACGCATGCTTACTGCTATCATCTACACGCTGGCTCATATTGCTGCTGGCCCTGAGGAGTTCCGATTCATGCTGATTGAGGAGGAGTCGATTCTTCTGAAGGTGGCCGAATTCACCGGCCATCGACATTACGAAGTCCGTGCTGCATGTGCGTGGTTGGTCATCAACCTGACGTACGTGGACAATAACAACGACCGCGAGTGTCGTGAGGGAGCTAAGCGAAGAGCTCGTACCCTTGTTAAGTTGGGCTACAAGGAGAAGTTGGACGCCCAGTTGCGAGATCCTTCCTTGGATGTTGCGGAGCGAACTAAGAACGCACTCATTACTCTTGAGTGGCTGTTGAACGAGAACTAATAGTATTTATTGTAAATAGGGGTGTGTCATTCTTCTGTACAATCGAGCCTACGGTATGTAGCCTATAGCTAGTGTGTTAATCATGTATTCATATCGTTATGTAGACCTGTCTTGCACTTTAAGCAATGGCTTTGAAAGAGGAGACAATGGCAGAGAGGATCAGAGCAATCTGGGAGGTGATGTTGAAGAAGTTGGGGGGCATTCGTCGGTTGGGCTCACCAGTGGAGTAGGCCAGAACGTAGAGGAATCGGGAGATGGCCCACACGGCAATGAGACCAGCAGCCTCCTTGGGGTAAGAGACTCCGGTAATCCAGCCGGCCAGAAGAGTCAGGTTGACGTTCTCAGTGAACTGGAGATGAGCCTTCTGGGCGCAGTTGAATCGCTTCTTGGCAGCATCGATCTTGGGGTCGACCTTGACGCTCTCGTCAGCAAAGAGGAGAGGGAACTTGGTCTTGGACTTTGCTCGCCAGTAGAGAGTGTTGATGGAGTGGAAGAAGCCAATTGCGGGGAGCAGGGCGGAGGCCGCAAGCACGTATCGGTAGTCTCCGTTGAGAGCGATGGGGAGGGGAGCCATTGTGGTGGTGTGTGGGTAGTTGGGTTGTACCTTTGTGGGTAGAGAGCTCTCTGTCAATCACGTTCAGGGCACTTGCTTTTATACTATTGAGATAACCTTCGTGTCATGCGGGGTTGGGGTGAGGTTGGAGAGCCGCTAACATAGTGTTGTGGGGCGTTATAGGGCATGAATTTTGCACGGACGAGAGTCACATGATATAGGAGCATTCAAGAGTGTAGATGGATAATCTATCTTTCTGTTTAACGACTGTATTGCCCTTTTTCAACGAGTTTACGACTCAATTTAGCTTTGCAGCAGTGCGGTTCTGGACGTTGAATTTCATGCGGATTCAATGGGCTCTCTGGCTCCAATCCGACTAAAAAGCGGAGGTAAGCGAAACATGACAAAGAAAGCTTTTGCCGAAGCATATAGAGCTCCGTTAAAGAAAGTCCATTTAGTCAGTGGAAGTAGTCCCTTGACGAGCAAGCAGTTCCGATTAGAACTAACTGCTCACTCATCTGATACGGCTTCTCTCAATCATGTGCTCGTCAGCCGCTTCAATCGCGATGTACAACGAACATCATCAACTTCAGCTTAGGGTTCGACGTGTGCAGCTCAAACGGGCCAGTCTTGACAGTTGGTCGTAAACAGTCACTTACCAATTCGCTTATAGTGGTTAACACCGATCCATCTTTCTACGGTCCTTACTATCAGCGTCCCTCCTCACCTGATCCTCACTTACAGTAGATTCAAACGTGCTACACCGATAACGCAAGTGCATCTCCAGATAACGCACGATCACGAATAGAGCGAGAGATAAATATGCATGTATAATATATATAAATAAGTAGATGTCGGATGCGACGCCATTTTTACATCCACAGTAGCCATTTGATGGTAATGTAGAACATGACGAACGTATTTTTGATGCTGCGAGCAGCAGTGACAATGCCCCAGATGAGCCACATGACAAGAACCACGAACCACTCCAAGAGGAAGTAGCACACACACCAGACCTGGTCCCGAGCAGCTCCACAGCACTCAATCTGCTTAAGACGCTCGGAGGTCTTTCGGGTCTCCAGGTTGAGAGTGGTACTCACCTCAGTGACCAGATGCTCTGCTTCATACAGCAGGTAATCCAGGAGGGGGTCCTTCTTGTCAGAAAGCTCGAGCTTGAGGGCATCGACCTCACTGCCAACAGCATCGTACTGTTCGCCAACCTTGGGTAGATAAATGTTAGTCAACTGGAAGAAGCCCTCCTCCATAATATCTGTCACTTCTCGGACAAACTCGGCATTAGAGGGAGGAGGCTTCGTGCCATATGCGGAGGAAGCCATATGCAAATGGCCCAGCATGAAGCAGGTTTCAAGGTACTGAAGCTCAGTAAGATGCTCGTTGAAACCATCGTCATAGTGGGCCACGGAGGGGGAGAGCTGCGACTCGTGGTCGGTGGTGACCAGAGATGTCTTGGACACCTCGGGGTTGTTGGTCACAATAGAGAGAGCAGGGGCTCGGAGACTTGTCGAAGAGGGCACCTTGCTAGCGGGCCGAGAGATCGACAACAGCTTGGACAGCTCCGGGCCTCCTTCAACAGAGCTCTCTGAAGACTCATGATCATGGGGACTGTCGTTCTCAGAAGACTCGAGATGCACAGAAGGAGGAGTGGGGGTCGCCAGGGTGACCTGAATCTCCGGAGACGAGGAGTTCACTCGGTTGACACTCACAAGCGATTTTGAGGGAGACTCGAGCTTTTGATGAGAAGCCATGCCCATGCTTCCAACGCCAGCAGAAAGAGCAAAGGGGCCGGCAGAGATGCCACCGGTGAGGCCCAGGTTTCTGTGGCTCTTCTCCTTCTCGTTGTCGGACAGCTTGGCGAGGGAAGGAAGCTTGTTGGATCCATCGGACAGGTCTCTTCGCAACTCTTCCTCGGAGGAGAAAGTATCCACGCACTCCTGGGATCGTCCCAGAGGAGTGGCGATTCTCACCCAACTCTTTCGTCGATCATGCTGTCTATGTTGGGCCATAGGGTACACGTAGTTGCCTTGGCCATCAACCATGTGTCGTTTGTTTTGAGCTCTCCATCCGATGTCCGAAAGAAGCTCGGGCACGTCCACCTCCCAGGGGTATTTGTAGTCTTTGGTGTCTCGTGCGTGTTTTGAGAAGACGGAGGAGGCCAGCGGCACAGTGTCGCAATTAATGTTGAGCGACGGCTTGTGGTGGCTTCCCTTTCTCAGTTTTCGGTTTCGGCGCACTTGTAACGGGTTGTAACCAAGATGCACTTCTGGAAACTCTCTGTCCACGTGCTTTTGTGCCACGGAAACAGCGTGATGGTAAACTTCCAGAGTGGCCTTAACTCGAGTGGCTGCGGCCCACACCGACGGAGGAATGTGTTTCCGCTGCTGGTATCGTTCCTTGGATGATCCCTCGGGGTCGTAGTCGTATGAGAAGTGTCGCGCCTCGTGGTTTCGCTGTGCTGCGGCTTCTGCAGAGCCGTACAGCTGCTGGTTACGAAGAGACTTGATGTGGTAGACCATGGACGCCAGCCGAGAGATATCGCGCTTGCCGGGCTCTTCGGGAGAGCTACTGGGCGTGTCGGGGGTGAGCGCGGTTTCCAATGACAGATCCGGGTCCTGGTCTTGCGAGGTGACCGGGGTTAGCACGTGGTCGTGGTCATTGTTGTCATCGTGGCTGTGGTAGTCGTCGTTGTCGTGTTCTTGCGGCTTGGCGTCAGGCAGGAAAAATCCCGCGGACGACGAGAGCTTCAACTTGCCCATGGACGATGCTGGTTTGGCGTCGGAGTGTGCGAGGGGCGGCGTAGGGGGGAGATGCAAGGGTTGCGAATGGCTATTATTTTGCGCTTTTGGCGAGCTGTGAGTGTGGCCACCACTGTTACCGTTATTAGCGTGGTTTGAGTTTATGGGTTGGGACTTGGACAGAGTTGAGGATGCTGCAGTGTGGCTGGAAAGTGCCGTTTGGGAGAAGTCGTCTCGAAGGGCGTTAGACAGACGTCGGGAGTCACTGGTACTACGAGGCTTGAGTGGTGGTCGACTGGCACCATGATGCGATGGCGATGTGGGCGATGAACTGTTCGAGAGCGGACTTCGCTTGGCTGGAAAGTAGTTGGTGTTGCATGTTAACGGAGGGGTCGTCTGCACAGTCGGCCTTGGCGGGGACTGCTGGGTGGATCGAACTGAAGCAGGTGGTGCCGAGAGGGGAGGTTTCTGGCGGTGCAGTTGGGGGAGCTTTGTGGCGGCACTGCTCAGACTCTTTGCACACTTGGAGGCCTTGGATCCGTTCTTGGGCTCAGCCTTGACCACCAGGTCTCCATCCTCCATCTTGACCTCAACCACCTGCACCTCAGCATCGCCCGCTCGCTTGCCACGCCTGAGCTTGAGCAGCGACGGCTTTGATTTCACTACCGACATGGCTGTTGTGGGTGTCGTTGCCGGAGTGTCGACTTGTCGGGGTAGTGGCAGGAGAAGAGATGAGTATTTCAGAAGATTAATATGTGAAATGGGGAAGTCAAAGCATGTCTCTTGTTTCTTCATGTGTCTCTGGCTATACTGCATATAGAGGACCAGGTTAGCTGCAGATCCACGCACGGCGGTATAGTCCATTGCATTGTGCAGAGTGCATTGTGGGGAGGGGTGTGGAATTAGGGGCTAGGGGTTGTTACTTGACGTGAGATCCGGTGATCTTTGACAGGCAAACTAGTACGTTTCCGGGAGGGTTAGTCACTTGGCGGATGTCGTCGCCTATACTATTTAGGCCTGTGTCGTACCCACCTCGTCACCTCACACTCTACTTGTAACTGTCTATCCTATGTTGTCTCATACCCCCCTCCGAGTAGGTTTTGGGAGACTTTTTAGTTGGGAAGATGGTAACTCTTGCTCAGCCTGCTGCGTTTAATAGTTACACCTTAACACGTTGCGAAGCGCTTATTTTAGGGATGTGCAAAGCAAAGAGACGACGTGAGGTGATGTGAGGTCTTTATTTAGATTTTGGATTCGTTCCCCTTCTGTTGCTTTTGTGTTTGGCCCTTTTCAACTGAAACAGAACCAGTATGAGTGTGGTCATCTTAATCTCCATAGCGTCTTCCATCTTTGTGGATAGGCTACACAGCCAAAATCAAGGTCGTGGAGCCAAGTCGCCTGATTCGCTCTTCATTCCCATTTTTCATGTGGTAAAATAGCGTTCGCTAAGTGGGCTAATTTGATTGGTGTGCAGTCACACCACCAGCATCCACTTATCCAAGGGCCCGTTGCGCTTCATCCATGCATTGGCGGCTTTGCTGTGACGGATAGGTGCACCCGATAGAGAGGTCTTCTATAGCCTCTGGGATGATGCGATTTACATTAGCAAGCTTCAAAGTCAGAGCCAAAGCTCGATAGACAATGTTGGGTTGAGGGAGAGTGGAAAGACAGGCGTGTATGACCCCAGATACTGTGTACACTTTGGACCCGATTAGTTTTCTTCTTTTGCTACCTTGGACTGGACTGCCTTTTAGTTGCCCTTTCAGAAATGAGACGGTTCGTACGAGTTTTCCACACAAGAACCATAACAAGAAGGTCACCTTCTTATACACGTGTGGTAAAAATAGCTGGCCGGTGGAGCCCACCTTTCTCTGCGGAATGTGTCAGTCAGAATTGGGACTTGCAGTCAAACGAAAGCAGAACGACACAAAGCTATAATAACGAAGGCGAAATATGTTGGACCCCACCTGACAGTTGCTCTTGTTCTCTTGGGCCACAGGGTCTCTCTGCAAACAGGGGACAAGCCACTCCCACACACCCTTTTTCTCTTGACGAGAGAAAGACTGTAAATGCAAAAGTCAAACAAACTCAGTGTCTTCTTAGACTCAGAAACAGTGCAACCTAGACAAACCCTAAGGTCGGACTCCCGCTGGTGTGTGACTTGACAAGGTGGTCATTCTCCTTGTGAATTTAGCGGCCCAAGACGCTTCTGGAGAAAGCCCAGGTACAAGGAGTTTCCAGGTGCGCTACCACGGAGCTAGCGCAAGCGAAGCAGGCATCCTGGCCAACGGGTATAGGAGCCAACACGCACTGCGTATGAGTGAGAGGGGTGCGGTAAGCGAACCCTGATGATCCTCTCTTACTCATCCCCAACCACCACCAAAGCAAACTTAACAGCCGAACCCTGTTGGACTTTTTCTTTCCGTTCTTGCTCACACGGTCCATCTCTCTCTCTCACCACGGAGACAGTTTCTTCGCGTGGCTGAAGACACCTTCACCGCTGCAGTGCAAGTTTGCCAGTACACGTCGGGGGGCTGTAGCTACAAAGAGAGACATGGGTGTCGTTAGCGTGTCTATGTATCGTATCCTTTCCTACCGGTAGACGTTGGTTCGTTAGTGGTAATATTGTGTACTGTTGCATTGCTTTTGTCCACACATTCCTTTCTGGCCCACGTTGTAGGTCGTCGTGAAGCTGTTGGACGTCGTGGTTCTACAGCGCACACATTTCAAAACACAGTGTTCATTCCTTCCAGCAGTGAACCATGATCGACAATGAAAACACGGGCGGGTCCAAGAGTCGAAAATCCCGTCGAAAGGGTCCTCTGGACGAGTTAGGCAATTCCTATTTGGATTTCAAAACATGATTAGCGAGTTTCAAACTCATCGTCGGTGAGAACCATAGAAGACTATTATTGTTGTATTTATTCGGTCTCCGAGTTCACCACTAAAGAAATGCGGGCCGGTGGAGCTTCAACGCGAAGCACCTATCGATAGCTCGTAATAGCGCTCACCCTCTCCCCTCCCCCTCTTCTACAAGTAGCTCATCCCTGAGATGCGGCGGTAGCGTGTATTCTCCTGCTTCTACCAAGTAACAGTATCAGACGTTGGCCTTGCAGCCCGCAAATATTATTTGACCGTGACCGAATAGACTCGCCGTCCCTTCACTTATACGGACAACCCCAACAATAGGATAGTGAGTATAACTGCAACACGTAAACACGCCTTGGTGTTTCAAGCCTCTCTGGGAATGTCTCGATGGGTGCCAAGAAACGCCCTCACGCTCTATATCGTCAGATGGAGATCCTCGGACTCATTTGCCATGTTTCTGCCCTCAACTCAAAAAATCCCTCGCCCTAATCAGTACAGCAATACATGCGTGCTCCAGGCCTGGGAACGGTAAACGCCCCTGAAGATAGCACAATTCTATATTTAGCACACACTTCATTTTCTCTCTCTCTCTCTCTCAAGGAGCTCACTGGGCCTAGGGGGCAATGGCAATGACCAGAATAAAAAGCAGTGATAGGCTTCGGCTCGGGCTGACCAAAAGCCCCGTTGCCACCCGGCTGTGTCTTTAGAAACTTGGCTGTGTTCGAATAGACGACCTGGCTGTGTGGCATGATAGTTATAGCTGCTGTAGCGCATACTAAGCCTTTATCTGCGGTAAGTAATTGTCAAGGGTGGCGAGGTGCAGGACCTACAAGTGCGATTCAAGGCGCAGGCGATATTTGTGGATACACAAGGCGCAATATTCGAAAAGACGGGTGTCCACGTGCGATTGTAGAAGAACCGACTTTACGATCGCTTGTTTACTCCCGAGCTCGTACTCGCTTCGCTTTCGACCGGTCACATCTGTCATTCCTCTTTGGGAATCCTCTTTCGGACAGTGTGTATCTAGTTGCACAGTTGAGTAACGTCAAGATCGTAAGACACAGGATGCCACACTGGTCTTAAGCGCCTTCCACAGACTTAGTGACTGAACCGTATTTACTTGAGACCGTGGAACCCTGGTCAATAGCACCTGAATTCGGAAGCTAACCGCAATGGTTCCAGACCCGTATCCTTCCATTGGTCTCACGTTATTTCCATGGCGAATCCAAACCTCCATAAACCTCGCTTAGACCGGACCTTAATCGATATCGCCAACTACTGCTGAACATGAACATAGTCCATTCAGCTTATATAAGCTAGGGTTGAAAATGCCAGCTTCCTTAGGTGATTGTCCATACTGCGCAAGTAGAGCCTTGTCAATGCAATATCGGTACTCCAAAAAGCTTAGGCTTCGTCTCAAAACTGAATAATACACTGATCTTGGTCACAGCTCAAAAGCCACCGTATAGAACCTGCGGTAATCGGTGCACGGGTGCTTGTCTACACTGACCTATCGCACCAGCACCTCCCGAAGCAGCACCAGTGGCTTGTCCTCGTAGACAAGTGACGAGCAAACTGAAATTGGAGTACCAACTCAGGACCTTAATCTTCCCTCCGTATCTACGATACCCGCCGCCGTTGGTCACAGCGGATCCCCTTCCTTTCGAGAAATCAAATTTCATTGCCAAGACGTCTATGCTTCCCGGATGAGCACCATCTGCATGGATGGTTCCACCTTCAGCATCTCAGCGGCAGTTATCAAATCCCTCACATGATGAGCAGACTCTCGCTGGGCTAGCTGGAATGTGAGGTGATTATGTGGTCCTATTATCTATTGCTCTTGATATTTGCACATGTCTTTCAAAGGAACCAACCGGAACCAGTCCCAATAGCGTTGATCAAAAGTAAGCCAATCGTGAATCATATCGTATCGCAGAGCACGAAGCTTGCCTAACAAGCTGAGAAGTGTATGACTCGAGCATACGGCACCGCTATTTCATGGTTTAACACCGACACTAATCTTTTTTCAATACATCTGAGTTATCACCCAGGGCGCAAAGAGACGGCATCGGTTCTTTCCATGCTCCAGCAACCATCCCATGTCTTTTTCGGATCCGTAAACATGCCTTTCACTCCTTTTGCTCTCAGCTGTCGTACAGGGTGATAAACGATCGAATCTTTGGAAAAGAGAGCGCCTTCTCAAAACGGTACGAAACCTACATCTGAGCAGCATCACGAACCCCTTTCACAGGGCTCGTGTGTCTTCGCAAATACGTGCTGTAGGGTTTCTCCTGTTAATTGACACTTTGAGTCTACAGCGCGCGTGTGGGAGATTAAACGGCATCGTCCAGAAGACGGGAGAGGGGTGGCTCAACTCCTTCTATGCAAGCAGAGGATAACCTGGTTCCAAGGGCCGCCAAGGGTTATTCTCGGGTAGGTTCTGAGGGTTCAAGGTGAGCTTCAAAAAGGTTCTCCGTGGGAGGTTGTCATACATGTTTGGTGAAGTAGAAATCCAACTAAGTTAGGAAGAACGTACCTTGGCCTTAACTAATCATTCCGAGTCACTCCAAGTACATTTGTAAGAAGTTATGGTTGTGACAAAACTTTGGTGGAGCGTTATGCAAAGCTGACTCAGACGACTTCAATTAAGTCGTATGTACCTACCAGGTAGTCATGGCAGGAAGGTAAACATTTCCCACTCATTCCATCCTTCGACCGGTCTTTGCTCTTGTCCTAAAGAACATACAGTCTCGGGCTTGCCTTCATACTCACAATAGTAACAACACAACAATGGAGAGGAACTGTAGTAAATTTATCATCAATAGACACTGTGGAAAAGACGTGGAACTCGCACTCGAGGTATGAAATCCATTTCGACCTCATATCTACTTCTCACATGCTCTCAATCGACATAATAAGCATAGCCGTCACTGCTATCAATCAGCTATAGGATGCTTCTGCTATGCACAACACCTCCCAGTCGACAAATTATTTTCGTCACATCAGACGCGAAAAACAACGGGACTAACAGACCTCATCCACCCCATACAGCATCACCTAACCAACACCCTGATCGAATCACGGTCGATTCAGACACACAGATAAATACGCGACACTTACACGCCATGTTGAAAGACATTCGTTTACCGAGAATTCAGCCCTCTGCCACAGGTGGAGCTCTCGCTTGGTCTGACGACGGAGATCTGAGCATTGCCGCAGGATCAGACACGGTGGTTCTGAACGTTAACGGACCTATCACTTCACGTGATGATGAGATTGACAGCGTACGAGACCGAAACTGGGCCCAGTTCCCCGAGACCAACTTCACCATCAACAAGTCGGATTCCATGGACTCAATCCCCGTCACCGCGGGAGGCTCTTCATCAATTCCGGGCAATCAGATCCAGTACGGCTCTGGAGACCGCCACGTGACAGATATTGCCTGGTCGCCAACAGGACTCGGAAAGATGCACGGCTGTCTCATAGGTCTGCTCAACACGACACACGAGCTCTTCATTTACGATCATCGAGGTCAGGTGGAGAAGCACTCGTGGACTCTGTGTCACAATGTTGCTGACCTGCTGTACAAGCGCGTCAAGAAGGAAGACGGCGAGACTAACGGTGAAGATCATGCTGCAGTGATGGGGGAGGACACAAACGGAGACAGCTCCATGGCTGACAATGGCGAGGACACACCCAAGGGGTCGCGTGCAGGAACACCCAGCGCAGTTCCTGGAATGCCAGAGCAGGAATACACCCCGGAGCAGTACTTTAGTTTCCAGGTCCACAGCTTCGCTTGGTCACCAACAATCAACAAACACAATTACGTTGCTGTGGGAACTGGTCGAGGCGAAATCATTGTCTTTTCTGTTTCCTTGAGTCATATTAACATCGTGGCTTCCACTTTTGCCGGTGACAAACAAATTGTCAAGCTGGCATGGGACACCACTCCAAATGGAGGAAGTGCCTTGGTGGCCGTCACAGATGCTAACGAGGTCTTGAAACTCACCTGGGATGACGAAAAGCAAGAGCTCGGCGAACCCACCACTCTTTTGCCGGCCTCTCGTTTCGTGGTCGCTGCTCTTTCTTTTGTTAATGGAACCGTGGCCGTGTCCCAACCTCACAGACTAACCTGGGTGAGCCCAGAAGGAAAAATCGAGTCCCCATTGTGGGGCGATTCGAATACCGTCGCGGACATTGCAATTCATGACGACAAGGTCCTCATTGTGACTTACAAGGGAGGGGTTGTCTACTGGAACCCTGTTTCCAACACCATGGAGCAGCAGGAACAGACCATGGCTTTGCTGATGAAACGTCTCACGACTGCCAAGGAGAACAATGGTAGCTTGAACGGCGTTACACCCAGTTTCAACACTCTCGATTACGAGGCTGTCATCTCGGGCGCTGCTATCAGTCCCCATGGCACCTTTCTCTCGATTTTCTACGCTGTCACACCCACCAACGTTCTCAAATTCCCCATTCCCTCTACTGTGGTCACGCGTATCGCTTTTGTTCCGCTCATCACTCCTACATCACTCTCCTATGATGCAGTCCCTCTCAGACCATCGTCAATGGCTGCTGGAGAAGCCATGCAGAGTTCCCAATGGGAGTTCCAGGTCTGGGGAAGAGTGGTACAGAAGCTGTTCAAGGATGAAGATGCTCAGGCTGGCATGGTGTTCAAGTCCAACTACCTTGAGCACCTGGCTACTCAATTCAACCTCTCGCCTTCTCAGCACATCACTCAACACATGGCAGAGACCAACGGCAGCTTGGAAGATCTTCTGAACTCCGTTTTCCTGTCCGACGAGCTGGACAAGGCCAGATTCTCTGCGTTTTACGATCTCACCTTGATCCCAGAAATGCAGAAACTTCTGTTCTCTCTCGTGCTTTACTACGTCAGTAAAAACTGGGACAGCGTGTCACCAAAGCTCTCTGGCTATGACTATGCCATTCTCAGTGCCTTCACAGAGACCGTGGGACAGCAGGAGCCCCCTATTCCCATGACACCCGAGTCTGGAATGGTGACCGTGGACACCGACTTCATCAGTGAGTCGTTCGACATGACTGCTCAGGCGCAAAATCTCGAGGTCGTCGTTTCGACAGAAGGCCACACATGGAAGCGATGCGCGCTCACCCAGCTGCCCATTTTGATTCTGGACCCCCTGACGCCTAGTTGGGGTCCTTCCAAGATCCTGAACTGGAGAAGCCTGGAGCCCTCGACTCTTGGGTATCTGACCAAGACGCTCCTTACTGTGTTCCCACTGTGTCCCTACACAGGCACGCGATACTATGAGAACGTCCCTCAGATTTACAACGAGTGATGGGTATTTATAAGTTTGTACAACATTATGATAAATATATGTATTCTAGATATGGGCTTGGGTCGCTGAAAGCCACACGAGTGTCTGCCATTATTGAAATGCGTTGTCTTGTGGTTCTACTCCAAACTCGCTTGTAAAACCACAGCTAAGTTCTCCATCATGCATTTACGCGTGTGCTGTCCCAACTTGCAGCACTGGAAATAAGGATCACCACCACAGCACCCTGAATCTAACGACCACAGCCACACATTAACAGCTATCACCAGTGTCGTCTAAAAAGCGAGCTGAGCCATAAACAACACACCTACACTCGCATCACATCACACACAATTCGACATGTCGTATTACCTCGCAATCGTGGGAACAGAAGACAACCCCATCTACACACAGGAGTTCGGCACATTTCGCCAAGGAGGTGATGGAAACTCCCGATTCTCGCCGGAGATGAAGGAGCTGGCGCCCTTTATTTTACATGCAGCCATTGATATGGTTGAGCAGACAGCATCAAAGACCAACCAGTTGTATCTGCGAACTGTCGACAACTTCTACAGTCATCTGGTGTCCGCGTTCGTCACTGCTGGGGACATCAAAATCATGCTGTTGCACGAGACCAGGAACGAGGAGTCGATACGCCAGTTCTTCCAGGAGGTCCATGACCTTTACGTCAAGACCCTGCTCTCACCTTTCTACTTCGTCAACCAGCCCATCACCAGTCCGGTTTTCGACCAGCGAATCAAGAGCTTGGCCAAGAAGTACCTGTAGAGGGCACAATAGATCAACGACGACGACAGAGCAAGTCACGGAACAACGGCGGTAGCTCTAGAGCCTTGAGAATGGATCTCAAGAGCCATGAAGGAAAGGTGTCAGGTTCGAGGCCTTGGGACACTGATGCATGGAGACGAAGGTGAAGGACTGAACACCGAAAGTACACGATGAATATATTATTTAGAACACCTACCAATTGCTACTGTTACATACCGAACGACACTAAAGACGTCGAGTCATTGATCGTAATAAATTAATTATATAGTACACGCCTGCGCAGTGCCGTTGTCCAACAGACAACTGCCAGGGTAGAGATGCTGGTCTTATTGCTGGACCAGCACCTATTACAAACCTGCAATGCATATGGATCACGTAGGAATGCTTCACTTTAGCCTACTGAGCGTTCTGAGAACGTCTCTGGTCTGCTCGCCATCAAGGGTAGACTCCCTAAATCTATCAGCATTGAAGATGGTTCGGAAATCTTGAGACTGTCTTGGCCGTTTCCTGCTTCGAGCTTCCAGCACGTTGTCGAGTGCTTGGAACTGATCGTCACAAAACTTGGAAGCCCGAATGTTACAGCTGTTGATCTTGTCCACAACGTCCTCCACCTGGTCAATCTGACGGGGAAACGTCGACGCGGAGAGAGCAACATCACCCAACAGAGGAGGGAGAGTTGGCGGGGAATCAAACGGCTTTTGTAGCTCGGCAACCAGCTTCTGGCTCTTATCCTTAGCCGTCTTTAGCCTATCACGAGCCTCAGCTTCCAACTTGGCCCACTCCTTGATCTCTGCTTGCTGAGCTGCCAGTCGTCTCTTGAACAGCGCCAGTTTTTCTGCATTGGCGATGTTTTGGGCATTAGGTTGAGTGAACCGTGACTTGGACTTGTCGTCTCCATCGCGCTCGGGTCGGTTATACCAGCTAGTGTTCACCTTGCCGTCTTTCATGTCTCGAATAATGTCTTCCATAATCACACGAACAATACGCCTTGCCGTGGTTTCGTCAGTCTCCGACAGACCTTGGGGAGCGCTTTCACGGACCATTCTGGTCTTGTGGTTCGTCATAGCTCGCTTGCCTGACCACGTGAGCAAAAGTCGTGCTTTGTGCGGTTCTGGAAGACTGGGTTCGAAATGCTTGTAGAAGTTTTGAGCATCTACGTCAGCATGGGGCTCACCTTCAAAGCCATTCCCAAGAGAACTAATCCTTCTTCCGCGGTTGTCGTGATTGCGCTCTGGTGTCTTCGCTGGCACCTTTCGGTTGTCCTGTGGTTGTACTGCTGGTGGATGTTTCAGCGGCAACGACACATCTTTTGGCGATAAGGGTACAAACGAGTCCTTGGGGTTAGCGCCCACATGTACACTGCTGTGCGATGTCGAGTCCGTAACATGATCGTGGTCCATCTCTGAGTTTTCCGTCTCCGGCTCCATCATTTCGACCCCCTGAGGTGACACAGCCTCCTCTTCGGCCTGTAGTTCCTCCAACTCACGCCTGGTCAGTCGCCGTCTGTATCTGAATCCTTCAGCTGTTTCCAACTCCACCTCGAATAGCTCCTCATCAGCACTACTACCTCCCTTAAGGTCTGACGCCCGTTCTGGTGGTGGAGAAGAAGACACCTCTGTTGGCGTTATGACCTGTTGTGTTTCTTGTTGCTGTGAGCGTCGTCCAAGATCGTCGTCTTCATTGTCGTCCATATCCAGCACACCTATCGGTTTGGTGAAGTCTCCGTTTTGTGATGATTGTGTATGCTTCCTCTGGCCCTTGCCATTCGCCTTGGTTTGTCGACCTGAGGTCCCTGAACTACCGTTTCCAACAGTCTGGGACCTTGCTGCCTTCCTGGGCTTCTCCTGAGTTGTCGTGCTGAGTGCCATCTCGCTCATTGTTCGTTTAGCAGGACCCGCGTTCCTCTTCAGATCCTTCTTCGTCCTTGCCGACGCCAGAATGCCGCGACGCTTGGCGGGTCGCTGTTCCTGCTCATCGTCTGACTCTGCTAACAGTTGGTCTAGCAAGCTATCACTCGCCAGGTCTGCGGCTGGGCCCTGCTTCCTAGGTTTCTTGGAGCCCTTCGGGGGCATGGTATCATGGGATGGGTGTGTGGTGGAGCAAGTGCGGAGTGAGTGGGCAGTGGTTCAAGCAGTGGTAATGTTGTGCGCAATAGAATGTGACTGCGAGCCCTGGTGTAGTGCCGCACTGGTGTAATTATCGTCGAGTGTGCTTTGTTCAAGAGAGGTGTAGTGAGACGCGTGCACCAACGCGGTTGCTAGGGTTACCAAACATACCAAAACCTTATTTGGTGGTCAAGCTGACTGTCTATACAAGCGTTACAGGATTAGTGGAGGTCAAAAGGGAGTAAAGGTGAAATAAATGGCAGTATTTCTACGTGTTGAATTGATTGAAAGAGATATCTTCCACGTGGCACCAATTTAATAGGTTGTGAGGCTTCGTGGTTGTGATATAGCTGTGCACTGTTTGGGATGCAAACCAAAACAAGCTCGCCTAACAACACAGAGACCAAGGCTCAAATTAAGGTGGGAGAATAGTTACACATAGCAAGTGGCTGGTTTTAAGAGTCGTTTACGAGTCCACCCCACACATACACTCTTCTATACACCTGAACACACCAACAGCTTCAACAGCACAGGCGACACAAACACATACCATCCGAGATACCTATCGATCGTGATACCTTCACGCATACCCGAAGATATTCCGACACACCCACAAGATACCTGGCTCCAGTGCCTCGCACCCTTCTCCAATGTTACTCAACTCCAAGGAGGGGCCCTACAAGCAGATTCTGGAAGCTCGAAGCTCGTCATCCAAGAGAAACTCCCTCACCAACTATGCCATCGACCCTGAGATCATGTTCCCCACTGAGCTTGAGAGCATGATTCGCGGCAAGTACGCAGAGTTGGTTGAGCAGGATGAGGCGATCCGAAAGGAAATCATGAGAGACTTTGAAGAGTTCATTCGCGACCTGCAGCTATGGAACGAGTCCATGAGTCTCATTGATCTTCAGAGGGGCGAAAAACGGTGAGTATTACACTGGACTACAACTTGATCATGATAAGATGATAAATAATGCATTGGAAAACTAACCTAGAATTGATTTGGGCATTCAGTGGATCCGAAGTCGGCATCAGGAGCTGGAAATGTCCCGTAACAACTTGCAGACTTGCGCTGACGTGGTCAAGACCATGTTAGGGGTACTGGGCAAGTGACCGAACATAGTAGTAGCTAGCTAAAATGAATGACTCAAGTAGCTTTACCTCACGTATAGACGGGTGGCTTGTAAATATTAAGGGGCTCCAGTGGGAGACAAAGAGATGGAGCGGTCTCAGTGTATGCGAAAGAAGATGTTTAAGTGTCGTGGTGGCGTCACTTAGTTGGCGCCCTGGTTCTCTCGGTGGAGAGACTTGAGCTGCTGGAGGAATCTCCAAATCTCTGTGTCAGGGATGTTCCAACCCTCAACGGTGTTGAGAATGGAATCCTTGCCGTCATCATTGTGAAGTCGAGCGTTGATGGCCTTCATAATAATTTCTCCGTTGTTGAAGAACTCGTGAGGAGACACGAGACCCTCTCCAATGGACTTGAAACTCTTAACGTGCACTCTGGCTTCTGGTTCGGGAGGGAGCACAAAGCCCAGATGGTACTCGACATCGTTGTTGCTCTCTGTGCTGGGGACATAAGAGTCTTCCCACGTCAGCCACATGGAGTTGGACTGCTCAAAGAAGGATTTGTAGAGAACGTCCTTCATCATGAGCACCTTGGGGACCGAGCCAAATCGATCGCTGGAGATGACTCTATGGGTTACATTGTGAACCCAAGACTCATATGCGGTGGAAGAGTCGTAGACCATCTCGATGTCAACGTCTGTGGAAACGTGCTCGGCAGCGACTCGAGTAAGAGGATGGGCGAGTGTACCAATCTTGAAAGTCCGGGGTCGCAAGTTGTATGCTCTCAAGAGACGAATCTGGGACTGGTCCTGGCAGATCATACACCCAAGCTTTTGAAGTTCTCTAGCGTGCTCTTCGCTAAGCTTAGGTGCGATGAGCTCGGCGCTACCCTCACGGTCGTGAGACTTTTCAGTAAGCTTGTGGAGTCGGAAGTATTCTAGAATGGGAGCCGTGGGAGGGCATGTGTTGGCAAGAGGCACCATTGGACAAGCACCCAGTCGCTGCGCGAGTCTCAGAGAGGGCAGGGAGAAGATTTGGCTCATTCCCTCGTACGGGTCAACCACCTGCAGACCGTTAGAGAAGACAGCAGAGAACATGTTTCGCTTGTGGGATGAGATGACGTTCGCAACAGTGTCCTCCTGCAGAGAAGAGTACCCAGTGACAGTCTCGAGGTTAGCAGGGGTGTAGACTCCCAAAGCCCGAGTGTTCTCCATGGAAACACGGAAGTTCCTTGAAGCCTCTGTAGAAGAGACACGTTCAGATGAGAGCTGATGGACCATCTCTCGAATAAACTCGTTGCTCTCGAAGTGAACCAGACCCATGTGTACAGAGTCTTCAATCTGAGAGTATACGGTAGTCTTAGCAGGAATTCCCTTGAGCTTGTCAATGACATCATTGTCATCATACAAGTCGGGCATATACTCGTTGGGTCTCCATCGATGACTGTTTGCTCCACGGTGGCCTTGTTTCTCTCTGTTCTCTGAGAACTCCTCTATCATTCGTCCACCGGGGAGATTGGGCCGGAAGTCGATCGGGAGAATGTGTTTGTCGCAGTAGATGAGAGCATTGGCCCGTGAGACGGCCTCCAT
Organism: Yarrowia galli; assembly: GCA_900519055.1. Taxonomy (NCBI): domain Eukaryota; kingdom Fungi; phylum Ascomycota; class Dipodascomycetes; order Dipodascales; genus Yarrowia; species Yarrowia galli. The sequence goes on from ULGS01000005.1 coordinate 3,920,917, forward strand.
CTTGTGTTGCAGGGAGTTTTCGGTCTCACGTGCGACGACGGGATTGAATCCGGCAGCGTACCAGGCTCGCTTCCATGCGGCCAAAATGCCTGTGTCCCCGTCGCTTGCGTCTAGAGTGACGATAGTGGGCCGCTGGTCGGGTTGCGTGACAGCCGCAGGGGCCACTCCAGGTTTGTTCGAAGAATAGGCCACTCTCCATGGTGCGGTGGAGTCGACTTCGAAGAAGGAGCCGTCAATGATTCCTCTAACGGAGGGGCGAAACCAGTTCTTACGGTGTCGGACATGTGTCAGTCGGTGATATTGAAAGTAGTAGCCGTCGACTGCAGTGTTGATGTAGTTGGAGGGAATTCGCTTAAGTGTCAGAGGGCAAAGGCTCAGGAAGAGCAGCACCGAGAGCACAGCGCCCGCCGTTAGAATGAGATGGTGAAATTTGAGACGCATTTTCGGTCGTGTGGACTGCTATCTTGAGCGAAGTCAAGCGAACGAGCCCAATAAATGTAATTCGAGAAACACAGTCTGAAATGACGCAAGGGCGAAATATAATGCATACGCGCGCACCCTGGGAGTGGTGCCAAGAAAGTTAAAATAGATACACTTTCTGCTGCATATCTAAGGTGGGGAGACTTGATCATTGAAGACAGGCGCAGAGGTCGCTCACATCAGCTATGATAAGTAATAAGCAAGAGTAGATCCAAATTAGAGCAGCAAGCGAATGTAGCTCAGCAGGGGTTGTTCTCGTTGCACTCTTGCTTCCACATTCAAAACTGTTGCTTATATTAGAATGCGCTTATGGGTCGATGTAGCCCTCAGCGTTTGGTCAAAAGCGCAAAAGCGAAACGAGGTGTTTCGAGCCAAATACGTTTAATGCCGCATGTGCCAAGGTGCCAAGCCAAGGCTAACGGGGAAGATGACACAAACGAAACAATGCAAAACCAACGCCAGCCTGTTCGATTTGGCAGCCAACAAGGGACAGCGTGGTGACTCGCATTTGAGCTGTATTTTAGGGCGCATGTCTCTGAGCAACTGCCTGGATTACTGACTGAAATGTAAGGACCCACATGCGAAGATTTTGCGAGTTTCATTTTCGCCGTGCACTTCCATTTATCAGTGTCGAGTAATTTCAGTTTAGTTCGGTCATATTGCAGATTCGAAAAACTCTTGGATGTTTGGCTTCCCGATTAGGCTTCCTTACGGCAGAGCAGGAAGTGTTTCTGTTCCTTGTCATTCGAGTTGTTGTTAGCCTGGACTTGTTAGCCCAGACTCGTTCCTATAGTCCCAGTTCATAGATGTAATATACCAGCACGATTTCCGCTATCAAAGGGCTTGGCAGTCTTATCCTGTGCGAGATTCCACGAGAGTTCGTTTCTCGGATGTAACCGAGTCTCTCCCGCCTCCCGGTACACACCTACGTTTCACGGCGGCTGTTGATGCGCTTTCATCCGATTATTTTTAGCTGCGCGAACCTCATCGACTAAGGCTATTGACTTGTGCACGCCATTGACGAGACAGGTGGAGCCCTCGAAGCTTACGGCCGGTTTTACGGCTTATTAGCTTTTGGCGTTGATCCTCTTGTATTCCTCTTAGCGCAGAACTGATCATGCATTTGTCTCACGTTTAAGGCTAAGAGCTACAGTAGTGGGCTTTGTACGACGTTGGCGTGTCCATTAGCCATTACAGACTGAGATTCAAAGCACGTGCGAGAAGATCAAGCCACTGATTTTCGCATATTTGTAGCCCTCTGACCGTAGCCAGTCTCCAAATGTGACGATAGTGGGGTTTGCAGTAATCAATTCATTTGGGCGAGTTTAGAAGATTCAAGTGTTCACCCCCACAGCGAAGGCTGAGCTAACCCGCATGAAGCGGCACAGGCCATGGAGAAGCTAGCTACCTGTAGCAACCTGTAGTACCGGTACCAGTAATAGCAGATGTTGCGAGGCTGTGCATGCCAATGGTGAACACCCCGCCATGAATACATAATAACGGACCACGTCACTCTACAGTGCGAGCGGTCCGGGTTTCCGCTCTACACTACTTGTAGATTTTTGTGGAGGATGTGCCAAAGCCGCATTTGGGCTATATGCCGTTGAGCAACGTGCAAGGGCATGTTGGTTAGAGTTGCCGTAACGTGCACTTATAGGACTGTTTGACCGGGTCTCTACCGCTACTGTGAATTGTCAGAGCCATGAGTCGATTGTTACAAGTATCAAAGTAGTCAGTGAAGACTCGTTCCCCGCCGCTGACCCCCATGTCGCGGGTTAGTCTTGTCGCTCGTATGTCTCCAGGTTACATCCTTGGCAGGGACTACTGTACTCACAATTCAAGTCTACTCCAACAGTAGCTCCTTATAGTTCCACTAATTCGTGCTATACATCGTTTTCCCAAAGCTAGAGGATCATGGAGACCGGTGTGATTTGCATTCCTCGTGCCAAAGCGGCCTGGTTAGTTCCCTACATACCAGCAATTCTACCCAGGTGCCGCAAGTACTGGTCTAAACAGCCAGCAACAAACAAGCTATCGTATTGTACACTTGTGGCGGTTGTTTCCTGCTGTGCCTCTTCTCTGCTTCTCGGCACCCAAAGGTAGACGACCCGCGGCCTTGAAAGTTGGTTGTGGCGGTTAGACTTGTGGCGCGAACTGTTTAATGATATTGGAGTTGTAACCCCCCAGGTGTGAACAGGTTTGAGGGTCATCGCCAAAAATCTCTGCCAGGGGGATCTACAGAGAGAATCTAGGGGATCCGTTGCGGACCTGTGATGGGAAGAGCGCCACCACTAGGCGAGGTCGTTTGAATGATATGGTGGCGATCCGTCAGTACCACTCATTGTGGCTGTTATTCGCAGCCGTAGAATGTGCTGTGTGGGTTTGAGGATGTCGAAAAGCGGCAGACTTGCTTTTTTTTTCATTTCGGTTTCGTGTCACAGCACAACAGTAACTCTTACGCCGTGAACGTAAATCGGTCTCACACCTGGCATATCTGGCGCCTAAAGGACAAAGTTTATCTGGGGATTTCCGTATGCTCAAATGAAACATGCGTGAGCAAGTTGTTGCACTGCCCCTACAGGCCCCTTTCAATGCAGGGGACACGTCATTGGCTAGAAGAACTCTGGAAACTGTGGGCTGAATGGCTCCTTCTCACAAATTGATTTCGTGGCCAAGACTTGGTACCCTGCGAACTCTTTCGCCCCTACCAAAACCGTACCTTTCTTTCACGTTTGTGTTCCTTATAGTTTCAATTGCGCACTCACCTGGTCTTGGCACTAGTCTTGGCACTCCGTCTTTGGAACCTTAATTCAATTTGCGGGGTGTGCATCAGCTGAGACGTGTGACAGAAGGATACAGGAAGCGAGAGAGCCCTGAGTGTCACGGTGGGTTCGGTGGGCTATCTGAAGTTAAACGGTTTATTATTGTCATCCACGAATCCGGCCAACCGGCTATCAATAAGTCCCTATAGTGTCAATTGAGTGTGCAAACATTTCAGACAGGGCAAGACCGAACACAGGGTCGAAAATAGAGCTTAAAAGTCCACGGTGAAGAGGAGGTACCTGTGCACAACAGGTAGGATATTATAGCTAGCTACGTCGTACTCGTACCACTGGACCCAACCCTCAACGTTCCATCCGAGCAGAAAGACAAGGGAAATATGTACGATGTACGACACAAGTTCAGGTATATGAAGCTAAGGACGCTTTCAGAGCTATGTGTGCGCGTGAGCAGTGATAAGCAAGTTGGGTTTCCATGCTTTCGCGAGTGAACACAAAAGATTACCCGTTCGGGCTGCATGTTCTGGTGGAAACCTGTACGAAGTACGAGCCCAGGTATTCTGCTCCCAGTCTGGTGTGTTGAACAGAGATTATTCTCGAGTGTGGAGTCGATAATCTGACTTTCTAGCTGAACTGAACTTGGGGCTGATAAGGCACGTCCAAGGTTGAGTGTATGGTGCCACGGCTGAAGTGTGTAGCTATGACGCAAGTAATCATTCGGTTGGGCAGACGGACCCTGTTTAGAATTCCTGTATCTAAGCGTTTTTCCATCCGCATTCTGTAAATAGAAAGATACGCTATCATCGACTCTTGATACAGTTCTTGTAGAGTTCGCCCCTGGGTAAACATCGTGTGACGTCACTTTCGTGGTTCTCAGTCAAGGGGAATGTTGCTTTCTCTCTGGGAGCATCGTATGATGGCGGTTATGTCAGCATTTGTAAGAGTTATGTCAGATCCTATGATTCCCAAAATGAATAGGAATGTGATCTGCCTGCTGCACAACTATTATTTGGCGATCCCCAATGCTTCCGGTCATAGCGCCGCTATAGGACACGCGTTCTATTAGCTATTGCAATCCACGCCAGGTTATCTTATCACCCACCAGGAGTACTTGTACAAGTAGCTTTCTACGGAAGTGAGCCTCGATAAGGGGTGGGAGGTATACAAGCACGTCTATGGTATCATGAATACATTCCAGTCTCACTACGCCCGCATTTGCACAATCCACAGGTCCAAATAACTATACATTCTTTTATTGTAGATACTTATCTAACACAAGCACCAACAAAGTTGTTGCAAGAGAGAACCTGGCCATCCTTGACAATGAGCTTTCGGTCGGGCTCGCCCTCCTTCTTGTAGATGACCTCCTTGTTCTCGTTGGTAGTGAAACCAGCCTGGCAGGCCTCCCAGATCTTCTTCTTGGGGTTGAGCTGCTTCTCGGGGACCTGGTCGTAGGTCTCGAAGAAGATCTTCTCTCCAGCCTTGGCGCCCTTGGGAGGGTTGACGAACTCAACCTCCTTAGAGTGAGGGTCGTCGTTCTCTCGGGAAGCACACAGAACCATGGCGCAAGACTTGATACCTCGCATGGTGACGGGCTTCAGGTTGGCGACACAAACAACGTATCGGTCCTGCATATCCTCGAGAGGAATGATGCCGGCAAGACCAGAGCACACGGTTCGGGGTCCCTCAGCATCACCCATATCGATGGTAGAAACGTACAGAGAGTCGGCATCGGGGTGCTTGATGGCCTTCTGGATGTGTCCAACTCGGAAATCAATCATGCCGGGGTTGGGGACAACAGCCTCGGGCTGAGCCTGAGCCTGGGGCTTCTTCTCCTTCTTCTTCTTCTCCTTAGCAGCCTTGAGAGCAGCAAGGGTCTCGGGATCGGGCTTGCCCTTGAACTTGGGGGCCTCGTCCTTGGGGGCATCCTTCTTGGCGTCCTTAGCGGCCTCCTTTCCACCCTTGGCAGCAGCCTTGGTATCCTTGCCGGCGTCCTTCTTGTCGTCCTTCTTGGGCTTCTCCTTGATCTCTCGGGGGACCTCGAGGTTGTAGTTGACGGCGATCTTGTCGGCAGCAGCCAGATCAAACAGGCCAATGTTCTGGATGAGGTCAGCCCATCGGATAATGTGTCGGTGTGCCTTAACCTGATCCTCCTTCCACTCCTTGAGGGTGGCGTACAGGGCAGAGAAAACGGCAGCATCAGCAAGAGAAGCCTGAGCGGAGTCGGTGATCAGGTAGGTCTTGGATTTAAGGGCGTCATTGAGCTGGTCGATGGTGGTGGGCTCGTCAACTCGCTTGGACAGAGTGATCCACTGGTTCTGTTCAGCCTGCTGGATCTCGGAAAGAGCAGGGAAGTCGGCGTTGAGCTTGCCGAGGAGCTCCTCCTCATTGAGGGGAGACTCAGAAAGGTTCAGCTTCTTGGCAAAGGCCTTTGTGAGAAGATCGAAGGGCATTTTGGTGATTGTATGCTAACTGGTGGTGATGAGTTTTGAAAAGTTCGCATGAACTCAAACGTGGAATCACGTGAGCACCTGGGCAGCATTGAACATGCATCGTGGGTCATGACAGGCTTATAGGGGCAAGAATTGTGGACTTTCATTGATAACTAGCCGTCTACATGATGCATTGCTATTAGATTGGTGTGTTGCTCTTTCCTTTCTCAGCATTTGGCTATTAGGAAGTGAGTGGGGTGTTGAGATTAAGCCACTTGGAGATAACAACTTTGGGGCAATGCATGAGGTTAAGGAGGTCAGTAATGAGGGACATGTGGACATGCCAAAAGGAACTGGCCAGAGAGTATACACTGTCCGCACGAGGCATTACAACACAGATGCTGTATGTGGAAGTGATTTACGACCAGAAACGGCTGTACAGGATTTGTAGAAGCTATCTACTTGTTCCCAGCAGTCTCTTGCTGGAGAACCTTCTGGAATGACCCCCTTTGTTAAGCAGGCCTAACTAATTTGACCGATGCTCAACTTGTAGTATAAATTATTCACCAATAACTTGCTCCAGCGTCGGATTAAAGAGATTGCACAGGCATCGAGTCTACCAACGACGGGCAATCGTTATACTTGAGGAAGAGGTGATCTATGATAGAACTGATTGCTGTAATCAAGTGATTTTGGTTGATGTGATTCAATCTTGAAAAGATCAGAGGGGATCAACTTGCACGGCTGCTTTCACAAACAGATCGAGGGGTCAGTAGACGTCTAATTACTGTATAAGAATGATCTAGAGCCAGACACAGGGCAGTCTTTCTCATTGCACTTGTAACGCAACTCCTAACAGTATCCCAACCTCACACGGTCAACCATGCTTGGGATGTATCGTAGCAAGACAACGTTAGGAATGTGCGTTGAGATAATGCGAGCAGAAGCAGAGTGTGCAGGAACCAAGATTCCATAGTGTCGGACTTATGGGTGGATTGGATATGTTTACGAGGTCCCGGGCGTGCATCGCTTGTCTTAACCGCGACCAGACAACTGCTCGCCAGACGAAAGACATGTCTACGGCCTACACTTCGTTATCAGATGTTACTGCAAGCGTCTGAACACCCCCTTCCTTCTAGTGATATGAACGATGATCCGTAGACCCGATGAGCACAGGAGGCCACGATAACAATGGTCTGACCTTTTACATGACTCACGGGGCTGAGCAGTTTTCTACAGTGTATCTCCGCTGGAACGGGTCCCTTGTTTATACCGTATTGAGATTTGGAAACACACGTTGTTTGAGAAGGTCTCGGTCGCAACTCACTATGAGACCTCTCCTGGAATCTTGACTTTATCTGACAGCTTGGGGAACTCCGAGAAAGGGTCTAGAACGATAGGCCATGTATGCTATTGGAGCCTTTTACAAGCATTTATAAGCATTTGAAGCATCAGATCAGGTTGGTCTAAGATGTCACTCGTGTTGCAGTAGCTGCGGGTATGTCCCCCGGCTACTGGTATGATCTTCATAACCCTGTCAAGGCTGTATCCCGGCCAGTTACCCCCTTGAACAGGGGCAGTTGGATACGAGACAGAATCAGACTCTGGAACTGCCATGGGCATTACGTCATTGTGTTAGAGGTTGGCATCTCGTAAAACGTGGCCCTTGCACGTCACAAAGGTTCTCCCGCTCAAAGGTTCGTTTTCGAAAGTCTAGTGCGAGTGGCTAAAGCACTTAAGCGAGCCTCCAATCAATAGCAACCGGTCTATATTGTCAACTGTCCGAAACTGCCGTGGCCGAGGCTGCTCAGTTGGGCTGTATAAGCCACTCAAATAGCACAACATCGTGTTCGACCGCAATCTTAGGAGCCAAATCCACCCTCTCACTTAGACTATGAGTAGCTTCAACAGCTTCGAGACTGGAACTGTTGGCTTCCACAATGTACGATATGAACAGCCTTACATCCGGACCAGTTCCCCTCGCACACGTTTCGATTCTCACGAGTTGCACGTGAACAAAGCGCGGTGGAACCCGGGAGAAGTAGGGGCCTCGGAATGTATCGGAAATAACATGTGCGTTTTTTCAGTTGCCCTCAGAGGGCCGAGGCTAAAGACACCTCCAGAATGCATTGTTCGGGACGTACCGGGACTTTGGAAAAATCAGTCATCCGAGTTTAAACGGTGTTGCACGTTGGGCAGGTTGGAGGATCCGGATTTTCTGCTGTTTGCACCAAAGAAGACACAGAACGAGGCTGGTTCGTTCAAGAAACAAATAAATGGCTTTCGGGCGCGCCCAAATGAGACCAGCCCCTCGATATTTTCGCTCCCAGATGACACAACCTTTGGGCTCGTGCGCCGCACCCCACATCTCATAAAATTTCGTGTACGCATAAACTTTTGCTCCGTTCAATTGAAGCAAACAGCGTGGGTGGCGTTGACTGGATGGGATGTTGTGGTAAGAAATCCAGCAGCTGATGGGGGCTACGCTCCTGTAGTTTATCATAGCTGTCCTAGCCGCGATCAGCCCATCCAACCTGCCCAACATCTACATTCACTTGACCCGGCTTCCCCACTAGTCATGAACCATATTTCATAGCACTGAGCTTAAAGCCATACGCAGGTCAAGAAAGTCGAAGTCACAAGAATCCAAGACCGAGTAACCATACAGGGGGAACCTCATCGCTGTGAAACGCCAGACACGTGAAACAGATGGTGATATATTATTCATTTGACCCTGTCATGTAGTGAAAAGCCTCGGCTCATTTTACCCCCGGATCTGTTGAAACACTCCGACTCATCGCCACTTATCAATCCGTTCAACCCCAAGCTATATGCACTGCACCCGCATCTCTGCAGCACTAGCTTAAACAGCCCGGTTTCCGGTTGTCAGAAACCATTCCTCCAGAACGTCTCGTATTCAAGACTTGTCCAGCCAAGGAGACACCGACGCTATTCTCTTGCGACCGACGCGTCTGTTGCCAAAAAACACCCTCCCACGATCCCTTCGGCAAGCTCTAGCTTCAGAAGACAGACTGGTACCTATCACCATCATCTTACATTCCAGCCCGACCATTCTCATCTGAAAGCAGATTGCTCAGTACACAACTCCGATGGAGAAACCCGTGGTGATTTCGCAACGGACGGGCAAGCCGAAACGAAGAAAGGCCCATAGAGCGTGCATCCACTGCCAGCGAACCCATTTGACATGCGACAACAACCGACCCTGTGAGAGATGTGTGGCCCGAGGATTCGCAGACACCTGTGTGGACGGTGTGAGGAAGAAACTAAAGTACCTGGACGACAAGGAGGATAAGAAGCCCAGCAAAAGCCTGTCACCTGCCCCGGGTGTCCATGTTCAACCAAAACTGAGCCCGGCAACGAGAAGTGCTCGCTCCAGTAATGCTGGTTTTCCAGACACCAAGGTGAACTTGCAACAACAGCATCTCGGTAACATGTCTATTCCCAATACCCCTCAGAATGGACACCCGACCCTCGGCACACCTGGCATGGCCCACTCGAACCTGCAGGGTCCTCAGCAACAAGGTCAAGGCGTACAACAACCGCAGGGAGGCCACGGCAGAACCTCGTCACAGCTTCCTGCCGACTACCTGATACACCAACAACTACTGGCAACTGAAATCAATCAATTGGGAGACCTGGGGAGACCTGGAGAAGGAGACTTTTCGTCAGACTGGTTCTCGGATCTACAATTATCAGGACACTCGTTTCAGTCCGTGGCTACCAACATGGAATACTCCATCTTGTCCAACATGGTGTACTCTTCTAACCAGCCCAACTCGGCCGTAAACAACTCGTTGCTGCTGGGAAACAACTCCCAGTCCCCCAACAATCACTCGCCACATAATCAGGATCAAACAACGCCCCAAGCAGCGACCACGCCTTCCGCTAAAATCAAGCAGCTTATTGAGTCGAACGGCTTGTCAGCAAAGGATCTTAATCAGTATCCCCTGGCGGGTGAATACGTCAACGACACCTTCCTGACGGTGCCTGAGATCGTCGCATTTAATGAAACTAGACGGAATGTGAAGGACACTGAACTGACAACAGACGAGAAGTTAAGACCTCTGTCGTTTGCTGTCGCGGCTGGTCGACCTCAGAACAACGGCAACGGCAACGGCAGCGGCAGCGGAGATCCAGACTCACCGAGCAAGTCTATCTTCTCGTCAGGCGCTCTGGAAACTGTCTATTCCAATCTACCTGACTATACAGACCCCATCCAGGTATATACTAACATCACAAAGCCATTCAGTTACACTCCAGGATACCATGGACTCATTTCATACCTGAAGGGCCGTTTCAACAAGCAGCAGCTGGTTCAAATGACCAAGTATATGGCCGAGTACCGACCTTCTTTCATCGCTTGTACCAACTCACTGAAAGAAGAGGATCTGGTCTTCATGGAACAATGCTTCCAACGTGCTCTTCTGGAGTACCAGAAGTTCATTTCGTTCTCTGGTACACCTACTCTTGTCTGGAGACGAACTGGTCAGCTTGCTGCTGTTGGCAAGGAGTTCTGCCAACTCTCAGGGTGGTCTGAACAGCGTCTCATTGGCCAACAGACCTTTATCGTGGAGCTTCTGGACGACAATTCTGTTCTGGAGTACTTTGAGCTCTTCTCCCGAATTGCTTTTGGCGACTCTAGAGGAGCCACCATGGCTGACTGTACACTACTTACACCGACTGGTGCAAAAATCAAAACGTCCAGTATTTGGACCCTCAAGCGGGATGTCTTTGGCAACCCCATGATGATTGTTGGCAACTTCCTGCCTATCTTGAGTTGATGTTCGTCAATAAGAGATTCGGCAGCAAACTGCTTAATTTATATATACAAGTTATTTATTTCACTGTTATGATCTATGTAAAATCAATACGATACGATTCGTCTACCCGTACATAGCGTGTGTGTTTCGCCAGAAGAAGAGAACTTCTCCCAGGTGTAATTCACTCATATTACTCAATCAGAGAAGGGTAATCTCTCAAACATAATTTATTAGGTATCTACTGGGCAAGGATGGACTTGACGAAGTCAACGTAGTTGACGTTGCCGTCTCGAGTAACGTTGACACCCTTGAGGAGCTCGTCAACCTCGGAATCGGACATCTTCTCGCCCAGCGAGGTAAGGATGTATCGCATCTCTCCGACACCGACAAATCCAGTGGAGTCCTTGTCGAAGACCTGGAATCCTCGGATGTAATCCTCGGGCTCGCCGAGAGACTTGAAGCCACTTGGTCGGTTGACGATCTTGGAGAAGGTCTCGTAGTCGACTGTGTTAGTATTGATATCGCAAAGGCGCGAGGTCAGGGGCAAAGCGATGAACAGCTTCGTAAGACATCGAGAAACTCATAGTCGTGATCGTCTTGTCATCACAGAGTTTCTCAAAGCTGCGATCGTTTTGGCGTGCACATCAAGAGATCGTGGCATCATCCATTGAAAACGGAGCTCAACCTCGAACCATCGGACAAGTGTGGTCCGCAAAACACGCGGTAAGAGGTTGCCACACCGACGTCTAGCACGTTCAAGTCGCGCAAGCGAGAGGTCTTGCAGGCAGGTGGATCGTGACACGTTTCGGTTCGTGGGTCTCACGACAGTCGCGGCCCCATTGTCGTTCCATCATCCATGCGTCTGAAAACACATGCATCATACTCACATTCAGCGGGAATGGTCTGCTTCAGATCATCAATCTCAGCGAGGGTGGGGTTCTGGCCCACAGCTCTGAGAAGATCACCGAGAGCTTCGGAAGGGATCTTTCCAGTTCCCTTCTTGTCGAACAGGGAAAAGGCGTCCTTGAAAGATTTGGAGTTTTGCGACTTTGTTAGCGGTGCCATGATGATTTGAAGAGGTGCAACGAGGCTCTCATTTCTGAACTCACCATTTGTAATATTTTTGTGTGTAGATTGTGTTGATGCGTTCTGTCTCGTCTCCTATTCCCAATGTACACAAACATAAACAAACCACGATTAAGGTTGTCCTAGCCCTAAGAAACAAGCTTAGGACACGTGAGCGCGTGTATCTATCGTGTTACAGAACTCTTCATATAGAGAGTCCAGACCCATAGACAGAAATGAAAATTGGCTCACGAGTATTCTCAGCCTGCCATGAGCTTTGATCTCAACTCTCTACTCGGAAAGTCTCCACCTAACACGAGTTGTATTTTTAGCACCGACCCGTTGTCGTCATGGAGACGGACCTGCACAGCCGAGAGCATGAATATTACCAGGAGAACGACTTTTATTACACCTTAGGCAGGGGTGTGTCGATATGTGAAAAGGGAACGTTGTCAAGGAAACGGCCTTGGTGGTATCGTATGAACTGTAGGTTCCACAAGGGTTGTGAGGAGTTACAGTTGTGAACAAGTCTCAGCTATTTCCGTCACGGGACGAATCCGGGATATAGGAGTTTCAAGACACAGGCGGGTAATGACCAATAAGGAGTCAAGGGGTGAACCCACCGGTATTGAAGCTCCGGTATTTTGCCCTGTTAGACCCCTTTCGTTAGAGCAGCTGATCGATCTTTATTGATAGTTAACTATACTGCCACTCCCAGAGAAACACCCCGGTACACACAGGATGCACACGACGCTGTGTGATAAGCGCACTGTACAAAATAATGGTGTCTCTTTCTGGCCAGGGCTGCGAGATGCCGGTAGATCTCGTGATTCTGCTCGCCTTTTTGTTTTCCAGCGACCCTATCTTATCCATTGCACAGTGAACCATTTTAAATGCTTCGATCCTCAATCTCGTGAGCAGTTCAGCGCACACATGCATAATCGCACCTTAATCAATTTTTCTTCCCCATAAACGGAAGATGGAGGATTACAGCGAAAAGTGCACCATCACGTCTACGACTACGAACCTGCCACCATGCGCCATCCAGATCCATCCAGATGACGCATCTATCATTTTTGTGGCTACATACAAGCTGGAGGACGACCGAAGCCGAAATGGAACAGTTGACGTCTACAAGCTGGAAAACGACGAGTTGAAGCTACAACAGAGCTGCCGAACCGACTCCTCGATCCTGGATCTTAAGATCAGCCCGTTCGATCATTCATTCCTTTGTACTAGCCAGAGTACCGGAAACATCATCACGTGGAAATGGGACGGATCGGAGCTGACTCAACTGAAGTCATACCAGCTCTTTGATGAATCGTTACTCGTGCTCTCTATCACATTCAGCCCTGCATTCAAGGACCTCATGGTGGCTACCCTGACATCTGGTGAGGTTGCTCTCATTCGGATCACAGACTCCGAGCTCAAGGTCGACCGTCAGCTGCATGAGCACTCTCTAGAAGCATGGATCTCGTCGTTTGGAGGAGACGAGTTCCCCAACCTGGTCATGTCTGGTGGAGACGATGCTGCTCTCATGATTTCCGACCTTCGTGCACCTCTGTATGAAGATGGTGAGCAGGAGGTGGACTATAGCAACGGAGTTGCTGATACGATATCCAACAACCGTATTCACCAGGCTGGAGTGACTTCGATTCTGCCTTCTTGGAGAAAGTCCCATGGCGCCCAGATCTGGACAGGCTCTTACGACGACACTCTGGCATGTCTCGATCTTCGAAAAACTGGCATGGTTGCCGTCAACACACGCTCTGTGGTCTCGAGACAGGAGCTCGGAGGTGGTGTCTGGAGACTACTGCCTAACCCCAAGAACGTTGATACCGTTCTCACTTGCTGCATGTATAACGGTGCTTATATCCTGGATGCAGCTGGTGCAACCGAGGAGGAGCCCAGCTCGATTGTCAAGTACTACAAGGCTGGGCATGATAGTATGGTGTATGGAGGAGATTGGTCTCCCAATGGTGACTACGTTGCTACTTGTAGTTTCTACGACAAGCAGTTGCGGATCTGGAAGCCCTAGAATGCATTAATCACCAAGTGGATGATCCACTCTGGTCTGCGGCAAATTGATACAACGACTCCAATGAGATAACTTCACAGTAGAATAGATAATAATATGTACATGATTCAAAATTTGGGGTTTGAGGGCGTGAGAGTGAGTTTACTTGAAGGACACATTGGGCTCGACCTTGACGGCTCCCTGTTCCTCAAACTTCTTCAGCATTTGCTCTTTGTTGTACTCCATGGTTCGCTTTTGCTTGAAGTAATCGATCCAGCTGGCAATGCAGTCGGCCTCGTACTGCTTCTCCTCGCTGGGGCACTTGGCGGTAGCCTGATCGCTATCCTTGATGGCGTCAACAATGTTGTTCTTGTCGAGGCAAGCAAAGAACTTGTCTCGGGAGTCCCAGCAGATCTGTCGGGTCTTCTTCTTGGTGAGATCCTTGTCGCCTCCAGCAGGGCCAACAGAAGCTGTTCCTTCGGTCTTGGAAAAGAGTCCCATTGTGATGTATGTGTGTGTGTGAGTGTGTGTGTGTGTGTGAATCCACCTGCTAAAACTGAGGATATATGCACAGACCGTACTTTAGATTCAGTCACGTGATTCTGTGTAAAGAAAGAACAGAGCAAAGTGGTGGAGATGGGGGTATTAATGATATTGTATGAAATGGTCTCATTGACTGAGATCTCGGTAATTGACCTCATCGAAAAAATATCCAGATCTTGCTCTCCCACCTACTGTAGCAGTAAGTTCAAGTGTGTTCGTCAGGCAGCTCCCGTTGACTGTTGATGCAAAAGACTCCTGACATGGCCTAGAAACGAACTGGTAAGTACGCATCCATCAGCAACTGTACAATTACATCAATTAAAAATGTCTATGCTAATGGCCGCTCTCTATGTTATTGCGGTCTTTCACAACCTGTGTGCGGTAGCCGCAGGTTCTTACTCCTTCTTAGGGGCGTCTCCTCCTCCGATCTTGTCGACCCAGCCCTTGAGATCCCCAAGATCAGTGTCCTTCTTAGGCACGTACTTGTCGATGACAATGCCTCCTCGCAGAGCAATAATTGTAGGGATCTGATTGACTCCATAATCAATCATGAACTCTCGTACCTCGGGCTCGTCGGCCTCGATGTCAACAGCGTTGACGGTGTTGGTGGTCTCCCTCTCGACGATCTCCTTCAATCGCTCGGACACAGTCTTGGAAAAGGGATCATTTCGGATGTAAAAGTTGCACAGCAAGGGGGTGGGGAGGGTCTTGAGCTGGTCGAATTCCTGCGAGTATCGGATTCGGAAGAAAACTCGGTTTCCAGTATCAGATCGAATTGCACTAGTGGAGAATGCAGCACGGTAAAGAAGGCCTCCGGCAAGGACGCCCGAAAACAGAGAAATAGGTCGAAGCATTTTTTTAGTGGCGTTGGATGTTCTTGATAGAGACCTCCTCTTGCATTATCATTGCTACTTGCATGCTCGAGGGTTTGGGTTTTCACATGTGGGCTGTCAACTCTTGCGCGGTTCATGTGTATAGTCCAAGTATTTAGTTGAAGTCTTTGATGTGGCTTAGGGCCGACTATTGGTGAAGGGAGACCCTGGAGCAAACGTCCTGAGGAGGGACAGTTCCAATTACGCTCAAACACATCCAGCGGTACTGTATACTATATCGGTCAGAAGTGTGCACAAAAAGAAATCCTGGCAACTGTGGCAAAGAGCTGGCTTGGGTGGGCATGTATTTACGCCTTGCCTGCCATCGTCTGTGTGCACCGAGGCACTTTAGCTATCAATAACCGTTGAAACTGTGCGAAGTTATGAAATCAGACAGGGTCCAGGGTCCATGACTCAACAGCTTGTCTGGAACGAGTGTCTCTGAAGCCGTTCGGGTGGGTATGCTTTCTCTCGTGGGTATCCACCCAGACTTACAGACGGGACTGCATCCATAAGATTAGTGTTCCAGTGCTAATTACGATGCAGGCTGAAATTGGTGGGGGTACATCCTGCAGTCTGATTGAACAAGTCAGTGTAAACCACCCAGTCGATGTGCAAAAAGTACTTACTGCTATCTTGCGGAAGTCTTCAGATGGGTAAAAAAGCAATGGCACCACGTATCATGTGAACTTCCATTTCAGTGAGAACAACGCGATGCATGAAAACTTCTCACCGAGTCCCTGCCCTCGATAGTTACCCCACGTCAGTGTATACACAACCAACAGCTTGAATGTATGTCGCTACGGCCCATCCGGTGGGCGCTATGAGTGAGCTTCTGAATCTGGTACCTGCTTCCTTGTTGAATCATCTTCGATTTGTGACTCGAGTGCGAAAAGTTCCGAGGAACTTTACAACGACCTCTGGAGGTTGAAGGAATAGAAGAACGTGCGCACCTCGCATACATGCTTATCCACATTGGTACAAGTAACGGATCTACACAACCCGGCTATTTTGCTTTTGTCAAGAGGCACACTAATAACTCTTCTAGACTTCGAACTCGAAGAGGGACTTTTGAATCTTGGAGGCCAAGGTGGGCACAGAAGAACCCAGCGCTGTCACACCATCCATTCGTGGTCCAGTGACGAACGAATCCCTCCACACATGCATGATCTATGAGACATTCAGTGTCACAGTAAATGCGTCTACGATCGTTACCGAGGAGCCTCGAGGACGTTGATACCGTCTATCGAGTGAGACTTTCTCACTCTATCACCGTTTAGAATTTCTATCAGGCATGACGATGGAATCGAGACAAGACGCCGTACAGTAAGAAGCTACCAGCCTTCGATAACATTTGGACAAGCTATTAAACGACTCACGACATGACCAGGGGCTGTTGTTTCCAGGCTATTTAGTAGCTGTACCTCTTGAGGATCTGATCGCGAACCTCTTCTAACGACCCAGTGGGGGTACTATCACATGTGGTCCAGCCTTCGTCCTGATCTGCAACACCTTTATTTCGTTTTGCTTTGCGGTGCCTATCAGAGGTATTCGCAGAGACGGTGCTGCACAATCAATCAATAACCTGCCGGGTGGATTATTACTGCGTACATTGACATATCCCTGCTTCTCTCTTGAGTTATTTCTCCAGCTCGACATTCAAGATGGCAGGGTGGAGGGAACGAACGGCTTCTTGAGTCAAAACGAGTCATCTGAGATGAGCCCTTGAAAAGCGGTTTTTTCCGTGGAATAATAAGACCTGCTATTAAGCCTTCGACTATCTATCAATGGCAACCGTGCTACGATTTAATCAGGCGTAGACCTTATCATTGATCATCCCGGATGACTCGTTCTATTCGCACCAAGGTTTCCTGTGAGTAGTTGAGTTAGATCATCACCTGAATAGACTTGGTCTGTCTCAAATCTGGTTTCCACCAACCAATGGAAACGGTGTCTCTGCCCAACGCTATCCAAATCTTGCCTTGTCCCTGGTTCAATAACCTCAGCAGACACTGCAAAATCAACTCAAAGCTACCACCAGCGGTGCTCGCTGCATAACCGTGCGTCTGGTACCTGAATGGCCGGCCGCTGGCTTCATATCGATCACATACGCTTCCAACCTGTGAAGCCCGACGTTCAGAGAAACCAACCTGTGTACTAAAAGTGGGGAGCATAACGGAATCATCCTATGGGACCCCAGGTTGACGAAGGTGTGGGTACTTGTGCTGTAGTCAAACAGCCCATTGAAAGATACCCCTCCATTAGCCTTTCCGGATAAGGACTGGAACGGCGAAGACATAGAGTACAGAAGGCTCTCGAGCTAATGACTTGTGGAAGCCACGAGGCCCCGAAGAAGCCTCCAAAGGGGTACAGACAGTCAATGTCCCCCACCAATACGATTTCTCCAACAGTCCGTGGAGAGTTTAACCTAAGACTTGGAGTGCGTTTCTGAGACCTGCCCAACGGCTTGAGGTTGATTCGAAACTTTACGAAAGCAATTACCATATGGAGCCTCTCCATCAGACTTTCGAGGACTCGTAGTAATTGATCGGGATGAGCGTATAAATACTGCCGGTGACCCCCTAGTGTAGAACTCCTCAAGCCACTCAGCTCCATCTCTTCCCACAACCTCCCCTCCTTCACAATGGTCTCCGTCCGATCTATCGCTGTCGCCGCCGCTCTGGCCTCTGCCGTCACTGCTGCCCCCGCTCCTGCTCCCCAGCAGACCGAGCCTCAGGTCATCCCCGCTGTCAACGACATTGCTCACATGATCGAGACCGTTCTCAAGGGTGTTTACCGATCTCTCAACCTCCTCACCAAGCCCGTTGGTGACCGAGTTACTCAGTTCCAGAACCTTGAGGCTGTCATGGGTGAGATCAACGACGAGCTTTACGACTTCGTCCACCACCTCTCCGACACCCCCGCTCTTACCCTCATCGGTTCTTTCTGGGGCACCATCCTCTTCAACCCCATTGTCCACGCTTACCTCCTCCTCGCCGAGCAGGTTATCGCTATTGTTGGTGGTGCTATCGGTGACGGTCCCGTCTCCATCGCTACCACCCTCTTCTTCTCCTTCAAGGATGACCTTGCTCTCTTCATCAAGGCTCTTGAGAAGTACTTCCCCAACATGACTGACCAGATCACCTCTCTGGAGTCTGCCACCTCTTCTCTCGGATCCCTTCTCTCCAAGGCTTCCGCCGAGGCTTCCGCCGCCACCACCACCATCCCTGGTCCCTCTGCTACCGCCTAAGTGGTCGGTACGCATCTTCTCTTCTTCCCACAACTCTTTTAACCCCCCCTTCTAATACTCACAAAAGCTGGTCTTTTATAACTTATATACTAATGAACTCGTCGGTCACCACATTGCAAATTGTATCCCTTTACGTCCATCCGTCTACTTGGAAGTTTACGACATTTCAAGTCTACCTCGTCATAATTCATAATCACAAGCTCATAAATATATGTACATGCTACATGTCCAACAAATCCGCCTCTAGCTGGGCAGCAAAGTCGTCATCGCCCTCGCCATCTTCGTCATTTTCGTCTGCAGTCTTGGGCCGTTTGGTCAGACTGTCAGTGTCGTCATCGTCGTCATGAGATCGCTTGTTGGATCCCTCGTCATCGGCATGCTCAGCGTCACCCTCGTCATCATCATCATCATCGTCGGAAGAACCGAGCTCATCTCCCCAGTCCATGTTGCTCAGGGAGAAGGGCTGGGCTGCCTCCATATCGTCATCATCGTCGTCATCATCGTCCTCCTCATGCTCGCCTCCATCACTGAAGCCGTTTTCATTGATCTCCTGTTGGGGAATCTCGTGGCCCTCCACGGGAACTCGCTTCCATTGAGAAATGCAGTCAAAGATCCAACTAATATACACAAACTTGATGCGCTTGTACCGTGAGGCTTGTCGCACCTTTCTGGTGTTTCCAGAAGCTGCAATGACGTGGGTCACCTGCTTGGAGACATCCTCCACAACCGTGGCGCCGAATTTCTTCACCCACATACTGATGTCAGCATGTTGGATGTTAACACCAATGGGAATGATACCCGAAAAGAGGAACACACATCCACCGAATACAGGGTAGGTCAGTGAGCTGAGGATGTCCTGGACGTCAGGTAGAATGTCTTCATGATGCTTCACATGGTCATCATAATCCTGGTAGTAATCCTCATGCAATTTTATCAGCGCCTTCTGAACGTGGATAAGTTCGTTGTCGTTGTCCACTAGCAAGTGGTGGCGCTCCTCGTGAGACTCGTCTTCTGAAGAAGAAGCAGAGTCCAGATCTGATTGAAGCTTGGCCAAAGGTCTGTCCTTCTGCTGTGCTTCGATGGAGCTCTTTCGCTCGTCCTCAGCAGCGGGGAGTGCCTTGTTGAGCGACAGCATGTTTGCGACAGGGGAGGCCTTCTCAGCAGGGGCAGATGAGGGTTTAGCTCCCGTGGTCTCAGAGACCTCCTTTTCGTCTCCCTTCATATCTTCGTCTTCCTTCTGCTCTTCCTGCTTTTCGCCCTCCTTCTTTTCATCCTCCTTCTTTTCATCCTCCTTCTTTTCATCATTCTTCTTTTCATCCTCCTTAGCAGAATCCTCATCAGACTCCCCGTTGTCGATCTCTTTGCCCTTTCCTTCGTCCGTGCCATTGCTCTCGGTAGCGAGTTTATCCTCTCCCTCTTCCCCCTCTTTCTCGTTGAGCTCCTCAATTCGCTCATCCTTGGCAGGCCCTGTGTTTGGTGTCACCATACCTGCTCGCTGAGGCAGGAATGAACTGTTGATGTCACCAATACCGACGAAGAAGTCGTAAGGAACAACTCGGATCAGGTTTTTACTCCATTTCCAGACATCACCTCGATCGTCAATGATAGCAACCATAGAGGTGTCGACGGGAAACAGTCTTTGGAGTGACTTCTGAGTCAAACTTCCAGACTCGTCTCGACTAAGAATTCGATCGCCAAAATACCGTCCATCGGGGTCAATGATCTCGGCAATGGCCTTTGCGTAGGCTCTAGTGGCCATTGTGTAGATGTGGAGCTCGTACTTCTCAGACACAACCTCGAGGAACTCCTTGAGGTGGGGTCGAAGTTTAACGTAGTAGTAGCACAATTGGGGCACAGGTTTGCCTCCATCGTAGCTGACCATGGTCATCTCTTCGAGAGAGAAGACGCGAACATCCTTGACGGCATCGTAGTTGGGATTGGATGGGTCCTTCTTCCATTCGCCCACGGTGGGATCGACCGTGACATGGATCACGGTCTGATCCAGATCGACGACCAGAATGAGTTTTCGTTGCTTGAGAAGCTGTTTGGTCGAGCCATCCTCCAATCTCTGGGCCTCCGACAAACTGACCGTCAGGCCTGCAGTCGAGTGGGACATGCTGATTGGTGCTCGATCTTTGTTGCTGAAATCGGTGTAGTCCTTCTCATCGGCCACAGAAGCGCCGCACCATGCACACATTCCTCCGTACTGTACAGCATGGGTGCAGGGCTCCTGAACCGCTGCGACAATCTGGTCTGTGGATTCGATCATGTCGCCGACCTTGATGTTCCAGCTGTCGATTTGGCCCTTGACGGGCGATTCAAAGTTGGAAAAGAACTCCTTCTGCACCATGGTCGGTGGTGGTTTGGGAAACACATTGGTTTCCTCGCCAATGTTGTCCTCGACCTCATGCCAATACTTGAAGGTCAAAATAGGCGCAAACTTTTCAATCTCGTCGCCGGCTCCCTTGAGGATGGCCGTCACCTCCACAGGGAATATTGTGGAGGCAGGCAATGCTATATTTGTGGACTCCATCAGTAGGGCGTGTGGCTGCTGACGTAGCGATATGCGTAGATTTCGGATCTGATGTTCGGGTGGCGTGAACGTGCGTTTTCTCAATCACAAGCTGATGTGTGCGGTTGTGGTTGCAATGTGGTGGTGGTGTGTGGGGATATCTAACTAAAACGGGTGAGGTTGTGTGATGTTGTACGGAGTAGTGCGCGACGCCCAACCTTCGTGTTTCCGAACAAGGCACAATTTGATCGATTTCAGAACCTAAACATCACGTGAGTGGCAACCCAGCCGCATGGATAATGTAGATACGTTGGCTCTATACATGGCCGGGGGTGTCGGCCCGGTGGGTTGGTTAGCCACGGACTATTCCCCTGTACCCTTATTATTTCTCCGTTGGTTTTTCAAGCACTAAAATGTGCTCTTACGACCTCTTCTCTTGATTTGGTACGAGTATACTTCCTACCACCCCGCTGCAGAACTCCATGCGGGCACAACCACATTCCACACCATGCAAGATCATAATTGCTTTAGCTGGATACAGATGAGAAGTGCACTTTCGTATGCGTGATTTGTACAATACCGGCACTCCGTACAAGTAATTGCTTTCTATTCTTGCGATCAGTTGTTATGGTCACCCAAAGTCAGTTGACTTTGGAATACGACACTGATTACTGTATATGGAGCAAGGCTGCGATCATTCGGTTTAGCTTTGAGGGTCAACCTGAGACACTGTTGAGTCCCCCAAAATAATCGTTCTAAAATACGTCTATAGAAATGACATTAGTCTTAAATTATATATATAATACAGATGGGTTGCCACTCATCTCTTCGGCCCCAAAATTACTTGATAAACCGGTCGTTTCGCCAGTTGACAATACCGATATCGGCAGTAGCGCTGCTACCATTGCTTCGTCTCTCGCCCAGCTTCTGAATAGAATAGAGAGCCATCGCGTACTGCTGGTCAAGCGACTTGCGCTTGCGATGCTCGCTCTCAGCCACCACAGAATGCCAATCATCCTCCCCTGTTGATTCAATCTCCACCATGTCCGCACCATATGCTCCAGCACGACCCACCTCGGTGACCACAGCTGATCCGTCCTCGTTCCAACGCAGTCGCTTTTTGCGCAGTACCTCGGGGTACTTCTCCACGTCGAAGGGCTTTAGTGGCTTACCGAGACCGAACGGATCAGGGTCTGTATCCTTCTTGAATGAGAGCTTGAGAATGGGTTTAGGGGAATCCACTGCCTCCTCCAACTTTGGTGTAGTACCTCTGGATAATCCGTCCTTCAATGTGTCTCCCAATCCAGGTCCAAACCCCTCCTTCTTCACCTCCTTGTTAGTGTCGTTCTCGAGAATGGAGAACACATCACTGCCTCCATTGATGCCTACTTCCTGTCTGACTTCCAAACGGTCCTCCAGCTTGTCCAAATCACTCTCGTCAATGTGCACCACCATGGCCTGATCAACCTGCACAGTCCAAGCCAGGTTTCGCAATGCTTTCTCTGCAAGAGAGCCTTCAGCCACCAGACGTTGTCGCAGCACTCTTGGGTTAGGGATTTCTGATGTGTATTGTGGCGTAGCGAGGTATGTGTGGTCAGGTGGGAACGAGGGGAGCCATGGTGCGTTGTAGTCGCCTCTTGGGTTCTGGTATGTCGCCAGTTTGTTGTTTTGTCGCGTGGGGATGACTCGGGCGTCAAAGTATCGAGTGTAGTAATCTGCCTGCTCGTCACGGGGTAGACTACCCAGATCTGATAATTCCAATGCCTCCACGGGCCATTCGCGGCTCTCCTCCATCTCTTGCTCCAATTCTCCTGTACGAATGGCGCATTCTTGCATCATCAATCGTAAATCGGCCTTCGATGGCTGTTTCCTCCTTTGAACACGAGTGTATCTGACCAGACGGGTACAGATCTCGTCCATGTATTGCTCTGCCAGTTCTGCAACGCCCGAAAATGCATCCTTCGTTGTCGCGATCTTTCTTCCCTTCAAGATCTTCGCGATTCCTTGTCGCATCAGGTGTTGTTCAAAGTCGAGATACTCTTCCGTGACCTCCAAGGGCTCGAGTTTCGGTGCTGTCCGTTCTTCCGGTTCGGAAGATTTCGATGACTTCTTCTCATCCTCATCCTTTGCCTCTGGTTCTGCCGATGATGCTGGTTGTGTGGGTGTTGCCTCCTTCTCTTTCCCTTTCTCCTTGTTGTCCTCTGGGTCGTTGGCCTTGACCTCTATGGTTTCCTTGCTTTTGTCATCAATGAACTCCTCCATCTTTTTGTCCTCTTTCAAGGCTGTATCGCCTTTCTCAGTGTCGGACACGCTCATTGCCACTATCCTGTCCTCACTGCTGGAATATGGTGGTGTCAAGTGCATACAGGTTGGTGATGCACGTGATTGACTTCCGGGTAACTGTTGGGACTCTGCTGGGAGGGCGTTACTGTGCAAATATACCTGAGACTAAAATTCGAACGTCGAGGGTCGAAGAGGAGTTGTGATTAATAGGTGATTTGTATCAGGATCCTCGCGATGACTAAAATACATGTTTTTGGTCCTCTCGCCCGTTGTCTGTGATGGAGGGGGTTGCAAGAAATTAATCTGTCTCATGCCCTGCATACGTCAGATTGATGATGGATGAACACTATAAGCACATTATTATATGATTAAGGGTAGCTGGCATAAATAAGCGACATCTATTCAAGGAAGATACGGTGTTGTTTCATCGCGTTACAGTATCCCTGTCGCCCCCTGCTTTTATTTAAGGGACACAATACCCCGTTACATTTGGAAGGTACATACGGGGGTCGGATGACAGGTGAGGGGTGCGGCCTGACTTGTTATGTTTGCTCTGAACTTGCAACGCCTTTCTGGAGCAAGGAAGATAACATCTGCAGCGAACATCTGACGGTATCCCACCTGCAGACTACATATCCCTTTGTATCACGTTCCCTCGCACTGCTGTTTCAAGTACTTCGTGAAGAGATATGATTTTGCTATGCTTGTCTAATTGCCGCTACTTGTACGGTATTAGGGGTACACCCAGTCAAATGGTAACCGTACTTGTCCTTCGCTAAACCTCGCCAAAATAGACCTCCATATTTCGCTTTCCCGTGAAGCATCTGACGTAATGGAACTCTAAGCGATAGGGTTGGAAAAGACCTGTCACCTTTGTAGATGATGAGATCTGCGCTTGAAGCAGTGACACTGCTCTGCGAGCTGATGTTGTACACCTGCTCCATATCCACGCCCTTGTTTGCTCTAGTGCGACTACCCGTGACATAGTACACCCCAGACGCAGTTTCAGTGGACTAAAAATGAGTTCAAACCCAGAGACATCGCACTACGAGTAGGGTTTCCATTCTGCGCCAAGCCCTCTTCAACCCGTAATGGTACAGGTGCACCGATACGAGTATTCTTGCCAATCCGCGCGTGTCGTACACAAACCAAAAGGCAGCGGACAGCCGAGGGGCGTATTCCGGATGAGAAAAAACCGCATAGACCATGACAAATAACGGAGCAAACGCTTTCTCATCGCGTCTCAAGTCGGAAACTCTGTCCTACAGGGACCATGCATGTCAGATCGCTTGTAGAAAAACATTACATTTATCAGCCTCGCAAAGTCATAGGTGACCGACGACTACCCCACCTACCCGTCACAGTCAAGACCGTTGCTCCAACACTCCACCGGGCCCTTCTTGCTGCCAACCACTCGCTGCCATGGGAAAACTTCACCCTCTTCACCGGAAGCCCAAGGAGGAGCATCTGAAGGTCGACCCTGACTACAAGAACTTCAAGCGAGGTCTACACGACCGAGAAGCTGTCGGAGGAACCAACTACAAAGTCGCCAAGAACAACTTCAAGAAAAAGCATGCGAAACATCACCACATCCCTCACCACCTACATCACCATGTCAACACAACCGACCCCAAAGAGCTAGCTGATACCCAGGAGACGCTAATGTCTCTCAAACAGGTAACTAATACTAAGGACATTGACGCTCTCGACTATCTGAATAACCTGGAGGTGAGTGTGGGCTCCTCCGGTTTCGCAACATGGTATATGATCTCCTCCTCGTTCCCTCTGATTGCGGCAGCTATTGGGCCGTTAGCCAACATGTGTGCAATTGCAGCGCTTAGTGAGGCTTGGTTGGAGTACAGAGACGGAAACATTCCTGAACCCGACGGAGGTACCCTATACAACACTATTAAGGACCCTGCATGGGTCACTGCTCTAAATGCTGTTTCGTTGGCAATTGGTGTCACGGCCAACATCTCTATGCTTCTCAATTTCGCAGGTCGAATCAACTATACTGCATCACAGGTCATCAGTATATGTGGATTCGGAGGTGCTGCTATCATGTTGCTGGTTCTTACTATGGTCACCAAGTTTGTGTTGCTGGAGGACGACATGCAATTAAGTGCATCGTACTGGCATGGTATCATGACGTTTGCGTGCTACATGGCGTGTTCGATTTTGCTATTCTTCAACGAGTTTGGTCATTTGCTAGGATTCTATGGTGCAACTTTCAACCTGAACCAAGCGCAACGAGGCCTCATGTTGCAGAATATATCCTTGGCGGTATGGACGGCGTCCGGAGCAGGCCTGTTCCAATATCTGATGGACCTTTCTTACCCTGACGCGTTGTATTTCTGCCATGTGTCGATCTTGACTATCGGATTGGGTGACATCCACCCTATCGGCAATCTGGAGCGAGCCCTCATTATCCCTTACGCCCTTATTGGCACCCTTATGCTCGGTCTGATCATCTCCTCGATCCGATCAATGATCATTGACTCGTCTTCGAAGACACTTGCATGGAATCACGCTGAACGAAACCGAAAGAAGGAATACCACGAGCTATTAAAGCAGACAGTCGACCCAGAAAAGGAGCGAGAGCTGTTTGAGAAGATGCGAGAGTTCCACAAAGAGGCTGAGAAGTACCGAACGTGGCTCAACTTAACTGTTGCCATCATCACGTTCGGCGCTTTCTTGTGTCTGGGAGCCATGTGCTTCAAGTTCGTTGAGCACTGGAGCTACTGGACTGCGGTGTACTTCTGTCTTCTTTGTCTTACCACTATTGGATATGGTGACGTTTATCCTCAGTCTTCAGTTGGAAAAGCTTTCTTCATTGTCTGGTCCATGGCTGCTGTTCCTATGATGACTATCCTGATTTCGTCGATGGGAGACACAGTCATTGCTAAAGTTGTTCAGTTCACAGACGTCTTTGGAGACTGGGCTTTGGCGTTCCCGTCCCTGAATCCCTACAGCCATTCTCCTCCACCTACAGACCCTGAAAAGGGAGAAGAAACTGCCACAGACTCCGAGAATGGAGCCAAGGATCAGTCTAGTAAGGAGACTGAAAAAGACCCCGAGGTGAAGCGCAAGATCTCTGAACTGGAAAAGGACATCAACACCATTCGAGACCTTGCCCAGGCCCTCAACGACGTCTTTTCCAACGCCATCGAAGACCCTCTCAGAAAATACTCCTTCGAGGAATGGCGTGAGATGATGCATTTGGTCGGAAGAGTTCCTCATCTCATTGGAGCTGGTGAGCTGAATCGTTCCGAGGTTCCTCAGTACAACCATGAGTTCTGGGCACAAACTAGAGGCCACTCGGAGGAACCGGAAGGCTCGATAGCACCGTCGGCAACACCCGCGAACCCTCCCCCACCTACCGACGAGTCCGTCGAGGATGTGGATGAGGAGATTGGAGAGATTGCTAGCATGCTCGAGCAGGAACGAGAGGATGAGCTGGTGGAGAATGCCAAGCTCGAGCACAATCTCAAGAAGAGCGGCATCACTCCAGCTCATTTCAATGACTTCCCTGAGCACGTCGACACTGCCAGTCTAGTGTTACCTGCTCGGGTTCGATTCGAAGAAGGAGGAAACAACAATCTTGCATTTCTGGCGCCCAAGAAGATCGACAGTCGGCCGCAATTCTGGCTTTCTGACTCTTCCCCGCTGCGATTTCCTGTTCGCGAGAACCGAGTGTTTTTGAAGAAGTACATTAATGCTCTGGACGAAACCGCCCGTACAATGTTAGAGAAGCATTGTCATCAGGAACCTGATATGCCCAAAGATAACCTTGGGACTGAAGAAAACTGTTCTTGCGTGTCTCTCAACGAGAACAGTCGAACAACCGACGTTGGGGATGAAGGTGCGAATAACGAAAACAGCAATGAGCCTGCTGCGGAAGTGGGGGTTCCTAATTGATATGGATCGCGCGTATTGTCTGCAGAACTGCAATGCAACCATCCTGCTGGTGTTGCAGGGCCCGATGTTCCACCGATGTGCGCCATTGGTGGATCACTCACTAGCTTAGGCTAGTTTCATCTCGCCTGTGTGTGAGTCAGCTGCATAACCACACGTTGGGGGGTCAGTCATTTTTATTACCCCATTCGCCCCTACTCACGTAACCCTCTCCAGCCCCTTGTCCTGAACATGTCGGGGTAGTTTTACTTTCAGACCTGCTGTGCCTAATTGCGGTATCGCTGTCTGGCCTATCATCTGTCACCCAGGTACCACAACGACCCACTGTTACACTGCTACGCCACTAGTCTGACGGATTTGCTTGCATTCCTAGCTCGGAACACGTTTTTGAGTACCATCACATATAATTAATCTAATCTGCATTTCCCATCACTCGCTTGCTTGCTATATTACCATGGTTTTGAGAAGCTCGAATTTTATGTGGGCGGTCCAGGTTGCCGTTTATCCGATAACTAATAGTCTATACACAATTGACCAGCCGGCTATTGAACCCTACTGGCCGTATTTGTAGTATGGGGGGATGAGTGCATGTAGACATTGCATGGTCATGCACGGTGGTGGGGGTGTTTTGTCTCGCGCCATTGTGCTAACTGAGCCCCCCACGTCACATTGTGGGACAACAGTCGTCCCAAGAAGTGGATATATAGTTGCGCCCAGTCTTTAGGTCTCGTCTTCTTTCCCGACATCTATCTTCTAGACCAACCTTTCTTAGTTGCTCGCTTCGAATCAGCACCTTCGAGATTCCCCTCCGTGCAACTCTATTACTCACGCGCAAGCCACGAATCCAATCTGCGGTGAAATAACATCTCTTTCTCTCCTCAACACATTCACACAAGCAGTTTCGGCATGAACAGAATCTCACGAGCCGCTCAGAGCGTCTCTCGACTTGCCTCCCGGCAATTGGCTCGAAAAAACTACTCCACACAGGCAGGATCATCCCAGCCATCAATCAGCTGGGGTGCGGTTGCAGGAGCCGCCGGTATCGCAGCAGGAGTGACCTACTTTGTCACCAAGCCTAGCAAGGACCCTGTGGCTGCCAAGAAGGAAGATGGGGATGTTGGACGAGGAATCCAGAAGGTTCTTGACGGTGCCTCCCTTGATACCGACTTCTCCCACAAGCCCAAGTACGGAGGTGAGGAGGAGTTCAAGAAGGCCCTGCCAGAGTTCATTAAGGCAGTCGGAGAGGATTACGTCTCTCAAGACGATGAGGACATTCGATTCCATGGCTGGTCCGACGTCTCTTCTTGCAACCTCAACACTATGCCCTTTGCTGTTCTCTACCCCAAGACCACTGAGGAGGTCTCTGCTATCGCCAAAATCTGCCACGAGCACAAGCTCCCCATGGTTGGCTACTCCGGAGGAACTTCTCTGGAGGGCCATCTCTCTGCTGCCTACGGAGGTGTCTGCATTGACTTCTCCAACATGAACAAGATTCTTGCTATTCGACCCGGTGATATGGATGCTACCGTCCAGCCCTCTGTTGGTTGGGTTGATCTGAACAATGAGATTCTCAAGGAGGGCCACAAGCTGTTCTTGGCTGTTGATCCCGGCCCAACTGCCCAGGTGGGTGGTATGGTTGCCAACTCTTGTTCCGGAACTAACTGTGTCAAGTACGGACCCATGCGAGATCACGTTGTTAACCTCACTGTTGTCCTGGCTGATGGTACCATTCTTAAGACCCGACAGCGTCCTCGAAAGACCTCTGCTGGATACAACCTCAACCATCTGTTTGCCGGAACCGAGGGAACCCTTGGTCTGATCACCGAGATCACTGTTAAGCTCCAGCCTATCCCCAATGTCACCTCTGTCGCCGTTCAGCAGTTCCCCACCGTCCACGCCGCTTGTCAGACCGCTATGGATATCCTCAAGCAGGGTATCCCCATGGCTGCCCTTGAACTTATGGATGATCAGCATATGATCTGGGTCAACAACTCTGGTTATGCTAAGCGAAAGTGGGAGGAGAAGCCTGCTCTGTTCATGAAGTTTGCTGGTGCCTCCGAGGAGACTGTCGCTGAGCAAGTCAAGGTCGCCAAGGAGAAGGCTGCCAAGTACACTGATTCCCCCTTGTATTTCGGCCGAGACCAGGAGGAGCAGGATGAGCTGTGGTCCGCTCGAAAGAACGCTCTCTACCTCGCTCTTGCTGCTGAGAAGGACGGAATGAAGGCATGGACTACTGATGTCGCTGTTCCCCTTTCTCAACTTCCCGATATCGTCATGCAGGCTAAGCAGAGCATTACTGATGCTGGTCTTCTCGGAGGAGTCCTGGGCCACATTGGTGACGGTAACTACCACGCCATCATGCTCTACACCCCTGAGCAGTCCGACATCGTTGCTGACGTCGTTCACAAGATGGTCGACCAGGGTATCGCTGCTGAGGGCACCTGCACTGGTGAGCACGGTATTGGATTTGGAAAGATCCAGGGTCTCCTGTCCGAGGTCGGTCCCGTGTCTCTCAACCTGATGCGAACCATCAAGCTGGCTCTTGATCCCCTTGAGCTCCTCAACCCCGGTAAGATCTTCACTGACGATGCCATTCAGGAGGGTCTCAAGACTCTGGATAACAAAAAGTCTGGTAAGGCTTAACCAGCACAGTGTCACACATACGTCTGTATTTATAAACAATGTAAGTCTTAGAAAACGAGCAAACGGCGCATACTTGTACTTGTACTTGTACTTGTAGAAGCACTCCACAGATCTGAGAGATTCCGTGCACAGGATCAGCATTGAGCTCGTGGCGAACATGACACAAATACACACTGTAAATGAACCTCATATGTTGAATGGTGAGGGTCTTAGAATTTGTTCGAACATGTCGACCATCGAGAGATGAAATCGAGTTTTCTCAATCAATACACTTTAGCGATGTCTTCAGCCATTCGTCCCTCCTTACCATAATCGATCCTATTTCTGTCCAGTTCTGATGCCTCGCCCCACAGCATTCCGCTGAAATTTAAACAAGCTAAATTGGACCATATACACCAGCGAGTTTGTTGAGCGGCTATTGGTAGGGGGACAGCTTTGCATACTTATTCTCATAAGTAACATCTGCACAGCAAGCCGTCCACTCGAGTGTACTTGTAGACTGACCCAGGGGGCTAATCTATGCCACAAGCGTCTTTATATCTATATCTTGTCAGTCTGATTATGTCTCTTTCAGCAGATAAGGTGGACCCGTTTGACGCGCCATAAATGGATACTGGGTCCGAGTTTTATGCATCCCCCACATGTATAGTCAACCTTGATGGCATGTCACATAACTCCCTTCATCATCAAATCTGACAACCGAAACAATTGGATCTGAGAGATGATCCTCATCAAAAATAAAGTGGCGCTGAAGCTGCTGCATTTTGCCAATGACCGCAAATACTCCATGACCGTATGTGGTGTGCTCCTCGTCCTTGAAGCCATTCTCCTCGTCGCCATCATCCATAAGGTCCCCTACACTGAGATCGACTGGAAGGCTTACATGGAGCAGGCTGCCCTGATCCTTGGAGGAGAGTACGACTACAGCAAAATCGTCGGTGGAACCGGTCCCATGGTCTACCCCGGAGGTCACGCTCGAATCTTTACGGCTCTTTACGATGTGACTTCTGGTGGTGAGAATGTTCGTCTGGCTCAGTACATCTACGCTGCCGTTTACCTGGGCACCCAGTTCTTCGCATTTACCGTGTACCTGCTCGCCGACGCCCCACCCTACTTGTTCCCCCTTCTGTGTCTGTCCAAGCGACTGCATTCGATCTATGTTCTGCGACTCTTCAACGACGTCTTCGGTACTTTCGCCATGACCTTCTGCGTCTTCACCCTGCAGAACCAGATGTGGTTGCTTTCCGGTCTGTGGATCTCTCTGGCAATTGGAATCAAGATGAACTTCATGCTTTATCTTCCTGCCTTCCTGCTCATTACTCTTCAGGGTATGAGCCGAAATGGCCTCCTCGTTGTCTTCGCCCTCTCCATTGTCGGAATCCAGGTGTTCTTGGCCCTGCCTTTCTGCAACCCCTCCCATGACCACATCTGGTCTTACCTGGCTGGAGCATTTGACATCTCTCGAGCATTCATGTGGAAATGGACCGTCAACTGGCGATTTATTGGTCAAAAGGTGTTTGAGAACCGAAAGTTCCACGGCATCCTGCTTTGGACCCACCTCACTGTTCTTATTGGCTTCGCCTGCACTATCTGGAACGCTCCTTCGGGCTACCAGAACCCCTTTGAAATGTTTTTCACCAACCCCCCTCCCGCTCCCAGAGGCCTCACAGCTGCTCAGCGTGCCGAGTGGGACCGAATCAGACAGGAATCCTCTGGTAACGAGGTTCAGTTTGACGTTCAACAGAAGCGATCCAAGCGTGAGGAAAAGCGAATGCAGGAGCAGGAGGAAGAAATCAAGAAGCAGCAGCAGGCCCAGCAGGAAGGACGTGAACAGGCGCCTCTGTTCTACTCCCGAACGCAGTTCTCCACTCTGGTCACTCAAGAGTACGTGTTCGTCACCATGGCTACTTGTAACCTGATTGGTGTTCTCTTCGCCCGATCTCTTCACTACCAGTTCTACTCTTGGTTCTACTGGACCGTCCCCTTCCTTTTGTACCGAGCTACATATGCCATTTCGCCCTTGTCACCCATGCAGTCCACCCTGCGATACGAGGGCCGTCTCAGCAAGACCGAGATCAGAATCTTGTTTTCTGACGTCGTTGGTCTTGTCTTCATCTTTGGCACATGGGCTCTCCAAGAGTACGCCTGGAATGTGTACCCCAGCACTTACTGGTCGTCTCTCATTGTGGTCGGCTGCATTGCCATCACCGTCATCGGAGTCTACGTCTCCGAGTACAGATACCCCTCTGCCAACAACACCGAAGCACCCACTTCCAACGAGTTGCAGAAATACTTGGCCAAGGTAGAGAAGGAGAATGAGGCCAGAGCCAAGGAGAAAGCTATCAACGAGGAATCAGGAGATGCTGTAATCGATGCTGATGCTCCTAAAGCCTCGTCAGCAGCAAAGAAACCTAAGACCAAGAACAGAAAGAAGAAGGCGTAAATGCCCTGTTCCGTGACACTAATGACTTTTATGTACTTTACAATATAAAACCAGCATCTGGATCTGTAATACTCTCGTTGTTGTAACATCGCTCATAAATATATTAGTCTATCAATTACTGTTTACTCGTCTGTTGGAGGGAGGTTGTTCACTCTCCTTCTCAGATTCGGTGGCCTCATCAATGGCGACAATTCGTGCGCCGCCATTCTCATAATCCACATGTGGCACTGAGGTCACCGTACGTGACCGCTGTTCAATGGTGGGTCGGGGTTTGGACTGTCCTGGGGGTAGTGGGCTCTTCGCCACAACGCCATCTGTAGTTTTGATTATGGCGTCCTCCAGTGATGGCGACAAGACCGGAGATGTGGGTTGAGGTGCCACGTAAGGTAGCATGGATGCAGATGCAGCAGAAGAGGAGGCAGCAACGGCACTCTTGTGTTGACCACTTCTACTGAGAATCTGGTTCACAGAAGAGGTCGAGGTAGGGCCCAGAGCCAAGCTTCGAAGCTGGTTGACTGAGTGGACACACTTGTTGATGGTCTGCACCAAAAGAGCAGGCTTGAGCGGCTTACTCAAGTACTCGTCCATCTGTGCTTGCATGCAACGTTCACGATCCCCAAGCATGGCATGTGCTGTGAGAGCCACAATGGGAGTTCGGGTTCGGATCGTGATGTTCTGCTTCTCCCATTCCCGAATCTTAGCTGTGGCCTCGAAACCACCCATGACGGGCATCTGAACATCCATCAGAACAACATCGTACCGCTTCTTCTTGATGGCCTCAAAGGCCTCATAACCGTTCTCGACGACCTCAACCCGGTGCTGATGCTTCTCCAAAATTCGGACAGCCAGCTTCTGGTTAACAACGTTATCCTCTGCAAGCAGAATCTGAAACTTCATCTGGCCGTCAGAGTTGAGAGGTGCAGCACGAGATTCCAGGGCAGGCAGCAGCACGTTACCAATGTCGTTGGTTGAGCAGGGAGTGTTACCATAAGAGGTGATACCAAGATCAAGACAGATCTTGAGATTAACCTGGGGGATACAGGGGTGAAGTAGTATCAAAGGAATGTACTTGAGATGGTTGAGGGTTCGGAGCTTGGTAGCCACCTCCAGAGAGTCGACAATGATTGTGTCAAACTTGGGTCCGGATCTGTCTTCCGGCAGAGGGGCCTCTTCCAGAGAGTCGACCACCCAGGCATTGAGGTTGAGCCGCTGCATGTTGTCGACGAGCTGGTCGACAACTTCTTGCTCGTGCTCAGTGTTGATGAACAAAACGTAGTGGTTTCGGAAAGGTGCAATGTTGTCCAAAAGCTGAGAGAGTCCACTGTCCGCCGGTTGCACAGCAAGAGTAAAGAAGAACTGAGAGCCCTTGCCGTACTCGGACTTGACCCATATGTCTCCACCCATCAGGTTGATGAGTCGCTTGGAGATGGACAGACCAAGACCGGTTCCTCCAAACTTTCTGGTTGTAGAACCATCAGCCTGGCAGAAAGTGTCGAAGATAACGTCCAGCTTGTCAGACTGGATACCGATACCAGTATCGGACACACAGAATTCAATCATCATCTCATCGGGAGACCCGGGGCGCTGGTCGTCAGCCTTTCGCACAGACAGCGCAACCTCTCCAGACTCGGTGAACTTGATGGCGTTACCTACAAGGTTGAGAATGACCTGTCGGAGACGGAAGGAGTCACCGACCAGGTTGTCAGGGAATGTGTTATCAACCTTGTAGACAAGGTCCAGCGGCTTCTCGTTAGCCTTAACAGACAAGGTCTTGAGGGCACCGAAGACAGTGCCTCGCAGGGAGAACGCGATCTTTTCGATCGTCATCCGATTAGCTTCAATCTTGGAAATATCCAGGATATCATCAATGATTGTGAGCAGCGAGTTCGCCAGATTGTGGACAATGCTCAGCATTTCTCGCTGGTACTGAGTGAGCTCAGTGTCGAGTGTCAATTGTGTCATACCAATAATACCGTTCATGGGGGTTCGAATTTCGTGAGACATGTTAGCCAGGAACTCCGATTTGGCTCTGTTAGCCAACTCGGCAGCTTCCCTGGCGGCAGTGTTTCTCTGAATGGATTCTCGCAGATTCAGAACCATCTGGTTAATCTTGGTCTTCAGGGCATCCATTTCTCCAGACGCCTCAACAGTAATAAATCGCGTGAAGTCACCATCTGTAGCGGCGGCAGTAATCTGCACCAGGGCTCGCACCTGTGTAGTAAGGTTGGCAGCCATGGTGTTGACGTTGGTGGTAATCTCCTTCCAGAGACCGTCAACATCGGAGACCTGAGCCTGCACACCAAGCTTACCATCGATACCGACATCCTTGGCCACTCGAGTCACCTCAGAGGCGAACACTTGCAGCCGATCCACCATTTTGTTAATAGTGGACTTGAGGGCAAGCATTTCTCCCTGAGCATGCACATCAATCTTCTGTGACAGGTCACCTTGGGCGACTGCTGTGGTAACGTGGGCAATGCTTCGGACCTGGGTGGTCAAATTCGATGCCATGACGTTGACATTTTCAGTGATCTCCTTCCATGCACCCTCCACATCCTCGACCTTAGCTTGTCCTCCCAGAATACCCTCAGTACCGACTGAGCGGGCCAGTGTGGTAACTTCGAGAGCGAAATTCTGCAGCCGGTCCACCATTTTATTGATAGTGGACTTTAGATCCAGAATTTCTCCCTTACAATCAGCTGACACCTTTTGAGACAGGTCACCTCTTGCGACAGCCGTAGTGACATTGGCAATATTTCGCACCTGATCAGTCAGGTTAGAAGCCATGGCGTTGACATTATCCGTAAGCTCTCTCCAAATACCTTCCACACCCTCAATCTGCGCCTGTCCACCCAGTCTTCCTTCCACACCTGTTTCTCTGGCCACTCGCGTGACCTCAAAAGCAAACGTACGCAGTTGTTCCACCATGGTATTGATGGTCTTTTGCAGTTCCAAAATCTCTCCTTGTGCGTGGACGTTAATCTTCCGTGATAAATCACCCTGGGCGACAGCTCGTGTAACATCAGCGATTTCTCGCACCTGGTTTGTAAGATTCGAAGCCATAACGTTGACATTGTCTGTAAGCTCTCGCCACACACCAACGGTGCCTTCTCCTTCAGCTTGTCCACCTAGCGTTCCTCCTGCCACCTCTGTGGCTACACGGGTAACTTCGGAAGCGAATCGTTGCAGTTGGCTCATCATTTTGTTGATTGTTTCTTTGAACTTGACAATTTCGGGGTCCATCTCCTGGTCGTGAATAGTAACCTTCTTGGACAGGTCACCTTGTGCGACGGCAAAGACAACCTCTCCAATTTCCATCAGGGCCTTCTGGAAGGCGCGGTTTGCTGTTTGCGACTTTCGCAGCTCTCGGTCCAAAAGGTCTGTGTCCACCACTCGCTTTTCGCCTGGTGCGATTGTTTCAGTGAAGGAGTTGAGGATGTTTCTGGTCTGGCTAAGGTCTCGTTCAAGAGCCACGACCGCTCCACTGTGCAGAGCAATTTCTCGTTGCTGTGAGTAGACCTTGGCATTGAGGGCCTTGAGGAGCTGGTACATGTGGTGGTCGGGGTGCGACGACTCAAACTTGCCTGCCGACTTGGCCTCCGATATGAGTGAGTCCACAGACGCCTGTGTATATGTTGGAACCGTGTAGTAGTTTTCTGCGGGCGAAAACGGGGCAGAGGGCGCTTCCTTCTGCTCCAGAGCGCCTCGCTCGTCCACCAGCTGCTGAACAGAGGCCTGCAGTCGGTCAAGCTGGATGGCCAGGAGCTTCTTGGCGGGGGTCTTCTCACCTGGGAGATTGTCGGTCACATCTTTGTCAATCTTGGAATTGGTGCCGATAATTTGAGAGATCTTGTGCACCACTTCGCAGATGGCGAAGTAGGCGTCGTCGTCCGAGCCGGCGTTGCAGTGTGCGCAGTTCTGTGTTAGTGGGGGGTGTCTTAAAACGTGCGGACAACGGGTGACCGTGTCCATGTACCCTTTGTCGGGCGGACGGGAGGTTGAGAAACTTACCATAGTGCCTGAGCAGTGCAATTTCGTCTCGTAATGTCGGTGGCGATGTCTGCCGTGGGGAGTGCTGAGTTTTTTGAATTCGGAATTTTGCAGCGTGCAGCTTCGCTTCTGCTCCTGGCTCGCTTTCACAGGACACAAAGATTTATAAGGTTCGGCCACTTCGTCGTTATAGGAGAGGATGGACGAGCAGTTAATAGGGCCTAGAGTGGAGCTTCAAAGAGAGCCAGGGAGGGAGCCAGAGAAAACTGGTGCCCAGATATATATAAGGGCGGGGCTTCCGCGCTCCCGCCCCACCACTAGAGTCTCGTAACGCATACACAACCCGGAGGAATACGTGACCTGTTGCCACCACAGAGAAAACCGGACTAAAAGCCTGAAATAGCATCCCTGTATGTTGTTTATCCTCCCCCCACCAATCCAGGGTTCCGCTTATCCCTTTACCCAAAACGCCGTGTGATATCAGATATTACCCGGCAGGGAATGTTGGAGTTAGTGCAATTTCCGCCACGTCACCACGGTCTCATGAGACGGGGGGGCTGGTGAGACTAAACAGCCCATGACAGCCCAATCGCCCTCAGCTACACACTCTGCTTGTATATTAACTGCTTGTTTGTCGGAGTTGGTTCTATGTCCGACGCATCTGAGTCAAAGAAGAGGGTGCAGCGCGCGCATTACGTAAAAGTGTCTCTTCGAGTGCAGGGACAGGGACGATAGAGATGACATACACGCGACCCAACAGAAAAGACAGACGAAGAAGAAGACTTATTTAACGGAGTCAAAATATAGGGGCCAGAACAGGTAATTTGCGGCAGCCTCATACTCAGACACTCATAAGAGGCTAGAGTAGCGCGTGCATATGGGCTATACTTGGTGTCAAGGGCGTATGCCACAGTCATGTTACAAACCGTATCCTGAAAAGGGAATCGTCGAACCTTCATTTGAGCCCGGTCTGTCTTCCAGAGGTTCCCCTCTATCAGGCACCTGCAGGAACAGGGGCGATCCACCTTAACCAGCCTGCGACCATGCCAGCAAAAGCAGCCAACATGCCGACCATGGTTTAATATATACGTGTAGCGGTTACCAGCCGTCCCCAGCTCAGCGTCGGCCACCTGCTCTATTTTATAGGTGTGCCGCATATGGTCACTCCATCGATATTAACGGTATGACGTCATGCGGGTGAAACAGAGACTATTATAACCCCCATCGCCCAAGAGCGGATACTTATGTGGACCGTTTCTGTGCGTGTGCCAAACAAATTGTGTCGGATATATTATTGATAAGGTAACCATACCCTTACTGAGTTGATTGACGTTTGAGATGCTCATTATCTCGTTTAATTAGACCAGATCAGGACATGGAGAAGTTATCCATGTGTGAAAGAGGTATATGCAGTGAGCGTGACGTACATGAGATAAACGGCTCCTGGGTACCCGAAACAACGGCTATCAGCAGGGATGAAACAGTTTCATTACGAGTGTGCGAAATACTTCAGAGGGAGAAGACTTGGTTGTGGGGTGGAAAATATGACGTCGATTGCCTGATTGAATGTCTCAGAAAGCCAGTGTGATCATAATATTCCAGAAAGGCACTGTGGGGTGTCTTACGTCGTTATGGTCAGAAGTTCGGGTGAAATTACTTTTTCGGTGAGCCTATTCATTGGGAGCTTTAGTCAAGTAATCCTGCTCAGCTCCTTTAACTAATTAGTTGAGTAAACTGCATCTTTGTAGGGCCCTGATTTCTGTCATCTGGGCTCATCTGAGCCAATTCTTGATCTCAATCGACGGCCAACATGTCCCCAAGCCTCAAAGTGGCTCCCCAGCTGCCTGCTATACGAAACGGTGCCACTCTACGACTTCTACCTGCCACGATAAGTGACACCCCGGCCGCAGCGGAAACAACCTAAATAGCCAGTCGAAGCAATTTAGCTCGGTTAGGTGGGGAACTACTGTCCCTTAAACCCGTGTGGTGGGCGGATCGGTCCATGGGGAAATGAGACCAACACGCCGTTATCGAGTGCTTGAACCTGGAAAGAAGCCCAACGGTGCACTGCCTCGACTTATTTTACACGTGGTACGTCATTTTCAGGGGTCAAGACACGTTGAGAGTGTGTCCACGTCATCTTTAAGGCCTAAATTGCATGCACGGAACACTGTACAAACACGTCCGTTTCCATTTTAGTGTGGAAGGCCGTCGTTTAGCGAGAGAGACGAGCCCAGTGAGAAACTGCACAAAGCCGACATACAACGGCCAGAAGATGCTGCCCAAACCACACCTCGTTCCACGGAGGTTATCTCAGAATAGACCTATGGGAGTGTATAAATAAATCCAGGGCAAATGCCATGTGCTCATTGTACATGTGCATGAAAAAGCACTGTATTCAGTCTGTTTGAATTTGTGTGGTTGCTAAGAAACACGTTTCCTTGACAAGAGCGCAGACAACAGCTATACTGCTGAAATACTCTCTTGTACGTTGACGAAAACGCAATTGGAGGGACTAAACGTGTAATATTTGCCAAATAGCCACGCTTTTTCAAACTCTTGCATCACATTAGACCGATACACGGTCTGTTCACGTAGACCACGTCTTCGCTTCATTAACGCAATAGAGTTCTAGTGTTATGGTGTTACTAAAATTAGATTGCGTGAGAAGCACAAGCAAATCCCATAGTACTTAGTGTCAGCTTCTTCTCAACCACTTTGAGTACAACCCACACAAAAACATGTCTTACGAACAGCTCAAGAAGACCTACGAGGACGCCGGCCAAGGCCAGGTATTCCAGTTCTGGGACAAGCTCTCCGAGGAAGAGAAGTCTGCCCTGTTGGCCCAGCTGAAGGAGATCGATCCCACCGAGGTGGCCTGGCACGCAGAGAACACCATCCCCAAGGCTGCCAAGGGCATGGAGAACCCCACTTCGCCAATTGAGGGTATTCCTGAGGAGTACTCTGGCTCCACCCTTCCCGACGCCCCTACCAGCAAGTACACTGGTGAGTGGTATGATGCTGGCCTTAAGCTCATCGGTGACAACAAGGTCGCTGTGGTGCTCATGGCCGGAGGCCAGGGAACCCGACTCGGCTCTTCCGCCCCCAAGGGATGCTACGACATTGGCCTCCCCTCTCACAAGTCTCTGTTCCAGCTCCAGGCTGAGCGAATCGCCAAGATCCAGGACCTCAGCGGAGGTGTCGTGCCTTGGTACATCATGACCTCTGGCCCCACCCGAGCCCCTACCGAGACCTTCTTCAAGGAGAACAAGTACTTCGGCCTCGACGAGAAGAACGTTGTCTTCTTCGAGCAGGGTGTCTTCCCTTGTCTTACCAGCGAGGGTAAGATCATCCTGGACGCTCCTGGCAAGGTCGCCGTTGCCCCTGATGGAAACGGAGGTCTGTACCTCGCCCTCTACAAGAGCGGTGTCCTCGACGACATGAAGAAGCGAGGAATTGAGCATATTCACACCTACTGTGTTGACAACTGTCTGGCACGAGTTGCCGACCCCGTCTTCATGGGTTTCTCTGCATCTCGAGGCGTCGACATCGCTACCAAGGTTGTGCGAAAGCGAGACGCTACCGAGTCCGTCGGTCTCATTGTCTCCCGAGACGACAAGCCTCAGGTCATTGAGTACTCCGAGATTTCTGATGCTCTGGCCAAGGCCGAGGATCCCTCCGCCCCCGGTCTCCTCAAGCTGCGTGCAGCTAACATCGTTAACCACTACTACTCCATCGGCTTCTTCAACAAGATTCCCGAGTGGTTCTCCAAGGACAACTTCGAGTTCCGACAGCAGATCTTGCCCTTCCACGTTGCTCACAAGAAGATCCCTTACGTGGATGCTGACGGTAAGACTGTCAAGCCCACCTCTCCCAACGGCATCAAACTGGAGCAATTCGTCTTTGACGTTTTCGTCACTGTTCCCCTGACCAAGTTTGCTGTTCTTGAGGTCGCTCGTGCTGACGAGTTCTCCCCTCTCAAGAATGCTCCTGGAACTGGCCAGGATGATCCCGAGACTTCCCGAGCCCACCTCCTCGAGCAGGGCGCTCGGTGGCTCAAGGCTGCTGGTGCCACTGTTGAGGGCGAGCAGCTTGTCGAGATCTCTCCTCTCACTTCTTACGGCGGAGAGGGTCTTGAGAAGTACAAGGGTGAGACTGTCAAGTCTGAGTCTGAGATCTAAGGTGGGTAAGGCGATGTTGCTAAATTTGCTATTGCTTGATACAGCGGGGGTATATACATATATAAGTTATTTACAGGCATCTTGTGATGCCATTCTAGAAAGAATATATCGTGAGTGTGTAGTTTTGACTGTGGCGGTGGCGCACCTACAATTTTATTGTGATGTACTCCGTACCATCCAGTTGTCGCTTTATCTGACCAACAGAAACTACAAGTGGCTACAGAGATCAAGTCTAATAAGGGTGTATGCAAATAAATATAGAATCAACGGTTTTCAAGGACCGTTTTGAGCTCCAACATGACACTGCCTCGCTTGTTGGCGGCAGCACGGGTGTCGGCTTCTCTTTCTCGCTCTTCCTTCATTCGGGCGATTCGCTTCTCTCGCTGCTCATGGACAGTTCCAGAGGTATCGATACCAAGTCCTTTGCCCTTGTCCTTGTTAGCAATGCCTTCAAGGATAGTGGTCAATGACATGTCTCGTTGATGAAAAGAGCGTCTCTTGCCAAATTGAGAGTACTGAATGGGGATACCGTTTTCGTCCTCGAGCGTGGTAGGCGACATGGGTGGTGAAGAGATTGGTGTCGAGTCACCACAAAGAGCCTTGTATGTATTGGAAAGGGCAGACTGCTTGGCAGCAGGGCCGTGGACATCATCTTCGAATTCGGCGAGGGTGGTAGCCTGAGATACCGTGGAGGAGTCATTGTTTTGCACAGGGGAGCCTAGGGCTGCTAGCTGTTGCAGTAACGGAGACGCAAGGGTATCCACGGTGGCGTCAGAAAGATGGCGCTGCTTTTCAATGAAAGACAACGTCTTCTCTGCGCGGGAAGTAGAAGGGTTTTTGAGCTTGGCCTCTAGAGAAGACATTCCACCCTGCCAGATGCTGGCGAGCGACTGGATGTCATCTCCAAGAGTACGGTAGTTAGTAAGGAGTTCGTCAGCGGATGCGCTCTCAATGTGGGACATGGAGCCCTCCCGGGCAATCTGCATTCGTCCCTCAATCTGTCGAAGGGTCGAAGAGAGACGAGAAAGCTGCTTGAGATGCTGTTGGACTTCCTTGGAGGGTTCTGAGGCTGCCGACGAAGGCTCTGACAGAAGGTTGAAAGAAGAAAGACGTCTACCCTTTCGTGAGTCGATGACTTTGCCGAACAGGGAGTCCGACCGAGAGTGACTGAGCAGCTTGGCGTCGTGGTCAAGGCCGTAGATGGTATCAACAAGAGACTCGTCCAACTGTCGCAGAAGCTTTTCGGTTCGGGTCAGCTCAGTAGACACCAGCTTCCACTGAGTGTATTCGCTTCCATCGGTACCACTAGCAGTCATAGACAGCAGACAGCACAGCATGACACGTCGAAGCAGATGGAATTTGTAGTGGTAGAACTTGAGATTCTTGTGAGAATGGTTGGCACCCTTAGAGCCGTAGAAGTCGGCTTCGGGAACATCAACCATGTTTTGAAGTGCTTCAACTGGTGACGATGTCGTGAATTCATGGTCGGTAACGGGTACATCGTCTTCAACGAAGAGGCTGAGGTCCATGACGTCGACCTCGTAAATGTCAAGATACTTTTCCAGGTCAAGCTTGTGACAGTGGTTCAGCATCTTACGAATGGACCGAGTGAGGGAGGAAATGCTAAGGTAAAGAGAGGCCGAGAGAGCTGCTCTGAGCTGCTTGCACAGTCTAACATCAAGGTCTGTGCCTTCCACAACCTTTTGAGGAAACGAGAAACCCTTGGAGAGGAACTCTACCTCGTGAATGACGCCTAGGCTCTTGTGAACAGCAGCATCAAAGCCCTGTGAGCTGAGAACAAATTGCCGAGCAGACTGAACGGCCTTGATTCGGATGATGCGCAATAATCTTCGACGCGAATGCGCGTACATGAAGATTACTAAACACAGGGTGGCGACGAACGAGGCCATAGCACGTGCTTTCCCCTCAAATATGGTCTTTTTACGGACTGCCCAAGAGAACAGCCCCACCACAACTACAACACATCCTCCACTCGTAGCCCAGGTAGTTTCCGGTAGTAAGTCCTTGTCGTCGGGGAAGTTGGGTGTTTTGCTGGATACTGGTGGTTGCTCTGACAGAAGTTGTGAGGTGACCACAATGTATCTGAATTTCTCAAGGAACCTGTTGTTCTCTACCAGCGGTAATGACTGTCGTAGAGCGCCGGCTAACAACAGCTGAAAGCGCTCCCGCTTCATGAGATTCTCATTTGCCGAATGTAGCGGTTGAATAGCTGAGGTTGAAGCGAATCTTCGGTGCTTTTGTCGTGAATATTGAGGTTGTTGTGATTGTAGTTTGAGGCGTTGTTGCTGTGGCGACGAGCCTGGCTCTGTATTGGTATCTGTGTCGTACTCCTCCTCGTCTTCTTCATCGATCCTTCTCAAGCTCTCCTCCACCTTGGGGTCCT
Organism: Yarrowia galli; assembly: GCA_900519055.1. NCBI lineage: Eukaryota > Fungi > Ascomycota > Dipodascomycetes > Dipodascales > Yarrowia > Yarrowia galli. The sequence goes on from ULGS01000005.1 coordinate 3,963,508, forward strand.
TCTCATATGACCTTCGTCCCTCGTAACTCTGGAGAAGGTCCTCATCGCTGCTGTCGAAGTCGTAGTCGTCTTCAAGGCCCCAGTCGGCCATTCCCGGGTTGTCGGCCTGTTGTAGGTAGTCCGCCATGGGCGTGTTTTCGAATATGACGTTCATGGCGGCTTAGAGCATGCGGAGGCGATACCACCGTTAGGTATTGTGCAAAGGGTATATAGTAAAAAGAAGGAGTCTAATGTTTGGACCTTGTCTCTGTGTGTGTGTGTGCAGCGGAGATCCAAACAGAACCTAAACATAAGGTTCCAAGTGTACCAGGGTTGACTTGTAGCTCTGGAGCGGGAGACGAACCCAGAATATGCAGGCTTCTTGCCAGATTATAAACAAGGAGAAAATAATCGGTGGCCCGACTTTGGGGGGTGGGGGAACTGGCTCCATGTGACATTAGCCCACTAGAGCCAGATTCCCATCAGGCCAGAAGACTGTGGGCAAGCTCGACGTGACCTGTCGTGTTTAATGCGACTAATCGCCTAACAATGGGATAAATACCTCTTGGACGTTGAAACCCAGTCCAGAGCTACAAGGAGCTTTTCATGCACGCCACCAACTGGCACGAAAACAGAGCGACCAGGGTGTATAGAACCAAGGTGTGAGACAGAATGTGATTGTCGCAACGCCTTGAGAATAATATGAGTCCGATTACGCGGTGAAAATGCGGCTTGGCAGTCTGTATTGGGATAGTATCGCGCCATATTATTTGGGACACGTCTTTTCGGCACCCACTCCTTGACCCTTCAGGGTGTAAACATGGCATGTTATCCGACCCCACTGTTTGTTCCAAACGACATGCAGGGGACGAGTCTGCCGAGAGGCACGAACAAGCAAAGATAGAACGGGAAGCTAAGACGGGTCACACGAAAGTGGCTCGGTAATAGAAGATGATAAAACTACTAATCCCCCGCCTTGACATTTAAGACAGGCCTCCTGACCTCCTGTTGACGTGTGCATGGTGCGTGTCAAGTCAGATAATACGGTAATATTCCGTCCTCGGCACAAGGGTTTGGAATAGTACCATATGCGGATGAATCATGCGCTGGAGATGTGTCTGATCCAACACAGTGTCTACAGACGATACAGTCTCTGCTCTTGATACCATAACCCTTGCTAGACGCAGCACCAATTGACCCAGGAACTACAAGTACAAGTAGGGGAGATTGTCGCTACATCACTTCCGTCAGTATCTCTCTCGCATCAACCTACACGTCGATAACGCTGTCGCGAGCATCACTCTGATGTCATGTCATCTGTCTCCATGTTAAACTATCGTACAAGCATGCACGGAGAGACTTGACGGGGAAAGATCTTCAAGGGGTCCCCACAGACTTTCATTAAAGACGGGGGTTACGCGGCCATGCAAGAGATTTGCTCTTTAGAAGACGTGTACCGACTCAGGGATGAGCTACGCGTGCCGAGCAACATGACGTACCTCGTTCCACGGCCATTGTAGACGTACAAACTCACCAATGTTTCACAAATATTATCACATGTTGACCCGCTGGGAGAGCATCCTAAACACTGTGTTTGTTTCTTGTAAAGCTCCCATACAGCAACCTTCAACAACAGCCTCTCAACCCCCCTGTATGTACCTTACATCAGAGTCATTCTCACAGTGTAAACGTCGGTGGCCTTTGAGACAGCGTGGAGAGACACGCTGAAGGCGGAGTAGAAAGGAAACGTGTTTCATCTTCCAATGGAATGTATGACCTGTTAGACTTTCTTCGGTTGACACATAACCCGTTAGTTACGGACACATCCCGAGTGCACGATATTACTTGGACAGATGACAGAATATTATGTGCTTTAATTAACACGCTACAGTACGCGATAGGAGGAGGACGACTGTGGAATCCTGCACTCTGTACTACGAGTACAAGCAATACTTGCACAAAATGAAGGCGGCATTGGTCCTTCCAAGCTACCAATAAAAACACCTCCACGACACCCATCTATCTCCGACTTTAGAGTCTACATTCCTCATCCCAAACGGTTAGTGTTCGAACTATCGCGTACAGATTCGGCCGATTCAGTCTGTATAGTGGTTCCACTGCGAACTCTGTGGCGTGGATACGGCCCATGTCTTTGCCAAATACGAACACCAAGCCACATAACGGCTGTTCATTGTTGTAGACGCGCTCATTGATGAGACGAACTCATTGTTACAGTACGGATGGTGATATGGAAGTGAGCATCGTGTACACCGTATGCACGCCATCCAAGCGCAACAACCACCCTTATCTCCAACGCTATCAGGTGGCTTTCTCATAACGAACCACACTCAGGACCTTCCTGTACAAAAAGCACTTCAACCCAATGCAATCCAAACGCGATACGACATGGCTCCTTATCTACAAGTGGACAAGCCGCCCCAAACCGTCTACGCATCGAAGACATGTGTCTAAGACGCGAGATACAGGGCGCGTTGCATGCAAGCATGTATTATATGGAACTGCCAGTCTTGGTAATACTGGTATCAGTGGCTACAGATTGGACTCTTCATCTAACATAAAATACATTTTTTTACATGTTGTACACACTGTTAGTCACCTGGATCTCATCACTTGACTATATACATCTGTATAAATAAATAGGTAGTGTATAATACAGTGGCACTTGGTGAGTGTTGGCGGCTAGTTCGATGTCCGTCAATGACGAGGGGAGAGTTAGGAAGGATTAGACAAAACAGAGGGTCAGATTCCTCTTCCAGGCAACCAAAGCTCACAGGGCTTGCGCCACGACCACTGGCTCTTACTCATTCATGGCTTCAACGCCCTCGCCCCAGCCAAAAGCAGACCCAGAGTCAAACTTGAGAGCTCCGGCGGCATTGTCGTCCGTGTTGAGGAATGAGTTGAAGTCAAAGTCCATGTCGCCGACATCGCCCTCATTTCCTGTAGAGAAGTCATTGAGGAACGAAGACGAGTCATTGTCCAGACCCATTCCACCGTTGACATCAAGCTCCAGACCAGAGGAAGAGCCGCCCATGCCTCCCATGTGCATCTGAGACTGCGCTTGGGCAGCTGCCTGTGCTTGGGCTTGGGCCTGAGCGGCAGCCTGTGCTTGCTTGTTGTTTGCGGCAAAGTTGGTAGCCTTGGATAGAAGCGACTGGTTTGTTGCGGCAGAGGGGGTGGCAGGCGTGGTGGGGGTAGGGCTCTCGGACACTGCCTTCGGGGTGACTGGTTGGGCACCCTTCTTTGCTCGCTTCTTGGGCTCAGCCTTCTTGCCCTTGAGCTGTTTGTTAGCCTGTGTCGGCGTCGTGCCTCCAGGAGCACTGCCACTGCTGCCGCCGCTACCAGGGTTGGAAGTCTGGCCTGGCGAGGACGGTTGTGTTCTCTGTCCACCCTGCTGCACGCCCGGTGGGGGCATTTGCGACACCCGTGATGGGGGACGCTGGGGGCCGCCCTGTTGTGTCTGTGGAAGCTGTCCAGGCGCCGAGCCGGGCTGAGGACCGCCATTCTGGCTCTGCGGCAGCTGCTGGGGGTCATCGAACCGATGCTGTCCACCCTGGGGGCCACCCTGCTGGCCTTGTTGGCCCTGTTGGCCCTGCTGCTGTGGTTGTTGGCCAGGACCTCCTTGCTGCTGACCCTGTTGCTGGGGAGGGCCACCCTGCGGTCCCTGTCCCTGCTGGGGCTGCTGCATTCGCATCATCTGGCCATTGGGACCAACCACAACGTTAAAGTCGCCCTGGCCGTTAAAATTACTTTGAAGGGGAGAGGCCCGGTTGGCGTCAATCAGAGGTGATGGCTGGTTGGGCAGCTTGGGTGTGACACGTCGGCCGTCGCCGATGTTGCCGACCACAGGGCTGGAGCCGGGCCGCTTGAACTGGCCGCTCATTCGAGCTCCGGGGTTGGCTCCTCCGGCTGCTCCAGCTTGACCTTCAGCTCGGGGCTGACCCTCCTGCTGCTCCTGGCGAGCCACCATCAGACGCTTCTTGTTCTGTTGCTCCAGCAACATGAGCTGCATCTGGTAGTCGTGCAGCGCGTTGGAGTTGCCGTTGAGCTGGCCAGACCCTGCTGCGCCTCCGCTACCAGCCTGCTGCTGTCGCATTTGCTGCGCGTTGAGAATCAGACCGTTGCCGCCCATGAATCCGGGCTCCATTCCATCGTAGCCCATGGGCAGAGGCTGGCCTGGCTGACCTGGCTGGCCGGGTTGGCCGGGTTGTCCGGGTTGTCCGGGTTGACCGGGTTGGCCGTTGGGACCGCCCTTGGCGTTCATCATGGCGCGCTGTTGTGCGAGCGATAACGTATTCGAGTACTGCTGGAGCTGTGCTTGCTGTTGCTGCTGCAGGTTGGGCATCTGGCCTTGCGACGCCTTAAGCTGCTGCATCACCTGGGTGTTGAACACGGGGTTGTTGGGGTTCGGGGTGCCCATCATGTGCTGGCCCTGGGGCTCGGGGTGAGACTGGCCACCCATGTCAGGCGACAGTCGCTGTCTCTTGGCGGGCGAAGTGCCTCCAGGAGACGACGAGTCGTCGGAGGGGTTGCCTCCAGCCACTCCGGCACCTTGCTGCTGAAGATGTTGCGGGAGCTGGCCCATTCGCATCTGACCCGGTGGGAACATCATGTTCCCATTCATGAAGGGCCCACCGGGCTGGTGGGGACCCTGGCCGGGCATTCCCATGTGTCCCTGGGGCTGGGGGCCCTGTGCGGGGTTCTGGCCCTGGCCCTGACCTTGGGCCTGTCCTTGGACCTGGGCAGCAGCCTGGGCCTGGGCGTGTTGCTGAGCCTGGTGCTGCTGCTGTAACTGGGCACGGGCAGCGTGCTCCTGACGTAGGCGCATGGTGCCCTGGACGTATTGCTGGGCCGGCACGCTTCCTCCACCTTTGGAACCGCGTGCGGAATAAATGTCCCAGAACAGCGCCCACCACTCGTAGAGAAATCCCTGGGGAGCGTCGATAGGGATGAGGGGCTTGGGCAGGTCCTTGTCGTCCTCCTTCTTGACGTTCGGCACCACCTTGGCCTCTGCGCCAAACGTGCGTGCCGAGTCGTGCATGTTGTGCTTCAATAAATAGTCATAGATGTAGGCGTTGAGAAGCTCCTTATCCGACTTTGCGGGCATGGCGGGGTGTGCCCCGAGCGACGAATTTTCGTTCCTGCGTTAGTTATAAGTTGTTCCACGGCTTGTGTCACGACACGACTCTGGGGATGTTCGTCGGCGACAGCGCACAGCAGGTAATTAAGACATGACATGACATGACCAAAGAGTAAGGACAGCAGCAACGACGGCGTAACAACAGCGTAAAGAGACGGTGATCAAACACACGTGTCGTCGACGACGTGTTTGTGGAGGCGTCGTCCGTGACCGTCTGACACAGATCTCTTATCCGTCAAATGTCTCTTTTGCTCCGTGCTTTAGGACACACTCCAGAGGCGCGCGTCTCGCTCGTCTTGTCAAGGGTCAAGCCACTTTTGGTACTCACATTTTTGCCGGTGTTTTTCAGGCAAACAATCAATCACCCGAAAGGTCTCTTCAGCTGGCCGTTGCTGCGACGCTTCAAACGGGGCTATTTTTGTCGGGTGGAAGTGTCGGGGAGTGCTTTTCAGCTTTTCACGCGGCGGGAAAATAAGAGTGGGAGAGTCGAGGGGAGTTGCGTATGTCGAGTGTGGGTGGTGGGTTTTTCCAGAACTACCGTCACGTGGCAACCACAACTGGGAGTATTTCGTGGGGGGTTCTTAAGGTGGGCGAAGCGTGGAGAGATGGTGGAGATAATGATGCCGGCTAGTGGGCTTGTGGGGCCGACAGATATTCGCTTGTCGTCGCAAAGTGCGTGTGCCTCAAGATGTGCAGTGATGTGGTTTTCGCCCCTTTTAGTCTTCGCACCCTTTTCCATGCTCTCTTTTGTTGTGTTAGAGTTACCCGGTGGTAATATGAACCCTAATGAGAGGGGGTGTGGAAATGCCCTGCCACACAGCGGATTACGAGACGAGCAAGCGAGATACGGGTTCTAGCAAAGTCGCCAGCGATTCGGGCGTCTTTGGCGGTTCAGATTCATACAAAATACCCCCACCTTGGCTTTTGTGGCAAACGCGAACGTAAACGCAATTCTGATTACATAACCCAGTCTGAAACCCTCACCGTGCCCACGTTTTCCCTCCGCCAAATTTTCCGTGCTTTTCCGACAAATACCTGCCACGCTAGCCACAGCTGCCCATCTCGGAACGAGAAACCACCGACGTTTGTGGCAGCTGTTTAGTCAGAGTGCACGTGAGGTTAATGCAGACGCCCTCGTTGATTGGTTCTCACAGTGGGAGACTCGACTAATTTATGGCTAGCGGGCACCGCTAGCACTTGTGGTCACCCTACCATATATCTTGTCTGGTTTGCTCCTCCGCCCTAGTCTATCGCCGCCGCGCCACCATCGTTATTATCCTGTCAATATACTGCTAATATCCTGAGCAGGTGCCACTGACCGAATAGCGTTTCATATATATTGCGTAACGGTATCGGAGATGTGCACTATTATGAGTGCAGCAATGGTGTCCTCAATGCACATATTGTGGCGCAGTGGATGGGTAAAAATGGGGTAAACGACTGTGGAGAGCTCACAAGGCATCCCCACAACTTCCACTATTTGCCCAAGTCCCACTCCACCAGCCCATACTCTTACTTGACCTTCTCCAATTAGAGGCGTGCCAGCGAGGCCGTGCCATCATTTACTCGCCTAAAAGGCAATTTCGACTCTCCAGCAAAAACTTACAGTGAGGCATCGCACCGCACATGCGATAGAATGGACCCTTGCTTGGGGGCGCAAAGAGAAGCGAAGAGGGACCGAAGGCGGGGGGTTGGGCAGACGATCAGATGTTCGTCATCAGACTTTAATATCCGGGGCAATATTGAGCGTATGAGCGTGTGTCAGGGGCGGAAGAGGGATGCCAATCTCCATTAGGTCTTTCTCCCGAACACTGAAAATTATAATACCCACTATCGCTCGTACCTGTACACCAAGTATTGTCCCACTGATAGTCAGTCTTCACTTCAGGCGTCTCACGTGATGGCAAACCCCACTCGACCAATTAATGCTCACGAAAATGTGATTTTCGCAAAACACCAAAAGTGCCAGTGTTTCAAAGACACTGACAGCTCAATGACCCCCTGATTCAGTAGAAATAATTTTCTTGCTATTTCCGACCCACTTCCGTACTTCCGGATCTTTGCTGGTCCCCTTACCCTTCTCTCTCTTATCATCTGCTCACAAACCTCACACATCCACCCAGCACAGCACAGTCCCCCAGACCACAAATCCCCACGCTAAACTTGCATGACTGACTCACTCAAACACAACCACATCTAACTATCACACCATGGACCCCGCATCGGCACTGGCGCAAAAACTGGCGTCGTTGAAGCATTTGACATCTAATGTTCCTCCAGGATACTACGTCGTCGACACCTCGTCTCCCTCTCGATCCCGATCTTCAACCACCCCATCTTCCTCGGCTTCGGCCGCAAACGCAATACAAGAGGAGGAGGATGACGAAGGGTCCGGGTTCGCTTACATCAATCCCGAGCTGAGTGGAACGACGCAGACTGGCCGAGCACCTCCGATCTCCGGATTGGCCACCGAGTCGCCCGAAGACCTGAAAAGTGAAAAGGAGGAATCGAAAAAGGTCAGCTATACATTCGAAATGTTCTGTGAAGACTTTGACCCCACCGACGACACCATCAGACGACTGTTTGAGCTTATGATGGTCGAATTGGCCAACAAACGAGAAGCATTGGTGCACAAACCCGCAGCCGGGTCCATACGCAAGCGATTCGGATCCATGTCCAACCTGCAAATGAGTGCTAGCTACCACGGCTACCACTCCCAAAGCACAGGCAACCTTCGACACTCGTATGCTGGCCCACCGGCCCCAGTCTTCCAGGGCTTCCACAGTGGCCAATCGTCTGTCTCCGGAAGCTTCATTCCTGGCAGCTATGTGCCCCCTGGATCCATCCCCAGCTCGCATGCTGGATCGGTTTCGGGCTCCATGGCTGGATCCATCCCAGGATCGGGCTACCATACCCCCAACCACCCTTACCTGTCATCTCTAACGCCCATTCACCAGGAGAATGATACCGTTCCTCAGGTCGTCACGGGCTTTGCTGGATCGCGAAACATCAGTAGCCCCCAATTGGCTTCTTCTACATCCAACATTTCGTCTCGAATGTCACGAGCCTTTGAGCGAGCAGGTTCCTCGGGCCACATGCCCTCATCATCTAACAACCCTTCCCACACAAACCTCAGCTCTCTGAACACGGGTTCAGCTGCCACGGGTCCTCCATCGCCGTCGCAAACGAGTCCAGTGTACGTGCCCATGAAATCTCCAAAATCTGCCGTCAACCTGAACCCTGATCCTCGACGAATGTCTCAATCGGACGCGTGGATGCCTTACGCGGGTCTTAGTGCCCGTGCCCGTGCCAACTTTGGATCGGGAGGCCGGTTCAGTGTGACCAGCAGTGTTTCTGATGGAGATGCTTTTGATCGCATGAAAGAGACAGAAGCGTCAGACAGGAGTGAATGAGGGAATCAAGTTAAGGTACGCGAGACGTACGGCTGTAACAAATATAATTGAGGGTCTTAATTCATAGCGAGGATGTGAGGCGTGTTGAAGTAGAATATGTCGGTGTGTGCGTTCTTCAAGCTTCAAAACGATGACATTTGTGATTCATAATTGAAGTGTCTGGACGCTAACATAATCTCGGCATCATAGAGATTGATTGCGTCGTGAGCACCTTGTAGGTCCTTGAGCATTCGTGCTGTATTCCGAATCCTCGTATCATTACCCCAATGCCTGTTTCTATCTACAATTACTCGTGCCACCGATTCAAAATCACGATCCATATCTATTAACATCGTCTAAGCTCTACAATGTCTTGTCTATTCCTTTCACTTCACCAGAGCGGGAGCCTTCATGAGTCTAAACAACAGCACGATGAATAGCTCAACCTGGTCCTTGATCATGAACAGGAGACCCTGCACAATGATACCCTTGGAGATCTGGGGTCCAACACCCTTCCACATACCCAAAATACCCTCCTCCTTGAACAGGAACACCAATGCCTGTACGAAACTGTTAAACTGCTGGCCGCCCTTGGTCTTGGACTGCTGCATGACCTTGGCCACAATCATGGGCTGAGTGGCAATGGTAGCCATAGCCTTGGACATGGCTCCCAGAAGGAAGTTCTCACCGGGAGACAGGTGCAGCTTACCCTTGAACATGATGGTTCTGAGACGCTCAAATGAGCCGTAAGTGATAGAGGGGTTAATGACCAGCACCAGAGAGGCCTTGAGACCTCTCCAGAGACCGCTGATTCCGTCGTCGTCAATCACGCTCTTGGCGGTAGCAAGGAATCCCTGCCGCGACTTGGCATCTGAAGTCTGCTGTCGTGTGGTGATCACGGCCACGGGAATGGTGAACACCTGTGCGAGAGCTCCTGCCACGGCTCCGAGAAGCAGCTCAATAGGAGTGGACAGAGCCTTGCCGGGGTTTCGCTTAATGTAAGAGTCTCGGATGAATCCGTACCAGTAGAAGTAGGCAAAGTTGGTAGAAGCCACACCCAGCAGACAAGAGGGGAGACCCTGGTAGAGACCAGCCAGACCGTTGGCGGCATAGATCTTTTTCAGAGCGTCGATAGTTCCGTCGTAGTGCTCGAAATGGCCTTCCTCGAAGGCAGGAACGGGGCCGCCCTCCTTGCGCTTAACCTGCACCTGAAGCCGCGTTTTCACAATGTCTAGGGGATAGACAAGTGTGTTTGCGAGCACGGCTCCGGCGGCTCCAGCCACGGCTTTGCCCCAGGGCGACAGGACGTAGTCTTTGGAAATAGCTGCCATGACTTGTGTGAGATGTGAGAGATGATAAGGGTAGTTAGCGTTGAGTTGCGATGGGCCCTTCTTGTGCTTTTCGGCTGATGCACGCTATGCAGTTGATAGAAACTGTAACTGTTGAAACCGGGATTGGCAGGAAGGTAAAGTGGTAAGGTGGGTGGGTTTGTTTTCGTGCAAGAAGAAGGATAGAATTGGCGGAGTTACAAGTTACCGAGCAAATCAGTGGCCTCCCCCAGGGTATATATACGAGTGCTTTCTTCTGAGCTTGATCCCGTACCCTTATTCTCCTCCTTGAAAACCTGTACCACCTGTGTAACCCATTAAAGCCCCCCAGGGCATATGAGTAATTTTGCGATAGCACTACGGTTGACATGCCGAAACTACTGTAGCGTGATTGCGGGGTGTCTCGGTAAGTGGGATCAGAGAACGCGATTCGAGCGTGGGAAATAGTAAAAGAAGCTGATGAATCGTTTGCCCACAACACGCTGATCAGGAACCTCGACCTATCAACCACAATCGGATCAGATTCGGGTCCTGTTTGCATCGGCCGTTACGGCTTTACCGGCTCTCTCGGATGTGGTTTGTTTGCATGAACATTAAGAGTTCGGCTTCTGCCACAATTTTGCACTTCCCCACACGGAGATTTATCGGTCAGTTACAAAGGAGGATCCCCCACATACTTGCGCGTGGCTCGTTCACGTACTGCTTCTGCTTCGATCAAGACCTTTAACATCGTGTGGGCGTTTTTCCACGTCCTTGTTGGTGCACTTTTGTGTGCCCCACTACACACACTTGCACCGATCCCAAGTATCTCACACTACTAAGTCTACTCCACAACGGCCCCAAGTGCCGAGGTTATTTTGAAACTCTAATGTCCCAAAGGTGGGGAAGAAAGAGAAGCTACCGAGTGTGAAAGTCTCAGCTTGTTTGGATGACGTTCGTGTGAACAACCTAAACTGATATCGTCTCCCGTGATGCAATGTGTGGGGGAAAGCCGAACCGGACCCAAAACGTCCCTGCGAGGAAGCAGAGGGGATTTGATCATCAGTCTCACAGCTTGGACCATACCTCCGGTATTTCTCTGAAACATATGCCCCTCTCCACACGATTTTCAGCACGATGATGTAATACGCTAATGTGAAATTCCCTGGTCACACGTGTGTTACCCTGAAGCAGAACGGCTGCGCGTCTGCATCGATTACCCAAGAGTCCCTCCCCAGAACATAGGGACGACCTGAAGTGATGATGGAGCTCAGTCAGACACACCTTGTAAGCATATATTCTATTGGATCAGCTTATAGTCTGACGGCGCAAGACACATCGTGATGACGTCACCACATCTGTCTTTGACAGTGTGATGGCAGCTTACTGATAACTCGACTGCTTGTTGTTCTTCCTTTCCGAGCTGTTCCGAAGATCTCTGAACGTACCCCTGATGTTGACTTTTTAGCAGGCATCTAATTGGAAGTAGAGCCACGGCTGTCCGCAAAGCGTGTGTGCTGGCGGTTGGGATTCGAATCACCTGTCTCAACTTTGTGTCATGTCACGTGAGATGGACTTCTGACGATTGTACAATGGCGCGTATCCTCATGTCTCAGCAGATCTAGTCGTGCTACTGCCCCGCAACACGTTGTGCAAGAGTCGGCAATATGTATAATATCCGTGCAGCGCCAGCACCATCGCTTCTGCTGTTCCTTTTCGTTTGCTGGGGCTCGGGTAGACATGCATATCGTCTCCGGCAAGGAACATTCAACCACCCAAACCTGAGTTTCGAAATACCCACGCACCCGCATTTGAGGGATTCAGTGGTTGATATGGAGGTGCTCATTTTGCTCAATCGTGAGTGGAATAAAATACCAGAGAGCTTGGTGAGACGCGGAGGTATTGTCAGTGTACCTTAGTTACTGCGATTGCGATGAGCCTTAAAATAGCACTGAATCACTCTTTTCAACTACTTAGAAAAGATTGCTAATTGATATTGTTGGGCATTTGTTAAGGAAGTTTGCCTGCAAGCAATAGCTACCAGAACCCAGGAACTGCACACCCACAGTTCAGCGGCCCCCTCCAACTCACAAGATCCCTTCTTCCAACAACGTGACAGAACACGGTTTAGTTCCTGAAATCGGTGGCTAGTCCACCTTTAGTGTCTCATCTTGACAACCGTTTCCATCAAAACTATCCGCAGGAAAGAGTGCTACAGAGCGCCCAGTCGGATTTATACAGATCTGGACCATGGCACGTGCCCCTGATACATGTTTATGACGACTAAACTGCTGTGACCGTTGCTATCAGTAGCTCGTATACTGGCCAGCAGGTGCACTAGCTATAAGAAGTAGTGGTTAGCCTGAGTGTTGTTAATGCAGCTGGCATCACCGTTTGTGAGTATAGAGTCGTTTTGAAGAACTGCTAAACGTTCCCCTCAGTGTCATGAGACAGTCATAAGAGAGCTTTTATACTCGGGGTAGCATTTGTAATAAGACGCCCACAATTTCAGTGCTACAGGGAAATCGCTTGTCGTTTTTGACCTAATTATAGCTACTGTAGTTGTACCAGGTGTGTAAGATCCCAATGTGTTCGCTTGATATCGAGTAGATCCACGGATCTAATACCGCGCAAAAGTTTCTTGCGATGTTAGCACAGACTTGTTGACGATGGTGCGTATTCGCTACTCGTACAGCAACAGCCTTCACCCTAATGCTCATGTTGGTGTGCACGGCTGGTAGCTACATCTCATTACACGTGGACATGTGTGTTCATACTTGTATACAGGACAAGCTGAGATCTAGTCACACGCAGAGACAGCATCGAAAGCTACATGAAGCCCGGATCCCAGACCTTCCACGTCACTTCCCAAGCTCGCCACCTCTACCCGCTCAAACAAAAGCCCCATGGCTGTCTTTTGGCTGCCCTCACCCTTGACACTAACACGTCAGCAAAAAGCACCAAGTCATCTCGCTTTGGAGCTTATGTCGAACTCAGTTTGTAATTTGTCCGAATACGGATGGGAGAAGGCACAACTGGCCCTAGTGTTGGAGACCTGTTGTTACGATCCAGGACATACGGGTTCTGAAGGAGTGCTAGCAATGGCAACTGTTTCCGCGGACAAGTTCCAATGGTACGTGCGCGGATCTTCCGGTCAAAAATGAACATTCTGGTGCCCGCTCTTTGTCTCAGAATTCAGATCAAGCAAGTGGCGCTAATTGGACTGAACAACGCATCAATTACTAATGGCATGGAGGCAGTATAGGCATTCACTGGACGGAAACGCCACCTTAACAAGCCCATCTGTCAAGTCTTATTAATGGCATTCCTCGAAGGTTCGGGGGAAGTGTAACATTGAGCTTCTTCGATGAGGAGAGAACCAGAATGACGTGCCAGGTATGTACATGTGTGTATCTACACGTCTGTAGCTCACTTGAAGAAACCACGTGTGATCTAGCGAGCACCTCCGTCAAGTCTTTGTAAGACCCTTCGGGGCGTGTATGGAGCAACACGTCCCACCTTTTAACGCTTAATGTAAGGTCAAGGCACGCGAATCATGTATGATGGGCGAGCGATTGGCGTTAGCAGGGGACGCCTCAGATCCTCAAGGTGCTTGAACTGTAGGTCTGCGTATCCAACTTTGAGCGCCTTCATTGGAGGTGTGGGGAGTGGCAACTCCAAGGAGAGTAATTAACCCACATAGTTTTGCCTGTACTCTCTGACATCAATCACATACATCATCCATTCCCCTATACATCAAGGCTACTATAAGAAGTTGTAGACTATGGAATTACTAACAAGTCCGCTCCTTCCCTCACTTTCCAGACACGTCCAAAATTTCACCATGCAGGGTGATCCAACTCAAAAGTGTATAACTCGAGCGCCTCTTGAGCCAAAAAGGACACCTCAAAGAAAGCACAGTGATTGAGGATAGTGGTAGGCAAGCGCAACTATGGTACGTGATTACTACGTATCGTTCATATCTATATATCCAGGTCCTGGAGACAAACTGCCATGCCAACCACAACCTCTTTGTTGGGAGTATCTTAGTCGCTTGACATACATCACAGAACACGTTATTGTTACTGTACCAGCCATCCAACCCACACCTGCCTCTGCTGAACCTAAACGTTACGTTACGTGGCACAAACTAACTCAGGACTACATAATAGCATCCTCATCCTGGACCTCTCTTTCTCCTCAACCACCCCAAAATGAAGTTCACTGCCCTCACAATTGCGCTTATGGGCGCTCTGGCTGCGGCCTCCGACGTCGTCAAGCTCGATTCTGACAACTTTGCCGACTTTGTCACCGACAACAAGCTCGTTCTCGCCGAGTTCTTTGCTCCCTGGTGCGGACACTGCAAGCAGCTCGCTCCCGAGTACGAGTCTGCCGCCACCATTCTCAAGGAGAAGGGCATCCCCATCGGAAAGGTCGACTGTACCGAGAACGAGGAGCTCTGCTCCAAGTTCGAGATCCAGGGTTACCCCACCCTCAAGATCTTCCGTGGATCTGAAGAGGACAACTCTCTTTACCAGTCTGCCCGAACCTCCGAGGCCATTGTCCAGTACCTTCTGAAGCAGGCTCTTCCCCTCGTCTCTGAGTTCGCCAACGAGAAGGAGCTCAAGGCTTTCACCAAGGACAACGACGTGACCGTTGTCGCCTTCCACGATGAGGATGACGAGAAGTCCCAGTCCACCTTCCAGCGAGTTGCACAGAAGCTCCGAGAGCGATTCACTTTCGGCCACTCCGCTGATAAGGCCCTCGCTAAGAAGCACGGTGTCGAGAAGTTCCCCGCTCTCGTTGTCTACCGAAACTTCGATGAGAAGCCCGCTGTTTACGACATCTCTGCTGGCAAGAAGGTGTTCAAGTTCAAGCCCGAGCCCCTCACCAAGTTCATCAAGACCGAGGCTGTCCCCGTTATCGGAGAGATTGGCCCCGCCTCTTTCCAGGACTACGCCACCTCCGGCCTTCCCCTGGTTTACATCTTCTCTGCCGCTGAGAAGGACACCAAGCAGATCTCCGACTGGGTCAAGCCTTGGGCTGAGAAGCTGAAGGGTGAGGCTTACGTCGGTGTCATTGACGCTGAGCTCTACGGATCTCACGCCCAGAACGTGAACATCCAGGAGAAGTTCCCCGCCATTGCTATCGAGAACTTCGATAACAAGAAGAAGTGGGCCCATGCTCAGGATGCCAAGATCACCAAGGCTTCCGTTGACAAGTTCTTCAAGGAGTACATTGAGGGTACTCTTGAGCCCATCCTCAAGTCTGACCCCGTTCCTGAGTACCAGGACGGTCCCGTCCACATTGTTGTCGGTAAGAACTACAAGGACATTGTTCTCGATGACGAGAAGGATGTTCTGATTGAGTTCTACGCTCCTTGGTGCGGACACTGCAAGACTCTTGCTCCCATCTACGACGAGCTTGGAGACCTCTTCTTTGACCACCCCGAGATCTCCAAGAAGGTGACTGTCGCCAAGATCGATGCCACCACTAACGAGTTCCCTGATGAGGATGTCAAGGGCTTCCCCACCATCAAGCTCTACCCCGCCGGTAAGAAGAACGCCCCCATCACCTACCCCGGTGCTCGAACCCTTGAGGGACTTAACCAGTTCATCAAGGAGCACGGAACCCACAAGGTTGACGGTCTCGCTCACGCCGATGAGGAGGAGGAGACCCCTGCCAAGGATTCCAAGGCCAAGAAGGCTGACAAGAAGGCTGGCAAGATTGATGATGAGCTTTAAGTGTACTGTAATATATTTGACGTTTGCAAAGTAATTCAAGGACTGTACAAGTAGTTTGAGCCTAGGAAATGTATGTACTTGCAGTGAAAAGATCCTGCCATCTTGCTTAAGACCGCGGGCGCAGACGTTCGAACATGATGAGGACTTTCATACAGTGTGATTTGCAGTATCGATGTTGTTAATTCTTAATTCTTTTCGTTTTATACATAGGGGACTGAAAGGAGGACAGCATGGTTGTGCGGCACGCGGACGTGCTGAGTACCTCGTCAACTCCGTCAGACCTTGGTTTGCAACTGAGCTGAATAGCTAGCTACTGTGCTACCAGATTAGGCCTTCTTGGGGGGAGGAGGAATGTCCTTGATAGGCTGGGCAGCGAGAGAAATTCGGTCAGCCTCTCGCGAAGCCTTCTCTTGCTCAGCAAAGTAATCGCTGAAGTCGTTGGAGGCGGCTGCAGGCTTCTTGGACTTTCGAGGACCAGAAGCGGGGGGAGGAGGATGGGCGTATGCGGAGGGGGCCTGGTAGGCAACAGCAGGGATTCCGCCCTGGGGAGGTGCCTGGTATGACTGAGGAGGGGCAGGTGATGCTGATGCTCGATCATCGGCGTTGAAAACTGTGTCGCCGGGTCGGTTGACTCCCAGGAACTCGGGCAATCGGTGCAGAAGGCCGTAGCCAACACCACAGCCAAGAAGGCCAGCGCCTCCCCAGCCTCTCATAGGCATAATGAGAACAGGCCGAGTGATGTTGTAGTCGGAGTTGTAAACGAAGAGCTGGATGGGACAATCTTCTTGTCGAGAGTAGTGCACAGCCACAACACGCGAGAGCAGATCCTCTCCTCCAGAGGCCAAAAGTCCACCAGAGCCACCAACAATGTAGTCAGAGTGGGCAATGAGACCAGCTCGCTCGGCAGGAGAGTTGGGGGCCACGTCCAGAACGTGCCACACGTAGTCGCCGACATCCAGCGGTGTGTATTGCAGGCTGAGACCCAGTCCTGGTGGTGTGCTGGCCTCCTTCAGAGCCTCCTTGTCGTACTCGTTGCCACGAACGAAGTCACCTCCATGCACAGAATCCAACTGAATGGCATCGGGTTCGGTGAACTCGGGTTTAGTGGAGCTGGCATCAACCTGCACGTTTCTGACAGTGTGTCCCTTGGAAGAGAATACCGTCAGAGTCACGTTCTCACCAGTAAGTCGCTGGGTGAGTCGGTCGACAGGCGCCTGAACGGGCTGATCGAGTGATTGCCGGGCGTAAGGGTTGTGTTCCTGTGTCTCATGGTCAACGGTCTCTCCATCAACAGCAATGATGAAATCGTAGAGAGCTTCGAGACCAGCCTTCTGAGCAATGGAATTGGGCTCAACGTGCAGGATTCGGAAGCCGTGAGAACATGGCTGATCGTCAACCTCGTCACGAGGATCGTTGATGTACTTATCAGCCTGCGACACGAGCTTTTGGGCAAACGCGAACATGCTAATTAGTGGTGATGTGTACCGTGCATCATCAACCTCCACGACTGTGACGAACCCTAACCCAAGCAGTCACGAGAGGTCAGTGCAAGACTATGAAATGATGAATTGTCGTGTAACTGCTCTAAACAGACAGTCAAAGCATAATGATTAGCAGTGACCTCATCAACGGTCCACCACAAATCGTCCTCATTTCCTGGTTTCATATTATAAACCGCTATTCGTCGTCCAAAGCCGATTTCAAAATTTTGGTCACGTGACTTTCGAGAGTCTGATTTGGTAGCCTAGATTTTAGCTCGATTTATCAGCCGCCTGGCTAGCTCAATCGGTAGAGCGTGAGACTCTTATTCTTAAGCAATCTCAAGGCTGTGGGTTCAAGCCCCACGTCGGGCTGATTTTCCCCATTTCCGATATAGTGTAGGGGCTATCACATCACGCTCTCATCTTGAGAACCGTGGAGACCGGGGTTCGATTCCCCGTATCGGAGTATCTTTTTGCTGTAACGGACAGGCTCCTTCTTTTTGCATGCCACCGGTTGTCTGCTATCCTCCTCGTTCAGTTCTTCTCGCTGTACCTGCCCTGGTATGCATGACGTCTCCCGATAGTCGTAACCTTCCTCGAGTTTGTGTACGGGTACTAATATTACAATATATAACTTATTTGGTATGGTCTCAAAGCAAGAGATGATCTAGCCCTATTGCCTGACCCTTTTGCTGCCATGATCATGGTCGTCTCCCCCTCGCTTTCTATCCTCGTCGTGTGGACGTCGATTTCGTTCCTTCCACAGCTCCTTGATCTTGGGAGCAGCGTCTAAGAGATCCTTCTCAGATACCGGGTCGTCAATAGAGTCAATGACCTTCTCGACGGTTGTGATGTAGTTAGCATTCGTCTTGTCGTCACGGAATCTAAGGTATCTCCATCGCTTCCTGTCATCCTTGATGCATTCCACGACTCGCTCTTCCAGAGGTTCTTCTAATGCCTTCAAGTTCTCCCATTCCTTGTCAGTGAGGTACAGCTCACCGTAGGGCCTACTTCCATCTCGTCCTGTCCACACCAACAGAGTGATTTCGGGCTTGGCGTCGTAGTCAGTCCAACTCTCGCCATTGGTGTCCTCAAAAAGAGGGAATTTCATGCTCATTAGGAAATCCACCGAGTTTTCGTCCTGTTTCTTCCATTTCAGAATTCGCTCGTCGGTTCCAGAGACGTAAGGGTGATCTCTGCAGGTGAAGATGAGACCATCAGTGATGTGTGGCAGATGGGGAAAGCTAGCGAAGACATTCATCACATTGTAAGCAAACTGCATGTCCTTCACACGCACACTGAAGGGGAAGTCCTGGGCAACCTCAGGGTTCTTGTGCAGAAACTCCTTTAGAGGGTGCGAGATGGCTGCGTTGAGGTACCCCAGTCTCTTGTCCAATGGTCTGCCCGTGAGCAGAATTTTATTGCATGCAAGACAGTCGAACATGAGGAAATGCAGAGCAGGAGGATCGGCCTTGGTGAGCACGAGTTCTCCATCCACAATCGTATCTTGCAATGGTTTTCCGTCATTCGATGGGAAGTGGACCATAGGAATGAAGAAGAAGTCGTTGTTTCGTGTGATCAGATAGGTGACTTGCTGAGGTCCAGCGTCCGGACTGTTTTCCCATGTCACATACATGAGGCATCGCAGGCCGTCACTCTTCTCGCAGACGTAATAGTCTCGCTTGAACAGCTCCTCTTCGATGTGTTTTCTGGCGAAGGAGACGGGCTGGGCTCCAGGGAAGTTGAGCTTGGGTTTTTGTAAAAGACGCGCAACATCCACCTTGAGCTGGTGAGCAACATCAGGTGGCGCCTGTTCGCCAGGGATTTCGGGGACGATTCCAGACATGGTGATGATGGTGATGGGTGTGAAATTTGAGATGTCTGAACCTAATGCTGTCTTGATGCAGGTGGTGTTGGCGGTGAGCGAAGAGGAGGTGAGTGTGTAGATGAGGTGTGTTAAGCTCTTAGTTGAGACCTTTTTCAACTTTATTGCCTTTGAACTGTCAGACGAGTAAAGCAATTGGGATTTTAATAACCGTCATAAGTACGTGTAGTTGTGACGCTGCAATACGATAGGGTATGTATTGTGCCCCGTATTTGCACTCCAGCTATTATTACTCTGTGGCTGCTGTCATGCTGTCATGCTGTCATTACATACAGCCATACTTCTGGCCGTTTCAACGATGGAGGGGAACACTGGGAAGGGTCCTTACATCGCCACTGTAGCGTAATGTCTCAGATCAGCTATTGGCGATACTACTTCTACATCGCAGAATGTCTTCGTTCCTGACTTTCATAAGACATTTGTTGCTTTGGCTGGCCTGACCAACACAAGCATGATGTTCCACAACTCCCACCGAAAATGAAGCAGCAACATCACCACCACCATACATCTACACTGTTTGGGGCAACCAATTAAGGTTATATTAGTCAGCCAAGTTGTTGGCATGATAGCTGGCTTGTACTGATGAATGGAGAGCTATGAAAGCATTTGAGCTGTTATTTGTAGTCTTCTAAATCGCTCAGCTTTCTATTTGCGCCTAACAAACGTGTTTTACACCCCATCTGAGCCACATTCTCCTCATCAAGTGAGCCACCATCAAACCTAAAGAAAGGTTTCTGCAAAGCACTACGCCAAACGACACCCACCACGGCAACATCACCATCACCCCATCTGACATCAAAGATGGATGACGACGACGACTTTCTCTATGGCACCGAGGAGCCTGCGGTAAAGCGTGCCCGAGTCGAGCCCGAGGGAGCTGAGGATGATGAGGAGCCACACTCGCAGACCACCAAGCAACAAGAACCGGAGGATGATTCCGAATCTGAGTACGAATCCGACGACTCCGACATCGACATTGTCATCGACACGGGTGCTCCAAGCAAGCTCGCTTCTACTGCATCTGCTGCTGCTAAAAAGGAGGCCCCGGCACCCTCTTCAGCGGCTCCTGAGGCTTCTGATACCCCCAAAGAAGAGAGCACGTCCGAAGAGCGGCCCCAACCTGCGGCAAAGCTGCCTGGAATTGACATCGACAAGGTCGGCATGCTGGATGGCAAGCCTATTACTGAGCACAACCTAGAGGACTTCGAAGATAAGCCATGGCGGATGCCTGGTGCCGACATCACTGATTACTTCAACTACGGCTTCGACGAGTTCACCTGGATGGCATACTGCGACAAGCAGAACCAGATTCGAGGCGAATACAACCCCCAGAACATGATGGCCATGATGGGCATGTCTATGATGGGTATGCCTGGTATGCCTGGTGGAGGTCAGATGCCCATGCCTGGTGGCGAGGGTATGCCTGACATGTTCAAAATGATGCAGGGCATGAACCCACCCAAGTAAAGAGGTGGAATGGCTTGTTGTTTCAGCGCAAAAGTGTCGATGAAGATGAACAGGGATTACAAATGTTGAGGGATGGGAGGAAGGTAAAACTGGTATCACGAGGAGGATAATTAACGCTCAAGAAGAGCTAGGGACACAGGGTGACCCAAAAACGGGCGAGACCCTGAGGGCCCAGTCGGGCATGGCTGGTTATTTAAGAATATCCATTTGAAAAAGCAAATTGTGGTTTGTAGTTACGCGCCTTACGAGGACTCTGTGTTTGTATATGCCTTCAAATTATAAACAAGGGTCCAAAGGCGAAGAGTGCTTGTGAGTGTTCAACAGCCATAGGTGGACTCTCTTTGAAGGCTTTTCGGGAAGAGAGGCCTTCCCTATCCGCTATACAGTAGTTTCTGCTTTGAGAATGTATAGTTATTGTGTGTATTTGCAACATATCAATGTCACTGTTGTTATCTGGTGCTAACTGTCACAAGTAGCCAATGAGACTTGTAGTCGAAAGAGTAGAAAACCTGTAGAAGGCCTGAAGTGCCTGGTTCTGTGGTTCTTCGAGCGCCCGCGGAAGTACCTCTCTATTACTCTGCTCGCCCTTTCCAAAATCCTTTTCCGTAGTTGATGCACAGCTCGTCCCCCTTATTGACGTCCTTGGGACCCACGAAGACAGCAATACGAAGCTCCTTTCCCACAGTTCGATTGTCGAAGATGACGTTGTTGCTGGCTTGAATCCCTCTATAGTCGTTGATCATACGAGCTTCACAACCCCATCTTTGGGCGTCAATGCCGATTCCAAGCGCAGAATCAAGACTGATATCGTAATCAGATGAGGGGTCGCTCTCTCGGTCTGGATGCACATAACCAACGTAGTCAATTACGTGCGACTTTGCTGGTAGCTTCTGGTTTGCAAACAGGCCAAACTGTCCATTGGCAGGGTGTTTGGGATCCGTGATTTTCTTGATCTTGATGAGCTTGTTGGTTGGAGGACCGTTAGGCGCTGGACGAGTCTTAGCCTTGGCGGGTGTCAGTCCTATACTTGCCAGCTCATCGGCGGTGAGTTGAGTCGAGTAGATGTTCTCTTTGATGAAGACGATGTTGCTGGGCCAGTTGGCTGGGGGCATGATGAGCGCTTTGCAGGCGTCGATAAATCTCCACGGTTGGAGTGCAAGATGTTATCGAGCTTTCAGTGGTATGTGTAGACAGTGCCAGGCGAGTGTTGAATCGCCCTTCTTTGTCGCCTGCGTGTTGGTCTTACTTGAAGTTGTCAACCCCATGGCACGATCATCTTTTCATATTGATTAAGTTGTGCATATGCACGAAAACCTCACCATCAACCTCGCCAGCTTCACGAACCTAGCGCCGGTACCATGGTGAAGAAGAATAACAAGAGGTCCGCGACGAAGGGCGCTCCGGTTCAGAATGGAGCATCTTCAGGTGACGTTGCTGCTACAACTGGCACGACCCACACCCCTCTTTTCTCCGACAACTCACAACTTTTTCCAACGACTCTCAAGGAAGCCTTGATCAAACCTGAGCAGCTCTTCCACAGAAAAGAGGGTCTGCTTCTTGACTACGACGCTGAATTTGTATCTGATGCCAAGTCCGAAGGCACCTTCAAGCCCAAGGCGGATCCCAAGCACATCCTCTCATTCCCAGAGATCGATGACTCTGAGTACTCACCAGAGGCCTGCCCAACTCTTACCTTCCAAGAGCACGCGCAAATTAGAGAAGCAATCGCATCTCCGAAGACAAAGGAGTTGGCCCCTGCAGTGGAGAAGAAGCTCAAAGATATCTACGCGAGAAACAAGGACCTTATCGTGCTAAGCATGTCTGGAGGAGAACCACGTGGCCTATCTGATCTCTATCTGCGTGTGTGTATGCAGACTCGATGTGTGAGATTCATGAGGAGTGACCAGATTCTCCTCTGGGTCACCAGCATGGAACTATATCGCTCTGAGGCCAGAGATAAGGAGATGGAGATTCTCAGGAAGGCACCGCAGTACAAGGCGAAGCAGGCTGTGTTCAATTTCGCACCCCTTCGAGACAAGTTCCTTGATATCGCGTGCTACAGTGTTATGCAAAAGTTTTCCTACAGTTCTACACGTCTCGGAGTGCCCTGGGTTCAGAATCACGAGTTTTACATCATGTTGGAGGCTATCAAGCATGTTGTGTTCTCCGATGGAGTGTCCTCGCCCTTGAACAGGTTGCTTGATAAATATCAGCAGGTTATCAGAATCCAAGATACTCTACGTCTTTACAATCGTCCTACCACGGAAAAAGGTGGAGCTGAGCGAAAGAGCATCTGCGGAAAACTTGCGCTCAGTAGACATTTCAAAGACCCTAAGGAGATCAGTGACTTCATTATACAAACGTTTGCCAGCTGGGTACCCAATTGTCGAGGTTTGAGCTCTCAGATGAGACGCAAGATTGACGAGGCCCCCAAGCGTGAACCGAATGTCTGTGTTAAGAACTACGAAAGCCGCTTCTTTACCCGTTATCGATCCTATGCCGATGATGCCATGCAACGCATGTCTGAGTGGGAGATTGATGCCTTGGGGAAGCATGAGAATAACGTCGTGTGGTCGACTGACTTACTTTCCGAAGTTTCCGTTGATGTCAAGGATCCGAAGTTGCTAAGAGGAAAGGTGTACCTTGCAGATGGAGGATACCTGGATGCTGTCTATCACGAGGGTATGCGTCGCGATCAAAACATTCTGAGCAAAGACTATGAAATCATTGCCGGCCCCCACGATGGCCCCGGCACTCTTACAGTCAAGAAGGGCGACTTCTCGAGAGTCGTGTCAGTCTTGAAGGACACCGGCAAAGATGATGCAATCTACGTGCAAATTCCGATGAAGGAAGACACTGTTTCGCTTACTAAAAACTTCAACAACTGTGATTTTCTCAATGGCAACGGCGTTCGCTTTTCTTCCATGAATCGTGAATCTCAGAATATACCCACTGCTCACCACAAGACCCCCTTTACAACCCCGTTCTCTGCTTTCTACACTCCGACTTCGTTCCGCGCCCCAATGCCCCTCGATACAGTCCTGATTGATATCAGTGGCCCATACCCCATGACTCTCACAGGGTGCCAGTGGCTTCTTGTTGTCTTCGACTATAGTTCCCTAGCTTTCTTCACGGTCACTGCCAAGTCCCTAGTTTCTCTGAACAAGGAGATGATAAAGTGGCTTGAAGAGACTCCCAGGCGGCTGTTTCCTCGCCATTACAAGTCCGAGCCTTTGGTCGGCTGTATTCAGTATCATGGACCCGACTCTTCTCCTGCGGCTCCCTACCATAAGAACATTCCTAACTCTCCACGAAAAGCGCTGCTCGAGCATTGCAAAGAGAAACGCATCTTCTTGCAAGATTATCAGGGCATGCGTTACTCTCGATACCACACGTCGACGCAGTGCGAACGCCAAACTACACAGGTTATCGAAGAGCTGGTTCTCATTCCTGCCAGGAATGCTCTCTGGCAATGCAAGATTACTGACTCTCGGAAGGAACAGCTTTGGGACTACGCTGTGGACTACATTGTTCAGAAACACAACCATACGTTTGATGTTGGTATTGGAAGCTATGTCGTTGAATGGGGCTTGCCCCCTACACCTTATGCCAATCTTAGTATGCCATTGCTTTTGCATGGTGACGACGATAGGCGAAATGACCTCACGCGGGAGCTCTACCATCAGTACTTCTTCGGAGATCCCATGAACCCCGGTTTCTGGGTTCTCAAGTGTGTCGGCAAGGTTCTCTATGTGTACGACGAAACGAACAATACAGTGGCCACCACTGTCCTAAAGACACCTGCCTAATACAAGTGCAGCACTACCGCACCTGTGGCTTGGCCGCGTCTTATCCCCTGCTAATCTATTATGTATGTACAGTAAGAGTACGTCTACATGTATGAGAAATGATAATAATACAGTTATTTTATAAAGAGTCCGATGCTGATGTTTTGATGCGATGTTTTACAGGCTGGGCTCCTCCACAAGCACTAGAAAGTCCAAGGAGAGGAAGCCATTTTTCCGCGGGTTCACCAAGATGAACCGTCCGGCGTTTTTGTGATTCAACTGGTCGACATATTTGTCCAGTTCGGTCATGACCCGCTGGTTGTTAGATGCAAAGAGACGTTCGAAGATCCACAGAGTCAGAAACGAGATCACTGTCTCCACAAACTGGCGTTTCTGCCATGGCGAGAATGCTCGTCTCATGTAATCGTTAATGGTGCCTATGATGTCGTTGTACTCCTGGTGAGATATTATATCCTTCAGGGGGCTTTTGGAGAAGTAGTTGGGACCCTCTTCGTTTGGGTACGCACCGGGTTCCTCACCAATGAAGTAGGTTGAGAAATACGGATACTCATCCCCCACCACTGAGTAGTCTCTCGGAACTCGCACACATCTCCTCAGCTTGGGGTCTGGTTGTGTATACTCCACGTAAATGTTCGGGTGGTGGGTCTGGACCTTATCGTTGGTGCTAATGTATTCATGGTAGTTGAAGAAGGATGTCATAGGTCATGATTGAGGTCGCGGAACTTCGCTAGAAGATTGATGTGCCGTTAGTAGACGTGTAGACTGTTGCCAATGGTGCTGTAGGTGCTGATGGTGCTGTCGTGTGTCGAAATGTCTTCAGGCACTTCTGTGAGTGACCCCGTACTCAACCGTTTAGGTGCGTCAACCTAAAAGAGGGGCCCGTAATTATGACAAATTAGGAGCAATTAACGCCCTATCGGGCACAGCAGAAACGGCGCCTACATGTAGAGAATAAATAAATATATTAGGGCTGATCTCGGTTATATACATCGATGCAGATCATCAACTCAGACGAGCACTGAGTGCCAGCAGTGAGGTGCTCTCAGTGGCTGCGAAAAACTCAAGAGCATCCTTGAACACCTTACAGCTATGGCTGAAGTTGGTGTCTGTTGTTTTGATGAGTCTGTTCATCCGCTCCACCAATGTGTCGTTGGGAATGATTGTTCCATTTCTATCGTAGACAGGCTGCAATCGGCTTCGCTCGAAATCAGACAAATGTGACGGGTCAACAATCTCGAGGAAGTGGCTTCGAGCCTGAATGGTGTTAACAAAGAACCGAATGTATCCAAAAATCTTCTGCTGGACCCGAATGAGCTTTTCGTTGGTAAGCATACACTCCTTCAGGCACGTATCCAGGAAAGTGATGTGGTCGGCAATGAGCTCGTCCACATTTGAGGCTGACTTGAACTTCTCCTGTAGCCGCTTCCAGTTGGGTTCAATGACCTCGGCTGTGCAATGGTATAGAAGCTGTTTCACAAACTCGACCATCTTGATTCGAAGAATGTTCGCGAAGGCTTTCCACTTATGGAGACGCTCGTCACTGGTAGGATAGCGCCAATGTCGAGATTTGGCCATTTCAAGCCACACCACACTGAGAAGTCGCTCCAAGTTCTTCAGCTCTGCTAGATGACGGAAAAGGATCTGGTATCTGATGAGAGCACGTCTGGAAATGACGAGCGAGAGGGGAAAGGGGACCTTGAAGTCGAGTTGGAAAGCACACGAGACGGGCATGTCTTCCATGGACATCTTTCTCGAATCGCTATCATAGCCTGATTCGTTGGGATCAGTCGCACAGACAATCTGCAAGAGGTAGTCCCAGACTGTTGTTGAGGCCAGGGAAGCCACCACATCATCTTTGTATTGGTCGGTGCTTGTGATAGAACCAGGTTGTCGCAGACATAGATCCAGCAGATACTGCAGCTTGGTAACAGATGTCTGGCTGGCAGGACGAGCGAGTTCAGCCCAAGCAATGTCTTGAAAGTTGATGTAGTAATCTGCTCGGTCCAGAAAAAAGTAGTGCTTCAGAGAGTCTAGACGGTCGAACAAGTTGTGAGATGAGAGCAGAAGAGAAAGCAGGGCTCTGTTGGACTCGTCACTAGCGGATGCGATGCTAGGTACTAGTGCGGGATCTTGAATGGACTCCCAGTCGACTGCAGCATCCTTCGAGGTGTCACCTCCGCCACATTCACGTACGATGTTGAGGTACTTGCCAGCCAAAAGAACCTTTTCGAGGAGATTCGACTGAGATAGAAGTAATGGCAGCTCATCCTTACGCACAGAGTACCGTTGCTCCCAGTACTCGTCGTATGCACCCTCGTTGCCAGTGGCCAGGTCTCCGTTCTCCTGGATGCAAAACTCGCCGTAGGGATCAAGAATCACACCCTGGTGAATCCATCGTGAAAGCATCTGAAGGTATGGCTTGGAAGCATCGTTCAGTAGTCGGGTGAGCAACTGGTTGGCTGTTGGGTCTCCAGCATGTGCATTCAGTCTCTCTGCAATGACCTTCAGAGTGATGCCTCCTCGACACATACTCGAGCCATTGAGGGAGATGCCGTATCCTCGGGTATCGATTTCCACGCTGTTCTCACGGAACTTTGCTAGAAGAGCATCCAGGTCATTGCTTGGTTCCAAAGTGGCATTGTGGAAGCGCACCTCGTCTTCTCTGAGTATATCCTTTGCAAGTTCATGAGTTTCATGCAATATACCTCCGATCGTCATCAGTTTTAAGTGAAACTTGTGAAGCGTCAAGCCAGACTCAAATCTGAGAGCGTACTCCAACCCTTGGACTAGCTTGACGTACTCCTTGAGCAGCTTTCTGATGGAGGCTGCCAAGGCGCCATTGACCAGCCCTCTTCTGTCGCGGGTCATCTTGTCGACAAAAGCTGTCAATGACACGTAAGTGCTTGCAATCTTGATACATGCTCTTGTGAAATCCTTGAAGGAGGGGTCCAGTCCTCGAGCTGTTCGATAATCAGGGCCTTTGAGTCGATCAAGCTCAAGTCGAGGGTTGTAAGAGTCGCCATAGTTGATGTAAACTCCTTCATGGCCCATGAGCACATTCAATAGATCCTCCATCACTAAGACCTCCTGAACATCCAGAGGATAGGTTTCAATGTTCCTTGGTCGCGGAGTGTTTCTTGTCACCTCTGAACATTTTGGTTGAGGCATGAGTCTGCATGCCAGCAATGGCAGAGAACTGCTCGGGTTCAGAGACACCTTTGGAACATATAGAGGAGCCTCTTGTTGTGGGTGAGATGAATGTGAGCGAATGTGTTGAGTTGTGGTCGTGGTTGTGATGGTGCTCTTCTTGGTCTTGATAGCACCAAGGCCCTGGTCATGGCCTTGGCCTTGCCTCGCGTCGTCCACTTCCATAAGGTAGGTCGGCCGTTATCGACGAGACTGGCGTTGAGAGGAGCTGGAAATCACCTGTCTCGGATGTAGAATGGATAGCTGAGGTCCAGCCGTATTGTCTCCTGTCGCGTTCGCGTTTGTTTATTTTAGGTTGTGTAGTTTCACAAGATGAGGTTCAGGCAGGTGAGATGAAGGAGGTGTATCAACTGCAAGACGACGACTTTAAGCACAGCTTTTAGTTCGCATTTAGTGGAGTTCTTACAAGAGACCCGATTGCTCTTTCCCTAGTGCGCTTCCTTACACTTTTTGATACACCCGCTCTTTTGTATTACGTAATCAAGGGACACAATGTTGTTTGCTGACTAATCGTCGGGGCACATATCAATCCGCTGTAGTTATAGGCATCAAATCAATTCCCTCTTGAGAGTCTTGAGTTGGTCTTGGTTCCACATAGTTTCGCTTTCGCTCTTGACCACACATCAGTATTCTGTTGTGGCGATTAGGTCACCCAAGTAAGCTTCCTTACTCCCCAACTTCACATCACAGTTTATTGCCACCATCATCACCACCACACAGCATGTTCCTTACAAGAAGTGAATACGACCGAGGAGTGAGCACGTTCTCTCCCGAAGGCCGACTTTTCCAGGTCGAGTACTCTCTCGAGGCTATCAAAGTGAGTATTGAATGTGCAGATGTCGCACAATTACGACAATGGTGATGACGGGGTCTTAGTGAAGATATGAATGTTGGGGCACTACTGGAGCCAGCAGTCGATTCATCGGCTGATTGGGTATCTTACTGGAGGGATTGAATGGTGCGGTTCACCTGGATATCGAATGCGCTACACCAACCCGGTGATTCCTGTCATCTGTCCCTCTCTGTGTTGCCACCTGGTCCTGACAACATCCGATGTGTGTCCATCAAGCAAGATGAGACCATCCCAGCGATAACAAACTAACAACAGCTCGGATCCACAGCCATTGGTGTTGCCACCAAGGATGGTGTCGTTCTCGGTGTTGAGAAGCGAATCACCTCTTCCCTGCTCGAGGCATCGTCCATCGAGAAGATCGTCGAAATCGACAAACACATTGGCTGTGCCATGTCCGGTCTTACTGCAGATGCCCGAACCATGATTGACCACGCACGAGTGGAGTCCGTCCAGCATGATCTTTACTACGATGAGCCCATAAACGTTGAGACCGTCACCCAAGCAGTGTGTGATTTGGCTCTCCGATTCGGTGAGGGTGCTGAGGGTGAGGAGCGAATCATGTCTCGACCTTTCGGTGTCGCTCTCCTCATTGCTGGATACGATGATGACCATGGAGCCCAGCTCTACCATGCTGAGCCATCAGGAACCTTCTACAGATACGAGGCCAAGGCTATTGGCAGTGGTAGCGAAGGTGCCCAGGCCGAGCTTCAGAACGAGTACCACAAGGATATGACTCTCGAGGAGGGTGAGGTTCTTGTTCTCAAGATTCTCAAGCAGGTTATGGAGGAGAAGCTCGATAGCAAGAACGTCCAGCTCTCCAGCGTGACCAAGGCTGAGGGATTCAAGATTTACGACGACGACAAGATGGTCAGTGTTGTCGCCAAGCTCGATTCCGAGGTTGGTGATGAGGAGCAGGTGTAACGATATAGCAATTGATGTTTAGATATTACCCGAGGGTTTATACAACCCCATGGTGTAGGGTTCTTTGACGCGTTCCATCTACAAATACAGCCAACGCTAAGGATATTAGTATATTGATCTAAATAAATCCATCGCATTCATTGATATCACTATTGTACATATAAATATTCAGTGCACCCTCGTCGTCACTACTCCACAAGATGAGAGTACTCGGGGATCTCCTTGATTTTAGCCACCATGAACTTCTCCAACTTGTTGGCGTTCTTGTAGTAGGTCGTCGTCTCGTTGTTGTACGCACGACAGTTGTTGAACACCAACCGAGCGTCGTACACGAACTCCTCCATGGTCTTGTAAGAGTCGGCCTCGAGTCGCTGCTCCATAGTGGAAAGGTCCATGGGCTCCTTGATGACCTCGTAATAGTCTGGCACCTCATCTCGGTTAACTGCCTGTGCGAATGGCCAAGCAGAGGCGTGGTTTTGTAGCTCTGACAAAACGTGCTGCATGACTGCGAAATGCGGGCCACGCTTTGGTCGTCTGGCCAACTCATCCATCTCAGGTGTCCATCCTGCCTCCTTGAGGCCAGGGATTGTCATAGGGTCCACTGGTGTGGTTGAATCACGGAAGTGATCGAGACCCTTTCGCACCACGTGACTCTTGGAGATCGCTCTGATCTTCTTGTGAATCAGCGCCTTCTGTAAGAGGAGAATCTTGTTGACGTCGAGGTATCTGATTCGTGGCAGCATGGAACACTGCATGAGAGTACCTCCCTCGTAATCCTTAATGTATCCCATCCACACCGATCTGTCGAGAGAGATCTCTTTGGAGAAACCCTGCTTCTTGAAGTAACCAATAGCGTAGTTATCGGCGTATGTCAAGAAGTACATGACAGGCGATGTAGCCTTGACGTAGTCCTTCAAATGGTTCATCAAATGCGCTCCATATCCTCTGACCTGCTCCGTACTACTGATAGCACAAAAAACGATTTCGGCAAACTTGCGCGTGTCAAACGGCCGGAATGTGATTCCTCCAACCACCGTCAGAGGCTTTCGAACAACTGCCATTGACACATGACTTCTGTCGTACACCAATCGAGCAATGTATTCTCGAGGCATTTTGGGCAGCTGTTTCTGGAAAATGTTCTTGAGACCGGTCAGAATCATGAGGTTTTCCTTGGAGTTGTCGTTGTTGACAACTCGGAATTCAATCTTTCCTTCACGCTCCTCAATCACTGCTGGTCGCTCCTTGTACTTGTATTCCACACCATCGTAGTTGAAGCTGGTCACGTACTTCTCCTCCTCCTCTCGCTTCTTCTCTTCATCCTCCTCTTCCTCTTCATCATCTCCATCGCCCTCCTCGGCCTCTTTTTCCTCGTCTTCTTCGTCGTCGTCCTCTCCCTTTTCATCGTCATCATCATCTCCTTCGTCCTTGGCCTCTTCGTCCTCATCATCCTCCTCTTCATCGTCTATGCCGTTTTCGTTAAAATCCTCATCCTCAATCTTGGTTCGTTTCGGATCTCGCACGCTGGACTCGCTTTCGGACCCGGAGGACTTTCTCCGCTTTACTGACTCAGTATCCGAATCCATCGTTGGCTCGTGTCGTCCTTTTTTCAATCAAGGTGTTGTTACCAACTTACATATGGCACATATTTCGGAACCTTATTTACCCACCATCGACGAACTCTACAGAAACACGCTACACACGGTGATGGTTGTTTTAGGTGTGTATAATGCGGTAGAGGAACAAACTAATCTATATGGTGACTTTTTCGTGCTTCTAGAGCCCCGATAACAGTTTCAATCTCCGAACTGATATAGTTTCCAGGATGGGTTGCTTACCCTTATTGTTCACTTATGTAAGCACACAAGTAGACCCTCGCATGTAGCTCTCTCAGTGACGACAACTGTTGAATAAATATCTTCGTTACTTCTATAGTCGTCACTCATTATGGTGATTCAACATACCTCTTCAATATCTCCAAGGAACTTGCCATCTGCTCGTCGTTATCAGCATTTGAACTTCTAACGCCAACCACAGAAGACAGCTCCTTGCGGATGTTGTAAGCCACTCTGATCATTTGGTAGTTGAGGAAATGCTCTGCAAACCATCTCGTCGGTTTCAACTTCGGAGTACAGGCAGACTCGTATATATTCAACAACGTGATATACGGTCCCTCTTCCACCTCAAATAGTTCTTGGATGTTTCTGGCCTCCTCTCGCTTGGCAGTCTCTTTGGGAGTGTAATAGGCCTCATTGAGTCCACCGGCAAGCTCCATTGCAACTATACTCAGGATTGGTGATAGGCACGACTCGCTTAGGGAGTGGCCAATGGCAGCAATGAAACGAGTAGGAACAAAGGGGTGACAGATCGAAAGAGATGAGACACTCTGCGCGACTTTTGTAAGCAGGCCATCCTTTGAAATCAGCCCGCCGTGATGTAGAGTCGTCAAAGCTGATGCAAGCAGCCTTGGGGGATATTTGGTTGGTGTATCCAGCGTCAGGATGTTCTGTACGCCCAGAACAAGCCAGTAGAGGACCACTTGATCTAGCTGGTTGACTGTCACCTCTGCAGGAGGCATATCAAGAAGACCCCCAAACGTGTCTTCGGTGAAGAGTCTGTATACCTTACCTCCCGTGGATGACACTCGGTTGGCCCGAAGCTCGCAGTCCAGTTTCGTGGCCCATAATTCTTTTCCCTCTTGTGACGTTTGAAGTCCAGAATCGATGACGTACTTGATCCCAGGAGGGAGAGACGTGTAGTCTTGGGCCATTGCCGTGGCCACTATGATCGTTCGTCCTCCTCTCTTCTCAAGTGCGTCATAGAGCTCCTCCAGCTCTTCTCTTTTCATGGCCTTGTAGAAGGGCACCACACTAACGTCCCCTCCCTTCCGTTGAGACTGGAGACGGTCATTGATTCCTCGTATCACAGAAAGCACTTGTTCACGCGTTGAAAGGAACACGATGATATGACCATCTCCCTCCATGCTGTTGATATCTATAGCCGTACCAATGGCTGTATCCACCAGGTTAGAAGAAGGCTGGTCCAGATAATGCATGTCTACTACTTCTATGTCCTGTAGAGCAATGACCGGAGCCTTCGTGTAGAACTCCTGGAGGTATTCTATCACCTTCGGGAGAGGAGGACAACAGAGAACGAGGGGTCCTGTGTACACCTTCTTCACAACTGCCAAGACCATCTCACCCCATTGTGACCTTTCATGTACATCCAGGACGACAATGTGTGTGTATGACATGTCCTGCTGTTGGCCAAACGCTTGCAGGAATGATTCGGGGGTGAAGTAGGTGCACCTGGAGTCTATTGGCGGTGTATCCCATTGAAGGAAGCACTGGGATGAGCATGGCGTACCTGCTTCCTTCGCTGTCTCTTCGAGCTCCTTTGTGTATCTCTTGGCCGCAGTCTCGGTGTGAACCACCACTGCGATGTTGGTGTTTGAGTGATTCATCTGAATGAGAAGTGGTAGCATAACCGCTGGGCGTGAACTGGAGTAGCATGTGACGATGGAGGTGTTGTTACCTGTCCCTATATGGGCGACAATTTTGGCACCATTCTGTATGATGCTCCATTGGGCCAGATTCATAGGGATTGGTGTGTGCTCAGTGTGCAGCCCGAGTATTTATTTTGGCGTACATGTTGGAAGTCTGCATGTTTGGATGAGAGGTTAAGTAAAGTGTGCGCGTATGGAAACGTGTGACCCGATTGCTGAACGCGACACAATCGGGGGGGGGGGGTGCGAATACACGAACTGTAGCGAGATGGATGGGATAGTGCCTCTGGCAAGACCCGTGGCTTTCTTTGTGGATTTGCAGTGGGATTTTTACTTGCTCCTTCTTTTACCTTGTACACCACTCAGATGGGCTCTACAACAATATACACCCCTTACTTAGCTTGCATAAGAGGACCGACTGGGAACCATGAACAACCGCTTCTCCCACAAACACGTCCTGATCGGTTCATACACGACCGGCTTATAGACACCACCACTAAGCAAATCACGTGACACACTGTCACTCATCCCCTACCAATCAAACACCTCCCCGCATGTACCCCGAACATCGGCTCATCTGCAACTGTTATTACCAGGTAGCATGACAACTTAATTTACGCGCCATACTGACAGCGATAGTCTCACAAACAATGACGTCGTTCCTCTCTCCCCACCTAAACTCACACCTTAATAGAGGCTATGTCAAGTTTGAAATTTCACACACATTCAGTCAAAGCTTTAAAAGTTTAGAATGGACCTGTAAAATTGTGACAAAGCGCAACCTGATCAACGGAATACATGTCCAAATAGCACCATTATGGCGCACAAACGTACAGCACTGTACAAACTCCCCCCAAGGTGCATTTTCTTATCTTGCATCACGTGCGGAAAGAGTCATAGTAAAGTTATGTCACAGTAGAGTTTAGGAGTCAGCAATGGGTTCTTTTCCATTGGGCGATCTGATCTCTCTTGACAATTTGTGAAAGACAAGTTCCACATTACACAGCTCGCCAAAAATGTTTGCATTCAGAAACAGAGCCGTCACACAGACGCTGCTGGTGCGACGATACTCCACCAAGCGCATTCCCCAGAACCTGACTGAGAAGATCGTCCAGCGATATGCTGTCGGCCTTCCTGAGGGCAAGCAGGTCCAGAGTGGTGACTATGTCTCCATTCGACCCAGTCACTGTATGACACACGACAACTCGTGGCCCGTGGCCCTCAAGTTCAAGGGTCTTGGAGCCAAGGAGGTCAAGGACAACCGACAGGTGGTCATGACTCTGGATCACGATGTGCAGAACAAGTCTGAGAAGAACCTGGAGAAGTACGCCAACATCGAGAACTTTGCCGGAGAGCAGGGAATCGACTTCTACCCCGCCGGTCGAGGTATTGGACACCAGGTTATGGTTGAGGAGGGATACGCCTTCCCTTACAACCTCACTGTCGCCTCCGACTCACACTCAAACATGTACGGAGGTATCGGATGTCTGGGTACTCCCATTGTTCGAACTGATGCTGCCTCTGTCTGGGCCACTGGACAGACCTGGTGGCAGATCCCCCCCGTTGCTCGAGTCGAGCTCAAGGGTCAGCTTCCTGCCGGAGTCTTCGGTAAGGACGTGATTATCGCTCTCTGTGGTATCTTCAACAACGACGAGGTGCTTAACCACGCCATCGAGTTTGTTGGAGACGGTGTTGAGCACCTGTCTGTTGACGAGCGACTCACCATTGCTAACATGACCACCGAGTGGGGTGCTCTCACCGGTCTCTTCCCTGTTGACGAGACCCTTCGACAGTGGTACCAGTACCGACTGTCTCGACTTCCTCAGCCTCACGCTCGAGTTAACGACGGCACTGTCGCTGCTCTCAAGGATGCTGTTCAGGCCGACAACGATGCCAAGTACGCCAAGAACCTGACCATCGATCTGTCTACTCTTTCCCCCTTCCTTTCCGGCCCCAACTCCGTCAAGGTCTACAACTCCCTGGCCGATCTGTCTGCCAAGGACATTAAGATCAACAAGGCCTACCTGGTCTCCTGCACCAACTCTCGACTTTCCGACATCGAGGCTGCTGCCAACGTGATCAAGAACAACAAGGTTGCTGACGGCGTCGAGTTCTACGTCGCTGCTGCTTCTTCTTTCGTCCAGAAGGACGCCGAGGCCTCTGGAGCTTGGCAGACTCTCATCAACGCCGGAGCCAAGCCTCTCCCCGCTGGCTGTGGTCCCTGCATTGGTCTGGGAACAGGTCTGCTCGAGGACGGTGAGGTCGGTATCTCTGCCACCAACCGAAACTTCAAGGGCCGAATGGGCTCCAAGGATGCTCTTGCTTACCTTGCTTCTCCCGAGGTTGTCGCTGCCTCTGCCGTTCTCGGTAAGATTGGTTTCCCCGAGGAGGTCTACGGCTCTCCCGTCCCCGGAGCCAAGGGTGTGTCTTCTTCCATCTCCGTCGCTGAGGCCGTTGAGGCTGGTGCCGAGGCTGAGGCCGCCGAGTCCGACCCTGCTCCCAGTGGAGGAGTTCTTGCTGGCTTCCCTGCCCAGATCACCGGTGAGCTGGTTCTCTGTGACGCTGACAACATCAACACCGACGGTATCTACCCCGGAAAGTACACCTACCAGGACGACGTGTCCCGAGAGAAGATGGCCGAGGTCTGCATGGAGAACTACGACCCCGAGTTTGGCGCCAAGACCGGAGCCGGTGATATCATCATTTCTGGCTTTAACTTTGGTACCGGATCTTCTCGAGAGCAGGCCGCCACCTGTATTCTCGCTCGAGACATGCAGCTGGTCATTGCCGGCTCTTTCGGAAACATTTTCTCCCGAAACTCCATCAACAACGCTCTTCTGACCCTCGAGATCCCCGCTCTTATCAACAAGCTGCGAAAGCGATACGAGGGACAGCCCGCTGAGCTGACTCGACGAACCGGATGGTTTGCCACCTGGGACGTGCCCACTGCCACCGTGACTGTCACCGAGGGCAAGAACGGCCCCGTCATTCTCAAGCAGAAGGTTGGAGAGCTCGGACAGAATCTCCAGGAGATCATCGTCAAGGGCGGCCTTGAGGGATGGGTTAAGGCTCAGCTCTAAACACAAAAATATATATAGACTAATGGCATAACGTATTGTTTGACGAATGTGGTAGGTACGCGGGTTGGTTCAAGTGGCTGTTCTTGCCAGTTGCAAAACAGTTACAGTAGCTACAGTACGCAGTACGTCCATTGCTGGCTACCTGCAGAAGCTACTTGTAGTCCACTATCAACTGGAGGCTACAGAAATGCCTGATGGTGTTTTAGACATAAGTAGCAGCATACCATTCGAATCAGCGCGGGATTCTGAGTCAATTGGTAATATTTTCATCACCACTTGTCTCAGAGAATTTGCTCGTAAAGTGAGTTGCCATGTAACTCATAACCATACACAGTTATCGAGTTCATGTACGTAGCTCCTTCACCACAGACAACGCTCTCTAAATACAGTAGTAGTGATTAATCAACTTATGTTACATTTATTATTATCTATACATTGCGCATATTAAATTCGCAGTCGTCGTCGCAAACCTGCAACATCCCCTTGGCTCGTGTACTGTTCCAGAGTATTGAGCATGTCGGCGCTAACCACATTCTGGATCTGCGAAACGCCTCGGCTCTCAGCCAACCATTTTTCCAAAAGATAAATAACATCCAGAGCCAGCAATCGCATGGCAGGCTCCTCGGAGAAGGGGAACTCCCGTCGCTCAATCATATCTGACAAACAAGTGTAGACAGTCTCGTAGCCGAGAGAAGCGCTGAGGAAAGTGTCCACGACCCATCCAATAGGAGAGTCTGGCTGATGCTGGACTCTGTAAAGCTCCAGAATAGGAATGAGCTGGTCGTAAGGGAAGACAAACTCAGACACCATGAACTGCTTGCCGAGACGCTGGACCATGTTGGCCACATACTCGTAAGAGTGGGCTCGGTCTCCATCGTGGTCCTCCTCTCCCTTCTGATCAGTCTGCACAATGAGCTTGTTCCAACAGTTGAGAATCTCGTCGTTCTGTCGGTAGTCAGACACCTGGAACAGAGCAAGGCAGCACTCGAGGTACTGAAGGGGGTCGGCATACTGGTTGAAGAGCTCCGAAACACCCATGATGGGACCATCGAGAGTAGCCATGGTATCCTGTCGTCGAGCGTCGTGGAACCGAGGGTCCTTCTTAACGTTGGCGAGAATGTCATCCTGAATGGAAGACACCTCGAGAAGCTCCTGGATTCGGGTGGTCAACTGAGCGAGCTGCTGTCGAGAAGTGATGGGAGCAGGACAGTTGACGTAGCCTCGAGCTCGAGAAAGACACTCGATTCGCTGCGCCAGAGGAAGCACAAACTTGGTCGATGTGGCAATGTCAAACAGAACCTCAGCGGCAGAAATGACGCTGCCTCGCATCTGGTAATAGCACCACAGTAGATCGGCCATGTTCACGCTCTTCTTGGCGTTGTTCACCAGGTAGGGCAGAATGTAAGGAGTGTCGAGGTCCAGCAGACGAGACGAGTTACCGGTCTCAATGAACCAGTCGTAGAAACAGTACTGGAAGACCTCATCCGTTGAGGCCAGAGCAATGTCATAAGCCTCGTTGGGAGCAGTAGAGTTGGCAGGGGACGCCTCGACAACTCGCTCAAGCACACCAAAGACCATGGAGTAGACCTTGACTCGCTTCTCGTAAGTCTCCTGACGAACGTCGCCCTCAGGCTTGTCATCAAGCATGTAAGCAGCAGCGACGTTGGCTCTGTCCATCTCCTGAGCGACAGAGAGAGCAACCTGAATAGCTCCAGTGTAGTATCCCTGCTCGCAGTAGAGATCAATGGACTCGGACAGAGAGTCGATGCTAAGGCTTCCAGCAGTCTTCTCAAACAGTCTGACCGACTCGGCCAGCAGCTGCTGTCGAAGCTCGGGGTCTCGGGCACCAACATCCTT
Source organism: Yarrowia galli (assembly GCA_900519055.1). NCBI lineage: Eukaryota > Fungi > Ascomycota > Dipodascomycetes > Dipodascales > Yarrowia > Yarrowia galli. The sequence continues at coordinate 4,001,150 of ULGS01000005.1, forward strand.
GGCTCGCTTGAGAGCTTCGATGGCCTTGTAAGTAAGGACATCGGATGCAGAGCAATACGAGTTGCACCGGTCCTCAAGAATGCTCGCAACAGACTCAACTGAACCTCCATCAGCAATGGCCTTGTTGACAAGACAGGTGACAAGCTCCTTGGCAAGATCAATGCCAGCCTTTCGGGTCACCAGCTCAAAGAACTTGAGCTTAGCCATCTGCTCTCGGGCAGCAGGAGTGAGGTACACCATGATACTCTCAATGCCGTTGGGGGCAGATGCAGTTTCGTCCTGGAGCAACTGCAGAAGAGCAGTAGCCTCCTTCATGTTGTTCACCAGCTTCACAAGAGCGTTAAGAGCGGTGTGCTCGGCCAGAAGAGCAGTCTCCTCAGCCCGGTTTCCGCCCAGAACCACTCGATCGGCTCCAGCAAGACCCTCAATAAAGGTCTTGTTCTTAGCCAGGAACTCGCTAATCTCAATGAGACGAACCTGGGCATCCTCAATGTGTTCTCGCGACAGCTTGAGCACAAACTGCTCCTTTGCCTCACCGCTGATGATTCTAGGCACCACGGCAAAGACGTTCTGTTGCCACAGAGGCCGGACGGCTCGCGAAAGGTAGGTAGCAAGACCCTCGAATCTGCCTGACAGCTTCACAACCTGAGGGGGAGTGGAGGTGGCGTTGACGGGGGTGACGCTAGCAGCAGTGATACCGTAGTTAGTGTCATCATCAATGAGATGGGCTCGACCACCAACCTCAATGTAAACCTTTCGAGCAAGCTCTCGCTCCTCGGGAGAGGAAATGTTCATGGAGGCCAGAGAAAGGGCAGTAGCACAGGTCTCGGTTCGTCCATAGAGATCAAAGAAGGTCTTGACATCGCCGGCGAGTCGCTGGAAGGTCTCGTAGGGAAGAGTTCGTTCATAAATATGGAGACCTGTCTGAGTGAGAATGGCAACCTTCTGTTGAGCCGACTTCTCATACTGACAAGCAGACTCGTTTCCAAATCCCTCGGGGTGATTGGTGGCTCGGAAAGGAGGTGTGAGGAGCTGGATGGATTGCACAAAGCCATCAACCTCCAGGAAAGTGGCGTTCTCAATGTAAACAGGGTTAGCAGCAGCAGCCAGAGACGACTGCTGGTACAGGATTCGTCCGGTGTCGGGGCCAGCCACAAAGACTCGATCTGAAGTGGGCATGGCCTTGTCTCCCTCTCCCTCGGCCTCAGCGGGGACCACAGCGAAAAAGTGGCCGGGCTCAAAGAGACGAGAGGTGCCGAGAGTGCCAGCCAGAACCTTGGACTGCATGGGAGGCACAATGTCGTTGTCGGAGGAAGGAGGGAATCGCACCTGAATCACCTGCATGAATGTAGGAGGGTTGGATGCGGAAGGTGCGGTTCCACCAGCGCCAAAGGTGTAAGAACGAGCTGCTCGAATGTACAGTCTCCATCCGGAAGAGGTCACAGCAACAAGGTGAATCTGGGATGACTCCATGGCCATGATGGGCTTGATGGAGACAATCTTGGTCTGCTTGGAGATGAGAGGCGTTGCCGACTTGGTACGGTTGTTGGCTCCTCCGGTTTGAGGAGCAGTACCATGGGCATGGGCGTGACCATGAGCGCTGTGGTTGGGGGCATGCGAGGTGGGGGTACTGGCAGTGATCATCTGCAGATGAGACAGCACCTGGGAGAAGGTGTAAGTGAAGGTGAGTTTCAGATCGTCAGTGGCCATGTGGTACACTCGCATTGTAGAGGTCGATGACAGAGTGTAGAGGAGCTTTCTGGAATCGTCCATGACCATCTGAACAACCACCTCACGCTCGTGAGAGGGAAGGAAGGAGCTCACCAGCTTACCCAGAATTCCAGTGCCTTCACCAGCAACCTCGCCAATGGCAATAGGTTGCAGAGAAGCCACAATGCTGTTCTTGGTTCGACAAATCTTGGAGCACTTGTCACGGAACCATCTGTCCTGATTGTTGTAGATCAGCTCATAGACGTTGGTTCCATCACCGGGGCCAGTGAAGAATACACGTCCAGTGTCATTGGAGGCAATCACCTGGTCCACATCGAGACCCTTGATGGAGGTGTGCATACCGGTATCGAAGAGCTCAAAGTCGTCTGTGGTCTTGTTGTAGCTCACAGCAACGAGGTAGACCTCTAGCGGGGTGGTGAGAACCAAAACATGCGAAATAAGGTCGATGAAGGTGTTGGCCTTGGGTTTGACAAGACTCACCGATGTGATTGTGTGTTCCAGTCCCTCAAAGGCGTGGTAGGCCTGGTCGATGTAGGACCAGAAGTAGATTCGGTTGTCCACCGTCATCCAGATTCGATCAATCTCGGAGAACATGCCCATCTTGGTGCTAGTCTCGGTGTGGTTGTATTGCTCGTAGAGCTCGTCGGGCATGTTGATGACCTCAGTTCGAGTGAATGGCGTCAATGCTCCCAAATCACCTGACTGGGCGAAAATGTACTCGGACAACTGTCCCTCTGTTGTTAGTATGGCGTCGTTAGAGGCTCCTAGCCGCATCCATGTCGCATCAATACTCACGCATCACAAGTCTATCCAATTCGGGATACTTGTCATCTCTGTTGAGGTAGGCTTCGACGAACTCGGAGCCAAGCTCGAGAGGCTGTTTGGCCGACATCTCACTGACAGACACGGTGCCCAACTCCTTGGGCTTCTTGGTCTGCAGCCAGCTCGACGATGATGACGAGATAGGGACAGCCCCGAGAACGTGATTGACCACACCGTTCCCAAGCCCGGGGACTGAAGAAGAGGTGAGGCCATTGTGTCCATTGTAGAGGCCGCCTGAGGGCTTCAATGCATTTCCAGAGCTCGAGTTGCTAACCTTGCCGGTCGAGTGGCCGCCCAAAGAAGATCGGCTCCTGTTGGGTGTAGTTGCTCCTGGGGTCGTTGACCCAGCAGCATTGTTTGCAAATCCACCAAAGGATCCACTGGACCTCTTGTTGGGTACCATTATGTTGATTGAGGATCAGATGCTAGATGAAAGAGCTTCAAGTGAACACTGCTGGCTTCGATGTTTGGATTTTTTTGAGAATACAGTTCGGCCTCACAGGAGGGCGTGTGGAGCGTGTGTTCGATTCGTGTTTGTGTGCTAAGCTCCACATATTCGAGGTCCAAAAAAATAACAATGCTCCCAACTTCCGGGTAACCCTGCGAGCCGGATTGCCCACCATCCCTAACCCGCGTCCTGCAAGCCATCCAACAGCCACGAAACGTGACAGGGGGTTACCCGGCCATCGGATCAATTTCCTCCACCATGCAGATTCCACATTTGTCCGCAGTAGGTTACAAGACCGTTGCTGTGAAAGTTGTTTGACAGCCAGGGTGGCAGGAGAAGCAACAGCCGGGGATATTGACTCCGGCTGAGGCGGCCTAATGTGGGCCCAGGTGTAACAGCTAACCATGGTTAGGGATCCAACCGGGATGGCTTTTCCCTGTGCTCTCGGATGGACGGAGACTAGGCACAAGGTTATACCATACCAAGACTCCAGGCTTCAGAGGCAGACCATGTGCATGAGAGCGTTTGCATGTTCGATGTGGAAAACCCGACGAGGCGTATCTTCTTGTTCCAAGAGATCCACAAAGCCCAACCCAACAGGTGCTTCTTTCCCCTATTGATCCGTCAGCTAGCATGTGTACACACTCGCATTCCGAATGACGAGAATTGAGAAAGACGTGCATGCGAACAAGTGCAAGTTTTTCTCCACTGTAGAACGAGCAGGTATACGGAGAAGAAGAAAATGCAGCAGAACACGCAATCGGATCGGGAACACAGGCAGCTGCTGGAAATACATCTCGTAGCATTGGAGTTCCAAACGCTAGTGGATGTCAAGTACCTTTTGGCCTCGGACCTGCTCGGCAATACCCCATACTACTTTGAATTGAGTTTTCATTCACAAGCAATGGCAAGGGTGACGTCAAAGGAGTTCCGGCTACATCCGAGGCTTATTCCCCAGAAAATGTGAAATTGAAAGCTGGGGTACGTACCGAGATATGAAAATTTTCGTGTGCTGAGTTTGGCCGACAGAAAGTGCACCAGATTTCGACACAATTACATGGGGAGCGATCCGATGTAACAGGGTGACAGCCGTAGCTAGCATGTGTCCAATGAGCTACGAAATAGGATCGTTTGGTCTGGGGAATGGTGAGGGAATTTCATGGAACAAAGTTCGGAGTCAAGCAACAGAAGCTGGGAGGTAGAGAGGTTGGAACCACACTGTGCCACATATATTACCTGCTCAATGGCTACCGGAGTTTCGGTCTTAGCCCTTGAGGGATGATAGTGTGGGGACAAAAGGGTATCATGCCGATTGACAGCCAAGGAATACGACTTTGCGAGGTGGCATGAGGTTGTTATAGGGCCACGTAAACGCTCGGCTAAACCGGAGCTTTTTCATGTACCTTGGGTTGGGACAGTAGGGAGAAAGTCAATTGAATGTCAAAAAGCCTAACCTTAATGTTACGAAGCCTAAAATGCATGTCAACGCTGCTTTTCATATATAAACTAGACCATCTTGCTCGGCGCCCGTTTCTCTTTTCTCTTTCTGTACGATTATTTCATTGCGTCAGTATTTGAACAAATCTGAAATATCAATCATGATTTCTGCTATTCGTCCCGCCGTTCGATCTTCCGTTCGTGTTGCCCCTATGGCCAACACCGCCTTCCGGGCCTACTCTACCCAGGATGTGAGTATCTCTTGTCTTTCATCAATTGGTTGCTGGGCGATGGATTGCCATCCGTGCGCCTGAATCCGACAGCTTGGGGCTTCATTTTCGACCTGTTCTTGCCTCGGCAAAAGTTTTTCCGAGTGCATGTGACACGTTGAAAGTGGGTGCTTTCTCTACAAGCAAGCTGCAGCAGCATAGATGTAGCGTGGAATGTGTTGTGTGCAAAAATCGACATTACACACAACCACGCAGCACCGATAAGGATTAGTGACCAAAACAATTGCAATTGAGCAAAGTGGTAACCATTCCAATCATTGCATACGAAAACATACTAACAATTAGGGTCTTAAGGAGCGATTCGCCGAGCTCATCCCCGAGAACGTCGAGAAGATCAAGAAGCTCCGAAAGGAGAAGGGTAACACCGTCATTGGCGAGGTCATCCTCGACCAGGCTTACGGTGGTATGCGAGGTATCAAGGGTCTCGTCTGGGAGGGTTCCGTCCTCGACCCCGAGGAGGGCATCCGATTCCGAGGTCTGACCATCCCCGACCTCCAGAAGCAGCTTCCCCACGCCCCCGGCGGAAAGGAGCCTCTCCCCGAGGGTCTTTTCTGGCTTCTGCTCACCGGCGAGATCCCCACTGACGCTCAGGTCAAGGGTCTGTCCGCTGACTGGGCTTCTCGAGCCGAGATCCCCAAGCACGTTGAGGAGCTCATCGACCGATGCCCCCCTACTCTCCACCCCATGGCCCAGCTCGGTATTGCCGTCAACGCCCTGGAGTCTGAGTCTCAGTTCACCAAGGCTTACGAGAAGGGTGTTAACAAGAAGGAGTACTGGCAGTACACCTACGAGGATTCCATGAACCTCATTGCCAAGCTCCCCGTCATTGCTTCTCGAATCTACCGAAACCTCTTCAAGGACGGAAAGATCGTTGGCTCCATTGACAACTCTCTTGACTACTCTGCTAACTTCGCCTCCCTCCTCGGCTTCGGCGACAACAAGGAGTTCGTTGAGCTTCTCCGACTTTACCTCACCATCCACGCTGATCACGAGGGAGGTAACGTCTCTGCCCACACCACCAAGCTGGTCGGCTCTGCTCTCTCTTCTCCCTTCCTCTCTCTGTCCGCTGGTCTCAACGGTCTTGCCGGTCCTCTCCACGGCCGAGCTAACCAGGAGGTCCTTGAGTGGATTCTCGAGATGAAGTCCAAGATTGGCTCTGATGTCACCAAGGAGGACATTGAGAAGTACCTCTGGGATACCCTTAAGGCCGGACGAGTCGTCCCCGGTTACGGTCACGCCGTTCTCCGAAAGACCGATCCTCGATACACCGCCCAGCGAGAGTTCGCCCTCGAGCACATGCCCGACTACGACCTCTTCCACCTCGTTTCCACCATCTACGAGGTTGCCCCCAAGGTTCTCACCGAGCACGGAAAGACCAAGAACCCCTGGCCCAACGTGGACTCCCACTCCGGTGTCCTCCTCCAGTACTACGGTCTCACCGAGCAGTCCTACTACACTGTTCTCTTCGGTGTTTCCCGAGCTATCGGTGTCCTGCCCCAGCTCATCATGGACCGAGCTTACGGTGCTCCCATTGAGCGACCCAAGTCCTTCTCTACCGAGAAGTACGCTGAGCTCGTTGGCCTCAAGCTCTAAGCAAATAATGACTTACGAATGTATACATAAGAGATTGATGACTATTGAATGATTTGAACTGTACCAATACAAGTAGCGAGGAGTACTAGATTGTAGCCAACAATGGCACCACCACCTGTTGAATCATATAATCGGATGATATCCAGCTATCGACCGTATATACCTCCACAATAGTTGCACCATATCTTTGCTTTGTCCACGAACTGTGTTTCACCCTAATTTGCTTCCAGGCGGAAAAGTTCGCATGGCGGCATTTCCATTTGCCCGGATTTGTCTCTGAAGAGTGGCGGCCCACCTGTGCCGTGCCAAGTATGAGCGCATACATCCGGTAGCAGCGTTTGATACCTGTATCATGTGTACGGAAGATATTATGCCTGCAGTCTTTTCGTGATTCCTTGTCTGGGGTACTTGTACGTCCCTTGGCTGTCTATTGTATGAGTCCTGGAAGGGCTCAAATCGTGGAGAAATTCTAAACAAAGGCATCATTCGAGTATTGCAACCAGTGTCTTAGTTTATTGGATGGGTATTGGAAGGAAGCCAGTCCCGGAAGTGCAGTGTGTGGTTGTATAATTACTTCTAGCTAGTACCAGGTAGCTGTGACTTGAAAGGAGAAATGCCATGATTGGGCCGCGTTCATTATGTCCGGACACTCAATAAATCGTCTTCATACACAATCGAATTTTTTTCTCTGTGGCGTCCCTTGAACCCTTTCGCACGAACACGTCTGTACATGAAGGGAGGTGGTTATTTGAGCATCACAATGTCCTGCAACCCTACCGCACAGAACTTCTGTTTCCGTGGTGTCAAAAGAGGGACTATGGCTCAAATGTGCAAGCTACCAGAGAAGTAACGGAATAACTGCACGGAGCCCCTATAGGTCTCAATTGACAGCCTGCACCGAACTTCAACAAGTCTCAATTGACAGCTCTTACTGCCCAGTATTTATACAGTGGCTATAACTGGGCATATAGGGGTTTGTACTGTGAGGAATCTAAGATTGAGGCCAGCTCATTGAAGCTATAGCTTACAGAACCAACTGTGAATATCTCATAGTCTGCCAGGGGAACATGTGAAAGCTGTGTGCGATAAGTATCCTGCTTACGAGCTCCCGTTATCAGTCTGTAATACCATGGTTATTCGTGGCCCGCATCAACCTGTATTATGAACCGCATACATAATCAATGCCTACACGGATCAATAATGTGGGGCATGGAGTTAGCGTAGTAACAGAAAGTAATCATTGATCACATCCAATAGGGGGACAATTTACACACCAAACGCGCTTTCTCGTCAGCTATAGCTAACCGAGACTGTCGTACTACACTCTACAGTTTTGAGACCTACACACACTACGACCACACGGTCAATGTCACGAAGATGGTTAAATGTTGGAATAAATAAGAGCGTGAGAGCACTGCTCAGCCAATAGACACACTAAATTATTCCAACCTGTACTGCTCCAGGTCGCCAAAGGTGTTCTCTCCAGAGTAGGTCACGTAGAGGAACCCGTCCTCGTCCTTGTGTTCCTCGTAGATGGAGCTCATCAGGGCAGCAGTGGGAGGGAGCACGTCATCCACAAAGATGAAAATGGCTCGCTCTGAGCTCAGCTTGATTCGCTTTCGGATCACGTAGACAAACTGGCCCACCGTGAGGTCGGCGGGGACAAGGTACTTCTTCTTGTCAATCACGGGGATGTCCGACTTCTCCACCTTCTCGCAGATGACAGGCACACGGTCATCGTACTTCTTTCTGATTCTCTCGGCCTCAGCCCGTCGTTTCTCAAAGGGGTGTTCATCCTTAAATTTGGAGCGCACTGTGTTAGTTAGCTAATGGTGGTTTCATTGTGGGGGAAATTCGGGTGGCAAATGCGTTCATCTAGCCGTCAGACACAAACAGAGGTAACCCCAGACAGCCACGACAATTGGTAATCTGAAGCCACTGTTGTCGTTGCACGACACGGTCCGCCTTGCCGTGTCCGTCGATACTCACTTGTCGTTGTTGTGGGTGTGTTGTGTTAGTTGAGAGAGAAGGAGCACCAGCAATGCAGGTTAAAATCGTTATCAGTGGCTGCGACGGCCCAAAAGGGAATGCAACCCTAGAGATAATGCTCCATTGGGATAAGATTATCCCCCACATACCACGAGACCATTCCACAGAACGGCAGGTGGAGGGCCTCATGAGGTCTGCTACACACGAACCCAGCCTCATTAATATACGCATTTTGATATTTTTGCACTTTTTGTGACCGAAAATCACGTCAAATCTCCTATAGTCAGCCACTGGCGGCATTTTGAGACCCCCATTTCCATTGGGTCCCTCCAGTCCTCATTAAACTCAACCAGGACGTCCGAGAGATGTAAATAACCGGAAGCCATGACGCGTTTGCTCAGGTGGCTTCTGGTGTACTTATAGTCCATTTGATAGCTATCACGTGTGTAGAACCCCTTTGATTGCCCTTGTACGATATTAGATCGGAGTCTGCAGGTATAAGACCCTCTTAGCCAGGGATATATATTGGTGGACACTTCGCACATGAGTTATTTGTGGTTGAGGGGAAGCTCAAGATAGACGCACTCTGGATGACGATAAAAGAGACTTCTTCCTTCGATACCATGGCTGACCAAAAGGAGATTATGGACGATGAAAGTCTAGTTATGACCGAGAGGAAACGATTAGGGGCAAATGACGAGTCTTTTACATGAGCCATTATCTGTTCAAGAGCTCTATATCGATTGGATGGTCTCTTTAGGCACGACATTCCTCGTGACCAGGAAGAATAAGCTTATAGATAGTGGCTATCTGAGACGTCATGGATCACAGTGCATGTTGTGAGCACAGTGATGATGGTTGCAGGCAGGTGGGAGATACGATAACTTTGGAGATACACGTGATTAGATGGAGATTAGAAAGGGGTCATTATATTATTGGAATCAAAATAGATGAAGAGAGTCAAATCATACAACATTCGCCAGCAAATAGTTGTGTGTCGGAAGTTCCTTTTAACAATCACCACCAATATAGACAAAGTAGTTGTGATGGGCAGTCAGGCTGATCAGGGAGAGCAAGCTGTTGCCATACACACACTGGTGGTTGACCTCACCTTCACAGTAGTGTAGAGAGGAGACAGGAGGGTCGATCTGAGCAACACCAATGTACACCTCGCCAGCATTTTGGGTGTACCCGGCCCAGAAGGGCACTCGGGGGACAACATCGCTCTTATGAGTGACTCGGTAGTATCGTCGGCTGGAGTCTCCACTGAGAGTTTTGGGGGTTTCAGAACCGAACCAGAGATTATCAACGTAGTTGGCGAAAGCAGTGTTACCAGTAACAGGTTGGCCAAAAGTGGTGAGGTAGGTGTCGTATCCTCTGTTCTTGAATTCAGTAGCTGCCAGGAGAGCAACGGATCCACCAAGAGAATGACCGACCACGTTGACTCTGTATCCGGGGTTCTCCGCGACCAGCTTCTTCAGGTCATTGTCAAACTTGGGAAGGGTGGCCTTGTACGCATTGTAAAAACCATGATGGACACGGCAATCATCGCAGCCAGGATAGGAGTCATCGACAGCCTTTCGGAGAACCATGAGATCAACGATCCAGTCCTTGAGAGTGTGGGAGCCACGGAAACCAACCACAATCTCCTTGTCGGTGTGGTCAATCGACAGGTATCCAGCAACAAGGGCTGAGAGAGTCGCAGAGTCTCCCCAGGTGGTGACCAGCTTCATATTGGGGAACTCCTTACATTGGTAGGCACATGTAAAGGGAGAGGTCAGCAACGAAGATCCTCCACAGTAGGCAATGTTGGCGAGCTTGGCCTGCTTGTCAAGGTAGCTGTAGGACGTCTGAGACACAGCTGCCACTTCAGTAGATTCCCACGCCTTGATGACGCCAGAATAGAGATTGTCCTCCTCGGTGTCACCAGGCCAAGAGGAGTTGGTCAGGTCCTTGAATAGCAGAAACTCGTCGCCATCATCATTGACAAGGTCAGAAATCTGGAACCCATTGATCACCTTGGTTTGGTTATCACGAGGGGCCAAAGGAGCGATGGTAGCTGCCGCAACCAGAGACACTGTGCAGAGCAGGAAAGTAGCTGAGAACTTCATGGTCTGATCTGTTGATGATATGGTCGTCCTTTGATCTCATCTGCCATGGCTTCCTACCCTATATAAACGAGGCGTTTCAAGGTAGCCAAGCCGAGCCCATCTCTATGAACGGCGCTGAGCATATGTACGCATATCTGGGATCGTTTGAGCGGAAGACAAAGGATTCCAGGGTTCCGTGGGAAATTGGCAGCCGATTTCTCCAATCTTGACGTCTCTAGCCGAGAATGGGCTTCTTGTCACGTCTAGCGCCAATCGCAGCGTCTGAATGAGCCATGTTGCACATCAGTGAGAGACCGTTAAGCTTAATAAAACGACAAGTGTCTTTAGCTCTGCCTTAGTATTGATTTCTGAGGTACAAGTAGGCAGCACACAAGGTGCTTCATCGTCGGTATGATGAAGTGACTGAGCATGAAGGTGAAAACCTCACGGCATTGGATCCTACCTCTCCAGAAGACTTCCATGTCTCATTTGGAGATAACGGAACGCTGCAACAGGCAATACAAACACCGCTAGACTGATAATATTGGCTTCCCCCACACAATTTAGGTCGAAAGACACCCCAACACTGACAAGAACTATGCTCCAGCAACCATTGTATGTACGCAGCTTGCAGGGATACATGTGTCGCCTTTACCTTGGAAGTGATTCAGGTACACAATGCAACGCCGGTTTTGTACACGAGGGGAGGAGCAGAAGTAATCAAACAATTATTCAGCCAAGCCGGGTTGAATCTGTCCTTGGTGCATCACTGAGAGTGCCCTTTCCCAACCATGTTGCTATTGAAACTGAGTCTCTACCTGTAGTCGATTAAGCCCTCCCACGTGGGAAATGGCAGCAGCTGGGCATCTCGAAAATGAGTCGCCCAACCTTCTTGAGGAAAAAGTACAGACTGATCAACGCAACGCCGTTTTCTTAGCCAAACTTAGACTGCTGCCAAGAAATTGATGAATGCCTCGTTCCTGAGCCAAACAGGCCCAAGACGGCTTTAGATTGGACGGCCAAGACCAAACTTGCTCGCTATTTGAGTTGGATCCAGCTGATCTGGAAGAATCTCTTCCACGGCATATTGCTTCTCAGGTCTGGTGCAACCTACAGAGTCTTTAGACTGTCTGGTCTTTATCTTGAATCATTGGAAATGACAGTGGCTGATATGAGACTGACACATACTTGGTAAAGACGGTATGCTACATCCGGCACTCATTCCCGTGTCAATACAGTCATCTCCGGCTCCCGCTGTAAGTGGCTGTCATAACAATGTAAAGTGGGATCATCATCTCAGTTTAAGAGTGTGTTCAACTGTTTCTCCGACCACTGTTCCTTGTAGGTCATAGGCACGTGGTTCTGTGGCACGGGTTCAATTGTAGGAAGCAGGGGGAGAGCGCTCAGACTCCCTCACCGATGATACTACATAATCTTCAACTCGCTTCAAGCGGCGTAAATGAGCCGACTGACGTACATAATCAAGCGCCCAGTCCCTGTCACAGACCTTCGTTGCCATCTAAACATAATATTTAAGAAGTCAAAGCCGTCAGGATCACATTCTCGAGTCAGTATCGAACCCACACCGAGGGGTGGATACTTTCTGAATGAGTAATTAGTTACAAATAGGCAGAGAGTTTCAGATTAGTATGAAATCCAGGGTGTTGCTTTCGCGCCGTGCTGTTTCACATTTGATGAGGCCCACTTCGAGTTGATACAAGCGAAGGGTTCATCATCCTTGTCGAGAGATACCCATTCCTATGGCCATCACCCATCATCTCAAAGAGCACCTAAGCGACAGCCGACAGCCTCATGACATAGCAGTCTAGACGATCAGGGAATGTGCCAGTAGAAGGCCATCCAGTGTCAAAGGGGATGATGGGATGAACAATGACAGGAAGACACAGGAGGCAAGGTAATCAGAATGATTAGAAACAAAGTGCAACTAGGGACCAATATGTCCCTTGTGTATCCCCTTGGTTGCATTAGTGTAAGCCAGGAGGGTGGAGGTTGTAGCAGCTGCTGGAAAAACAACAACATAGATGGCACACTTTGCAAGCCCGTGATCTCCTCACTTGTTCTCAACTTGCTACAAGTAGCACTGTCTCATGTCACATGTAAGAGTCTCCCCTCATGCACTCCACCCCGGAGAATGTATCGTATGTATAATAGGGGACACCTGTTCTCCGGAAACGGAGTTCGCCATAGTTCATCATTTTCACTACGACTGCCAAAAATGGCTGCCACCTACCCATCCACACATCAATATACAATCCTCTGTCGCCGCAAAAGTGAATGGCACACTGGCCGAGCTTCAATAACTAAACTTAAGTAAACACACCTGTCTAATACTTGACACACACCTCCCAACTCCATAACCATATAGAGTTTCAACTCTAAAAAAATTACCAGAGCTGCATAGGAAAATTCATCGTGCAGCATTCTATTCATACACACGACACAATGGCTAAAAGAAAGAGAGCTGCCCTTTTGCCCACAAACATTGCACTACTGCAAAACCTGGTCCGACGAGACCCTCCTTCCTACAAGGAGGAGTTCCTTCTCCAGTACCAGCACTATGAGTCTATCCGTGACATCTACATGAACTCGCCTCAGACTGAGAACTCTGAGGAGTTTGGCGATCTTGTTGGATTCGTCGCACAGGTCGCCTCGTGCTACCCCAAAGAGACTGCTAACTTCCCCGACGAGCTGTCCAAGCTGATCCTCGATCACCACCAGCATCTTGATGAGGACCTGCGAGAGAAGCTCATTCAGTCTATTGTCCTGCTCAAGAACAAGGGTGTCATTACCCCCGAGAAGCTCATCGCCACCCTCTTCCCTATTCTGCTCATCACCGGCAGCAAGCAGCTGCGAACTCAGATCTACTCCAACATTGTCACCATCGTCAAGGGAGCCAACACTGGAAGCAAAGCTCAGAAGCTCAACAAGTCTGTCCAGGCTCTTCTGTTCAACGTTCTGTCTACTGGAGAGTCCTCTGGTCTGTGGGCCACTAAGCTGACTCGAGAGCTGTGGAGACGAGGTGTTTGGGACGATTCCCGAACTGTTGAAATTATGGCCCAGGCCACACTTCACGGAGAGGCCAAGATTGCCATCTCTGGTGTGAGATTCTTCCTTGGTGCCGACAAGGAGCGAGAAGAGGCTAATGCTGAGGATTCCGATTCCGACGCCTCCGCCGAGATCGGTGCCCTCAAGCATCGAATGCAGATCAACAAAAACTCCAAGAAGCGAGGACGAAGGACCGAGGCTGCCATGAACAAGCTTTTGAAAAAGCGAAAGGGTAACAATGGTGTCTCTGCCACTTACCTCAACTTTTCCGCTATGCATCTTCTGCGAGACCCCCAGGGTTTCGCCGACCAGCTCTTCACAAACCTCTGCAAGTTCAGATATGATCTCGAGCAGAAGATTCAGATCATGAACCTGGTTTCTCGAATGATCGGTACGCACAAGCTTACCGTTCTTGGCATTTACTCTCACTTCCTGAAGTACCTTACTCCCAAGCAGAAGGACGTCACTCAGATCATGGCTGCCGCAGCTCAGGCTTCCCACGATCTTGTGCCACCTGATGCCATCACACCCATGATCCGAAAGATTGCAGATGAGTTCGTCTCTGATGGTGTCTCTGCTGAGGTCTGCTCTGCTGGTATCAACACCATTCGTGAAATTCTTGCACGAAACCCTCTGGCTATCGAGGCTCCTCTGCTCCAGGATCTTACTGCTTACAAGGGCTCCAAGGCCAAGGCTGTCGTCATGGCTGCACGATCTCTTGTTGCTCTGTACCGAGAGGTCGCTCCCGAGATGCTTGCACGAAAGGACAGAGGTAAGGAGGCTTCCATGGCCATGTCTGCTGACGCTAAGGCCGGCACCTCTTCTCGACTCCAGTACGGTGTTGAGAAGGGCCAGACCGGTATCGAAGGTCTCGAGCTGCTGGCCAAGTGGAAGGCCGACCAGAACCAGGAGGAGGATGATGAGAAGGCTTGGGAGGTTGATTCCGACTCTGACGATGACTCTGATGACTCCGAGTCTGGATGGGTCAATATTGAGGACGACAAGGAGTACCACGTCTCTGACAGTGAGGACGAGGATGACCTTGACGAGGAGGCCAAGGCTGCTAAGGCCCAGGCTGCTGTCGACGCTGCTGCCGAGGCCCAGAACATCATGGCTACTAAGATTCTTACTCCCGCTGACTTCGCCAAGCTTGAGGAGCTTAAGGCCCAGGCCGGTCTCGACAAGCTCATGGGCAAGAAGCTCACCAACGAGGACGAGGTCGATGCTCGTGGCCTGATTGGTCCTGTCAAGTACAAGGAGCTGCGAGCCGAGCGAATTGCACGAGCCCAGGAGGGACGAGAGGGACGAGAGAAGTTCGGTTCTCGAAAGGGAAAGCGAGACGCTCCTCACTCCACCACCAACAGAGAGAAGGCCCGAAAGAAGAACTTCATGATGACCATCCACAAGAAGGATGTTCAGGGCAAGGCCAAGAGATCTCTCATCGAGAAGAAGCGTCTTCTCAGAGCTCATATCGACAAGCAGAAGAAGAAGGGATTCTAATTATAGACGTTTCGGTTATAGCATGGTATAGAAAAAAGGTATTATTTGATGTATTGGTCATGTGGACAGTGAATATCTCACCGTGAATGCAGGGTATATTGTACATTGATTAGTTGTTAGTATGCGTATGATGGCTGCTGTTGGTAGCATGAATGGGGTGGACGTATTTGATAGGCTCGAACTTAGCCAGCCAGTTCGCCACCTTGTTGACAGTCATCGTTTCCTCTAGGTATTTCTTCCGGCTAAACTTCTGTTCCACAGAGTACTGTGCAAGCTCCGCTGATCCTTTCCCATCGCTGAGGTATTTGTCGTGCCTTGAGTCCCATCTTCCGGGCTGGTTCTTGATCATCTCAAAGTCCTCGCCGTGACATGATACCTGGAAGTGTACTTCTTCGAGGTCACCACTCAGCAAGTCAGAAACACGCTGAAGAAACACCAAGTCATGGTGTGGCAAGCGATCAAGTAAATGACACCACTTTTGCCTGTTCCGAATGTATGTTTGCAGGGCCTTGCGACTTGGGCGACGCAAGGTCTCCGACATGCCTGAAGAGCGTAATATCAACGAATCTGCGACTGGTGACGTAATGGGCTCATCAATGATATCTTCCAGCTTCACCACTGGATGCCGTTTCGAGTTACCCCCGTCCATTTCATCGTCGCCGTCGACATCTACCACCTTAGTCGTAGTCCTACCTCGTACCTTCGATGGATCAGCCTGCAACAGTGGACCTGACGACAGCCGGCTATATTGGTCTGCGGATATCCCCATCACCGGTCTGATTAGCTCCATAGAAAAAAACAAGTCCTCGGGTCTCCAATCCAAATCGGGGACCTCGTCCGAGCACCATTCATCTTCATGAGCTGGTTGATCATCTGCAATACCCTGGAAGTTGGGTGCGAGGATCATCTCCGCTTCCACAATGTCTTCCTCGAAAGACTGGCAGTCTATGCATCTTCGAATCAAATCAGCTGTATACCAGGTCTTGTATGTTGCGTAATGTCGTGGGATCAAGGTCTTCTCGTGATAGCACACATTATAAGTCTTGCGTGAGGGGCGGAGTGACGCAATACCTCCACCTTTCTCGATCAAATGCACCAGGCTGGCGTGTTCTTTCTCTTGCAAGTCGTTATTGGGCGGCAACACGAAGAAACTCAGAAACTTGCCGTGCACTTGGAATGTCAGGCCCATCTCCTCTGATGGCGGGAACATCGGAAGCTCGTCTTCTTCGTGTGAGCCATCGCTCTCATCACTTAGGGTGCGTATTTGCCCATTGTCGCGTGACATGCTGTTGTTGCGCTCCATTCCTTAATGGATGCTGCGACATGCGACCCGCTTTCTCCAACTGTTGCTCAGAATATATTGATGATGCAGTTCATGACGGGTTTAACTACCGTTGTGTTTTGATACACATCCCACCTGCAGTCAGATGAAGGCTAATATTTTTGGTGACCAACAAGCACAAAAAGGATTGATGCCTAACAAAAACATTGGTACCCATCAACACAACGATCCAGATGAACCAACAATGGGACGACAGCCAGCTGGTGGCTACCTGGGATAAGGCATACGAAGAGTATCTCAAGTATCACAAGAAGAGCACGGAGGAGGTCACTGAGGTGAATGAGATGAGGGCTGACAAAGAAGAGAAGGAGAATGATGATGCGGACATGAAGGGCACAGCCGACACCTTGACCAATTCGAGGGACACCGTCGACACATCCAACATTCCCAATGATGAAACTGCAGTGGCAAGCTCGGCACCAGGACCAACGCCCACGGGACCATCTTTGGATCATCTGGACGAGAGCGTACGAAGCCTGGTGATGGCTTGGTATTGGGCAGGGTATTACCAGGGTATGTACGAAGGCAAGAAGTAGTACGAGTATCACCCAGCTACCCATAGCTACTGTATCTCAAGTTCGCCTATGGTGTAATGATGAGGCCCAATGTCGTGACCTCGGATCCACGCATTGACACACAATCGCACTCTATGGAATCCAACTATTTATTACTGTCAATCGTACGAATTGCGATTAGATTTTGTTGTATTGTAAATTAATGCATGTTTTCTAGACTGACCCTCTATTTCTTTTTGTCAGCTTTGCCCTTGGCCGCCCGCTTGGGCTTCTTTACCTTTGACTTCATATCAACGTCAAGTCCTGCCTTCTTTCTCTGAATTCGTTTTCGCTCTCCAAAGTTGTCGGCCTCCATGTCTAGAACGGCCTGTCTCTTGGCAGTAGAGGCAGGGGTAAGGTACTCCTCAACGACCTTATCATCCTCAATCAGCTCGTACTTCTCCATTTTGGAACCAACTCTCTCTTCGATGTTGGTCACTCGAGTAACATCACGCTCAGTGACGAGCGAGATGGACTGACCCTTTCGTCCTGCTCGTGCAGTTCGACCGACTCTATGAATGTAATCGTCAGCATCTGCTGGAAGATCAAAGTTGATGACCATCTCAACAGTAGGAATATCGAGACCACGAGAAGCAACATCAGTGGCCACAAGAACTCGAGCAGCCTGAGCTCGGAATCGTCCCAGAGCGTTGACTCGCTCCTGCTGCCGCATCTCAGAGTGGAGAGAGGCGGCCTTGACGTCAAGAGACATGAGCATTCGACGCAGAGTCTCTGCAGTTTGGGTTCTGTTGACGAAGATGATGGCAGACTTCTTCTCGTTGTCTGGATGAGTAAGAATAGCCCACAAGTAAGCTTCTCGAACATATCCGGGCAGGAAAAGATATGACTGGGTAAGAGTGCTGGGCACAGCAATATCTGATGCAATCTCATGAATGAATGGTGGTCCCTTCTCACCGGTTCTATCCTTCAGAGCTCTGACAGCGTCGGTGACGGTAGCTGTGAACAACAAAGTCTGACGCTTTGAGGGATCAGGAAGAAGGTCCATGCAAGTTTTCAGATCAGGAACAAACCCAGGAGTCAACAAACGATCAGCCTCATCCATAACCACGTACCTAACCCGTCGGAAACCTCGGATAGTATCCTCACCACTGCTTCTAATATGATCAGCCAAACGGCCGGGTGTAGCAATAACAAAATGAGGCATCTTTTGAAGCTCAAGACTCTGCTTGACCATATCAACTCCACCATAAATGAGAGCCACTCGAATGTTCATGTTGGCTCCAAGAGCTGTGAACTGCTCAGCGATCTGAATAGCCAGCTCACGAGTAGGGGTCAGAACCAAACCAAAGATGCCGCAAGGGTCCTTAGACCACTCTGCCAGCATGGGAGCAGCAAATGCGATGGTCTTACCACTACCAGTTCGGGCTCCTCCAATGCAGTCCTTTCCCTTCATGATCTCAGGGATACAGGCCTTCTGGATAGCGGAAGGCTTGGTGATGGCCATGTTTGCGAGAGACTCACTGAGCCACTCTGGCAAGCCTAAGTCGGTGAAAGACATTGTATCAGTGTTGGTAGGCGAAGGTCTGATTCTCAGGTTCGGAGCTTTCAATTTTTTTCGACGATTATGCTCGCCTAAAGTCTAATTACCGAGGACGAGATGGATTACTAAGCCTGATCCGAAGATTGCAGCTATGGGGAAGGGATCGGTTAGATGAGTGCGGAAAAGTGGGGGTTACGTTAGAATAGTGACTCCAAGTACTAGAATCTATCCTCGCAAGGTCCCCATGGCGTTTCGCTTCTTCACACATCTCACCTTCAATATGGAAGTGAAGGTTTCATGCAGCCAGTGGTTCACGCTGAAAGCATCATTTACAACACAACTAACAGGCATCACGACAAAATGGGCGCTCCAGACAGTGAGTACAGACAAATCAACTGGCATCAGGGCCAATCAGGGACACTGCGTGCAATTTGATCCGCATATTGATTTCATTACTAACCCAGACGAGCCCACACCTCTACGATGTGAGTATCAAACACAGATCAAGGTCGTGACAGATACACAGAATGTCACAAACGACCCGTCTACCATAGACTAACGCAGCCACGGAGGGATGGATCATTATTGTCGACAACTTGCATCCGGAAATTAGTGAAGAGGATCTCACGGACTTTTACAGCACATACGGAGATGTCCAGGTAGTCCATGTCAACCTGGACAGACGAACTGGCTACGCCAAGGGGTACGCTCTCCTTCAGTTTGCCACCAAGGACGATGCCGACACAGCCATTGCAGAGACTAACGGTGTTGAGTTCCTGGAGCACAATCTGGAGGTGTCTTTCGCCTTCCATGAGGCAGACACTTCCATTTCACAGCATAGAATTCGTGGAACAGAGAACCGAAGCAGGAGCCCTCAGCGAAGAAGATAAGGCTCTGACGATGTACTGGGGCTGGGGAAGTTGGTTCCGTAAAATCATGTATTTGTAAATTCATATTTATACTCATCCCATTGGACGTTTCTCAACAGTACAAGTATGGCAAACGTAGACTCATTGTGTCGCTGTTGGCGCCCGAGGGTAAGATGTAAAGGGTAAAACAGCTGTTTGTTAGTACCTTTGATCTGATTGGAAGCTTGCGCTTAGACCGTTCTATATTGGTTTTTTGGTCGATAGATATTATTCGCGTTTCTGCTCGACTCCACATACGCGTCTTCACTCTCCCCCAAGTCGGTTTAGATTCCACCATGCACAACCAAGAAACCTACTGCACAGCACTGGTTCTCCACAATGTGGGTATGGAGCCATGGTGAAGCAACTTGTGAGTATGAAGGAGGAAGGAAAAGCGTCACGTGAGGTGCAATACCACAGCTACGCCCAATTCATTTTCGGTCGAACCTACAAGGCTAACTATGAGACCATCTATTCCCCTCGGAGTTCATCATAGGGCGTGACAAGAGTCATGTTCTCAACATGGATGGCAAGTCCATCAGTCGGAATCATGTTCAGCTCATCATCGATAAGGACGACTCGAAATGCGAAATCGTCAGCATCAAGAAACCTCGAATCGACACAGGTGTGTATGTCAACGGACAGCAGCTCAAATCAGAGGAACGACTCACGATAGATAGGAACACCACATACAGAGTCCAAGTGGGACGAAAGGAAGAGTCATTCTTTACACTGAAATGGCGGCCGGTATCATTCTCATACCATGAAGATGAAGAAGAGGTGCTACTCAAAGAGATCACAAAGGACTCCGATCTAGGGATGCAGCGGTACTTTTCAGAAGACACGACTCATTACGTCAAGGGTAAGAAGAACTCGTCCAAGCTGCTTCTGGCTATGATCAAGGGAGTCGATGTGGTAGGAAAGCAGTTTCTGGAGGCACTTCTTAAGCGCAAGAGCGAAGGGCTCGCTATGGTGTGGCCCGACGAGAATGACTATGTGCCCGAGCCCGAGCTAGGAATCGACAAGGGCCGAAGCCAGCTATGGGCAGGCATGACATTTGCGTTTTCAGACCAACAGCAGTTAGAGATGCTTGGGCCTGTTATCACAGAAGGAGGAGGGAAAGCAATATGCCTGTCGCTAGAGGATGATACCTCAACGACCCGTACCATCGTGGACGTGATCCAGAGGCACCCAGGTAAGAAGGTTGTCGTTCGCTCTCACGAGAAGAAGTACCAACAGGTGATCATGGATGCCATGGGAGAACTGGCCAAAAAGGACATCATTGTGATTGACGCAGCTGACTTGCTACCTGCAGTGAAGGAATGCAATCCCAGCATTCTGTGGCACAAGGCTCAGGCGCTATCTAAAAACGTGCCCAGACCCAAGGTCGAACGACTAGATACAGTGCTTATGCCACCAGAGGAGCAAGAAGAGAAGAAGCCCAGTAAGCCAGCACCGCGCGCAGCGGTCAAGAGAGTGAAACGTGCGCCACCAAAACAAATGGACCTGTTGAACTTTTTTGTCAAAGAGGAAACAGACTCTCCCCCACAGCCAGAAACAGCCAGCTCGCAGGAGAGGCAGAGTCAACCGCCAGCTTCGCAAGGGGCTTCACAGGGAGCATCACAGAGACGGCCTTTGAAGCAAAGGGCTCGAGTCGAGCCCATTGACAATCTTTTGCTATTTCAGCAACCTGCAAAGAGACGGAAAGTTGACAACAACGATGCTGAAACCCAAGATCAAGAGACTATTGGCTCTGCCGAAGAGCCGGTTCCAATTGATGATGCAGATATTGTTGTAGACGAGCTGGATCCTTCAGATCCCATGGAGGCCACGCTTATAACTGAGGACGCACCTGAGAAACCACGCAAAACCGTTGACTTCTCGTCAGCTGTTCTGAATATCAAAACTGAGCACGCCAAGGAAGAGGAGATGGATCTGGACACCGAGTCTTTGGCACAGCTCTCTATCGAGGTCAAGGAAGGATCAATTGCTGTGCGCAGACCGCCGCCACTGCAAGCCACACGCATGATGTCTGTTGTCAACGCAGCAAGATACGACGGCCGCAGAAACTTCAAGAAATTCAAGAAGCAGCTTCCTGGTTACGCTGAGAATACCGCCCTTGGATCTTTCTCACGATTCGACAGATCATTCGTGGCACTTGTACCCGATAAGCCCGCCCCATCTGAGCAGACTTCGATAGATGATATGCTACATGCTGGAGAAAACCTGACAGACAGAAGAATCCGAATCTTACGCGAACGAGGGGAACCCCAGAGAAAGTATCGGGCACTGGACGACGATGTGGACGATGGCGGTGTGGAGGGGGATGACGACGACGATCTATTCTTGCAAGACTCAGAGCCCGAGGAAAATCTGAATGTCCAGACCTCTCATGTTCCTGTCACCACTGAAGATGAAAGTGACGACGAAACTGCCTTCAAGTTCTCCAAGTAGCTAGCTAGTTTATTTATTGTTCATGCTAAGGTAGAAAGAACAGGCGAGACATTGTCAGATACAGGAATGGCTATTATGGATGGACCTGCACTCTATCACACAGCAATTACAGTAGCTTTACACAAATCAGTAATCATGAAACGGCGATAATTCTCACGCTGAATAGAACGAGAAGAAAAGAGAGCATTGGTTTGGAACATTAATTCATGAGGTCTTCACTCATGTGCAAGTTTTTCTATCTCGTCAACATTTGTAAGCGCTTCAATCACATCGAAAATCAGATAAAATTTCGCGGTCACGTGATATAGCATTAAGGTTGAGACAGTTCTGCACTTCCGCCAATCATCGTCCAGACTTCGTGGCCAAGTTGGTTAAGGCGTACGACTGTTAGTCACCTGAATGGCCGCCATCGTAAGATCGAGAGTTCGACCCTCTCCGAGGTCGTCTGGTTTTTTTTCGATACCTCTTGTTTTGCCAATGTGATTTTCGCTTATGAAGCTCCTTATGGCCCACGTTTTTTTAGGATGAGACAAAACTAGTGTTGTGGAATACGAGCACCTGTGAACCGAGATGAAGTCGTGGTACGGAGGCAAAGTCTCAAATACTGTAAGAGGCGAATTGTATTGGTACAATATGTTATAAATAAATGCTAATGCTATGCGGTTTGTTGGTTGAACTATTCCGACCACCTAGGCCTTGCTTGTCCTGTTAGTGGGGGTGTTTCCAATCTCTTCAGACTCTTCAAGGCTCTTGTGAGCATCGGGAGAGTTTCTGGCGATTTGTTGGAGCTTGTTGATGGGGGATGTGGCATCTGTAGAGTGGCTGCTTGAGGAGAACAAGTCGCTGTTGTCTTTGTACATTCGGAAGATGGAGGGAGATGACGGCAGGACGTTCATATTGTAGTCGTCGTCAGCTGAGGGAGGAGGCATGGCAGCAGCGGTGCTCTGCGTGAAGGGCTCTGATCGGCAGAGGCCTCTGAAAGGAGACTCGGTGAACAGATCACTTTCACTAAAGAAGTTGACAGTGTTGTGATCCACAGGGGATGTGTGGCTGGAAAACTGAGAAGGAGATCTCGAGGAGCCCAAGTACGCCGAGAGCCATCGGGAGGGGGATAGACCAACCAGGAAGTCTGGGGTCTTGTCCTTTTTGCTGGGAGTGAGTCTGACCTTCTGAGGAGTGATAGGTGGAAGCGGGGGCAAAGCCTTTGGCTGAAGAAAAGGTGTTCCAGATGATGCAGAGTTGGTTCGAGGTGGGGAGCCAGGGGCAGCAGCAGCACTTGACCGGTTCTGTGTACCAGGTGAACTGTGCATTGTAGCAGTAGACTCCATGGTTGGTGTAACAGCGGGAGGCGACGCTGCTGGTGCGAATTGGACGGGCTTAGGAGGCCAGGCAGGCGTGTTAGAAGCAGAGTGAGCCGAGTCCTTGGAAGAAGGTCCAGCCGGAACATCAGTCTTGGATCGTTTGGCCCCTCTATCCGACACAGGAAGAGATACTGTTCTTCCGGCCATGGCATGCGAGTTTTCAAAGACTGGGGGCTGTTGCAGACTCTGGGTGAGAGCCTGGAAAGGTCGCTTCTTAAGGTGAGGGTTCTCCTGAACATGTGTTCGGCTAAGACCCTGGGTGTGATGGCTGGGGCCGGGTGTAGAGCCTAAAGGAGTGGATGCCATGGGATGTGGGGTGTGTGATGCCATAGGAGTGAGATGCTGCGGGGCTGACAAAGTCGGCTTTCTGGAGTCGTCAGTTAGGTCGATGGATGTCTGAATGCCAAGAGGCTTGTCGTGCATTTTGACAACAGCCTTCTTTTCAGCCTTCACGATAGTCGTCTTATCAGACTTCTTTCGGGGACCTCTCTTACTAGGAGGGATTGGTCGTCCATCTCTCATCTTGCCCCAATACTTTCTGGGTCGGTGCTCCTTCTTGTTGGCAAACCAGAGTCCACAGGGGTTGCAAAGAATAATAGTGAACACACCATCGTCATCGTGAGTAGTGCACTTTCTCCAACTGGAAGCATGCAATGTTCGACAGTTGTAGCACTCGTTGCCGTTCTCCTTCTCCACCTGACCCTGCTCCTTGGCCTTGTCAATTTCCTGCGCTCGCCCCGATCGAATGATAGTCTGGTGTCTAGAGGGCGAGGATGAAAGCAAACCAGAACTGCTCTGAGGGTCAGAGACCTTTGCGACAAATCGAATTCCATCCTCGGGGTTGACGCTAGGTGCAGACATTGCAGGGGCCACGGCCATAGGCATGGGTGAGCTCTGGAATGGCGACAGGGCTTTCTTGGGCGAGATCATTCGTCTAGTGGGGTTGTCGTCCTCGGCAAGCACAGAGTTCTTGAACTCGAGAAGCTGTTCCCAAATCCCCTGCTCCTGTAGGTCTGAAATCCACCGTCCATCGCAAATCTGTGACACTTGTTGATCGTTGAGACTCTGCTGGATAGAGGAGTAGAGAAACATGGACATTAGTGATGCAATTTGGGACGCCTTCTGTATCGTGACGAACCGTAGTCGAATCTCGACAGTCTCCTGAGCTTGACCAGGAATGAAAGACAGTAAAGACGAAGTAATGCGTCCTGATACAACGCCCCCTGTGAGCAGCAGGGACGTGTCTGAAATGTCAACCTCCGGACGGGCCAGAAGTTGTGAAAGAAGGCCTCGACCTACCATGGGTTCGTCAGCCTCTGTGCAGTCTGCCACGTATACGGCGTAGTCAGTTTCCGAAGCCGAGGCCAGAATTTCTGGTGACGCCGAATTGATAGCACTGAAGCACTGTCTGAAGTTTGCAAATGCAATGTCGTTGGCAGCAAACACATCGACGGGGACCTGTGTTCGTGCTAAACACGAGCTTCCGTTAAGTTCGTACAGAAGTTTTACTGGGTTAGTGACTTGTTGACAGTCATGAGGTTGCGCAATGGACAATTCGCGTCTCAGTCGCAAACACACCCAAACACCTCAAGTATTTTCAACAATCACACGGCAAATGGATCACGTCGAGGCGATGCCATTGGCTATTCGTGACGGTGTGTAGCTCATGTCCCTTGTGTTCGTGGACTTCTCATCTATCTTGGTCGTTCGTGTGTGGTCTGTTTCGTGCCTCCTCGAGGTCGTCGCGTAATCCGCCTCGTGTACCCTGTCACTCTCAAGTAAACAGTTGGTGGCACCCGTCTGTGTACTCACACTTGATTTTCGGCCTCATGGTCGGGGCGGCCCTTCGTGAGTGCATGGGATTCGGTGTCGACATTCTGCCTGAGTACCAATGTTGGTGTTTCTCGTGAAAATATGTCGATGCGTGTAAATTAGTATGTGGGAGTTGACATGCGCAAGTTATATGTTGTGTGGCCCACCAGGAGATATGTCTGCACGGTTGTAGCGCGTCGCGTATTAGAGTTGATGTGACGATATCGACAATGGATGTGACGTTCAAACAATAGCAACCTAGTGTATTTTGGACTGGGTAAGAAAAGTGAGCCTAGGGGGATATCGGGAGCCTTGAAAACGCCCTATTTCGACTTTTCTCCTCGGGATATCTCCTCAATGATGCTTTACCATGGACTGTTGTGTGTGATCGTCTACAGCACATTTCAATTTATGCATCGCGTGAATGCGAGCCACGCTTAACCAGCCAGTAAATTGAAAGTCTTAAAGGCTGGTCATCTCGGTCCACCGCAACCTCGAATTTGACAAAAGGCTTAGAGCAGTGATAAAGGGGGAAGACAAGACCTGCCATCAAATCACGTGACAAACAATCTCACTAAGATACACCTCCCTGACCACCTCCTTCTTATAATCTCTCTATCCTGCACAGTTCATGCCTTCGATCATTAGTATACCAATCTTGGACTATAGACTGTATAGGGTTCATGCAGCGTCCTTCTCCACGCCGGAAGCAGAGGCCCGCCAAAATAGTGGTTAATCGCTGGTGGGTGTCATTACCGAGGTGTACCACCAAAAGTAAACACCGTACGTGGGTCTGATAACGACAAGGATGTCACGTGAATTGGTAAATGCGGCATTATTCCAGGTCACGTGACGTAAAACACCTTTCGATGGCGCGTGTGTTCCGTATAGACCCGTATACGCGCACCTACAATATCTTGAGGCATAACCCCCTCCGTTATTATCCAGGATACGTTGACGGTCCCTTGCCAGTCTAAAAGGATTATAGAATGTGTCGATACGTCATTGACACGAGATAGCGGGCAATGTTATATAGTCTGGTTTGAACTAACAACATTGCTTTTGGCCAATGAGTGAAGTGAAGATCAGGCAGCCGTTTCGGTATGGGAGGGTGTTCACGTAGGAGGTGTCTTCAATAAACAACGGATGTTCGTCTCTCATAGCCACTGTGGTACGGGCTGATGTGGCTGAGTGTATTTGGGGTAATTGGAGCCAGCCTACGGATCCATTCTCATGATATTATTACTTGTTGCACAGTCGCTGCACTTCCCACACACACTGTAGAAGCCAACATACCACTGTTGAGTGGGGTGCAATGATGTGTTTCGTGCAGCGTACAAAGGCGCGCCTGAATATGGGCTGAATATCAGGGGTGGTCAGAACTGTGCATGAATCGAAACATAGGCAATCTAGAAGGGGTGGCTAGTCCGTTTCATTGTTGATAGTGTACACCACTAGCCAAGTCAATTGAACGAGCTACAAGTGGAATAACCGCGTTCATCGGGAATCGGCCACACCTGCTCAAACCACACACTTCGATAATACTCGTATTGTAGCCGTCTCTTTCTCCTCTCATGATTGAGGAACGCAGCAACACTTCTCTGCATGAGAAAAGGCGTTGCGAACAATAAGAGAGTGTGCGTCAAAGGCGGTCAAGGTTCGGGGGCCGCGAAGCCGTTTAGCTGCGCATTTCTACAAGTGAAGACATTGTATTACCCTGGTTGGAATAATATGAAGTTCGGAGAACAGGGACAAAAGGTGGGGCTTTGAAGTTTTGTAGATGCCATCCCTTCGAAAGCCACATCACGCCAAATTGGACCTTCCTCCTACATCGCCAAGTATGCTCCGGGGTTATTTGTCAGCATTTGTACACGTGGTTATCAAGTCGGTGCCTCTTTTGACAGCACTTTCGTCCCAACTCCCAACCTTAAGTATTCATTTGTTGTAGTACTTGCCCTCTTCACTAAATTAGAAGTACAGCTCTCACCATCCTGCAGCTCTGGGTAAACATCTCCAAAAGTCCCAAGGCTGCAGGCCCAGAAAAATCATCAAACGTCATTAAACTCGCAGATACAAGTGTTGGAGCACACACCATCTTCACCACACTCGCCACCACATACACATGAGAATCACACGACTGCTGTTGTTGGCAGCCGCGGCTGTTGCAGCAGTAATTCCCACCCCCAAGCCCGAAGGCGAAGAGGACACTCCTGAGCCTTGTCCCGAGATTGCCGGAAAGGATTTCGAGTCCACTATAGCTGATGGAACCTACTGGGTCAAGTTCTACTCGCCACAATGCGGCCACTGTGCCATGCTTGCACCAAAGTGGGAGCGAATGTACCAGGAGATTGGTGCCGATGTCGCAGCTCGACACGACTTCCACATTGCTGCGGTCAACTGTCTGGCCGATGGAGATCTGTGTGGCCAGGAGGATATCAACGTCTACCCTACTCTGAACTTGTACAAGAACGGTAAGAAGGTGGAGACTTATGATCTGAGAAAGGGAACACAGCCCAGCAAACTGGCTAGATTTGTGGAGGAAAAAATCAGGGAGGCCTCTGGCATCTCCAAGCTGGAGGGCGATGAAGAAAAGGTTGCTTCAACCAAGAAGGCTAACGTGAACGTTGAGGGACTTTCTGTCGACCTGAACCCCACCAACTTCAAGGCTCTTGTCACTGACGATCCTACAGGCTGGTACATCAAGTACTATCTTCCCTCGTGTCCCCACTGCGTTGCTATGGATGATGCCTGGAATGAGGTGGCTGCCAAGTTCAAGAACCAGCTCAACGTCGGTGAGATCAACTGTGCCAAGCATGCCGATTTCTGCCGAAACCAAGGCATTGAATACTACCCTGCTGTCAACTTCCAGATCGGAGAGCTCTCTGTCACCTATAATGGTGAGCGAGTTACTGATGCTCTGACCCTCTTTGGTCTGCAGGCTGTCGAGGCTCGAGACATGAAGTCTGTCAACCAGCTCGAGTTCGAGGAGCTGCGACAAAAGAACCCTGAGACTGTGTCCTACATCTACCTTCACGACGAGGCTCTGTTCCCCGAGGATCTGCAGGCTCTTCAGAAGTTCGCAATCAACGTTGTTGCTCACGCCAACGTCTACAAGAGTGACGACACCAAGCTGGTCGAAAAGTTTGCTGTGACCCGACTTCCTGCTCTCGTCGCCGTCAACAACGACTACACCGATGAGATGTCTTTCGAGGTCTACCCTGAGTACGACGTCGGCCACCTTCGAAACTCAGAGCGACTTCTCAAGTTTGCTCGACGAACCTGGCTGCCTCTCATGCCCGAGCTGACTCCCATCAATCAGGACTCTGTTTTCGCTGATGGCCGGGTTGTCGTTCTTGCCCTCGTGGACCGTGAGGACAAGTTTGCCACCAAGACCGCTATCGACGAGCTCAAGGATTCAGCCACCAAGTACTTCAAGGCCAAGATGCATGCTCGACAGAAGGAGTTGGATCTCCTGCGAATTCAGCGAAACAGCGAACGAGCGAAGCTTCTCAAGGAGAAGGACCCCAAGCTCCAGAAGAAGCTCGAGAAGGACGACACTTCCGTGCCTACTCGACCTCATGTCCAGTTTGCTTGGATTGACGCTGACAAGTATGCCAAGTGGATTGAGGGACGATTCCGGTTCAGCTGGAACGATCGAAAGGCCAACGCTCCTCTGATCATCATCGATGATGCTAAGAACGTGCAGTTCTTTGACACTGACGAGAAGAACGCCCAGCTGGTGCCCTCTGATGCCGAGCAGCTTGCCCGTGTGCTCGATCTCATCGAGAAGAACAACAGCCGACAGCTCTTCCCTCGAAGCACTCGAGGATTCTTCTCTTCTTGGTTCGTCTTTATCTGGGGACTCAAGACTTATATTCTTGTGGCTTTCGTGCTTCTGGGCGCTGCCAAGCTGGGCAAGCGGTACTACCGACACCGTCGAACTGCTGCTACTCCTACTCTTGGAAAATGGGAGTAGAGTGCTACGATAGACTATACGGACGATGACGATTGAGTGATGTATTGCAAATAACTTATCCACTATTTTTATTCTCTAGGTGTAGCTACAAGTAGGGCACACGTTGCGTGCAAGGCGTGTGAGGTGAGTGGATCTGACAGTTCCAACCTGCAATTGATTCAACAGCACCATGTACCAGGTCCAGGACATCACCGGGTAAACGCCTACCTAACCCGTACGCACCTGTCATCTCGACATCCTTGTTTTACACAAAGGACGAAGCGCGCTGAACGGATATGTATGAATGTCGGGAACGGCTACCCGAAGGCCTATTTGGTGGGGGTCAAGCTCGGTATGCACTTAGCGGATGTACACCAAATCACAGTGTTTCTTTTGCATCGGTGAGGAGAGAGAGGCTGTCTCTTAATACAGTACAGTACTGTACAGGGTATTTCGTGTCTTTACTCCACAACGATTGTAACGATGCAAGCCAGGTTCATCCATCCCGGAAGCGAGTGTTGCAACCTTTAGCGTGATGGTGTAAAGGGTACTTGGACCAACTACATACTACTTGTAGCTAGAGACGGTAGCTCCTTCCGATCAGGTAACGTTCAAAAGTCGACTTATTTACCCCACCATGTCTTTCTTTCTCTCTTCCTCACCGCGTCGCGGTGACATGAAGCAAACTCAACTTGTTCGTATAGTCTGGTCGTCTTTCGTTAGACTCTGATACGGGGGTTTAGATTGCACATCACTGAGTTCTCTGTCAATAGGGGAAAATATAAGCGCCAAAGAGAGTAGCAAAGCAGGTTCCCTCTGGGCACGACCGAATGGCGTTATATAGCGTACTTCTAGATCCATACGACGAACAATGCACCCCACCTGTAGCTATACATGGCCCACCCTACGACACCACCTCCCCCGCATTATATGTGCCTCCGCGTAAGGTTCGACTCGGATTTGTACCTGGCCATTTTCCTTAGTCATTTGCCTTATCTGCAGTCCACGGCTATTGACACATATAACTAACTGTGGGGAACGACGTCCGATAGAAAGACGACTATACACCTACAACTAACGACATGGGTGGAATCAGAATTGCAATTGGTGAGTATGACACTATTGGTGTGGCTAGGAACAGGATCAATGAAAGGAATCACTCGCTACGACGCAACTAACACCCAGATCGAGGTGGAACATTCACGGATGTCTACGCTCATTGTCCAGACCAAGAGATTGTACTCAAGCTGCTCTCTGTGGACCCAGCAAACTACGAGGATGCTCCTACTGAGGGAATTCGACGTATCCTCGAAAAAGCCACGGGAAAGAAGATCCCCAAGGGTGAGCCCATTGATCTGAGTGAGGTTGAGAGTGTTCGAATGGGAACCACTGTGGCTACCAACGCTCTGCTGGAACGAAAAGGTGACCGAGTGGCATTTCTCGTTACCAAGGGCTTTGGCGACATCCTTACCATTGGTCAGCAGGCTCGGCCCAACATCTTCGATCTGTCCGTCAAAAAGCTCAAGAAGCTGTACGAGGTCGTCTACGAGGTGGATGAGAGAGTTGTGCCTGACACTGCGGGTGAGGTGACGGGAGCTACCGGAGAGAAGTACCATGTCTCACAGGTTCCCGACAAGGCTGCTGTGGTTGCTGAGCTCGAGAAGATCAAGGCTTCGGGCATCGAATCACTTGCTATCGCTTTCATGCATGGTTACTCCTTCACAGAACACGAGGAGACAGTTGCCAAGTGGGCTCGTGATCTCGGATTCGAGGTTTCTGTGTCGCACGAGCTGCAGCCTCAGATTAAGCTGGTCTCGCGAGCCAACTCTGCCACCGCGTCTGCCTACCTGTCTCCCACTACACGACGATATATCACTCAGTTTGGAAAGGGCTTCAAGGGTGGCCTGGACGAGGTTGGAAGAAAGCTTCTGTTCATGCAGAGTGACGGTGGTCTCACACACTGGAACCAGTTTTCAGGTCTGAAGGCCATTCTGTCTGGCCCTGCTGGAGGTGTTGTTGGGTTCAGTCGAACTGCATATGATGACTCTCAAAAGCCCAACCCTAAGCCTGTTCTCGGCTTCGACATGGGAGGAACCTCCACCGATGTTTCCAGATACGCTGGCACTCTTCCTCACATCTTCGAAACCACTACTGCCCAGGTAACCATCCAGTCTCCTCAGTTAGATATCTCCACTGTGGCTGCTGGAGGTGGATCCATTCTCTTCTGGCGAAATGGTCTCTTCACGGTCGGACCTGAGAGTGCTTCAGCACATCCTGGACCAGCCTGTTACAGAAAGGGAGGCCCGCTGACTGTCACCGACGCTAACCTGTTCCTTGGTCGACTCGTTGTTTCTCAGTTTCCTAACATTTTCGGACCTAACGAGAACGAGCCTCTGGACTCTGAGATCGTCAAGCAGAAGTTCCAGGAGCTCACAGATGAGATCAACAAGGATCAGGGTTCCGACCTGACCCCCCACAACGTTGCTCTTGGCTTCCTGCAGGTGGCAAACGAGACCATGTGCCGACCTATTCGATCTCTCACTGAGGGCAAGGGCTACATCACCTCTGGCCATGATCTGTGCTCTTTTGGCGGAGCTGGAGGCCAGCATGCTTGTGATGTTGCCCAGTCTCTTGGAATCTCGCGAGTCGTAATTCCCAAGTATTCTTCCATTCTCTCTGCTTACGGAATGGCTCTTGCTGACGTTGTCGTGGACACCCAGCAGCCCGCTGATGCCATTCTGGGCGAGGCAGCTCTCGGTGAACTCAAGGAGAGACTCACCGTTCTCGCCAAAGAAGCCACTGCCACGCTTGTGAGCCAGGGTTTCACTGAGGGAGATGTGGAGTGTGAGAAATATCTCAACTTGCGATACAAGGGCAGCGAGTCTCTCATGATGGTGTCTCAACAGGGCGAGGGAGATTACGCCTCTTTCTCCAAGCAGTTCACTGAACTTCACAAGCAGGAGTTTGGCTTTACGCTCGATCGAGACATTCTTGTGGCCGATGTGCGGGTCCGTGCTGTTGGCAAGACTGGTTACGACCCCGAACATCCCATCCAGGAGCTCACGAAGGCTAAGACGGACGGAGTGACAACTCCCCACACCACCACAACCCAAAAGGTATACTTTGATGAGTCCTGGCACGACTGCAGCGTGTTCAAGATTGCCGAGCTTCAGACTGGCGATCAGATTGCTGGCCCTGCCCTCATCATTGACGCGACCCAGACTCTGGTGGTTGCATCTAACGGCAAGGCCACCGTTCTGGACAACCATGTTATCATTGAGCTTGATGAGACCGTCAAGGAGCTCGACTCTGGCGACCACATCGATCTTGTTGAGCTGTCAATCTTTTCTCACCGATTCATGTCCATTGCCGAACAGATGGGCCAGACTCTGCAGAAGACTGCCATCTCCACCAACATCAAAGAGCGACTGGACTTCTCGTGTGCTCTTTTCGACCAAGATGGTGATCTCGTTGCTAACGCTCCCCATATCCCTGTCCACCTGGGTTCCATGAGCTCTGCTGTGCGATACCAGGTTGAGCACTGGAAGGGTGATCTCCACGAAGGCGATGTTCTGGTCTGCAACCACCCTGCATACGGAGGAAGTCATCTTCCCGACATTACAGTCGTGACCCCAGTGTTCGACGAAACTGGAAAGGTTGCCTTTTTCTGTGCTTCCCGTGGCCACCACTCTGACATTGGAGGTATCTCCGCTGGCTCCATGCCCCCGTTTTCGAAGGAGCTGTGGGAAGAGGGTGCCACCATTCAGGCTTTCAAGGTCGTTTCCAAGGGCAAGTATGATGAAGCTGGTATGGTCCGTCTGCTCTTCGATGAGCCTTCGAAGTTTCCTGGCTGCGAGGGTTCCCGATCTCTTCAGGATTCTCTCAGTGATCTTCAGGCTCAGATCGCTGCCAACAACAAGGGTATCCGTCTGATTGAGGCCCTCATTGACGATTTCGGACTCAACGTGGTCCAGAAGTACATGAAGGCAATTCAGCAGAATGCCGAGGAGGCTGTTCGAAAGCTTCTTATCAATGCCCGAGAGAAGCGAGAGACCACCGTTTTCACTGCCCGTGACCAGCTTGATGAGGGCACTCCCATCGTTCTTACCATCACAATTGCTGACGACGGATCTGCCAAGTTCGACTTTACCGGAACTGGCCCTCAGGTGTATGGTAATCTCAACGCACCCAAGAGTGTCACCTACAGTGCCATTCTGTACGTTCTCCGATCTCTTATCGATGCAGACATTCCTCTCAACGGAGGATGTCTCAAGCCCATTGAGATTGTTATCCCCAGCAACACTGTCCTAGCACCTTCTGCCGATGCCGCCACTGTCGGAGGTAACGTGGAAACTTCCCAGCGAGTCACTGACGTCGTCCTGAAGGCCTTTGAGGCCATGGGAGCTTCCCAGGGAACCTGTAACAATCTGACCTTTGGTATCTCTCCTCAGATGCTCAAGGATAAGGAGTGCACTGCCACCGAAACCTTTGGATATTACGAAACCATTGCAGGAGGAGCAGGCGCAGGACCCACCTGGAATGGCCAGAGTGGTGTTCAGGTTCACATGACCAACACACGGTCCACAGACCCCGAGATCTTCGAGAAGCGATATCCTGCTATCCTGCGTGAGTTCAGTGTGCGACGTGGAAGTGGAGGTGCTGGAGAGTTCACCGGAGGATGCGGTGTCATTCGTGATATACAGTTCACTCAGCCCGTCCAGTGCAGTATTCTGTCTGAGAGACGATCTTCGGCACCTTATGGAATGAAGGGCGGAGAGTCTGGTAAGTCTGGTGTGAACCTGTGGATTCGAAAGAACGGCAACACCGTCACCCTGGGAGGTAAAAACACTGTCCGAATGTCTCCTGGAGAGCGAATCATTATCCAGACCCCCGGTGGAGGTGGATATGGCCATGCCAAGGAGGACAAGTCTTCTAACGCTGAGGAAGCCAAGGCTCCTGAGACTCACTCATTTATCCCTCGAGCTTCAGGATCTATCCATGAGCGTGCCGCTGCTCAGGGAGCTCTTTAATAGACATTGTAGAGTAAGTCAAGATATGAAGACTCGATATCACCAGTGTACGGATAATCCTTATGGAGCTGTAGAGATGAGATCAGTACAAACCAAGTTACACCACAGAGCGTTAGATTCGGTTTCACGCCTTTGATACTGTATTACGTGAGGGAACAGTTTTGGCAACATTACCTGCCATCGATTTTTGTCCTCAAATAATCAAGTAAAATAGTTAGACTTACTTAGAGTTGTGAATGCTGACCGCCGTGACGCGTTGTCGCGATCTCAATGAAACTCTGTTCCCATTCAGGAGCATCAACCACCACACTACGCCATACCAAGACAGCCATGTCCCACGAGATATTGCTTGTTTTAGCAGGCAACATTTCCCCGCTGGTGACATCATCCGTGGTGGACGGATTGGAGAAATCCTGGCACAGGGCTCTTCATACGGCTGAGCGACAGTTACTCAACCAGTTCGCTGACTGTGGGAGACTCTTTGCGTCCATTGATGAACGAGTCAAGGCAACGACATATGCGACTTCAGCACTATCAAGACGAGAATCTGGTATTTCAGTTGCATTTACACCATGCTGCCAGGCAGTCGTGGAGGTTCTGGAACGGCGAGTGGTGAGACAGTACTTGACCGAGCTAGCTGATCTGGAGAAGAGACTGCTAGGAGGAGATGTGAACTACACAAGCACTGGAGGAGCAGCAGAGACGATACCGCTGTCTCAGATTCAGCTCAAAATCACATCACCATGGACCAGACGACTAGAATACACGCACGAGCTATTGGACTTCTTCTACTTCTCGAACCTCTCAGAGGAAGATCGTAGAGCGGTAGATCCTAACGACCCCTCCACTTTCCCGTTTGTTTCGGGATCAACAATTTACGACAGACTTCTATCAGACGTTCAGGTGGGCTACCCTGACCTGCAAAACCTCGTTCAAGAGTGCATTGTCGCGTTGGAGAAATGCTGGCTAAGGCAGTTTAGCCGCTGGCTTCTATACGGAAAGCTGCCGTCATCCTTTTCGGCAGCTCATGACTTCATGGTGCTTCCCGTTGCTGATCTGGACCGGGATGAAGTAACAGCCGAGTACGAGATTGTCAAGGGCAGCTTTCTACATCCCATCTCGGAGCAGTCTACAAACGATGCCTTGTCGGTCGGTATGCTTATTGCTCAAGCAAGCAGCAACAACGATACCGACATGCTGAAATCAGTCGGAAAGCTAGCCAAAAGTATCAGTGAGCACTCCGAAAAGACTATGGCCTTCCCCATGAAGACCCTGGCCATCGAAGAGCTGATCAGATACACAAAGAAACAGGTCTACTCCAACCTCCTTGACTCTATTCTGCCTACCGCACAGGTTCAAAAGCTGCTCACACTATTCAGAGGTGTCTATCTTCTGGGCGATGGTGAGTTCAGCATGGTGTTTTTGGATGCGCTGGACAAGAAGAAGAACGGAAGTCTTGCATTCTCTGCTGCTCTAAACTATCTCATTGATGAAAAACATAACGAGTCTCTCGCGTCAGTCCCGAAGTACTTGTCTTACAAGAAGTCCACATCATACACATCTGCATTCTCTGATTTCGTAACAGGATATCATCACAAGTTGAGGTACAGACTGAGATGGCCAGTCACTATCATTGTATCACCATCTGTAATGCCTTCCTTGAGTGCAATCTTTGACATGCTCTTGGCGATACGAAAGACCATCTTACAGCTGAATGACCTCTGGAGACAACGAAGAGTGCACTACTCGAGGTCAAGGTCTTCGGATTTCATTCTGTGGGAGTCACTCGCCTTCGTGTACTACTTTCTGGAATCATACTGGGCCCACATTCAAGCTGACCTCATTGATCTGCGATTTGAGAAGCTCGTGAATGTGGCCCAAGGTCAGGTCAAGGACAACCACGACTCCGATATTCTTGCTGACATTTCTGCTGAGTTGGAGTCGTTTGCATATGGACTCTACGACCTTCTCAACCTGAACAACAGAGACATTATAAACACCCTTGGCCAGTTTCTCATTGCCTGCACTCAAATCTACGCTGAAGTGTCCCGTACATTCAAGGATCAGGAGGACATCAGCATAGACACAGACAAGCTCAGCCATGTCAAGGTGCTGGCCCTTCGGCTCTTGTCCATGTTTTCCGAGGTCCAACAGGAGCGTCTTGCTAGAGGCGATGCTGCTGCGGGTGTCGACGAGCTTTTGGTCAAGTTTTCCGACTATAGATGACACAATACTTCTCACAGCTATCATATATTTATTCAAGTTTATCATTCACGTTACAGTCATATATATTTATAAATAGGTCATATCTAAAATGCGAGTCTACTCCTCCATATCATCGTCACCGTTCTCCTCCTGAGGGTCTCCCACTGCTTCTCGAATCTGTTTGATGACGTCCAGAATAGCAGTGGTGGCAGGAGAGTCTGGGTACTCCTCCACAAAGCTTTCACCATGATCACACGATTTTCCGATTCGGGGGTCCAGGGGGACGCTACCCAGGAATGGGATCTTGAACTCCTCAGCCAGAGCCTTTCCTCCTCCAGTAGTGGGGGCAAAAATGAAGCTCTCTCCCTTACAGTTAGGGCACACGAACCCAGACATGTTCTCGACCAGTCCGATGATCTTGATACCAGACTTTCGGCAGAAGTCAAGCTCCTTTCGAACGTCCAGCAATGCTACCTCCTGGGGAGTGGTAATGACGACAGCTCCGTCCACACCTGACTCCTTCAGGTATTGAGTGACCGAAAGATGCTCATCAGATGTTCCAGGAGGGGTATCAACCACAAGATAGTCGAGGTTTCCCCAGTCAACGTCCTTCAGAAACTGCTTGATGAGGCCGTTCTTTTTGGCTCCTCTCCAAATGATAGCGTCGTCCTGGTTGGGCAGCATGAATCCCACACTCATCATACCGAGGTTGTCCGACACATAGATGGGCGACCAGCCCGATAGCGAGGTATGGATCTGTTCACCCTCACTTCCCATCATCTTGGGTAGCGAAGGACCGCAAATATCAATATCCATGAGTCCCACTTCTCTGTCCAGGTCTGAGGCAAAGCCCCAGCCTAAGAGCGAAGAGAACGTACTCTTTCCAACTCCACCCTTTCCTGAAAGCACCAGGATCTTATGCTTCACTCCCTTCATTCGGTCCTTGATGAGCGGAAGATCGGGATCAGGTCCCTTGGGTGCAGAGGAACAGATCTCCTGGTTCGGGCATCCTTGACAAGCGTCTGCCTTTCCAGCCTCTTCAGACTCAGTTCCTGGACAGTGCTCAGGCTCCGGAGCCTTCAAATCCGTTCGGTTATTGCCCTCGTCTGTTTTGTTTGCCACGGGGTCAACTAGCGATGGCATGCTCTTGATGTATTTGTTGTCTGAAGTGTTCAAGCGAAAGATATGTACAGCTCGCTTACTTTCACATACCCAATATCACTTGATCATGCTGGAACTCTATTAGCAATGGTTTTCAGCACCTCACTGAAGGTTTGAATGTTAAGGTTTAGGACTTATCGTCGTTGTGCCTTTGTTCCACAAGTCGTGACAGCCGGGTAAAAGAGTAGAAGTGAGAGGCGAATCATGACTATGTATTTAGCTGTAGAGATTTGCTCAGTACTATTACACACTCGTTTGCTCGCGTTGACCCTCTCAGTCGTCTATGGTGGCGAGTTGGGCTTGTATTAAGGTTATGGTTCAGATCACATGAGTAATCTAATCAC
Organism: Yarrowia galli; assembly: GCA_900519055.1. Taxonomy (NCBI): domain Eukaryota; kingdom Fungi; phylum Ascomycota; class Dipodascomycetes; order Dipodascales; genus Yarrowia; species Yarrowia galli. Next base: position 4,038,743 of record ULGS01000005.1, read on the forward strand.
CAACGCGCCTCCCAAATCTACAGCGTGATCTTCTAGAAGGGTCCAAACACAACACAGCAAAAGACATCTAAAAGGCAAGGGTCTCATCTTTTTTGCATAACACACATCTCTACACGCCCACCATGTGCAAACATATCACTAACGCCCAAGTCGCCATCAGAACACAATGCTGTCGCAAGTGGTACGACTGTCCTCAGTGTGAGTATGGATGGAGGAAGGATCAACCAGGGGATCCCTAGGAGTCAGGGGAGAGCTGGCGAATCATGCGCCCTGGATGACGGGACTTCGAGATCTTTGTAGCGAACGAAAGCACCAGCACCCAGTCAATCGACGCAGTCAAATATTTACGCATACTAACACAGGCCACGAGGAAGCTGAAGACCACCCGCTTCGAAAGACGACGGAGATGACCTTTGCTTGCAAGAAGTGCAGAAAGGCGTTTCGAAAAGACCTCACAGACTTCGACGAGGCCGACAGTTTCTGCCCTTACTGCGACAACAACTTTATGATCCCAGCAGAGACCCCAGAAACTAAGCAGCTGGACGCCATTGCTGAAGGCACACACGAGATCCGACTGCCAGGTAGCGGTGAGAAGATTCTCGACTCCCGGATGATGAGAAAGGAGGACATCCCCCAGGATCTGTGGGATGAGCTCGACAACATCTAAGACTGAGATTGAGGTTGAGGGCATACACGTTATATTGGGCGAAGAAGACAGCCTAAGATCGTGTTTGTCATCGTTGAACGGACATGGCATTATGTACAGATATGGGGGTTAACTTAATGAATATACAGGGCATTGAAAGGAAGTGAGTTGGGCAGCGTTGGATCGGAGGCAATGTCGCATACGGTAATATGGTGGGCATGGAGCGTAGCCTGGTACAAGCAGAAGTGTAGTAGTAGATTTCAGTAAGCAGTATAGCGAATACTCCCTACATCCTCGTGCCAAATACCAACGCCATACCGGTATTACCTAAAACGGCATCTCTAACAGATCATAATCTGTCACTCCCTTAGCAAAGTTGTCTAGTTGGGAACGCTATTGATCGCCCTGTTTTAGTCCCCTCAGACCCAAACCAAAAGCTCGAGGGCTTACGTCGTGCACCTTAACGAAGGGGCAGGAAACTTCACGTGCCATAACGATGAGAGCAGACATCAGACCAGGCTTTGAAAGGGATCAAAAGTAGAATGGTATTCATCGACGCGAACGAAATGTTATAACTCGTTATATTCCCATCAGCTGAGGAAGTTATATTGCCCTCAAACGTCACCAGCCTCTTCTTTCCCACACATGCCCATTTTTTGGGCTCCCAGTAATTAGTGTACCAACCGACACGCGCGACGAAACCCTATCCTCACCGACAAGCAACTTTTCTGCGTAGAAACGTGGACTTCGCGCGACTTGCAACATACATCAACAATGTCTGTACCAACACCCATAGACTTGGATAAGTCCAATCCCGGAGTGAGTACCATTGCAGAGAGATTGCTCTTTGATCCCCCACACACCTCATCGCTTACTAACACACAGTCTTCCATGGTTTCCACCGTGACGACCCCAAACAGAGACACGCCTCCAGTCCAGCTGTCGACAGAGGATCTGCTCAACATTCGATCGGGCTATCTGCTTGCCGACAAGGGTCTCGGCAAGCCCAAGCAGAAGTCCATTCCCGAGCTCGTCAAGAAAATCAAACATCTCTATGGACTGAGCGACGTGTTTGAGTACTTTCTCAAGTCCAAGGGAGAGACCGACCCCAACTACAGAAAGGCCATGGAGCAGGCGAAGGAGGAGCTCGGCCTCAACAAGACCGCCGAGAAGCCTACCGGTGGCGCCCGACACAGAAAGACCGAGAAGGAGGAGGACGCCGAGCTGATGCAGGGCGAGGAGGAAGCCGAGAACTCGGTTGAAACCGTCTTTGAAACCTCGCCTGGCTACGTTCAGGGAACTCTCCGAGAGTACCAGGTCCAGGGTCTCAACTGGATGGTTTCTCTTTACGAGCATGGTCTTTCTGGTATTTTGGCCGATGAGATGGGTCTGGGTAAAACTCTGCAGACCATCTCTTTTCTCGGATACCTTCGATACTTCCGTGGAATCCCTGGTCCCCATCTTGTCTGTGTTCCCAAGTCCACTCTTGATAACTGGGCCCGAGAGTTTGCCAAATGGACTCCCGAGGTCAACGTGCTTGTGCTCCAAGGAGATAAAGATAGCCGAGCCCAGCTCATTCAGGATCGTCTTCTGTCCTGCGATTTCGACGTGTGCATTACCTCTTACGAGATGGTTCTCCGAGAGAAGGGATACCTGCGACGATTTGCTTGGCAATACATCGTCATTGATGAGGCCCACCGAATCAAGAACGAGGAGTCTTCTTTGTCACAGATCATCCGTCTGTTCCACACTGAAAACCGACTTTTGATTACCGGTACACCTCTGCAAAACAACCTGCACGAGTTGTGGGCTCTTCTCAACTACATTCTCCCCGATGTGTTCCAGGACGCAGCAGCCTTCGACGCTTGGTTCGGTGAGGACCAGAGTGGTGACCAGGATGCAGCAGTAAACCAGCTGCATAAGATTCTGCGTCCGTTCCTCCTCCGACGAGTTAAGGCTGATGTCGAGAAGTCTCTTCTGCCCAAGAAGGAGATCAACCTCTACGTTGGCATGTCCGATATGCAGGTCAGATGGTACCAGAAGATTCTCGAGAAGGACATTGACGCCGTCAACGGTCAGATCGGCAAGCGTGAGGGAAAGACTCGACTTCTCAACATTGTGATGCAGCTGCGAAAGTGCTGTAATCATCCTTACCTGTTCGAGGGTGCCGAGCCTGGACCCCCTTACACAACCGACGAGCATCTCGTTTACAACGCCGGAAAGATGGTGATCCTCGACAAGCTGCTAAAGCGAATTCAGGAGCAGGGATCCCGTGTTCTGATTTTCTCCCAGATGAGTCGTGTTCTTGATATCCTTGAAGATTACTGTCTTTTCCGAGGCTACAAGTACTGCCGAATCGATGGACAGACCGCACACGAGGACCGAATCAACGCCATCGACGCCTACAACAAGGAGGGATCCGAGAAGTTTGTTTTCCTGCTGACCACTCGAGCTGGTGGTCTGGGTATTAACCTGACCACGGCCGACCAGGTTGTTCTGTACGATTCCGATTGGAACCCCCAGGCCGATCTCCAGGCGATGGATCGAGCCCATCGAATTGGCCAGACCAAGCAGGTGTACGTCTACCGATTCATTACCGAGAACGCCGTTGAGGAGAAGGTTATTGAGCGAGCGACACAGAAGCTGCGTCTCGACAAGCTGGTTATCCAGCAGGGCCGATCCCAGTCCAAGGTTAACAACAACGCTCAGAACAAGGACGATCTGCTCAACATGATTCAGTTCGGAGCCGAGAAAGTGTTCAACCGAGGAAAGGGCGAGGAGCAGGAGGAGACTGATCTTGACATTGACGACATTCTGAAGCGTGGCCAACAGAAGACCATGGAGCTCAACTCTCGATACGACTCCCTTGGTCTCGATGACCTGCAGAAGTTCACCTCAGACTCTGCCTACGAGTGGAACGGTGAGGATTTCAAGAAAAAGGACACTAGCAAGACCAACAAGCCTTTTGTGTGGATCGCGCCCAACAAGCGTGAGCGAAAGGAGAACTACTCCATCGACTCCTACTATCGAGAAATGCTCAACCAGAGTGCTGCTGCTAGCAAGAACGCTGCCCCCAAGGCCCCCAAGGCCCCCAAGCAGCTGAACATCCAAGATCACCAGTTTTACCCCCAGCGACTCATCGATATTCAAGAGAAGGAAACTTCTTACTACCGAAAGCAGATTGGTTACAAGGTGCCTCTTCCCGATGGACCTGAGGAAGAGCTTGAGATGCGAGAGAGTGAGCGGGATCTCGAGCAGCAGGAGATTGACAACGCCGAGCCTCTCACTGAGGAGGAAGAGGAGGAGAAGGTTGAGCTGTCCACCAAGGGTTTCTCCAACTGGAACCGACGAGATTTCACAAGCTTCATCCAGGCTTCGGCGCGTCATGGTAGAAGCAACTATGCTGCCATTGCAACTGAGTTCGAGGACAAGACCCAGGCCGACATCAAGAAGTACGCTGGCGTTTTCTGGCAACGATACACTGAGATCAACGGATTCGACAGATACATCCAGCAAATTGAGGCTGGTGAGGACAAGGCTAAGAAGCAGAACCACCAGAACACTCTTCTGACTCGAAAGGTCGAGGGCTACGAGGCTCCTCTGCAGCAGATGGCCATTGCCTACCCTGCTGGACAGAAGAAGATCTACTCTGAGGACGAGGATCGATACATTCTTGTTCAGCTCTACAGATACGGTCTTGAGACTGAGGGTGTCTACGAGATGATTCGAGACGCCATTCGAGCATCACCCGTTTTCCGATTCGACTGGTTCTTTCTGTCGAGGACTCCTGCAGAGCTTGCCCGACGAGGCCAGACTCTGCTTTCTTACGTTGGCAAGGAGTACGACGGTGCTGGTGAGAAGCGCAAGTCTTCCTCCACTCCCGATGTTGAGACTCCCAAAAAGTCTGCCAAGAAGAAGAAGGCGTAAGTCATGTAACAGGTATTATATATGTATGAATGTATTTAAATTAGAATAGTTGATGGTGGGTGTGTAGGTGCTGGTGTTTTTTTGGTTGCTATCATTCATCATACCAGTGGCTACTCTATTTGAGTTGTTGTTAATACTGACTTCGTGGAGGTGCAACTCATCTGTGCTGCCCCAGTGTTAAACTCAATGGATGAAGGTGGTGTGACCATATGGCAAGTGGCTTTCTTGAGTATATCCACCAGAGAGAGAAACCAAGTGAATTGCTACGACTATTTGCTCAGTAATGATGTTGATGGAGCAGTACAAGTGGGCTATACTACTTACGACGACAGATCAGATGATGTGTTGTATTACTTGATTAGTTGCTATGTATGTGACACACAGGTCGAACACGAGTTGTCTTGCGATTGTGGAGCCTCAGAACGCTTAAGGCTTCTTGAGGAGGGTCTCGATGGTGGACTCGAGGCCAGCGGGGGTCTTGAGAGAGGCGTATCGGTCAACGACGTTTCCGTGCTTGTCAATCAGGAACTTCTCAAAATTCCACTTGATGCCTCGGAAGCCGAGCAGACCGGCCTTCTGCTCCTTGAGGTAGACGTAGACGGGGTCGGCATCGTTACCGTTGACGTTGATCTTCTTGAGAACGGGGAAGGTGACACCGTAGTTGAGCTGGCAGAAAGAAGAGATCTCATCAGCAGATCCGGGCTCCTGGCCACCAAACTGGTTGCAAGGGAAGCCGATGATGGTGAATCCCTGATCCTTGTACTTCTGGTAGACCTCCTCGAGGCCCTTGTACTGGGGAGTGAAGCCACACTTGGAGGCGACGTTCACAATGAGAACGACCTTGCCCTCAAGCTGCTTGAAGGGGAAGGGCTCTCCGTTCTTGTCAAGGGGAGCGAGGTCGTAGAAGGCGGTGTTGGTTTTCTCGGACATTGTGTGAGTGAGGCGAAGGCGATTGAAAGAAAGGCCGGGTTGTTTGGGGTGGAATTGAAGAGCACTAACGGTTCTCTTTATAGATGCGGCTGGTGATACAGTGTTAAGGGCCCGCCACGAAATAGGCTTCACAACTGTAAGCATTGGGAGAGAGGTCGACAGTCTAAATGCGCAGAGGAAGGGGTTGAAGGGTCAACTGGTCCTCCCAAAACGCCCTTCATCGGTTCCACTTGCCTGCAGACCTCGTATTATTAATTAATACGAGCTGGAATAACGGCATCGTGCAGATTCCCCGAACCGAGAGCTGCGGGTCGCGATCTTTCTGCAGATTTAGTCGGCGATAATGGCTTAACTGCGGGGCCTAGACCTCTCTATCTCCTGGCGACTAGGAGCATTTGTAATCTCTAGACAAAGCAAAAATAGAGACCCTCTCGTGACCGCCCACATAGCCCATTGCTGAGAATATGAACACAGCAATATGTATCTGAGACCTACACAGACGTTTCCCATGATTCTTACTTAGTAAATAACATAAGTACTGGAGAAGTAGCGACGACATTTTATACACGGAAGCACGTGCTATGAACTCGTGCCTTGCAGTTCTCCGAAATCGCCGACGTCTCAACAGGAACCGAAATTAAGCAGCATGCAATCCAAACGCCGTAACGCCATAAAGGGAGGTCTATAAATAACCGGTGGTACAAGAAGAATGCAAGTAAAATGGTCGACAATAGCGATGTTTGTCTTAGAAGCGTCCTCTCACTGGTGCTCGGTGATAGCCCAGGGTTGCTTTCGTGAGGCATGACTACGGGAATGGATCCTAAGGACGCGGGCTTAAATATCACAGCTTTACGGAGAGAGTTGAACCAAAGCTCGCACAACTTGTCGTTCCACTGAGTAGAGGAGCTGTTAATGTCATTCGCGTTGATCTGGTCTTTACTCGAATAGCTATTATCCATGGTTCTTAATATTAGATCACTTCATACAATCATTATCATCTTCTTAAATACATTAACCAAAGCCGCTTGAATCACGAACACGTGACCTGAAACCTGTAACTCCCTTGGTTATCCGAAGGTCGTTCCTGGCTTGCATGATGAAGATATGCAAAATAATTCATGCCCTGGAACGACTGGAAACTTATAGTACAGACAGTCTTTTACTTCGCCATGGGTTCGCTGAGAAGATGACCCATACGTTCGATCTTGGTTCGAAGGTAGCCGTCAACCTCGTCACTGTGAATGCCCTTAGACTTATCCTTCCAAGCAAGAGGAACCATAGGCACACGCTCGACCACGGTTACCTCCTTGTTAGGTCCCTCGACAGCGGCGATTTTGTCAGGGTTATTGGTGAGCAGCTGGATCTTTGTCTGGTCCAAATCCTGCAAAATGGCCGTGGCCAGGCCAAAATCTCGACCATCGGCAGGGTGCTTCAGCATCAGGTTAGCCTGAACAGTGTCAGCACCAAGATCCTGTAAGTTGTATGCCTTGAGCTTCTCTCCGAGGCCGATTCCTCGTCCCTCCTGTCTCAGGTAGACGATGACTCCGGAGTTTTTGTTTCCCATGAGCCGTGCAGCCTCATCAAGCTGTTCTCCACAGTCACACCGGGCAGACCAGGCAGTCTCGCCAGTGTAGCACTCGGAGTGGATCCGCACCAAGGTTGTGGGCTCTGGTGCCTCGGAAGAAGGCTCTGGAGTTCGAGTGGATGGCACTCCCTCTTTCGAGGACTGTCTTCCGGGGAAGAGTCGGCCTGTGTAAGCTCCTCGGGTCATTCTGTCCATCTCAGTCTCGCCTTCCCGTGGCCGATCCAGGGACTTTGATCTGATGTGGTTTCCGAAAACAATAGCGAGGTGCTCTTTCTTGTCAACGTTGTTGGTGTACAGATGCAGGAAGATCTCGGTTCCGTTGGTGGTGGGGATTCGAGCTCGCACGAGACACTCGACTTCTGGGAGTGTTGAGGAGAGCTTGAGTGCCGGGGCTCCAGACTCCTCCTCTGTGACGGGGATGGCGACGGGGGTTCCGACCTGCGACTCCGTTGGCGTGAAGGTAGGCGAGACGAGGTCGATCTGCGACACTTGTTCGGTGGGTTCGGGAATGTCGATAGGCTTACTCATGATGTGCTGGTAGGTGATATATGCTTGAGTGTTGTTACTCTGTGGACTTGAGCTGTTCTGTTTCTGATTTTGGTTGATTTTGGGGGGTTTCGAAATGCCGTTTGTCTTCCGAAGTGTGGAGTATAGTCCGAGACGGTGGCTTGGCGGGAAGTTGCGAGTCAAGTGATTTGGGGTTTGGGAGGTGTGTATCACGATCTGGTGCTGGATTCTGGAAGATTTTGGTGGTGTCAGCAGTGCTATGCCTCGTTTGCTGTCCTCGGGTGCTTTGCGGTGGAGTTGAGTAGGTTGCAACGTCTGATCCTGCGGAATCTGGGGTTGGATTAGGTGATATGGGAAAGCGCGGTTATGGTTATTTTTCAGATGCTGCTGTGTTGGGACAATAGCTCTTGGTGGGGGGTTCTTTTCAGGTGTGCCGCCGTTAGTCAACGCTGATTTGGGATGAGACAATAAGTGCGATTCGACGATATAAAAACAGAGCAAAGGTTGGTGTTCTTGAGTAGTATATACGATAGCCCGAGGAACTGTGCCCATACGTCTTACTCATGGCTTTAGTCAGTATTTGGTCAGTTGAGTTTATCACGCCATTAGATGAATGTTCGAGAAGACCTTACAGCTAAGCGGCGGCAGAATGGGTCAATTAGTCACCTCTGACAACCTTTACTGCTGTGGAGTATTACTAAACATGTGGCGAATTTGTAAGCAGCCGAGGTACGCCATGTACAGCAGACGCTGGCCACCTGCAAGAAGAGAGGGGCTGACTGGTGCGTAAGAGAAAGCCACTCCGAATCACATACTTGTATATCGTTGTTCATGCTCTTCTACAAAAACTTGCCTTCACATGACTCTGAGCCGAATGTCTTTGTGTAGAAAAAGCGTGAAAGCCCAATGATGAACTGCATGTCCCCCACAAGCGATATCGGAGCTGTCGGAAACGAGCTTCAGTAAACTGATACGACGGTGATAGCGCACGTCTTAAAGGTGGAGACGCAATAGCAGAGGTGTTCGACCCATCTGGATAATCTATCGACTGCCCTGATAAGGTATCCAAACAGTTGATCCCTGTCTTCTTTTCCTTGTTCTCAAAGGCTGTCCTCCACCTCTCGAGTCCTTGAACGAAACCTTGAGTGCACCACTCACCCACCTTTTTCCCTAGTTATTCACTTATTGAGACAACGGTCGCTTTATATTTCCACGGCCCGGCTATGATCGGTAAGCCACCACCACTGCACCTGGTCCGGGTAACTGGAAGCCAAAATCCAGAACTTGGGAATCTGATGTCAGTTTGGTCATGGGCATTTGCTCCGGGTAACACTGCACTGGTTGCCTCTTCTGTTGCGTCTATTCCGAGGATCATTGACGGTTTTAACGCTGCATAAGTTGGGAACGTTAAGAGGGGAACCCCTGATCCATGCATCGCGATCTAACCGACTATCCCGAAGTGATCAAATTAGTGATCTTTTCTGATGGCCAAGAACACTAGCACTTCTAGGCGATAGGTTGGCATAAAGCCATTTCTATGACTTGCTCATCTCATTCCCCTCGTCGACAGAAAGAGCTTGGAGACGGTGTGTTTCCGAAGATACAGTTGCCGCCGTATCCCCGACACTATCCATTGACTCAGACTCAAACCATGAGGTTAGATGGTTCCGATAGGCCAAACTGGAGCTGTACGAATGCAATTATTACTGTTTATTGATCCTAATATAGAGGTGGCCACCTTGAAACGTGCCGTCCAAACTCCTTGTCCTATAGCTACAAATCATATAGGGTGACTCGTGAACAACCAGGTGGGCAGTGCTGGAAACAAACGTACATTCTTGCAACAACCATTCACTTGGCATCGTGTCAAAACCCCTTTTATGCGGCTCCCCACTCTCCGGGTACACTTGACACTGGAACATGCGCTGGGGTGCTTGAGAGCTGTGAGTGTTTGTTGCTTGCTGCTCGTTTACTCGTTTCTCGCTTCCTCTGAACAAACTGAGACTACGTCGGAACCTTCGACAGAGTCCGTAGATCCTCAAACTGTGCAACAGAGTCTGGCTCTAGATTCGAGTAGACTCCTTTTGCACCTACTAAGAGGAGCAGGAATACTATATGCGACCAAGTGTTGGTATTCGGGCACTGACTGAGCCAGCCCCTTCACAAGAACACACCCCCAATTGTCCCGATGATCAAGATCTTTGATCTGTAGAGGCGGTACAGCAGTATCCAATAAAAACGCTTTCTCACAAAGTTTTGGACCCTAGTACACGCTTCCTGTCGATCTTCCCAGTGTTGATTTATCTGATTAAATATGGACCGCGGAGGTGGCTTCTTCACCTGCTCAAAAAGACAGACCTCCGGATCTCAATTCCGCGGCAGTATCGAACAACACCTTCAAGATCGTGTGCTTTTTGCGATAGAAAACTCGCCAACTACGCCCCTGTCTCCACTAAATGGAATGGTCACCAACAACAGCTGTTGACTCTGCCGAGCCCTGAATTCTGCTGGTCAAATGCCAAGAAGGGGCGCTCAGAGTTTGGTGGTGCTTGTCTCAATACCGCGTCCGGAAAGGGTGCCCCCTTTGTATACCTGCAGAAAATATGGAGGCTCCGGCATACTCTGGTGTGCCACTGATTGGTTCTCTATTTTTTGCCCATTCTCATATCTTGGCCGTCGCGTAATGTGGTATCATACCACGAACAAGTACTGTTGGTTCCGTAAAAGCTGAACCTTGTGCATTTTGTGGGCGTGGTTACTTTAAACGATGGTCTCAGTGTCTCATCCAGGTAGCTAGGCAATTATGACCCACCGCTGTCCGTCTTCTAAGAGGCAGCGGTTGCTTTTTCTCCCCGTTTCCGCGCTTACCGGCCACACTGTAATTTCCTTGTAAATCTCTCCCTGTCTGTCTCGGTCTTTGTCCTTCCTGTTGTCAATCTCATCATTGTGCATGCTACACGAGAAATCAACAGACAACCGCATCTGATAATCATTTCCACGAAGGGAACAACACGCATTCCAGGAGAAAATGGGATGCTCAAGAGCCATACGGTGATGTGAACCAAGAGACTGCGATCTTAATTGTCCCCTTTCAACATGTGCCACGGCCGACTTACGTCCTTACGGCCGACCCGTCAACATCCTGGTTTGTACAGGATGTGGTTACAGGGACCCACAGTCGCTTTTTCACCCCAATGCCTTTCTTTCTCTTTCCTTTCACGTTTATTTAGGCTTTCAATCAATGCATGCAGATGTGAGGCTACACATCCATTTCGGTTCTCTTGATGGGAATCTGTATTCCCCCACAAAACCGGTTATCAGCGAAGATACGCGTCAATTTAGATCTGCAATCAGACTAGACGCCAAACAAGGCCATGAAATACTTTCACTATATAACACTCACTGGGACACGCTCCCCCCTTGGAGACAACCATGTAAGCTCCCCCGTGTACAGCATCCTATGCACGGTACCTTAGCCAAGGCAAGACAGAAGCCTAAAAATACGCCCATGCCTAATAAGGCATACCGACATTCATCTTGGGAAGATCGTTCGTCCTCTTTGTGTTCGGTAGGTATCTACTTAAATACCCAGTCTGCCCCCATCCTAATTTTCCTCTCCTCACATAGCTTTTCGCACATTACACAAATGCTTTTCAAGTCTGTTGTCGTCTCCACCCTGGCCGCCGCTGCTTTGGCCCAGAAGAACACCACCGACGGCGGTGTCACCGGCAAGCTCGGTGATGCTGTTATCATCAACGACAACCCTGTCGGCGACGTTTACGAGGTCGTTTTCGACAAGGAGGGTACCGTCAAGGGAAAGATCACCTTCACTGCTGCCAAGAACGGCACTGGTGTTGATGTTGAGGTCGACCTTGAGGGCAAGTTCGCCGGTGTCGAGGGCCCTTACGCCTACCACATCCACGCCGCCCCCGTTCCCGCTAACGGCTCTTGTGCCGCCACCCTGGCCCATCTTGACCCCTACCAGCGAGGTCAGAAGCCCGACTGTGACGCCTCCAAGCCCGAGACTTGTGAGATTGGTGACCTTTCTGGCAAGCACGGCAAGATCCCCTCTGCCAACGGCTCCACCACCCACTTCCACGACCACTACACCGAGCTTTACGCCTCCACCAAGGAGGGCATTGGTGCTTACCTCGGTAACGTCTCCGTTGTCATCCACGCCCCCAACTCCTCTCGACTTGCTTGCTCCAACGTTGAGCTCAAGAAGGGCTCTGCTGTTGCTGGCGGAAACGCCACCTCTTCTAACCACACTGCTGGTGGCAAGCCTTCCGGAAGCGCTGCTGTCAACGCCAACGGTGCCGGTGTCTCTGGTGTCTCTCAGCTCGTTGTCGGTGGTGCCGCCATTTTCGCTGCCGCTGCTCTTCTCTAATTTATGTACGTAACGACCCAAATAGATGACTATGAAAAATGAACCCCTTGTTGTTCCAGTTCGAGTTGAGTAGACTTGTTGTGTAGACACTCACCGCATCGTGTGTCTGTGTGGTAAGCCACAGCCATCAGTAAGCATGTGTGGTATGGTTGCGGGTCCATGGATATCACGAGGCATCGTAGGTATGTACTCAAGTCACCTTGGGGGTATCACAGGCATGATGTTGTCTCTATGTTCTTGGCAGGGCCAGGTCAAGAAGTTGAGGCCAACGAAGCATAGCTGCAGGTATCATGTGGGGGATCTGTTCTTTGAGATGTGCACAGAAGCCAAGGTCACCAGCGCTTATATATAAATCTTTCAATTTGCGCATTAATTTGCTCGTGGTCCGTAAAAGTGCTCGTGATAGTCGTCTAATTTGCTCAGTGTCGCAGAGAGCTGACTTTCAGAGAGTGGGGCGTGGGAGAATGACATGAACTTTGAGGTGGATCCGGTCTCTCTATGCAGCGTTGGCGCATCATGATAAGGGAACACAAGAGGCAAGCGAGTGTACAGTACTGCTATAGATGCTAGTGCATTATCGTGACGATTGTGGTATACTGCACCGTAGGGCAAAATCAGATGGACAACGGCCAGATGTCTGTGTTATCAGCTCTCTTTTCGTCTACTTTTCTCACAGCGTTTCCCGGAAGTAGTTAGTTGGCTTAAACGACGAAGTAGTTGGGTGCTTTGATGAAGTTCGTAAGTGGGCGAAGCTCGGTTGAGAGCTACACGTGATTGCGATTTCGCATGAGACGCCATTACTTACGCGCCTATCACCAGTGTTAGTACCGGTGGTCATGCGCAGCCCCATTCAACACGATTACTACGAGTATGTACTCGTACTTGCAGTCGACTCTCCCCCACTCGCCAGCCGCAGGTAGCCTTTGGAACATCCGAGGGATTGGGTTCAACACTCACAACCTGTCCCATGCATCGATTCATTATCGAACCTTGCAGTCATTCGGAAAGCTTCCACTTACAACCACCCGAACAATTATCGAAAATGACATCCAACCTAGTGAAACAATGGCTTGATCTCGACCAGAACCCCACCACACGAAAGCAGATCGAAGATCTCCAGGCCGCCAACGACACCAAGCAGCTCGAGACTCTGCTCAGCAAGCGGATCGCTTTTGGAACCGCTGGTCTTCGAGCTCGAATGGAGGCTGGATTCGCCCGAATGAACGATGTTACCGTCTTGCAGGCCTCTATCGGTCTTGCCTCCTACGTTGCCCGAGAAGTCCCCGACGCCACCTCCAAGGGTGTGGTTGTTGGTCACGACCATCGACACAACTCGGAGCAGTTTGCTAAGCTCACTGCACTGGCCTTTGTCGCCAAGGGCTTCAAGGTCTACCTGTTCAAGGGTCTCGTGCACACTCCCATTGTTCCTTTCGCAATTGATGCCCTAGGAGCCTCTTGTGGTGTCATGGTGACCGCATCCCACAACCCCGCAGCTGACAACGGATACAAGGTCTACTGGGGCAACGGATGCCAGATCATCCCTCCCCACGACAGTGGCATTGCCGCAGAGATCGACTCTATTGCCGCCAAGACAACCAAGTTCGAATGGGACCTTACAAAGCTGGACGAGCTCATTGATGGAAAGACCATCGATAACCGAACAGAAATGCAGAAGAAGTACAACGAGAACCTCGAGAAGCTGGTGCGTCACAAGTTTGACCCTGCTGGTCCTCTTACCTCTGGTGTTGTCTACACTGCCATGCATGGTGTTGGCTACCCTGCCTCCATGGAGGCTTTCAAGCTGTTTGGTATTCCTAAGGAAGATGTATTCTCTGTTAGAAAGCAGCAAGAGCCCAACCCTGATTTCCCCACAGTTGCATTCCCCAACCCCGAGGAGCATGGCGCTCTCGATCTCGCTATGAAGCTTGGTGATGCTCAGGGAGCTGATCTTATTGTTGCTAACGATCCGGACGCCGACCGATTCGCCGTCGCCGTCAAGGAAAACGGAGACAAGTGGGTTCAGCTTACTGGAAACCAGATCGGTATCCTGTTCGCTGCCTATCAGTGGGACCAATACAAGAGCTCAGGAAAGAAGATTGCTATGCTCAATTCTACAGTCTCCTCTCAGATGCTGAAGTTCATGGCGGAGAAGGAAGGCTTTCTTTATGAGGACACTCTCACTGGCTTCAAGTGGATTGGAAACCGAGCCATCGATCTCGAAAAGGAGGGTTACACAGTTCCCTTTGCCTATGAGGAGGCTATCGGCTACATGTTCCCCGGTGTGCATGACAAGGACGGTGTGAGTGCATCTCTTATCTTCCTCCAGCTCGCCCAGGCTTATGGAGGAGGTGCCAAGCTCATTCAGAAGCTCAACTCCCTCTACGATAAGTATGGCCATTTTGCTGAGAAGAATGGCTACTACATTGCCAAGACTCCCGAGCTCACCACTGAGGCATTCAAGCATGTTCGATCTTACTTCAAGGGTCGGTTCCAGAAGGGAGATTACCCCAAGACTATCGGCCCCTTTGACGTTACCAGCTGGAGAGACCTGACCACCGGCTACGACTCTACCACCCCGGACCACAAGCCTACTCTTCCTGTCTCTCCTTCCACTGAGATGATCACAGCCACTCTGGCTACTCATGACAACCCTGACGAGTTCATTCGGTTCACTGCTCGAGGCAGTGGAACTGAGCCCAAGCTCAAGATTTACATTGATGCCAAGGCTGCCTCCACGGAGCGTGCCCATGAGCTTGCCCAAGAGACTTGGGATGCCCTGGATGAGGAATGGTGGAGACCTGAAGAGAGTGGACTTCAGAGAGTCAACTAAGGGCACGATGAAGATAGTTACATATTGGATAGTCACCGCCCTTTATAGATGATATACGTCTATTTTATCCCAAACAGTCTATGTGGTTAATTGAGCATAGTTGAACGATTTGCCTACGAGTACAGTACACATATGAGCAAGCAGTAGGATTTGGACGTGTTCTTGAGTGTACCGAAGCAACGTGTTCAGCTTGATAGAGCTTCTCTGTTTCCCAGCCGTAGTCCAGCAAAGACGTCTCCTTGTTGCTTGTTTCCAAGCGATGGAATCGGGATTTTCCGCGTAGACGCCTCCACTGTCGCGCTAATCGACGCCACACTCCCAATATTATGTCAATCTCGTATACAGCCGGCTAAAGCTCTTGGCATGCAACCACCCTTATCTCGAGAGTAATCATCACGATTGAATACATCCGCACCATAGCAGAAGCTCACGTCTTGATGTAACATGGTCGTGGTCCGTAATTATAGGTCCGGAACAGGCTTCAAGCCCCACGTCGAAGGTTCGAGAGGGTGAGATTTCGTTCTACCCCTTGATGGGGAGGTGCCCTTCATGCAAACAATGGGGTGCCGATGTAGCGGTACCAGTACTTGTAGGCTTCTGTACGGTCTAACATGATGCTGTCTCTCGCACTCTCCACTACAGCACGGCCTAACGTTTTAACGTGCTGATTAAACAGCTGTCGCGATGGCCGATTGCTAATGCTTCTTCAGGGCGGAGGCACGAGATAACCCCGAAAAGACGGTCCATTTGAGTTGTTTAGATCAACGAATGGATTGCAACCATACACAACTGAGGAACCTAAACCGGACAGGGGACCACAGCAAACAGGTTTATGGAGTAGCTGAGTCAATAGACTGTCTGTATGATCCAGTCTCATTTATATGGACAGAAAGGACCGATTGGTTCGACCTTTAGACAGGTGCCTTGGTGCATAATTCTGAAGCTGCACTCGATACTTCAGCTACTTAAACAGACAACAGACATGCCCTTGAGTCTGAAACATTTAATACGGGAAGATGCTCTCGGGAGCGAACATTTCCTCAAACAATAACCGGCATTGTAGCGGTAATGTACAACGGAAAGGTAGCCTTTTAGATTCGATCAAGTAGGCTTTACGCGAGTCCTTTTTCGGTTTCATCAAGACAGCCTTGTCCCATTGTTCCAGGCCTCGTCACAAATGCCCCTGCAACTGACAATTCTGTAAGGCTGGTCAGATATGGCAAGTGGAGGGGAAGAAGAGAGCCGGTTCACAGCTGTAATGGTCTTTGTTTCTCACGCATAACTTCGCACGTAAAAACCACGTGTCCGACGCAGGTACGCCCTAAGGTTACGGCTTGAAGAAGACAAGAAACTGCTTGGCGCGAGTAAAAACATCTCTTGGTATTAATGAGTTGATCATGAGAGGTATCGGCTCTGATTCCTATCCGCACGTCCAAGAAAAATAGCCAAGGCCCACACAGCGAATATTCCAAATTTGGCCACGTGGAGTTTGGCGACAAGGTTCTCCCTAATGAGACATGCATTAAGTTCTCAGCCTGGATTGCGGTCTTTCGCGCCATAAACATAATCTTTGCATATCCCCCACGGCTAGCATTGAGCTCTTTCGCTTATCCACCTAGCCAGGCCACGACGTCTTCTCCATCGCCACACCACACACGACATCCCCCACAGTTCTGCATTATATCTCGACATGATTTCGAGAGATAAAAAGGCCAGTGAGCTGCCTAAATACGAAAAGACTGGCACAGCTGACTACAGAACCGACTTCAAGCCAAGAAAGCCGTCACCATTATCGCGACCAAACCTGCAGGTTCCCCAAATCACGAAACTCCGACTGGCTGCAGTTTGTGTGGTCGTGACGTTAATTGTGTTCTTCTTCGGCTCGCATCATGAAGTCAGCTACTCAGATGTGTTGCAATCGGTCCAGGGATATAAGCAGTACGTGTCAGATTCGATAAAGCAGGGATCCATAAGCTCACAGAGCCCAGCCGAGGCCCACAGAAAGCCTCTTGGCGAGGTCAGCTTTGTGGATCTACGTGACACAGCCGGCGACTGGAGCAAGAACAGCCCTCCCAACCAGCGCGTTCTGGTGTGCATGCCTCTGCGAAACGTGGAGAAGGTGGTCCCTACCATGGTCTCGCATCTCCGAAATCTCACATACGACCACAACCTGATTGATCTGGCCTTTCTCATCTCAGACACTGATGACAACACCGTTAGTGTTCTGGAGGATGAGATCAACTCGATTCAGAGCGATGCGGACCCCAAACTGGCTTTCAATAAGATCACCCTTCTGTTCCGGGACTTTGGATCTGCCGTCGGCACAGACTTCTCGGACAGACACGGTGTTGCCGTTCAGGGTGTTCGACGAAAGCTCATGGGCCGTGCCCGCAACTGGCTCCTCTCATCTCTATTGGAGCCCACACACTCCTGGGTGTACTGGCGGGACGCTGACATTGAGACCTCCCCTCCCTCCATCATTGAGGACCTGATGAAACACAACGTCGACGTGATTGTTCCTAATGTGTGGAGACCCCTTCCTGACTGGCTGGGAAGCGAGCAGCCCTACGATCTGAACTCGTGGCAGGAGTCCCAACCCGCTCTTGATCTTGCTGCTACCTTGGACGAAGATGAGGTCATCGTTGAGGGTTACGCTGAGTACCCTACCTATCGACCCCATCTTGCATACGTCCGAAACGCTGACGGTAACCCTGACGAACAGGTCGATCTTGACGGCATTGGAGGTGTCTCCATTCTCGCTCGATCTCGAGTGTTCCTGTCGGGTGCCCATTTCGCTGGTTTCACCTTCGAGAACCACGCCGAGACCGAGGCTTTCGGTAAAATGTGCAAGAAGATGGGCTTTACCGTCCGAGGACTACCTCATTACACCGTGTGGCACATGTACGAGCCATCCGAAGATGATCTCAAGGAGATGATGCGACGAGAAAAGGAAGAGAAGGAGAAGGAGAAGCAGGAGAAGGGCACAACTGAAAACAAGGACCTTGAGGTCAACGAGGCTCCGGAAGTTAAGGAGCTTGAGGCTTAACACATTGACACTTGAACGGCATGAAATGACTGTGCCTTGATTAGACTAATAGAAGGTTGGGATTGTATTTAATAGACATAATGTTCTACCTCGAGGGTATCTATACCTTGGTAATTCCGTGCTGAGTCACACTCATATAACATAATGCAACTACAAACAAGTGTTGGGATATCTAATGTATTGTTTAGTGTATGTCTATATGGCTCTATGAGCTTCTCCTAATCAGAGTCCCTCCATGGAAGGAAATGACGATGCAATGGCTTTCAAGATGTAGACAGCCGGATAGCAAATGAACCGAACGACGGCACATGCAAATTCGAGGATGATGATTGCCTGGTATAGCAGCCAAATGAAAATAAGGACCTCCACCATTGCGATAACAATAGCCAAGTTGGGATATTCCGATGTTCTGGCGGTTTCGACTGGCTGCATAATCACCCTCAAAATGACATCGAGAGACGGGGTTGAGTCGTACACATGACGAAGGAGCTTGGCGACGTCAATTTGGCTCTGTCTACTCGAGCGCTTTGTCTTGCGACGACGATCCTGACTGGATCTCTCCATGGAAGACAGCTCTAGAATTTCAATTGGTGGGCTTGCATTCCGAATATGGTGAGATGGATAGGGTACCGTCTTTGATTGTGTGATTGTGGGTAGCATGTTCGGGGACATTCCGGGTGACCTCCTAGATGACTTTGATTTGGATCGATGGGGCTTGCTGATTGTAGGTGCAGGAAGGGCGGACTGAAAATCAGTCATATCATCAGGCAACATCATGCGATCAATGCCCAGGCCCACGTCGGGCTGAGGCGGTGAGGAACTTCTGCTCTTCTTCATCGATTTTCGTCTGGATTTCTTGGGCTCCTCAGAATCCAGATCGGATGCACATGCTGCTTCTTGTTGGCGAATCATCTCGTCGTATGCTTGAGAAGCAAGGGGAGTTCCTGCTGGAGGCAATGGTCCTTGCGGCATAATGACACCTGGGTGGAAAGGAGGAGGGTAGAACTGTGTGAATGCAGCAGTTTGATGACCAATATCGATCATATGAGAGGCCCCTTGTTCGCGCTGCTGTTTGATATGTTCCTCGTATATCTGTGCGTTTCCTTTCTCATTTTCTTCGGCCAGAATGTCGGAAATGAGGTCTGGTTTGCTGTCTTTGTTCTTCAGCAGTTTGGACACCTTTGCTCTGAACCCGGACTCGGAGTCATCGTCACCAGCAATGGATTCCTCAGAAGGATTACGTCCCCTTGAGAAGATCTTGGAAGATCTTTTCGATGATGACTGCTTCTCCATGGGCTCCGATCTGAAGGTGGGATCAGATCTGGGAATGGGATCAGGCTTGGGCATGGCTCCAGGGATGACAAGGGAGTCGTCATCAGATGCAATAGCTTGGTCATGTCCTACTTGATCTGGATACAAGCTCTGCATGTCTGGCCGAGTGCCCGTACCAGAATGCTTGCGGAATTCGGACATGAACATGGAATGACCGTCATCAGAGGTTACAGTGGATGATCTGGTTCTGGTACGTTGAGACGGCTGTCTGGAGATGGCAGGAGACCCGCTAGGAGAGTGCCGATGCTGCGATGTTGTTTGGGGTGGCAACATTGATGGACTTCGTGGTTGACGAGGCGAACGTGGCGTTGTGGGTCTTTGTGTCTTGTGGTGTGTTGTGTTGCTAACGTAAGATGTAGGGTAGGGCAACAGTGGATCTCTCTCTGCGGATGCGGCTAAGGGTGACACAGATGAACGTCTGCTGTTGTTAGCTGCGGCTACTGCTGGCGATGAGAGTCTTGGGGTGAAGTAGCTGCTGTTGCTGACTTCTCCTGGAGATCTTGCTTGGTTGCTGGAACCCGGTCCTGGATAGGGTTTATAAGAATCCATTTTGCGCAGGAACGGCTTTCATGTTCTTTGGGGAAAAAGGTGTATTGAGTTTTGGGCTCTGCACTCTAGGGAACTCGGATACCCTTTTGTTTCAGATGAGACGTTGCCGACGATGGATATGTAAGATGGTTTCAGGTGTGGTATGCCGAGGAAGGTGTACCAGGTGCTGTGAGTTATCATCCCTCGAATCGGGGGAGATGTGACGTATTAATATCAAGACAAAAGCGTGCAGTTGTCTTCTTTCTCGGTGAGGAGTGCAGCGTAACGTCTTGTTCGTTAGATCCGATGGCTTTGTGTCGTATGTAATGTAGCTTGTTCCGTTGCTGCGATAGCCGTTTGTGCGGTTTTGTTTGTAGTGGCAAAAGTAGTGAGGTTATTATCAGAATATCTACTATTAATACGGCTATCCGAAGGGTCAATCGAGCTAACATTAGCGACATTAGCGCACGTCGTGCTCAGACCGTTTATGTACATTGCTGTCAGTAGTTGGTTGTCAGGTGCACAAAGTAGGCCATGGAGTTAAAGAGTGCACAAAGGTGTGCATGTGAGCTGCATCCTGCTGACCCAATCTAGAGCATTATACATGATCTACAATGATCTACCATGGGTAAGCATCGAGAGAACTGATCGAATCGAGGGAGCTTGCCAAGCGAATAAGACGCAGTAGCTGTATTTTCCGTATGTACCCCAGCCGTCTCCCATACTGTACTCTCATCTTATTCCCTACATTTTTTTATCATATAATATCCAGTCAGACAGTTGCGGCCACATGACCAAGGACCACATGCAGAAGAGCTTTAGTGTTCGTGTCTTTTGGGGCCAACCGGTGTGGTTTTTCTTGGGACCTAGCACTTTGGGGCTTGGAGCTACGCCCCATTGGGATAATAGAGGTTAGTGATCGATATTGTGAGCGAAACATCATGTCTCATTTTCTACGTCATACGGAATCGGCTACTGGTCTAAGAGTAGCTTCCTTTAGCCCTACAACGTCTATATTCTAGCTTCAAGGCATCCCCTTAAAACGGACGTCCAGATACTCAGGTGGGTCACAGTGTTACTATGCTGTACGAGAATGAAGGGGTGTTTTGCAGGAATAGTTTATGTCTCAATTTAGATTCAACTAGACCAAGAATATGTGCTTCGTTGTTGCTGAAGCACGCCCGTAGTGGGGGAACTGAGAGCACCGGCATTCCCAGAGATGACGGTGCGCTTTCACATAGCCTCTTGATAAGCCCCCCTCATGCTGCGCTAGGGAAACTTTGTGTACAGCATAACCCTGATACCAAACTTATCGGTGCCGTTGATAATATGGGCTGCGTTACCCAACACAGCAGCCACGTATACCCCAGCTAATCTGAGTGAATTAATGGGCCGAGTATCTGCCGTACTACTCTTCTTGGCCTTTCAAACTCCTTACATAATTGCGCGGTTTCAACCCCACATGAAAGAAGCAACTTAATGCAGCTATTTTTGGCAGTGTAACAAGTTCAACCATTGGAGGAGCGCAGACTCACAGTATTACGTCATGAAAGTTGACTTGCCGAGACGAATCTGTAGGACCTATATTTGTTCGCCGTCGGGTCTCATAATACGATGCTTCATGTGAAATAACAGTGCATCCAATCAAGGTAGTGATGGCAACGTTGTGGGGTAGATAACGTCTTCTTGTAGCCAGTTTGTTCGATAGCCGATCCCACTGAACAGTTAAGTTCATGGCACGTTGAAGTTTTAGACTGTCGTTACAGTGAGCAAAGGGATGACGTATGTTGGCTCTCGAGTATGATACAAGGCATGTACGAAGAAGGAAGACAGACTAGAGTAAACGTTTTGAGCCGCACTGCACACTTGTGTTATGATAAAGGCAACCAGGCCCGAGCCATTTGGGGCATATTCTCCTGCGTGTATGTATGGCTGAGGGTTTAACGTCTCCGTATCAGTAGCTTCCATGCCATGTCATTGGGCAAGTTGGTGTGTAACAAGGACACGGAATTGCCACCATGCGGACTCGGAAAAGCGGAGAAGCAGTATTATTACCATACAAGCTCAGTATGCCCTTACAGTCTTGTGGTGCTGTACCAATTGTGGGGCCATGTGGTCAGTCGTTCATTAAGGGGATTGATTAACTACTGGTAATTGGCTGTCTCAATTGATTAGCTGATCGCGGAGACACTCCGGATAACCGCAGCAACATTTACATGAGAATATTTCCTGGAGAAAACCTCAACGAGCTTTGGGGCATCAAAAGTGGGGTTCAAATGGCGTGGTGGGGACTCAATTAATGAGCCAGAAGCGCAAAAATCAGCCGATTTCACAAATCTCTTTCAGAATGCTCGGAAGGGCTGTCCTCTGATCCGTCCACAGAGTTGTTCAGATCTGCATTGACGGAGATAGTTGTAGAACAGACTTGTGCAGGAGCGGGGAAGAGGTTTGCTTCCTTGTGCCTGCTGACCAGTTGATGTGTCACGTATACAGCTACGACGGATACGACATTATTTTGTTGAGGTTGGCCGACCGTTGTATTGATGTTAGTTTTATCGGAACTGCCGTGGGTGTTGCCTGAACACGTGCCGGGCCGTGAGGACGAGCCCGAGGCGGCCAAGTGGGAGTTGAGCTAACGGAATCTCGAGATACCGTCGGCCCCGTGATGAACAAGCGATCTTGGAGGGTCAGACAAACAACTGATCCTGAATCCAAGGCCACGGGACCGATTCGCACTTTAAACGCACTGGTCGTGTGTGGGGAAGGGTAGTCAGTGCATCCCCAGGTTTTGAAGAGGTAACAACGAGTCGAAGCAGCAGTGGAAGTGCCCAGGTCTTTTTCAGGTTTGAAGTGAGTATAAGTGTGGTCTATACGGCAGCTCACAAGTTTACACGTCAGAAAAATGCTCGCTTAACATTGAAGCAGGTCGTCAACACAGAACCGTTGAATATCGGCGGGCTACTGGTATGTACTTACTGACTCGCTTGGCCAGTCAACCCATCAGTTTATGTGCACTACTCGTACTCGTACGATACAATGTACTGAACGAGTACATACTTGAGCAGTATGAGGGTAAACCTGTTGCTACAAAAAGCCGTATCTAGCTGAAGTCTAGACTACACCTACTAGCTATCGGTACTGTACCTGAATGCCCCTAATAGCAGCGACAGCTATCAACTTAAGATGTGCAGCTCTGCTATTCATTCCATAACATTACATACTCGATTTGGTTAACAAGAACTCCTGCGTTAACCTCGACGTGTCATCAACGTTGTCAGAACGTCAGTCATGAATGGCAATACTGCACACTTGCATCATGTTATTCGCCATGAGTTCCCGGTACAAGTAGTTGTTGTGTACGGAGTACTGTACATGTAGCTCCTCACAGGTAGAATTGTTTCAGTGGATATGGTTGCGACCAAACATGAAACAACACTGCTGAAAACGGGTGTACTATTGGCGAAAGGTGTTTCTAGACCGAAAATCTCTACAACCAAGATAGTGGATTCCGGCAGTTCGATGCTGATTGACGTGTTTCACATTCGACGCGTAAACCAGAGTTGTCATTGTCCTTTGCCAAAGAATCTCGACAGCTCAAGTCCTCTGCCGTTAGTTCGTGTTACGAGTGGTCAGGGCGACCTATCGGTAAGTGAAACAGTCTTGAGAAGACCAGTATGCGACGATGAGATCCAAAGTTCCACTTCCATGACTTCAAGCTGCTACTCTCATCTTTTTTTTATAATCACATAATACATTAACTCTATAGATATTGAGAAACCTATTGGGACGTCCACGTTGTGAGGATGGAGCATGTTACTGCATATGTCGCTAAGTCTGTCTCTTCACCTGATTATCGGGAAAACTGGGGTGTAAAAAACCCTAAAGGTGAACGGTCTGCATCAAAAATTCACCGAACACCCCAAACAAACTAATTTACTCAAATTACTTGGCAACTTTGTTGACTGTTTTACCACCTCGCCACGACAGACACCACACTTCAAAATGGAGTGCTTTAACCATCGCAAATGTTTTTCATTTGTTTGCGACCCCCACGGGCGCGAATCCCCCCACATTTTCGAGCCTCCCTTGGCTAAATCACGTACGCTTCATATAACCACATAGTTCCGGCATTATGACCAGTCAGCCCAATACGGTTAAGCTACTGCCGTCTCCCAATTACAACCTAAACGAAGATCACGTGCATGCTGCGCCAGACACTGCCACATGCTTTGTTGACGAACTTTTGAAAATGATGAGTAAGCACAGCGGCGTCCTGAACGTCTGCTGCTGTTTGTCTTACAGACGACCTATCCGTCATTTAACTTGATTCCTCGCACCGCCGTTATATCCCGGTGATAAATCCAACTCTCGAGTAGAGCAACCTTGGGTAGACATCGTGTACGTTCTCGACAGATAGCGGAGTTAAAATACAGTTGAATACATGTGTTTGAAAGCTGGGAAGTTGTGGTTCCATTTGATTATGACTGGCTTCTATACAGGACTCGAGGCAGTGCGGAAATCTGAATGTTACATTGACTGGATTATCCGACGAGACCCTTTGTCTAAAACGGACTTTTGTAGACGACTCCACACGTGCTACGTTGTGGTTGCTAACGTCTTTTGGGTCGGATCGTCTAGAAAGTTAACGCCGCGCACGACTATTATTCAGTGGAAACCATGTGTTGCGCATACGACCAGGTCATAAGCATATTCTGCCGAATCGTCGGGGTCATGTTTAATCAGGTCCTAACGCTTCTTTTCCCAAGGTCGAGCAGCTTAATCTAACAGTCGAAGGGGTATCCACTTGGTCTCCCCGCAACGGCTGTATCCGGGATTTCTTGGCGTGCGCTTTTTCATTTCATAGCTGCATATTTCCGGAAATTCGTCTTGGCCCCGCCGCAGAACGTGCGCTGTTGTCATAGTGCAGTTGGTCAGTAAAAAGAGACCGGATATCGCAAAATTCAAATGTCACTCTAATTCGAGGAGGGGGTGCGCAAGTGAAGGCCATTAGAGGTATGCTCACATGTTATGCCAAGTATATATATGATGCGGGAGCTCCCCTAGTCACGCGATAGGAAAATCGAACCGCTGCTCGTATTTCTATCATGAAGACCTGCTCTGGTGAGACCCAAGGAGGTATCACTACAACACCTGTAACGGTATCAAGGGCCCAAGTAGTCCTTATTTTGGGCCCATCTCATCGCGTGTCCAGCCCCCCGAAACACAAGTGACAACCAACAAGTTGGATCCTAAGCTGTGGGCTTTTGAACGAGGGAGAAAAATTATACGGACAAGACCCCCCGCTAGCTAATAAGATTCGATCTATTTGGCGAGAAGGCAACTCTGTTTGAGGCAAAAATAAGTTGGCGCAAGCCGTGGTCGCAGAACCATAGTGTGGTCTAACAGTTTACTTACTGTAGCGATCAGACGGGAGGTGAAAATCATCACGAATACCCGCCGGTTATCACGTAGAAGGAGACGAAGTCGCGACTTGCAGGGATAAGCGAGAGACACACTTAGGTGGAGACTCTTGGCTGCGGTTGGTACAATGATGCCAAGTCGCTTTGGACAAAGGGCTAGTGCATCAAAGAAGCGCGGACTTTAAAAGTCTTGGCATCCCTCATCAACAACTACAGGAAAACCTCATAAGCCATCATCCCTGCTCCTCAGTAGTGCCCAAGACTGCACCAGAACAAACCGCACATACCACCGACAAGTAGCTCATCTGGCTACCCCTCTCCCAAAAGTGTCGTCCCCTAAAACCACAACTCTTCGCCTTCACCTCGATATCAGGTAGGCCCGTCGTCGTCGTTCTTGCACTTCTTGCTGTCGTCCCTCTCCCCCTTGAGTGATGCCGGTTCTTAACATCTCCAACTTCAACATTGTTACAGCATGCCTTGGCGGATTCGCATTGGTCTTTGGACTGATTTCCTATGTGGTCAAGGAGCATTGCTACATGGGTGAAGCCCTCCCAGCTCTATTGTTTGGACTCATCTTCAATAAGGCAAAATGGGTCATTCCAGAAGAATACGGAGACGTCCGAGAAATCACACTCGAATTCTCCCGGCTAGTCCTGGGTATTCAGCTGGTCCTTGCTGGTGTACAGCTTCCTGCCAAGTATCTTGTCAAGGAGTGGAAATCTTTCTTCTTTCTTCTCGTGCCAGTCATGACCACCATGTGGGTAGTCACTGCTCTCATTATTTGGCTCATTTTCCCCAACCTCCGATACTTGGATGCTCTTATCATCGGTTCCTGTGTCACCCCTACCGATCCCGTCCTTTCCAACTCCGTCGTAAAGGGTAAGTTCGCCGAGAAATACGTGTCGGAGTCGCTAAGAAACATCATTTCCGCCGAGTCAGGTGCCAACGATGGTTTCGGATACCCCTTCTTATTCCTGGCTCTCTACATTGACAGATACTCGGGAACTAAGATCGCCAAGGAGTGGATCGTCGAGACAATTCTCTACGAGATTCTCCTTTCCGTTGCCTATGGTGCTGTGATCGGGTACCTAGGCCAAGAGCTTCTGGGCTATGCCAAGAAGTTCAACTTTGTGGACGACGAGTCTTTCCTGGTCTTCGTCTTCGCTCTGGGTCTGTTCATTCTTGGAACCGCAGGTATGATTGGAACCGATGATCTGCTGGCTGCATTCATTGCAGGAAACGCATTCACTTGGAACGATTGGTTCCGGGAGGAAACCAAGGACGACACTCTTCAGCCAACGTTAGATCTAATGTTAAATTTTGCGATCTTCCTGTGGGTTGGTGTCGTCATGCCTTGGCCCCAGTTTAACCAGCCCGAAATCAACCTGCCTGTCTGGCGGTTTGTTGTTTGTGGAATCTGTGTGCTGGTTTTTCGACGACTTCCTGCCATGCTTGTCTTCTACAGATTCATCCCCACCATTAGAAACATCAAGGAGGCACTCTTTGCTGGCTTCTTTGGACCCATTGGTATCGGAGCCATCTTTTACCTCCACACAGCTCTCAACAAGCTCGATGAGTTCGTGGATGAGAACGAGCATGGAGAAGCCCACACTTACGACCCCCATTGGCTCATCACCGTGATGTACCCTCTCGTGTACTTCCTCATCCTTTCTTCGGTTGTTATCCACGGCATCACCATCCCCGTTAGCATGCTTGGTAGACAGCTCCCTACCACTCTATCTCGAACAATGACCTTCACTCGAAGCTTCTCCAGAACAGTTTCCGTTCCCGAAAGTCAGGATCGAACCCCTCGAGACCCCAGTGGCCATGTCAAAATCACCGCTATTTCAAGCCCCACAGACCTACGGCAAAACTCTCATGTCATTGATGAGGGCGGAGCCACAGATGATAGCCAGGAAACGTACAGTCGACCTGCTCCCGAGATTGGGTTCGTTATCCCCGACCGAAGAGGAGACCAAGTGGTTTGAGCAGAACATATCATCAATTATAGACTATAGACAGAGCATCGTTTTATAGACATTCATCAATTCGCATTTCTTACCATTCAAATCGAATGTTCGCGTATAAGTACATGACAGCCTCAACAACAGGCACTGTCACTGATGGTCACTACAAGTAAAAATGACTCTCAAACTCGTATACAGCGAGTTCAGGAGTACACACACGTAGCTAATAAAGAATATATATATGCGTACATTGGTTGGTCATAGAGCAGAAACGTCCTTTTGTCTCACCCATGACCCGGTTCTTCTAATCATCTCTCGACAGGCAAAAAAGTGGTGGCTTCTTAGACTCCACCGTCAAGAAGAGCCTCAATGGCTCCCTGGACATTACCTCCACTTCGTCGCAAAGCACGAACGTTTCGGTCAAACTCGTAGAAACCAAGCTCATTCAGCTGTCTCAGCTGAGACTCGTATCGCTCCTCCGGGGGTCGAGTATCTTCGGGCTCAGCAGGGGCAGAGAAGGCGTTGCCGCCGCCAAGTCCACCGAATCCGCCACCACCCATCATCTGCATGAAGTTGGCCATGCTGTTGGCGTTCATTCCTCCGGCACCGGCTCCGGCTCCAGCTCCAGCTCCGGCGGCGGCGGCGCCATCGGTTCCAGCAGCAGCACCGGGGGCAGCGCCGGGTGCGGGGAAGGCAGAACCCTGAGCACCGGGGTTCATGGCTCTCTGGATCTGCATCATTCCCTGCATAGCCTCGGGGTTAGTCATCATCTGTCGCATGTGGTCGCTTTGCAGCATCTCTCGAGCCTGAGGGCCCATGGCGGCCAGCTGGGGGTTGGAGTTGATCATCATGTCGAGCATCTGGGGGTTGTTGAGCATAGCCTCAACGGACTCTCTGTAGCCGGGCTGTCGCATCATGTTGATGAAGTCCTCTTCGGAGGGAGGCTGTCCAAACTGATCCCCGAACATCTGGGGGTTGATACCATGGCCAGCAAACTGGGCACCTGTGAGAGCTGCCAGAGGGTTTCCGGCACCTGCACCACTGGCAATGTTGTTGGGAATTCCAGTGGAAGCGGGGTTTGAAGAACCTGTGTTGGATGTGGCGGAGGTGGCGCTAGCGGCGGGAGCAGCAGAGGAGCCTTGAGGGGCGGCACCCTTGACCAGATGGACAGAGTGGCCCTCCTTGATGTTGTAAGATCCGACAGTCTCTCCGTCCTTCAGCACTCGGCCAGAGTAGATAAGTCGCTGTCTCTCGACGGGGATATCCAGCTCTTTTGCCATCTGCTCCTTGACCTTGGAGACGAGGGTGTCATTGTTGACGGACACAGGGACCTTTTTGTCAGAAGACCTGGGTTAGTAATTGCTCATTGCATTCAGGATGGTGGAGGTTGTTGTAGGGCCGCCTGACTCACTTGATGATGATTTCAAAGTCGCTCATTGTGTGTGATTGTGGGGTAATGTTGTGTGGTTGTGTGAGGGAACCTCGATCTCTGTAATCACTTTGAGATACATACATAGAGAGCTTCCAGTACTTTCTACGTCATTAGGTTTAGGACCTAACCCCGATAGGCGGTGGCGATCTACATTTGAAGGTACGGGTCACGTAACTAGTAGGAGGCAGCCCCAATAAAAGCTGACCTATAGCACCTCATTTATGTGTTCGTCTTTGCTACCCTTGTCAATCTGTGATCATTTCTTTTTCCCAAGCCCACGTGATCATTAACCTCGTCCTGGCGTGTGTCTGTGTTGTTGGGAAGATTACTTGCAGCTGTGTCTATTGATTACTCATGTCCTACCCCCCACATTTGAAAACCAGCCAAAACGCCACATCTCAGTCATGAGTTGATACAAAGTGATACCCGAGTCATGTGATACTTGTGTCGGCCACGTGGATTGATATGATACTCGTTCTAAGCTAAAATTAGCTAGATACTAACTACTACCAGTGGCTACTACTCAGCCTTAATTTCCTTGCCTGGAACGGCCGTCTGTGATTTGTCGGCGACATAAATGTCGCTGTAATGGGGAAATCGAGCTCGCCACCAAAATCTCAACTGGGTCCAAGGATAGGAAACAGCATTGTGGGACGCTTCACCCACAGACATGTACCAAGATACACATCCACCTGTTGCGAAGTTGGTCTGTTTGATGGCAGCTTGGATCTTCTGAACCCACTCGTCATATGCTTGAGGCTTAACTGTTACGTAATCGCTTCGCCCTTGAATCACATCGGACGCCACAGACTCCACAAATTTGAGACCATTCTCAATACCGAAGATGACGGAGTTGTGTCCGGTTGTAGAGTTGGGGCCAAACAGCATGAACATGTTGGGGTAGTTGGGGACCATGACAGTTTCGTAAGCAGCGACCTTTCCGTCCCAGAACTCGGATAGTGGCATCCCATTCTCTCCAATAATGTCCACGGATGTCATTGATCGTCCAATATTGAAACCAGTAGCGTCCACGATCAGATCAGCCGGATACTGGTTTCCGTTGGCATCCTTGACCGAGTTCTTTCCGACCTCGACTAGCCTGTCAAAGGCCAGAAGCACGCTTTCCATTCTCAGGGCAGCCCAGTACCCACAATCAAAGATGATACGTTTACATCCTAACTGGTACTTTGGGATTGCTGTCTCGTGGTACTTCTCGGGCAAATTCTTCTTTGCAATGCTGATTGACACCTTGGTTCGCATGGACCTGTCCAGGTCGGACAACCATCCCCCTCTGAACATGTTCCAGTTCATCTCTAGAATCACAAACACAAAGAATCGGAGAATTGGGATGAGGAAGGGGAACCACTTCAAAATGGTCCGAAGGACAGGTCCGACAGAAACTGGAGTTCGGGGGACGATCCACTGGGGAGAGCGCGCAAACTGAGTTACCGACTTTGCTGTTTTGGCCACCTCACTGGTCACCTGAGCGGCTGAACAGCCGTTACCAATCACGACCACGTCCTTGTTGTCATAGTCGAACGGCCTCCACTCAGCGGTGTGCATGATGGGTCCCTGGAAGTCCTCCATACCCTTAATCTTGACATGGTTGGGTGTAACCAGACACCCCTGGCCCATGAAGAGAGCACGTGCTGTGTGTGTGATGGTGTTACCATTGTGTGCGATTGTGGCCTTCCACAGTCGCTCGTTGGGGAGCCATTCGATTCTCTCAATCTCGGAGTTGAATGTTGCAAAGGACTTGAGGCCGTACTTGTCAACGACCCCTTCAATGTATGTTGAGAGCTCTTCTTGAGAGGGGTAAGCAGTTTTCCAGTCGACCTTGGGATCACTGGCCAGACAGTACCAAACTGCAGGAATGTCAGAAGCTGCGCCAGGGTAGGTGTTCGCGGTCCAGGTGCCTCCGAATTTCTCGTGACGGTCGTAGACATGGAAATCAGTCACCTTCCAATCCTTTAGTAGCTTGATGGAGGTGGCTATTCCTGAAAAGCCGCCTCCAACAATGAGGACCTGGGAATGAAGTTGAGGCATGATCTGGTGGTGTTAATGTTGAAGATGATGTCGAAGGTGGGAGAGTCGATGTTGATACAATAAAGTAGGTCTATCCACGGCTATATATGTAAAACGGTTTCATACACGCAGACCATTGTCTGGGCGGGTTTGGCACGAGTTGCTCTGCTATTCTTTCCTCCCCTCTCGGATTCGGATCTCCGGATGTACCCTAAGCGTCTTGATCTTGAGGGGAAAGATCCCTTATCTACTTAATATACGAGTCTATCAAAATTCTGATGCACCATCAAGGTGCGTGGTTGCAGCGCTACAGGTGAATGGTACATGGCAATGAGTTATGTATATAGCTCAATGAACCCCCTCTTTCGAGTAATTCACACCAAGTTGTCGGACCATTGACCCCGTCACTTTTAGTCTTGTGAGCACACTGTTTTAGAGCCATCCTCCTTGCGGGGAGGTACACGAGTCTAAATGCTGATTATGCAGGCTTTCAGGTGGGGATAGAGCCCAGCAATAGTTTGTGGGGCAGCACACAAAGGAAAGAGACGTGGGGGCGGATCCGAATCTTCGCTTATTGCCGCGTAGACGAGTATGTCATGTATGAGTACATTGTTGGTTACACAAACCCCATATGGCTTACTAATACGTATTAGGAATATTGTCTCCACTGTCCCTTTGTTGTTATCACTGTAAAGGTATGTCATCTGTCACTCTCGTACATATTTCAGCACGGCTGACTTATTTTTGGTTTCGACTCGCTGTGCAGACTGAGCGTTTGCGAGGACAAGTTATAATCATCTGGAAACAGCACGAGCACTTTTGTTGGATCTTATCCGCCGGAGCGGTTGCTCCGTTGACTAATGAAATGTCTCAGGTTGACGAGACGTGAATGGAAAGGTTCCCGCTTGTTGAAGTCAGAACCCCCACAATTTCTTGTTTCTGAAACGTACGAGTACGAAGTTTGTATTGTGAGCCCACAACTTGGTTTATGACAAGTCAGATGCTCAAGTTGCATACGATACTACCAGGTAGTTGCAATTGCAACAATTGACGACCGGACCACCTCAATTACAGCCCTGTACGACTGCACTGTATCGTACACATCGTATTTGCACACATTGACCTTGAATTAGGACCCACTCCGCTAGTAGCAAGGAGACCCAATGCGATGATCGCATCGAAAAGTGATAACTCCACGGATCCATACACCCATCAATATATCTCAGAAAGCAAAATCGTGTATGAGTAAAAACGCGCTATGGCTGAAACATGGTCAGCATGCCTTCAAAACCGTACTCTACCTTTTTCCCATCAACCCACAGCCACAGTAATCAGACGTGGCTCCTCACACTCTCCCCTAACATCGTGCATACATAACACACCATACGACGACCTCTGACGCGCCTAAAGTTCGAGTTGAGGCAAGCATTCAAAACGCAACGCAAGTTCACCTTGTTAACACGACACACTCCATTGTCAAGAACACATCTCACAAACACAATGCCCGCTGTCGCCACTACCCCCTTCGAGGGCCAGAAGCCTGGAACCTCGGGTCTCCGAAAAAAGGTGACTGTCTTCCAGCAGCCTCATTACACCGAGAACTTCGTCCAGGCCATCATGGACTCCATTCCTGAGGGCGCCAAGGACGCCACTCTGGTCATTGGCGGAGACGGCCGATACTACAACGACAAGGTCTGCCAGATCATTGCCGAGATTGCCGCCGGAAACGGTGTCAAGAAGCTCATTGTTGGCCAGGACGGTATCCTGTCTACCCCTGCCGCTTCCCACGTGATCCGAAAGCGAGGAGCCACTGGAGGAATCATTCTCACCGCATCCCACAACCCCGGAGGACCCACCGAGGACTTTGGAATCAAGTACAACCTCGCTAATGGAGGCCCTGCCCCCGAGTCTGTCACCAACAAGATCTTCGACGTGACCACCAAGATCAACGAGTACCAGCGAGTTGACGTTGGAGAGGTCGATCTCAAGACCGTCGGCACCAAGCAGTACGGACCCATTGAGATTGAGATCATTGACTCCGTCGCCGACTACGTCGCCATGATCAAGGACATCTTCGATCTCGAGCTCATTAAGGACTTCCTCAAGTCCAACCCCGAATTCAAGGTCCTCTTTGACGGTCTTAACGGTGTCACGGGCTCTTACGCCCAGGCCATCTTCCTCGGGGAGCTTGGCCTCGACAAGTCCTCCATTCAGAACTGCACTCCTCTTCCCGACTTTGGTGGTCTCCACCCCGACCCCAACCTTACCTACGCCAAGACCCTTGTCGACGCTGTTGATGCCGGCTCCGTTCCCTTTGGCGCTGCCTCCGACGGTGACGGTGACCGAAACATGATCTACGGAGCTAACACCTTTGTTTCTCCCGGAGACTCCGTCGCCATCATTGCTGACCACGCCGACAAGATCCCTTACTTCAAGAAGCAAGGTGTCTACGGTTTGGCCCGATCCATGCCCACCTCCAACGCCCTCGATCTCGTTGCAAAGAAGAAGGGCCTCAATGTTTACGAGGTCCCTACCGGCTGGAAGTTCTTCTGCGCCCTGTTCGACTCCGACAAGCTCTCCATCTGCGGTGAGGAGTCTTTTGGAACTGGTTCCAACCACATCCGAGAGAAGGACGGTCTCTGGGCTGTCATCGCCTGGCTCAACATCATTGCTGGCGTCGGAAAGGAGGACCCCAAGAAGGCTTCCATCGCCGCTATCCAGGAGGACTTCTGGAAGACTTATGGACGAACCTTCTTCACCCGATACGACTACGAGAACGTGTCCAGCGAAGGCGCTGCCAAGGTTGTTGCCGGCCTGAATGACAAGCTCAACTCTCTCGTTGGCACCAAGATCGGCTCTCTCGAGGTTTCCGAGGCTGGTGACTTTGAGTACACCGATCTTGATGGTTCCGTTTCTTCCCACCAGGGTCTGTACGTCAAGTTCACCAACGGCGCTCGATTTGTCATCCGACTGTCTGGAACTGGTTCTTCCGGTGCCACCATTCGACTCTACGTCGAGAAGCATGAGTCTGACCCCTCCAAGTTTGGCGAGTCTGCCCAGGACTACCTCGAGGATATCATCAACGAGGTTGTGTCCTACCTCAAGTTCAAGGAGCTTGTCGGCCGAGATGAGCCCACTGTTCGAACTTAAGGGATACGCAGTTTGAAATAAATTATTATGGTGTTTGCGAGGTCATTGATACCGTTGCAAGGTGTACTCATAGCGTGTATGCAATAGCTGTTATCGCTGCGAAACGATAGGTGGGTTGGCTTGTTTGTATGGTTGTATTGTTATATAAGTTAGGATGAGTTGAGATCTGCGACCAAAACGTTTCTCTGGCCACCCAAGTCTCCGCTCTCCAGTTTCTTCACAAAATTGTCCTTGGCGGCCTCGAACACGTCAGAGATCTCCATCTCCTCGGCCTGTTCACGCATGGTCTGAAGCACACTGATGACTTCATTGTAAGCAGCATTACCTTCGGACGATGCAATCTTTTCCTCCAGAAGAGTAATCGTTTGGCTATACAGGTTGACAGCACCCGATCGGAACTCCTCATCACTTGATGCCTTGGTGTCAATCTTGTTGAGCGTTCGGACAAAGTCAGGAGAGATGTTTTCGGGGTCCAGAGACAGTCGCTGCGAGCTTTGTGACGACTGAGGTACAGACTGCTTAGATGCCTCAGTTTTGACGGTGGGTGTGAGCGACTCTTTTGACTCAGGCTTGACTTCAGGCTCACCGTTGAGCAGAGCGTCAAGATCAAGACCAGTTTGTCCGACAGTTTGCTCCGTCTTTCGCTTCTTGGCTTCTTTGAACTGTTCCTTAATCTCAAACAAGTGCTTCAAAAGCTCCAGTTGGGGCTTGGCCTCTTCCGTGAGCTCTTCGGCAGGCTGTGAGTACCGTGTGAAAATGGAAAGAGGTTCAGGAATTTTGTCGTAGTCCTGGCTCACTGCACACTCCTTGACAACATTCTTAATATGATGAATCGATGGGTTGAAACACTCCTCCATGGTGAGCCAGGCTTCTCCATCTTCACCCTTCAGCTTTGACAGGTCCATTGCATCAACATAGTCGTCCATTGCAGTGACCATCTCCTTGGTGGGAAGCAGACGCGAATGGGTGGTGACAGTTTTGCTACCCGATCTTGTCTCAAGACTGGTGAGTGATGGCAGAATGAACTTTCGCTCATCTTCAGCGAAAGGTAACTGACAGAAGACCAAAGCCTCGACTTCGGCCTTGATGTAGGGCATCAGAACAACGAGCTGGGGATCCCTTCCGTCCTTGCTAACGTATCTTGCCAGACCAAAGTTGTCAGTCTCAAACAGAGCACGTGCAAAGGCTGACATTGCAACTGTATCCCGGTTGTTACCTCTAGTACCGATAATGTAATCAGTATGGCCCATGAGCATGTAAGGAGGAACAGTAGTCTTCCTCACAAATCCAATAATATCCAAACTTGCAGAGGTAGGGAACATGATTGCCTCCTCTTCTTCTTTCGTAATGTAAACAATTTCGGAGCCGTATCGATATCCGTTCTCCAAGCTGTCTCGATCCAGCTCCTTCTTTCCTCCAATTTCATTTTCGTCATCCACATAGTATTCTCTGTCCCATTTGACTGCCAGAAGACCTTTCTGGTTGGGTGTAGAAGATGGAGCTTCAGCCGGCTCAATCTTGCTTGTGGCGTAATTGGAGGCAGTCATTGCAGTTGCACGTCGCGTGCAGGGGAATACCTCGACGCCAATGGACATGACTCGGTTCTTTGGCTGTTGCGAAGGGTCACTCAGCACCAGATCACCGGTGAACGCACGTATAGGCTTGACAGTTTTGACCTTAGGGATATCCAAGGAGTCACGAGCCTCTTTGTATGTGGCAAAAATTCCGTCTTCGCATCGCTCAACAAAGCCCTTGAGCTTCTCTTCATTCTCTCTTTTTTCCTCGGACTTGAACTCCTCAATGAAGTCGATCTCCTCATCGTCGAAATCGATTCCCATGACCTTGAGAACAATTCCATTCTCGTTCAGTTGCTTGATAATACCCCCATCGTCTTCCAGGTCCATGGTACCCTGACCATTGGTGAGTACAACAATGTTTCGAACGTACTTGAGAGCCTTTGTGTACAGCTTGATCATCTGGGTTGCAACAACAATGCCCGAAATCAGATCGCCCTTGTTGTCCGAGTTGGGTACCAGCTTCTTCTTCGCCTCCAGCAACAAGTCGAGATTGAACTGCTGGATGGGGGTGATGATGTCGATATGTTCAAAGCCAGGCTCCTCGGCAAACATGTTTTGAGTCGTGTCCGTATTCACTCCAACCACTCCGGCAACGTCAGTTTTTCGACCAGACAAAATCTTGTTGGAGATCTCGCTGTAAATGTACTGGAGGCCCCAGTTGAGATCAGTCACCTCGGTGGAGTCGTCTCCTCGAGCCATCTTCCGACTCATGGACTCATGTAGATCCACCACAAACACCGTTGCCTAGTTAGTTAGAATGCTGAAACTTTTCCATGGTGGAAGCAACCCCGCGCCCCAATTGTACTCACTTCTTTGGTTGCCATGTTGATGTCGCTATTACGGCAGGTGTGCTCTTGGTTGTTATGTGAGTATGTGCTTGTACGTGAGTTCTTCATAAATTACACGTCCCAGGGCTTTTAGCTTCCCAACTCTGGGGAACACGCGTTTCGAGTATAGATGATTGTGTATTGCCTATCAGCTGACAAAGAAGTGTCTGCACGTGGCGATCGGCTTGGACATTGAATAAGTACATCAGGGTCAGTTTTTTGCACTACCCCAGTCCCTGCTTCAGCTCGTAGATGTACTCGTAAATTCATCCCCCACTTAGCCGCATCCAGCCAAAGCAACCTTATATGCCTACCATAGCGCTATCACCAGTAGTACTTTACAACTTGACACAAATGCTGGCTCGCACACTTATTAGCTTCAGTCACATTCGAAGTATCTATCTTATCATAATTTGCACATTACTTACATAATTTACCAGTCATCATCGTCATCGTCAGCAGGTCGTCCGGTTCGAGCCTTAATAGCATCGGCAATACCGGCACCAAGAGTCTGGTTGGACTGCTGCTTCTGCTTGAGGGCCTCAGCCAGAGAAGCTCCGGCAGAGGCACCACCACCAGGAGCGGCGGGGGCAGCAGGGGGAGCGGCAGCGCCACCCTGGACCTCTTCCAGATAGGCGGCTGGGGTCCATCCCTCTTCGGAACCATCCATTCGCTTGGCCAACCACCATCCCTGATCCTCCTTTACAGAAATGAGAACCTGTTCACCAGCAGAAATAGACAGCTGGTTAACTCCGTTGGCCACGTAGTCGTACAGAGCCTTGTATGTGGGCTCGGCAGGAGCAGCGGGGGCAGCAGCGGGAGGAGGGGGAGGGGGAGGGGGAGCAGCCTTTGCAGGAGCAGGAGTGTATGAAGCGGCGGCGGGCTGAGCAGCAGCTGGTTGCTGGTAGGCCTGGTGTTGCTGTTGCTGCTGTTGGTACTGCTGCTGCTGCTGCTGGGGTCGAGGGTTAACCAGCGACTGGTAATGGGGCTGCAGGTTGTTGTGTTGCTGAGGCTGGGCGGGCTCGGCATGGCCGTTTCCTCGAGAGTTGGGTGCAGGAGGGGGGGCCTTTCGTGCTCGAGGAGAAGTAGCAGCTGCAGGCTGGTGCTGCTGGTATCCCAGGGCAGCGGCACCGGGGGTGGGAGTGTGAGCAGCGTTGCCTCGAGCAGCAGGGCGAGCGGGGGCACCACCTCGAGAACCCTTTGCTCGGCCACGAGGCTGCTCCTTGCTGACACTGTTGGGAGGAGCTCCAGGGGGGACCTGGACGGTACCACTCTTGTACATGTCGAACTTTGTCTGCAGAGAGGTGGTCTTCTGGAACTTGACAGAGGCCTTCTTGCCCTGCTTCTTGAAGTAGTCAATCTGGGGGCCGATTCGGATGTCGACACCGGGCTTGACAACTCGAAGCTGCACAGCAAGCTCAGTCTTGAATACACACCACATCAGCTGATCTCCGTAGGGAGAAGAAGCCTGGTTGAGACAGAACCAGTCATCTCGCAGGTTGGACATTGACATGTGAGTGATGTTTCGCACAGGAATGGTGTACTCATTGGTCACCACCAGCTGACCCTGGTGAATCTGCTGGGCAACAACGTAAAAGTTGTTCTTGGTGAGAATGAATGTTCGAGGCACACGAACCGAGGATCTTCCGAGTCGAGACTGCTGCAGCTGGCCCCGACACGAGAAGAAGACCTTGTCAGTGACACCAATCTGCTTCATGAGGAAATCACCATATCCACTGCCGTTGTTGCAGCCCAGGTAGTCTCCCTCGAAACGTCGGTAGCCGACAAGAGAGTAAGTTCGTCGCTCTTTTCGACCACCCAGAAGCTTGTGACCAGAGTCTCGGAACTCAATCTCCTTGAGACCATCCAAGCCTCTCTTGGAACGCCAGTATCTCTGGATCTTGATGGCACACTCGGTCTTGTAGGCGAGGTATCGTCGCCATGCTCGCTGGATTCGAGCAGCCATGTTGTGCCACCACATATCTCTCATGTGCTCGAGAGCAAACAGAGTCTCGGGAGTCTTGATGAACACCTTTGTAGTACCCATCTGGTACTCGGTCTGAGGGATACCGGCATCTCGCAGAATGCACAGGGTGGCATCGTAGGCAGAGCCCTGCCAGATGTAGTCACCAGCGTACGAGGTCTTGCCGGAGAGAAGCATAAATCGCTCCACAAACTTCTCAAACGTCTGTCGGTAAGCGAAACCAGCTCGTCGAATTCGGACGTTTTCCTGCAGACCAAGATACTTGACCTGATGCAGAACAGCCTTCTCGTCGTACTCGGAAGGAGATCTGTTCTGGTTGGGCTTGATGGTTCGAATGTAAGAAGGCTGGGCAGCCGACAGGGTGGTCACCAGGTCATTTGCAGACTTCTTGATCTTATCCGAAGCAGTGGGAGGTCGTCTTCGGTTATCAGTGTCGACCTGATCGGGGAAGAGAGACACCAAGAAGGGGTTGGCAGACTTTTGCAGCAGCATCAGAATATCCTTGAGGAGCTGATCCTTGTTCTTGTCTGTGATACCCTTGACGTCGTAAGTCACATCACCGGCGTAATGCTTAATGACGAACTTTCGCTGTCGCTGCTCGAAGTGGGGGTTCTGGCCAACCATGGACATTCGCTGAATGAAGTTCTCATCTGCGGCGTTGGGATCGGCGTGAGCGGTGGCGCATGCATCGTTAAGAGCAGCGAAAATTCCAGGAGGTCGCTTCTCCTCAATTAGATCACACACAATCTTGTTGTTGAAATAGTTGATAGGAGTCCAGGCAATCTGCTCTCGAACGTACTCATCCTGCTCGGTCTTGAGGGTCAGCTGAATGAAAATCTGCTGAAGCTTCTCGTTAACGTAGTTGATACAGATCTGCTCAAACGAGTTGGACTCGAAAATCTCGAAACCGTAAATATCCAGAATACCAATGGTTCGAGCAGCATCCTGGGGGGCTCGCAGACTCTGGTTGACTCGCTCGACGATCCAGTCGAACAGGTTGTTGTAGATACCCTTGGCAAGAGCGTCTCGGACCGAAGTGGCCTGGGCAATGTTCAGGGCCACCTCGTAGACAGATCCTCGTCGGCCTCCTCGAGAGGTCTCCATGATTCGGTGAGTCACAGCCTTGACGACTGACTCGGCATCGACCTCCAGAAGGTAGGCGACGAAGTTAGGGACAGAAACATCAGCAATGGCTGCGTTTCCATCCTGGTCCTCAACGAAGGACATGTTTCCGATCCACAGAATGGCGGCGAGAAGCTTGAAAAGGTTGTCCTGCTCGGCTTGTGTAAGACCAATCAGGTTCATAGCGGCCAAGGTCTCCTTGAACTCGGCCTCATCGTTGATTCCATTGACTGAAGTACAGCCGGAAGCAGAAGTGTAGGTGTATGCCTCAGGGGGCTGGATACCAAAGGTGCTTCGGTAGTTTTCGGGAGCAGCCTTGGCAAACTGGTAGAAGATGTGAAAGTTTCGCTCGTTACGAATCTGGCCCACGACTCGGCCCTTCTCCAGCAGATAGTTGGTGATATTTGCTCCGACGGGCTCGGCCTGGTTGTTGAACTGAATCTCAAGGTACTTTCCGTGACGGGAAGAGTTATCGTTTCGGAGTGTCTTGGCACATCCGAACGCTTCCAGAAGAGGGTTGGTGGCGAGAACCATATCCTTGATCTTCTGAATGTTGGAGGAGGATCCTCCAGAGGCAGAGGCGATGTACTGCATGATTCGCTTGGAGGCCTCGGTCTTACCAGCTCCAGACTCACCGGAAATGATAACACACTGGTTCTCTGAATACGACTTCATGTTGTAATACATGGACTCGGCGATGGAGAAAACGTGGGGAGGCACCTCCAGACGGTTCTTGCCCTTGTAAGACTCCAGCACGGCATCAGTGTAGATACCCAGGTCTCTGAAGGGGTTCACCGAGATAAGCTGTGTTAGTCATATGTTGATTCAATTGTGTCGTTGTGTCGTGATGTCAATTGGTGATGGGTCTTATCCCCGCTCCTCGACCTGTCAATGTGGATCCATCCCATCCACAGGTCGGGTGAATCTGCAACATCATCAGTGTTGGGCGTCCCTGCACCCTCCGTTATCTCCAGATACTCACCACATGGCCAATATAGGTGTAGATTGTTCCGTTCTCGAATCGCTTCTTCAAGTTCTCATTGATGGCCTCTTCGCTGACCTTGGACAGCAACGTCAGGTCGGAGACTCCAACCTCTCGCTTCTTACCAGACTCGAAGGTGGCCTTTTTGACTCCTTGCGCTCCCTTGGCCGGTTGAGTGCCTCCTTGAGCTCTTCTTCCAGCTCGTTTTGTGACAGCCATTGATGTTGTAGTACTATGTCGTAGGTGAATACAACTTTCTCTGTCTTGTAAAACTAGAGTAGCTTGATATTCAAATTGCTGCGGTGGCTGGCAACGATAAGCTTCTTTGTCCGTGCGACATTTAACGCATAGGGTTTCTCCCAATGGGGGGAGGCGGAGCCGAGTTATTTTCGGATATATCGGACGGCCAGACGAGCTGGGGAGCAGGGAGATGGACGGAATACACAGCCCGATTTTTTCTCTACGCGGCAGTACTGGATTCGGTTTATCTGACCTCCACCAACATCTGTATATTTCGACCAGACTAATTGTCGCAGGATTACACTTCTTCGGAGTTTACACACCGGAGTTATGCTTTTCGAGACTGCACTTTGACCAAATGCCCTTTTCCTTCTCTAAACTCCTAATTCCCTCTATCCTCGGGGTTTAGAAGGAGCTTGCGCGATTACGTTGCGGGAAACTTGTGTAGCGGCGAGTCAGGTTCGAATCACAGCCTCAATGATGCACTGTTAAGTGGCAATCCGCATCTCAAACGCACTTCGGAGACTGCCGTAGCAGATGAGGTCATTAAGATGGGGTGCACTATAATACCGAGCAGAAAAGTGATAGTCTCGCTGTTCCGGTGTTGTAGTAGAAAAAGGGAGCCCTAATGGTCAACCAGT
The DNA here is from genome assembly GCA_900519055.1 of Yarrowia galli. Classification (NCBI taxonomy): domain Eukaryota; kingdom Fungi; phylum Ascomycota; class Dipodascomycetes; order Dipodascales; genus Yarrowia; species Yarrowia galli. The sequence goes on from ULGS01000005.1 coordinate 4,079,828, forward strand.
ACAGTCTGATAATGTATGGGTGTTCCACTAGCTACAGTAAACAAATACCGTACAAGGCTAACCTATGGACACCTCAGCCTGTGGTTGACTGTAGCCGAGAGCCCCGTGATAGACACAAGTTGGGAGTTGCTATAATTGTGTTGGAAGAGCAATGACAATCAAATGAGACGGGGAACCCCAAGAGACGTGGGGATATAATTCTCGTGGTAATTGTACATCTACGGTGGACTTGAATTGCTAAAATGGCGAATTCTTCAAGATCGTGGTCTGGTCGAAGGTTTACTAAGATGTGCATGGGGACTCCGTCATCATGATTAGGTAATTACATGGCACAGCTACTTTGTGTTCATCTTGACCGGTTACACACCACACTACAACATGTGTCTTCGACCACAGTGTTATAAAGAACTGCTCGCAAAACTCGGGCACGACTCAAACAACGACTTGTTTGCAACACACGGGAGATACCAAATACCAGACAATACCAGATGGTGATGATACCACAGCATCCAACTACCAGAACATCAACTAGCTACAGTGTACAAGATACCAATTGTCATCAAAAACGGATTTTAAACATACATACATTCAACTAATAATAATAAGGAAAGTGTTAGCTTACTGTCGAGCAGCAGCGGCATCGAGGGAAGGCTCAGCGGCACCGGTCTCCTGCTCAACCTTGGCGTGTCCACCACCAATGGGACCCTTGACGTCCTCCTGAGGGGGAAGGTCATCTCGGATGATCATGGTGGACTTGGAGTTGGAGGGATCACCAGCAGCTCGGTGGTAATCAATGTGCTGGCCCTGCTGAGCTCGCTCGGCGTCAACAGCAACATCAGAACCCTTGAGAGTGGGGAGAGGCTGCTTGATGGCCTCTTCCTGAGCCTTTCGGAGGTTCTGGGACTCCTTGTCGTCACCAGTGGCGAGGACACCACTCTGCTTACCAGAAGTGGACTGGCCCTTGGAAGCAGCGTTCTCCTCAGTGCCAGGAATGTAAGACTTGGCCTTCTCAACAATTCCGGGTCCCTGCTGGCCCTGCTGGCCCTGAGAGTACTGGCCCTGAGAGTGCTGTCCGGTCTGGCCCTGAGAGTACTGGCCCTGGGAGTGCTGTCCAGTCTGGCCCTGAGAGTACTGCTGCTGCTGCTTGGAGATGGCGTTCTCCTCGGTACCAGGAATGTAAGACTTGGCGGTCTCAACGATACCGGGGCCCTGCTGTCCGTGCTGGCCCTGGGCGTACTGGCCGGTCTGGCCGGTCTGGCCCTGAGAGTACTGACCAGGCTGTCCCTGAGAGTAGCCGGTCTGGCCCTGAGAGTACTGACCAGGCTGGCCCTGAGCGTACTCCTGCTGCTGCTTGGAAGCAATGTTCTCCTCAGTGCCGGGGATGTAGGACTTGGCAGTCTCGACAAAAGACTGGCCCTGACCCTGACCCTGCTGGCCGTACTGGCCCTGCTGGCCGTACTGACCCTGCTGGCCGGCAGCATAACCGGCACCAGCACCAGCACCAGCAGCGCCAACACCAGCACCAGTGTGACCGTGGTGAGTGCCGTGAGTACCATGGGTAGCGGAGTGCTCAGTGGTGCCAGGAATGTGAGACTTGGCATCAGTCTTGGCCTCGTAGGCCTTGTCGCCGAGGGTCTCGTTGGTACCTCGAGCACCAGTGGATCCGTACTGGCCAGTAGTGCCGGTGGTGGATCCGTAACCAGGCTGGCCGGTAGAAGATCCGTAGCCGGTCTGACCGGTGGTACCGTGAGTGCCGGTGGTACCGTGGGTACCGGTGGAGCCAGACTGGTTGTAGGCGCCGGGAGCAGAGGAGTTGGCAGAGTGAGTGTTACCCTGCTCCTCGCCAGTGCCGAAGACAGCGGCAGAGACGGCAGAGGCGGCATTAGAGATTCGCTCGGTGATGGTCTCGTTTCCGGAGTTGTCAGTGGTGGAGCCAGAGTGAGTGCCGGTGGTGCCGGTGGTGTTACCGTGAGAGCCGTAGGCACCGGTGGTGTTGCCGTGGGTGCCGTGGGTGCCGGTGTGGGCGTACTCAGAGGTGGGCTGGCCGGTGGTGCCGGGGTAAGGAGCAGAACCCTCCTCGACCTTCTGAGCGTAACCAGTGGCGCCAGCAAGTCCAGCGCCGGTGGCAGCATCGTTTCCTCGGAGGTTCACGCCAGAGACGCCTCGGGTGATGTCGTCAGTCTCACCTCGCAACTTGTCGCCAGTGGTGGCACGGTTAGAAGCGGGGTTACCGGCGTTAGCGAAGTCACCGCCAAAAGAGTGAGCAGAGGGAGTAGAAGAGTACTTACCGCCACCGACAGCAGGTCCAGAGGGCTTGCCAGGAAGACCAGTTCCAGCGCTAGAGCCGGAGGTGGAACCAGAGTTGGGACCGGAGGAGCCAGCACCTCGAGTGGTGTCGTAAGTGGTGTGAGAGTGCTGCTTGCCCTGAGCGGGGTACTGGTCCTTGGAAGAGGAGTGGTCATAACCGCTCTGAGAGTGAGAGCCGTGCTGGTGGGTGGGATCGCCCTTGGTGTAACCGGGCTGGCTGGAGGAGCCAGTGGTGCCGGTAGAAGTACCGTGAGTGCCTCGAGAGCCAGCGGCAGCGCCAGTGGCGCCAGCAGCACCAGCACCAGCGGCATCACCCTCAAGGTGGTGGTGGTGGTGGTGAATGTGGTGCTCAACACCCTCGGGACCGGTGGTCACGTTGTGGTTGGTGTGAGTGGGAGCGAAAGAGCCAGAAGGACCGTGAGTACCAGAGATACCCTGGCCCTGGACACCAGAAGAACCAGTGGTAGCACCTCGAGTTCCCTGAGAGGCAGAGTGCTCGGCGGTACCGGGGATGTGGGACTTGGCGTCAGTCTTGGCATCGTAAGCCTTCTCGCCAAGGGTCTCGTGAGTACCGTGAGTACCGTGAGTACCGTGAGTACCGTGAGTACCAGTGGACGAGCCGTAACCGGTCTGACCAGTGGAAGAAGATCCGTAACCGGTCTGGCCAGTAGAAGCACCGTGGGTACCGGTGGAGCCAGTCTGGCCAGCGTATCCAGCACCAGTGCCAGCAGCAGCGCCGGTAGCAGCGCCAGTAGCAGCGCCGGCACCGTGGTGGCCGTGACCGTGATGGCCAGTGTGACCAGTGTGGCTAGTGTGAGTTCCATGGGTTCCCTGGCCGCCAAGGACCTGGTCAGGGTTCTGGTACTGAGCACCACCAGCAGTGTGAGTGTTAGCAGCACCAGTGGAAGCACCGTGAGTGCCAGTGGTGGAAGAGCCGTAGCCAGTCTGTCCGGTGGAAGCACCGTGAGAGCCAGTGGTGGAAGAGCCGTATCCAGTCTGTCCGGTAGAAGCACCGTGAGAACCGGAACCGGCAGCGTAGCCAGCACCAGCTCCGACACCAGCGCCAGTGGCACCGGCGGCACCAGAGCCAACGTTCTGAGCAGCCTTAGAGGCGGAGTGCTCGGCAGTACCGGGGATGTAAGACTTCACCTCCTCGGTAAGAGTCTGACCCTGGCCAGGCTGGGTGGCACCCTGGACGTGAGATCCGGTGGTGGAGGAACCGTGAGTGGGAGCACCAGTGGAACCGTAAGCAGACTCGGACTGGCCGGTGGAGCTGTAGCCGGGCTGACCGGTAGAGCCGTAACCAGTCTGTCCGGTGGTACCAGTGGCGCCGGTCTGAGAGCCGTAGCCGGTCTGGCCGGTGGTGCCAGTAGCACCAGTCTGAGAGCCGTAGCCGGTCTGTCCAGTGGTACCGGTGGTACCGGTCTGGGAGGGGTAGCCAGTCTGTGCGGAAGAGCCATGGTGGCCAGCAGCGCCAGCAGCACCGGCACCACCAAGACCAGCAGCACCGGCAGCACCGGTAGCGATACCAGCAGCCTCGCCGCCCTTTCCTCCACCAACGTACTGACCAGCCTGGCCAGGGACCTGACCCTCAAGGTTCTTCAGTTCGCCCTTACCAAGAGTCTTAACACCGTCGGGTCCGGCAGCCTGGACAACCTTGCCCTTGGGGCCAGCGGCGTCGACGACCTTACCCTCAGCGTTCTTCAGCTGGGTCTGGCCTTGCGATGTGACCTCCTGTCCGGCCTTGGAGGGCAGGTTCTGAGCCTTCTCGGCCTCGGTGGCAGTGTCACCCTTTGAAGAGGAGAACACCTCCTTTGCTTTATCGATAATGTTGGGCATTGTGAATAGTAGTAGTTTGTGTGAGGACCTCAATGGGAACTACAATGGTCTTTATATATCCATATAGCTGGTGGAAGTTGTAGCAAGCCAAAAATTGAGTTAGAGGTGTGCAAGGTAGCGCGTAGCAACGTACTTGCGAGTGCTAGTCTCGAGGCTGCCATTGCTCGACGCCCAAAGCAACCACTCTCTAGTTGATAGTGAACGTTCATGAGCTTTCGTTTTACAGAATGAAAAAAATTGTGGACGCCTTCCGGTTCAATTGTCAATTCTAGACAGCTAAAAGAAATCTGGGGGATACCCCCAATGTACCACTTGCATATACCAAAGCTGTAGATATGCAGATCAGATGACGTAACAATGAGCCAGAGTTTAGGACGCAATAGCAATCGTGGATGAGAAAGAAGTGGTATCTGCAAGACAACCGTGTATCTGAAACTAAAAGTCGAGATTCTTCTCGAAGGACGGCAAGAATATGTCTTCTCAACGGTCAGTTGATGAACACTATATCTACTGCTGTCTGAAGAGGCTCTCTATGCACCTATAGCTCTGGCAATTGGACCTGATATGATATTGCAATGGTTGAGAGACCATGCGTTTAGATTCAGACCACCACCACTTCTCTTGGGGGCTTTTGACGCAATCGTAATATGCTTACAACCTCAGATTTATGCTCTGGGAAATATATTGCTATGTACAAATGAAATGGGAGATGTGCTCCCTGGAGAGTGGAGTTAAAGCTGGTCAGTTGATCAAGTCGTGCCATCTAAAGGGTGCCTGTCGGTCACTTATCTTTATCAGGCGATAATAAAGTAAAGGATGGGCGTTTTCGAGTACCAAGAAAGGCTGCTATGGCTCGGTAAAGTGGGGTTTCTGCAGCCTCCTGTGAGGTGGTGTTTCACACTAGTTGGCCTTGGGTTGTTCCTTCGCCAAACGCTCCTTGTTCTCGGCCATGGCGTCGGCCTTCTTCTGAACGAATTCGTCTCGGGCTTTGTCGAAGTCCTCCATGGTGGAGTGAGAGGCCATACAATCCATCATGTTGGCCTTCTCGATTCGACAGGCCCACAGCATGGAGACAGTTCTGCCCTTTGTGCACTCGCTAAAGACCTTGAGCACGTCGGCGCATGCAATACGTGCTAGTCTTCGGGTCTCCTCTCGAACCTCGTTCTCTTCTTTGGGAGACAGGAACCACAGAGGCACCGCTCCCGACTTCTGAGGGTACACATCGTTGGAGTGTAGGGGGTTGGTGGGCTGGTCGTGCTCAAAGCCGTGCTCGGGAAGCATGTTGAAGGGAATGTAAAAGAGATAGGGTCAAATACGGATGTCGTACTGGTCTTGGCAAGCCGCTGTGGAATAGCCTGCTTTCGAGTTCTGTCTGGTCGTTTAGGGTGATCGGTAGAGTGATGCCAGATATTGGAAAAGTTTGGGATAGGAAGTTTAATCTTATAAAGTTCCCGGGTTTCCTTTGCTGACTTGGAGGTTGCAACGGGTTGCTCGCTTTTAGAAGGGAATTGTCAAACGGCAACCGTGAGACAACAGACATGAAATACGAGTCATATACGGCATGCGGCATTTATTTTTCCATTGAGATCGATGCACTGTCTGGACTCAACATAAGGCACATCTCCGCACTAACTGACACTTGCAGGTGCAACCCAAAAGTTCCAAGCAATGCAGCAGTGCGCTAGACCCACTATCGTGTCAACCGTACACTAGCGAATTTGTCTAGCTCCCGTTAGGTCTCTTTAGAACTCAACTAAAATTCATAACACGACGTCATTAAGAGGAATCATGCACAAGTATTTTGGGAAGCGCCCGATTAACTCGTGACCAAGCTTTACGTCAGGGCATTGTTCCTGTCTGTCTTTGTCCATGGCATTGCCATCTTTACCCCTTCTGGTCACCAACGTCACTTCGCTTCGGCCCCACAGCCCACAGCCACGCTTCATTACTTCTGAGCTGTACGGCCATCAAATCTTGTGGAAGAGCAATGCAACCTTCGCCGCCAAATGTACGTACCCGTAGGATGGGTAACACACCTTGGAGAGTTTCTTTTTGGTTCCTGATTTTCAGAAACCCGAGGAGATCCTAAAACAGGCCCTTGCCCAGGCCGCAATTGCTCGTCTGGGGGGGTTCTCTCTTTCACAAGCGCTCGGATCTAGACATGCACTTACAAGACGTATCCATAGGCACTCAATTCAGGCTGTGTACATTGTCGAAAGCAGAATGAGGGGTCGACCCCGAGCGCGAGAGGTGTCCATTGTCTCGACAAATAACATTCAATGTCCAATGTTCAATGTTCGCAATAGCAACCAAATAACACCCGCAGCAATATGCTCATCGATCTGAGTCGTTGGGCCAGCCACAACCCAAGCACGTGGCTTGTCTCATCTACGTGGAGGTCTTGTGATGCGGCGGACGAATTTGCTCATGCTTTTCATTGTTCTTGCGGCGGCTAACTCAGAGCGGCTTTTCGGTCCTTCTCACTCATCTTCAGTGGAGTTGTCTCGAGATGGACGAGGCCACATTCAAGTTATACATCGTAGTCGAAATAGACTCCACGATTCCTATTGTGAATGTACAATCGGAGCGCTCCCCAAACTTAATCCTCCAAATATACAGAACCAAAACAACACTCACAGCAGCTACACAGAGCAGCTGAAACCACCCAGGAGCCTTCGCAAACAGGCACACTCTCCATCATATTGCTACACATCACCAAGAATGGACCCCATCGAACTTTTACGCGACGTGGCCAAGTCCTTCAGCACGAACGAGGAGATCGCGTCAACAGAGCGGGTGTCTGTTGATATCACACGACTGGCACAGTTCCGCGAGGCAAAGTTGGCCGAAGCGCGTGACAAACTCCAAGACCAGATCCGACAGAGAGATTTATGTCACGAATCAGTCGCTGGCGACTCCACAACTAGCGAGAGAACCCAACACGTGCATGAGCTGGAACGAGAGAAGATGCGACTGGCGCGTGCCATCAACGATCTAGAGGAGACTCTGAATGCTACACAAGCAGCAACCTCCAAGCTCAATGCTGAGCTCGAGCTGGTTGAGAAGGAAAGCCAACAGCCTATCGAATCTGCAGTCGAAAACGACTCATCTGCGGCTCTACAACTCAAGCTGTTCCGAACCCTAGGTGTCACCTTCGATGCGGAGAAGCCTGATAACTACACAAAGTGCATGATTAGATCTAACACGACCTCCAACGTTGCCACTCTGGATCTCAACGTCAAGGAGTATAGTGGGTTCTTCATCACCAACTACATTTGGGACAAATTATGATACAGGTTCCAGAAAAGCCGAATAGTAAGGAGACCTGAGACGATACCGATTATTTATATACATTAATGAACTTCAAGGACATGGGAATTGTTAGTATGCTGGTGGTGGCTCCAATGATTGCCGACCGATGGAGGTGAAACTTGCAGATGAGGCTTAAACCGGGGCCTTGACGCGATTCAAGACATCCTCTACAACCAGAGCTCCATCCCACGAAGTGATATACTCCTCAATGAGCTTATAGTCACTTCCATAGGCGAGAGAAGGTTCGAATTCTGGCGAAGCAATGTGCACAGAGCTTGGCAGTAACTTTCGAGCGGCTACTGCAATGACCGATGGAGTTGCATAGTCTGAATCGTTGAGAACACACATGTGGCGCACAAATAAGGTGAAGTCTCTTGCTGCCTTGGGTTTGATAGCCCTCGCAACCACCCGATGGCACCGAATATGGACTATGATGTCCTGCATGTATCGCTGTAGCTCTGCCACTATCGAAACTTGAGCCGCCTTGTCGTGTAGCTGCTTGATGTCTGCGGCTGTCATTAATGGCGGTGAAGCCGTCCTTTCCTCCGATATGCTCTCGATAAGTTGTCCGATATTGACCTCGCTGTCGACGTGACACTCGTGGTACACGAAGAACTCATCTCTCAGGTATTCAAACATGTAGACGTCGCTCTTTGACACCGAGAGTAAGAGGAACCCTTGCGGTTTCGAATATGTGACACCTCTGTATGTTGTCTTTCCTGTTTGCAAAACCTCCAGAAGTATGGCTTGACATTCGTTCGATAACGATGCAACGTTCCGTAGGATCAGAAAAGGCATGAGTTGTTTGTCGATTTGGGAGGACTCTCTCCAGTCACTGACTCCGTTCAAGAAGTGGTCAACGTCAGCATCAGCGTCGCAGCGGTAGAGCAGTCTTTGGTCGTAGCCAAGAATGTTGGCTGCCACCACAAGAGCGCACTTCTCCACCACGTCTGGGTGATGAGTATGGATTCTGACGGGTCGTTGAGCCGCAAGACCAATGATGATGGCCGTGAAGATGTCGACGTCAAAGTTGAGTATCTGCTTGAGCTCCATACATCTTTCTTGGAATGACATGGGACTAGCTGTCGTGTTGGTGATGAGGTGTGTCGAACTAGAGGCTTCGGCATGCTCGCTGCATGCATATCGTGTGTTTATTAAGTTGGTGGTGGCGAAATGGTGTACAAGTATGAATATTTAGGCTGCCAGGATTCGGGCAGTATTTGACGAAATTTTTCAGATTAGATGACTCAATATATAGCTAGAATCTCAGAGAGCTGATCGCTACAAGCGGATGGTGCCGCCGATACGTTTTGTTTACATAACATGAGTTTTAGTGTTTTTAACTAATGTGTCAGTGAATCTAACTAACGTTTAACCTGTGGCTCACTGGGATTGGTTTGTTAAGATAATTCGCAGCCACAGGCGTGAGACATCCTGTGTAAATATTGAGGGCAGTATTCATTGGAATTACCCATTCTTCCTTTCATCAGCTCTACTCACTCGCCCATTATCTAGATCTCTCTTATCCCACTCCTACTCGTCATCACGTGATGCAACCTTAAATAAATTTCTGCCTGCATATCGCCAAAATAATCTTGGTGAAGCATCTCGACATCCAACACACACAACATGGCTCGACTAGTCCACAATATCCAGAAGAAACAACACAGAGAGCGAAGCCAGATCGCCGAGCGGCGGCATCTCGGCTTGCTGGAGAAGAAGAAGGATTACAAGCTTCGAGCTGACAACTACCATGCCAAGGAAGCAAAGCTCAAGCTCTTGCGAAAGAAGGCGAAGGAGAGAAACCCCGATGAGTTCTACTTCGGAATGCATAGCACCAAGACCGACGAGCACGGTATTGGCTACAAGGAGAACCCTCTGGATGTTGCCGAGCGAGAGCTCAGTGCTGATGCTAAGAAGCTGCTGCAGACCCAAGATGCGACTTACGTTCGAACCATGCGACTGAAGGAGCTGCGAGTTATCGAGAGAATGCAGGCTGAACTCATGCCCAAGGCTACTGGAAAGCACGTTATTTTTGTCAACTCGGAGAAGGAGCAGGAGGAGTTTGACCCCGCTGAGTACTTTCAGACCGACAAGACTCTGCTTAACAAGAGAGAGAACCGACTGAAGCTCGAGCAACTGGGAGAGAAACAGACTCACGCACAGGAACTCGATGAGGGCATCAATAAGGAGCGAGTTTCTCGACTGAAGAAGCTTGCTGCTCATATTGAGCGAGAGCGAGAGCTGGCCATTGTGGAACAGCGTCTGGATCTGGACCGAGAACTTGCCAAGAGTGGCGAGAGAGAGAAGGTAGTCAAGGATGGAAAGGTGACTTACAAGTGGAAGGCTGAGCGAAAGAAGTAAGGGTGACCGGGTCAAAAGAGCATTAAATAGACGATTAATTTATAATTATACATGAAGTGGAGATACTTGTAGTATACCAGAGATGGTGCTTCGTTTTTGTACGAGTACTATACGATGTGTACTTGTATCTACTGAACGGATATACGCTCGCCCCTGCCATCATGGTAGCTCAGATGCCTCCCTCTGTGACGTCCTTGAGGTTTTATTCTGCCCAACGTCATGGGTGTGCAATCTGTACGTACCTCTCATGTAATTATGAGTAGAGATATGAGAGTGTTCTAAGTCAGACACGCCCAGCTGCCGTACGTAAAACATCAACAACTGGTTCTTACATATGTACCAATGCTACACTACATCTCTCTTGGGCACAAAACACAGCTAGGATCCATGACAAGCTGGATCCTCCCATCATACCAGATAATTTAATATGTACAAGTGTATAGGTCCAATAGTTGGGATTTTAGAAACCGAGAGGGTTCTTTCGGTTGGTGGTCTTGGTGAAGTTGGGCACTCGGTGAACGGACTTTCGGTAGCCCTTGTGGTTCTTGCTGAAAACAGTGTACTTGTCCTTGGGGAGCATGGCGGACGAAGGAGGGCACTCGGTCTCAGCCTTGATGAGAAACTTGGGGGTAACGCCGAGCTTCTCCATGCTGGATCGGAGAACTTCCATGACGGAGTCGACAGCCTTCATTCGCTTTCGCTGGCCGGCCTTCTGTGTGGGAGACAATCTCCATCGGTATCGCTGCTTGCTGGAGGTTAGAAGATGTTTGGAAAATCGCCGGAAAATCCCGCTGGTCTGGGTGGCGCATTCATTTGTATCACTCGTGTCATACTCACTGCACGTAGCCACCGAAGGTGACCATAGACTGTCGAAAAGGTCCGAACATTGCGTGGTGTTGTGTGTGTTCTGTATCAGTGATCTCATCAACTGCGAAGAAGGAGGATTTTTCCATCCCGCAGTTCGATTCCCAGTTGGGATGCCCAGGCACTTACAAAATTAGATTAGTGTTGGCGTTTCGCGACAGGTAATGAGTGAGGGTGCAAGGGGGAAGGGCCTAAACCTACTTGGAGATATTGGGGAGAGTACAACAAAGACGTTAGAACACGCCCACGAGACCTTACGACATGACACCTCTGATAGTCAGGAGACTATTTCTGCTGCTTGTGGCGTCATCATTCGGCCTTCTAGTGTTTCTCGTCTACTTTTCATTGCAAGACGACTGGACACGAACACACAACGACTTCCTGAAGGAGGAGAGCGTCTACAAGCAACCCAACGATGCATTCCTGCAATACACAGAACCAGAAGAGAATCTGACGCCTGAAACCAACCCTCTACTTGAAGAGGTGGAAGAGCCTGCCAGTGTCAAGCCCTTGGTTCGTGCCTCTGACAAGCGAAGGACCAAGGCTGCTCTCATATCCCTAGTCCGGAATAAGGAGCTCGATGGTATAGTTGATGCAATGACGCAGGTTGAAGATACTTTCAATCACAAGTTTGGATACCCGTGGATCTTCTTTAACGACGAGGAGTTCACTGATGAGTTCAAGGAGAAGGTGCGTCAACAGACCGACTCAGAAGTCAAGTTCGAGCTGATTGAGAAGAAGGACTGGGACGCCCCCAGATGGATTGATAAGGACAGAGCCAAGAAGGCCGGCAAGAAGCTGGAAGAGGCAGGCGTCAGATATGGAGCAATGGAGTCATACCACAAAATGTGCAGATGGAATTCTGGCATGTTCTACAAGCACAAGGCAATGGATGACTATGACTGGTACTGGCGTGTTGAACCCGATACTCAATACTACTGTGACATCGACTACGATGTATTTGCATACATGGAGGACAACGACAAGGTGTACGGATTCACCATTGCTCTATATGACAACCCCAAAACCGTTGCCACTCTATGGCCGGAAACCAAATCGTTCTTGATGAAGAACAAAAACTATCTGCACAAAGACAACGCCTTGCAGTTCTTGCTGAATCCCAGCAGACCAGCTTGGAACGCTCAGGCAGGTGGATATTCCACATGTCATTTCTGGTCTAATTTCGAGATCGCTTCATTGAAGTTCTTCAGAGACGATGCATACGCTCAATGGTTTGAGCATTTGGACAAACAGGGTGGATTCTTCTACGAGAGATGGGGAGACGCCCCGGTGCACTCTGTAGGAGCTGGCCTCTTCGCCAACCAGTCGCAGATACACTGGTTCAAGGACATTGGATACTACCACTTCCCATACTACAACTGCCCCAAGTCTAAGAAGTGCCATGGTTGCAAGCCGGGTCGTTTCACCAAAGACGATCTCAAGGACGCCCTGACACCCGAAAACTGCCTCCCGCAGTATCTCAAGTACATGGGTGACCAGTAAGGACATTGTGACTGACAGGGGAACATAATTGAGGCCCTTCAAAGGAAATATGTCACTCGATATCGCGCCTTAGTGTTGATTGGGATGGAGATGGGTCTAAAGTCTAGACTACGGTATATTATCTGCAGTCACGTTACATCAGACACAAGTGAAAGCGGCTAGCCTAAAACAGAAAACGAGCTAACACAAGCTACAATCCATCAACTTACGTAATCATTTAAGGTAGCGCTAGACACGCTAGCGAACTGTTTATTGATATTCATGTTTCATAAATTTCGTCAACTGCCGGATGATGATCTTGTATCCTTAGCTAAGCTCGACAGACCACCACTTGAGGACTGCATCAGCGCCTCCGGTCACGAGCTCGTTATTTGCTAGCCATCGCACAGCGGTGGCACCCTCCTTGTGGGCGTTCAGAGACTTGAGGTTCTTCATGGGAGCCTTGACGGAGTAAATGTAAATGTTTGTGTCCAGTGAAACGGAGGCAATGTATTCGTTTCCGAGCCAGTCAATGTCGTTGATCTGGGCGGTGTGGAAGGTCCATCGCGATGTGACGACAGACTTGGTGGAAAGATCGTAGAGGATGATCTTGCCAGTTGACTCACCTGCAGCCAGGAGGTTGCCGTTTTCACTGAGGGCAAGCTTGGTGGCAGCGGCACGGAGAGGAGGCAGGTCGAATTGCTTCTCACCGGCTGTGGAGTAGACAGCGAGCTCACCAGACTTGGAGCCCACAACAATCTGGTCGGCAATGGCAACAGCAGAGCCTCGGTCGATGGAGACCTTCTTGACCAACTTGCCGCTGTCGAGAATGTGCAGAGTGTTCTCAGTCACGATGGCAGACAAGGAACCTCGAGAATCGGCAGCCTTGGGCTGGGTTCCGATCGAGTAGACACTGTTGTTGAGCTTGTAGGTATCATCCCAAGCCACTGATGCGAGGCTTCCATCACAGTCACTGAGAGAGACAACGTAAGTAGAGTGGGAGGCGTCGGAGGGAGACGCCTTGTCACCAGACCACTCGAGAATGGAGCCGTCAACAGATCCAGAGTAGATCTTGCCCTTGATAGTCTCGACGGCAGAAATGGGCTGCTGGTGGGCAATGACCTTGGACTCGGTGAGAGACAGCTTGGACAGAGCGTCTATGCTTACAGAGGAGAAGGAAAGGGTACCGTCGAGTCCAACGGAGACGAGGAAGTCACCAGCCCACACAACACCGACCTGGAACTGTTCGAACTTGAAAGTGTCAATCTCCTTGCCCTCAACATCGAAGACCTTGACAGTGTTATCAGCAGAAGCGGTGGCGAAGTGAGTAGAGTCCTGGGCCCAAGAGACCGAGTAGATGGAGCCTGCATGTGCGTCGATGGTCTTGACGGGCTCACCATCCTGGTTGTAAAGGATAGCCTTTCTGTCAGCTCCCACCGAAACGAGCCACTTTCCGTCAGGCGAGAAGGCAACGTCATGGATGTAGTTGGTGTGCTGCTGTTTGACGGTGTGGTCGAACTTGAAGGGAGGACCCTTGTAGAAAACGAGGGTAGCATCATCACCAACAGTGGCAGCTCGGTAAGGCCGAACGGGCTTGATGGCGACAGCGTTGACCTGAGCTCCGTGACCGGAGATCTCTCCAACAGTGTTACCAGTGTCGAAAGTGAAGCAGTGGCCGTATCTCTCGGTACCGTCACCGACAGCAATGATTCGCTGAGAGTCGGCGTCCCAATTGAGGTCGTTGATTCGGCCATTGCCGATCTTGGCCTCGTACTTAACGTTGAAGGAGACAGGGTCCCAGACCTTGACATTACCTGCCTGGTCTCCGGAGCAAACATAGAATCCGGAAGGAGAGAACTTGGCGACGGTGGTTGGTGCAATGTGGCCGTTGAACTGTCGGGCCTCGTTGGGCTTGTCGAGGTTTACCAGAAGCACAGCCTTGGTGTTGGCGTAGGCTACCTCGTTGGTCTTGGGGTTGTAGGAGAGATGGACAGCAACGCCCTTAGTGGTGGCGGGAGATGCCACGGAGGTTTTAACTAACGTTAGATGGGGTCGGGATGGGGGCTCTCGCATACTCACCTGGAGAAATCATTGAACAATTGGCGCTGAGGTGTTTAGATGGCAGCTGTGTGTTATGTATCCAGCTGGGAGATGTATGCAGCACACTGTCGATAGAGTTAATTATAGCAGTATGAAGGGTGATAGGAAGGGGTGGCTGTAGGGTGGCATGAGGTCATAATCGGGACTGAAGTCGAATTTCAGGCGTGAGATCAAGACGTATGTAGTCCTCGGTATCGACGTTACCCAGTAGTTGGTCAAACTCCACTTTCAGACCGCTTTCCGTGCACACACTGTTCTCACCTTCAATTGAATGGGTGGCCAAGACCTCCAAAGTTTATCATTCCCTCATCTGCAGGAAAATCCTACCCGGAATATATACAGCTGAACATCAGACACCAGGCTAACCCTTCAGATAAGCTGCAGACACGGGCTTTTCATTACAGCGATCAACTACACAGCATGAAGTTTCCTCAGTTTGATCAGGAGATTGATATCTCATACTTTTCCGACGTCAAGAATGCTGGTCAGATTCGAAACGAGCTCTTGAGTGGCAACCCCGACTACCAGGTAGCCTTCATTAACGCAAACACACTGCTATCGTCCAAGCATTTGCTCGCAGCAGTGTATAGGGCCGTATCTGATCTGGAAGCAGGCTCCATGAAGACCAAGAACGTCCACTCTGAGGTGCTGTTCTGTCTGGGAGGAAACAACAACATCATGGACTCTCTGAGGAGATTTGGCATTCAGGACGACACCACCAACATTGTGGCCGTCAAGATTGGTGGAGGTGATTACAAGAAGCTGGTTGAGGGAACCGAAGAGCAGTTCACAGACGAGCAGATCGCCAAGAACACAGACGTCAAGCTCGTCAAGAAGGTCTACAAGCTGCCAGGAACAGTCTCGCTGGATGATAGAGCACAGGTAGAGACTGCTGCCATTGGAGCACTTCTGCTGCGTGGATTCAGCTAGATGGAGCCGCGAACGGCCGTATTTATGAAGAAAAACTGGGCAACCATAACAAATGCATTGTATAACACATTCTACTTACTGTAATTACTCGCACTGTACGTACATCATTGTTTCAATTCAAAGATTATGCATATAAATACTGTGGTTATAACGTGGACTCCACCTTGACCTCTATCAAAGGCTCCTCCATCTTTACTATATCCTCCGGCTCAGGCTTAACAGATGCTGTGCTGTTGTTGTCGCCACCCTCCTCGGCCAACAGCTCCGCCTGAACATCCACACCCAGGCCAAAAAAGGCCTGCTGTAGAATTCTAGCGTATGCTGCCTTGAGCGTGAAACCTCCGGCCTGGTGCTGAATGTCATGGGCAAGAGGCTCGATGACCTTGTCGTCGTAGTGATCCTGTACCTCGAACAGATCGGGAATCTGTCTGTCTCCGTTGAAGGGTGTGAATGGCGTCTCGGGATTCGAACTCTCCTTCTTGACCTTCTCAAAGTATCTTGACGTGGGCATGGGCTGGAAGTTGACTGTTCGTGCAGAAGATCGTTTGAGAGCTGTCTTTTGAACGTTCTGTTCGATAGAAGAAGCATCTTTGTTGGATGTGGCGAGTTGATGTACCAGTTCTCTCTTGGCAGCCTCCTTGTCTTCCTGGGCAGCCCTCTGCTCCTCCACCGCCATCAGATAGTTGGCCTTTCTCTGTTCCTTCATCCAGTCCTCCTTCTGCTGCTCGTACTTGTCTTCCTCATCTCGCAACTTGTTGTTGGCAATGATCTCTGCCTTGTGTTCCTTTTCGTATGCTTCTATCTCCTTCGTCAATGCATCCTTTTCGTCGGCGGTTCCGTTGAGCAGCGTGAAGATGCTGTCTTCGATCTTCTCCAGATATGCGTTGTATTCGTCCAGCGTTTCGAACTCGTCTTCTCGCTTGTTCATGACCGACATGACCCGTTGGCGCACATCGACCTCCTTTTCGACGGCCACATCCTCGAAGATCTGGGTCTTGAACTTGTTCTTTCGTAGAATCTTTTCGCAGCCGTTGTGCGGGCATGTCACTGGTCCATAAGCGAAAAGTCGATCCACACACGATTCGCACATTTTGTGGTAACATTGCGGATTGACGAGAAATTTCATGTCCGGGTTGAGGTACCGTGACGATTTGCAGATCGGGCATATATCCCCATCTTCACTCATTTTGGAGTCTGTTGTCGTTGAAGATGTCAAGAGTGTGGTGGAGATAGATAGTGTCAAGTTGGCTATCTAATAAGCTCTTCTTCTGCACCTGGATGAGCTGCGAGCAAACCCAACCTGACTTGGGAGTTTAGGCTGACGACCGCTGAGCTCTAAAATCATAGTGCAGCAGCTGCGACTCATGAGCATATGCGAGCTTCTTGAAACATGAACGCAACTGATTCATGTGTTGTATGGAGAACGCAGTCTTTTGAGGGGAGCGTAATTAGGAGAGCCAAGAGAGACTGTGCGAGGGCAAATGTCGTTATTATATAGACTATAGCACTTTCATTATTATGTGGCCACAATTTAACGTCATTACAAACGAGATGAAACACTCAGCCTTGTTCAAGCTTCGTTATAGGGGTCACTAAGCAGCAGACTTTGAATGTTGTTACTCAGTGAAAGTCAGGAGTATCACCATATAGTACAAGGGTCTGTCCATAAGTGGCAAAAACCGGATCTGCAAACGTGAAATACGATACTGGCCTGCATACCGCCTCACCTCTGTATCCATAGAGTCTCTCTAGGACCTTCCTAACTTGTACCACGTTCTGGTTGCTACCTTGTTTAGTTGGTAATAAAGTTGTTTACACCAGGAACCTTGTCTACATTCTGATCTTCTTCACCAACACATCTTACCATGAAATGAACAGAGCAGCGTTCAGACAAGCGCTCCGAATCGTTTTCCCAGGCGTCATTCTCGGACTCCTGGGCTACGGCACCTACGCTTACTGCTACATCCTCTGCTGGAACCTGTACCATCACATGGGGTACAGGGCAGGACTGGCCCTCATGATTGTTTACTGCATTCTCAAGACCTTGGTTTTCATCTACTGGGCCGCAATTGTTATTGTGGGTCCCGGGAGAGTGTCTGGTGTGGAACCACTACAAATATTCGTTCCTGGATCGGAAGTGATTGACGAAAAGGCTCAAGCAATAGTGTCCAGGCAGATCAACCCGAAGCTGCCCGATACATTCATTTGCGACGGCTGGGGCATGCCCAAATGGTGCTCAGAGTGCCAGACACACAAACCGGATCGAACCCACCACTCAGCTATTGTGGGACACTGTGTTCCGAAGATGGACCACATGTGTTTTTGGGTCGGTACCGTGATCGGACAGCGCAACTACAAGATCTTCTTACAATACACAGCCTTGTTCTCGACTTATCTGATCTACACGCTGGTCACAACGGCAGTGTTCACCCCAAGAATGGGCCAGTACAGGAGGGACAGAGGTGCCCCTGACTCCATTCCTAATGGCAACATCATCGCTCTTCTGATCCTCACAGGAGCCTGGGCCGCATTCTGCACCTCTGTGTGTCTGCAGAGCTTCTACGGAGTGTGTCGAAACATAACATCTATGGAGGGTCTAGGAAGGAAACAGGGAGACATGGTTTTGGTCAACTTCAGGTACGAAGACAAGAGAATCATTCAGCCCATTCGAGAAGAGGATCCACTCCCGTTCGACCAGGGAGTTGCTAAGAATTGGAGACAGGTGTTTGGAATCAATCCTCTTGCATGGTTTCTTCCCATTCCCGTGGTTCCCGCGGCCGAGGACTTCTTTTCCAACACTTTTGGACAGAAATTCTTAGAGCGCATTCCTGCCAGATGGCTGGAGGGTGATGGCCGAGAAATGGCACCAGTCTGATGGTTTTCACAACAAGGACACTTTCATAATAAGGCAACTACAAGCATCTTCGGACTGGCCTGCCGAATATCGGCGATCTCGCCATCTCATTTACACACTAACGCCGAACTAACGTCAAATGCATTGATATATCTTACTTCAAGGGTGCCCCATATTTGTACTTGCTCGTAGTTCTATTGTCATTTATTGTTTTCCATTATCCACTATCTATTATGCAATCTACCGTGTGAACTTCTTACCGCCGGGTCCACCTCTCTTCTTGTGGTCCTTTCCCTTGATGCTCTTGGCGCCCTTACCGGAAGCTCCAATTGAAATGTTCACCTTGGGAGGAACATTGAAACCGAAGGACTTGGCAACCTTGACAAGATCGAGCTTGTCAATCTGGTAGACAGTCTTGAGGTGGTGCGAGGCGTATGCTTGGAGGTAGGCTCGGTATCCGTCCTTGGCAGAAGTGTTGAGCCAGTAGTTGGAGGAGATGAGCTTCTCGAGCTGACTCTGAACGTTGGCAATCTTCTTGTTGGGGAACTCGTACTCGTTAAGAGGGACCTTGGCAGCCTTAAGGTATCGCAGGAAGCCAAGCTCGGAGGGAGTCAGGAACATGATAGACTTACCGGAAGCAGAACCTCGGGCGGTTCGACCGACTCGATGAATGTAGTCTCGAGGATCATCCGGGGGATCGAACTGGATAATCCAGTCAACCTTGGGGATATCCAGACCTCGTGCAGCAACATCAGTACAGATGAGAACTCCCTGCTTGGCGTTGATGAACTCGAAGAAGGTGTTGGTTCGCTTCTGCTGCTTCTGCTTTCCGTGCAGATCCAGAACGGGCAGATCGATGTAGTTGAGCAGCTCTCCGTAGAACTTGACGGAGTTACAAGATGACAGGAAGACAATGATCTTCTTTCCGGCGTTTCGCTTAAGGAAGGAAAACAGCAGCAGGAATCGCTTGTCAGAGTCACACACGACGTAGCCCTGCTCAAGACCCTCGGCAGTGGAGCTAACGTTGTGTTCGTCGACGTTGAGGTAGAGGGGACCCTTCTTCAGAGAGATTCGGGCCAGATCCTCGACCTTGGTAGTCTGTGTGGCAGAAAAGAGCATGGACTGTCGCTCCTTGGGGAGAATCTTGATGATCTCCTTCATTTCCTGCTCGAATCCGATTTCGAGAATTCGGTCAGCCTCATCGATAATGAGAGCCTTGAGGTTCTTGAAGACAAACCCCTGAGAGTTCTGCAGATGATCGAGAAGTCGACCGGGGGTACAGACCAGCAGGTTGACACCCTTGTTGAGCTTCTCCTCCTCCTGTCGTCGGTTGTTTCCTCCAATCACAATTCCCAGAGTCTGGGAGTGGTTGGCCATGAGATCTCGAGCCACTCCGTAGATCTGGAGGGCCAGCTCTCGGGTAGGGGACACGACAATCACACCGGTACCGTTTCGAGGCTTGAACTTGAGCTTTCGCAGCATCTCGATGGCGGGGATAAGGAAGGCCAGAGTCTTACCAGATCCAGTCTTGGCGGCTCCCAGAACATCTCGGCCAGCAAGCAGAGGAGGAATGGTCTTCTCCTGGACTGGAGTCATGGTCTCGAAGCCCATGTCCTTCAGACTCTGCATAGTGTTCTCAGAAAGGGGAATTGTGCTGAATGGCTTTCGCTCGGCGTCAGAGGCAATGTGAACGACCTCGGCGTCGGTGGCCTTGACAACAGCAGCGGCCTCCTCATCCTCGAGATCAGAGCCCTCTCCATCGTCCTCCTCCTCCTCCTCATCGATCTCGATGTCCTTCTCATCATCATCGCTCATCTCGGAGTCCTCGTTTCCGTTGACCTCCTCCTCATCATCATCCTCCTCATCGTCTCCCTTCTCAAGGAGAGCCTCGACCTCGTCAAACTCATCATCGAGCTCATCAACCTCATCCTTGGACTTGGAGGACTTGGAAGACTTGGAAGACTTGGTGGACTTGGCGGGCTTAGAGGAAGGCTTCGCAACCTTCGACTTTTTGTCGGCCTTGCCCTTCACCACGCTTCGGGCTTTCTTATCGACTTTTTCCTTCTTGGTCAGACCCATAGTTGTGCAATTAGGAGTGAGTCCTAATTTTTTACGCCTTTCATGCAACATCGAGAAAAATTTCGAACTGTAACCTTATCTACTCATAACATGTACTGTTGCTGGATATTGGTGGCAACTGTGATATGGAAATGTGGAAGACTAAATTCTCAGAGTAAAAGTTCAATCAACAAATATTTTCTTCATTACAAGATCTATGGAGGGTCCAAGGGAGTCCTGGGGTCTGTCGTGTGAAATAGACCATCACAGTCCGAGAATCTATGTATGATCCGACACCCTTAACGGTGGCACACTGCTGAGACTAGTTAGCCACAATAATGAACTGCCAACTAATCGCCAAGTAAATAAAGCAGCATTAATCAAGAGGAGTGTCAAGTCCGAGATCAGAAGACTTCTCAATAATAGGGCTGGACTTGAGCTCGAACTTGGCACCTGAATATTCCTTAGCCAGGCTGAGTCCAAGAGAGCCGTGAACGGTGTTGTTGTCGTCGACAATGTAGAGACCCTCGATACCCTCAATTTTCACAAGAGAAGAAGCGGCGTGGTTGTCGAGATACTCATTGACCTCGGACTGGTTCTGGAAGACCTTGTTACCTCGAGGGGTGTAGCCCAATTGCTGAAGGCTCATTTTGGGATGGAAGTTTGAAAGCACTGTAGTTGTGGGAAAAGGTCTCTAAAGCAACTGAAGTCCGTGACAAGAGCTGCTATAAGTAGAGATAGTTGTGAATGTGAAAGATTGGTTTAGATGATGGACAAAGATCCCCACACATTTGCCACGCATTGTTGCTGTAGCTGTGTTACCCTTACCCTCGATTACAGTTCGATAAGGTACGAGGTGGAGGGATGAGTGGGGGGTTGGAAGAGTCACGTGACTCGAAAGAAGATGTTGTGTATAAGTGAACCATCACGTTTTCAACCTCTTGCCCCGTACTGCCCCTAGTATGAGCTGTATTAGACCAACTCATCTCTACCATTGTGCGGGCTCCACCTCGCAGCATTTATGCATGAACTTCCTCCAACATCTAAACAGGTCTAAACACTGTTTGGACACTCACGCATTTTCACACCACAACTTCAACCATGACGACGAGAGATCGCCAAATGACCCAGCTGAAGTCGCAGCTTGCACAGCTGGAGGCCAACCTGGTGGATATGAGCAACCTCATGGAGCGAACTACTGAACAAGCATTACACATCAGAGAACTCGGCATTCTACACGCGTCTATGTGAGTAATATTGAGAGGAGAAGGAGCCCTTGAAGCCAGCACTAACCCGAGATTCATGTCAGCACACGCTGCTTTTGAGAACGAAACGTTTCAGGCCGGACAGGCCGAAGAAAAGATGATGGAAACTGAGTACGAGGAGTGAACTTGATCTGGAGTCACGTACGCGTTTCGTAGTCGCTTGAAGTTCTAATGGAGCGCAATCTACCATAGTGCTCTTCAACACGGCTCATATTTATATTACGCGCTTCTGCGTGCACATGCATACTATATATACAAATTCTAATGACTTATGGTACTATATACACGGTTTTTAGGTAGCCCTCTTCGCCCTCTATGCACGGAAGATCTTACTGGCTCGGTTTCCACCCTTCTCCTTACCTCGTTGCTGGAACTTCACCATCCAGGCTCTCATTCGTTCACTCTCCTTCTGATTGTACGCGTCAAATGCCTCTGGAGTGGCAGCGTCCAGCATCACCTTACCCTTCTTACCACTGACCCATTCGTTGATCCACCGTAGAGCAGTTCCGGCATCCTGGTTAGGAGTGGACCGCCACTTTCGTCTCAGAGCAACGAGAATATCATTGATATCGTTAGTGGGAGAACACAAGTCTCGGTAACTCTTGGGATCGTCTCTGTTGAGAGCATACAAGAGGTAGTCGGCCTGGATGATGGGATCCACCAAGCTCTCCTTGATGCACTTCAGAAGAGCGAGCTTAATCATAGTCTCACTGTTGGCGATACTGGGCATGAACAGGCCGGGGGAATCAAACACCAAGATGTTGGGGCTATCACACACCTTAATTCGGTTAGACAGGGCTCTGGTAACACCTGCCTGTTGTCCAACGGGGGCGACAGATCTCTTCTTGCCCTGCATCTTCCAATCATTAGTCTTCTCCACCACCAATCGTCTCATAGTATTCACCAAAGTACTCTTTCCAACGTTAGGCATGCCACAAATGAGCATATTGAACCCAACCGGGGGTGGAGGGTCGATTTTTTGAAACACTGTTGCGGCGTACTTCATGATCTTCACAGCTGCTTGTCTGGATCGACAATCGATCTGTAGATAGTTGCCCTGGGGATGCCACTGTTTGAGCGTTGCGTCATCAAGAAGAGAGGCGTCACTCTTGGAGTATAGATAGAGTCTGTTTGATCCAATGGCTGACGAGAACGAGTTGGAAAGGAGCACGTTTCCTGTACTCAGTGGAGCTCTGGCGTCTCTCAGTTCCAACGTAAGATGGGGATGCATGGTCATACCCTTCTTGAGGAACTCTCTGTGGAAATGTGTGAAGTTTGAAGTCGAAACCTGAACGGGGTCAAAAGAGGTTCTGGGGACAAATAACGACTTAGGCTCGTCTCGCTTCTCTTGTGATATCTTGTTGGGTCGTTCCTTGGACTCAGTTGGACTTCCTGCCCTTCTCTGCTGTGTGGCTATTGTCGAGGTAGAAAGCATTCGGATACCTCTTCTGACGAACATGTCTGTACCGGAGCGACAAATACTGGTAGCCATCTTGACTTGGTATTCCCTCATGACGATGCGTGTGTTGTAGTAGTGGCGTACACACTGATACTTGAAAGTCTGCATCTGATGCACATAAAATTCATTAGAGTTGGCTGAGAGCCTGGGGAGGTGGTAGGTGGAAACGATCCATTCATGAATGACCCGGAGGGTCTGAAGTCATGAAAATTGTAAAGATAGTTTGGAATGCTCATATTTCTCTTGGGGACAAAACTGGACTCAAAATGCTCCTCATATCAGCACAAAGACTCGACTCTCTCTTCAGCCTTCTATCTGACGAAATCGAACTCTAAAAAAGTCAAGTGCACAAGATCGTCTTCTCACACACACATCTCCACCCCCTCTAATCACACACCTTCGGCTCGAAACATGCCTCTTCTCTTGATCACAGGTTACCCCTCAGCGGGTAAGACGACCCGAGCCATGCAAATAAAGGACTTCTTCGAGAAGAAGATCCAGGAGACCGGATCCAATCTGACAGTGGAGGTCATTAATGATGAGTCCCTGGGACTGAGCAAAGACTCGTACAAAGAGAGCCGGACTGAGAAGATGACTAGAGGCGAGCAAATATCCGCAGTGAAACGCCTGGTATCCAAGAACACCATCGTCATTCTCGACAACATGACATACATCAAGGGATTTAGATACCAGCTGTGGTGTGAGGCCAAGGCCGTGGCTACCAATTACGGAGTGGCACATGTGGGTGCGCCCGTTGACGTTTGCAAGGAATACAACTCGAAGCACCCCAACAAGTGGGATGACGATCTTTTTGATGCCCTGGTGTTCAGGTACGAAGAGCCCAATGGGGCTAACAAGTGGGACTCCCCTCTCTTCACCATCCCTCACATCGATAAGGACATCTCTGGCGAAGAGATGTGGAACGCTTTGGTTCACAGAAAGGTTCTGAAGCCCAACCAGGCAACAGTACTCAAGCCGGCCACATCTACTGACTACCTTTACGAGCTTGACAAGAAGACCCAGACTATCGTCAGCGAGATTCTTGATATCCAGAGAGACAACGTTGGTGGTCTCGTAAAGCTGGACGGAGGAAAACACAGCCTTCAGCTGCCTATCGATGCTGTTAGCCTTCCTGAACTGCAACGTATGCGGCGTCAGTATGTGACCCTCAACAAGATGCGAGCTCTCGGTGATGACAGAATCATCCCCCTATTCATCGAGTTCTTGGAGAAGAACTTTGACGAGTAGGTGTGAATGGTGTTAAATGATAACTTACGATTGCTGCAGCCGGGCAGCTTTTGCAAGGAGGAGCCTCAGGGCCCATAAAAAGAACTAACTGTGCTCTCATGATAGACATTGCACACAAAGCGCATGTACATAGTTGATCTATATTGATATCTGAAATTGACTGTATTGAACGACCACGCTGTATGACAGCACTCTTAGCAGTTCCAGACACACGGGTCCAAAAAAGAAGCCCCCACAAATGAAGGAAAAAATAATTGCCATCACCCAGAATCGAACTGAGGTTTCCACGGCCACAACGTGGTGTACTAACCACTATACTATGATGGCGGACAATTAGCTTTTCTAAAAATGTGGCCTCTGCTATCTGAAAAACGTGCAAAAAAATCACAGGTTATGAGTAAGTTTGAAGCCGTTTTTTCAGATCCATATGAGGCTTCTACTAGATACAAACTAGCTACGGAAGATCAACAGACCTTGCGCTTCATAAATCATCATTTCAATTGTCCTTATTAGTGATACTTTCATCCAAAATCCGACCCCCTCCTTCAAGTAGACGTACCTCGACTACTTCAAAAACTTATTAATACAGAAGCAAAGAATGTTGACAAGAATGTTGTCGTTCTTGCCCTGGCCTTGCTGCTGCTGCTGGTGGTACTGGTTGCCCTGGTTGCCCTGGTAGTTGCCCTGCTGCTGGTAGTGGGGTTGCTGCTGGGGTCCAGGCTGCTGGTACACCTGTCCAGGCTGCTGAGGTCCGTTGGGCAGCTCAATGACCATGACTCCAGCGTTTTTGGGATCGATGTGATGTCGCAGTCGGTGCTGATTGCACAGCTTCTCAACGGCAGGCTTGATCTTAGCCACACCTCCGGCAGAATGAAGACCCTTTCCAACAATGGCCTTGACAACAGGATCGCCTCGTTGCATAGCAGCCTGAAGACGCTGTCCCAGAAACTCCTCAGCCTCCTCAACGTAGAGACCATGGAGATCGATCTCATCGTGGGCGGAATCTGTGTTGTTTTCTCGGAAAACGTATTCGGCGGCCTGTCGGTTGTACTGGTCCATCTTCTCGCCGTGCTTCTTGGCCTCCTCACTCAACTGCTTGGCTCCAGAGCCGTCTCCGCTCTTGTAGGCCTGCTGACTCTTCTGAGACAGCTCCTTTCGTCGCTCGTACTCCTTGTGAGCCATGTCACGGAGCCGCTTGTACTCTCCATCCGTGGCATGGTTGTAGTCTGTGTTAGCAGGTTGAATGTGTTGCACTTGTCGAGTTGTAATCGTCGTGTTAAGACGTTGTCGAAGCCTAGATAGGGGATGCGATCAAGGGATCTCGTCGAGAGGCAGTACTAGTCTCACGTTACCAGAACCCTGTTACACCAACTCTGGGTACACTCACCGTCACCAATAATTCGTCGGTCGGTCTGGGCTGACATGTTTCTCTGAGCGCGTGGGCACCGTGATACTGGAACTGGTACAGGTGCTGGTGGCCGACTGTATTTTCAGGAACGAGAATTATGTTTCAGCCGTCCTTCGTCAACAATGTAAAGCTA
Source organism: Yarrowia galli (assembly GCA_900519055.1). Taxonomy (NCBI): domain Eukaryota; kingdom Fungi; phylum Ascomycota; class Dipodascomycetes; order Dipodascales; genus Yarrowia; species Yarrowia galli. The sequence continues at coordinate 4,105,451 of ULGS01000005.1, forward strand.
AACTTAGAGTTGAGGGTGGAGATTGTTTTGAGGGTGGAAGAGTATGCATAAATGCAGCTACGCAGGCACAGGCGAAGCCTAGGGAGTAAGATGGGAACGTTTACCGCCTACGTCTCAATAACCTGTGTATTTCCGACCCACGACGCTCTCTGTACAACACCACGTCGGCTACATGTTGTAGATTTCCAGTTTCCTTTTTGGGTTGAAGTTTGGCCTAAAACAGCCAAAACCTGAGCTAATCTAAGCTTTCATTGTCGTGCAAGTGTACTGTAGCAGGACAATGTGATTCATCGGGTCGTTGCAGTATCGTAAAAAGGACTTGCACATGTTCGCAATACTTGAAAGGCATCATTAATCACGCGTCGAAGTACAGGTAGATGGGTTATGATTATATATACTTATGGTTGTGCTGGCATCTGTACATACCAGACCAACTATAGCGTTGTACAGTACAGTACGTACATTCGAAAGGGCTCACTGAAATATACAAGAAGATCGAAAATACTCTCAGCAACTGGGACGCTTATACGGATTCGAACGTTACCAAAGAAACACATTCATAGCGATTCGATATCCCAACACCTTTCGTGAACTTTTCGCGACCATGCACCGATCAACCCTGTTTTGGTCTGAACTTGAACTACCAATTAGCTACAATACAGTAATTACAAGTAGCTACAGTACATGTCTTAGGTAATTACTCCGTGCTTGTAGCAGTCCTTCCTTGGCGGAACTATTATCATGAAGAGACCTTTCCAAGCAATAGTTTGTTCGCACTCACTACTGTACTTCCACACCACTCGCCAGGTTCTTTTTTTTTTTATTACAATTCTCCATTTACTACTTTTGTTATCTGACTCCCTACAGTAGCTACATCACACTTACTGCCAACATGCAGTCAACCCCCGATAGTCTGTACTGCAATTAGTCTTCAACTCTCTTCCCCACACATCTCAACATGCTCAACGCCGATGTCTTACTGCAAGTGTTCGAAGAGTGCGACTTGGAAACATGTGTGGCTTTAAGTCGCACGTGCTCGCTCAATTACGGGCTGTTCAAACGGCTGGACCAGAACGGAGTGCTCCAAAACAAGGTACAGAAACGGGTGCCGTGGTTCAAACTGGGCGACTCAGGGACACAGACGTGGTCCCAGTGCGCAATTCTCCTCGTGGAGCGGTCTAGACGAAGTCTCAATCCTGCCAATGAAAACTTGTACCTCATCAAGGACCTCAAAGTGGCTGTGTCGCTGGGCCGAAACGACGTTGAGATTATGGCCTACACAGACCTACAAAAGAACGACGAGCTTCGCCTCAAGTTGCAGCCGCTGTTTGAGGGTGAGCTCATTTCTTCTGTGGCAGACGATGACGTGGTACTAGGAGCCAGCTTAGCCGTTCCAGAAACCCAGATCGACCTGAGGACCATGGTCAACTCTGCGTCGCTATATGAGGGTCCAATTGTGGTGGACTTCTCAGAGTACTCCAATTGCGACACATCGCCGTCAGGACTGGTGGTTCGACATGAAAGTGCCGGCGAGTTTGTCAGAGTCATGGACGAAAACGACAAACTACTTCATGTGCGATTCAGCAAAGGAGACAGAAAAGTGGACACGCTCATCTTCAAAGAACGACCCTACTGTGATAGGAACGCAGATGGAGCGTACATCATAAGGTCTACCATTTTCCCGCAGTTTCTGGACCCCTTAGCCGAAGGGTATGATGATTTGGAACCAGACGAAATTGATGGCTGTCTAGTGAACCTGCTTCCTGGAGCCCAAGGAGCTCTGGTCATTGCCAGCCCCTCTAGACAAGGCTATCGTCAAATGGTGGGCTATGTTGAGCCAGTCTACAAGTTGCCTACCGTTCTGATATGCACAGTCCCCACATCATCGACGTACCTTGACGGCTATACGGGCCTTAGCACCCGGCTCGGCTCCCGATTCTGGACCACTTATGACGGCTACCTGTTTGTCATCTTCGCTGGTCGCTTCTTCCGTCTCTGGGTCGACCTGGGGTATCGCAGCGAGATGTCTGAGACTTCAAAAATTGACGACACTTTGTCCGAATGCGTGCTCAATCGATGCTTGACGGTTTGGGACAGAGACTTCCCCGTTCTAGGCAGTTTTGCCGAAGTCATCACCTCCGGACGAGGTATCCAGATTTCCCGCGGCTGTGGAGAGGGCTTTGATAGGTATGTGACATGTTCCGCGTCCTGTGGCTCGGGGTTTGGAGACTTGGCAACAGGAAAGACGTTCTTCTGCGAAATGGGCAACCCTAAGGTGATGTTCCCCTACGTTGATAACGGCCTACTAGGATTTGCAGGGCTGGGTGAGAATGTGTCTATTGCTCTGGTGGAAGCGATGGAACGTATGCCGATGGGGACAAACCTGACCGGGCTTTACCGGGAGCTTTGCTCGGAAGCTGAGGAAGTGGGGGAGACACTTACGATCAGAAATGACTTCGACGACTTGAGAGATCTTCCTAGAAGAGCGTCTGAGGAAGTGAGAGATTTTGAAATGGAGCAGAATCCGTACGACGATTCGATGGACCTTGACGAAGAGCCCAAGCTCTACCGCTTCTTTGGACGGGATCTTCCTCCTTTCGACTTGAACCCCACCACGATGAACTGTCCGCAGGCGTTTAAAAGCGTCGATTGCTTCACGGACGACCCGGTCATGTTCTACTGGATCAAGGATGCGGTTGCGGACATGATGACCGAAATACCGGGGTTCTGGACTCGCCGTGAGTAGCATATTGATTTGTGACAAGTATGTAGCTCGCAAGACGCATTGCAACTGGGTAAGGTCTTCAAAGACCTCACGTCTTGTCGTTTGATTGGGCTCCCATGACTACACAAGTATTTATATCGATGACATTTTGCCTCAACAGCATCACAACTTTCTACCTAGACCAATCGAATCTACCATATTGCTGTCGTTATTTATATACCATTCGTGGAATCATTACTCATGAGTGAATCTGCCGGTCTTGAGACGCAGCTGCTGGAATCGTCGACCTTCAGGATCAATGATGTCCATTAACTTCTCAAGCCTCATGGCAGCTTTCTCGTCGAGAGGCAACTCGCCCTTGGCATCGCACAGAAGACCGAACTCGTCCTCCACTAGCCGGTAGTACGCAGTCTCATCGCGCGAGTTGAGAACCAGAGAAACAACCATCTGAACATGGGCAGCATCAGACTTAGTTTCTATGTGGCATCGCTTGAGAAGCTTGAAGAATGCGTCCCATGAATACGAGTTTGCGTAGGCGGCGAAGAAGACGAACAGAGTCTTTCTGTTCATCATTTTGATGGCCAGGCCCTCCTCGAGCAGCTTCAGACGCAGGTCCAGGGGATGCTTAGTTGTTTCGGGCTTGGCAACGGTGTCCAGACCGAACGATGCAGAGGTTCTTTGGGTGAGAGACCGAGCCATACGTCGAATGAATCTGTCGTTTGCCAGCAATCTCACGGGAGCAACGAGACCGAAGCTCTCGATCAGCTGCTTGAGAATTTGGATCTTGGCATCAACCACTCGCTGCCATTCTATGAGATTAGTCACACCGACCTGTTCGTATTGTGTAGAGTCGATGGTGATTCTCATGATCTCGGCGACCTGGGTGTTCACCACAGCGGTTCCAGAAGCCTGCTGTGCCACAAGGAAGTCCACGAGAGCCTGTGTGGGGACGCACTTGTGGTTCAGAGCGTAAGCGTTGGCTAGAGCATTGAAGGCCGCTCTCCATTCGAGGTTGGATGCATCTGAAGGGGAAAAGACCTCGAAGAGCTCCTCCACTGCTTGGGGGACATCGTTGAAGCCAGTTGTGGGAAGTCTCAGAAAGTTTGAGATGCCAGTGAGAACAACCGCCTTACGGTCAGCATGCGGTTGAAGGTCATCCAGCTTTGCCAGAATCTGATCCTTCTCTCCCTCAGAAGCCCACTTTTGGTACATGAAGAAAGGGACGATAGAAGGATGAGGCTTCGCCTCGTCCTCCTTTGCTGCTGCTGAGGCGCCATCAAAGTCTACTGCAACAGCGCTTGCTGCTGATGCAGAGGTGTGAAGACTTCTTCGTTGACCGCTTCCAATTCCGCCGTCAAAGGGATTGTTAGCCGGCTTCTTGGGCAAACCCGTGATAGAATCGCTTCTGAGGAAGGGATCAGCGTTGTGTTGTCCTGACAAGAACTCATCTCCATCGATGACATTCTTCTGGCCCTTTTCAGCCCAGGCAAAATCCTCCGGTGAAATCTCGACTTCCTCCTCATCCATCTCAAACTTGTAGAGATCCTCCAGGTTGACAAGCTCTCGTTTCTCGGCAGTGAAAATATGTACATGGAAGCCCATCTGAGAATCGATCACGACCCATTCCGAGTCGGGAAACTCAAGATTCTGCTTTCGAGCCTTCTTGAGCATTCGTCGGTAAGACATTCTCTGTGCGTTCTTCTTAAAGAGGCCCTCGGCAGTAGGCAGTACATCATGCTGGTGTTTGAGCACTCCCATAACCTCTCGTCCAGCCTTGTAGATGTGTCGACTGGACTTGCCAGATCCGATAATAATGTCCTGTTCGGGAATGTATCTGATATCGTAGATGGCATCTCGGGCAAGTTGCTTAGCAATATCATTCATGGCTCCATCTGGAAGACCCAGGTCAATGTTGAGGGGCTCCTCCTTCACCTCAGGCTGATCTCGCAGATACCACGGCTTGGAGGGGGTTTCGGAGATTGTGGAAGAGGATCCCAGAAGATCTGAGTTGATCGCTTGGCTCACAGGCTTGTTGTCGTTCTCAATGGTGCTCTTGTCCTGTCGTTCGCCTCCGATTTCATTGTTCAACGCTCCAAAATCAAGACCCTGAGTCGGCTTTTTGTCGTCGCTGAATTGGCGCAGTCGATATTGCACGGTGGAAGGTCGCAAGACCCGCCCTTGGCGCAAAAAACCTCGAATCATGATAGCTGCGTTCTGAGTGAATCAGATTTTGCCTACCTGCAAAGTGAGTGTGTGGGGTTAGGGTAAGGTGATACACCGCTCACACGAGGCAGTGGGGTGGATGGAGAAGTCGCCATTAAGACTGTCCAGTAGGCCTCGAGTATGTGAATGTTGACAATGGTCACGTGAGGGTCATGATATTTATCACTACGGAAGGAAATATCCTACGAATGACAACATGCGATCATAACCTGTGCTGTAGAACCGGTCTGGTATATACGCATATCAGTACATAATATACTTAGTAGAAATAGACTTCCCCTAGTCAGCGATGACCAGAAGATGATACTAGCAGTCAGGGGTATGATCTGAAGTATTCATTGCCATCGTAAGACACTTGGGTATCTCTTATCACGTGTACTTTCTCACAGCGAACGATTATATCCCTCACACAAATATTACCACTGGTTTCTAACTCTCAATCTTCCTGCATGACGCGCCTAAATTAATATTACGCACGACCAACGCGTCTTGCCCACTCTACTCCAGACACAACACCATAGCTACAGACGGCGTGGCTCAGCATAATGGACATTCAGACGCTCCGTTCGGAGATCAAGGCATGGGAGAGAGCATATGCTGAAAAGCACGGTCGCAAGCCAACCCCTAAAGAGGTTAAGGCAGACCCCATTGGTGAGTATGATGAGAGATGGGTGCCAATTCTGTCACTGGGCAACGACTAACACAGCTAAAAAGTATCATCTTTACAACAAGATCAAAAAGGCCGAAAGTGCAGGCGCCGGTCCTTCCACTCCTAAAAGAGCCTCTAAATCGCATTCCTCATTGAACTACAAACCTGTCTCGTTCTCTGTCAAGACCCCTGAGAAACAGATCTCCAAAAATAGACGAAGATCCGTTTCCAAGCAACAACATAACGACATTTCTGTCCCCTCGCATCCGTCATTGTCGTTCTCCAGCGGCCCGGCACTTTCTAGAACACCTCAGAAACAACAACAACAGCATCAACCACAGGAAACCCCTAAAGGAGTGACACCCAAGCCTTCCCCCAGCATTCCTCTGGGACCTACACCTAGCATCCATGGAAGGGTAGTTAGTCTGCTGGAGGGACTAGACGGCACTCCAGTAAAGGAGTTTGCCACTCCTGGAAACATTTCTACTCCCGTCAAGGTTGTTTCAGTCACCGCTACTGAAACACCAACCAACAAACCAGCATCGGACGTCAACGACGAGTTCGCCACACCCGCATATCTCAACCGTATCGCCGTCGATGTCTCTCCGCTCCAAAAACGACTTTCTTTCGCCGAGAGAATCAGACAGTCTGTGGTTGAGGCCTCCTTTGAGGAGATGTCTCCCGAACCTTCACCAGCGGCAGCCAAGACTGCCGAGGAGGAGTTCGACGACGATGAAGACGCCTGGCGTGAACTGGAGGGACTGCCTGCTAAGCCTCAGCAGGAACTCCATGTCGAGTCGGAGGAGGTCGCTCAATTCGATGGAGAGGAACCTGACGAGCTGGACGAGATCATGGGATCTGTGGAGGTTCATAATCCTTATGATGAACCCGTCCAGGACGACTTTGAGTGGGTTCATGAGACTGCTCTTGAGGGAGAAGCTGCTCTTAGTGCACCTATCTACAAAGAAGGTACTGTCAAGAAACGTAAGCATCAGACTCAGAAACGTACTACCAAGAAAGCCATTGTGCGAGTCGAGTCTGAGCAGCACAAGAAGGCCAAGGTTGACAACAACAACTTCTCCACCTCCAACAAACTCAACACTGGTTTCAAGGTCAATATGGGACAGAAGCAGTGGGCCTCGAGGTTCAAGAAATAAAGGCCTCATTCACAAATTGAACACAAGCATACACACGCATTTTATAAATATAACATATACAGTACTTCCATTTACAAGCACTGGCACCAAATTGTCCAAAACGTCATTATCTAATATCTATTCAACAAATGCATCCATCCTTACTCTTCCTAAACACTGAGAAGCTCCAACATACCCTGGATCTTCTTGCTCTCCTTGGCAGTCTCAACCTCGGACTTGAGAGCGTCGTAGAACTCAGAGACCCGCTCCTCAAGTATCGGGCTCTTAGTAATCACACTAGTGTACATGTCCAGAACGACAGCGACGTAGTCAGCAACAATGTTGATGTATCGCGAGTCGACAATGGCCTTGGAGGCGAACTCGAACAGAGGCTCCAGGGAGTCCTCGTCCCGGTTTAAAAGTGCAGCTCGCACCTTTCCTCGCTTTTTGAGCTCTTCAAGAGCCAAGACAGAGGTCTCCAGATGCTCACCGGACAGTGCCGCGTCGAGGGCGTCACCCCATCGGAATCCGAGAAGCAGGTTCTCGTATCGCTTCAGCAGCTTCTTGTTAGGCCGCTCCTGTTCCTCAACAATGACATGCTCAAACTGACCCTCGTACTTGGTTCCACCAAGAACGGGTCCCTCAGCCTTCTTTTTCTTCTCCTCCTCAACAGCAGCCTTCTGGTCAAGAACCCGACCGTTGCTGATCTTCTCATCCTTCTTGGGCTGCTGAGTTCGGACAGCCACAATACCGGAGACGAGACCGGCAACAATATGCTGCGAGTCTCGAGACATGCCAGTGCAGAGGACACCGGAGCCGTACTTCCAGCCGTAGGTGACCTTAAATGTGGTATCATCAAAGACCTTGACATGGCCATCCAACGAGCCTGCGAAGAATCCAGAGGCACCATGGGTAGGAGCGAGACAGGTGACGGTCTTGCTGAAGTTGCCCATTTGTCGAATGGTCTTTCCGGTGGTCATATCCCAGGCCTTGACGATGGGACCTCCAGCAGAGAGCATCATTCCGTTGTGGTAGAGAACGTCCTCGACAGGGTGATCCTGAGCCAGGGAAGAAATGGGGGTCTTTCCGGATCGGGCATCGTAGAGTCGAACGGTTCCGTCATAAGAACCGGCGGCAACAACGTTAGCATCGACAAACTCACCACATCGAACGTAATCCTGAGCACCCTCAAACTCGATCAGAGGGGTGGAGCTGGTGATGTCGTAGAGCTTGACGCTTCGGTCGTCGGAGGCTGTGAGAAGGGTGGTGAGGTTTGTGGGGTGAAACTTGGTCACGTGGGTGGCCAGCTGAGATGCCTGTAAAGTCACGAGAATGTTTCTCGACACAGCGTCGAAGATCTGAACCAAACCAGTGGCATCACCAGCCACGATCAGCTTACCGTCGGACCGGAACTCACCGCAGTAGACAGTGTCCTTAAACCGCGAAATGGTCTTGGTGACTTTTCGAGTCTTGCCCGAAAAGATCTGAATTCGAGTGGACGAGGTGACGGCAAAGTCATTGTGATGGTTGAAGGAAACGTGAGAAATGGCATTGTACTCCTTCACGAGAAGAGGCGACCGGTATGTTTTCCAGAATTTCTGCTCGGGCGTCAGGTCGGAGCCCTTTTTGACCTCCTTGGCAATCGTCAGCCGGTTCAAGGGGGCGGACATTGCTGATTTGGATGTGTGGTGGTGGTGATATTGAAATCTTGCAGATGGTTTCCAATTTTTTCTGCTGTGCATGCACCCCAAACTCTAATCGAGGAGGTGGATTTCGGAGGTTTAAACAGACATCAAAATGAGATGAGATGACCCGGTGACAGGGTGAATAGAGCTACTAAGAGTTTTCCGTGTTGTCTCTATGGATGTCAGTCATCTTCTGATGAGAAAACATCACTTATAAGAGGTATTTCCGAAGGCATCAAGTCAGACCTATTACTTAGACTTACTTAGGACACTACTTGTCACTACTTAGATTTTACTTCACCTTCAACTCTCGTTCACTCTGAAAAATGCAATAAATAGAGACATCTCCACACCTCTTTGAAAGAAACTACAGAAACACCTTGGAACTCTCCTTAGAGTCGTACAACGCTCGGCCAATCTGACGATCCAACTCCATGCCGTAGCCACACTGGAAGTATGATCGGTCGAACCGACAGATGTAGAACCCTGATGGCAGACACAGCATCTTCTGGAAAGGACCGAACGGTCGAGGACACTCCATGTGAGTATCCTGGGCCAGGAACGCCGACGTGATCATGTGAGCACGAGCACTGGCGCACTCGGAGTTGACTCTGAGATCAAAGTACTGATCTCGCAACACCGCCAGCAACGTTGTCTTCCAGTTCTTATCTTCTTCCAGGTTGAGCTTTGAAAGACTGGGGAAGAGAGCTGGATCAAGTGGAGGAAGTGGGTCAGCGGTCTCCAACTCCAGAGCCAAGACAATCACACCAGTAAACACATGGTAGTAGATATTGTTCCAGTGGAACAGAATATACTGTTGGATCTGAGGGGGTGCTGAGTAGAGGTAGAACTGGTTCTCCAGCAGTTTCAGAACCGACATGAGTCCAGTAAGCCGATCTACCTTGCCACTTCGGAACAGCTGCAGGTTGGCCTTATGCCATTGTGTCGTAAGGGCCAGCTTCTTCATAAACTCCAGAGAGTCGCCCTGAGGAAGACTGTTGATGACCTGGTCAAGTCTCAGGAGTTCAGCGGGGTCGGCCGAAGCATGGTCATTCTGCAGCCCGCGTGTGAAAAAGTACAGCTTCTGGGTAGTGTGTAGGAACGGGTATGTGTTGAAAGGCAACAGAGGATACTCCAGTCCTGACTTGTGGCCTACAAATGCTTGGCAGGCGTCGAAGAACGTACCCGAGACGGAAATCAGATGATTTGCGGCGTCCTTCGTTTCGTCCGATGCTGTAAAGGGAGGGAGAATTCGTTGACTCATGGTCACCAACAGACCACAAAGGGACCAGCCCACCATTAGACAGTCACCTGAGAAGGAACTGTAAATATAGAGCAGTGCTGCCCGAAAGTCGTCGATCGACGATGTCACTAACAAGGGTATTCTGTTGAGGTATTGCTCGGCACGATCAGAAAAGTGGATGACGGCTGAAGCATGCAAGGTATGTAGCAGGGAGTCAAAGGCACAGGACTTGCAACTCAAGGCGTAGACTGTGTATATCAGCGCCAAGAATGACGGTGGTTGTGGTGGCGATGGTGGTGTGGGTCCAGCTTGGCCGGGGTACAGGTTTTCGTAATGTTCTTCAAACTCCTTCCAGTCGATGATGGGGAAGAAGGGGTCGACCAGATTCTTGTAATTTTCGATCAGAATGTCGCTAATGTTCTTGGGCAGCGGTTCGTTTGCCACGGCGCTTTCGTACTCCTCTGGTTTGTAGGAAAAGATGCTGAGCGGGTTGTTGTTTGGTGCTGTTTGGATCGGAAGGTGTTTTTCAAACAGGTGGATGATCTCCGAGACTGACGAGGCGTTGGAGAGAAAGTCGAGGTTTGTTTGCTGGGTGACAAAGGCCGGCGATTTCGCCTCCTTGTCTCTGTTCTCTTCCCATCGTGAGTTACTGCCGTATTCGCAGGTGGCTTCGATGTTGAGCTTGACGCAGTTGGAGCAGGGTGTTCCGTGGTCGCATTTTCGTTTTCGCTTCCGGCACGGGTTGCACGAAAGCGTCTCTCGCTTTTTGCGGTTGATTGGTATTCTTCTCGGGTCACTCTTGAAGTCGGACATGCCAAAGTTCCATCGACTGTATATCGTGCCGTTGTTGGGAGAAGGTAAAGATGTTTTTACAGGGTGTAGCTGTGAGAAAGAGGGAGAACTGGTGTTGTTAGTCGCTAATGGTGATAAGATTCAAAAGTAGGCTCTAATGTACGGTGCTCCTTGTAGCTAGACACAGAAGGTGGGTTAGGCGTGTGGCGGGAAAACTAAACATTGCTGTTTCCACGATACCTGCTTCTGTATTGTTGCAGTGAGATTGATAATATCGGCTCAAGGCTTTACCCAATGTGCTTGTCTTGGCTGCGTTTCTCTTATACCCAAGGACATGTGACATGTAGAGATCAGGACAGAGAGACGCAGCCGCACCCACAGTAATATCACCAAGACAGAGACTGTGGATGTTCCCTTTGTCCCAAACGAGAACGTTTCAGCAGCCACAGTAACGGGGGGCCAAGAGTGTAAATACGAGACTGCCAGTGAGTTCTCCGTTGTATACGAGAGATTGTCGGTTATTGACGACCTCCCATCGCTGGTCTCTCAACACCCCCTCTGGGAGTAATAGCTCCAGCGCTATTGTTCAAAACGGTCTAAATAAGTTGGTATGAATTTTCTCATGCACTCGGTTAATATTACGAGAGTGGGACATGCACTATAACCATCGGTCAATGAGTGAGCCAAGGTGAGAGCTACAGACGCCAATCGAGAGCAACAATAACAATCTCCACGGAACTGCGATTCTGCTGGATCTTCTCCACTACTTGTAGCTTCACTTATACCCCACCCAGGCACAACACAGTCCCCATCGATCGTTTCCTTAACAGCATTAAAGGTTGAAGAGGACCCACAAGGCAGCACATGATACCCAGCAGATCAGCAGAGCAGCCATCAACAGTAACCACAGTTTACACACACAGGCACATTTACAACCCCATTATTGAATTACAAGTAATAATTTAATGCCCGAGGAGATACCACAGTATGTCCGAGAAACATGTATCCGTACCCTTTGAGTTTATGCAGTTTTAACATAGGGAAAGATGGACACATTCTTCCATGATCAACAAAAGGCCTCTTCTGACTCAGCTGACGTTCACCTCTCTCCATTAGTAATCGGAGATATACTTGTCGTAGAGTTCGGGATACCACTTCTGGCCCACATCTCTGTGGGACACGATTCGGTTCCGAAGATGAGCCTCTCCGAAGCAGGAGTATTTTTCGTTGATGAACTCAGAAGCAACATCCACCTCTCGCTTCTTGGCATCTTGAGGAGTGGGGATCTTGTCCTTGATGAATCGGCACTGTTCCTGCACAGCCTCTCGGGTCAGATCAAGACGCACTCCACAAAAGTATGCAATGGAGTGTCGCTCCTTGGGCTGACTCTTGACTCGATGGGTGGTGGCTCCACAGTGGCCGTCAGTGAGTGCCTCAAAGCCCTGTGCAATGTTGCACACTAGCGAGTCCTCAATGGGAGTGGCATCGATCCATGTACCCTCCGAGTTGAGCACCTGCAGTCCTCCTGTCTGATCCTGCAGAACATATGTAAACATTCCCGATGAGTCCTTGTGGGGACCAACTCCCTGACCCTCTCCGGGAGGGTATCTGATGAGCTTCAGACGGTCCATTTCTCCCAGGAAGTCCGTTACCGAGTTCTTGGGCAGGTTGAGACACTCGCCCACCAATTGCAGAAACTTGTAGTTCATGTCCTTCATGGTGTCTAGGTATGCAGTGACGGCCAGTTTCATATCCTCACCAGTTTTACCCTCGGGGAACCGGTTGGGTCCATCTAGTCGCTTGTAAGGCTCATCACCCTCCTTCCAGGTGCTTTCTCTGCCGTAAGATCCGAAATCAAACTGTTCTCGCTGATCAGTCTGAGCCGCTGTAGTTTCGCTACCGAGAGCTGTGTATCCAATGAAATGCGGGTTGTTGAGCATGGCGACGCTCTCCTTCTCCGACTGAGACAGACTCGGTGAAGGCCTTGGGAGAGAACTGCTGGAGAGCTCGAGCCTCCTTCTCCACACCATGATTCACGAGATATAGAAAGCCGATTCGGAAGAGGGCATTCTTGAGATCCTCCAGAAGTTGAGGCTTGGTGGCGGGGTCCTGGGCCAGAGCCAGATCAATGATAGGTAGACTCTCCATTGTTGTTGTATCGCACAGTTGTAGTTGTTCACCAGTCGAGGGTGGTGTTTGTCCAGATTAAATATCCGTTCCCATCAGATTGGACTTGCGCCTAAATTATGGTGCACGTGACTTGATGTGATGGCGGGGAGCATGACAGCAGCATTCTGAGTCATGCACGGGAGCTCCACGGACAGCCGACTTGCAGGGCCCCATACATTCTGCGGCGTGTTCTCAGTTCCTCATACGTCTTTTTAGCGCCCGTTTCAGGCCACTGGTCAGTTTCCAAGGTCATCCTTTTTCAGCTTTGACGAGTCACTTGATAACAATGGTGAGCCTTAAAACTTATTAGCGTCTCGTATTATCTCACCGTCCATGCGTGCCCCACATATTGTAAAGTCAATGTGTGTCTTATGCGGCTAAAGAGGACATGACCTGTAGACGGCCAAGACGGGCCCGAGTCCCGAAATGTGGCTTACGGGTAAAAGACTCTCACTCAGGGTCGCTTACGTACACATTTGATCTGGTACTTCACTAATTACATGGACACCTCGCTCCCTACAAGTGTTCTTGATTACACATCTTGATCTATGGTCTATTTTTATAGCGTGGCCGATGTCAGACTACCTCCGTCTTCCACCTTGCAAGCCACATTCACTCGCTGTAACTAGCAGAACTCGTACGGTATTCGTACCCCTGTTTCGCGTCTTGGTGAAGGCAGGTTGTCAACTCTTTATACGTCAAGCTCACAACCCAGCCAGTCAACTGCACATGAGCTCGGCTGAAGTCCAGTGCATCTGCTGCTGAGGAGACTCGGAGCACTGACGGAGGAAAGCATCGTCAAATCGCCAGACGTTCTTGTCAACATCGATGGCATAGATACCCCCTTCAACCACAGACACCGTCTTACGACTGATATCGAACAGAATATCATGTCCAGGTCCACTGCTTCCACTCCTTTGCAGTAGCAGGCACTCCTGGTTGTGGGAGTCGGACACTGGTGAATAGAGAGCGTCCAACTTGTATGAATCAGCCAGATACAACTGACGGTCTCTCTTTGTGAATAGGAACAGTGAGTAGCCCACAACGCACGCCACAAATGATCCACAAACAGCCACAGAGAGACAGAGAGAACCATGTGGCTCACCTCGGCACGAAATGGTATCCGTGAAAGTAGCCAAGGGCACCGCTTCTCCGTCATTGTCTATGACTAACACCTCCGTTGTCACATTTCGCAAATGCTGCCTTGATCCCGTGACAACTCGCTTGTTCATGTGATTAAGTCTGTTGAGCTGGGGAAACTTTTCGATAATGGCGACTTTAGTGTCGAGATGATGCAGACACGAGTGAGGAGGCGCCTTTGATCTGGACATGGTGGACATGTTGATTCTGGTGACGGGCCCAACACCAGATCGAAGCTCAAACAGAGTGTCTTGGCTGTCGGGAATAGGTCCATACAACGATTTGTGTCGTACGTCATGGAAGAGATGCTTGATCTGTGGGAGTCTGTTAAAATGAGACGGTAGTCGTTCGTGTTCGAGTCGGAGCAAGTCCTTGGTAGGCTCGGTAGCAAACACTGCCGGAGACATGGTCCAGGTATCGTCTACTGGCGTGCCGAGATCGTCAGCGTTGCGTGGCATTCGTAGCAGACTCGAGTGCCACGACGAGACCGGAGTCATGTACTGACACAAATGCTGAACATGAGTTTTGAATCGCTGGTCGTTGTGTAACACCACTGATCTGGCAAAGTGGCAGGTGTGAGATAGCGCTAGGAGATCATCCAGAGTCTCCAGGTTGCCGAGCACGTTCTCCAGAACTTCGGGAGGCAACAGGTGGATCATGGTCGAGATAAATAGAGAAATGCCAGTGATAAGAAAAGACAAACTGGGCTTTGTGTAACGGTATAGAAAGAAGGGGACACTCACCACTAAATATGTGACCTTGTGGGTCAAACTCTATCGTTATCGAGATGATGGAACGTGAGCCGAGCTAAAGACGCGACCAACGTGCAAAACTAAATCAATAGGGGGGGAAGAGCTATAGTTGTGGAAGGGGCAGGTCATCCGGAGTTGTTCCGGTGATATGTTTGGGGCTTTCTGAGCGTGCTTGTACCCTCTCCACCCTTCATGAATAACTGTGCACTCCACCCGACGTAGTAACTCCCCGGACCATCTGCGCAGAAGTTTTAGCAATCAACCTGACACAACAAGAAGTGATTCATCTGACATGCACTTGTGTTAGTTTGTGGCTTGAAGGGGAGGTGGCAGATATTGGTATAGTTGAGCGTTGACAGGCTCTTAAAATGTTGTTGTGGTATTGTTTCCCAGACAAGGAGAGACTGTCACAGCAGAGCTGTAGTGGTTGAGAGCATCACCTTGCTTCTGGCGCTTCAATCACCCCCTCGTGTAACGTCACATTCACTGCTATGGTTATACCTGCCCATTATGTCTCCGTTGCATTGCTCTGACCTTGCCTCAACAGAAAAGACTTTAGTGCATGGATTATGCACAGACGATACCTGATGGGTAAATCACATGTACGACAAGTATGTGACAGATGGATGCCCATCACCCGTTCGCTAGTGTCGATCTGGAGCTTCCTAAACTGTGCTGTCTATTGGCATAGCTCGCAACCTATAGCACGAGTCATACATCCTCTGAGAGACAGACTAATGTCAGATATTATCCATCTGCCGCATTTTGAACTCACTTAATCTGAGGGATAAATAGAGCCCTTTTCATTGTCAGGACAATGACTCTGCGTGAAACCGAAGACGGCAGACAAACAAGTTCCGAAGGACCCGTTTGTTGCGGCTCACGAGTGGAGTATTTGCTGTTAAGAATGACGTATAGGGGACTGGGGGGAGATCAAGTAAATGGCCCCCTCTTGTTGGTCATATGACTTCCCCTCTACTTGAATGGGGTAGAGCCCTTTGTGAGTGTTGTTTGAACCCCACTGTAACTGGAGGGGTGTTTGATTAACTGCGATGGTGTGAGTGCTCGTACTCGTACTTGTACGTAGTTGTACGATATCTCTTTATACTCAGTCGTCCCGTGTCTTACAAGCAGTTGCTGTTGTCTAAGATTGTTTGAGTCAGGGTGTTCTTTACCGTTCCCACAGTGTGACTCGATCAGAACTAAGCTCCCTACAAACTGAACGAAGCCACGATGAAAGCGGCACATATTGCGATACTGTGAAACGACTCATACTCACTCACGACTCACAGCACTATCGTCACCACCTCTGTGAACCCGGAGATACAGTCCATCTAATCTTAGAGAGTTCTTGCTCACTGCTCTTCATCATTAGTCTGTTAGTTAGATCCGAGCCTATCGGAACTTACTAAAAGCTTAGCATAGGTCTCAGTCCTTTCGTCAGGGGACTATATAGACAATAATCCGATTAGTGGCTCCCACTGGTGTCCATTCCCGGCTTTTTGGTCTCTTCACTGTGGCTCCAACACACGTCTAGCACGTCGTGTGACTGACCGACATTGGTTCGGCATGAGATGGGCAGAAAAGTTTGAGCCGTTGCCGAACATAACGCTACAGCAAATACACTCGGATGCTCAGCCTCCATTTCATTTCCCAGGCTTCCCAGGGCACACAGTAAGGGGAGGAAAGCGTTTGTTGCGGAGTCCGAGCTCGTATTTCAAAGCGAAATATTTGTTCGCATGATACGAGTTCACCGGAGATAACGGAATATCATGTACATATGTGGGTGTCAAATTTGGACCCTAGCGTGATTGAAGGACATCCGATCAAAACATGAGAAGTTTCACATGCTACAGTTATACCAAGACATCACCATATCTGCTAGAGCTGTACATTCACCGTCATCTACCCAATCTATACCATGCTCAGCCCCCATTATCAGGGCTGGCTCGCCCTTTACCACTTTAACTCAAACTCCCAAACGGGGAGAGTGCGTACATAGGTCCTGCAGCTTCCCACTAAAAGAAAAGGGAATCACGAACACACTCAGTCTCACTCATAACGTCAGTGTTCTGCAGTTTCACCGTTCACACTCTTGCACTCACAACACACACCAACGAGACGCTGGATCTTACACATTTGATCCTACGACACAAGGCACACGAGCAACACAAACCCAATCAATCGACACACCATCGCCACTGATACACAAACATACACACACAATGGAGGCCCTAGGAGATCTATACACTGCGGGACTGCACAATGTCGGCCTGGTGCCACTGAGCGACGTCGAGGCCCAGCGACGATGCACCGTGTACCTGGAGGACGCCGTTGAGAAGCTCAAGGAGCTCATCAAGAGCGAGGAGGTCGAGCTTTCCAACCAGAAGACTGAGCCTGGTGCCGTGCCCGATAACACTCTCAACGAGCTCAAAAACACCCTGACGATTCTCACCAACACCGGAGGCATTGTCCAGCCCTCAAAGGGACGATACACCTACAAGAACTACACCTACAAGGCGTCGCAGAAGTTCTGGGACTACTGGGACAAGATCAAGAAGCAGGTTGTGGAGATCAACGAGGGCGTCACCCGACATTCGGACGACTTCAACCAGAAGATGGCCAACGCCGACGCTCTTGAGAAGGGACGAACCATTTACTAAGTGGGTGGTGAGGATTTCTCTGTCCCAACAAGTCCACCACGACAGCTTGATCATATGCCTTAGAAAGACATGTTACGAAGGCTACAGGGGAGGCTACAGAGAAGGGTCAAAGGGGTTATAGGGGTGCGCTACAATTGCGGCTAGCAGGTGACAAGGAAGAAGATAAGGGTCATTCAGTGTGAAAGGGATTCTATCAGCTTCTCTACAACCACTGCTGACCTCTGCTATGAGTTATGTACAAGTATGAGTATGGTTATCAGAATAATAATACGTTAATAATGATGGACGAATTGCGGCGTCGCCGTTGTTTGCAGTCGGCCCTCGCCCCACGTTGCATGAAGCGAACCCGTTGTGGGATGTAGAAATTAGCGGGCTGCTTCCGTTCGATTTCCATGCGTTCGCCTAATGCCAGTTTTTCATTTACAATCTATTGTATGCTGAATGACGCTCTTAGGCCGTGTTCCGGATCTCCGAACTTATGCCGCCTTCATGCAGCCTTAGCTATTAGACGAGAGTCATATTGACGTCATTAATTGATACGGGCCGAGGTACAGTAGATGGGTGTCTGAAACGACTCGCAATACCCCTGCTTCAAACAGCGGCATACAATACACGACCCGTCCGGCATACAGTGTTATATGTTTTCTATCCGCCGCACTATGATCACACGACCCGTCGATCTTACTTGTGGCTACTTTGTAATTGGTACAGTCAAAAAGTCATAATACATCAATCCATTTCTATTTTCCATGCATAACGCCGTATCCTATATATCATATCAATCCCCAATTTCCGTTATTGTTGTTGCTTGCGCAATCTTTTGTAGTTTGTAGGTGTTTCCCGCGTGTTTAGACAGTCACGTGCTGCAGCTTTCGCTATTCTCATTTTGTTTGGGTGATCACAGACGACCTTCTTCGAGTTCAGAGCAAACTCCCTCGATAACGTCATCCTCTTCGCCATTGTCTTCGACGAACTCGATAACAGCGTATTTGACCAGATCCCATCGGTTCCAGAAGGACACAGACGCGTCCATATCGGCGACATCAGATAGATCTTGAAGGTAGTACTTGGCCTTGGTCAGACGTTCCTTGAGAGCCTGCAGCTTTCCACTATCTTCAATCTCCTCATCGTCCTCGTCGACATCCTGCTTGGGGCTAGGCATGTCGTAAGCGTAGTGCTGATCCTCAGCAAATGAGGTGCAGGCACAGAATCGAGCCCAGACCTCATCGATAGCAGAGACGAGATACTCGAGGCATCGCTGTCGAGCCTGGACGTCAGAGCTAGGAGCAAAGGACCGTCGTCGTCGCAGCTTTGTGGCCGAGACAGACCGTTGTCGCTGGGACACTGGTCGGATCTCGGTTTCGGAGCAGGACTCAGAGTCGGAGGAGTCGGCAGAAGGAAGAACCTTGAACTTCTTCAGGAAGACCTTGTCGGCGAAGTCACCACGTCGCTTAAGCTGAATCTTGTCATCGTCGGAGCATGCCGAGTTGAAGACGTAGGGAGGGGTGAGAGGACAGGCCATATTGAGATAAGCTTTGCAAAGTCCCAAAGAGGAAATTTAAGCTCAGGGTATGGGTATGGGGGGTTTCAAAAAGACACGTCAGCAAAGATGAGACGATTGGTGCGCACCAAGCTACCAGCGAAGGAGTCAGTGGCGTGTAGAAGATAAAAGGTAGCTCAATAAATAGATCACAGATAAAATTAATTACCGTAATCCTCAACGAGATAGTCGCGTCAAACAAATCGATGTTTCGAATATGTATTTCGCGTCCTGTTGAGAGCGTTGTTGTCGTGCTAGACAGACAGTTTTGGGGTGTGTAAGGGTTGGTTGGGTGAAAGGAAAATTTTCGAATTCAAAAGGGGAGGAAGGGAAGGAAGAGAGGCCTTTGAAATAGAAGAGAGTGCACCAGCCAGGGATTGAATGCACGTCGCTAAATTGGGCATTTTACCCGGCTGTTGCTGCACAACTCTAAAATATGCAAGACAAGCGGCCTGAGACAAAGGATATAACAAAGGAGTGCATGGAAGGGAGTCGAAAAAATGAGCCGACTGGTGCGGGACGTGACAGTGGCGTTGTGTCATGGAGGCGGTGGTCAGAGCAGAGGGCTTTTGGTTCATGCAGATTTTGCAGTGTGGTGACAATGAGACGCGTTTGGTGGCGATGAATAACACCCACACAAACCACGCTTGAGGCAATAATAGGGAGATACGGTATTAAATTTGGAGTACTGGCTGGTCAAACAGGTGACGCTCGCCACTATACAGGTTTTGGTTTTCTCGGACGCCGATACGAGCGTTCTGGGCTTGAACGACCAAAGCGAGACGTTTGAACGTTGAGGCTGTTATATGTTTGCTACATAGGGAGTGTATACCATACAGCGCAGTCTACAGGGTAAAAGAGCGGTAAAGAGTAGCGGGAAAAGAGGCATATGGTATATATCGCATAACCGACGGGCCGTCCATCGATCAAACTGGCATAGAGTACGATCGGTGCACCCAAATCTCATGTTCATGAAGGGGAACCACCATTTGCCCCCTGTTTGGCGCTCGTTTGTTTATCGCCTTTCGCCACCCACTGACTCACACTGTAACCGAGCACAAAGCCTGAGCTTATTTCTGAAACAAGCTCTTTGACACTACGGAACGTACATAGCAAACTACGACCTCCGTTGTCCGATAAACATGGGGGAAAATGCCTGAAAGCTGGCACGCACTAAAACACGAAGCGCACTTACTCACGGGAGACGAATATTAAGCGGAGACAGAGTTTTTCCAGGCCTGGTACACCGGCGATCCACTGCGTCCCTGCCCTGACCCTCGGTACACCATGTGCACCCAAATGTCCGTATTGCGCTTCGCCGCTGCAGTAGGGGTGCGACAATGCGAGTGATCGAATGCCACGGCGCAGATGAAAGGCAGGCCATGTTGAAAATGACGTGTGGGCTGTATGGCGGGTGGAAATGGTGTGTCTATTGTCTGAATAGTGGTGTGATGGGTGTACAATCGATAGGCGAGAACGGTGTACATACCCGTAGACCTATCATTTCGTAATAAGCCGACCACAATCTACACTGGCACTGGCACAATCTACAATCTACACCACGAGTTCGAGCACACCCAAGACACGGCCCAAAGAGTCCAATCCGGCCAACCTTTGTGTTCGAGACAAGAGGCCAAGTGAACATCACCCTCTGTGTGGACTTTGTAGAACAAGCACACACCATTCCCCAGCCGGCGCAGCGCAGTGAAGGTTCTGGGAAAGATAGGGGGTCAGAGACCTGCAAGCTGGAACGTCCTCTGAACCCGGCGATATAATATTGGTGTTATTACAGGACCGGAACAAAAAAGGGGTAGGCTACGGGGCCGATAGGACTGACCCATACAAGGGCTTACCAAGGACTACCAAAAGACCCCAATTAGCATGCCGCACACAGCCCCATTGCCCTTGTAAAACAGCACTCTGCTGTAGCGGCGCACTAGGCAAAAGAGGGACAAAACCAAACAGCCCATGTTACACCCACACACAGAGCAAAAGACGGTGCCAGAAGAAGGGCCTGTCGAAGACACACTATCGACACATCAAGACAGGGTGCGTATACCGACAGCTACGGTAGGGTGAATTGAATTCGTCAGGTCGAGTTAAAAACACGGTGTTAAAGCGAACAGGCTGCTGATTGGCTGTCCCCAGGCCTGGCTGTCTCACCCCAGAATCTCGATGTCTCAGCTTGCGGCGCTTGGCTCAAATCTTGGCTCCCTGATAGTCGTCTTCTGTTTGGGAAAAAGGGGAAAAGCCCTATCCCAAGAGTTGCTGTCTGCCCTCTGATATTTGCATAATCGGCGCACACAATCAGGGCAACTGATGACTCGCGCGTTAACGAGGTGGATGGTGATGGCTAAGGCCCCTTGACGGCTTCCGATCACAGCAAGTCTTGGGCGGAGTAAGGAGTATGGAGCAACAGGGGGGATTGGCAACGGTGGGAAGGGTGACCATTGAGCAAAAAGACATCGATCGTAAAGATACAGCAAGAACGGACACGAGCCCGTACACAGTGTGTTCCAAGGACACATGTCAAGACACGACGTTTGACAATGTATCTATCAGTACACACCGTACCCGCTCAGTATACAAGCTACTGGGGGTCAAACCTCGTCAACATCCCGTTCGGTACGCGAATACGGCTGCTCTGACGTCTGCGGTCGTGCCTGGTGTTTCAGACACACTCTCCACACAATAGTTGCAATAGCCACAACGTTTCATATTCACTGTATCGGCCGGTAAATTGAATCACGCCCATAAAGTCAGGATACGAGCCGTGGAGACGTACAACGCAGCAAATCTCTCAGCCTATAGGAAGCCACCAACTTACAATAGAACCCGTCTCCACAATCCCCAGAGTTTTTATCCGCTGCAAAGTTCGTCTTCACATGAAGCCGTTGAGGTTTAGCAAACTCACCCCAGTGCGATCGATTGGATGCAGCATGGTACATACGGAGAGACATGGGCAGAGAGACCCCGCGTGGCTTGATTATCTGACGAACTCTCGTGGATGAATCGGAGCAGCCTTGCGAAACGGCGACGGAACAATGAAGCCAACGATCGCACATGTCCGAGCAAGTCAAACAGCCGTAGGCACGGACTGCCCCACTGTCTCAGTGATAACGGTGATACCGTGTCTAATCAGCTTGTAGATTGTCAGAGGGTCAGCTATAGTGCTGGACGTTATCAATGTGACATGGCAAGTCCCCTGGACATTCCATGTCAAGAGCTTTGACAGATACTGAGCTGTACCTTCATTGCAGTGCCGCCTGTACTCGTACCTGATGGGCCGTTCGAGCATAAGTCTACGGCAGACAAATTACCACACACTGACAGTTCCCCTGTTACAAGCATGACTGACAACTGATCAGGTGAATCAAGCAAGTCTTGGATGGTGTAGAGAACGGTTCAAATCAGTCCCAGACGGCCGAGTAGTTTCCGGTATCCGTATGATTACGACGAACTTGGACCAGATCATGTGACTGCTGACTAAAGACGTTGTTAGCTCTATGAGACGCACCGTCTTTATGTTTCACAGCGCCGTAATCCGTCGACTGCCGCTACATCCAACGGCGCGTCCTGTTAGACTGCTTTCTCTAGTTAGCTAGTGTCAAATCAGCCCACGTGATCACTTCAAGTACAAGTACTGAAGCTGATCCGGCCACAGCACAACCACCCAGTCAGTATATATACATCATCTATTTTATGTGGTACGTAGATGTCTATGCGCTTCCTCCCTTAACAAAACAAAGTCTCGCCCAATATCGTCATATCGATACACGCTTTTACTGGATGCCCCAGGCATCCTCGGCTCCATGGCAGAACTTGGAGCAGGCCACCGAGGCCGACAGAGGGTAGTTGGACAGACCAATCTTCTCGTCGACAAACTCGTCGGCGAAAGAGTCCTTTCCTCGAGCCATAGCTCCCACAAACACACAAATGCTCTCATCATCATCCAGCTTCTCAATGTAGTCCTGGGTCTTGACCACAGGTGCGTCGAACGACAGAGTCACCTTTCGGCACTTGTGGGGCAGGTGGTCGGTGATGGGGTTCTTGATCACCTTGAGCAGCTTCTCTTCCGAGTTGACCGACCGGATAGACAGCTCGTGCAGTAGTTGGACCATGAGACCCGAGAATCGCTTGAAAGTTCGGGGGATTCGAACACAGGGGTTCACTTCGATGAGAACGTTTCGCGCGGTGGAGATGTAAACTTGCAGCTTGCCGGCCTTGGAGATAGGAGAATCCAACAGAGTCAACAGACACTGATGGGTGATATCGGGACGTGCTTCAGCGATATCTCGCTGCATTCGCTTGAGGAGACCCTGATGGTCATCACAGTTGAGAAGTGCGTACTTGTCACCTCCAGACGAGGGGATCTTGTGAGTTTCCAGACAGGCCTGGGACAGGACGACAATGAGTCGCTTTGTATCCTTGTCCTTTGAAGACAGAGGCTTGGGCTGTTCGGGCACGAACGAGGGGTTTTCGATCTTGTTGTCCTTCTTGGACGCCTGCAAGTCGTTGGGCTTGTCGTTGAGCTTCACTGGCTTGGCCTCCTTCTTCATTTTGTGTGTGTGTGAGTGTGTGGGGCTTGTTAAATGCTTTCCAACTGGGTTTTCGAGGTAGCGCTGAAAAAATGTCAACTTTTCAATTAAGCTTTTGATAGCCGTGATGGAGGTTGGGTAATAAGGACCCGAGGTTGTGGGGTCATAGGAGGGGTAAGACCTGTGTGGAGCTTTGAAGAGGCGAGAGGTGGTGCTTTTTTGTGACTCGACATTTCTGCGGCTTTAATATGAGCTGACCTATCAGCTTTCTCACGTGACAGGTCGTTTATTCGGGTATCCATCTGTTGAGTCACGTCAATCTAGCTTTTGGTCTTGTGCCTTGGTACACAAAGAGACATGGCCATTGTGTTGGACAGGTACAGTAGCGTAGCTTTCCAGAGGCCCCACAGTGATAATATGGCCATGGAGAGTCACGTGCAAGCTCGATATTTTCGACTGGAGTCAGGATAGAGCTCCTTGTGCTAGCAGCAGTTATTCCACAAACAGTTTACAAGTACTTCAGTACCTACACTATGCCGAGATCGGACGTGTGAGATGTATAGACCCTGAACGTGAAGATAGGGTGTCGAGGTGTGGATTAGTAGAAGGGCTGTTGCTGGAGTGAGATGAATAAGGCAGTGAACGATAAGAGCGTGTACAAATATCATCTGAATCACCACCACCACCAGTAGCTGAACTATGGATGTGGGTTAGCTTTAGCCCGTTGCACTATTGTGAGATCTAGAGATACATCACTGACCCTGACAGGTGGAAAATACTGATATTAAGAGGAGACCCTTTGTGTCATTAGCTACGCCCCCAGGCACATTTATTCGCCACTAATAGACCGCCCACTAAGACACCATTTGCACCCTCCACCACTCACTCCACTGTCTCACCATGGCAAGTACAACCTGCATATGCGCAGTGCGTACACCTCCCAACTTTGTTCTGCCGGCAGCCGGATATATATTCATACGCACAACACAACCCGACAGAAAACCACACATGCCATGCTTCCGCTGTCTCTGAACGCCCAGCTGTCCAAGCTGGACGACGAGTTCGACGACGACTTTCTCGATGAAATCGACTCGGGTCTGGCCATGGCGTCCCAGATAAGCAAACCCATATCTCCGCCCACACGAGCAGACTCCCGCGGTATCGCCACAGCCAAGGGTGGAGTCCACAACGACTCTGTGATGACGGACGCGTCGGATTCAATCAGCCAGCTGGATATCACGTTCACGGCCCCGGACGCAAAGTCTGGAGACGTCGAGATCATGTACAAAAAGCTGGACATCGAAAACAAGGAGCTGAAGCGAGAACACACCAAACAGCAGGATCGAATGCGACTGGCCGAAAACAAACTAGCTACAGCTACAGCAAGACACAACCATGAACTGGCCATGGCCAAGAAACAACACATGTCGGTAACTACGGATCTGGAGGAGAGGGTCAAGGCTCTTCAATTGGAGGTGGAGAGACAAAACTCCAACTTTGCATTTCTTCAACAGGAGCTCGAGATCTCCAGCAAGGAGTCCAAGAGCGGTGCACATAAGCCCAGTCACCAGAGATCACGCGGGTCTAGGGATCACAATGTTTCGAATGTCCCTAGAGAGGGGGAGATTAACGCCAAGAAACGGAAGATGATGGAGGCTGATGAATGGGGAGCTATGTTGCCGAAACGAGCAGCCAGGGTGACAACCATTGATCTCAATGAAGAGGAGGAGGCAGATTTCCCGGATCTGGACGGTCCACGGTTCAGCAAATCAGCCAGACCAACAATGGCTGAAAAGAGAAACAGTCATAGACAGGGCAATGGTAATGGACACAAACGAGCAGCACCCAAGGAGAACGACACTGTTGATTTGATTGACGACATTGAGATGGATTTCGGCGACCTGGATGTTGCACCTTCGACTGAAACGACACGACCAAAGATGATCTCAAAGGCAGTCATCTTCAAAAGCACAAACGACGCTTCTTGGAAACACATCCAGAGCACGAGATACGCAGATATCGTGGCAGAGTACTTCTACACCAAGCAAAAGATTCCCCTGGGCGAGATTGTGGCCGAGACTCCTGCCTTGCCATTCTATCTTCAAGATGAAAAGGCTCTGGATGGAGTTATCAAGACTATGAAGGATGCTCTACTCGACAACATCAACAATCTGAACCATTTCGACATGGCCCAACCTTTCCACTACCTTCGAGAAGCTAATCTGAACCTGGAGGTTCTGAACAACATCTATACCTCTGTTGTGGCACCTGGAACGCATCTGATACCTGCTGCAGATATCACCATTCTATGTGAATGGATCGTCAAGTGTCGCTTGTTGGAGGATACACGACCACTCTGGCAGGTTGACCAGAACATTACTCCCGAACTGTCCGACGAAAAGGCTCGGAAGAAGTCCTCAAGGGCAAGAAGAGCTGCTGCACGACGAAAAGGAGTGAAACCTGATTGGATGAACTTTGACAGCTCTCTTGCGGAAAAGTCGTTCCGTACCTCTAGCAACTTTCAGGCTGACATCTGCTACAACATGTACGCCACCGCATGTCACGTGGTTCGTTTCCTGAGGAACTACGTCGAGTTACAGTACAATGTGTGGACTCGAGGCAGCCCCAGAGAAAAGAATGTCACCAGTCTGGTAGAGATGTGTGTGTTTCTCAACAACCTGCCCATCGCCACTCTCAGATGCGACTCTATGGACATTCTATGCACTATTGTGGCTGAGTTCAATCCTGATCCAGAAGTCACAGAGTCTCTGGAGACCAAACACAAGATCGCTCCCTTCAGCGCCAAACTGGTGGCTCCCAAGGACCGTTTCTACTGTGTCGGATTCGATCTGAACGTCAAGGGATACAGTGACGAGATGAGATCGCCCTCAGAGCCACTTATTCCGTGGTCCAAGATTCTCAATGATCTGGGTGGAGAGCTCGTCGCGCCTCTACGCAAGTTTCAGGTTCTGGCATCTAGAAAGGTCATGAGACTGTTTTATTTATTGTGGAAGACGGACTTTGCATTGTCCACCATCTCCGATCCCGCCTACGCCGAGATGTGGATGTTTTCCGAGGTTGTTGAGACTCTCACGAGAAGTCTGGACGACTACAGCGATCCTCAGCTTAGTAAAGACTGCATTCGGGTCTTGTCTCTGTTGAAGGACGATGGTATTCCCAAGCTGACTCGACGGCTGTTTCTGTCGTGCCTCAGTCGACTACAGGACATTGGTATTCCTGAGCTTGGAACAGTGGCTGCCATGGCTTGACGGCCTGGACTGATTGGTAACTAATTTATAGATAATTTATGCATTCACATTGAAGAGGGGTGTGTGACGATGGCTCAATAGAGAGCTTGTGAACAGCCCTCTGAAGTTGGACTTCTGCCGGGTTTATGTCACGGTGGCCCTCTAGTTGGAGTGTACTTGTAGATGAGGCTGGTTTAGGGGAGAAGTTTCGAAGGGGAGCATTTGTGGGGCTACAGAGGTGGTGGGGCTATGAAGAGTATTTCAGACGTTAGAAACTGTCTATGTTTCAAGCAGCAGTGTTTGTAATCGATCCTTGTGGCCATACAAAATATAGGGCTAGAGGCGTTTGTGTGTGGTGTGGTTGGGGTCATGTAGCTACTTGGGATTATAGTTGACCTACACTTGAGACTGTCAAACCCTGACAGGTCTAGACCCTTCCTATACGGGCACTCAAAACGGCCATGGGGTTGACAGATTTGGCAGATTTTTCACAAAGAGACTGATAGATGGTACATTACACTAGAAAACAAATTACAGCCCTCTGCCACCCCTACTAACGCCTCCAGAGACATCACACTTACTACTTCCCCCACACTGACACACTCCTCAAAGTTAGTCTGATAAGAATGCCTGCAGCTGCAGCTCACTTCACTTCCCCCCACCATGGCACGAGTAACGCGAAACTCACTGGCGAAACGAGAGGTGACGGAAATCGACCTTACGAGCGACTCGTTCCCCAAGCGACGACGTAATTCACCAAGAAACCAGGTTGTCATTGATTCGGAGGAACCGGAGGAACCACAAGATGTGGAGGAACCAGAAGAGAGATCAGTGATGCAGGTCATGATGGACCAGCTGAAATCGTTACAGCAGAAAGTCAGCAGTATGGAGACGAGGGGAGGAGGCGGATCAGCTGAGCCAGGAGCTTCGACAGGTTCTTCCACGCCTAGTGAATCAGATACACCATCAAGTGAAGAGGAGATCACCAGGGACACGTTTTTGGGCTCTGAGATCGGGTTCACAGAGTCTGGGTGGCTGGAATGGGAAGGCGAGGCCGTGGACGTGGAGTCAATGACACAAAACCAGGTCAGCAAGGCG
The DNA here is from genome assembly GCA_900519055.1 of Yarrowia galli. Lineage (NCBI taxonomy): Eukaryota > Fungi > Ascomycota > Dipodascomycetes > Dipodascales > Yarrowia > Yarrowia galli. Next base: position 4,133,052 of record ULGS01000005.1, read on the forward strand.
CTCATGTACCTCATTGTGCAGTCCAATGGGTTCAATCTGTATGGTCTAGAAGATACTCCCAAAAGAGGTCCAATGGCTAAGAAACAAGGAATGACAAAGAAACAAAAGGAGTCACTACAACGGTTCAACTTCAGCGGGGACAGTGTGGCACTGTTTGCCAACAAATGGAACTCTTTGAAGACTCTCAATGACTTTGAGGAACGGGCCAATATGGCTGTGGACAGCTTTCAATCCAAATGGCAGCTCTCAGAAGTATGGGATTACATGCTACATGATCTCCAGGTGGAAACAGAGTACCGAGGTTCGTGGTTTCAACGACGACACCAGATTCTTCAGGAGTTGTATGGCTCCAATTACCGTCGAGCTGCGATAGTCGAATTGTCCAACTTGAAACCAGATCAGTTTGAGGACTTGCATTCATACCTCACTGTTTACGCCTGGTTATGGATTCTAGGAGGTCAAGATGGACATGCTGCTGATCTGTCTGAGACCCTGTTTGATTACTTGAAGGTGGATATAGCTTGGCAGACAATGCAGAGGGCCAATCTGCAACAGGGAGGATGGGTGCGTCTTTGTAGCGATGAACTACTGGACGAATGGGCCGAGGCGAGATCAACAGCATTACTGGAACAGGGCAAAAAGGACCATACTCGTCCCAAACGGGTTCGTCCCGCGAAAAAGACTCGTGCCATGAAACGAGAAGACATTCAGAGTATCGACAGTACGGTGCTGAGAGACCGGTACCATTCCAACCGGTGTTTCAAGTGTGGTGGTATTGGACATGTTGTCAAAGACTGTACTAATGATGGTACGGATGAGGAGGAGTAGGATTGGCGGTGGGCAGTTGACTTGCATATCAAAATAAAGGGACACTTAGTGGCTATACTTGTAGTATGGACACAGCCAACCCAATCACCATCATTCACAGTTACACTCAACCCCTGAAGGTTAGCCCATTAGATCAGTTTCAACATCTTATCAGCAGATAAGCTGCCGAAATAGCCCCTGTTTCAGTTTGTATTTGCCACCGTGGTCGCTAGTTGTAGAGTCTTTGTCTTTCGTCAACAAACGGCGTTGTTTACACCCCCCTTACACCCCAAATGAAAAACTACTACGCCGTACGTGCCGGGTACCACCCAGGTATCTACGATCACCTGGAGGATGCTCGTGCCGAGATTCTGGGCTACTCGTGTGCCGAATGGAAAGGTTTTGACCACTACAATGATGCTCGGGAGTATATGGACGAGTACAGCGACAGTGAAGACGAGGAGGATGCTCTTTACTGGGTCTACAAGGATGGAATTTACAATTGTCGAGAATTAGCATACCAAAGCTCCGATGGAAAGTATTGCGAGCCGTTTGAGAGCTATCAGGATGCATTGGACGAGGTTCTAGAGTCTTATGATGAACGTCAGTACTTTCCTCGAGAAGATCTCCATTATGTCGATGAGGACGGAGACATCATCTACCAGGTGTATGTTGACGGTGCTTGTGTGAACAACGGTCAAGAGGGTGCTACTGCTGGAATCGGCGTCTACTTTGGTTCCAATAATCCCTGGAGCACTTCTCAGCGTCTTCGATCTGGTCTTCAAACCAACCAGAGAGCTGAACTGGCTGCTATCAAGAAGGCCTATGAGATCATCGAGTCTTTGAACGATGGAGAATACTACGAGATATACAGCGACTCGGCCTATGCCATCAACTGTCTCACCAAATGGCATCAGTCATGGGAGAAGAATGGCTGGAAGACCTGGAAGAAGAGTGCTGTGGCCAATCAGGACCTGGTCAAGGCGATTCTGGATCTGAGAGAGAGACCCGCATGTCAGTACGTTGTAGGACTAGTCAAGGTGTCTGCCCACAGTGATTGTGAGGGAAACGACGAAGCTGACGAGTTGGCCTATGCTGCTTGTGAGGGTGGATAGGTGTGGATGGAGGCTTTCAGAAGTGAACGTCTGGAGTATGAAGAACATTCCCAGTATGTAAGAGGTACAGTAGGTTCAGCCAGTTGGTAGATGTTTGGCGGCCTTTAGAGTAAGGATTTACCAATACGACAAATGACAGAAAACAGAAGTCCGTAGTCCCCGTAATCTGCTGGTACAATGAATCACTCTGGTTAGCTATAGTCAACGGCAAGACTTGACTGTCTCGGAGTTGTCTCAATTCAAGCTCTGGCAACTGGTAACAGTCATGTGTATCAATGTGAATCAGGTTACACTGCCAACCTTTGACTGTGATCTGCTCAATCAATGCGCATTCTATAAGCAGAGCTACAAAGACAAGTACTCCGTACAACACAGTAAGACCTGTATATCTCTCAACATCCCGATCATCTTCCAGAATAGTTGTGAAAATCAGCGCTGGGCCGCTCTTCTGTGTCATATCGTTCATCAGCTACTTGTACTCCGTACTACCCCCACTACAACAACTACAGTGCAGTTGCACATTCTATCCTCTGGTGCTACGCACTGAGGCTCTCGCCATATCTATCCACATGTACAATACATTAATTTTTGATCAACCTATTGGTCAACTTACTCGGAAGCCTTGTTGCCGAAGCCGTTTCGGAACTTTCGGTCAACGAGCTTGAGAGATCGCATTCGGCCGGTTCCGGTGGTGTGTCGTCGCTTGGCCTTCTGACCCCAGTTGTAGGATCGGATCTTGGCGGAGGGGTATCCGCAAGAGGCGCAGGTCTTCTTCTGGCAATGGAAAGATCGCTTACCACATCGAGTGCAGAGAGTGTGGGACTTGGTGTGCTTCTTACCGAACGAAGTGGTACCCTCTGAGAGTTAGTATTGTCACAAGTAAAAGTTGTCAAAAAGGTGTCGAAGAAGAAAATGGAGTGGCAAACAACTCTGACGCAAAAACAGATACAGCGGAGTCAAACACAAATGCAGCTTCCGCCACACATGTTCACAAGTCACACAGAAAGGTGTTGAAGTCACAAAACACAAATGGACTAAGGTGGCAGGTTACGGTGGTTTGGTCATGACACAAAAGATGTATAGGACAGCCTCAAATCGCCTGAGAAACAAGCAACCAAAGCCAGCCGGTATACACCACATCTCAACCACATGATTACACCAGTCTCGCCACCCACGCCACCTGATTCCCATCACACTGTGTCTGTGATGACCACAACATCCTTCTTGTAACCCCCTCACACGTCGCATGTCGTGAGATGTAATTTTTTGTCGTCGTTATTCGCCAGATCCTCCATTTATCGCTCGCCATCACCTCAATATTCCGTCAGCACTCACTGGTCATTTTGGCTTAGTGTCGTCGTGTATGTAGGAAAAAGTTGTAGGAATCAATTTTCAAAGAGCTTGGGAGCAGAGCCGGGGGACTGCCTTTTCCCAATCGGGAAGCAAAGTCATGTGACCTCTCAACTTGAGAAAAGCTTAATCCATCTCCCAACGTCCATCCGTGTCCTAACCCCAAAGTCCCAAAAGAGACATCCCGAAACTCTAATCCATTGTTCGAGATGACACCCTCAAATCGCGAACTCATTTTGTATGCATGCGGACAAGTAATGTATGACGCGAAACAGGAGTTTGTGGGTTAGAGACGGGGTAAATGCTCAAATAAATAGTCACGTGATTTAATAACAACTGCTAAGCCGTTCCAGGCCTCCCAGAAAGGCTTGGCATGACATCATTGACGCTAGCAGCTCTTTATTTGACTACATTCAGGGCTTACGCGTAAAATACACGTTACACGTAACTAAGCTTGTGGCTAAAAGGAGGCTAGTTCAAAAGTGTGAATAATAGCCGAAAGTTGATTTTGAAAACACATTTCGTAGTAAAGCGGGAAAAATAATGACACTTTGCTAAATCACTTTTGCAATTGCGGTCCTGGGTGGTGCTGTGGTGAAGGTCTACATTTCCAGTCTCTCTAATAACACACACTTATAGTTGACGCGCATTTTGTCAGTCACGTCTCGCGACGACTTACATATATACGCAACTCACACACGTTCCGACAGTACCCAAACCCACACTCTCTTAAACCCCACGCGTGCTTCCTTCTTCTTGCTACTACTACTACTTGTACATCACAACAACAACAACAACAACAACAACCGACTAATTACATCTACAATGTCACGGTCACCCTCAACACGAGCCATGTCATCTATGGACACGTCCTTGGACACGTCCATTCCCTCCAGCCCCCCCAAGAAACTGCTTCCCGCGTTTCCGGCCATGGGCAAGTTTGTGGCGGGTGAAACTACAGGTATCACCCATGTCTACCGAGACGAGAGTGACGAGGTTCTTGTGCCTGGCATCATGTCTTCTTCTCCTGTCAAGAGAAGCCATGTTGTTGCCTTTGCCTCAGACAGACACCACACAAGTGACACAAACACAAACACAAACACACGCGACAACACAAACACCAGCAGTTCTCCTCCTCCTTCCGACACTAGAAGTCCTCCTCCTTCTTCGCCTTGTCCTAGAGTCTTGTACTCTTCAGACAATGAGTCTTCTGGTCTCTCTGCTGACTGTGACAAACTCCAACTTCAGTCCATGATCTCCAGAGAACCCAGAACAGCTCTATGTTCTCTACCTATTGTCAATCTCATCAGACCTTCTACCAACCGAGTCAACTCTCTGATCATGGAGAAACGCGTGCATCAAAACAAAGATCTCATGTCCAAGCCGTCCGCTCAGGAACTCCTTGCCATCATGGGCGAGTACTACCCTCCTGTTGCCATTGGACGTTCATCCTTGCAGTCTCAGGTGGTACTGAGCAGGAGCAACCGCCAAATCTCGCGACGTCACGTGACCACATGGTACGATCTCGACCGACACGTGATTGCCATCTCGTGTTCTGGTTGGAACGGATGTCGTGTCATGAGTTCTGGACGTGTTTTCCGAACCCCCGAAAACATGACTCTTCTCGAAGAGGCCAAGGTCAAGTACGGTGACATTTTCGAGCCCTCCTCCGAAAGCAAGGATGGCCAGGAGAACGAGTCCAACGCGTCGTCAACGTCGTTTGGAACGTTCCTGTTCAAGAACGACCGAATGGAAGTCGATGCATCTGAGATTCTGGTTGATGTTCGAGGAGAGCGATTCATGGTTCGCCTTTCTGATGAAGGTGAAGAAGAGGTCGCTGATGAAGATGCCGAGATGACCACCGACGAGACTGATGATGAGGAGCTCGTTCCTCTGAGAGCTGTCTCCGACAACAAGCTGAACAAGGCTGCTGTTGTCATTGAGCAGAAGCAGCAGGTTGATGCTCACGTTAACAAGAAGCAGAAGGTTGTTGAGGAGGAGGCTGAGAAGGCTGTGGTTAAGTCTACTGTCAAGGCTGCTCCTCCTAAGCCTACTACTGCTCCTAACACTCCTGCTGTTGACAAGGAGAACAACACTACTACTGTGACTCCTTCTTTGACTCCTGCCGCTGTGACTCCTGCCACAGTCTCTGCCTCTCCCGCTTCCACTCCTAAGCGATCTGGCAAGCCCAACAACAAGCCAGTGTTCAAAACCGTCAAGGTGATGAAGCCTGTTGCTCGACAGAGTGTTGTTCGACAGGTGAACCGGCCTGCTGGACGACTCGAGAAGCCTCAGATGTTGCAGCAGGCCGCAGTCAAGGTTGTTGAGAAGGTTGCTGAGAAGGTTACTGAGAAGAAGACAGAGCCTGTGGAGAAGGCTGTCAAGCCCGTTGTCAAGGAGACTGAGGCTAAGCCTGAGGCCAAGCCTGAGACCAAGCCTGTCGAGACCAAGAAGACTGAGGTCAAGAAGATCGAAGTCAAGGCTGTTGAGAAGCCCGTGGAGAAGCCTGTCGAGAAGCCTGTCGAGAAGCCCGTTGCCAAACCCGTTGCCAAGGCCACTGCCAAGCCCGTGGAAAAGGTCCAGACCGTGGAGAAGACCATCCAGACCACTCCCTCCACTCGAGAAACAACCCCCGTGCCTCAATTGTCAAAGGCTACTCCCAAGTCGACTCCCAAGGCTGCATCTGTTGGTACTCCCAAGAGCACAACCTCCACACCCAAGCGAAAGGCCAAGAGCCCCTCACCCGAGATCCCCCTCTCGCCCTCCAAGATCGATCTCAAGGCGATCCGAAACCTCGTGTGCAACCATCTGGCCTTCTCGCGACTCTCCTGCACTCCTCTGCAGACGGTCATGGCCGTGTCCCCCAAAATCTCCATTGTGCCCAAGTCGCAGCTGCAGCAGATTCTCCGGGACATTGATTGCATTGGTATCATTCACCGAGAGGGCAAGGACGCGTCTGGTAAGCCTCTGGAGGAGGAGTACTATTACGTGCCCGAGCGAGACTCTGACCAGGATCGAGTCAAGCTGGTCAACGAGACCAAGGGAGGAGCAGGAGTGAGATCATGCAGAAAGGTCCACAAGCAGTATTACTGGAAGAAGCCCGCCTTGTAGTCTAGCTAGCATCTAGGCTTAACGGGGGCTGTCCCCACAATACTAACGATACTTCATTCATTCAATCCAGCAGAAGTATGGCATCTTATTTAATTAACTGATTTTGTATATTGACATGGTGGGCGTGTGTAGGGGTGGGCATTTGTACGGAGTACTTGTCCATGATAAATAGTGGAAAGACATGCAAACACCGAAATGGGCATTGCACAGCAGCTGTAGATGGAGTGCTCTGTGATACAGCACTCGACCTGAGATCTCAGCTGAGAGGGTCCTTAGACTCTCAACACAACTCCTTGACAGTTTGTTCTATACACGACGAGGTGTATAACTGCGTACTGTACTGTACGTGACATCCCTTCCCGAAGACCGTTGGGTAGTCTGAACGTCAGTCTCTTCGACACGTGTAGAACTCCAGTCATTAAGTCTAAGCGTATCGTGATTGTCTGAGATACTACCAGTACATAATCGTGGCTGTATTGGATCAAGTCAGAAGTACACAGCTAGGACTATTCATAGCGGGTACCAGGTAAGGCTCATAGGCTCTCTGGTCAGGGTCTCACTGCTGCTTTGCAATACTGTGGGCTACAGAAATACAACCAGAAGAGATACTCCAGATCTGACGACACTTTAGTACTGAAATTTGGGTACTAAAAATCGAATGGTTACATCAGATTCTTTCTAGGACCATTGTTGATGGAATTACAGAGGACTCCACAGGTCTCTCCATTGGGCACTCCATAAACGGCTCCCAATGAGTTTATGACATAAGTAAAACCTTAAATACAATGGACGGAATGACGTCATTACTTCATCTGGGTTAAACACATCCTGATAGTAATAGCCCCGAATATAACCCAAACTGACTAAATAATAGCATAATCGACATCCTGAGACACAGACGAATCTGTCAAGCCCAGTTAAAGCTTATTTTAGGCTATTTTATTTTTCTTCCAGTCTTCGCTCATGTTTTTTTTTTTATGTTGGTGGGTCACACTTTGAATTCTGAGAAAATCTCAAAATTCCCAAAATTCAGAGGGTGACCCATTCAATCAAAACTTTATTGGAGGATAAATCGACATTAGAGGCAGAAGAAAGATAAACAATTGGCACCATCTGAACCGCCTCACTCTGGAGTTTCAGTTAGTACTACTTTTATTGAGCTGTGACCACTTTCAATATCATCGGTGATTAGTCAGCAGGTCTGAAGAGGCCAAAATGTCTGTATAAGTGCCAGGCAAGATGGCCGAATTTAAGCTTTTCGTGAAAAGGCGTCATTTCTTCGCAAAAGGCTGCTCACGTGATAGTACAGATCCCGACGAGGTCACAGGTGTGGTTCTCACGTCCCTGTGATCAATGATGATGCTCACCCAACCATTTCAGTATCTTTCTAGGGGTTACCCGGCCTTAAGGTTTTGGTGATAAATGTGATATTCAGGTGTATAAGAGGGAGATCACGTGACAGAAGCTGTTATATCTATTAAAGTCGATGCTGCACATGCCTGACTGTTGTAGCCGTTGCATCAATACCCTTGAACGCTGTATTATGAATGATCATCTCACCGTTGGATACAGTGGAAGTGATACATCTCTGTCAAGTGCTGGAATATCCACTCTAGAGAGATAAAAGTGGTACGGTTAGAATGCTAAGAGGTGGGGGAGTCTAGTGGTACTATTCTTGTGGTTTAAATCTGACCACCACTGTTCACAGAATGAGACAAGATTTCCACATTTCCCATGACAGTACATACTGGAGACAATAGCTCGGGACAAACAGCTCTCATGGCCACTCTGTCGGAAGGGCGACGGTCACGTGACACACTCACGTGATCTTCTCATGTTCGTCTACCACCTCTGGGGACGTTATATTAGCTAGATATAATTTGTGCAAGAGAAAGATAACAAGTGTAGTTGATGTTTAGTTAATGGTGTAGTTAAGGACGTAACTTTTCGTTGAAAGAGGTGGAGTCTAGTTGAGGTAGTAGTTGTGGCTCTAGTTAAGAGGTGAGGTGACGAAATGTGTAATGCACATGAAGGTTGGCTATTTTTCACAAGGCCTGGCCGGATCAGACAGAGTCACGTTGATGTTGCTGTAAAGCGTAGCGGCTTTCGCTGGTTCAAAGCAATAGAGAGCTGCTTCGAGGCGGAATCGGTGTAGGCAGTACGAGTAGTGGAGGAGAAGCCCACATGAGATCGTGAGAAGTGTACAGTTCGCAATGGGGGGTCTGTTACACGTTATGACGTCAACCCATATCATGGGGTTAGAAGAGTCTCAAATCGTTCCATCAATTTTCTACAATACAGCACCAAATACAATCAGCATATTTCACAAACGAATATCTTGTCTAACTAAGAAGTGACGTACCATGGACCTCCTAAAGGAAATGCTCACAGTGAACGACGAAAAAGATCTCTCAAAGACTTGTCAGACTGCCATACAAACCCACCCTAAGTCACTCCTCCGGAGAGGCTCAAACAAAGGGACAAGATCATCGCTCCTTGAACGCTTGCGCGCCGGGAATAATAAGATGACTGAGTCACAAGGACAAACAATCAAACAAATGTGTTCTCACTCTGGGGTTTGCAGGTTCTATCTCATCAACCAAGTTTGAATGAGTGGCTTCTTTTAAGAAGTCATGAGAGACATGTCCTATAGAAATGATCCTATGGAATACGTCACTTACAGAAGAAAACTGGGTGTGGGTGAGGCCCCGTTTATATACCTTTGGGACTCAAACTCTATGCACAATTTTTTTGCTATCTATGCATGACAGATGTCGTGTCCAGGTTTACCCGGTCTAGAAGAGGAGTTACCCTCCTGAGTGTATCGTAGCACGCTCTCAGTATATTTGAGCATGGTCAGAGAAGACTTGATGGGGGTGTCGAATTCATGGTATGAGAGCTGTTCACAGCCGGTGTCGTTCAACAGAGTCGCTCTTACCACCATCATGGACCTTCTTTTCACGTCCGAGGACTATTAGCCATATATTGGTACAGTCCATAATCCTCCACTTTACTTAGCCTTTTACTTGAACACCATCTGGCCTACTCATCACCCTATTAAATCATTAGTATGCGTTAATATAAATACTTCAGGCCCAAATAAGCCGCTTCAGTCGTCGCTCCATTCTCGAAACAAAGGTGGTGGACTCTTCATCGCCGTCAAGAACCTCAATATCTCGATCAGCACAGTACTCTCGCAGCTTGTCTCCCATGTGTTCGCTGTAAGTCGGGTTTCTCAGCCGGAACTGTTTCTCTGACGTGGAGATGATCACCTGGGAGCCAGAGGTGCCCAGGAACTGGACGCTGGAAATGGTGTTGACGTCCACCTTTTCAAAGTCGCTTACACGCTCAGTCATGAAATCAAACTGACAAACGTAGATGGACGTGTCTGTGAGAAGCACAATGTACTTGTCGGAGCTGTTCTGGAGCGACTCGAGCCACCAGCCAGAAATGACGTCATCCTGGCAGATCTCCGAAGCCACCTCAATAGCTGACTTGGAATACATTCGAGGATCGGAGCTGGCACAAGTCTCGTCAAACTCGCTGAACACTCTCTCATCAACATTGCCGACGAGAAAGTCAAACAGAGCCTGACGGAAGAAATCAGATACCATGTCGGAGTAGAACCGAGTCAGAGTAAGACCCACATCGGTAACAACGCCCTTAAAGTCTCGTTTTCGGTTTCGAGTGAACTCTCCCTTGAGAGCGTTGGTGTTGGAATACTGGCGTGAGATGGCGTCACCGTTATCAGCCCACATGTGGTAGTATGCTGAAGACACGATGTCCTTGTCATCTTCAAGATTGAGCTCTTCCAGCTGCTGTTCAAGCACTCTCTTGGCAATCTCGGTCTGAACAACATTGGTTCTATCAAGACAATCGATACAGTTGACTCTGAAGACTCCAGCCTGAGCCATGGAAGTCGGTTTGCCTGTTTCCAGGTTCAGACCGTCCCAGAGAAAGTTGTCGACTCCAGACTGGACTGTATCACTGTCAAACAGCTCACAGACACGCTCAAACTTCATGCCCTTGCAAGCATGGTGGAAATCAAACCACTCCAGCTTCTTGTCGTTCTGCTCGCACAGTTTCTTGTACAGATTACCGACCTGGAACTCGTTGGACGTAGGGGAAGCTTCCACGAGATTGACAGCAGTGATTGATCCATAGTGGTTCTCAATGCGGTCGAAATGAGTGTTGAATACCTTCCGAGTAGCCTCAGCACCTCTGAGAACTCGAGGAGTGGGTTTGAGCTTGTAGGGGCTCTGTTGGAAGAAAATAGGCAAAGAACCACGAACAATGACATACGAAAGAATGTACTTTGAAGTGACCAGAAGCTGTTCGGTTTCAACCCAGTTTGCACAATTGGCATCATCATCAATACCTCGTCGGAGATAACGAGCTCCGATCCGGAGTCTGGATCTCCGAGAAATTAGAACCACCGAAACATCACCTGATTCGGACTTGACTTGTCCGACATGACCCTGGATGATCTTGAGCTCAAACTCGGTGTCCTTGAACAGCCTGTTTCTGTTGTAGTTCAGGTAATACGACGAGCAGTCTGCGTCCTTTGTGAAAAGGCCCTGTTTGAGTGACTGGTGTAGGTTTAGGGAAGGCGAGTAGAAGAGGGCACCTGAAGACAGGAACTTCTGGCACTCCTTGACAAACTTGAGGGTAGAGGGAGACTCAGGAGAGGATGAAGAAGAGTTGCTGTCATTCTCAGAAGGCTCAGAATCAGTGGTAGTTGAGGAATCCCTCGATTCATCAGAGTCCGTAGAACGTCTTGGTTCAGCTGTAGAATCGGCCAGTTTCTTGTCTGAGGCCTCGAGAACAGCTCTGGCTCGCTGGTAAGATAGAGGAATGAGAAGAGCTCCGGTGATTTTGAAGATGGGCCCATTTTGCAGAGTAGCAACCTGTTCCTGTTTGGTGATGACTGCCAGAGAGTGGACATCGATCGGAAAGATTCCAAAGATCCCCAGACACTCTAGAGTCGGTAGATCTGGGTCGATCGGTGGTGTATCTGAGTCATCGGGGCCGTCTGTGTCATCCGAGAGCTGAGTGAGAGATTTAGAAGCGAAATCAAGCAGATATCTCTTGTTGTTGTTGTCTTCTGCAGACTGTACTAGCACAAGTCCTTGTTGTGTAAGGGTGATTTGCATTGGTGTAAATTAATGTGAGTATTAGCGAATGAAGCGAAGTGAAGTGAAGGCGAAAAGTGTAGCGAGTGGCGGAGGTTTGCGAAAGATAAAATGCTTTTTAGGCTCCCTGGACTGGTCTCGCGATATAAACCCTTGTTTTGATCAGATGAGTTTTTAATTACATCTCCCTGTGCGCATAGTCCGCCTCATACATGCACCGACTGTAAACTCTGCCACCACCTAGAACGAGATAAGCGACGGCCCAGAGTTTGAGGCAGAGTTTGGGACGAGTTACGGACCTGCAATACGACCTGTACGAGGGTAGCGAGTGACAGTGAAAATATATCAGCAGAAACATCGTGTGTCAGCTGACGTAGGGGTTTTATATGTGGCCTGAGTGTTGATGACTCGTCATTTTGGGCCGTTACAGAATACACTATACAGCGGTTAACTACCCCATACTGACTGGTCTGCTGACAGGTAAAGGCACGTGTTTATCGCGCATAGTAAACAGAGAGCCGTTTGTGTGTGTGGTTGTGGGGGAGCAGGAGGTGGGAAGAAGGGGAGACGTCATCGTGGGAATGGCAGCAGCTTAGTGAGTTTTTCTACAGCCCCTGGATCACGTGAATTATTGCTTGAAGTTATTAATAATGGGGCCCCTATTGCTTACTGTAGGCTCGGTTATAGTTGATCGAGTTATAGCCCCCGGTTCGTACGACTTGAACACTGTAGCATACAGTTATAGGAAGCTATGCACTCCTATGTGCACTGTAGCTGAAACAGGAGGAGTGGGTAGGTGGAGCAGGAGTTGAAACCCGCACACATCGCTTTTCTAAGACACGATCAGCGCTACCTGGCACCACCCTCTCAATCCCCACAGGGTGGCGTTTCAGTCAGTATTACCAAAGGTAACGGTAAAGACTAATATAATGCCTGGTCGGACGCCGCATCCTTGATTGTAACCCTGGGAGCGGTTCAACAATGGCTAGCACGGAGTCTAGACACTAGCCTGATGAGATGTGGGAGCAGCTGCTGAGGAACAAGCAGGGAATAGATGATACAAGAAGAAAGACGATGGGGATTCAGGAACACGCATACTGAGACAATGGCCGTTTACCAACCGTCGTCACATCCACGGAGAACATAAGCTTCACAGCAACTGTCGGAGACCGCCGAACCCTCATTGCACTCGTCTTAAATCTAGAGCCCCGTGCCGTTAAATAATTCAAAGTTTTTGCATATCTAAAACTGGCTAGACTATTCACTGAGCCAGTCTCTATTACTACGGCAGTTTCGCCAAAACGTCATACCAGGAAAGAACACGGCCCCATTCTCGACACAGCCACCAATCACACCGACTCCAATCCCCCAACCCTCACACACACTCCCTGGGCATGTCCCTGCTCAGCCTACCTCCGGAAACCATAGCCGTGATTCTCGCCTTTACCTCCGTTGAAGATCTCCAAAACCTGCGAAACTCCTGCTGCTGTCTACGAGAAGCCGTAGATAACAGCACCCACGCTCTCGCCGCGGCCAGGGCTCTCTGCGCACCATGGATGCAACCCGCCGACCCGTCCAGCGCCGCAGGATGGCTGTCTCTAGCCATGGCCGAACTGCGACGTAGAGACGCAATGCATGGGCATGCACAACACCATCACCAAACAACCGACCAGAACCACACCAGCTACCATGACGCCCTAGATCTGACCTCTCCAACAGACGGACTGGCCTCCCTGCCGTTTATAGAGTACTCTGAAGAGCCCGAGCCGATCCAAACCGTCAACCACAACCTATCGCCAGAAGCTACCTTATATGCCGACATTTTCCCGGACGGAACATTGTCGATATCAAGAGCAATATCGGACGAATATGAAACCAAGCTGTGCTTCCGCCGCCAGATTGTCTTCACCCACAACTTCCCCATCTATCCACAGACCTATGGCGACTATGCATCAAATGCCTACACCCCTCCGGTAGACGGTGTTCAGGAACTCAATTACGCCCGCAAAACGTGGTTCTGGAGAGTAGTTAGAAATATACAGGAGGACAACCGTGTAATTCGCCGTTTTCATGTGTCCAAGGCCATGTACGACGGATACCTCACCGCGTTGCTCCGGTTACGCTCCACCAAACTGGCTCCAGGCATGTCGCCTGAAATGGAATGGCATCGGTTGGGTCACTCTGGCAGTAGTAGTGCAGGCTCTACTTCTGACTCCAGTACTGGCTCCATCGGTGTGTGCGAGGAATATGAGTTGTTACGACAAAAATGCATTGGTCCCGGTCGCCGGAATAACATCAAGTCTCAGTCCATACGCATACACATGCCGTGTTCAGAATCCGCCCGAGTCTTTGTGTACGGACACGAGACCTTCATTTGCATATCCAACTCGCTGGAGGACCCCATTCTGAAGCGGAATGACTTCTTCTGGGTCGATTGGGCCAACAGTAAGACGTTCCGTCTATGTTCAACGATATCCCCTCATGGTCCCACTCATCCTCAACACCAACACCATCCCTTCATAGTCGAGAACCGCTTTTTTTTGCTGTATCGAAATCAACTTGTCGAATGGGCCATGAACGCGTCGTCTCAGTTTGTACCGATCGGAAAGACCAAGCTGGATCTGTCTTACCGACGGGACTTTTCTCTCATGCCGTTAGAGGGCAGGCGTACACCTGTCATCACCGGGCAAATGTTTGTCGACACCAACAACAGGAGTTACTCCAAGGTGACTCTTGGAGACTCGTCCAACTCGTTCCACGTGCTGGGAGTCCTGAATGGTCAAAAGCATGACTGGACGTATCAGTATCTGCGGGAGCTGACGGAGAAGCTAACCATGTATCGAATGCCTCTGAACACCTGGTGCCATTTGGACAAGATCTTGCCTCATGTCGTTCTCAGTGGTGGTGCTCAAGGTGAAGAAGACGGTGAGCAACGATATCCTGGAGCTGTCTCACCCACGCACTCTATATAAGGCAACTTTTCTTATTCTAATATAGACCCTTGATTTTTCACCCAACAAAGAACTGACGATCAACCGAGCTTGATAGGCGCGGGGAGATGGAATACGGCAGCACAGTAGCGATAGGGTTGTTTTCTTGTTTGGCGAATTGGGAAGTTATCATTTAGTGTGTACAGGAAATCCAATGTTCCATTGAGAACGTTGCACTCGTGGGGAGGTGAAGAATGTGCGGTTTACACAGAGTATTTACCTCCACCTTCAGATCTCTGGCACTAGCTAAATTGACAGGTGTATTTGACGATCATAATAGATATAGTCTCATCTTAGCCTGACGTTGTGGATTAAGGTGTGCTAGGTGAGCAAGGACAGGCCCAGGAACCAGGGTCTGCCAGTTGGTTACATTGGCCCGCTATTTTTGGCTGCCCAAAGACATTGGTTTCATCGAGAGATGTGTGCACAACAGGAAATGCTATCAGCCACGTTTGTATTTGGCCACGCCTTCGTTGCTGGCCAACCGTGAACTGATAGTGGACAATCGGCAGACTAGAGAGCTATTCATGGCACCTGGAACTTGATCGTCAAACCACCGATGGCATCGCAATGCGCTCGTAGCAGTGTTAATTGCAGGTACACGGAGCTTGCGGGTTGCAGTATAGTTTTCCTTTTTTCAATGTGCAATCCGCCAGTGTTACATCAACACAGATAGAGTTGGCAGTGGAGTTGCTGTAAAAGTTGAAGAGGACACCATAGCTGTTTAGATCGGGTAATGTGTAGTTGATGGTCCAAATCATCGCAGCCCAAAGTGTCGCTTTTGCGGTCAATTCACCGAATCTACTCCACCTCGTAGCTCCCTCCACCTCCTTGCAAAGTTGTGGCCACCAAGAGAGAAAGCGAGAGAGAGCCATTGGGATCTACAAGTGGGATGTATAGGCACTAATTTCAGGTGGATGCATAATCAGTCTCGGATTAGACCGATGGTGTGGGTCCAATGGCTCGGGACAACACGGGAAGCTCATTGAGCCACACACACGAGGTCATCTCCGGCCCGTCCAATGAAATGTTTCACTCCCGGTAACTTTTCATATAAGCTCTTTTAGATTCAGTATTGACGACAAGCACATGTATACACCTCGTCTAGCCGGTACACTGTACCTTTGTGGACCTGGGGAGTCTATTAATATAGAGTGAGGATCATTAATGTAGATTGCAATCTACGTTTGAGTCTCTCAGTTGCTGCTGATGAATGAGAGGCCGTTTCAGAAAGTGGCTCCATAGAACGGTCCCGGTTGAAACTCTGCACCCTGTGTCCTAATTCGGTAATAACGACCTCATCAGTGTTTACAGTCAGACGGAAAGGTCTCTTTTCTGTGGGGCTCGATACTATGATAACACACACAAGATAACCTCACTCTGTTCACAACACTCAAACCATCTACAGTAAGAATTTAGATCCCCCCTGAAATTAGCAAAAGCCTTAATAGTAACCCGTCATTATTATTTGGAGTCTACTCTCTGTTTATATAATCCGGTTTGTGGCATCTCCTTGCAGTATATCCGCCCCTTGCTATATATATATACAGCGTACGTTTCTCCGCATCAGACTCCGCAGAGCTCATGCGCCAAACCTGCACTCTTCTATAACGGGGAATCAGTGTGGCAGAGATGAATTGGTATTTGCAGGACGTGATCCCCACACCAGAAATGGTGGCAAACTTGAACTCCTCCACGCGCAAAAAATGACAGAGAATCCTCGGCCAGACACCCCTCCCTCCCCCACAGTCAAAGACCTCGATGAGCGTCTGTCGTTACTCAAGAGCAAATGTGCCACAATGCGAACAACATTGTGGAGCAGAGAAGTCACCTTATGAATGCTACCCTGCCAAGTTTGGCAACAGACCTCCGACCAATCACTTCGACACCCCTCATGATGCGACACCGTCTCAAGGCACACAAAGGTAAGGTGGTCAGCTGTGACTGGGCCTCCAACTCACAATACGTGTTAAGCGTAGGTATGGACGGCCTGGCAATCATGTGGGATGCGTACACGTCTTGGAAAACCAGAGCCTTTGTGCTACCTACCTGCTACGCGCTAGCATGTGCATTGCCCCCGTCGTGTGGCTATCTAGCTTCTGGAGGTCTGGATAACAAAATCTCCATTCACTCAATGACATGCTCGGAAGATGAGTCCGACCCTTCAAAGCCCTATTGCTCAGGTACGTCCACCAGAATGAAGGGACTGACCAAAAGGGACCCCACGGCCGTCCTTAAGGGCCACTCTGCATATGTGTCCGACTTACTATTCTTGTCGGACCAACAAATCCTCTCTTGTTCGGGCGACATGACATGTGGCATCTGGGACGTGAATACAGGTCGAAGAATCTCGACCCTTTACGACCATCTGGGAGACGTGCTGTCTGTGGCTAAGCACCCCTCCAAAATGCAGATTGTTGCTTCGGCTTCAAACGATAAAACCGTCAAAATCTGGGACACACGAATGGCCAAATGTGTCCAGACCTTCCAGGGTCATGAAAGAGACGTTACCTCTGTCACCTTCTTCCCCGATGGAAACGCAGTCATCTCGGGAAGTGAAGACTCAACTGCAAGGCTGTTCGATATGAGAACGGACAGCCAGATGAGCATCTACAGTGCCCCAGATATCATGTCTCCCGTCAATTCAGTAGCTACTTCCCCCTCTGGACGACTCATGTTCTGTGGCCATGATACAGGTGAGGTGGTTGTATGGGACACCATCAAATGGGACTATCTCGGGCCAATCGCAAAGCATACCGGACCCATTACAAAGGTAAAGGTTTCTCCTGACGGTGTAGGTGTCCTTGTCGCTTCCTGGGATGAAACAATGTCAGTTCTGTCTCTTTAGGCAGGGGCCTTATATATATACATACAGTGATTACATTCGGATCATAGAAGAGGTGAGAGTTTTTGCACAGGTATGCGTAAATAGAGAAAAGCTACAAGTACTTGTACGGAAGTGTCGTGAGTGCTCACATTCTTTCCGTCGCCAGCCGCGTGTCCTCTTTGTGTCACACTTGTACATTGTACTTGTCCATTCTCTTTCACTCAATGCATCCACTCTATATGTAGCCAGATCAGAGATCAGAACAGAACGACATCAGTGGCTCAAATCAGCGAAAACGAAAGAATAGATCACTCTATCGGATAGAGAACGGCTGATTTACTCTGGTTCACTACCCATTTGACCTCTATCACCCTTTGAAAGTGCCGTAAATCGCCTCCCAAAATTCGTGGTTTTTTTTTTTTTTGATTCTAGGGAAATACATTTCAGCTGGTCACGTGACAAGCGGTCCAGATTGGGAGGTTCCAAAAAAGGCCAAAATAAGCCTCCCAGCGATGTGGCGCAGCGGAAGCGCGCAGGGCTCATAACCCTGATGTCCCCGGATCGAAACCGGGCATCGCTAGATTTTTTTCTCCAATTTTTTTAGCTACAACGCTCTACGATAGAGTTCTTAATCTGGGGCAAAGGTGCAGAGAACATCTCTCAATAACGCACCCACATACACCTTTTTGCAACGAATCATGGCACTATTAGTGAGTATGAGGAGACAGCTTGGTGTCCAGAGCAACACCCCCAACCCAGCGATCCACTAACCAGCTCTGTTTCGCGCATTTCTGCGACATGCATGGCCCGACATCGATACTGTGTTGTCAGAAGACGGAGGAGACCACACCTAACGAATGCTCGACATGCCCCAATTGCCAGCTGATTCTCTCGAATGACGCCACCACTCTTCGATCCAAGATTGGCGAAGACACTTTTGTGTCGTCTCAATGTGCTGTGGGAGAAGATGACTACTCCAAGGTTCGCAAGGCGTGTCTCAAGCTACTTAGTAGTGAGACGACCTTTTCCGATACTCCTCTCATGTTTGGAGACTCATCTGGAGCCACGATCGGCTACGTGTTCAAGGTGAACGATAACGAGTCACGTGGCGGAATCCGCAAGTACGGGTTCCTCTGTTTGGGCGAAGAAAAGAGTCTGATGGACAACTGGATCCCCATCACTGAGAGATTCGAAAGCATGGGAGGGTGGATCAAGACGCAGGTGGCGAAGCATCAGGAGATGAAGGACAAGAGCGACTGGGCGGACTCGTTCAGAAGGGAGGCGTTCACTAAACCCAAGAACCTGGTGAGCATGACCAAGGACGACGAGTTCTACGTCAAGGTGCATGCCGGTCTGAGTGATTTGCTTACCAAGGTGGCATAGGTTGGGGTAGAAGATGTTTGTCAGTTGTCTGTCGACAGATGATGAGTCCTAGTGGTTCCAAGAGTTCCGAGCAGGCCTCTTTCAGCGGTCCAGTTCACTTCTGATCTGATGACAAAGCATGTTCTTCTTGGAGGCTTTACCAACGGCCACCCTGAGTAGCTTCACCAACCGCTTATCCTGGTGTAAGCATCAGCTACAGACAGACACAGTGCTCGAACATCCGAAGCACGTGGTTTGTCGCCCTGCTCATACTGTGCTTGAATCGCATCGTCTTCCGTACATGGCGTACACGCTGAAACCGCCGCACATGCTCAGTCTCCATACCGATATGTAACATAATGCACCGGACTAGTCATGCAATATGACATCATAACTGTCCGAGTAATCCCTCTTTCAGAAGCAACTTTCACAGTCTCCTGTTCTCTTCTCAATAAATGTAGTTGCGCCTTAAATTCCAGACCTTCATGGGTGAGCCAATCATAGGGGATCTAACGAGGTGCATTTTCGCTGCAGTATGCAAAAGGGAATGCACAGAAGGGGGCCAATATGAGGCTAGCGAGGTGTCGGGTGATGCTGTGGATGTGTGAAATGCGTCTTTCAGTTGCACTGTATCGCTCGTTTGACCTCAATTGACTCGATTTCTCGTTTACTAGTAGACCAACTCACTTTTTCTGTTCGCGCGACCACTGCTAAGTTACCCGGATAGATAAGGGTCTGGACGAAGCTTGTTGAGATCAATCACATCATGTGGGGGGCGCGCGCATATATCCACAGTCAGGAGATGTTGATAGGAGATGGTAGATACGGTTGAATCGAGGATTGAGCGACTTGATCAATGTAACGAAGACGTGGCCATTTTTCTCGCCACGGAAAGCGGACCTCTATCTCTCTCCGTTTGACCCCGAACCAAATGCTATGATGCCCTGTTGGGGCACACACATCGGAGTGGCGTCAATTGACTTTTGTGGGTGAGCTTGCGTTCGAGACAGGACAGGAGAGGCGGGACTATGCCGAGGTTCAGCAGGGGCGAGGGAAGACGAGTAGCAACCGTGCCCATAGTTACAGGGTGTGGTATGGACAGCTGTTGTACAGTACGAGTAGGCGAAGCTATATTAGCACAAGAGGAGGAGACAGATCATGGGACATCCACCCCTTTATATATACACACATGGCGTTACTAACCACACGACTGATGTGAATATTAAGCTGTTACCATCGCCACACTACGATTACGAGTTCGATAAGATCCAGATCAGCACGATCCTGTCACTCTACAATCTGTCACACTACAAGTCCACAGTTCAATATAGTAAATCATCAATTAATCAATAAATGATGCGCTTAGAGGTTGTTCTGAGCGTTCTTGAGGATACCCTCAATGGCGGCAGCCTTCATGACGTTGCCCTTAACCTTGAGCTTTCCGGTCATGAAGAGTCGCTGGGCGTTAGCCTTACCCTCAACGAGCTGCTGGAAGTGCTCGTCGGAGAGAGAGAGCTGGATGTCAGCATCACCCTTGGGGGCCTTGTTGCCCTTTCCAACGTCACCGTCGTTCTTGAGGTCGAGGTACCAAGACTCAACCTTGCCGGCCTTGTTCTTGAGGTTGAAGACAATGATGGCGTTGGCCTTCTTGATGGACTCAGCCTTCTGCTTGGCCTGAGAGGGGTCGTTAAGACCGTCACGGATGACGTCGAAGATGATAGAAGAAGTGAAGCCGTCGACCTTGAGAGACATTGTTGTTTTTGTGTAGTTGTTGAATAAGAGAAGATATTCTGGGGAGCTAAACCGAAGGGACGCACCCTACCTATATATATGTCGTTAGATTGACTATATGCATTTAATGCTTGCTCGAGAGGGGCAGCATGTGATAGTTTTTACCGAGGTGTGTGGGAGACAGCCAAGCGTGGGCACTTTGCCCCGGACGAACCGACACCACACAAAGAAACGTGACAAAGCCTAACGCAGTTTGAGATTTATCCCCACAGAATCTTTTGGAACAGTCCGGGGAATTAGTGGACTTTTGCGGCTTTTGGCTTGCGATTGATCCGTCTGCTTTTGACTGCATCCCGCTCAATTCCGTGCCGTCGCTTCGGCCTACTCCTGCTCTACCTGCTGCCCCTGGGGCCTGGGCCTCAATCTGCCACCGTGTTCTTCCCCATGTGAATTTTACCATACACCCCAAAGAACCAAATCCAAAGAGCTTATTGGGACGAATAAGCTCACCCTACCGCCAGCCCCCACACATTGGGGTGGTGAAATTCACACACAGTCGAGTCGGGTGCGTGTAGTCGCCAATCGAGTTGGCAGCGTTATAATTTTTACCGTTGGAATGCTTTTTTTAGGTGCAAGCGGAGAGTGGTGGAAAGATGTGCTTTTCATACTCGATGCGTGCTCTGACCTTTACTTGGGGGTGGAGGGGACCCTTGTAGCCATAGTTGACCATGATGTCCTCTGTAAGTTCCATGGTATTCGATTGAGCTGAGCTGATTCAACGGTCGGGTGGAGAAAAACACTACAATACAGATCCTCATTCTGTACATACGCCCCGGACCCAGGCCGATACAGCTTTCCCTCTCCCCCAACCTCCAATCGCCAAGCGAATCGCTTAATGGAAACGTCATATCTCTTTCTCCGCCGGACCTGCATACAACCCTTCACATGTTCCATATGATACTTATCTCTCTTCGTAATCATGCTAATATTATGCGGGGTAACCCCAAACCGTGGTTGCAATGGCGAGGAGCGAAACCATAGCAATACAAGTTATGCAAAAGGGCCTGCAAAGGCCTGCAAAAGGGCACATGTGAAACTGAGAGCGAGTCTATGGAACTATTGGAGCCGGTAGTGAAACCCGCCGTTGCACTTCTGGATCACTTCCGTATGTAGTTGTTCCTGGTAGCTTCTAACCGAAGCCGTTACTGTTACTACCTTACACTTATGTTAGACAAGCACTTTACAAGCACGGAAACAGGACTAACTCCGTCTTCCTTCACTACGTACAATACGATGTCGTTTGTAGACGGAGTGAAGCGATGAGTCCTGGTGCGACGCACATTTACTCGCAGGTGCAATACACGATCAGCTCGTGCAAACCCACCTTTCTCCTTCCTTCTTGCAGCCACACTCCACAGATCACCCACTCAAAGCACTCCACGGAACCCCTCCCCCACCACATCTCGGCAAACTAAATGGACTCTATTATCCGATTTACTAATCACTTCCGCTTTCTCTCTGGGCGGACTGCAAACCCAGTTAGTCGTAGCCTTCTGTAGCTTAACACCGAAGTGATCGTCCGCCCTCTTGCGTATGTTTCCGCCCAAACTTCGATGCTACCGATGCTTGCGGGGTGCAGACGACCGTCATGCTGTTTCAGATGAGAGCTACGGGCAGAATGTGGTTGCACAAGTAGCTTTCATTAAATCAACACCGGCAACTATAACCAGTAGCTAGTTACATGTAGCTCACCATTAACGGGGTTTCACTTTTAGACGCGATGCGACACAGCCAGATCTAATGACCCCTAGTCTCATTTTTTGATGACTGCCGAGGTCCACTGTTCTGTGGTGGTAGGAGTAAAAGTGTGACACAGTGACCTACCTTGATTAAGCAGCAATGAGAGACTTGTCTATGGATCAGGAGTGCATTTGATCTGGGCTTCTGTAGTAATCAGTACATAATCGGTGCTGTCTATACTTCTTGTGCACACTTGAAAATTGAGTGCACCGAGAGAACACTGCATCACCCTCCCCTACAGTAGTCTAGATCATCAGACCATACCATGGACCCAATACACCAGTAATCATCCATGAAACAGCCCTTCCTCTCATTCCACCGAAATATTAATAGCCTCAACACCACACTCTCACGAGCTTCACCCCACACCATCTCACATAATTACCTTGCATAGTGCATTTGTCAAGCAAGAGCCAGACGTGAAATAATTGTTAGCAGCAGAAAATGGCGCCCGAGCCACTCAGAATATAATACAACCTACATAGGAACCACATAGCTATCCATTAAATACATTTATTACACGTTACATGACCTTTCGACTACCCATAAGCTGTCGGAAGCTGCTAGCAAAGGGAGTGTCAGAAGGAACGATAAAAGAAGACTCCTCATCAGCAACAAAAGAGCTATCACCGGCTGCAATGGCCTTGACATCTCCTCCAGATGCAAGCGAGAGATTGTCGAGTGACTCAGTTGCCTCAATAGCGTCCAGGTTGGCGAGACGCTCTCGCAGGTTCTCGGTGATTTTACCAATGGTGTCCTGGATACGAGTGGTAGAGGTAGAGTAAGAGCCCTCATTCATAAAAATGGTCTGGGCCTTCATTTGAGTTACCGTAGCCTCAAGATCGACCAGCTCAGATCGAATCTCCTCCGTCTTGACTCGAAGACTGTTCTTGAGCTTCTGCTGTCGTGCAGATAAAGCTCGCTGACGAAGAACTTGATCAT
This sequence comes from Yarrowia galli, assembly GCA_900519055.1. Taxonomy (NCBI): domain Eukaryota; kingdom Fungi; phylum Ascomycota; class Dipodascomycetes; order Dipodascales; genus Yarrowia; species Yarrowia galli. The sequence continues at coordinate 4,156,219 of ULGS01000005.1, forward strand.
TCTCTTCGCTGGGTCGAAGACTCTGGTAACGGGCTATCTTACATTCAAGAACACGCAATCCCTTGTTACACTCCTTAATGTAGTTGTCGGCACCATCGTACTGGGCAGCGTAAGGAGACACCTTCTCAAGTTCCTCGAAGATTAAGTTTGTCAGGTCCTCCGCGCCAGGAAGTCTCCAGTTATCCGTCTCAATGATGCTGAGGGGGTAATTTTGAAATTCGACCTGGTCTGCAATATACTCGTCCAACAGGGAGCTGTTCGTGCGAAGTGTTGAGAATTGAGATTGGACCTGCAGGTAGATCTGCTCCATGGCAGCCTCGAGAGTTGTGGGGGTCTCGCTTTCAGGATACTCAAACACATGCATAGACGGAACAGGCATGGGCGCCTCAAAGGCTGCAGGTTCGGCTTCAGGTTCGGACTCAGATTCAGAATCAGGTTCGGAGTCAGGTTCGGACTCAGGTCCAGATTCAGTTATAGGGTCAGTCTGAGTCCCTGTGGATTCTGTGGGGACAGCAGCAGGAAGAGAGCTTGCAGGTGTGAAGCCCGGGAGGCGCTGCGAAGCTGTCTCAGGGAGAGCGGGAGGGTTGTGTGAAGGGTCGCCAATAGATTGGTCAAACTCTTCGTCATGTTCGTCCCCCTCGTCATACTCATAATCCTCGTTGATAGACTCTGCCTGGTCTTGATCACTAGAGACAACGACGCAATCGTCATCGTCAAAGTCATCAGCAGAGTCGATCTCGTCGTCTTCATCAAACTGTGCAAAGCTGGAGTCTTCACCCTCAGCTGAGTCCTTGGCCGCCTTGGCGAAACTGGCCTCATCGAGTCTCTTGAGAGCCTCGTCCTCCTCGGCCTCATCGTCGAAGTTCTCAGATGCCTCGGAAGCCTTGGGAGTATCCTTGGAAGAGCCTGCCTCTGACTGCTTGGCGAAACCAGCCGCGTCCAACTTGGCGAGAGCCTCATCTTCTTCGGCGTCATCGTCGTATTTAGCAGGAGTCTTCTCGGTTGTGCTGGGATCTGAGTGTTTGGCAAAGCTAGCCTCGTCCAGCTTCTCCAGGGCCTCTTCTTCCTGTTCATCATCGTCCTCGACTGCTGACTCAGGAGTGCTCTTGGTCTGTCCAGTTGTAGCCTTCAGCTTCTGCAGATCTTCCTTGTTATGATCCTGCGAAGAAGAAGAGTCAAACTTCTTTATGAGGTCCTTGATGGGAGTCTTCTCGCGCGAGGACACGCGCTCCATGGCCTGAGACTGGTCCTTGACCTGCAGCTCTTTGGGTTTGTCTTCAATAGCCAATTCAGGCTCCTTGGGCTGCTCGGCTTCGTCGTCTCCACTGGAAAGCTCTGTGATTTTTGGCTCGTTGGAAGCAGCGGTGTCATCCTTTGGCTTGGACTCATCACCCTTTTCATCGGTGTTTCCAAATAAGCCCTTGCCAGCGAAGGGGTTGGGGGCGGCACCGAACATGAAAGGGTTTCCACCAGTTGCCTGAGATCCAAATTTAGGCTTAGAGTCGCCGCTTGCAGAATCACTGCTCTTGTTGAGAGAGAATTCAAACGTAGGGGCAGGCTTTGTATCCCCCTTCTTGTCCTCCTTCTTGTCCTCCTTCTTGTCCTCCTTCTTGTCCTCCTTCTTGACGTCCTTCTCGTCATCCTTCTTGTTTTCAACGTTGGCCTCCTTGCCCTTAGCGTGGCGACTGGTGAGACCCAAACCCTTTTTGGCAGTGAAAGGAGCAAAAAAAGCAGAGTCGTCCTCCTTCTTGGTCTGGGGTGCATCGTCTTTCTTAGCCAGAGCAGCATAAAGCGCTTCGGTCTGGTCTCCTTCGGTGGTAGGCTCCAGGTCGTCAGCCATACCCTCGTCGAACTTGAACGAGTGGCCCTCATCGTCACTGTCATCATCCATCTTCGAGGGTGCTGGGAGTTTGGAGGTAGGGAAGGACTCAGGAGCAGGCGATGGCTCCTTGGAATTAGCTGCGCTTCCGAAGTTCGACTTGGCTCCAAAAGCACCTCCACCAGATCCAGCTCCTGAGCTACCGAACGACGATTTGCCGAAGGCGCTGCTTCCGCCAAAAGACATGTCACCGAACTTGTTGCTTCCGAAGGTCGGCAAGTTTTCGGACTTGGGCTTCTCCTCAGGGAGAGTTGGATTTTTGAAGTTGGCGAAGCTTAGCTTGGTGGCTCCAGAAGTAAATGCAGAAGTTCCACCTCCAGCAGCAGCAGCGAAAGGCGAAGCCCCAGTAGCAGCAGCAGCGAAAGGCGAAGCTCCAGTAGCAGCAGCAGCGAAGGGAGACGCCGTACCAGAAGCAGCACCTGTAAAGGCAGATGGGGGAACAGCAGGGGACTGCTGTTGCGATGAACCTTGCGATGAAACACCTTCATGGCCAAACAAACTAGCAGTACCAGAAGCCTCATTGACGGCTTCGGAGATAGCTTTCTGCAAGGGCTCAACACCAGCTGTGTTCTGTTTAATGCCGTCCAGGCTGACAATGTGCCAACCTATCAGCTTACCCTCGTTGCTCAAGATCCACAAGAGAGGGAGGGGGCCACTGGTGGAAGCTCCAGGAATAGGTGTGTCAACATCCTCCTTCGAGGACACGTCCAAACCGATTCCAATGGCAGAAGTATCAAAGTCTGTGTAGGGCATAGTGGCGTTCATGGCGTCGTCTGTAGCTTTCAAAACCTCGTCTTTGGTAAGCATTGTAATTTCAGTTGCGGGCGCAAAGTTGGTAGCGATGAGGTAATCCAGCCCAGCGTAATCTCGCAGGACAGCAGAGAACCATGATCGTCCTCGAGAAGCGTCACCAAAGGGAGGCGACAGGTCCTCTTCCGACTTCTTGTATGTAGTGGGTCCGCCCTTGCTTCTGCTGATGAAGTAGGACGAAGACTCAGTGTCGTCCTCATCGACCTTAGAGTAAGATACCAAGAAAAGATGGGTTTCGAGCCACAGAAGTTCCGCAACCTCTGCGGATCCTCCAAGCACCTCGTCCTCCTCGTTCTCGGGAGCCTCAAGCACGGCCGCAGTACTTCCATCTGGACGAAGCTGGTAGATTGAGCACTTTCCAGAAGTTCCAGCCACAATCTGTTTACCCTTGGGCGACCAGCATGCACGTGTAACGGGCTCAGGAACCTCAATGCGGTTGGAGGTTCCCTTGACCAGGTCCACAAAGAACAGAGAGCCATTGGCGGTAATCACGGCAGCGTCTGAAGCGACCCGAGGGTTGGGTAGCACCTGCACAATGTCGTCTCCCAGCACAATCGACTTGAGCTGTGTATCTGGCTTATCGGTGGCAAAGACTCTGAGTTCACCGTCGACTCCGGCGTAGATGCTCTTCTCGTCACTGGTGAATCCCACATGGGAGGGCTTGCCGTTCAGCTTGTGTTTGGTCACCTTGTCCTCCAGGCTCTTCTTGTAATCGGACTTGAAGCCAGTCTCGTGGAGATCAGACAGCTTTCCGAGCACAAAGGAGTCGTCGTTACCAGCAGCCACAAACAATCCACTCACATTGGCCACGTCGAACAACTGAACCAGCTTGCGTCCCAGCTCCTCCTCTCCCCATCCAGCCACAATCTGGATTCCTCCTCCAGGAAGACCCTTGAAACCGAATTTCTGCGTTAGTAGCGTCCACAGCGGTGTCGTAAATGGATACTCACGTCTGTATGCGTCTCTTCGAGGGTCGCAATTGTCATCGTATCTGATGTTATCAGGGCTTCGATTTTTTGTTTAGATATGTGTGTGCAGGGCTAGGGTGGATTTTGTGGGAAGTGTGTTTTGATGCTGGGAGATGTGATGTGTGAGTGAGGCTGTTGCTGTATGAAGGTGGAAGGTGCAATGAGTTGGCAACGTAAGCAATGTTCACGGGGCGGCATAAGAGAGGGCTCTGTCTCAGTGATTCTACATGTTTGTTGGATTCAGACTACCCATTTTCTCTTCTTCGCGATCTCTTTCACTCGTAATCAGTTTAGTCCACACTCCAACCAACATCACAATAGCTTCACTGAAACTCGAACCAGCAACAGTTGATACGCCGAAGACTTCCATCTGTCAGTCACTAAACTTGACGGATCTAAATTCAGAGGCACAGCTCCCAAAGTTTCAACCTGCATACTGACTCACAGATATATAACCACAAGTGAGGACGTTGGACATTCAATTCACCCGATAGAACGACCATTCAACCATGCCCAACACAAAATTCAACCTCGAGACTCTCGCACGACCCAACATCAGAGCCCTGGTGCCCTACAGATGTGCCCGAGACGACTACGACTCTGGAGTGCTTCTCGATGCCAATGAGAACCCTCACGGTCCTGCTATCAAAACTAACAAGGAGGAGTCCGAGTACTCGCTGAACCGATACCCCGACCCCCGACAGAACTTTGTCAAGCAGCTTCTGTGCGACCTGAGAAACGCTGAGCGACAAGTACCTAAGCCCATCACCCCCGACAACATCTTCATGGGTGTGGGATCTGACGAGGCAATTGATGCACTCATCAGATGCTTCTGTGTCCCCGGAAAAGACAAGCTGCTCACTTGCCCTCCCACTTACGGAATGTACTCCGTGTCTGCCCAGATCAACGATGTCGGCATCACCAAGGTTCCTCTGGCTGCTGACTTCAGCCTACGACCTGATGCCATCATCGAGGCTCTTAACGCTGATCCCACCATCAAGCTGCTTTACATCTGTTCCCCCGGTAACCCTACCGCCAAGCTCGTGGACGAGGCTGATGTCCGAAAGGTGCTCAACGCTGACTGGAACGGTGTTGTTGTTGTGGACGAGGCTTACATTGATTTCGCCCAGGAGGGGGCCTCTGTCTCCACTCTGGTGAACGAGTTCCCCAACCTTGTGGTTATGCAGACTCTTTCCAAGTCCTTTGGTCTTGCTGGTGTCCGAGCCGGCTTCACCTTCTCTTCTGTCGAGATCGCCGCTCTGCTCAACAACATGAAGGCTCCCTACAACATCTCCACTCCCGCTGCCGAGTTTGCCGCTCGAGCTCTGTCTGAGGAGGGAGTCAAGCTCATGAAGACTTACACCAAGGACATTCTGGAGCAGCGAGCACGCATCCTTGACGCTCTCCCCGGTATCGAGGGAGTCGGACGAGTCATTGGAGGTCTGGATGCCAACTTCCTGCTGTTTGAGATTCTCAACAAGGCCGGCGAGGCCGACACTGATCTTGCCTTCAAGGTGTACGAGCAGCTTGCCGAGTCTCGAGAGGTGGTTGTGCGATTCCGAGGCACCGAACCCGGATGTGCCGGAGCTCTGCGTGCCTCTGTCGGTACCAAGACCGAGACTGATGTTCTTCTCGCTCAGCTCAAGGAGGCCATTGTTGCTCTTCGACAGTAGACTACACACACTCTCATCCTATAAAGTAGATAGATTAACGACCATGTTTGATGGCAAAGCGGTTGTAATAGTGTATACAGAGAGCTTCGGCTTATTTCCCTAGCTTCATCACTCTATATTTTCCCTTTCGCCATACACGTTAGAGGCTGTCTGAGGATGAGGCCCCCCACGTTAGCTTTTAAGCTCGGGGTTCAAAGCTACTAAAATACTGAACCTCATGCATAACTATCAACATTAACGCGCGTGCTCAGTTGACCTCACCACTCTGATCTTCCCTTCCCAGCAATATCAGAAGGTATACACACGCGAGGATGGCAACTCCAAGGACCACTAAACGATACGGCCGAACAGGTAGCGCCACCAAGCGCCAGCCTGAACAAATGACTCTCATGAGTTCGTTCTTGAACGCCAGAGACAGCCCTTCACCAGGACTCCTCAACACGACTCCCACAACACGAGACAGAACACAAAACAACCCGCTGGCCTCCAAGAGTGTGGCTGCCAAGATTGACTTTGAAGCTGCTCAAGATCCGGTTGTTGGGGCCTCCAAATCACCTTCTGTGGGACGCGTCACGAAACCTTCAGCTGTGAAGGATATCAAAACAAAGCCGATTCTGTTTCGACGAAGTCGAGGAGCCAGTATTTTCGATCCAGAGCCGAGTGACAAGGTCGATGTGACACCTGAGAGCCCTGCAAGCGAACTAGCGACAATTATAGACCCCCCAGTATCCACCGGACGCGCCTCAACACGCGCCAAGAGAGGTGTTGCCAAGGACACTAGTGTGGAGATGGAAGCAGAGTCCCCTGCTGCTGATACAGTCAAAACCGATACACCCAAGGCCAAGCGACAGCCCAAAAAGACCGCGACGACCTCCGCGAGCACCCCACTGGCACAGAAGAAGACGGCAGCGACACCTACAACTACCAGTAAGGCTAAACGTCAGACGGCAGCGACCCCAACACCCAGGGTGAGACTCACTCGCTCGAAATCGCGATCAGCGAGTCCGGCAGTCACAAACGTTGTGGACAAGGAAGACTCGCTAACGACATCCAACTCGAGCAACGGGTCGTCTAACGTAATGTCCCCTCGATCGTCACAGACGCTGTTCTCGTCTCAAATTGCAGACAAGCAGGCTAATGACATTGACCTGGAGGATACTCAAAATGACATGGACGTGGACACGCAATCACAATCACAATCGCAAGCACAGGCAAAGGTGGAAGCAGACATCCAGGCAGAAAAGGAGAGAGATGACCGGATAGTATTTGGACCGAAGAGACTGTTTGCATCTGCAGAAACCAGTGGGATCAGCGGGGCTTCCATCTTTGCATCAGCTCAGAAGCGTAAGATCAAGCATCTGCGTACCAGCACACCGTCGAAGAAGAAGGCAAGAGAAAAGAAAGCTGATGACAACAAGGACTACCAAACGGAGTCTCAGGACCATCACACACCCAGTTCGAGTTTCGGAGCGTCTTTCGAGGGTACACAGAGCTCCCAAGAGCCAGCAAGAGCACCACTTTCGGTTACTACCAATAGACGAACATATGGAGCCAGCCGTTCCTACCTTGCAGACTCACCTACCAAAAAGGAAAGCATCTACGACTCTATCGTGAGCGAGAGCAGTGAAGAAAGCGAGCAGGAGGAACTGCACATCAAGAGCGTTCACGAACTGAGAGAGACCGGAGGAAACGCACGATTCATGGACGAGATGGAATATCTTGCTGAGGGGCTCGAGGATGAGGGAAGTAGTCGTCGAACGACTCTGTTAGAGATTTGCAAAAAAGCCAAGGATCCTGATTTCATCAGAAAGCTCAAAACTACAGATTACGCCGACAAGATCCTACATGTTCTTCCCCAGGTCGTGGAGACTGACCAAGTGGCTTCATTTCTGGTCTTGTTCATTGCCCAGAAGATCTTCGAAGACAATGGAGCAAACGTTCTTGATACTGTTATCAACGATCCCAAGTTCATGGATAGCATCTTCCTATGCCTTGATAACACAGACAGCATTTTGAGGGATAAGAAGTCGAGCAAGGTGTTCCAGAAAGTGCTCAAGGACTTTGTGGACGGCACCACGTCTGCGTCTGATGATGAACCCACACCTTCACCTGCTCTGGCCGCTATTGCAACCCTGTCAACTCTTCAGACCTACCCTGGAGCATCTGGAAGCACGATTTTGACGTCGTGTCTGCAACCGACCAACTGGGACAAGTTCCGAAAGTTTGCCATTGACGCTTTTGAGGAGAAGGAATACAAGGTGTTGCAACTTGTTGTCTTCTTCCTGCACTTTTGTCAGTCAGACATTTTCTTCCCCTCTCTGTCTCTCATTCTCGACGAATTGTCGTCTCAGCTACAAAAGAAAGAGCCCGACAACAATCTTGTCAGTCTTTCTCTGCCCGTACTGCGTCTTTTGATTGTGTACACAAACGAATCAAACATTCCTGAGTTGGACAGATCGTTCGTGCTGAAATGCATTACTCTCGCAGAGACTCTCCACGAGCAGTCCGCAGACCCCAAGCTGTACGAGGTGTATCTCCTCTGTCTGGGTTTCCTCGAAAACATCATTGGTGTTCTGACTATTGACTACAAGAGGGTCTATGATATCTTCACGCGGTTGGCCCGAACCAACGAAGACAAGCATTGCCAAGCCTTCCTGACATTGCTAAGAAAAAACGTGGCGACGAGAGGAGGACTCAAACTCTCAGCCAAGGAGAAGACAGAACTGGAGTAATTAATTTATTGGACCTATAGTGGTTTATTCGTGTACTTTTCAATAACTTTTAGTGTACTAGATTCGCTTAAAAGAACTCATGTATTCCAACATGGTTCAGTGAGTACAGTATGTATCGTACGGAGTACTGTAGGCAATACGAGCATAATGCAGCGCGTATGCAAGATCGCGAACTAAGCGTGAGACAGTTATACGAGGAGAGGCGTTGAACTAAATGTCATTATCATAAATTAATTATTGGAACTGGTGTACAAAACTAGAGCTCTGTTGCTTAGAGGAGAGCAACAACCATGGCGGCGGCACCGACAACACCGCCAAGGGCGAGGTTGTAGGAAGCAGCACCGTTGCCCTGCTCAACAGTGGTGGAAGCGGAGGCAGAGGCGGAGGCAGAAGCGGCACCAGTGGCAGAGACAGAAGCGGAGGTGGGCTTGGCAGACTCGGCCTTGGAGGACTCAGCCTTAGACTCGGCAGCGGAGCCGGTGGCAGAGGCGGAAGCAGAAGCGTCGGTCTTGGACTCAGCCTTGGACTCAGCCTTGGAGGACTCAGCCTTGGACTCAGTGGCGGCAGCAGAAGAAGCGTCGGTCTTGGAAGCCTCCTCGGACTTGGACTCCTCAGTCTTGGAAGCCTCCTCGGACTTGGACTCCTCAGTCTTGGAAGCCTCCTCAGACTTGGACTCAGCCTTGGAAGAAGCCTCAGTGGCAGAAGCGGAAGCAGCCTCGGTCTTGGAGGGCTCGGCAGAGGTGGCAGCCTCCTTGTTGTCAGCGGCACCGGGGAGGAAACCAAGAGAGGCAGCAAGAGCCTGGACGTTCTTGGTGGCGGCCTCCCACTGCTCGGAGTGGTTGGGGGTCAGAGAGGGGAGAGAGGGGGTGACGAGGGCAAGGACGTTACCAAGGTTGTTCTGGACGTTGCCGAGAGCCTGCTGGACATCGTAGTGGGGGAGGACATCCTTAAGACCCTTGACGGCCTCGGGGTACTCAGGAGAGCCCTGGAAGGCCTCGAGGGTGGCGTGTGCGGCAGAGAGAACCTGGGGGAAGTTCTCGTCGTTAAGGCCCATGGCGGCAATGGGGATGACCTGAGAAACGAGGTTCTGGACATCAGTGTTCTGCTGGATGACGCCAACAACAGACTGGATCTCGGAGGTGGCAGCCTCATCGGAGACGTCGTTGTCAGTCTTAGCGGCGGCAATACCCTCAACAATGTCGTTGATGAGAGAAGCGACAATGGGGTTCTGGGCAGAGACCACAGAGGCGAGGACGGTGAGAGCGAGGGTGTTCTTGATAGCGACCATTTTTGTGTATAGATGAGGTTGTGAGGAAAGAGAGAGAGAAAAGAACCAGATGGAGGGCGGCACCGGGTGTATATATGTACTACGTGCGTATAGTGGAGTCTGTGACACAGACGGCTCAGGCAGGCATCCGTTCCATAGATGGTTAGGGAGAAAGGTTCAGCTGGTGCGTCATTGCAGGTGTCATTTACGAAAGACCAAGGTCTTTCCATGCATGTTGATGTAGCCAAGAAGTGAGGGGGTGGGGAGAGACACCACCAATCCAGCAGGGGTATTTGTAAAGGGGGAGACTCCAATAAGTGCAGTACCGGGGCAATTTGGGCCGTAATAAGAGGTCTAGTTGAAGCCGTTGTGTCCGCCGTTACAGCCGTTGATCCATCGCACTACCAAGAGATGTGCCATCTCGATTTCTGAGCTAAATAGCATACCAATGCGGGACGCTTCAAGGCGAGAACAGAGAGTCGCGTCCACGGTTTTCACTTTCAGACATGCTTCTTCCTGCAGCTTCAAACAGGAGGAGTCGTCGATACACAATGAAATTGAGAATATAGAGCAACTGTGCGGTCTCAGATAGTATAATTGGAGATCCCGATAGCGTGTGTCTCATCAACTCTAAGTCGTGTGGGGAACAATGGAGAGATCGTCGCTTCAGGGTGAGGTAAGCCTTTGGGTCCCTAGATCCCTGAAAACGAGCCCTACATGGCGCCAGCAGCTCAACATAATTGACCAAGCTCATATCCATTTGATTTAGCACTATTAATGCCCCCCAACAATGCACAATTACTTTACTAAGCGTGCTTTCCCACGTACAAGACGTACCAAAATCTCACAAACGTTTAGGTTACGCTTTTCTTGTTTAAAAAGCGCCTCTCTCCTCCTATGAACTCTATAGGGCGTCCGCTCACACAGTGTGCTTTGCAGAACCGGCTTCTATTCTGTTCTGGACTGACTTTCTTCATGCGGGTGGTAAAAATAGATTTGCCATTTCTGGCATGTGGTGGGCATCTCTGGTGGGGGACTTCCCTTCAGTGTGCATGTGGGTAGAAACTCGTGTCTTCATTTCGATGGAATGTGCTTCTCGTTCATTTCTCGTACAGTGTATACCCTGATAATGGGTCTCTTATTATTTACCTGGGGAAGGTCATAAAGGTTTTCCCGTCTTGAACTTTGAGCTTGGATAAACAAGCCCTTTCCAAATGGCGCTACTGGGATACAGTGTTTGTATGGCACGAGACAAAATTACTTGATTGATCGTGCTTACGGCCTCAACTTCCGTGGTGACACTTTGACGCTGTTGAAAAGCTTCCACTTTGGTACGAGCCGGTACTGTGCGGCAATATCGCTCCGATGTGAAAGGAACCTCAAGATGTAAACATCATACACCACTGGTCGTACAAAGGCTCGTGTATATCCGCATCACTCCTCTACCCAACCCAGTCCCGGACAAGGTGTGAGACCTGGCAATTAAGATAGCTGTTTAAGCCTGTTCCGTCGTGTCTCGCCCTGTCCAACGTTAGGGCAGTCTAACTACCGTATTTCGAGACCGTTTGAGCTTAGCTGGGTGAACCACCCACATATCGTACGTACTGGGAGAGACCTCCATTTTCCTGTGGGTCCTTTACGAGGAGCGTTGTACGAGTGCATCCAGCCAAAGTATAACAAGGCCAAGCCGCAGAGTCTGTATAGCGACGAAAATATCGGCATATAATTGGAGGCAACTGCAAAACCTCCCTTGACTCCGTTGTCTTGTGACGGCCTGCATGGCATGACCAGTGCACACTCTGCATACATTGGTGCATGGGCAGTGGAGCTCCCTTGTTTGCAATGCACGAGCAACTGGCAAAGCTGGCGAAGACCACAAAAAGTGGCCAGTTTGTGCCACATTGATACCAGACTGTTATAGGGAAAAGTGGGGTAACTTTAGAGTCCAAGAAAGGGGTCCTGCACTCCCGATATTCTGCCAGCCATCTCCAACTGACTGTCCGGGAGTGGGGTTCCGAGCCCTGAAGACTTGGCAAGGCAGCATTTGGGTGCGGGGGTTGGCAAATGAATTTGACGAGTCTTCGGCTACAATTGTGAAACCCCTCCTGGTATCATTGTTCTTCGGTAAAGTTGAGCCGAAGTACCGAGGCGGATTGTGGGGAGTCATGGTAAGGGGGTTTACGACGTTGTACGGGTGTCATCTAAACGGGTATAACGTATACGGGTGGAAACTATAGATCACGTACCGCGTATCAGACCAGCTATAGATGTCTACAGTCCTCTGACTAATAACCGGGAGTCTCTTTGTTATTGATAAAGTGGGCAGACTTATGGTCACTTGTCGCCATACTCAATTGCTATGATAACACTTCCACGAAATGAATAGCTACGAGTACGCACTCCTGTGAGCAGCTGCAGTAATCGCTATCATCCACATCCGGACAGGATTGTAAATGTGTCGGCTTTAAGCAGGTGAGAAGCGGCGGGGATGAGCCTCTAGAGTTCCGGGTCGTTCACTAACAAAGGAGATGGTGCAATCGCGAACGCGAAATGTGCGCTATACACGAGTGCACGTGGCTAGCTGTTATAGTACTTGTACAGTGTGTTGGTACGAGTACATACTGTACCGGTACTCGTACTTGTAGCAACTCGTGCTTGTACAGGTCATTTCTCACTTCCCTGTTCCCCACACTCAAACCTGTTCAATATGCAGTGTTGGAAGTTCACCATCACTCGCTTACACGGTAACTACTGGAAAACGTTGTACTGAGGTATTGCTCGCCAACTACACCTTTCCTGATCAATCCAGTGTGACAAATTGATTCCCGTTGAGCCTTTCCCAATCGGACTACTATTCATTCCAATATGTTGCGTTGTTGACGAATAGGCACGATGATAACACACCATCTATTCATGGGCCGTTTCGGTATACGGTGGAATCAAAGCAATGATACACAGAACGGTAAGTCCTACATGCTACTCACATCTAACATGGTCATTCAAATCATTATTGCATAAAATCACTTTCGGATCGTATGCTCTATCTGAGGCATAAAAATGTCACGAGTCCTCCGCAGAGACCACCCAAAGATGCGATGATGGTGGACTCGGACGGCCGCTGAACGGCAGTTTCATAGGTGCTTCTAACAACAGCCTTTGTCTTGTTTGTAGCGGACTGCACTGTCAACTTGGCTGCTCCCCAAACCTGCAACATGACGTGTGGAGGAGTGGTAGGTCGCACAACCAAGGGGTGAGTATCATGGCCATCTCTGGTGGCTGTAAATGTCTTGGTTCCATCGTCAACAGCATTGGGAGACACGTAGACCAGAGGGTGGATTCTAGAACGCGGTGCCTCCTCAGGTGTATAAGTGATGGTAGGTGTAGAAGTGATGGTAGGTGTAGAAGTGGTGGAAGGTGTTGAAGCGATAGAAGCCTCAGAAGTGGTAGGGGGTGTTGTGATATCTGCTGGTGTAAGGTGCTGATCAGGATCAGTGCTCTGTTCAGGAGCGGGATCCTGTTCAGCGGCAGAAAGTTGTTCCGGTTCGGTGACATGATGCTCTAGGTTCTCCACAAGGTGGGGCCGAACAACACTCTCTGTGTCGACCTCTTTAGGAGGATGAGATTCATGCTGCACGTCGGTTTTATCCGGGTCCTCTGCAATGACAGCCAGTTGATGGGCCTCCTTGGAGAGCTCCTCCTTCTCCTCCTCTTCTCGTTGGCTGAACCAGGTGGCAAGGTTGGTCTTGATAGAGCTGATCTCTGCCTGGGCTTCAACCATATCAGCCTTGCTGACTTCGGGAGACTCGATTCGATGCTGTAGCTCGGTGATGGCTTGTGTGGCTGCGGCAGCCATAGTGGCCTCTTCTAGACGTCGAGCCTCGTTTCGGGCCTCCCATTCATGTAGACTTTCCTTCACCTTGTCCTCAAAAGAGCCCACCAACCGTCTTCGTTTCCAGGGCTCTAGTCCAAGCTGAACAATAATGAACAAAACAACGTTGAAACCCATAAGAATCCAGGTTCCCCAAGTTGATGCTCGTCTGATCTTATCGGACCAAATCTGTTCCTCATGATACCGCGTCAGAATCTGCTTGCTCAGCTGCAATGTGAGATCCTCCACATGATGTTCGCACTCTCCAAGTCTCTTCTTGGCATCAGTAACGGCATGCTCGTTTGCATGATCATTCCGGTAGAGCTCTGTAAATCGCTCTAGATCGGCATGGCTCCAATTGTGTTTTCGCTGCAGCAACTCATTGACCTCCCGCTGACTGTTGGACCGCTCAGAAATGGCGTCCGAGTACATTTTCTTGGCCTCTCGCACTTCAGCTCGGGCCTCCAACACTTCTCCCTCCAGTTCCTCGATCGACAGCTTCAATTCCTCAATGGCCTTGTACCCAGTGACCTCATTGAGAGTCTGGCCCGCCGTGAGAGCTCCGGCCTGGAGCTGATCCATCTTCTCTCCGAACCATTTGTACATCTGGGGTTCATTCTCCTCAACAGAAGAGGGTAGCGTCTTTTTGAGATCGTCGAATCGTTCCCGGTGCTCCTGACGCGTATCGTGTCGTGATTGAGACCCAGCGGGATCCCAGGGAGTCCCATCTTCTTTATCCACTCCTTTGTCAGTTGCAGGCTCCGATTCTTTGGCCTCAGCATGGAGGGGCGTTCCAATGGTGAAATCAAACGTGTTTCGAGACGAGTCAAACGTGTTTCGAGACGCAGCGTCTTCCGCGGCCTCATCTTGGCGAACCCTCCGCGATTCTCTGGCATCCTTCATTTCTCTGTCTCTGCGACTGTCGTGGCGGCCGCTGTCGTCATAATACCTCCTTGTGGCAGAACACGTCAAGGGCCTGTACAAGACTGGCCGCTGTGTCAATTGTGAGAGGACGTGGACAGTTCTGGAGACACTGGCGCCCCTCAGACACTGCATGCGGCTGATCAACATGGTGATTTGACGTAGGACTCCTCTCTCAGCCTACCTAAACGTGGTGATTTCTTTTTCCAAGCTGCAAAATCTCGAGGCCCGAGGCGCCCTGTAATTTTATTCTACTCGTCTGCATGGCGATAAGGTTGGGGGTAGATTAGTGGTTACACAGATGGTTGGGGATGGGTAGGGGTGATCCCAATACTATAGCTAACTGTTTATGTTTGGAGTGATGAGAAAGAGTATAACAGAGAATTGGAGTGTAAATCTGTTCCTTTATAAATAATCATCTGGTGGGTTTGTGTCCCAACTTGACACACTTGGCGTGAGTTGTTCCACAAGTGTAAGTAATTGCTAAGCAATTAGCTGATCTGCAGGGAGGATTAGTAGACGTACACTTCTGCACAGGAAAGCACCAATAGCTATCGACTTGATTGGATCTGTTTGACGAATGGCTAGCAAAAGCGAAGATCAAGTCATTCCGCAATTCATACACACAGAAATATGTAGTGGTATGAATCACTCCACAACCCATCTGACAGAATACGCCACTCGGTCTAGTGCACATCTCAGATGCATGAGACTGCACCAACTATTTACACCTCCCAAACTTCTGTCATTCCATATCGCACAACACTAAACGAGACTCTTGACCATGATCTCGTTCAATCTCAAAGGCGACAAGGCTGATTCGAGGCCTAAGAAGGAACAGAGGCCGGAGAGAACGCATGGATCGCTTTTCGAGGTGGTGAAGGAAACCTCAAACGTCAAGCAAGTGACTGAATTTGCTGCTGGAGAGCTCCCCGAGAAGGAACGACTCAAACTAGAAGAAGAGGCTCGTATTCGAGAGGAGAAGGCAAAGGCCAAGAAGATCATCTATCTGGAGGACAAAAACTGGCGACAAGATCTGGTGGAGAGGCGAGAGGCCGATCTGGCTCAGGAGGAAGAGAACCCACAACAACCTGCGAAAGAGGAGGGGGAAGAATGGAAGCCGCAATTTGGGCTTTCGGTGTTTGCTTCTCGAGGTGGCGAAGTTCAGGAACAACGAGAACTACAGGCCTTGCGACAAGATATCAACGCCTTGCCAGATATGGCGTCTGTTGAAGACTACGCTTCGATGCCCGTGGAGGACTTTGGAGCTGCTCTGTTCCGAGGAATGGAAAGCGCATTACCTCAGAAGGTCACGACACAAGCAGCCAAAGTGCCTGAGAAGCGTCCAGCACTACTGGGACTGGGTGCAAAGACACTGGAGGAGCATCTTCCTGAAGAGCTGGGAACTTGGGGCAAGTCTTCGCGTCCTAAGCCAGAGTACACACCTGTTGTGATGAGAAACATGCGTACTGGTGAAATTGTGGACGAAAAGCAATTGGAGAAGGAGAAGGAGCGGGAAAGAGACGGAAGTTTGGGTCCTTCTCGTGACTCAAGAGGTTCTAACGACTCAAGAAGATCGCACGACTCGAGAAGGGATCATGATCGTGATCGTGACCGTGACCGTGACCGTGACCGTGATCGTGAACGAAGTCCGAAAAGATATTCGAGACATGAGCGAGACAGGGGGGATAGGGACAGAAGGAGTCGTCGAGATGACGATAGAGGTAGTCGCCGAGATGACGACAGAAGTAGTCGACGAGATGACGACAGGAGGAGACGAGATCGAGGAAGCGACAGAAACAGAGACAGAGACAGAGATCGTCGAGACAAGGACGATCGCGATAGACGAGATAGACGGGATAGAGACCGAGGCGGGGATCGTCGAGATAGAGATCGAGATCGAGACCGTCGACGGTAACATCTCCTTGTATACTACAATAACAGCATATTTATCATTCACACTACATTTGTTACTGTGTACTCAAATCATCACGTCATTACTATATACATTTAGGCAATTGTACCTATACTCAGCAGCAGAAGCTGCGCGGCAAGCTGTAGAGACCACAGACTGACTTTTTTCATTCGTCGATGTCTTGCCTCGTCGTTGCTCACATTTTCGGCAAATGCTTGGTAGACCTCCTCGGAAATGTTGTCCATCAGACCGGAGTCGTACATGGTCCACGATCCGGCAAAGTCATCGACCTTCTTGACCACACGGCAGTTAATGGGGATGTATGTGTCTCGAGAGTTGATGTAGGCCACGATAGGTCGAATCATGGCGTTGTTGACGTAGTTGAGGTCCGTGTTGAACAGGGGGACTGCAGCCCGTACGTCGTTGAGCTGGACTCGCAAATCCAGCACCAGGTACTTTTGAGCCTGGGCGGCCTGAGCAGACGTGGTGAGAGGCTCGTCCGAATGGCTTCCACTGGGCATGGAGACCGGATCGCCGGGCTTTCGACCTCGACGCATCAGAGTATGTTCCCATCTCTCAAGCACATCCTTCATCATCTCAGACATGGTGTAATCATCAGTGTCTGAGGGGAGCATGAGGTCGGCCAGAAGGTCCACGTTTCCAGACACGATCCAGCCAAACGCACCCTGAACACCTCTGTTAAGATGCTCAATGTTCACCTTGTCGACTCTCAGGCGAGATACCTTCTTCCAGGTCTTATCTTCGTTCAGCTGGGAAGAAGGCACTCCATGAATCTGCCGAGGGTGAATGGTAAAGAGAGAGTTGTCGTACGATCCACTCAAGTTGTTGGCAGACAGGAGGTCGTAGAAAAGCCAATGCTTTCGCAGCTGTGGCAACTCCATGTTGAACACAGACACATTGAAAGGCTTGTCTCTGCCTGGCTGATGCAGGGTGACCAGAGCATCTTCGAGCTTGAAGTTCTCAATCTCGAAATCTCCGGTCTTATGCACATTTCGATTGTTTCGAGGATCCTGGTTTCGTTTCCATCTGAGATGGTTCCGATCCACCACTCCTCGGATTCCCTTGACCTCAACCTCCTTGAGGATACCCTTTCCTGACATGTACTTGGAGAACGACAGTGTAACGTCCACCGTCTCAATAGTCAGGTCAAATTGTGTGTAGTTGCCATCATCATCAATTGGCGCAGCAGTAGCAGCATTAGCCGTCTGTGACGATGTTGTATGCAGCTTTTCACCAGCAAGAGCAGCGGCTTCTCCTTGGCTTCCCTTTCGGGCCTTGTGACCGCTACCAGGACGTCGAGACACAAAGACGTTTCGGAACTGAATGACACCGCCCTTCCAGTGAGGGACAATGGCCTCCTCGAAGACCACAGACATACCAGTCTGTCTGGAGACAATGTTTCCAATCTTGGCAGCGATCCACTCCTGGGCAAACACGGTGTTCATGGTGAAGAGCACCAGGGAAAAGAAGGTGGTTGTGCCCAGCACGATCCACAAGATGTTGCCGACCATGAACCACGACAGGAATGCTGAAATGTCGTCCATGTTGGTGGGACGGTCCTGTCGGAACAGTGCCCACTTGAACCGCACTCTCATCCGATTGTAGAAGCCCGTGGCTGTCGATAGCATTTCCTCCTTTGTGGGGCGTTTCCATCTGGGGGCTTTGTCCTCTGTTGCAGGTTTGGTTTCTGGGACCGTCTTTTCAGGCTCAGCCTTAGTCTTGCTGCCCAGCTCCTTTGCGGCATTGTGCAGGTTCTCAGAGGACTTTCTCACGTTTTTGGACGTCTCCTCCAATTCAGCTCTCACGCCACCTCCACATTGGGTGTGGAATGCAGATGACTGCTGGGGCGTCTTGAGAGCACGCCATGATGCAAGCACAGAGATAGAAGCGGGAGGGGAAGATGGTGGCACAGGGAATGTGGCAAGGTGTCGAGAGAAGCTGGGGGCAAACAATCGACTACTCCGTATTTGAGAGGGCAAGGCAAGCCGTCTAGTACAGAGTCTGGAAACTCTGTGTAGTGTTGCCATTATTGAGCATAGTGTTGAACTAGCTGGGACTGTTGTATTTGAAAAGGCGACGGTAGTTGAATGGGGTGGTCAGTCCTAGCAAATAGGTCAACTGTGGGGTTTGCTGGTGGTAGTTGCGGCTGAGTGTGAAGAGTTGGGTGTGCGATGGAGAAGAGAGCCCGGAGTGTAATGTCTTTCCTTCGTTGCTCATGTTCCCTCTGCGCCTGCATATTGGCTTAAAGCTTATAAGATTTTTACACCAAGGAAATGTCCCATGCTGGGGCTGGCTGGCAAGTGTAATTGGCAAACTATATTTTGTGGCGTCATTGGTGGGGATAATAAGTAAATTGGAACTACTTAGTTGGGATGGATAGTTGAGATCTGAGCCATCACTGAGACATCTTCTTAGCCCTGCAAGTATAGTGCCCCAAAGGGTAGCCTCAACCCTTACACGCACCACCCAGCCTGTGAAATATCACAAGCATAATAATGTGCTCATTTCAGCCGCTCATTTTCGCCTCAATTAATTGTCTCCAACTTCCCAACCACTATATTACAGGCAAGTGCGATAGCTATGCTAGCGTATGAGCTATGCTGGGTTCAATCGTCTGCCCACGCAAGGCTTGCATCTTGCCCCGGCCATTAGAGTTGCAGTCACAGGCCAAAAAATTTAATCTGGAAAAATTCCGTTTTCATGCAGCCTGGATTCTCACTCTGTTAACGATCCGTTACTACACCAAAAACAGATAGAAAACATGCCTGCTCCAACGGCAAAGAAACAGACACAGGCCACCGAGCCCACCACAGACGCTCCTGTCGCCATCCCCGAAACTGAGGGTGCTGAGGAGGATGATGTCATGATCTCTATGGACGGACCTCGAGAAGATATCGCCGTGCTCCAGGAGAAGGATGATGACGCCGAGATGACTCTCGACCAGGACGGAAAGCCCCGATTTGCATCTGCCGTCAACGCCGGCGAGGGTGTCAAGCCCGGCCGACAAAAGGTTCCCATTCCTCCTCACCGAATGGCTCCTCTCAAGGCTGACTGGATGAAGATCTACCCTCCTCTGGTGGAGCAGCTCAAGCTGCAGGTTCGAATGAACCCCCGAAAGAAGCAGATGGAGCTGCGAACATGCTCAAATACCGTCGACAACTCTGCTCTGCAGAAGGGAACCGATTTCGTGCGAGCTTTCGCTCTGGGATTTGATGTGGATGATGCTATGGCCATCATTCGACTGGACGAGCTCTACGTTGAGACTTTCGAGATCAAGGACGTCAAGACTCTGCAGGGAGACCATCTGGGACGAGCTATTGGCCGAATCGCCGGTAAGGACGGTAAGACCAAGTTCGCCATCGAGAACGCATCAAGAACTCGAGTGGTCCTGGCCGACTCCAAGATCCACATTCTCGGCGGATTCACCAACATCAAAATCGCACGAGAGGCCATCGTCTCTCTCATTCTGGGTAGTCCTCCTGGAAAGGTTTACGGAAACCTGCGTATTGTTGCTTCTCGAATGAAGGAACGCTTTTAGTCATGCATAACTTATTAGTATATTGGAGGGACACAAACATACATAACAAAAACATTTGATAGATCATAGGCTGTGCTGACGTAAGTGTGTAAGTGAAGTCTTAGTGCCCGTTTCTTAGTCATCACGTTTTGCCTTACCGGTAGTGTGTGCGTGCGTGCGTTAGCGAAAACCAAGACATTAGACCACGTTGTGGATCGATGGACTCAACTGTTGAGATGTTGAACTATGGTGGTGTGCGTATCAGCTCCGAGTTTACGAGCACGTTCTTCTACATACACATTCCTCTATAAACTAATCATATCTATTCAAGTGTACTTTTGTAATCTAAACATCCATCGTCCCCGTTTATTCATCCTCCTCCTCGTCATCAAAGGCCTGGCCAATAACGTCGTTAGAATGGTTGCTGCTCTTGATGTCGAATGCTTCTCGAACGGCCTTGGTTCCGAACATATCCCACACCTTGAGCTCTCCTCCGTGGCCACCAGCACAGAGAGTACCGGCACAGGCCTGGTCGGGGTTGAAACCGACAGAGAAGACCTTTCCGCAAGAAAGATCTCGGTTAGCAACCATGGACAGAGAGAACTTGTCGTCCTTGTTGGTCTCTCGCCAGATCTTGACCTCTCGAGTAGAGGCAGAAGAGGTGACGATAGCTCCGTCAATGTACTTGTTGTAGTCGAAAGAAGACAGAGGAGAGTCGTGGGCCTGCAGGGTCCACAGAGGCTTCGACTCGTTTCGCACGTCAAAGTTGTAAAGCATACCGGAGTCGGTACCGACGAGGAACTGGGTTCCACAGGGCTTCCAGTTCATGGACTCGACATCGGAGTCGACCTTCCACACCTTCTTGTCCTCGGATCGCAGATCGGAGACGATGGCTCGCTTGTCGTAACCTCCAGACAGGAGAATGGTTCCCTCAACAGGGTTCCACTGGACAGCAGAGACCTTGTCGTTGTGGAAAGTAAAAGAAGAGGCAGCCTTGCCGTTGGACAGATCCCACAGCTTGACGGTGGTGTCGGCGGATCCGGAACACAGCAGGTTGACGTGATGGGGGTTAGAAGACATGGACAGAACGGCGTCAGTGTGTCGCTCAGCGTTGATCTTGTTAGTCTTCTTTGACTTCTTCTTCTTGTCCTTCTCGTCTCGCTCTCCGAGAATGATCTCGGGGTAGACTCCATCAACAACGTCGAGGTTCCAGATTTCGATTTCGGGCTCGAAAGTACCAATGGCCGCAAAGTTGCCGGGTCCCTGCTCTCGGGGGTTGTAGTTGATCCACTCCACGCACAGAGGGAAAGAGGGTAGCATGATGTCATGGTGAACATACAGGTTGGCCTCCTCGGGGTCGTAGACGTAGACCTCCAGATGCGAAATCTCATCCTCGGTCTTAGTGGCCAGGATCAGGTTATCTGTGGGCAGAATCTGAAGCTCCTCTCGCTCCTCCTCCAGGTCCTGCTGGGTGGGCAGCGAAATGTATGGGTCTTCGCCGTCCTTGCCCTCAATCTTATGCTTGGAGCCAAGAGTGAGCTCTCCACCCTCCTGCTCCTCCTTGTCCTCATCATCCTCATCATCGTCCTCATCATCGGTATCCATACCGTCGCCCTCAAGACCCAATTTCGAATCGGGCTCGTCGTCGTATGTGTCGAAACCAAACTCCTTGAGCTCGGGATCGTTGTCAATCTCCTCATCCAGCTTGGCCTTCTCCTCGAGAGCCTCCACATCCTGCTCGGTGGCATCCTCAATGTCCTCCATCTCGTTCTTTGCTTCCTCGATCTTGAGCTTGGCAAGCTCGGACAGACGCTCGAGTTCTTCGTCGTCCATAGTGTACTTGACGGGGAATTCCGTTGCGTACCCTCGGGGCACCCATTTTGTGGCTGAGATCATTATCGTGCTGTTGTTGTGTGTAGTAAAGAGGTGTTTGGCTATGCCTGAAGAAAATTATGTCGTCTATAAACCATATTGAAATATTTTTGGGTTGTGCATGAAGCTTAGCCTACGAGCAGACTAAGAGGTGTGTGGGAGTGTGTCCTTGGAGGTTGTGGAACACTGTAGAAGAGGAAAGTAGACAAAAGGCTGGCAGAATCATTTGCCACAATCTATCGCTTCCACTCGTGTCACCTTTGCCCCCAGACACACCACTTTCGCCACACAACTTACTGCAATCTTGCTTCTCACATCTGATTCTGCAAGGCGTTCCAGTCTCCCAAGCGATGCACCATGGGAATAGAGCTGATCTGAGTATACACTTGTCGTGAGATAAAGAGAGCTTGAAAGATGATGAAGTGCAGGGAGAAGTACTTATACCTGTATTTCTATAAAGGACTCTCCAGCCAACGACAATGTACTTGTGATGACAGCACCCGACAATTAGTAAGGCGATGTCATAGACAGCACACTCAATGTCTTACCATTACACAGATGATGTATGTATCACGTGACCCGAATTGTGTTAATTACGTATATGAGAACGAGTAGAGAATAATACTTTGTTGATAACCTGTATCTATAGCCATCAATATAAGTCTGCTACGGCTGATTAGTAAACGTATCTGATCCTATCAACTGTCAGGGTAAGGGCCCACCGCATCAAGACAAGTCCCAATACTCCAGCACACCCTGAAGATAATTAGAGTGTGTGGAAATCAGGATCGTGACTGAACTGAACTGACTCCAGATCAACTAGACACAATGGCCGAGAAAAACACCAAGCCCGAGGAGACCAAGAAGAAGGAGGAGGAAGAATTCAACGAGGAAGATCTTGGAGAGCCCATTGCCCAGGGAACCGGTATTCCT
Organism: Yarrowia galli; assembly: GCA_900519055.1. Taxonomy (NCBI): domain Eukaryota; kingdom Fungi; phylum Ascomycota; class Dipodascomycetes; order Dipodascales; genus Yarrowia; species Yarrowia galli. Next base: position 4,178,595 of record ULGS01000005.1, read on the forward strand.
CCCGGAATGAGCGCCGACAAGTTCAACGAGATTCTCAAAATGTTCCAGCAGCAGATGGCCATGCAGGACATCCCCGACCGTGAGAAGGCCAAGAAGTGGGAGGAGTACCTGTTCTGGAAGACCCAGCCCGTGCCCAAGTTTGACGAGGACATTGACAGCGAAGGACCCATCGAGCACAAGAAGCTGGAGGACGTGCGACCCACCCCTTACAACCTGCCTGCCGAGTACGAGTGGTCTGATGTGGACATTGAGAACCCCGAGCATATCCAGGAGGTCTACGATCTGCTGTACGAAAACTACGTGGAGGACGACGATGCCACTTTCCGATTCAAGTACTCTGCCTCCTTCCTGGACTGGGCTCTCAAGCCTCCTGGATGGCAGAAGAGCTGGTACCCTTGTGTTCGAGTGGCTGCCACTGGTAAGATGGTCGCTTTCATTAGTGCCATTCCCACGTCGATCCAGCTGCGAGACAATGATCTCATCAAGTCTGTCGAGATCAACTTCCTGTGTGTGCACAAGAAGCTGCGATCCAAGCGTCTGGCTCCGGTTCTGATCAAGGAGATCACCCGACGAGTCAACCAGAAGGACATCTGGCAGGCTCTCTACACTGCCGGAGTGGTTCTTCCCTCTCCCGTTTCCACCTGCAGATACTACCACCGACCTCTCAACTGGACCAAGCTGTACGAGATTGGTTTCTCTGCCATCCCTCCCAACCAGACTGCTGCTTCCATGGTCGCCAGATACACTCTGCCCAAGGAGGTGCCTCTGAAGGCACGACCCATGACCAAGGACGACGTCAAGGCCGTTCACCCCATTCTGCAAAACTACCTGAGTACTGCCTCCGACATGAGCCAGCACTTTACTGAGGAGGAGGTTGCCCACTGGTTCGTGGACCCCATTTCCGACGTGAAGAACGACGACAAAATTGTCTACTCGTACGTCGTTGAGGAGGACGGAAAGGTCATCGACTTCTTCTCCTTCTACAAGCTGGACCACACCGTTCTCAAGGAGTGGGCCACTGAGTCCAACCTGCGAGCTGCCTACGGCTTCTACTATGCCACCTCTTCTCTTTCTTCCGCCAAGGCTCGACAGGAGCGAGTCAAGGAGCTGGTTGGAGCTGCTGTCATTCTAGCCAACAACCTCGGCTTTGAGGTCTACAACGAGCTGACTCTGCTGGACAACCCCAGCCATCTGGATGATCTCAAGTTTGGCTGCGGAGACGGTTACCTCAACTACTACCTGTTCAACTACCGAGCTCAGCCTGTTCATGGAGGTCTCGATAAGCAGAAGCAGCTTGAGCAGCTCGACGGAAAGGGCGTTGGAGTGATTATGCTGTAGATATAGATGTAATGATACGATGGCTTTGCGAACATAGTGTGAGTGTCTTAAGCAAGCGTATACCGCTTCTGTCAATCGTGTACTCAGGCTCCGATGTAGGCGACTGTTGTGTCGTGTATGCGTGGAGCATCTTCACATTGAATCTGCTTGAGCTTTCCTTCCTCTTCAACTCTATCATGAATCTCAAACAGGACGCACAACTGTTGTCAGACCAATGGCAGCATCTAGTGGGCAAGAAGATCGTCTCCAAGGAAGATGTCGCTGAATTGTCGCAATCAGAATTCTACAAGTAAGATCTTCCTCAGCCTAACCGGGTGCTAGGGCCTCTATCACCTTGCACCGAGGATTACCGTTCCAATAGACTCAATGTCTACGTTGATGATCAGGGTGTTTGTCAGAGGGTTGATGTTTGGTAGAGTAGTTGAATGAGTCCGTTCAACGGAGACTGTGATCACCACGTGACCACTTTACAGGTTATGACCTTCAATCACCCACCAGGTTATCGCTCATCACCACACCCAGTCCAGATCACCAAATAGAGTTTAAGATCGGATCAATGGAAATTGCAGGGCTGAAGCCCAAAATAACATGTGTCTGAATGACACAAGATCACTTACAATTGCGAACATTGTATCAGGGCGCGGTAATGTATCGTAGACACGCCCCATACACCTCAGACGCAAAAACGTGCATTCTCGTCTTCGGGTCAGCCGCCGGATGCAGTCTTGTGCTACTGTACGAGTAATTTAGTCGCCCGTTGAAGTGCGTGCAGAATCACTGAGTCTGGCTCAGTGCCCTCAAGAGGGTGATGAAAAAGAGATGAGAGGTTGAAGAGGGTTGTCAAAAGAGAGAGGGCTAGAAAATGTGTACAAAGAGGACCTTGGTGGTAGTTGTAAACGATTTTTAGGGCAAAGTTCTTGGTCACGTGACCCAAACATACAGCCATTGTAATTATTCGTACTCGTACTCCAGAACACACACCTTGGTGGAGTTGTTCACACCCCACGTTGCAGCCCGAGGTAGGGAGCACCACTTTACATTAGGTTCAGGTGCTGGTACCCGCGACTCGGGTCTGTGAGTCAGAGTCTGATCTCCGAGGATGGCAGTCAGGGCGAGTGCCTAGATCCAGGTGAGTCGAATGAGAGATGTCCGGGAATTACATACCATCACATATTCTGGAATTATCACGGGCTAGGTTACCCCTCTCGCCCCTCATTACATTACATAGTTCCGGTGGTCCAGCTTTCACACTCCTGCCTACACCTACACTTGCACGCACAGCACACCCCACGTTCTCCACATTAGCTTTGGAGGTTATTCTTGTCACAGGTTGGTGAAAGTTGATTTCAGGAGCTAAACACCTTTTTCTCTTCTCTCTTCTGTAAAAGACATCCACACAATGGCTTCCATCATCGACGGCAATTCCATTGCCAAAAACATCCGAGAACGGCTGCACGCCGAAATTGCCGATGTGCAAAAGACCAACCCCCGATTCCAGCCCTCTCTGGTCATCATCCAGGTCGGCGACCGACCCGACTCCTCCACCTATGTGCGAATGAAGCTCAAGGCCGCCGACGAGGCCGCCATCAAGTGCGAGCTCAAGAAGCTCGACGAGAACGTGTCTCAGCACGAGCTGCTGCGGGAGATCACCCACCTGAACGAGGATCCCTCCGTTGACGGAGTTCTGGTCCAGCTGCCTCTGCCCAAACACATTGACGAGACCACCATCACCAACGCCGTGGCTGCCGACAAGGACGTTGACGGATTCGGTCCCCTGAACATTGGAGAGCTCGCCAAGCGAGGAGGAAACCCCTCTTTCGTCGCCTGCACCCCCAAGGGTGTCATGGAGCTGCTCAAGGTGTCTGGAATCGACGTTGCTGGCAAGACCGCCGTTGTTCTGGGCCGATCCGACATTGTGGGAGCCCCCGTCTCGTACCTGCTGCGAAACGCCGACGCTACTGTCACCGTTGTTCACTCCAAGACCTCCAACATTCCTGAGATTGTCAAGACCGCCGACATTGTTGTTGCCGCCATTGGCCAGCCCGGCTTTGTCAAGGGCGAGTGGCTCAAGCCCGGCGCCGTTGTCATTGACGTCGGAACCAACTACATTCCCGATGAGTCCAAGAAGTCCGGCCAGCGACTGGTTGGAGACGTGGACTTCGAGTCTGCCAAGAACGTGGCCTCTCACATCACCCCCGTCCCCGGAGGAGTGGGTCCCATGACCGTGGCCATGCTGCTCGACAACGTTGTGCTCTCCGCCAAGCGACAGGCCGATAAGCTCACCGCTCGATCTATCAACCCTCTGCCTCTTAAGCGAGAGAACCCCGTGCCTTCCGATTTCGCCATCTCGCGAGCCCAGGAGCCCAAGCACATCACTGAGGTTGCCGCCGAGATCGGTGTTCTTCCCTCTGAGCTCGAGCCTTACGGAGCCTACAAGGCCAAGGTCCAGCTGCCCATTCTCGACCGTCTGGCCCACCGAAAGAACGGAAAGTACATTCTGGTCACTGGTATCACCCCCACTCCCCTCGGAGAGGGTAAGTCCACCACCACCATTGGTCTGGTCCAGGCTCTCGGAGCCCATCTCGGAAAGATGGCCTTTGCCAACGTCCGACAGCCCTCCATGGGCCCCACCTTTGGAATCAAGGGAGGAGCTGCTGGAGGAGGATACGCCCAGGTCATCCCCATGGACGAGTTCAACATGCACCTGACCGGTGACATTCACGCCATCTCTGCCGCCAACAACTTGCTTGCTGCCGCCATTGACACCCGAATGTTCCACGAGTCTACCCAGAAGGACGCCGCTCTTTACAAGCGACTTGTGCCTGCCAAGAAGGGTGTCCGAACCTTCACTCGAGGCATGCAGACCCGACTCAAGAAGCTCGGCATTGACAAGACCAACCCCGATGATCTTACCGAGGAGGAGATTGCCAAGTTTGTGCGACTCGACATTGACCCCGAGACCATCACCTGGCGACGAGTTGTCGACTGCAACGATCGACATCTGCGAGGAATCACCGTTGGACAGGCTCCCACCGAGAAGGGCCGAACTCGAGAGACCGGATTCGACATTTCCGTTGCCTCCGAGTGCATGGCCATTCTGGCTCTTGCCAACGATCTCGAGGACATGCGAGAGCGACTCGGAAACATGGTCATTGGTTCTTCCAAGAACGGCGACCCCGTCACCTGTGACGACATTGGCGCTGGCGGTGCTCTCACTGCTCTCATGAAGGATGCCATCAAGCCCAACCTGATGCAGACTCTTGAGGGTACTCCCGTCTTTGTCCACGCTGGTCCCTTTGCCAACATCTCCATTGGAGCCAACTCCGTCCTCGCCGACAAGATGGCTCTCAAGCTGGCCGGTACCGAGCCCAACGAGTCTGACGACAAGGCTGGTTTCGTTGTTACCGAGGCCGGTTTCGACTTCACCATGGGTGGAGAGCGATTCTTCAACATCAAGTGCCGATCTTCCGGCCTTGCTCCCGACGTGGTTGTCATTGTGGCTACCGTCCGAGCCCTCAAGTCCCACGGAGGAGGACCCGAGGTCAAGGCCGGCGCTCCTCTCCCCAAGGAGTACACTGAGGAGAACGTTGAGCTTCTGCGAGAGGGTTGCAAGAACCTGGGCAAGCACATTGAGAACGCCCGACAGTACGGTCTGCCCGTTGTCGTTGCCATCAACGAGTTTGTGTCTGACACTTCTGCCGAGCACGAGGTGATCCGAGAGGAGGCCCTCAAGTACGGTGCTGAGGACGCTGTTGTTGCCAAGCACTGGGCCGAGGGAGGTGCTGGTGCCGTCGATCTTGCTCAGGCCGTCGTTGACGCTTCCAACAAGATTGACAAGGACTTCAAGCTGCTGTACGAAGCCGACACCACCGCTGAGGAGAAGCTCAACGCCATTGCCCAGAAGATGTACGGAGCCAAGGACGTGGAGCTTTCCGAGCTGGCCCGAAAGAAGATTGATGCTTACACCAAGCAGGGCTTCGGCAACCTGCCCATCTGTGTGGCCAAGACTCAGTACTCTCTTTCCCACGACCCCACTCTCAAGGGAGTGCCTACCGGCTTCACCGTTCCCATTCGGGATGTTCGAGCCTCTGTTGGTGCTGGTTACCTCTACGCTCTGGCTGCCGAGATCCAGACCATTCCCGGTCTCCCTACTCACTGTGGCTTCATGAACGTTGAGGTCAACGACAAGGGCGAGATCGAGGGTCTTTTCTAAGGTGTCTGGTGTCACCGACGTAGACCGCAGTGTGGAGAATCACACGATTAAATTATTCAACTAAGCATCCTACCAGTTCAACACGTATATAAGAATGCACGCCAAAGCGCGATTTGTGAAATGACAGAATGGCGGTACAAACAGTAGTGAGTGAACCTTCAACAAGTGCAGCACGAGTACGGCGTACGATACTTGTATTCTCGTACGTTATACGGTTGTATCTTCTTTGTAGACTGTCCCACCGGCCATGGTAGAAATAACCGACAATGCGACTCAATGAGGGGAGTCTTCTGCAGGATTTATTTCAGGGTACACATGATACGACACGAAAGGTATAAATAGGATCACGCCTCGTATCGTATGTTTCACATCACTGTCTGTGTATCACCAGAGTTACAGTACGCCGCTTCAGGTGGAGCGTATTACAGTCATAGTTAAGGCTACCATTGCGGGGGCTGAGCTAGACCTATAGCTATAAAGTATTGGCTGCTACTTTATTTTCCTTTGTTATTGTGCTACATCCGGCGCACAACGTGAGCTATGGTTAGTTCCCGTCAGTGGATACATTTGCCGCAGGCTAGACCTCGTACTAGGGATGAGTGTATTTGTGAGAGTACCGTTAGACTACAAGTGGACACTGTCTTCGCCGATATTAGTCAGGGGAGTGACTCCTGAACGTCTTGTGTGTACCGTACTTTTTCACGCTACAGTAGCGTGCTCCACCTATGTGTGTCAATAATCGACACTTCAGCTTGCACTCCAGCTTGCAACTATAAATGGGCGTCACGGATGTCTAAGAAGGTGGTATTGAGAAGTTACAGATGTTCTTAGTCATCAGAGAAGCTGTTATTGAATGTAGAAAAGTACTGAATCATGTTCCACAGCCTTACTGCGACACGGCACCGCAGCCTTCACATCGAAAATCACTTTTCTAGGCCATGAGTAAGCCCCTATTTTGACTGTATATGTCCGCTGCAAATACCACGCCAACGGGGCTCCATTTTAGATCTCTTTTCGATTACATAGCTCTAACCCTGCGTACTAAGTCAGTCTAAATCGCCTACAAGTAGTGGCTGCATAGTCACCGTTACACGTCTCCACTCTACAGTATAACTCAGTTCATTCCAAATATCCAGGGTTATCTATTCGTACTCGTAGATCTATAATCAAAACTAGTCCTTGGGGAACTCAAGCTGGAACTCCTCAGGAACTCGCTGTCGAAGCTTCAGGTATCGCGAGAACTTATCCTTGCACGTGCTGGAAGAACCACAACCGGCAAAATGAACGGCCAGATCATCCTCAGTCCACTTCCACACCTCGCCATCCTTTCCAAGATACGAGTTGAACAGACGCTGAGGATACAGACCAGTATGCTGCAGTACGGTCTTGTGGGACCGCAGAAGATGGTTGAGGGCTTGCTGCTCTCGGAAGACGTAGTTCTTGTCGATGAAATGCTGATCGTACCACAGATCAAGCAGGAACTTGGAGAACTGAGACTTTCGGAGGAAGAAAGAACCGGCGTTGATTCCGAAAAAGTCCTGAGTGAGGAGCAGATGAATATCGTTGGCTGAGATCTCGCCCTCGGAGTGATAAACCTCACCCTTGAACGAAGCATCAGGAGCTCGAATGGGTCGTCCGTAAGTGAGTCGCTCAACTAGAGCCCGATCTCCGAGAAGGTGCTCTCCAAGCTCAATGTAAGGGTTGAGAATGACCATATCAGTGTCCATCCACCACACCCATTCGACGTCGTGATCGGTCTCAAACACCTCCTCAATTGCCTTGATCTTGGCCCACACAATATGATGCTTGCCGTCATCGACATCATCCAGATTGATAAATCGACAAGTGTATCCATGAAAGTTGCAGTACTCCTGTCGGTTAAGAAGAGCTCGTTCAAGCATGTACTGCTCAGAATCGGTCTTGTTGTTAGATGCAGAAAGAATGACAATCTTGTTGCCGTAGGGAGCCACATGACCATCGTCAGTCTTCTCCTCATCGGTGAACTCAAGGGGGTTCTCGACAATGCCCTTGATCTCGGCTCTTTCGAGCTTGTGGAAGTCTCCCTGGAGGTTATTGCTGAGTTTCTTGGCAGCCTTGTTCTCCTCCTCTTTTCGCAGTTCCTCAGCCTTCTTCTTGGTGTCGTCCTTATGCTTCTTGGCCGCCTCAAGATCCTTTCTGAGAGGCTCCAATTCCTTTTCAAACTTCTCCACTGTGGCCTTGAGCGAGTCAAATGTCTCGTCGTCTCCAGCGAGCTCCTGGATTCGCAACATCTTTTCCTCCTCTCTTAGCTTTTTCTCCTCCTCCTCCTTCTTCTTCTTGTCCTCCTCCTCCTTCTTCTTCTTTTCCTCCTTCTTTCTCTCTTCATCCTTCTTCTTCTTCTCGGCTTCCTCCTTCTTCTTCTTTTCAGCCTCCTTTCGTTTCTTGGCTGCCTCCTCCTTCTTCCTTCTCTCGTCCTTGATTCGCTTCTCGTCGGCCTTTCTCTGACGCTCCTTGTACTCCTCAATATCCTTCTCAAGGTTGTCGGGCATGATTACGATGGGTCCCTCGTAGTCATAGGGCTTCTGATCCGGGCTAGGAGGAGGTCCAACCTGCTTTCCAGCAGCCTTGCCAGCCTTGGCCGATGCACTGGCCTGAGCCACAGCACTTGTGATGATGCAGATGTGTGGAAGGCCTGGGCCTTGGAAACAGCCGATGGTCGACCCGATGGCGAGCTGTTGTATGCATATTTGTCAAAGGGCGACAGAGATTGCGGTCGCAGTGTCACTCCAAGGAGCATCACCAGCGCAATCACGACTGCCAGACCTATCGCTGACGAAACTCGAGGCATGGCTAAGTGGCTGTGTGTGTGGTTGTGTGTAGAGGTGAGTGTGACGAGAAGAGTGTAGTGGCTACGTCACCAGAATGCAGCGCGAAAGGTATATATAAACGGCCCGTGGTGTCAAACAAGTGCGCACACAAGAGATGACAAAAGCGGTCTTTCAAACGTCTTTTGACGGGTAATGAGTGCAGCTGAGTATGCGTGGTTGTGCAGACGAAGAATGTGTGTCTTGTGCGGTGATGCGTGAGTGAGTGGTGTGAGAGGTAGGTGCCTGGGACGTTGTTGTTGTTGTGAGAGCGGTGGATGGTGATGCTAGAGCGTGTTTCGTACGCTGCGTCATTGCAGCCTCTCCAGTCTATATAAGACTCCTTCTTCAGCCCATCTCTGCCATCAGCCTCTGTACGTTTGCAACTATAGTAGACTAATTTTAGTGCCAAACCTACCCTTTGTTTTGCGACTAAAAATGATGGAGCGTGCAGCTGGATGCAACTTTGCGCCCGTGTTTAGAAGCACAAGTTTAGGGCGCTAGGAGGAGTTATTTGCTGGGCTAGCTCAGCACCCGTTGGCCTCAATTTTTGACGTCTCCGCATACACTAAACGGTTGTCTTAATTTACCGAGGTATCTAGATCCACCTCTTCTGCACCCTCATCTCTCTTCCTTCTCCACTTACTTAGCTCGAGTGATCGACAAAGTCTTTTCAACAGAGTTGGAGTGTCCCACTGCGAGGTGTGTGCGAGACAAGGACCACCTCACATTTTTCTCTTCAGCAAGAAAAGCAAAGTTAAGGAATAAGCAGGCAGTCTGGGTACTACTTTAGCTGCCCATTGAAGAACTACGCCAAGATCTCCACGGCCAGATCTCAATTTCACCGCCTGCAAAGTTGTGGGCATAGTTCCGCTATACGAATCTCCGGGGTCTCTACTCAACTCCGTCTTGCTCACAGAGATAAACAGATGTTCAGTTACAACAGCGACCATCTGCAGATCTTCCGTACCCCCTTCTCAAAGCCAAACTCCAGTTGTCTTGAGCCAAACTCCGTCTTCTGTGGCCAAGAAAAGAGTGTCTTCTTTGTGCCAAGGCGTGAATCAGACGGTTCATTCTCAGCCGACATGTCACCGGCACGATGCCACAACACATACGGAAGGGCTACAAGAGGGCAAAATACGGGGAGCTCCCAAGCCACCTAATTACAAGCCGCGGACCTATGATGCAGACATGTATAAGAGATGGCCAGGCGGTAGCTGAGCTGGTAACGCAAACGAACATTTGTGGAGTATAGCATATTCAGTGCCAATGGCCTCAAGACCGATTTTCAATGTGGTGTGGTGTGTCTCAAGTCGAGGTTGTGGCACTCTCAACAACAATGGACAAAAGCCGTGAGTGCAAAGCTTGATTGTCAAAGCGGCTTACAGGCTACAGGGTCCTTTTCAATGGCTGCTTTGAGCTCGTATTGAGCTGCAACTGCCCATTTGCAGAAATACCAGCTTGTTCCGGGACGGTCTCCGTTCGCTGTGGTTCCCCCTCTCAGCGCAGATCTCCTGACACTGTCGAGATCGTCCGTGAAGTGACCCCCCTTATGCATTAGTTTTCACGCTTCTGAGACTAAAATAGAGCAAGTCGAGCCATGACATTTCCAAGAGCCTCAGGGGCACAGGACTCAGGTACGCACGAGTGGGGGTGTTACTTGTCTTTACAGAATAAGGGGCTTTGTAGACATGTGCACGATGGCCTCCTTGCCGCTTGCCGTGTTTCAGTCCAAAACACACACTGGTGATTTGTACGTCGGGTAAGCACCCTCGTCATTGCGAATTGCTTTTATCTGTCAGGGTATGTGACGTTTGACTGCAGGTAATATAAAATGATCGTCGCTATCACTGTATAGATGAGACCTGAAATTAGTGTTTTGCTGGGCAAGGAAGCTGAATGACAATGTTGTCAAATTAACGGTGTGTCATTTAGTGCTGTGTGCTTGTTCACGTGTTCATTGTGGCTAATCAACACAATAAGAGGGTTGAAGCAGGAGCTACAGGGCCGTACATACATACATTCCAGGTACGATACAGCGAGGATAATGGGATTGTCTGCCGTGATGTTCGGATATAAAACAGAGCTGCGTTCTCCTTACTTGCACTGCCTGAATGTTCACACGAGTTGGCCTAAAACACCAAGCACTGTTAACGTAACGGCAAGCGTAAGCTCACATTCAAATCTTCGGGCCACGCTAGCCCACACCAACATCGGTGCTACCACTGAACTTAGCTGCCAATCTCAGGGGATACAAGCAGCTTATTTGAAGGTGTCTTTTAATATCGAACTTATTATCTACAGCGTTTTCGTCGGCGGTTAGATAAGGCCCAGGAATACCACGGTAACAGCCACTGCTCAGGAAGCTATACCACATTTGTTCAGCCTGTTCTCGTCGGCTTCTCGGAGTATCAATTTTGGTTGTACTGTACTTGGCCTCGCGCTCGGCAGATGATACATACAGTCTTCTATCTTCGAGCTCAACAGGCTATAAGCTTAGTCTTTCTTTCAAATCGATGTGATACACAGAGTGGGGTTCACGAAGAGTGCTTGCTTCATGGCTGCTCCACACGTGCTTCAATCGGAAAGAACTGGCAGCTGTCATTTCCCGGCTCGACCCATGTTAAAATGAGCTCACGCTCGTTATAACGGCTTAGCGATAACGCACCAAAACATCAATCTGCTTAGGCCTGTTCACTCGGAGCTGTGCTATAATAGAAAGAAAATATGGTTCTAGAAAAGAGAAATTGCAACGTTTGTCGCTAGCACCACCTAGCAGTGATCTAATCCAAATATTGTGGGCGCGAGATCGAGTTTACTTGTCAATAGACTATCGTGACTTGAGGCCTCGGCGTTTGAACGAACAGGGGCCTCGGCATTCGAAACCAGCAGGTGTGACATCTGGGTTGACTTTTCGCAGCGCTACAGTATGATCCTGAAGTACAAGTGTACTTCCTGTTATCTAAGGCAGCAGAGTGTACTGATCAGAAAGTGGATGGGGCTGCTCCTGTGAGAACCGTTACATGAATGACTCGCAACTCATAGCTTTCACGACAATCAATAGCCAATAAGTTCCGCTTTTGTTGCTACCCATTCCAGCTACGTGCTGGGCTAGTGCTCGCGCTATCATGGGTGACCACTCGAAGCATATGAACTGGTCAGCACGTGGACAATGAAGTACTTCTGATTAATTACCGTCTACAAAGTACAGTACCGGCACCCAAGGCAACGGTTGCACTACCTAATGTAGTAGGGCAAGCCTTGGCTGCTCATTTGTTCTGAGACTGAGTCACTTAGTACGACAAGTTCCCCAACTGGTAGCACCTCACATAAGGCTCGTGTTTCATAAATCCCCATTGTATCATCAATATAATGTGATGTATTCATCCACGTACTGTGCGCTCATGTCAATGATCGCTTATTGGAAAGATTCATCACATCAACCGTCTTACCCACAGAGTGGGCACCGCGGTTCATGTTACTAAGGTACAGCCATCGAGGTCCTGATAGCCAGACCTCAACATACTCCACGGTTTGCGCTATGTACTCATACCAGGTATACTCTCTTAATAGCCTATCTTGAGGGTCGGTTGGGCCTGCTGAGCTTGTTGTTGTTGACATTGGCCTCTGCTACTACCTGTTTCTCTACTTAGGCTATGGAGATTTGATTCACTCAAGGTGTCCATCAGCTTGCAGTACACAGTACCTCAGTAGACTACCTGTACGTACGTATGTACTCGTACTAAGATGTAGCTAGTTGAATCTCAACTCTTACCGTACAGTACCGGTAGTTGCTGTCTGTGCTGCTCGTCAGCTTCAGAAATCGCCCCGACACCTCCAGTCCCGACCGTTGTATGTCACAAGATCAAGCGGCATCCGTCTACGCCTCCACGGACCTGTCATGACATCCATCAACCCGCCAAATGATCGCTGTTCCATGCATACCCTTCTCTCGTCACTTTTGCGATTTCCGCTTCGAGTCTACCCGCTGTACAGTTGTGAGACCAGTCTCTGGGGGGTAGTGCACCTAATTGCAAGGCGGTTGCTGTAAAATCACACCGGGAGTTGGTATTAGAGCAAATGTGTCTATTCCGGTGCTCTTCGTATAAAATACAATGCACCTTTCTTACCACGTTATCAGATACGCCCCAGTGTATTACAGCAAGCCTTCAGCTCTCAGCTGATCTTTCATTGCTATTTGAGTGAATTTGCTACATTGCTATCTACAGTCCTGCGATAACGACCAGATGCTTTGAGCCGTCGAAGCATGAGACATTTTAAAACAGGCCAATTATAGAACCCTCAATTTTGTGCTTACACCGCATCCTGTCATTTATCAATGGCATCACCACCGTTCTATGAATTTTGTGTGGTGTGCATGCGGCGCGGCGGAGACCTGCCAAAGAGTGTGCAACGACGATAGTTTGAGGGTAAGTCAAAAGACACTTAGCCGTTCAGCCGCACCTGCCAGACATCCCGTTTTAGACACTTTTCGACACTTTGGGGGCGACCGCTACACAAGAGAGTTCCAATACAGGCGTCAGTGTTTAGAGATCTCTACTGGATTTGCGTTCTTATTGTCCATGTCGACGAGAAAACTCAAGAGTCGTCTGATCTCACCATGCAACCCCGACCCTGGCCCGTGAGGTCTGTTCAATGAGAGCAAAACGTTTGTGCTTCGGAAGACCGGCAGCCAAGCCAATAACAGTACAAGGGTGCATGTGCATGAGCGGGATACCATTGTCTTTGAAGGTCACAAAGAAGTGATTCTCCACGTGACGTGGGGGAGGTTTTGTTGAATACCTCAGACAACGCCAACTAAACGCCGTATGGCGTTCACTTCACAGTGTGCTCTCTCTCAGATGAGACTTTAAAGCAGCAAACAACAACACCAGTGTGCAGTAGCTTTGAGGTTTGAGCTTGGTCTTGAAAAGGTGCCAGTGGACGCACCCAAGAAACCATGTTGAATACGGCTACATGTACTTACCCCAGGTCCTGGTGGAGATGTGAAATGAAAGGGCTGCCTATTCACTATACGAGTATGTTGCTCGCTCAATCTGGAACGAGAGGCGCTAAGCGAGACTCTGGGCAGGGTGCTAAAAATGTGAGACATCGCAATACGACAGATGTGATCATGGGCCTTATTTCTGCTTGTTCGACAGTCGTCGTTTATCCGAGTCTGTTGAGTCTATTCTCACAGAGAAGACGGGAGTCGCTTCTGTCTAAGGAATAGTCCATGGCACGGAACAACTGGCCTGGAAAATAGCAGCTGAAGACAATGTCGTAACGGGGCGAATTTCTCTAAGGCTACTTGTACCTGCTTGACTGGTCAGATCATAATGTCGAACTGTCCATTATTCGGACTTGGGAGCTTTACGTTATTCTTACAAACACACATGGTTTTGTCTATTTCGATTGTAGATTAGGCACCAGCCCTCTTCCCAGACTCAGCTACCCGTCTCGTCTCGATAGTCCACTGTAGTACTGCTGAGAAGAGGAGCGACAGGATAGGATCGTTCGACTGAAAATGACACTTTTATTGCTTGTTGATACGAGAATATTTTTCCCGCTCGCGCAGGACAAATACCGCTGACATGCCCAGCCAAGTCTGAACGACGGTCGGACCCACCACAGCCACAGCCAATGACCCGAACGCTATTTTGCCCTAAACAAGCGAGAGTGCACTTGTATCAGACCAGTGGGACGGACTACGGCAGGTGGGTCGATGCCAGTAGCGCCGAAGGTGCATGAGTGCGGCTAAGTGATGAGCTGGTGCATGAGTGCTTGACACCTGGGCGGTTATTTGTAGGCAACGGGTTCGATCTCGACGTTTTCCCGAGACTCTGGTCGATATCTCTCCGCAGTCTGGTCCTCCTCTGTTTGGTTATACCGATTAGGAAGGTGACAATGGAAAGTAACTTAGCTGATGGATTAGATTTGAACCATAGAATCAATAACTCCAGAGCCTAAACGCATTGACGTCATTACGGTTTCAAAATAGACGAGCCCGAAATAGCCAAGTAAAGCCAGGGAGAGAGAGAGAAAGGAGGTGCAAAAAAGGAGCATGCTACCAAATATAGAAGTCGACGAGAATAGAAACGGAGGTGAGTAGGGCGCAAAGAGCGGATAAGGCGTCGATCGCAAGCAAAGGAGACCTGGTCATGTGGTGGAAGGTATTTTGGGATAAGCGGCAAACCTGTAGCCTGACACAACCGGACATGATGCGAAGAAGACCATTTGCATGAGGGGTGGATAATATTGTCCATGGTTATACAATATACAGAAGCGACTAAAAAATGTTCATGATAGTTGAAACGCACGCTACAGTGTATGGACCGCTGGTTATCAAATTGTGTGTATTTGTTATAGCTCAATTAAATGCAAAGGGGTGGCTATTGGGCATGTGAAGTCATCAAGACAATCACAGTAAGTTGTGAGAGAGAGCACGATCGTACGAGCACGACCGTACTCTGATTATTAGTAGTTAATCGACTGTCTAGCATCGAGTAGTGACTCGGAAGCCATCGAGAGGAACATCTCGCTCGCTGCAGTGGCCCGCAAAGGCGGGAGAGGCGGTTCGACCGGGCAGATCGCTGTGGTAGTCGATTTCTCGAGAGTTGTGAGCGTTGGTGGAGATCGAGGTGCTGACGGGAGCGGAGGGAGACGACCAGTTGCCTGTCTCGAGCTCGGAGATCTCAAAGGGAGTGGTAGGAGTATGCAGAGGGGGGCTTCCACTGGAGGAGGCCTGCGAGTTTGGACTGAGGTTGATCTTCTCGTCGAGTTTGAGAGGAGAGGGAACGGCAGAGGTAATGGGGCTCTGGGGCGCAATCTTTCGAACAACCATGCGAAGAGTTCGGTTGAGCACTCGGAAACACAGATAGACGGCCAGAGAAATGGCGAGGATGAGAGCCAGGTGAATCAGCAGAGGTCGAGCGGGCTGGGAGGGGTGCAGGTTGAAGTTAGTGGCCCGTCCGGCGTGGTTTTTGAGAGTCTGGACAAAGTCCTGGGCCTGCTGATGTTTTTCCGACACTCGAACCATGGGTCCGTCGAACTTGGGGGTGGCTCCACCGTCCAAAAAGGTGTGGTCTCCGATAATATGCGAGTCGGGAGTTGTGTAGCCCATGTTTGGTGTTGGTTGTGACTGTGTGTGTGTGTGTTAAAGATGAGAAGTTAGTCGAATAGTCGGTTGCCCACTATTAAAGAGATGCCTTGGAAGAGGGGGTTAATAGATAACGGGTTTAGAGGTCGATTGGAAAGATGTGCCAAGGGCCGAAACGAGAGATGGGCGCTGTAGTCGGGCTGTCGAGAAGAGGTCGAGGGCTCGTTTTGGAAAAGTCGAGGTGTTCCTTTTGGTATAATACTCTGATGTGACTGAAAAAAAAGAGCGCCCCTCGAGGTAGATATATACCGCGGCCGCTCTATTTACAGAAACATGGTTCGTACTTGACTTTATTTCATCAAGGTTCGGGCTAGAGCTACAGGACAACTTTACTTGAGAAATCTTGAGCACCTTTTGGTTTAGTGATCGACGGAGAACAACATGGCTACGGCAGTGGGAGGGTGGATGAGATGAACGGTGATGTTACGCTGTGTGTGAGGATCTGGGGGAGGCTGGCCGTCTGGGATTTTCTGGCTGGTTTTCCAGACATTCTTCCCTATGTTCTGCTAACGTTCATTGGACCGGTCACTTGTTCAGTCTCTTTGTCTGGCTCCTCTGAAGGGCGTGTCCAGGAACTGAGTTCAGCAAGTCAGTGCAGTTGGGTGCAGTTGAGTGCAGCACAGAGTGGGTGTCTATGTACAAGCGTGGAGCGGCGTTGACAGTATGATGAAGAGAAGAGATAGAGAATATACAGGTGTAAACAATAGTTTGGGCTCCCATTTGTGGGCAATTAAATCGCCCACTAACCTGAGAGCCTTGCCGTGATAATTGTCACCTATTGTTTTTCACACGAGCCCTATTATACTGTGGCTCGCGCGCGTTTGTAACTATGACCAACTCCTGGACTCATGGGTTGTGGTGCGCAGTCCAGACCTGACGTCACCACAATGGCTTCTTTGTTTACACGAGGTCAATGTGTTGGCCTGGAAACGCAACGTGTATTGGAGGAGTGGGAGGGAGAGCTTAACTGTAACGCTTAATGGGAGAGAGCGAAAAATAGAGAGACGGAATAACATCCAGGTGTAATTGCAACTTTTTCCATTTACAGTGCATCGTGTTCAAACGTATTGTCTGAGACACGCCGGACAAGGCAAATATTCCTCTGGTACAGTAGCCCCTAGTGCCGTAACCCCCAATAACATTCCTGCCAGTGTTACGTTGTGTCTAATAGTTGTTGTCAGGGCATGTGCGTGCGTGCAGTTGTTATACATATACAAGAGTGAGGCTCAAATAATGGGCAAGATCCAAGTGAAAAGTGTCTCATTGTATTCGTTCTCGAAACGGATCCCGCTCTCTCTTACTCGTACCTACTATCTCTTGCCGTGCTGACTGTGTCACTTCCCCCCACTCTGATCGTCCGGGTGTTGCAAGATCAGCGTTCGTAACTGAAGATCCCGGTCAAAGTGAAAAAGCACTGTACAGCGCTTACTCATACTGAGTTCAATGCAGAGTTCAGAAAAGTGCAGTTAAGAGAGAGCTGACAGAGTTGACAGAGTTGAGTTTGAAGGAACGAAAAACTGAGGAGACAGAGGAGGGAAAAACTTCATGAACTTACCGCACCCTAATTACTGTGGACCATTCCAGGTAGCCCCTACATACTCTTTGGGCTGCCTCTAACTAGCACCGTGTAGAGAGCCCACTTTTTCCTGCATTCTTTAGTCCAAAATATACCACCATGACACACGCCATCCCCACACGGGTCTACGTTTGGTATTAATCAGAGTTGCACCACAGAGAGCTGAGCCAGTGTGAGGTTGCGCATGATTGAGAGAAGATAGTGGAGATCACTGTGGTAGATCGGTGCATGGCCGCTCCCCCCTAAAAACGAATGTGAATTTGACGTTGGAGATACCACGATCAGTCGATGTGAGCGTGGTACGTCTGGCGACTTCTCTACTGTGGCTGTGGCTATTGTGCCGGTATTTACCTGTATCGTAAAACACTCTATCCAGCTTGTTGCTATTGATAAAAGTCTATGCACATTCCTACACGCGAAATGGAATTTACTATAGCTAATTACGCCAAGGGTATGCGTTGACGACCACAGAAAATGTCTCAATTCATCCATTATCTGATAAGCCGCACGAAAACAACCGCCGTTATTTGCCACGAACCTCACCGATAATCACACAGATATACGGTCGCTTGTTCTCCATCCCATACCAGCTCCTCTAAGCGGAAAGTGATATCAAAACAAGCCCACTATTCTTGTCCAGATTGGAAGGTGCCATTAAGCCCGGGTATGTGCCAGAAGGGCTTCAACGGAATGACAGTTGACGTTGGAGCCGTCGGGGCACATGAAAACGCGCTAACCGGACCTATAGTGGCACTAAAAGCCCGTTAGTGGTGAATGATGCATACGTAGTGGGCTAGAGTAAGGAGTATGTAGGCTGCCGTACAAGCCGCGATCTAGCTACTGGAAGGGGCCGAAAGTGAGTCCACGGTAGCCAGATCGAGTCTTGTGTGTCGTATTCGTTCCCCACCATTCCAGCTCCGTCAACATCACGCACTGCAACGTCGTAAGTCGACGATGGAATGAGCTGTCAAGACTATTACATCGGGTACTTGGCGTAACCGTCATGTATCTTAAGTGTGGATAGATACGTTGGCTGACAGTTGCCGAAGACAATACATTCCAGCCCCTATAGTCTAATGGGGTTACATTGGGCGGTAGAGAAGCGCAAGAGAATATCTGAAGCCAGTCAATATTCATGGACCCACTGAGGATGGATTGGACATACGACATTGGGTGGCTGGCACAAATGACACACCTTTTCATCGGACAAACTCCACGGGTCGGTTACGCCGGTAGATCTCGGTGGCTTCGGTTCCTTCCTCCGGCCCCCACCCAGGCTTTGTTCAGTCGTTTTTTCTTCACTCGTACTCGCGATCGACATTGATAGGCTTTATCGGTGGTAGAGTGTGGTAACGGTGGTGAAGAGACCCCTGATTCAGGAACTCGTAGGGGTAATAGGGGTATGGACGATAGCATAGGAGTGTCTGTGTTGTCGGGCTTGGTTGGGATTCTGTAGTCGTGTATACCCTGAGAACTTCTGCACCGATTTCACTGGTAATAATGCTCACGTAACTGTGCCAGTCGTATCGCAATAACCTCAAGTGCACAACGGTGGCCATCACTTCTCCCAATCAGTGGTCTTATCGGCCCACGCACCCACTCATTTATCGACCCACGCGCATTAATTGACCACTTTCAGTTCAACGCAACTGTCCTACAATAGCGACCAACATGGTAGTCATAGAACGTAGACAATACAAGCAGGCTATCAAAAGAGTAAGCCCAATACCAGCCACTAATTCAACTGCGCCACGACACTGAAAGATTTTCATTACGATCTCCAGTGAGATCCTCCTTCTATCGCACCAATCCCACGTGCGAGTAACCTCTATACCTATTACTGTGTCTTTGGTGCCTGGGTCTGTGCACCTTGTTGTCTAAAGAAACGACTCTCCGCCCGCTCTGTTCCTTGGGCTAGTGCGATTATCTTTACTCTCTTTCCTTGTCTATACTCTACCGCCGTTACTTTTGGCGGATCTTCAACTCGTTACTTTTTAACATGGAGATCGCCGCCAGCCTCGACCGGTCGATCTCCCCGTACTTGTCCAGTGTGGATGTGAAAAAGTAAATCAACGACTGAGTAAATACACACGTGCTTAGAATCAGCATGACATGTGTCCATCTCCTAAAATAGGTGATTGCCCAGCCCAGTTCTACTGATTGTGGTTACGATGTGCACTGTTTCATCATCAACTTTCTCTTGCATCACCACATCACATGACATTGCAACGTTTAGTCACATCGACGTTCACTTCTGTGGGGGGTTACCCGGAAGCACTAATTGCTCTTGTGAGTCCTATTGAAACCGATTAAGATTGCCTCATCAGGTTAATGAGGTATTATGGAAGCTACTTGTACAGTCAGCCACAGTTATCAGTAATTAGCTATCCTGCAATGAGCGATGAAATATTTTGTGTCACAAAATACTCTTATCAAGAGAAGCTCGTATTTCTCAGCACCACCAACCCGCTGTATCCTAACCAATGTAACGCCACAGACTGACTGCTACACAGAGTTTAATATCCCCCACGGACATGGCCCCCAAACTGAAGACCCCCATGTGTCGCCATCGACAGCAACCGTAGACAAGCACACAAGCACACTCACACACACGCAGACAACGCTCATAATTTATGCACAACGAGATCTTCTTTCCCCCACATACACATTTCACTCGCTTGTCTTGCTTGTACGAATAATCTCCTCACCCCTCACTACACCCAACGTCACATGACAGCGTTGTTATCTCTCACGTGACCGTACATACAAGCAAGGCACTGCCAAGCACATCTCAGATGCACGAATTGGTCATCCTCTCTCAACGTTCCGAGGACGACTCACGACCACCTCCGTCCTCAAACATGCAATACTCGCTATTGCAAAATGACACGATAGTGCACCTGAGGCGGCAGGTGACACTCAGGGCCACTATTGCCGGTCTGGCCATCGGATCAATGATTCTTTTCAGCAACTTTCAGTTTGGACTCCAGACGGGATGGGTCTCAATGATGAGCTTACCGTCAGCTCTCATTTCATACGCCGTGTTCCGCGCCTTTCCGGGACTCACCAAGGAATTCCCCTTTACTCGTGAAGAGAATGTCTATGCCCAGAGCGTTGCAGTCGCTGTGGGAACAGGTCCTCTCGCGTTTGGACTGGTGGGTATTGTTCCTGCTATTGAGAAGCTGCTGACCCCGGAGGAAAACAACGGCGAGCCCATTTTTATGCATATTGGGCAGCTCATTCTGTGGTCGCTATCTCTGTCGCTCTTTGGCGTCTTTTTCGCTGTGCTGCTGCGACGACAGGTCATTGTCAGAGAACAGCTTAAGTTCCCTTCGGGGTCCGCAACCGCTACTATGATCAGTGTTTTGCATGAGGGAGAAAAGGTCAAGGCTGTTGTGCAGGCTGAAAGAGAGGACGAGGATGAGAATGAAACACGGGATCAAGAAGAAAATGAGAATCGGGATCAAGATGGTGGACCTTCCGAGCTGATCCAGGATGAAGGCGATGAAATCAGTCCCAGTTCGTACCCTAGTTACGCGCGGCAGGTGAAAATCCTCAAGATCTCGTTCGCTATCAGCGCCACATGCACTTTGATCCAACACTTTCTGCCGATTCTGAGAAACTTGCCCGTGTTTGGTTCCTGGCTGGCAAAAAACTACCTCTGGACATTCAACCCCAGCCCCGGCTACATTGGACAGGGCTTCATCATGGGTCTGCACACCACCTCAAGCATGCTTCTGGGTTGTATTCTGGGTTGGGGCATTCTGGCACCCTACTCACAGCATAAGGGATGGGCCCCTGGACCGATTGACGACTGGAAGACCGGTGGCCAGGGCTGGATCCTGTGGATTTCACTGGCCCTGATGGTTGGAGACAGTGTGGTCTCCCTGCTGGTGTTGACGTACAAGCAGGTGTACCACTACTTCCATGCCTTTCAAGACACAGAGTCAGCTTACACCTCTACCGAGGCTGATGATGTGGAACATGAGCACCCTGAGTACGATCTGAGCTCCAGGTTCGCAGGTATTGGCATTCTTCTGTCGTCTTTGCTCTGTCTCGTGGGTATCAAACTTGTTTTCCCCCAGATTCATCTCATCCAGATCATAGTGTCTGTGTTCATTGCACTGCTGCTGTCTGTGCTTGGTGTGCGAGCTCTGGGAGAAACTGACCTTAATCCAGTTTCGGGAATTGGTAAAATCTCTCAAATCTTCCTGTCGCTCATTCCTAATTCGACCATTTTGTCCAATCTGGTAGCTGGAGCTATTGCCGAGGCTGGAGCTCAGCAAGCAGGAGACTTGATGCAGGACCTCAAAACGGGCCATCTGATTGGAGCGTACCCCAAGTCCCAGTTCATTGCCCAAATCACAGGATCGTTGTTCTCGGTGTTCCTGTCAGGGCTTGTATACAGGCTGTACATGTCTGTGTATGAGATTCCAGGCTCGCTGTTCAGAATCCCCACAGCCATCATTTGGGTCGATTGTGCCCGTCTGGTCATGGGTGGCGGTCTACCTGAGAAAGTGGGTACCTTCACTGCCGTCTTTGGTGTGATTGGTTCGGCTTTGGCTGTCCTGCGAGATCACGTCTCTCTCCTTCCATCAGGTGTGGCTATTGGTGTGGGTCTGTACAACGTTCCTTCATTCACGCTGGCGCGTTTTCTGGGCGGAGTCATCGCATACTTCTACCAGAAGCGAAAGCCCGATGCCCATATTGACATTATTGTCTGTTCCTCGGGCCTCATTTTGGGCGAGGGTATCATGAGTATCATCACCATGTTGCTCACTGCTCTCACCGAGGAACACAGTCACGATTGACTTATTTAACAATAGAATTGCATACAGTATGATGAGAGCTAAGGCGTAGGTGCAAAGCTGGTGTGGCTATAGATTATGAGCGCGTGACCAACAGAACCTGTGCTACTACTGTGCCACTCGTGTCTGCCCAGAGTAGTCGTTCGTTTCTTTCAACGTTGCGTATTAAACGTGTGTATCATTACACTATAACTTATGTACATGGGCGAATGTGAGTATGCGTTTGCACTCCGCCACCCTAATGAGTATCCAGGAAATCACGCTTTTCCAGATATCCATCCTTGTTGTGCTGACTCAGATCGTGGCCAATACCCTCCTTGTCGACAAACGCGCCCCAGTCGGCCTTGGACTGCTCAAGAGTGTTGAGCTTCTTCTTGGGCTTGTTCATGGCGTCCAGTAGCGAGCCCTTCTTTGATCGTTTCGGCTTCTTGACCTTGTTTGTGGCGGATGAAGATGGGATGGATGCTGGTGTCGGTGTCGATGCCGAGGATGTAGATGTAGATGGTGTGGTTGTGGTTGTGGATGCTGATGTCGCTGCTGCTGCTGGCGAAGCCTCCTTCTGTGTGGCTTCTGAGGATGCAGATGTCGCGGTTTCGACGGGCTTAACTTCCTTGGGCGCCGTAGAGCCGCTCTTCATCTCCTCATAGATCTTTCTCATGGCATCCTTGTCCACCTTGACCTCCTCTTTAGTGTTGGCTAGTTTGTTTTCGGCATCGATCCGTCTCTGCAGTTTTCGGGACTCCTCGTCCGAGTCAGAGAAGTCCTCCTCCTTGTCCGACTTGTAGGCAAAGTCCTCGTCGTTTTCCGAGTCCGAAAGCAGATCCTCGTTGGTCATTTTGTGTGTGTAGATAAAGAGAAAGAGATCACTCTTATCCGTGGTACGCAAAGTTCATGCTTGCCGCATGCAGTCATGTGATCACTTTTTCAAATCGCAAACCTTAACTAAATCGGAGGCTGGTATCTGTGTGCTTAGAGAGGGCACTCCGTGTGAATACACTGTGTGCCTCCGTGGATGTTGTTTTGTTCTGAGCAAATGTATGTGCGTGATAACTAAGACGTTGGCAGATTCACAGATCTGGAGTGAACGACATTCCGGTACACACTCAAAGTTGCTGACTAAGCGTAGTGCTCTCTACTAGACGAGATAAGCAGGTGATTGGTGGGATTCTAATGTATTGCTCTCCTTGGCTGAGGGACCCTGTTAATTTGCAGCTTACCCCGAAGGTGATTTCACGTATGTGTCACATACAGAGCCTGGGTCACTCCCTGTACACTGTCCAAGAGCGGAGACTGGCTTCAGATCAGATCCCCTCTGGCTCTAGCTGCTACATTACTATCTTGGTACGTGCCCAAATAGCAAGTCCCACTCTGATGTGCTATGGGGAGTCGTATACAAGGCCCTTCCCCTCTCCAACACCTTCCTGGGTCGCTAGTGGGGATGACGTACACATACGGTACCGGTACTGTACTGTAACTAATAGATGACTTCTCGTAGCTCCGAGTTTGTCAAATTACTGCATCTCAAAAGTGCGTCAAGATAGGTCTGAGACTAAATCCAAACACAGACATGACAAGATAGCACTTCACCCGTAGAGAACTGTATGATCCAAGTCTCGCCAGGTAGCACTTAGACACAGCTCAACCTTCCCTAGGTCAGTGAAAGGGTCAGTGTATCGACAAAGCGTAACATTACTACTTTAGTGGCTGCTGGTTCCTCAGCTTCTATATCGGGAGACTGCACCTACGGAGTAGTCCTCCTTCCGGTCCCTTGCGTTGTGTTATCAATACCTACCAGCTATGAACGGAAGTTACATTGAGGTGAGTCCCAGGTTCTTTGTCGGAGTTTTTCCGAGACCTCCGAAGTTCAGACGACCTCACATTTCATACCCTCGGAATATCTGCAGCCTGTTGCGAACATTTCCCATCTACTTGGTTGACGTTGACTCAACTCGTCGTATCGGAATATGCTTTCGTATTGAGCTACAAGCTCTCCAAGGTCTTCAGCGTACACTTTTGCTTGTAGGCTACTTAGAAGTACACACCGCAACGAAGAGAACGACAGTGGGCCTTAGCTCTAGTTGCCCAAGTTGGTTGTCAATATTCCGGCCATTTCCATCATTATCGGGGCTATATTTGGTTCCGAACCGGTCATTTTGTCATGTATGTAATAAGTCCGTGGATGCATAGATCGGAACTTATTCCTCTTCGAACAAGAGGTGCATACGAGTGTACTTGTACTATTAGTGCTGAAGTCACAAGAAGGATCTTCCCAGATACTGTACTAAGTCTACAAGTAGCATCGTTCCGTGCAGAGTTTTATGCGGGTCGCAATCACCAAAGAGTGGCTCCTCGGCCAATG
The DNA here is from genome assembly GCA_900519055.1 of Yarrowia galli. Classification (NCBI taxonomy): domain Eukaryota; kingdom Fungi; phylum Ascomycota; class Dipodascomycetes; order Dipodascales; genus Yarrowia; species Yarrowia galli. The sequence continues at coordinate 4,202,891 of ULGS01000005.1, forward strand.
CCCACGATATCTGCCCACTAGCTATATACACACAATGGTCCGGGTAGCTGCGCCACAGAGTCATCGAGACTATGTCATTTTGTGATCGTAATTTTCAGTGCTAGGAAAGGGGAACAGCAGTAGTTGTTTGCATATTTTCTCAGCTACCAAAGTTGCAATTCATGTCATGCAATCTCATCTTGTTCTCTTTTCGTAAGTTTTAATAGGGTGGTAGATACACACCTATTATTAGAACGGAAAATCCGATTATTTGCAAGTGATAGTGCATGTATGGGCTCTACTGAAGAGGCCTGAATTCTTCAATCATTGTGTAAACATACTTCTGCTTATACAAGCATGCACGTACATACAGAACACGTACTCCGTACGTACATACAGTGATTTACAAGTAGCACGAACCTCTGCATGATTTCTCAACACAGCGAGACTAGACTTTTCATACTACGTGTAGGGCATCCGAAACCTGTTGCAGCGTCGTCAAGTATCTACAAGTCTCTGTATTCCAATTCACCCCTGGAGAACAAATCGGTACCACGGAAGCCCACGAAATTCCACGGGCTTTTGTTCTCATCATAACTAAGAAGCTATGAAGGTGTCACCCCAGGTTTTCGTGTACATCATGTGCATGTTCTACGTCGTATCAAATCAATAGCAAGTTACAAGTAATACTCATGGGGCTTGCACATTTTTTATCGTCGTCAACACTCTGTCTTGTGGATATATATAAATATATATAAATACATATATGCGTATGTACATGATGTGAACATCATTGACAAGCTCATCGCTTCGGATGGCTGCCGGTTATTCCGGAGTCTACCAATTAAGTGCCGGAGCCGATGAGCGGAAAATGGGCAACTATGGTTTTTGGCCCTATTTGCGAGCTACCGGAGAACGGGACAAGCCCATACCTCTCTTGTTCGCTACACTAGTCAACGACAGAAAGCAGCCATGTGCACCTAAAGTGCTGCTAAGGAGGTCAAAGCAGAAAGAACGAAAACCTATGTGACGTTGGGAACGCTGAGCTCCAACCTTGAACAACCAAATTGGATGTAGCCATTCGTAGATTCGTGGCGCTATCCCCTTGGCGAATGACATCTGCGGGGAAACGCCTTACCACGTCCTACATGAGGCTGCGAATCCGGGCGTTTGTCGTGCCCCTCCAGTGACACTGCCTGGCCACACAACGAAGTTTGATCTCCATGATTTTTGGAAACAAGCAGAAAGACGTTGGTTGGAGATAAAGAAAAGAAGCGGCCCCGTGAAGCCCATTTCTTGCTGGTCTGTCTCGCTTGTTCCAGACCATTGTGTGTTGCTTTAAGCAGGTTATGAGAAGGACTGCGTAAGTTTAGGCTGACGAGGAGACACTAAAGGAGGAGGGCCTGTAGGCTTGTGGTGTAGAACAATGGCTGCTTGAAGTGGGTTGAACAGGTATCCAATTCATTTATTCAGATCGTAGAATGTGTCAAGATTGGGTTGAGCGGGACGGTCCGATTTTTCAAAGACCTGTCCTATTGGGTTGTCGGAGCTTATGGGGGTCGTCAGATGCGCCGTGACATGGTCTTAGAACCCTGATAGACCACCTACTTTTTTACATCCCTATCGAGTAATACCATAGACCTCTTGTATGAATAGAGGCCGTATTACCACATAAGCGCAGTTTCTATTTTATGTAGCAGGGACCCAAGAAAAACTGGGCTATGAGCAGCTGTCGTTTACAATGTTCGAAAGCCACCGTAATGTGTTCTAGAGAAGTAGTACTGGTGAGCTATGTCATCTTTCATCGCCGTTCATCTGATGACCTTGTTGACCTTTAAGAAAGACCTCTGTGGCCATAGTCAGCTCTTATGGAGGGGTTGCAAAAGCTGTGGGGTTTTTTAGCACTGTTATCAATAGAACCCTCCACTAAATGCAGGTTTGTTTGTGCAAGGGCTACCAAATCTTCTCCGACCTCAATAACAACAAGTTATGAGTGCGTAGCAGGGTCTCGGGCAGGGGATCATGGACTCTGAAAATCCTTTTAGTCGTGACTAAAAAGCGCAGGGTCCCATTGTTTCGTTTTTACTATGCATCTTGCCAGCGGCTCCCGGATCGCTAGCCTAGGCTCGATGCTCACTGAATAGATACCGATACACCGATGCCTGTCCGTTTGCCATAACTCCGTATCCAAGCAGTTAATGTGAGAAAAGTGATGAAAACTACAAGTAGCTGCTTCTTAGCGGCTCGATTAGTTTTTCCATTGTGCGTTAGCGCTCTTAGTGTGTGCTTGTCTTGTTCCATCCACTGCTGCATTGTTCATCTTTAGCGTACTTTGAAAAGCTCAACGCAGTAAAGCCCCTCTGGGAGAGTATACCCCAAAGAAGAGAAGCTATTAGAGTTGTTCAAGATACATGAATATGCAAGCTAACTTGTTCTTGTGCGGCAGGCGCGGCTTCTGCTATAGCTCGAGCCGAGCCCTGGGCGGAATGCTGGAAGGGCTGCAAGTGTGTAAGTTCCTTGCCGGTGTCTAGGAGGTATTAAATACAAGACCCTGCTTCGTCTGCTGTTTTTCCCAGCTTATCAATCATCGCCTACATCGCCTTTCACAATGGTAAAGAGATCTCACGACCAGCTCAAAGTAGATGAAGTTCTTATGAGATTCATTATTGCCTCTGAACAGGCCGAATGGCTCTTGAGCAAAAAGCAACAGTCTCGCCGAGAACTCCAGACGTCTTTCAGAGTCAGAGTCAACATTTCTCCTTTCGTCGCTACCCACACAGACCGGGTTATGTCCATAACAGGCACTCCTGAGAACATTGCCAGCACCATTGGTTCCCTTACAAAGACTTGGGCAGGTAAGAAACACGACCAAGAGTTGACTCTCCGAATGATCACCCCGGGGCCTCTGATTGTGAAACTTGTGGGACGGAAAGGCACAACACTTCGACGATTACATCGCAAGAGTGGGGCAAAGCTAGAAGTTGCGAAAGAAGCACTTTCAGATTCCACTGACCGACTATTCACAGCTGCTGGAGTACCCGATGCAATTCATCGTCTTGTCTACTACACATGCCTCATCTTTCATGAGTACGCCAACCTGTTGAAGAACTCAGAAAAGGGATCTCGGCCCTACCAACCTCATAACACGACCAATCCTCTTCGACGACGTATCACTTCTGGTACCTACACGCCACCAGAATCCCCTACAGAGTTCGTTAGTCGCAAAAAGAAAACGTCCAACAACCAACACGCCACTGTTGAGAAGAAGCCCACTACCAACCCAAGCCACAATCACCCCATTGATCTTAGTCAGACACTTGAGACTAAGCTCTCTGCTTGTGTCGAGGATGAGGAAGACTTATTTCAGCAGTTGAATGAGATCATGCCTTGCTCACCTCCACCTGAGACAGAGTACAAACTCGCGTCAAAGAGATACGAATCGTCTCCCCCATCACCCCTACTTCTGGACACACCGACTGCACTCCATAAGGAGGAAGAGATCATTACTTGCCCTCCCAGCCCTCCATTATCTGTTGACGACGAGACCGTAACCAAGAGACTCATGGTTACTTGCCCCATGGTCGGAACAGTGCTTTCTCTTTCTGAGGAGCTACTCAATCTCATGCGTCAAAACTCAGGAGCTGCTATTCGGGTTAAGGAGATTGTGAGTCACGAACAGGTGCAGCTTCTAATTACCGGAACTAAAGCACAAGTGTCCCGAGTCATTGATGACCTCACGCTGACCACTCGCAACTCTTACCTTTTTACAAAAGCTATCGAACAATCTGAAGAGTACGTGGAAGAAGAGACAGAGGCATGATGACAGATCGTTGTCTTGTTTGGTGGAGTCCAGAACAAACAAAAATATTTATACGAGTACATAATGCAGTAATCAGCTAATGAAACCGGTACTAGCGTGTTCTCCATACCTTAGAATTGGTCAGTACAAATATTGCTGACGCGGCATGTAGTAACCCAAGGAACGCAGCCAACTTGTAGCTAGCTGTGTACAGTAGTCTACCGCCTCACTTTGTTGGGTCAAAACATGGCATGATATTCTGTTCGTTCCTGGCTGGTGGACTGGAGAAATCCTGGGCATAGCTTGGTAATCACAACTATGACCTGAGTGTTGCCGTTTCCTCATCTGTCAACATACAGTACACTGAAGTTCTAGGTCTTAGGCAACGTAGTATCGGTACACTAACAAGCTAATCCATGTACGAGTACGACTTGACGGCCCGAACCGGGCGCACACAGCGTATAATTACACAGCGGAATTTTTTGACGCCGGCCGTCCGTGATGTAACGCTACTTCGCCGTGCGAAGAGGCTTCGCGTTAATTCCCCACAGTACCGTAGGCAGCGTTGTCGGTGAGTGAGGCGCAGGCTCAGACTTAGGCTACAAGTAGCGTAAATGCACGGTTTGCTAAGACTCGGAGGTTTCTTTTCTTCTTTTGCATTAGCTTGCTCTGTTCTCCCATGAAGTCGGAGATATAGATCTCTTTTATAGCTTGTCAGTCCAGCATTGTTTAGAGCGACGGCTGACATTGTTTGCGAGCTTGTGTAGAGAAAAAGCCCCGAACCTTTGGCAGGCTCAACAAGCCGTACCACCCTAAAACGTCTGGTGCTAACCCACTGGGAGGTACCGCGGTGGTACCAGTACAATGCAACCCCTACACTAGACTCGTGGAGACTATGTCGCCAAGCAGCAAATACTCACGTAGCGGTACCGCATGTTGCTGCCAACCTGTATGCTGGAGCGCGGCTGCTTCTGCCGCCGTGAGCGCTTAACTCTGGTCCATGTACGAACACGCTACACCTTCGCCGCCCCCGACACACTGTTGACATTTCTCATGTCTGCGCTTGCACTACAAGTACATACTGGTTGTATCAAATTATGACCATTAATAATTATGCTAAATGTATATATAACAAATAAACGTCTTACTCATCGTTTTCCTCGTCATCCTCCTCGGCCATCTCCTCGGCGACTGTCTCCGTAAGTGCGGCCTCTTCCTTCTTGACTTCCTTGGCACGCTTTCGCAGGTCGCCGGCCCAGTTGGCAAGATCAAAGAACATGTTAGGTCCAAGCTTGCTCTTAGGCTTGTTAATCCACTCAAGCATTGTGTCGCCGTACTGTCGTACAACCTGCTCAATCTGGCCTCGGTCCTCGAGCGCCTTGGAGACCAGCATAGACATGCCGGCAATCACGTTAGCGTGTCCAGGGTTGGATGCAGCCAAAGCTTGGTCGTGGCACTTGGCCAGCAGCTCCTCTAGCTCGCTCTCGGCGTCCTCGGCCACAAAGTTCTGGTACCGCAGCTTGTAGAGTCGCTGCTTCAGAACGGTCTGGGCCTTATCAGAAAGAGCCCGGTCCTTGGTAGTTCCGACCAGGTCGAGAAGAATGAAGCCACACTCGAAAATCTCAAGGCTCCACTCTCGTGTCACGTAAGACTTGAGGTAGACGGAAATAAGATCCAGTGCCTTGTGCTTGAACTGAACGATAGACTCCTTGGCCTCAGCAGCGTCCTTCTTCTTCTGTTGGTTCTTAGTAAGCGTCTTCTTTCCGTTCTCCTTGTCTCCCTCTACCTGAGCTCGCTCCTTGAAGATGGTAGCGAGCTGGCTGTCAAGAGCGAGCATCTGGTCGTCATCCATAGATGAGTCTGTGTCGTTTTCCGAGGCATCGTCCTCCTCCTCCTTAGTTCCAAGAGCCTCAGAAAGAGCAAGGGTGAGCTTTCGGTCGGCCTCAGAAATGTCGTTGTGAGAGAGAGAGTTAGAGTCGGAGTCGGAGTCAGAGTCAGAATCGGAATCGTCGGAGTCGTTATCCTCACCATCAGCATCCTCCTCGTCATCGCCATCACTGTCATCGTTGCCCATGGCAGCATTGGCTCGCTCAATCTCATCCTCATCCTCCTCATCCTCGTCTTCATCACCCCCTTCGCCGAAAAGCTTGTCCTGACCCTTGACGTTCTCCTCTGTCTTGAGCACATCGAACACAAGCTGCATGTTGACCTTGTTCTCCGACACTAGACCCTCCCAAACAACATCTACCATCTTCTTCAGAAGCGCGGATCGTCGTGAAATGAAAGAAACAATGATATCAGTAAGGACCTCATCATCCTCTTCTCGGATCTTGCCGTAGCACTCCAGAAGATCGCTGAGAACACCGACAGACTCTTCATCGTGCTGGTAAAGCTGAAGGAGGACCAAAGAGAACAGGACCTCGAAGGACTTCAGAAGAGCGTTGTCGCCGTGGGGAGACAATCGAAGGTGTCTGATCTTGTCAAGAGTCTTGACACTCTTATCCTTGATCTCGAGAACCTCCTCACCTGCATCAACCTCCATAGCATCTTCGTCCTCATCTTCCTCATCATCTTCATCATCCTCGTCATCATCGCCATTCATCTCGCCCTTGGTAGGCTGTCCAATGTTGTAAATTAGCTCGTACTCAGACATCATACCGCTGAGGTAGTTCCAGGCAGTGTAAGCCCATGTGTTGCTGTCGGGTCGGGCAGTGTTGAGAACAGAAGAAAGGACAGAGTTGAACCGGCCAAGACAGTCGTTGACAGTTCTATGAGAGAGAGGGACGAAGTCTGACTCGTCAATCTTTCGCTTCTTGCCGCTGTTGTCCTTGAAGAAGCCCCATCGGATCATGAACCTAATGATCTCGTCAATCCAGTCGACATCAGCGTTGGCAATAGCCTCGGCTTGGAACCGTCGAACAAGACCAAGCATCTGGTCCAGAGCCCATTGTCGCTTACCATCAAGGGCCTTTCCAGCCTTCTCGTCAGGTGCAATGAACACCTGCTTGAGCAGCTCGATGATGGAGGGGACAGCAGAAGTGTCGATGTTAGCGAGCATGTTGTGAATGGTCTTGGTCTTTGTGAGTCGGTCAAAGTTGAGAGATCCACCGGGGTTAAGCAAAAGAGCCTTGATGACCTCAGGGCCAACGGGAGAGGGTGCAAGCTCGCAGAGCTTGGTCACCACGTGCTTTGCAGCCTTGTTAAGAAGTCTATCAGAAGAACCTAGCTGGTTGATCAGAGTTCGCAGAAGGTTAGGAGACAGTAGAATTCCGACCTTGTCTTTGCTAACTACGCCAAGGGCGAGCTGGAGGATCTCAAAGCCCCAGTACTTTCTCTCAGGAGATGCAGACTGGGAGAACAAAGACTGATCGACCACAATGTTCCAGAAAACGGGCAAAGTGATTCGCTCGGAATCCTCCTTGACCTCCTTCTTCTTATCCTTCTTCTTGTCCTTCTTCTTCTCGTCCTTCTTGCTCTTTTTGCTTTCCTTGATTTCCTCCACCTCGTCCTCAGAGAGAATCTGGAGGATCATAGGCCACACAAAGTTGGGCTTGGGAGACCAGTTACCCTTCTGCTTGGAGTTGTCGTCATCCTGAGGCGAGGAAACATCCTTGAGAATCTTTCCGAGCTCAACGGCGTTATTCTTAGCCAAAGGATCCCAATCTCCACCACCAATAGTGAGGTAAATGGCCACGGCCTCGGGGGTCTTGTCCAGCTTGGTGTCCTTCAGCTTCTCGATGATGTAGTTCTTGTCGGTAAGCTTCTTATTGGATCCCATCTCTCGCTTAATGAACTGCACAATAGCAAAGAAGGCGAGCTCTCGGAGCCAAGCCTTCTTGACACTGATCTCCACGGCGTAATCAATGAACCGCTGGAATCCCTCCGAGTCGTCAATCTGAAGAAGCTGGGAGCCAGAAATGGCCTGAATGCCGAAAAGCCGTCCAAGCAGAGTGTTTCGAATCTCCTTGGTCTTCATGCCAGAGGCTAGGGGCAGATGCTCATTGAGCAGATCAAAGTAGCCATCCACAGTCAGACCATAGGGAAGAGACACAAACTCGGTGAGAGCAGTGGAAAATCCAAGTCGTGCGCTGGGCTTGGGCGAAGCCAGACCCTTGATCAGTCTCTTGATACCGTAGTTCCACTTGACATCGCTGTCGGTAGACGAGATCAGCTCCTTGCATCCCTCCACTCGCTCCTCGGGATCGTTGGAGGACAGCTTCCAGAAGGTGTCAATGTACTCCTGGTCAGGTCGTTCTGAAGCCATGATTTATCGGGTCGTTGAACGTGTGAGTATGTATCGTACGTCGTTCTGTACCGTTTCTATGTGCATTGTCCAAAAATTATTAGAGTTGACGCAGAGCGAGTCTAACAAAAGAACCTTGGTTGGTTTGGGACCAGCTCTATGATTACCTAATCCAGACCCACGTTTACCCCCATTAAGCTTTCTGGACTGAATATTACAGCACCAACCACGTCTCCCAACGGCCATCTGCAAAAAGCCTCCAACACTACATCACCCTTCTCAGAAAACAACACCACACAATGTCTGCCTGGAAGTCTGCCGGTTTCTCGTGAGTACCATTGAAGAAGGCGCAATGTACCGCCAATTGCGCTCATCGACTGATTGCGTCCTGAATTGCTGTTATTTTCGGCTCTCCGACCCATGTCCGAGCACTCCACACACCCAGCATCCACGACACAGCATATCACGGACACAAAGACAAGACACTAACCCAGTTTCAACAAGTACTCTGCCATTGCTGCTCGAACCGTCCGAAAGGCCCTCACCGAGCAGAAGCGAGCCCACGTCAACGCCCGAGATCTCTCTGAGATGAAGGTTGCCAAGTGGGAGTCCGGAAAGCGTGAGTATCACAGAGAGATTTGAGGGAGGAATCATCAATCAAGCGACAGTACTAACCACAGAGGGTGACGTCAAGATCTTCAAGAAATAGACGAATCATGAAATGAATAAATGACTTTTTAAGACGGACCGAGTGAGGGTGGTGTGGGGGGTAGGTTGGTGTTCTGTGGGTCAGACTGATGGGTGTAAGATGTCATCGCGCATGGACCGAAATTTTGGATGACCATACTCGTAGTGGAAGTTTTAACGTAGACATGGTATATCATCATCCAATGGTCAATATACATGATACGTCACGTATCTTACCGTGTATTCGTGGTCGTGTTTTACCCACCCACCACGTGTAACAGCCTCTCAGCTGGTTCCGAACATTGAGCTTCATTTTCGGAATGGTCGGGGTTGAAAAACGCAACCTTAGTCGTTCTAGGGTCTCCCACGCCAACTAACATTATTAACAAGCCTTCGGACCCATTGATCTAATATTCCCAGTAGCTTCATGTATAGGTGGCGGGTGTCATAGACAGTGTGATGGGCGGGGTCTGTGTTGGATATCGAAAGCATCTATATAAGAATCAATTCCTCACCAACCGCCGCCTCTCCTTGTCTTAAACGTGGCCTCTCACGTCTACTGTGTACCCCAAATCCAGCCACCCAACTCACACCCAACAGCGAGCACCGGGAGGATGCACATGCAACTTGACAAGCACGAAAATAACATTTACACCCATCTTGTCTCCAGAATTCGGAATCCCACACATCCACCATGCTCCCGAGAGTGGCCAGACTGAGTCCTCTGTGGCACGCTAGATTGCCATTACGGCCTCTACCTGTCCGATCCCTCTTTCAGCGACCCTCTTCACCCGCCGTTCTCCCCACACTCGCCTCTCGACCTTTCTCTTCGTACTTCCCAATTCTCAACCAGAAAGACCCCCAGAACCAGTCCAAAGGTATCGCCGATGATGACGCGACTCCCGTGAACGTCTCGCCTTCAGAACGAGCCAAGGCCGCCGGAGACATCAATCTGCAGGCCAAACTGACGTCTCGAAACTCCGACAAGAACCAGGGCGTTGGTGACATTTTCCGACTCTTCCGACTCGTCAAGGACGAAGTGTGGCCGCTCATCGGAGCCTTCACTCTATTGTTCCTGTCTGCCGCCATCTCCATGACCGTTCCCTTGTCCATTGGTAAGATCATGGACGTTGTGTCCGAGGATGAAAAGGATCCCGAAGACGCCGACAAACGAAAGGTTTTCGGCCTGCCTCTGAAGCAGTTCTACCTGGCTCTTGGAGGTCTGTTTATCGTCGGAGCCGTCTGTAACATGGGCCGAGTCTACAGTCTGCGAGTCATCTCTGAACGGCTGTCTGCCCGTCTCCGAGCTCAGCTGTATAAGCGAACTGTGACTCAGGACGCCGAATTTTTCGATGCCAACCGAGTTGGAGACCTGATCTCGCGTCTCTCAACCGACGCCCAGGTTGTGGCTAAATCTGTTACCAACAATATGTCTGATGGTGTCCGATCTATCATCTCCGGTGTCGTTGGTCTCGGTATGATGTCCTACGTCTCTCTCAAGCTCGCCACCTTCATGATGCTGGTTGCCCCTCCCGTGGCCATCATCGCCATTATCTACGGAAAGAAGCTGCGACACATTTCTCGAGAACTGCAGACCGCTGTCGGTGGCCTGACCAAGGTCTCCGAGGAGCGTCTTGGTAACATTCGAACGGCCCAGTCCTTTGGAGGAGAAATCCAGGAGGTGCGGCTGTACAACTCTAAGATCCGAGCCGTGTTCGACATTGGAAAGAAGGACGCCATGGCTAACGGAATGTTCCACGGTTTCTTCTCACTGTCTGGAAACATGACGATTCTGGCTCTGCTGGTGATGGGATCCCAGATGGTGTCCACCGGACAGCTGTCGCTCGGAGATCTGACCTCTTTCATGCTCTACGCCGGTTACACTGGAGGAGCCATGCATTCCGTCTCGTCCTTCTATTCCGAGCTCATGAAGGGTGCTGGTGCCGCCTCTCGTCTGTTTGAACTGAACGACCGAGAGCCTGCCATCAGCGCCACCAAGGGCCCTCATCTGGAGTCTGCCCGAGGCAACATTGACTTCAACCATGTGGCCTTTGCCTATCCCACCCGTCCCTCTTTGCCCATTTTCACCGATCTCAACTTCTCCATCCCCGCTGGCTCCAACGTCTGTATCGTTGGTCCTTCCGGAGGAGGAAAGTCTACCATCACCTCTCTGTTGCTCCGATTCTACGACCCTACCAAGGGCTACATCAGCATTGGCGGCAACAACATTCGAGACTACAACGTTCGATCTCTGCGAAAACAGATTGGTGTGGTGTCTCAGGAACCCGTTCTCTTTTCCGGAACCATCGCCTCTAACATCCGATACGGAAAGCCTGAGGCCACCCGAGATGAGATCATTGAGGCCGCTCGAAAGGCTAACTGCACTTTCTTGGCCGATTTCCCTCAGGGTATTGACACTCAGGTTGGAGCTCGAGGAACCCAGCTTTCTGGAGGTCAGAAACAACGAATTGCCATCGCCCGAGCTCTGATCAAGAACCCTGCCATTCTGATCCTGGACGAGGCCACCTCTGCCCTTGATACTGAGTCCGAGTCCTCCGTCAACGAGGCTCTGCAGCGACTCATGGATGGCAACTCCACAACCATTTCCATTGCCCACCGACTATCCACCATCAAGCGAGCTGATCGAGTCATCGTTCTCTCCAGTGAGGGCACCGTCGCTGAGCAGGGCAAGTTCACCGAGCTATACAGCAACCATGACTCTGCCCTGTCAAATCTTCTCCGAGCCAAGGAGGAGGAGGAGGTTGCCGAGCCTAACAAGATCTCCGAGGGAGAAAAGGCCACCATTGAGGGTGAGATTGAGTCTGAAATTTCCGATGAGGAGGCCAAGGATATCGAGGAAAACAGACCCAACCTGATCAAGAACTAGACCGATTAGACGTTAGAACTCTTTTGATCTGTGCAACACCAAGCCAAGCATAATGAATAATGATGTATATAGTAAACGATATCCGATTATGAGAAAATGATATATATAATGCTAATTAAATGTACATGTCGCTGTGCCCGACCGTCTCGAACGACAGCACATCGTCTCCAACGTTGACAATAGTGTAATCGTTCTCGCCGCCGTTGTCGAACTGATGCTCCTTGTTGCCCCACGAATAGGGCGTGTCTTGGACACCATAAGCTGTGAATGCAAAGAATGGAGTCTTAGACTGCTCCCCGATTTCCTTCAATTTGGTTGCCAACAAAGGACACATTCCAACCACCTGGATGTTGGTCACATCAGCGGGATCCCCGTCCTCAACCTGGTATTGGCTGAATAGGCTGTCCACGTTGTCGTCAGATGCAATTCGTCCAGCTCCAATTGATGCGAGTCCAATCCATTCTTGCACTCCAAGAGCCCAGTTCTCAAACAGGTAGTCCTTGTACTTTTGTGATACCTCCACCTTGGAGCCAGAATGTGCGTCCTTGAGTTCAGGAACCTCAGGAGGGGTCATGGAGGGTACCAGCACGTTTCTCTCTGAGACTGTGGTTTTGAGAGGCACCTCCTTGGAATTTGACAGGTACTCAGACACAAACTGGACGTCGTTGGCGTGAACAGTCACAGAGTACTCCAAGTCAGGATGCAGTTTGTCCAATTGCTCCAAGCCAAAGAGCAACCGGTTGTGTTGTTTAGTACCGATGTGAAAGTTGGGGTCCCGTAGATTGAAAGAGATGAGATACTTGTCTCCGTAGCGCGATTTCTTTCCGTTTAAACCTGAAGTCTGGTAGCTGGATTTCGTCAGGCTCATGTGAACCTGTCCTCCCCATACGGCAAAGACATTATCTGAGTCGATCCGGCTTTTGGAGATGATCCAGGCATCAGATTTCTGAAACACAGACGCAGAAAAACTCGATCCGTCCTCCCGGGATCTAAAAAACATGCTGAGAGGTCCCTGGACTGTGTAGCTCTTCATTTCCTTGCCGTATTGTTCAATCAGAGCCTCCACTGACGACTGCACCGATGCATCTGAGGGGAAAACCACATCCAGACCACATGGCAGGTTTTGTTCTTTGACGTGTTTCTCTGCTGGCGCTTTGTACTGTATCCTTGTCCTTGACATTGTGCTGTGGTTGTTGAGATTCAGATGTTAGTCAGATCTCGAGAAAGGAAATATCGAACATCATGCATCACAGACGTATAACTTTTTGCTGGGTTTACTAAGCCAAGTTCAGGTACGACTGAGTGCCCCCAGTTCGATTCCCACTTGCAGTACTATATTCAATTTCACCCTTCGCAAGTTCGCCACCTTCTGAGACAGATCGTCAATTGGCCCAAGGTTGCAAGCGGACAATTACGGTGTCCAATTCCACGTCAAATCGTCATTGGGGTAGCAACACTCGGTCGAAAGGTGGCTTTTTCAATGTGGTTGTAATCTTTTCCAACAGTGCGTCAATACAGTAATATCTGTGAGAATCCCGAAGCGGCTTCGGACCGGTGACCGGGGGCCGCTGTTACAATGAAACACATATAACCACACACCCACACAATGAATACACACACCGTGTGGTAAAGAGAAACGTATCGTGTCAATGGTGTATCGGATAGTTTTGGCCGAGCCCTATTTGCTCCAGCCACATTGATAGACTACGAGTACGAGTACAAGTACCTGGTAGCTTTCCGCTAAGTCCTCCAACACGTGCCAGCAGCCACACGTCTTAAATGGAGATTTGAAGATCGAGATTTTTCAAGCCAAGAATGTTAGGCAGGGGAAGCTTTCTTTTCAGACTTTTACAAATTGAATGTTTTGAGTGTTTCAGTGTATTGTTTCCCCTGTTCGGGGCATTTTTGGCGATATTAATTGTCGCCATGTCAAACTGTGGAATCCGAGCTGCCGATTCAGGACCGCAGTTGAGTCTGTACGAGCATTTGTAACTACCTCTACAATCACGTATAAAGGGCATAACATGGGTGGGTCCTATGTCATTCCATTTAGAGCAACTTTTGTCCTTGTTCCTTCCCCTCGTTGAATGTCGTGCTCAGCCTACAAACAAGTGTGTACTCGCACACAGTATTCACGGTTATTCATCCAATTTCACACGGTCAACCGGCGGTATTAGAGAGCCCTCCACCTTGCTGCCAAACTCGAAGACACAAGTCCACCAAATCCGCCCGAAGATACTGAGCCCCGCCTCTAAGACGTGAGTGTCTGCACCTGTGTGGCTTGGGTCTGTCTTTTGCGAGCCCTGAGCCACAACCTAAGCCAGGTGTGATTGGGAGATAAGTTGTCGACGGTTTTCTAATCGCACGTGATATGCAAGCCACACTTTGGGACACAAGGAACCCAAGCCGATGAACTGCATGTCATTGCACAAGGTGCGGAGAGCAAGAAACTCTGGGGGCGGCCATCACTAATGAGACACAAGCCTCAGTAAAGAAGCATTTCAACGTCAAACACAAAAATCATCAAGGTTGATAGTCGCAGTGTGTATATAACCCCTGGTGTTCCATTTCTATAGCCACTACCTTCAATCCAACGTCACATTTCGCTTACCCCCAATTTTTTTTGAGTTACTCGCCACTACGCTGCTCGAATCTTTCACCTGCCAAACAAGCTTTCAAGTCACACATAGACCCGCATAAGGACCCGGGTCATCTGTTACTCTCTCCGGTAAATCAATAGTCATAGCTGATTTGGAGACTGAGAAAAGCTCACACTCTCTCACCTTTCACACATTCATCTACCTTTCACAAAACAACCATGAAATTCAGACGAACTAAAGTAGTCAAAGAAAACCCCTTCTCGGGGCTGGTCACAGACCAAGAAATCGCCCACGTTCCCGAATACCAACTAGAGTCCGGAGTCACAATCTACAACGTGCCCATCGCCTACAAAACTTGGGGAGTTCTGAATGAAGCTGGAAACAATGCCATGGTCATTTGCCATGCTTTGACCGGCTCCGCTGACGTCTCCGACTGGTGGGGTCCTCTTATTGGACCTGGACGAGCTTTTGACCCTACTCGATTTTTCATCATTTGTCTCAACTCCCTGGGATCGCCCTACGGTTCTGCTTCCCCCTGTACCGCAGACAACACTCCTGGAGCCGACAAAAACACATACTACGGCCCTGAGTTCCCTCTGGTGACCGTTCGAGACGACGTCAACATCCACAGACTTGTTCTGGACGATTTGGGAATCAAGCAGATTGCTTGTTGCATTGGAGGATCTATGGGAGGTATGCTCACTCTGGAGTATGCCTTTTTCGGCAAGGACTACGTGCGAACGTTTGTCGCTTTGGCCACTTCGGCTCGACACTCAGCCTGGTGCATTTCTTGGGGCGAGGCTCAGCGTCAGTGTATCTACTCTGACCCCAAGTACGACGATGGATACTACTCTTTCGACGACCCCCCTTCCTCTGGACTCGGAGCCGCCCGAATGGCTGCTCTTTTGACCTACCGATCTCGAGACTCGTTCGAGAACAAGTTTGGACGAGACACCCCTGATCCTACCCGACACAAGACTATTAACGGACCCCAGCGACGAGGTCCCCAGACCGCTTCTGAGGAGCACTGGCTGATTCACAACGACGGCCACATGCGAGGAAAGAAGATGGCCGATGACGAAGGTCCCACCACTAACGGAGTTTCTCAGCCTTCCAGCGTGAGCACCAACGGCTCTATTCTGGACGACAGCTCTTCTGTCTCTTCTGCTTCTTCTACCTTCACTCCCCTGGCTGTCAAGAAGAAGCCCCCCACCCACTTCTCGGCCCAGAACTACCTCCGATACCAGTCGGATAAGTTCACCAAGCGATTCGACGCCAACTGCTACATTGCCATCACCCGAAAGCTCGACACCCACGACGTGTCTCGAGAACGAGCCGAGTCGGTTGAGGCTGCCCTGCAGACCCTGGAGCAGAACGCTCTCGTTATTGGTATCAAGTCTGATGGACTCTTCACCTTCGCTGAGCAGGAGCTGATTGCTGCCAACGTCAAGAACTCGCACCTGGTCACCATCGACTCGCCCGAGGGCCACGACGCTTTCCTTCTGGACTTTGCTCTCATCAACAAGGAGATTGTCGAGTTCCTGGGTGCCAACGTGCCCGACATCATCAACACCAACGGCGTTTCCTGGGAGGAGGCCAAGGTGGGCGAGCTGGGCAAGTCGTCGCTGTTTGGCGAGGCCGAGGTCGAAATCACCCAATGGTGATCTATTTATTTTCAACACTTATTTATTCAGTCCCCAACGTGACTTGCATGAGGCCGTCTAATTACCGGCGGCCTATAACACACATAAAAATACAGCATTATAGAACAAACTGGAGTTGTAGGAGGAATGGAGCAAGGTAGAAGGAGAGAGGAAGTGGTCAAAGCATTCTTGTATTCATGACTACTTGACATGCCTGTAGAAGTAGCTTCTACAGTCATGCCGTTTACATGCCACTCGGGGGATTCTGCGTGCGCCAATCCAATGTCAAAGTGTACTGATTGAATAGCCACCCACACCACCACCCATCATCTCTGAAAATCACATTCATGGTCACGTGACTTCAAGGGGTGTAATAATTGTCGTCACAACAAACACCTATCGAAAATTACCCCATTGGTGAACAAGCCCACTATTATGCTGCTTCCTGCCTCCCTACTGCCCGATGCTCCATCTCCACGCACAGGCAACGGTGGTGCATATATCTGCAAAAAGTGAAACAGTGCAGCTATCATGTTTCTCTTGGTGTGGCGCGTGAAGGAGGTCTACATCTATGGTATTCGAGGTGAGCTCCAGGACTCATAAGCCGTTGGTGTGTCAGAGTGGTGTCAGATGTACAAGCTCAGAAGATTAACCTCGGGTTCCTGTCAGTCTCATCTCGTCATGTCTATCAGACGTGTTTAAGCTTGGATAAGGAACTCAAAACCCACCACTGTAGCCATGACATGATGTCTGATGTGAGGAACACAGAAACCACACCCACCTTATATAATGAAAGTCTTGCTTCCGTAATTTCACCCTACTCAAAACACATACAACTTCACGACAAAACATGACCGTCAGAGACTGGGCCAACCGAGGCCAGACCTACGTCAGTGCTCGAACCCCAAACCTTCTGGGACGGTTCAGATCGACTGACGACGAAGATGAGACCAACCCCATTGCTGAGGTCACGGCTGATGGCACTTCAACCTATGGCTCCACCTCGGCTTCTATTGTCACCATGGCTAACTCGAAACCCGACGACGTGTCTCTCTATGCCACTTCATCTCACCACCATGAGTATTTTACCAGCTCAGCTTGGGTCCATCCAGTCTACACCAAGGAGCAGATGGAAGCACTCGAAGTCAAGCACCGAAAGACTGAAAACATTTCCGATCGGATCGCTCTGAGAGCTATTCTCCTCATGAGAATCATCTTCGACTTTTGCACCGGCTACAAGCACCCCAAGGAAGGTGAATCCCATCTGCCCAAGTTCCGCATGACCACCCGACAGTGGCTCGACCGCTTTCTGTTCCTAGAGTCCATCGCTGGAGTGCCCGGAATGGTAGCTGGAATGATCAGACATCTCCATTCCTTGTGTGCCTTGAGACGAGATCGGGCCTGGATTGAGTCCCTGGTCGAGGAAGCTTACAATGAGCGAATGCATCTTCTGACGTTCTTGAAGCTACAGAAGCCGAGCCTGCAGATGCGCACTGGGCTTCTGATCGGTCAGATCATCTTCTACAACCTCTTCTTCATCTCCTACTTAATCTCTCCTGCAACATGCCATCGATTTGTGGGCTACTTGGAGGAGGAGGCCGTCATCACCTACACCCGGTGTTTGGAAGACATTGACGCTGGACGTCTCCCGGAGCTTGCGTCCATGGAAGTCCCAGATATCGCCAGAACCTACTGGCACATGGAGGATGACTGCACTATGCGTGATTTAATCCAGTATGTACGGGCAGACGAAGCCAAGCATTGTGAGGTGAATCACACTTTCGGCAATCTGCATCAGACCCTTGATCGAAACCCGTTCGCCCTTGTCATTGATAACGGACGACCTCAACCTTCCAAGGATTTGACTACATTCCGAAGTGTTGGATGGAAACGAGATGAGATTGCTAATTAGAAAACAAAGGCGTTTGGGGAGGGAGCCACCATAGTGACGTAATGAGATATTTTCGGTGATAACACAGTTGACGTATGATCCTGTTTTCTTGGGTTTAGGTGCACACACATGTCAGCTGTAGACGAGTCATTATTTTCGCTGTGGCTAAGAGACCCCCACATAGCGGGGTGAATGGACACGTGCACACCACTCCTACGCGTTTGGGGCTGGAGGTAGTCAGGCAGGGTGAAGCGAATATTTGGAGCATTTGGCAGAATATTATCGGCCGGAACATTCTTGACTTCTTTGTGACCGTTTTAGACGCAACTTAAAGTGATACAGCACAAGGTCGGTTGCCGGGGGGACTGTAAAGGCAGCCGCACTGTACAGCATGAGCAGTCAGAGATACATGGCCAATAATGACCTTGCCTAACAGGTCACAATATGTGGGCTGGTTTCATCTGGATGGGGTTCCGATTCAAATATTATATTCATGTGCTTCTGCTGACACTGACCTGCATATACAATTGCTATGTTTTGTGTTCGCGATGTTTACATATTCCCTTCCAAGGTTTCGTATGTTTAGATTGTCCCGGACACAGAATGCAATGGCGCATGAAATATGCGCTCCAAGCGCTCTGGTGCACATGGCGTTCCCACAGAGCCTGGCTTACACACCAACTGAAATCTCATCCACGTATCTATCAGACGTGTCATACACAGGGTGACTACAAGAGGGGCCATACGACGACCCAGGGACTCTTCTTCCACTAGGACATTACACTAACCGTTTCAACGAGACCGTCAGCCTCAAGACAAACGAACAAACGACATTCTGACAAGCCGACAAGCAACAGCAAGCGCATCTCGAGCAGCAAGCCATAGAGAACGCGATCAACACAAATACACAACCCCGTCTCAAGGGAATTGGACCACTCGAACACTTTTAACATGCTCTCCGCGTGTGCTACCAATCTAGAGAAGCAGAGAGACGATTTCGTGCAACTGAATGGGTGGGAAACTTGGGATATCGACTATGTCAGCTCGTCTACGACTGGCCTGAAGGAGTTCGTCAGCCAGCGCAAAGCAACGCTAGAGCCAGTGCTCAAGAATCGCTCTTCTGAAGGAGAGTGGTTTCTGGAGCATACAGATGTATTGCCAAGGCTAGTGGCATTGGTCAAGGACACACCAAGGCTCGTCGTTCTAGCAGCAGGGACTGACGACGACGACAATTTGGAGGAGGATACAAACAGGGAGGACGACGACAGAGAAACTTGGGAGGGCATTGCGACATTGTGTCACCAGATGGAGGTGGCCATTGAATACACAGAGTTGTGTGAACAGGTGATAGGACATATTGACGAGGAAATCAGCCAATGCATGAGCATGGTCTTCGAGATCAAGGAGAAACGACTCGAGTCCAGCTTCACCGGCCAGATTTCTGCATCACAGCTCGATTATGTGGCCAAAGAAGTGTACCCTTGGCTCACTCGCCAGGACCGAAGCATCAAAGACACTTTCTGCCAGCTTAATGACACCAAGATCAAGCCATTGACCGTGTCTCTTGGATTCATTCCAGAGAGAGTGGCTCAGTTTTCTTGTCGATGCGAGCCCATCTTTCCCACCTTCTCATCTCTGGTCAACATGAACTGGACAAACCTGGAACAACAGTGGCATAACCTTCAGCAGGAGTTTGCATTGGTGAACGAGGAGCTTTCGACCAAGAAATGGTCTTCGATTCTACAGCTGGCCATCGACCAGCTCAGTGAGGATATCGACGCGGCACTACTGACAGTTCTTGAGCGAGTCTGCAACGACAAGAACATGTTCACGGAGGAAGTGAAGGTATTATCGACCAAACGACTGTCTACAAACTCGTCCATCTTTTCCGAGTGCTCGGAAACCACCGAGATGTCAGAGCATGGAGCCATCTCGCCACGACTGTCGTTTGCTCCACAGTTTTCAGTAAAGAGAAGACTCCATATGCGGGTTGTGTCTCTCGACAGGTTCTCGCCTAAACCAGTGATCAAGCGACACTCCATCAGCGAAAACCACGTGCTCCGAGATATCAACAGCAACAAGCTCAACCAGCAGATCGAGAAAGATATGGAGGCTGCCAACAAGCTGGAGGAGGAGGGAATTGACTACGCAAACACATCTTCTTCTGATTGGTCCAACACATCTTCATCCTCGGTGATTATCTCGACACCAGAGTCTGATGCTCTGGAGGCCTCAGAGCCAGTGGAACCTCTTCGAGATATTCAGCTTCCTCCACCCAATGTGCACAAGAAGTCTCCTTTGCATGATATGAGTGTGATCATGGAGTCTGCCGAGTCACCCACAGCTTCGCCTGGCGAAGGAACCACTCTCAGTGACTCCAAGTGCAGCTGCGTCGACGGCTCCACTCCCAGTCCCGCCATTTTCAACAAGTTCAGGAGCCTCAAGGCAACTAAATCGTTCATTCCCATTACTAACTCTCCAAACAGACTGCTCCACAGATACCCTCAGCTGGGCAGCAAACCCTCCACTCCAGATTCTGCATCCATCGGTTCGACGTCATCGTGTTCCGATACCTCTTTTGGATCTTCCATCGGATCCACTTCAACAGTCAAGCTAGGTGAGACTCCTTCCCTTCTGCCTACTGGCTCAGGCTCGAGTAGGCTATCTCTCATTCCTCTGCCTTCTCCAAACCGTCCATCCAGCCGCTCGTCTTCTAGATTGGGCTCCTATGGTACTCCTCTGGCTACCCCCACTCGAAAGCCTCGACTGAGTTACTCCGGATCTGGAGCTGGAGCCGGTGGCATGTCCGGTATGCGATCAGTCAGCGACACTCCTGTCATAAGTGATGCTTCCAGACGACGTAGCGAATCCAGCAGTAGCCGACGAAGCTCGTTTCTTCCCTCACCTGTGAAGCGTCAATCACTCATCCCTCCTAGCACCCCTCGAGCTGCTTCCAGAGAGGGACACAACTCTTACCACACCGGACGAGTGTCTCGAGAAGGCATTCGAGGCGTTGCTTCTCGTGACGGCATGTCTCTTGCCAATGCAGGTGTGCGTATCGTCAAACCTGTGGTCCGATAGGAATTCTCAACCATAGATCGCGTTGACCGTGGTTTATGGTGGGGACGTAGCTTAAGGCTTTGATTATGAATGTGACGGGTCGTCCCCTTGACTGAATATCACACAAAGCCTTTAACCAGGAGGACTATTGTTGAGGTACAGGTTACCGAGGGATAAGGATCTTTTTCAGTTCTACAGTTTTCAAAGCGCTCTGGCAGTGCTACGTATACACACCATTTCTATAGCATCGAAAATATATATTATATACAAGTACAGTATGTACACTTGAAAGTGCGAAAGGGATTAGTTGTTGGTCTTGTTGTTCTTGAGCCAGTCTTCGTTACCGAAGATCTTGGTAGCAATCTTTTCCTCGTCCTTCTTCTTGATCTCCTCAGGTGTGTACCATCGAATACCATCCTCTGTGTGCTCTCCAACCTGGACTCTCTTGTCCTCTTCCTTATACAAACGCTTGTATAGCACATATGATGAGAGGATGACAAATGGGACCGACAACATGATCATCTTGTATCTGTGTTAGAGAAGGGTTTAATAGCGTGTGGCATTGTCTGGAGTGAGCCGAGCACAAGGTCGGCCCCGTAAATCTATCCGTGCGTCCTCTAGCATCGGATCTCTGATTCCAAAGCTCCAAAGAGAGTTCCGCATCCTTTCTCCCTGACTTGTAAGATGCCCCTGGCGCATGTTCCTGATTCTGTCTTGCTATCACTGTTCCTGTTTCATCGTCAAGGAACGCTCTGGATCATTCATTACTGTCACCTCAACCTCGTTCAACTCACCCTCGAGCCTTGTCTGCGGGAACCAGATAGTCGACTGGCAGAGGTCGTGGTTTGCTCTTCAGGTTTCTAGGTCGTCTGATTCTCTCGGCCATTGTTCTGTGTTGATTGTGATGCTTGTCCTGTCATTTTAGAGGTGTCTTGCATACCAGGACGTTTTGATAGGTTAAGAGTGTTTTGCCTTGAAGAATTAGATGTGGAACATTAAACGGGTGTGGATAAGCTTGTCGATTATGAGTCTACATGGCTGTCTATGACCGCGCGATCACAGTCAATTTTGCTTACTAATTCCCCTTTTGTAGGGACTCCTTTAGGTGTCGGGAGTGCATCAGTTAGCTTTTTCTACATGCATGAAGCGAAATAAATTTTGGATCTTTTTCAGTTCACAGACTACAATCCAGAGCATCTCATACACTTAAGAAATGGCCAAGGCACCAGCAGCAAAGAAGTTCTCCGGAGGCGCCCAGAGGGAGTCTGCCGGCGGCGAGCAGCGAAAGACTGCCGTCTTCAAGATGAACACTGATCTTGGTCAGCATATTCTCAAAAACCCTCTGGTGGCCCAGGGTATTGTCGACAAGTCCGACATCAAGCCCAGTGACACCGTTCTGGAAGTCGGTCCTGGTACCGGTAACCTGACTGTTCGAATTCTCGAGAAGGCTCGAAAGGTCATTGCTGTTGAGATGGATCCTCGAATGGCTGCTGAGCTGACTAAGCGAGTCCAGGGCAAGCCCGAGCAGAAGAAGCTGGAAATCATGCTGGGTGACTGTATCAAGACTGAGCTCCCTTACTTTGACGTTTGCATTTCCAACACACCTTACCAGATTTCTTCTCCTCTGGTTTTTAAGCTGCTGAACCTGCCTCGACCCCCACGAGTGTCCGTGCTCATGTTCCAGCACGAGTTTGCCATGCGTCTTCTGGCCCGACCTGGTGACTCTCTGTACTGCCGACTGTCTGTCAACGTTCAGATGTGGGCCAAGGTCTCGCACGTCATGAAGGTTGGCCGAGGTAACTTCCGACCTCCTCCCAATGTCGAGTCTTCCGTCGTCAAAATCGAGGTCAAGAACCCCCGTCCTCCTATCGACTTCAACGAGTGGGACGGTCTTCTGCGAGTCTGCTTTGTTCGAAAGAACAAGACCATCAACGCCGGCTTCAAGACCACCGCTGTCCTGGCCGTGCTGGAGAAGAACTACCAGACCTGGCTCTCTACCCAGGGCGAGATCATTCCCGATGGAACCAGTCTCGCCGAGGTTGTCAAGCAGAAGATCGTTAAGATTCTCACCGACACCGGCATTGGAGAGATGCGATCTGCCAAGTGCGACCAGACAGAATTCCTCACTCTGTTGAACGAGTTCCACAAGGCTGGCATCTACTTTGCTTAAGGAGATATTACTCGAGCAGTACAAAAAAAGAGGTTAGAAGATAGGACATATTACGGCATAGCCGACTTCACCGGCGCTATTTATTTAATAAACGGTTTACACTGCATGAGTGTTAACAGTAGAGATCGATGGTCTTGTACACATACCTACAGGTGTTCAATTTCTGTTCGTGAGTTATGATATGATGAGTTATTGATGCATTTTCGTATTGTTTCTTTGAGCTATAGCCGCACGCTGTTATGCTCTTTTTCTAGGCCCAGTGTCCAACCAGGGACATGAGCAGCATTCCAAGGGTTAAGCCGACGAGGCCAGTGCACACTCGAATTGGAGGCGCGTCTTGAAGATCTCCAAAGAGCCAGTCAAAGCCCAGCATCTCCACAACACCAGCGTAAACCAAAACTCCGCAACAAAGACCGTCGATACTTCCGAGAGCCCACAGAGTGGTAGGGTTCTCCTCAAAGTGGTCGAGAACACCGAGACCGATGGCCATGCCGATGGGGGTGATGATGGAGAACCACAAGCACATGAGACACTTGGAAATGAGACGGGAATCCTTGAGACCGGCAATTCGCGATCCGAGGCCAACACCCTCGAACATCTGATGGAACAGAATAGCGATGAACAGGGTGATGAAGGTGTCTTCCTCAGCGAGAGAGACTGTGACTCCGACAAGAACAGAGTGGAAGATGATGCCGGCCTCCATGATCCAGACGGAGAACTTGTCTGTAGGGTCAATCAGACCATGAGAATGGCATCCTCCAGCAATGGGAGGAGGAGGAACAGTTGTTTGAGTAGGGGTTCTTCGGACGGAAGAGGTAGAGCGTCGAGAGGGGGTCTTTTCGATGACATCTTCGACGATTTCCTGGACAACCTGACCACAGTCAGAGTCCTCTGTGTCTGCAGTGGTGTCAATAGCTTGACTGTGATCGTGGCCGTGCCCGCACTTGTTCTCCTCACTGTTTTCGTTTTCGTTTCGTCGAGCCTCCAAAGTGTTTGCTCTCCATCTCAGAAGTCTGGCACCAAGATACTCGATGAGGAAGGAGATAAAGAGACCAGCCAGCACAAAAGCCAAGGGAGTGGGCTTGTACTCAATGTCTCCGATGCAGGGGTTGTTGAACTCCTCAGTAGCCTCAGCTCCAAGGTGAACGAATGCAGTGGACAGAACGACACCTGTGCCGAACTGTTTGATGAAGGTCATGGGAAGGGTTTCAAGATTGATTCTCCAGATGGACTCGGCCAGAACTGGAGGGAACACACCCAGAGCAGAGGTACCGAGGACAGCAAACAGGGCACCGACTCTGAGGCCAATGTTGGTGTTTCTTTCCTTCTTAGAGCAGTCGACCTCCTCAATGATGGATTCTTGAGGGTCCGAATTATCCACCTTGCAGATTTCCTCCCCGGTGTCTTCGTTGGTTCTGCATATCAGCCGTCTCCTGGAAATGTGAACCACATGTTTGGGCTTGTAATTTCCCTCGGGTGGTGAAATGACCGAATCAGCACTTGGATTCGAACCTGCGTAAAAGCCGGATAAGTCTTCTGCTGCAGCTGCTGCTGCTGTGGTATCTGCTGACGTTACCGCTGTTGTGTAGATGAGCAATAATGGGAGAAATGAAGGCACTCTCATGGTTGTAAAAGATGATGTGATAGAGGTGTTGGAGCGAAAGGTTCGTAGCTCTTATAGAATGCAAAAAATTGAAAAACGATTGGGTAATGCTGAAAGTGTTGCAACTGCTGCTTTCGGGGAATACTTGTGTTATGGTCCCTTTCTCTTTGGTGGTGCTCTTTTAGTCTATGCTTGGTCTCATCAAGGTATCAGCCGCACGGTCTCTATGTTGGTGCTTAATTCTATTGATAAATCAAGGAACGAGTCGGGTCGAAGTTAGTGATGACCCTGATAAATGTGCCAGACCACGTCTTATATAGGAAGAGACCCAAGATCTGGCAGTATATATGCCCTTGTCTGATTAACCGTACTTGATTGGGAAAAACTCACTGCCGGCGTCTTGGCACACGCAAATTATGTCGGTTGCCTGCATGAGTGCTCTGTTTTGGGCATAGCGACCCTAAAGACCCTTGTTGACTCACGCTTTTTCCGCACGGCAAGTGGCCATGGGCCTTCCTTCGAATGTAATACATTCATTTTGCAGAGGTGGAAATGCATCCAAATGTATCTCATCAGGTACCACGGTGTAGTTACTAGCGTATACATGTTGGTGGGCCGCAGCACTTAGCGCAACTATAGCTAATACCCCGAGGCTACATACATTGCCATCTTAGTGACATGCTTCAGATCCAGGTACGAGTGTCACTATTGTGCTATCGTTCGCTATAGTATACTCTCTTCTGATTGCGAGCGCTCTGTATCCAACTGCACATTTCTTCGAGTCATTGCTACGTCTCTCCCTCCGGTAGATCCCGCCACAGCCCGTTCTCTTCCGAGAAAGAGGGGTCCAATTTTTGTCTCCTTCTCCACGACAAGACAAACTTGCTCTGTCCTGCAGCGCAAAGTCAGCGCAACGAACAACTGCATGTCGAATATTGATAAGTATACGCCGTTAATACGCGAGTTAATATTAGCTAGTCCACCGTTGTCTTTGTCTCTCTGACACCAAGTGCGACAACTATTGGTGGCCACCTCTATAGTGCAAGCTGTCATTCTTTCAGAGACGGATCTCATTATCGTGACTCGGAAACAACGGTGATTGCCAAGCTGTGCTGCGCCTAATGTTAGTTCGTCGTGGGTTGTAAGTGGAGCTGGAGCTTTACAAGTGGCTACCAGTGCAACCAAGACAACATACTTGCAATGAGAGTAAAAGACGCATTCATTGCTAACTGGTGATCTCGCAGGCAGTCAGTAGTGGGCCTATATATACCATTCGGCATCTCAAAAGCACCTGGTGTATAATTACGACACACCTTCTCTTCCACCCCCCTTCGACAAGTGCTAAACTCTGAACCTCCCCAGGGCATCACGCAACTATGGGGCATGTGTGGGGTTTGAGCCTACCTACGCACTCGTACATACGAGCCAGGTGGGTCGCATTTAATCAGTCCTATTCTGATGATGCACGAATTATTACAGTGTTGGAATATGTGTCTCAAAACATGAGGAATCGAGTTCACTGTACGATATAAAGGACGTTGTGGACTGTGCACCACTATAAATCCAGCAACACGATGTGTATCACTATTGCGATAGAAAACCAGGCACAATGAGATCCGCCTCTCTGAATAATCGATTGGGGCTCTCACTGTACATACCTGGTACATACCCCTAAACTGTCGCACCATATCTATGGCCACAGTATACCATCTCTATACAGCGCCTTTGGACCAGTCCAGAATGAACAAGTTCTCGAGTTAGGGAGTTGAAACTTTACGGGACCCCACGCGTGTACTGTATTCATGTCACGTGACTGGGAGGAAAATTGTCCCTCAACCACTAACCCCAGCCACTTAGAGACCGAAATCTGAACCTTTGAGTACGATCTAGTTAGTCAGCAATCCAAGGACTCAACTCTGTCACCCCCACCCTCTCCTTAACCCGCCACCAAGCTTACCAACGTCAGCCCCTTACACGTTGCCTCTAAACAGTGATCGATGCATGGTCCCAATGAGGAAGTCGATAAGGGCTAGCTTCCTAAAGGGCACCAACACTTCCGGGTAACACACGTCTCCCAGACAACCGGCAGCGTAAACAACACTAATCTTATTTACGCGTTTTCAAGATTAGGGGCACAAGCAGAAAAACTCCTGTCTATCACAACCACTCCACGACACATACAGATACCCAGTGAGTACCAGGCGAGACGGGAATGGCGTTGCAAGGCCAAGAGGAGGACGATTAGTCGATTGACTGTTTCTTTTGTGGGCTTTTTCCAGCACTTCGGCCCACGACATTGGCCGTGTTGTTGGTTGATGATTCAACCTTGAAGTTGAGATAGGAGCATGAAGGTGTTGCTGTTTCATGTTCCTATAGCAGCAAGGGCATCATTATTAGTGCTGATATTTGCATTGATACAGTCGCGTGGATGATACAGATGCTGTTGAGTGTGGGGGAGAAAATACTGACCCCTTATTTGTGAATGGCGTGGAGGGATGTGAATGGACGACGTGGTGACAACACGACACAGGCGGTCCCCCTGCGGCGATTGGGGCACACAGGCGATTGATGAAGCAGTGCCACCTCGTCTGGTGGCATTACCAACCGTTACTACGTTCTCAATCACGAGATAACACGTCTCGTTGACGAACTACAAAAAAATTCAGGAGATAATATTGTGCTGCTCGCAGTGTCTCTCCCAACATCGTGCCACCCAAAACGTCACACACACAGCACCACACATTTGACAGCACGCACAACTTCGACTTGCCATTGCTCGTTCCAACATACTAACTCAGATGCGAGAAATTGTCCATCTATCCATCGGCCAGTGCGGTAACCAGATTGGTTCTGCTTTCTGGCAGACCATCTCCGGCGAGCACGGCATCGGCGCCGACGGAGTTTACGGCGGCGAGGAGGATATCCAGCGAGAGCGACTTAACGTCTACTACAACGAGGCTGCTGCCAACAAGTACGTGCCCCGAGCCGTGCTGGTTGATCTTGAGCCCGGAACCATGGACGCCGTTAAGGGAGGACCTTACGGAGAGCTCTTCCGACCCGACAACTTTGTGTTTGGCCAGTCTTCCGCTGGTAACAACTGGGCCAAGGGCCATTACACCGAGGGTGCCGAGCTGGTCGACCAGGTTCTCGACGTTGTGCGACGAGAGGCTGAGAACTGTGACTCGCTCCAGGGTTTCCAGATCACCCACTCTCTGGGTGGAGGTACCGGTTCCGGTATGGGTACTCTCATGATCGCCAAGATCCGAGAGGAGTTCCCCGAGCGAATGATGGCCACTTTCTCCGTCGTTCCCTCGCCCAAGGTGTCCGACACCGTGGTCGAGCCTTACAACGCCACTCTCTCCGTGCACCAGCTCGTTGAGCACTCCGACGAGACCTTCTGTATCGATAACGAGGCTCTGTACGACATCTGCATGCGAACCCTGCAGCTGCCACACCCCGTCTACGGCGACCTGAACCACCTCGTGTCGTCCGTCATGTCCGGTGTCACCACCTGTCTCCGATACCCCGGCCAGCTCAACTCCGATCTGCGAAAGCTCGCCGTCAACCTGGTGCCCTTCCCCCGACTCCATTTCTTCATGGTCGGCTACGCTCCCCTCACATCCCTCAAGTCCGCTAACTTCCGATCCCTGACTGTTCCCGAGCTCACTCAGCAGATGTTTGACTCCCGAAACATGATGGCTGCCTCCGACCCCAAGCACGGCCGATACCTGACCGCCGCTGCCTTCTTCCGAGGTAAGGTCTCCGTCAAGGAGGTCGAGGACCAGATGCTGTCTGTCCAGACCCGAAACTCCAACTACTTTGTGGAGTGGATTCCTCATAACGTGCAGACCGCCGTTTGCTCCCAGCCACCCAAGGGCCTGCCTATGTCCGGAACCTTTGTTGGTAACTCCACCTCCATCCAGGAGCTGTTCAAGCGAGTCGGTGACCAGTTCTCTGCCATGTTCCGACGAAAGGCTTTCTTGCACTGGTACACCAGCGAGGGTATGGACGAGATGGAGTTCAGCGAGGCTGAGTCTAACATGAACGATCTTGTCTGCGAGTACCAGCAGTACCAGGAGGCTCAGGTTGACGACGAGGAGGGCGAGTTCTACGACGAGCAGGATATGATGTAAGCAGCAGAGAAGTTTAGTTTGTTATCTAATTAATTATATGGCGTATAGTAAGAGTTGGCTGTAAGAATGTGGTGTAAGCTTTCTTGCCCTGCCTTTGGGGTGTTGTGACCAGCACCTTATTTGGGTTGTTACAGCAAGTAGAGGGGCAATAATCTGGGGTACGCTTAGGAAAGGGCAGGTGCAACCGGTGATTGAGTGAACGTGAAGATGGAAGTGTTTTAGACCCAAAGGGGATCGGAGTGGCGAATGTTTATTCTCGTTTAAGTGGCTGGCTAGATAGAGTGGTCGAGTGACCGTGTACAGCACGCTATTGCACCATACACACATGAGCTATAGTCACTTGTATGTACATACGTACTGGTATGGACCTGACATGGCAAGTTGCAGTGTATTGTCAAATTACACGGAGGGGGTGTTTACATCTGACCCTTTAGCAATGCGAGGAAGAGTGGTTGCAAATCGAGCTATGCTTATTTTCTCAAAGCTAGTGTCTGCTCCACAAACACGTTCAACCAGTTATCTACAGACCCACAGTAACGGCTCGATCGCTAGTCTCAAACGGTGGCGTGTACTGGGTATTGGATTGATTCTAAAATGAAGGAGCTGCTAGGGTGACATGGCCGGAACTACGGAGGTTAGAGTTCTTCCGAGCTTGAGATAAGGTGGGGAAGTGAAACACCTGCATGCGGCACACAACTGGGTGGAGGAGCGAGAACTGGTTATCACGTTATGTAGTAGGGGAGGTGAGAAAAGAAAGCCTGGAATCCCGACTGATTGGCACGTGGAAGACAGTTTTTGACGTGAGATGAGAACTGTACTTGCTCTAGGCTCGCCAAAAGAGACCTGAAACCCCAAAACCCACAGCTCCATTGAGTTTGACTTAGACTCCAAAAAGATAGCTCGAACGTGGGGTTGAAGCTCACCCCTGTGTGCCTTGAATAGCTAGCTGGTAGTATATTGAGGAGTGTACAAAGGGATGGCAGTTGTTCTATTGCAAATTAAAGCTGGTGCATGTGATTCCTCCCGCGTATAAAGGGGGCGAGGAGCCATCTCTGCTGTAGTTCCCTATACAACAACTACAAGCACACCATGTCGCAATACTTCGAACAACGATACGACACAACCGACGAAAAGTTGGTCATTGAGAGATGTGAGAAGATGAAGGGCGGTCTAGGCGTCAATAGAGCCACCAAGAACATGGCCAGTCCTCTTGGCCGATTTGCCCTGTCTGCAGGATGGCTGATGCACTGGCTTCACATCCATGATACAAACCTGACAGGGGACATGCGAACCATCGTTCCTGTTGCGGGGTTTGTCGCTCTTGTGGGTGTTGCATTTGTCATTAGTAAGACGGTTGTGCCCAAACCAATCGTCTTTTCCGAGCCCAACTCGCATGTCACCATCAACTACTACCGCTTTCTCTTTGTGGTTCTGTCAACTCGTCTCTACATCAATGGCTTTTTCGGAGTTTCTTCCGATGGCTCTGTTGACTACACCATCCTAGCTGCAAAGGCGGCCATCCTGATTGCTTCCCAGTTCTGGGCCACTCTCATCACCAAGCGTCTCAGATACCTCCCTGGTTTTGGACTCCCCCAGGTGTTCACCAAGAAGACCCTCGATCGGTTTGGTAGCATGATTTTTACCAAGTACGTCGACGTTGGTCTAGGAGTCGCTTGGGCTTTCCCTCTTTCGTACGTTGCCCTGTACGCCATCATCCAACCTAAAGACGACGGCTTTGAGCTTCTGGGCTGGCCCCTGAAAGCCCTGGGACTCTACGTTGTCTTCCAGGTCTACATGGTCCACCACAAGATGGCTATTCCTTACTTCGACTACTTCCATCCCGTTGAGAGCTTGCGGTTCATGGAGTACGGTATCGATGTCACCACCGAGCAGGGCAAGATTGCTCTTCAGAGACGGCTGGGTTTGTAACCAGCTTATACGAGGACGAGTACAACTTATGTAAAGATATAGGTAATTAAATGGGTATTCTAGAGATAATAGCGCTTTGGTCTATGATCGTCTTGAAACAGTAGAAAATCTTATACCCAAAGAGGCTGTCAGATTGATTCGATTTGGCAAGCCCTGTTGAGTTGCATATGTATCGTAGACTATTGGCGTGTGTTGCTTCGATTATTTTGTGCAGCCACACCACTTTTGTCATTTGAACCAGTGGACGGATATGTAACACCCGCTCACTCGCGTGATTCCCCTTGTTTACGCTAGTGCTGTCGCCATTCATTTCCCACCTTTGTACTACTGCTTCCGCAGGCTGCTCAAAATGACATGTTGGTGAAGTAACGTCTCTCCACGGAATATCTATGGCGCCCTTTGCCCGTGCCAATGTGTTCGTCTCTGTTGCGTGCAGCAGCCCACTTGTTTTTTTGGCTGAGCAGCCATCATCTCGCCAGCTCTTACGCCGCAGCTTGGGGGGGTGTAACAGCGGGTTGACGTGGTGGGGAGCGTACAGCCACGACCGTTATTGTGCTGGTCCACCGTTTAATTCTGCAATCAGCTAATTGTGGTGGTGGCTTACTATGGCACCTCGTTATCGCGTACCATACTAACACATGCTAGCGCATCCGTCTATACGCTCATTCTGCTACGAAGCACCTCATGGTCCCCCCCTCCTGAGTCAGATGTGTCCCTTCGGACCGGTTTTGATTACTAATCAACGGCTTTCACATGCGAGAATGTTTGCTATCGCGACTGTCAACACTTTCGCCTTGCAACTCCCGTCCCTTATGCCTATTCGGCATCTGATCGATAGGTGTCTTCCTGCGAAAGGCATGGTGACCTTCACTGAACTATGCGACGCTGATACAGGTCACTGGAGCGATGAACATCTTCCGCCAGGATCGCGTATGTTACGTAATCCGGCTCTGGGTCTGTTAGTAATCGCCGCAGCTGATTGCTCTATCCGGAACTTTGACTTTCGAAACTTTACCCGGAAATGCGGCACTTATATCGTGGAGGTGGACACAATTGCACATATGGATCCTATATAACTATCACAAGATCGCTGCGTGGGTGGTGCAGTGCAGAGCCCTGCATGGTCACGTGCCCTCGCTTAACACAACGCCAAATACACGGTTGTCAACAATCACAACCTAGACTTGATATCACACACAAAAAGTTGCACACTACTGTCCCTCATTGACCGACCATATACACGTTCGAACGGAGCTCTGACCTCTCCGCAATCTCCAGGACTCAACACGAGTTAAACTTCCCCGAACCCACCCAAAACGGCTAAATGCCGTCTGTCTACATCGTAAAGGCCGCATGTGACCTGCATGCACGGCGACTCGCTCGCTTTTCTCAGATCTCGAATTCTCTCATATCACGAGCTAACACTGGCTAATGGTCGCGAGACAACGAGAAAACCGCTAAAGCAGATACACAAATATCCAGACGACAAAAGTGCATCCCAGCAACCATGCGTATAGACTACGCCTCGGATGAAGAGACACTGGCTACAGTGTGCAACAAACTAGGCCCGGTAGTGACACTGAATCAGGTCTTCCTGTTCATGACCGGCCCACACGTTGGCACATACGCGCTGCTATCACTCTGGCTTGGACTCGACAGCAACAACATTGGTGCATTTCTAGGCCTGTACGCTATCGGGCAGATCATCATCAGGCTTCCATACTTGATCACCCCGAAACCTCTTCAGGTTCCCCGTCACTTAAACGCATTACTTATCAGGTACCTTCTGAGCATTATTTCGGTGATCATCACGACATCTGCAATTGTTCGAATGAACTACATCAACCCATACATGCGATTTGGAGTCCTCACCCTGACAAGGCTGTACATCGGGTATGTGGGAAGCCGACTACAGCTGCTTCCAGCCTTCACACTGTGCACATTGATGACTCCTGAGATGATCCAGCATCGACAAGTGTGGAAGAAGGTTGTTCCCGCAACCACATACGAGACTCATCTCGCAGGAGCTGCCATTCTCACTCTGATCTGGTTCAAAGGTAAGCACCTATGGCCTCTCGCCCTCGTGTCCGAGATCATCGAGGTGTGCACACTCGGATGGCGCTGCTTCAACATTTCCATTGATCAGCCAATTCAGGACTCGGACATAACATTCAACGACCTTGATCTCAGTGTGGTCGCCAAAATTGGGTGCGACAACTCAAAGAAGGGTCAAGCGGAATACAAACGCAGAATGGGGTTCGTGACTGTCTACGAGGAGTGAACCGCTCCATTCGCACAAGAAAAGCAATCATCAAGAGACGTATATAAAAGATGCCACATTTGGTTAATATTAGACCTATTCTAAACTATTCTATATACTTGTGCAGTGCCACTACATTAGGCACTGATGTTGTAGACCTTGGAGATGTCGTCGGCACCGATCTTGGTGTTGAGGACAATATGAAGGTCTCGGGAGTTCTCATGGCCCTTTTTGAACCGCATGGTTCCCTCGATCACATCGCCCTTCTTAAGAGGGTACTTCTTCTGAAGAGGGAGGCCGGCAGCCTTCCAATGCGTAGGGGTGACATGGGGACCGGTGGAGAAAGAGATGCCGGTTCCCTGAGAGGGCCACGAGCCAGTCTGAGAGTCCTTCTCAATGACATGGGTCTCTCGGTCAGTGGTAAAGAAGGTATCAAAGTGCACAATGAGCAGGGTGACGTCGGCATCCTTCTCCATGACAATCTTGAAGTCTGAGGTGAAGTCAGCAAGGTCGCCCAGAGTCAGGGTATGCAGCTCGAGCTCTCGCACAACGCCAAAGGTGGAAACCACAGTCTCCTTGGGGTAAACCTCAATAGGGCACTCGACAAACTTAGCGGACTCGACGTTCTTGGGCTTCATGGCGGTCATCTTGAACTCGTAGACATCATCCCAGTAAGCGACGTTGTCAAGGTACTCGGTGTCATCAGAAGCACAAACCACGAGAGTGGTCTGGGAAGGAGCCATAAGCTCGGGTTTAAGAGCGTCCCGGGCCACCAGAACGGAGTCAAGCATGCTCTCGAAAAGAAGACCGTATCCCATCCACTCAGAAACGATGATATCAACCTTCTCGGTAATGCCGAAGGCGGCGGGGTTCTTACTGATGTCCTCGATCTTGCCTCGAACCAGAGTGATGACGTCATCATATCCGTTCTCCTTCACGTTAAGAATGGTCTTCTCGAAAATGTCAGAGTTGTCAATACCGTAGACACGCTTGGCGCCAGCCTTGGCAGCAAACATGGACAGGATTCCAGAACCGCATCCCACATCCATAACAACCTTGCCCTTGATCTTGTCCTTGTTGTGGTAGAAGAAATCTCTGTAAGACTCAGTTCGCACTCTATCCTTGAGCATCTGCATGTGGATTTCGTTGTGAGCGTACGAATCAAAGTAGTTGGTGTCGTACGAAGAAAGGGTCGACTTGTTAGCATTGGCGGAGGAATCCTCGGTAGCTGAGGCCAGCAGACGGTTTGCCTCAATGAGCTTCTGCTTGAGGAATTCATTCTCCTGCTGAAGTCGCTCGACGGGATCAATCTCCTTCTCCTCCTCATCATCGTCCTCCTCAAGTAGTCGCATGATCAGCATGTCATTCTCCAGAACGGGGGTCATGTACTCGTCCGACAGAGTCTCTCCGGCCTTGGGGGCCTCCTTATGCTTTCGAATGTAGTTGACAAGCTTGATCTGGTCAATGCTCTCCTTGGGCTTGTGCTCGGCCCAGTCAAAGTTGTATTTCTCCTTCATGTGCTCGAACAGCTCTTTAGTGGTGGGAAAGGTAGCCTCGCTGAAGAGACAGGTCACGTCTCCAGCGTACTCATCGTCGGAGGCGTCTTCGCAGAAGTCGAGCTCGTTGTCTCTGACCGAAAGATCGGTGATGTCAATTTCTCTTTCGTCGTCAGACATGTTGTTTATCTTTCTGTGTGTGTGTTTACAGAGTCTCAAATTAGTTTCTGCATGTCCAATTTTTCTACATTAGGTTACGATACGAGCCATCTATCGCGTCGCCCTGCGTGAGGTCCTGAGTTCGATTCGAGCGTGGGTATATGTCTACTGCCGAAACTTCAGTGTTCGGATAAAAGTTCGAGTGTGACAAACTCAACGGCAATTCTGAGACACGCGCAAATCCTCACTGGGGTATAGTTCATGACACGTTTACCAAAGCGAGAGAGATCATTGCGTGTTTATAAAATAGTGCTTGCCGTACAATTTTAGTGCTCACAAAAGCAGTTGTTGCGCCGTATTCCCCCGCTCATCACTACATCATCCCACACGGCCTACCCCAAGTGGCTATTTTAGTGCGATACGGATAACCCCAGAATGTACAGTATGTTCCGCCCATTGCTTTCATACTTGAGCCGCTACAAACATCTCCAGACCGGAATTATAGGGGCGTCCGGTGGATCCGGGGAAGTCGGCCATGCACGCACACACACCACTCCGTGTCCCTTTGCTGTCTCTGTCTGTTGTGAGTGGTGGTGTGTTTCTCTTCATCAGACTCGTTACCCTACCGGCCCAACAAGGTGGACGAGGCATCAAACCTGCACCCCACAAAAACGTGGGGAAATATGGGCCGAGATGACCATCCGGACAATAGTGTGTATTATAGATCAATTGTGTCAGGAGAAACCTGATTACATATTTCGGACGCTGTATCTACCCAGACATACATGTGGTTTCACCCCAGGTGTTTCCACGAGCATTCTACAAGCACTCTCCTCCACGTCGATCCTGAAACCCTACCCCCGCGTACAGTGAAAAGTGCACATCTCCAATTTCACGTTGACCAAATTTCAACGAACACAATAGTTAGCCCGAGAATCTGTATATCTGCAGGCCATCGGATGGAAGCTCCGTAAGTACATGAGACTTTCACGGCGACACGCGCCGAATAATTATCCTTACCGGTCAAAAAAAGGTCCAATTGCCAGGACTTTGCAGGCAAAGAATAATGGACTCGGGCGAGGGCCCCTTTGTTGTATGGGTGTCCGAGAAAGCCGGGTCGGACGTGACAAAACTCAAACGTCAGAGTTTATGGAGAAACGGATACTGGAGGACTGGGATGGTGTCTATGAAACGGTATTGGAAAGATTGTAGAGCTCTGAAATTTATATACAATACTTACCAAGCATCAATTGTTGTAATTGAGTCTTCAATCTCCCTAGTATCTACCCTCTACGCCCTCCAAATATCCATCGTCGCCGTCTCGGCTCACCCCCGGCATTCACATTCACGCATACAAAGACAAGGTTAACCGGAGGGCCCTTTTTTGTGCTTTTGGCTATTGGGTCTGATTGCCACGAGGCCAGAGGCTTATATAAGAGTGTGGAGCTTCCCGCCCACAACGTCTCTTGTCTTTGTAACTAACCAACACATCATCACACAATGATCCCTCTCCGAACCGCTCGTGTTGCCCGATCCTCTGTGTCCTCCATGGTCCAGAAGCGATACGTCTCCGATCTCAAGGGTGCCCTCAAGGAGGCCATCCCCGCCAAGCTCGAGCTTTTCAAGAAGGTCAAGTCCGAGCTGTCCCAGAAGTCTCTCGGCGAGTGCAAGGTTGAGAACCTGCTCGGCGGTATGCGAGGCCTCAAGTGCATGCTCTGGGAGGGCTCTGTTCTGGACGCCGATGAGGGTATCCGATTCCACGGCAAGACCATCAAGGAGTGCCAGGAGGTTCTCCCCAAGGCTGTCGAGGGCGGCGAGATGCTCCCCGAGTCCATGCTCTGGTTCCTCTTCACCGGTAAGGTCCCCACCACCGAGCAGGTCCGAGGTCTGTCTCGAGAGCTCGCCGAGAAGGGTGAGGTCCCCGAGTTCGTCAACAAGATGCTTGACAACCTCCCCCCTACCCTGCACCCCATGACCCAGTTCTCCATGGCCGTGTCTGCTCTTAACCACGACTCCAAGTTCGCCAAGGCCTACGAGCGAGGTATCCCCAAGTCCGAGTACTGGGAGTACTGCTTCGATGACTCCATCGACCTCATTGCCAAGCTGCCCCAGATCGCCGCCAAGATCTACCAGAACTCTTACCTTGGTGGAGGACCTCTCCCCGGCAAGATTGATCTCAACCGAGATTGGTCTTACAACTACGCCGCCATGATGGGCAAGGGTGAGGAGACCGGCTTCGTCGACCTCCTGCGACTCTACTTCGCTCTCCACGGTGACCACGAGGGTGGAAACGTCTCTGCTCACGCTACCCACCTGGTTGGCTCTGCTCTGTCTGACCCTTACCTGTCCTACTCTGCTGGTCTGCAGGGTCTTGCCGGTCCTCTTCACGGTCTCGCCGCCCAGGAGGTCCTGCGATTCATCCTCGACATGGAGAAGAACGTCCCCAAGGGCTACACCAACGAGGACCTGACCAAGTACCTGTGGTCCGTCCTCAAGTCCGGCCGAGTCATCCCCGGTTACGGCCACGCCGTTCTGCGAAAGCCCGATCCTCGATTCGAGGCTCTCATGAACTTTGCCAACTCTCGACAGGAGATCAAGGACGACCCCGTCTTCCAGCTCGTCTCCCGAACCTCCGAGGTTGCCACCGGCGTCCTCACCGAGCACGGCAAGACCAAGAACCCCCACCCCAACGTCGACTCCTCTTCCGGTGTCCTCTTCCACCACTACGGTATCCACGAGACTCTGTACTACACCGTCACCTTCGGTGTCTCTCGAGCTCTTGGCCCTCTTCCTCAGCTGGTCTGGGACCGAATCCTTGGTCTTCCCATTGAGCGACCCAAGTCTCTCTCTCTCGAGGAGATTGTCAAGATCGCCAAATAAGCGAAGTATAGTTGATATGATTTACGATGTGTTATTGAGCGAGCGCGAGTGCAAGCGACAAATGTAAGCATGAGCAGCTTGTAGATGCGTATGAGCAGTAATTAGGTGATTGCAGATGCGTTTGAACAGTACCGGTATGTAGAAGTGTACAATAGCTGTAAGAGTGTACTGTATCTAACGCAGGGGCTTGAATCGCATGGTGTATCGCATGACAATGTATTCATCAACGTCTTTACTGCTCCCCGACAAAGATCCGAAAGACGGAACGAAATGATCCGGTCCTTGTGTCCACTCGCCCCAACTTTGTGCGACTCGGATGTGGCACTGTGGCATGAACTGTGGCACAAGTGAGACATTGCGAGTTAGCCCACATAAGCTGTGGCTGATTTGACAGCAATTGCGCAGTAGATAGGGGTATTGGGGAATTGAGGTTGTTTTGTGTAGTGCGACGTATAAGTAATTAGGAATCTTTCCTGTTCTCGGTATTGGCGAGTTGCTCATAGTGACTGCAACGATGGCTCACCATAGTTCAGAGCTGTGTACTGCGTATCAAAGTCCTACAAATCCTCAACTACAGTAGCCTGTTGGTGATATGTAACACGTCTTGATTAGCTACAGTACTCTATTGTCTAATTATATGTTTGTGGTATCTCATTCAACTCCTCCCTGACTTCTCATATACCGGTCTGCACTTCTTCTTCTCAGTTCCTTGCCCCAAATAATCACAGGAATGGTGAGAAGCAGGGGGATGAGTGTGAAGCAGCCCGCTGAAATGTAGACATTCTGAAGGCCTATTCTCGCCTCCCACGGACTCTGGAGGAGAATGATGGCTGTAGCCAAGGCATTGCGGACGACAACGACTCCGATAAACGCGTCTGCCGCAATCTTCTCATAACAGTCGAGCAAATAGGTGACTACTATTGCTCCAGATGACCCGAATCCGAAAGCAATGATGGCAAATCCGACCGTAGGAGCCATCCAGTGGACTCCATGAGCAGTTGGAATTCCAAACAGGAGAATGCCAACAGTCATGGAGAAGTTGGCCAAGAGGAGGTTGTAGAGTCTGAACTCGGGCTCGAAGACTCCGTTGTTTCTTTGCTGAGCCAAATGATGGTCTTATCGTTGAACCACCCTCCAAACAGACATCCCAGAATCATGCCTACAAAGGGGGCAATGTTGATGTTACCAATAGCAACAGCCGAGAAGTTGTAAGGAGGTAACACCCACGAGTTAGCCGAGGTGGTTGCTGCCATGGAAAGCCACGACAGAATGAACCCGTACTGAAGGGCACAGAAGGTCACAATGGGGTATGTAAAGAGAGTCGTGAATGGAGTGACTGTCTTTCGCCAAAAGTCGCTCCAACTTCCAGGGTGGTAAGTGAATAGAGGAAGCAGACCAAACCGGGGTTTCCGAAGAGGAATGTCAGACTGGGACTCTAGCTCATCTCTGCTTGACGTCTCCAAACAAGTAGTGTGGTTGTCAGTTGTTGTTTTATCGGTAACTGAGCTTTCAGATGAGACTGGGATCTCAAGATCATCAGAAGGGGTCGTTTTGAGAACTTCCTCTGACAAGTGTTCCACTTCCTGTTCTGTCAGTTCCTCAGATACCAGCACAGGTATAGGTGCTTCATAACTCGTTTCTTCAAAGAACAACAGAGTCATCACAAACTGAACACCTGCAATGATAGCCACAATGATATACACCCATCTCCAGCCGAGATTGAGAGTGATGTATCCTGAAGGCACCAGGATGAGAAAGTTACCCACATCTACCACGAACATGTAGATGCCATTGTAAGTGCCTCGTTGGTGAACAAAGTAGAGATCTGCAACAGTCATCTGAATAATCGTCTCAGTGACACTCACGGCAAGTCCCTGGATGAACATGGAGCCGTAGACCTCACCAATGGACTTCATACATGCCTGCCAACCAGCACAGGCAACAACCAGAGCTGACGCGACCAGGTAGACGGGTCGCTTGCCAAACTTGTGAACAAACGGAATGAAAATGGGACACCCAAGACCCAGACCTGCAACGGAAAGCGCGTATGAGTTGTTGAGCTGATCCATAGTCCAGCCATACTCTCTTTGCCAAGGACCCCAGAAGACGGATGAAACGCATGCTGTGGTGAAGGCAATCAGAGTGAAAAAGCAGACCTGGAAGAAGTTGAAGTGTTTGCGCCAGTTTGCCCAGTTGAGAGGTTGGTTAGGGTCAGAGGTAGGGACAGGTTGGAGGGTGATTTTGGTGGTTGCAGTGGATTCCAGAACGACAGTTCCGGGAGGCTCGTTGGACATGGACATCTTGGACTGTTGTGTTAGCTTGGGGTCTCTACGTTGCTCTGACCTTTACTTCATTATATACAGTCTGTTGACTGCAAATATCTGGTGACTATCATGTTGCTTGGGGTGCCTCTAAAACATGAAGTTCAACTTACACGCTGCATCGGAGATAGTTAGTTGAAGACAGTGACGGAGATAAGCGATATATACGATTTGTTCTAGTCCCAAGAGAACAGCGATAGTCGCAACTTACTTGAATTGAATCTGTGAGACATTTCTTGAAGACGATGATGAGGTGAATAACGTGGAAACCTGGAGCAATAAGAAGGTATCAAGTCCACCACTTTTTGTACCTGTTTGATGTGCCTGCAGTATTGATGCAAAGATCTGGACTGTCCAGTTGCGTGTATGTGTACATTCAAGCTGAACATGCACAGTTGTTACACTCTTAAGTCTGTCTCAGTCATGAGAACCCAGATCAAACCTCCGTGGGGATTCAACGACGGCCCTATCATACTCGTTTTATTGTTCATACAAGCCCTATCTCGAAACCAGCTTCAACTCTTATCAACTATCGCTTTGTAGGTTGGTGCCGAGGCAGGCGAAACAAACTGAGCCTTAATCCTAGTGGCTAGTAGCTACCATCTCTTGAACCCCCGAGATCCGTGGACATCTACCTGGGAGGCTCTACTGAACATGAGACCGATGAAGCAAAAAATCAATCTCTAAGAGCGATAAGACTGCTGCTTTCAGGATCCAACGGCTCACTGTACATTGCAAGCGGCCAAGAATCGTTATCTTGCATATAGATAAGTGCCTACTTGTAGAACAGTGTCCAGTAATACGATAGCTACAGGCACAAGTATAAGACACCACGTGGGGCGGTTCTGACACGGATACCGCTTCATCTACAGGTTCGGAGAATCAATTTGAGGTCACAGTACGAGTATCCAAGGTACTTGTATCTCCGTCAAGCTCTCCACAGCTCCATAACCATCACCACGTCCACTCAAACAACAAGAAATCTTTTCAAAACTACCGGTCAGAAACACAGGGTGCCGTGGAAGCCTCTCACCAGCACCCTCGCCAAAGTAAAGTACAGATTCATTACATAGGCATTAAGACCAAGACCAGAAGGGGGGTCTAATAAATTATGAGAAATGGATGGCAATAGGGACAACAATGACAACAATGAGAATGATGATACCAATGATGAGACAGATCTTCATCTTGAAGTCCTTCCACCACATTTGCTTCCGCACTCGGTTGGCACCTCGTCGGAAGCCCTGTGCGGAGACCGCCAGGTTATCGGTCTTGTCCTGCAGAGAGTCTAGTCGCTCACCTCGCTCGGCGACTTTGTTAATGTTCTCTCGCATGATACCCACGGTATCATCGATTTGCTGGGTTAGTATGTGGATGTGGTTGTATGAGGCAACAATGCATGGGCTTCCTACCATCAGTTACTTGTACTGAGAGGGGACATGGCTTCATTGTCATCAGAGAAACACAGCGTTATCAGATGGAGCTCTAAAGTGGACCTGCAGGAGTCTTCAGACCGTCCACAATGTCTAACATGGCGGTTGTGGCACTTGGGGTTGTAGTGTGGTCGCTCTGTTGTGATTGTCGTGCTGTCGTGTGCCAGTGTGAGACAGTGTATAGCATAATCAGATTCACACCAACCATGAGCTATATCCACACACAGAGTGATCACACGAGTTAACCGACAAATCCAGCCATCTGAACAAGGCCACCGTGTCGTTCCACAATTTCCCTCGCGCTGGTATCTCCTGTTTCTGTGCCCGCATCTCTATCTGAGCCGGTGTTCCATGTGGGTCTCCTATCGCGGGCAAAAGTGCCACGAATCACATTATACTCACTGCCTGGATAGCGGCGGTCTTGTGGTTACCGCCGGGGGCGTTGGACTCGCCACCGGGAATGTAAGGGTCGTATGGGACGGAAGAGGACATGTCGAGAGATGTGCAAGAGTGACGACTGTGAAGCAGTTGAGAATAATGTAGCGAACTGCAGGCCTGGGTATTTTTGTGAGGTTTCACACAACAAGGTTATTTTTAGCTAGCGGCATTTGAATTTGCACGTGATGGGCTGAAGTGTAAGAGAGTGGGATATATAGGGGTGTGTGTGCGGGCTGTGCTTGTGGCAAAAGTGGGGCGGAGTTGACTGCATTTTTTCTTTGTGTTCACCCATAGACCATGTGGTAAGGCTCGTACGTGCTGTACCTGGGACTGCCACCACCCCCCTTCTATCAACGTCATTTACAGCTGGGTAATATATTTCTGCGGAAGTCCCAAAATCATAACACGGAGTTACTCCGAGAGGTTGAGTGGATTCGCACACACGACTTTTGGGAGAATGAAGGGGGAGATAATGTTTTACAGGAATGTTGAGAGGAGTGTAAACTGGTGAGTTGGTTGGAGCACAATTATCGGTACTGAGGACAGGTGTTCTCCTGTTCCGCTTCCCGTAGCTAGAAAGCTCCAGCATGACTGTACATACCATATGTATGGGCTGTATAGTGTCGTCTGCTCTGCCAGGTTTAGTTATGTGAGATAGGCGATAGCAGAGGCGATAGAGGCGATAGCGGCG
This sequence comes from Yarrowia galli, assembly GCA_900519055.1. Classification (NCBI taxonomy): domain Eukaryota; kingdom Fungi; phylum Ascomycota; class Dipodascomycetes; order Dipodascales; genus Yarrowia; species Yarrowia galli. The sequence goes on from ULGS01000005.1 coordinate 4,245,193, forward strand.
AAGTACACTTCAGGCAGATGGTTAAGCTTGAACTGTGGGCTGGGGCCTGTAACGTATGGAACAAAAGTAGCTACAGAACTACACCAGTGTTGGCACGTGTCCTACAACCGACTCCACAAGTGGACGGCCACCAGGTGACACTTGAGCACCTCGGCTTCCAGGTTGGTCTAACATAGTTGGCTCTGTACGAGTAAGGGTATGGGCCGATAAGACGTTGGCAAAAGCATTTCCTAAACTCAGTGGTGACTAATTACAATCGTCTGCAATATTCCAGAGTGGAGACCAAGCTTGGGCTCAGATGTGGCTTAATACTGGCACTGTCCTTAAATCTGGTGGCGACTTTGCCAAGCCAGCAAGACACTAGAGGCGTAGGGCCGAGGACGTTTCAGCAACTGGCCAGAAGTAGGGAACCCGTGATTGCGAGAGCTTTGTTACATGGCCGGTATTACCACTAAAGATCTACTCCTGCCACGTGATCTCCAAGTTGGTGGTGCTGGTTCAGTAGCCTCAAATTCAGCCTTCATTTTCTCAACAAAGTACTCAAGTAAGTGGCCACCACACCTAAATACAGTACTTCAAACTCAAACAAAGCCAATACACCACTCCTATTGGACCGAGAGAAACTCATACAGTGATTCTGGCAAGACAGAGCGGACCTCGGACTGCTCTCAAACGTATTCCATACCACAATATCCTACCAGAAGCTCCCAGATCACGTTCTTCTGCTTCGTAATGCATGCACTGTGAGACTCTCTCCTCCCACCCACACACTGCTCTGCTCCACACACAGTAACCACCAACCATTTAGCTTCTGGGAAAAACCCACACCACTATCAAAGCTTACATAATGCTTCGTATTCGACCGGTGCTCCGACAAACGACGCTACTCCGCCACATGTCCTCCTCCAAGACCCCCATCACCGACGCCATCAACTCACGGGTTCAGCAGGAGTTTTCCCCCGCCTTTTTCAAGGTCAACAACGACTCCCACAAGCACTCTCACCATGCTGCTATGCGGGGATCGGACAACACTGTCGAGTCGCATTTCCGATTGACCATTGTCAGCGACAAGTTTGAGGGCAAGAGCGCTCCCATCCGACACAGAATGGTCTACAAGCTGTTCGAGGAGGAAATGGCCCAGCCTAACGGTCTCCATGCTCTCTCTTTGACCACAAAGACCCCCAAGGAGTGGGAGGCTCTTGAGAAGAAGTAGAGTATGAGATGGCCAGACTCCAATCTACTTAGTGATGATGATGAAGTAAATGCGATGACCACTTCGCATAGCCGTCTCTCTAGGTCGTTATACTGGATCCTCTTTCTCACCTTGCTCCACTCTAGTGATGGGTTGCCAAGGTACAGACTGAGACCTTCTCCATGGACCACGATCACCCTCACCTTCAATTCAGCTGCTTAAAACTGCGTCTGAACATGTATATAATATATCTTTCTTACAGATCTGTGTCGTATAGCATTACTATTAGTGCCTGGTAGCTAATTATATCTCATGCTTTCATCTTCGTATCACCTGCCCTCAAAGTAACCGGAATGGCTCCAGTTCTTCACGGAACAAGGATCACCTGTTGGGGCGAGTCATTGTACCTCGGTGACTAGCATGTGCTTCGTGGCATTCTCGCTAACTTCTGAATTGTCCTACAAGTACGATTACTCGTAGCTAGCTGCCTCTTCTCAGCTTCACCCAACCTAAGAGTAGCTAGCCACACTGGGTATAGCAGAGTAATACTGTATGTAGGAAAAAGAAGATAAGAAAAACATACCAGTCGACTCTAAACTCCAAGGTGATTCGGGCAGTATCCTCCATACCACCATTGCATTATGTCAGCTCAGTCCACTGTGTTAGCTAACTACTGGATCCAACCGTGCGACAAGTCTCCACTGTTCTGGTAGCTACTGTACTCTTGCAGATAAGAGATACCACTGAAGACCTCTTCAGACCTCTCCAGAACTGCTGGTGTAAGTGCGGTCCCATTCTGAACAATCAAAACAGCGTCAAGAAACAGCTTTGCCCCATCATCAGCTCGGTATCTCTTATCAACGCGATACTGGTCGTTCTAGTCTTATGCGTATCAGCCTTTAAAGATACCCACGCCAAAATGGCTACAACCAGACCAACCACAAAGGTGTCCCACAAAGCCGGTTTTTTCGCCTACTCGTACAAAACACAACGACTACAAATCTCTGCCATCAAATACTTTTTTTAATATCCTTTACATCACCTAGGCTTAAATAAATGCTATTACTCGCGCTAGTAATGCGTCTCCTTTTGTACATCATCAATTTTTGATTTAGGCCTTGGCAACAGCCTTGGCAAGAGCAGCCTTTCGCTCTCGTCGGTGGACCATGACCTGGAATCGCTCAAAGTCGGTGAGCTGTCGTCGTCGCTCTCGCTGAGCGATCTTCTTGGCCCAGCTGGACTCGGTCCACTCGTTGAAAGCGGGAGAAGCCTCGACCTTAGCCTTGATGGTCTTGGACTTCATGCCTCGCTTGACACCCTCAACAACGTGGGGGGTAAGGGTGACATGCTTGAGGTTGGCAACCTGTCGGGCAACGCCGGTGGTGGGGCCGTCGATGAGGACCTGATGTTAGTTTTTGTGACAAAGTGACATTTGCTTGTATTCTCTCTCTTGGGGCAGCGGTGAGTTTACTGTGAAAAGGCCAGCATGACATTCAGCATGTCATGAGTACCCATTCCTCTAACGTCGATTACGAGCTCGTCGTAACTCGTCGAAATCCGTTTCCATCACGCTGCTCCATTCGCAGGTTCTCTAAATCCTTCAATACTCACTCGTCCGTGGTCGACAATCTCGGCGATGACGGCAAGCTTGCCCTGAGTGGACTTGTTGTCAGATCGGTTGATGAGGACAATTCGGCCAGCCTCGACCAGTCGCCAGTTAACGCTCTTCACTTCGGTCATTGTTGATGTCTGTATGTGTCGATGTGTAAGACTTGGTAAAAATTCAAAAGCCAGATGTGAGTGGCACAATTAGATTTGGGACGAAAGGGAGTCTGAGTGGTCATGTGATACAAACTAGGGTACAGTCACAACTTAAAACTGTCCCAAACGGGTAGACTACGAAACTCTAAATAATATCTCCCAGCACACTATAGAAGCGTGGATTGTATACACCACACTATAGCACACAACAGCCCAGCACACAACAGCGCCAAAGCAACCGACAATGAGTAAGTTCCTTTTGGAAGAAGATTTCATGATGATATAATTTGCGATTGAGAAGTCATTCTGTTGAGACATGCCTAGTTTCTACAAGCAGATGACCGAACTGATATGCTCTTTCTCGTCTGACTCCTCGTTCATTGTCAGTGAATCAATACGAGCCATTCTAACATAGGTTGAAATGCGACGACTCCCGAGTCATTCTCTCTCTCTCCGATGTGATGATACCCTTTCGACACAGAGACAAGCAACACAAGCACCACTAACAAAAATCGACATCGACACAAACTACTAACACACAGATCCAACCAACCCAGACAACAGTTCTACTGGATACAAATGGTGAGTACTCTCGCGGGCTATTATCCCCTCCTGTGATGATAACTTTATGCTACTTTCTGTACCCCTGAAGACGATTTTTTATCACCAAGATCGCTGATGCTATTACAAGAATGCTTATGGCATTTTTCTGAACCAATTCTAACCCAGATACCTGAAACAGACCTAGACGTCATTCTATGTAGCTTTAACGTGACCATTGTCATACTGAAACGATCTTGTAGCACCTTGTAGAACAATAATGGGCATAACTGTGCTTGTATAGCGAACTGTTGACCTTCACCATTATATACGGGTATCCACTGTTCATCGTACGAGGAATACGAGTTAGAGACCGTTGCCTGTGACGATCACGTTCGTTACTAACTATCCAAGCTACGGGCGACAGTCTCACAGTGTGATTTTTCTTAAGCTGGTGGACTGCAGACTCTCGCCTCCTATTTGTTCCTCACGATTGACACTCTCTAGTTCAACTTCGATCGCTCTTGCCATCACCTGCCCATTAATTATTACCTGAATATAAATACAACTGTTGCTCCTCCACATCATCGTCATCGTCACGATGTCAGCCGGATCTCTGGCAACTCCGACTTTTCCTTCTCTTGGTTCTTAATGATCTCATGGACAGGCTTACACACCTTGTCCACCACATCCATGGCCCATAAAACGTCTAGATGCGAGTAATCGGCCACTCGAATGGTCTCCACCAGAGTCACGTCCGTCTCCACCTGTGTGATTCGCTCGTAGATCTTCTCCGCATCGACCAGCATATCGTTGGTTGGAATCACCAGCACCAGCTTGGGGAAGTTTCGATCGTACCACTTGACTCCGGCCTTGTCTGGCAAGATACCTCTATACTTGGAGAAATGGTTTGGTCCAAGCCACCACTGCATCAACTCTGAAGACACAAACGTGGGTGAGTAGAGAAACTGCCTGTTACGCAGATTCCGATCCCACCACTCATCGGTCCAGTCAAACATGTAGTTGAACATAATGTAGCCAAAGAAGCCATAGAGCTTTTTAGGGAAGATGGCATGCATTGTGTTCATCAAGGGGATGTAAGAATGAATTCCGAACGACCACTTCCACCGTCCAAATGACATGTTACGGCAGTATTGAAAGTACCATCGGTCAATGAGAGGACCAGCATAAACAGCAGGGGCAAGGGCAACAAACAGCTTGATCTTGTGTCCTAGAGCAGGGTAAAAGTCTCGAGACATGCCCAAAAAGGCCTGTGTTGTTCCCTGGGAATGGCCAAAGTAGATGAGTTCTTCCTGTCCAGTGACCTTGAGAACGTAGTTGACAAGAGCTGGCAAGTCCTCGGTTCCCATCTCCGTAATGTCCCAGTGCCACATTCTCGAGTCACTCTTCTTGTACTTGGTGTGTTTGGGCTTGAAACCGCATCGGTTGTCCCCCAGCCACACGTCGTACCCCTGTTCCACAAAGTATGCTGCAATGGAGTCTTTACCAGACGTGAGGTATGCTGCAGACGATTGTAGCAGACCATGGACCATAAGAATAGGCTCTCCGGAGGGTTCCTGGCCCTGTTTATGCAGTCGTTTGAGATCCAGAATGAACCCGTCGCTTGTGGTCACCTCATACTCGTCCATCACAAGTCCCAGAAGGTTGGCGTAATAAGCCAGATCCATAGTGAGACGTTTATCGTTCTTGGTGGTTGTCTGATCTCTCTGACGCTGGACCTCTGGGAGTCTGGCTGGTGTACGGGTTCTCACAAAGTACGAGAAAAGCGCACAAGTCATGACCACACAGAGGAAGAACGCCGCTGCTATCGCTGCCACGAATCTGTGTGCGATATCGTTTGGGATGCTTCGATTTTTCGTTTCCTTTGCAAACTCCTTTCGTTCCATAGATGAGTTCAGGGGGACGTCCGAGGTAGCCGACTGGGGTGACATGGCGGCGGTAGTCTGTGAATAGACCCCCTGGCCAGTTTGTGAAGGTGTCAAGTGCCCATTTCGGCTAGCGGAACGGTCCAGAACCGAGGACGAGCTCTGTCTCTGACCAAAGTCTTGCAGGTAGATGTCGTTGACAGAGGTCGACGAAGAGTATGCCATGGAATGGGGGTGAGAGGGCGAGTGTAGTAAAGTGCAAGCGAATGCAAGCGAGAGACTCTTGAACAAGATATCAGATTTCCCTGTTGATCTGCGCGTCAACACAAGACGCGATATTGAGTTAATGCGGGCTTAACTGCATGGTCGGCACGCTAACCAAACAACGCTAATAGACTAGAAAGTCCTCCAAAAGGCAACTGGGGAAGGGCTTCCAGAACGCTTTTACTTAAAGGTAAACACAGCCTCTTTTTTGAACCTAGAGTAAAAACAAATGTGAGCGATATACTGCCCCAAAGGAAATGAGCTGAGGGAGAACAGCCGTGGTATATTAACCACAGTTATTGGTTCCCCTCAGTTGCCACCTAATGTAACGTCCCGAGGTTCCACACCTCCTAATAAATGCCACACCGAATTTTACCGATGCATTGTTGTGTTAGGGTTGCAGGAGGGGGGCCACATGCGGAAATGAGAATACAGTTCTGGTGGGCGTTCCTGTATCTACGGCAACGGAGACTTTTCAGGTGTCCACGAAAAATGCCAATAAATTAATTCTGCTAATATAAGTCGTCCCCAGCATGGTCTAGACTCTGTGGTAGAAACCACACTCGCCAGCAGCAGGTGTTTCTCCATGTGCCTCTAATGTGTAGTTTTCATCGTCCTCCTCGATCTCAGAAATGAGATAAAGACCTCCCTCGACTCCGGCGCAGACTGCGAGTCCTTTTCCTCCGTGAGCAACAAATGCCTCTTCCGGAACTCGCTTGATTGCATTCATCATCTTGTCGGGAAACTTGTGTTCAGTCACCTGCTCGCCATCGTTGATACCCACAGTACCGTCCGATCTCGAATAGACAGCTCGAGGGCCAGACAAGAGCTCCACAGCAGAAGTGAACATGGGCTCTGAAGATTTGATCTCCAGGGGTTCGAGCTTCTTGGTCAGCTTGTAGACACTGTAGCCATATACTAGATCACCCACGACAATGTCATCACCGAGTGAGGAGGACTTGAGGGCTATGGTAGGCGTCTTGGTCTGGTTCAGTAACTCAAGACTCTCGAGATCACAGTCGTCGAGCACAGCGTTGCAGCCCACGACGATATGAAGCTTTCCTTTACCCTTTGGTGTCTCTCTTTGTAGTACACTCAGAGAATAGGCACACCCAGGTACTTGCTTCTCTGACTCTACCTTCAACTTGTTATCGACAATTGAAAACACAATGACTCGGCCCTCGGTAGGACTGTCCTTGTCGTCGATACCTGATCCAACATAGATTTTGGATCCATGCGAAATGAGCGACTCGAGAGACTCGAAGGGTTTAAGGTCGAACATGTCCAAGACCTTGAGATCGTGAGACATCAGAGCGACACGGTAAGACACGGATTCTGCCCCGCTCTCATCGATGTCACGCTCAGCCATGGCAACAACCACCTTATCGTCAACCAGACAGATTCGTCTCACGAGAGCATTAAACTGTTCACTGACAATGCCGAAAGAAGGATCTGGAAGCTCAGCGACATACATGTCTCCAGCGACAATGTAGGAGATTCGCTTTCTGGATGTCAACGCAGATACACTTAGGGGAATTGTTCCTTCAATGAATGGAACCATGCATGAATCATCAATAGTTGTGACATCCACAATTCCCAGTCCATCAGAGCTGTAGGCCACGACCCTTCCATCCCAAAGAGGAAGCAGTTTGACTGGCGCAATGCCTAGTTTACGTACGAAGTCAGCCTCCAGAATTCGCACCCTTCCATCTGGGTATCCCAAGATTGTGTAGCCGTCCACCACAACAATCGAAGATGCAGGGTCCGTAGAGACCTCCTGGTTGTTGTTCAGCTCGAATGTTCCACCATTGAGATAAGAAACGTACACCTTATCTCCGTTCTTAGCATAGCACCAGGGAGAAGAGGTCAAAGTGACAGGTTCAGGTAAGCTGGCAAGTGTCTCGAGGGTGTAGAGCTCCTTTTCAGAGGCCACCATGAGCGTGCCGTTTGCGCAAGATGCGGAAGTGACAGCAATGTCCAGGTGGACACCCTTTGCTCTGATTCCAGAAGATGTGACTTGAACGTCGACTCCATCAAACTGGCCCAGCCAGAGGGATTCCTCGAGCACAAACCCATACTCGCTAGTGACAGCGTCGTTATCCAACTCGACGAGAGATCCATTCTCTAATCGCAAAACTGCGCAATGTGTCATGTACTTGACAAAGAGAGCCATGTCATTATCAAACCACCAGACCTGATCAGCACCGTCACCTAGAGGAATCTCCTCTTCGACCAGCGGGTCAACACAATGGTACAGCTTTGAAACACTGCCAGAGGTGTATCCTCCACAGGCTGCATAGACCATGAGCTGCTGGAGTGGACCAGATCTCAGTGTGATGTCGTTGATGGGTGCGATGTTTGAAACAATGTTGAGCTCTGAATAGCTCCAGACCTTCCGTCTCTTGTTACCACCAGTAGACTTGTCGACATTGTTCAGTTTGAAGACCACAGAGTTGTCATGATGAGAAGCAGCAAAGAATAGTCCATCGTCCATGCGGACCAGAGAAGTTGGAGGAAACTGAAGGGCTGATTCTGCTGGTTTGTCGACCAATACAACGTCTAACGAAGAGCCATCACTGGACAGTGTCACAACGAGGACATCTCCAACATCGGATGAAAGAACTACCACACCATCCTGCATTTTGGAAGCAGCGGATATGATGAGGCTTCGTGGGAAATCGGCTCGTAACAACTGGTCGTCAGGGATCTTGTAGGTGCCTGATACCTTTTTAGAGAACGGAGGATAATAAAGCACACTAACGTCGGAAACGACAAGCACACCATTGCAAGGAAGAGTCACAGATACTAGTAGAGATGCACTATCGCCAATGGAGAAATCTGAACCCGATGCACAGCCAATCTCGGTCGTACCCTTGATCTTTTCATTGACGTAGGCCATACCGACATTGTTGAGAGAGTCTCTGTACAGAACAGCCAAGATGCCATCGGCCACGAAGGCATTGCTCACCGACAGACCCACTCCTCCGTATCCTAACGACACCTTGAGAGCGCTGGAACTCTTGGGAGTGATCCATAGCTGTGGTCCTCCGTTGGTGGCAGATACCACCGTTGTGCTTCCTCTAGTAACCATACTCTGGCCTTCATACTTGTTGAACGCCTTGACCAGGCACGTGCCCGTATGGGTGAGCTTATCGCCGACGTATTTCCATTGCCATGAGTAGACAGATCCGTCCTCTAGCAGCGTGATGACTCGGCTGGGCACCCGTGACTCGTCTGCAGTGATGCCCAAGATGGCACTGCCCAGATCCACGGCGTATAGTTTCGTGAGCTCGTCATCGACAGCGTAAACTTCCAGGCTCCTTGTCTTGGCCACGACCAGCTTCTGCCGCCCCGCAGCATCAATCTTGGTCCATACAGCCCCGGTGATGGAGCTGGCAGGATGAAGAACCGAATATGCGTACATTCGTCTTTGAGACCGCGAACAATAGATAACGTAGTGGGATTTCTTTTCGTGTGGGTCTCCTGTCTCAGCGATGGAACAGCCTATCTCAGACAACGCCTCACTTTTGGCGATTTGCAATTGGTGCCCTGGGTTGCGATCAGTGTTAAGCTTCTCAAAGCTAAGCTTGGTGGTGGTGGTTAATACACCAATCCCCCAACTTCACGCCTTGAGGGATCATGCATATAAAACGGATAAACTTTTTGCTCTTTTACCACTCCCTTGACTATACACCAAGATGTTGAGAATCACCCGAGCACAGCTCATTTCCAAGGTCTGTGTTCGCCAGACACAGTCAATTACCCCCCTCGCCTCCCGGGGTCTCAAATCGTCCGCCATCGCCCGATTTGCCGACGCCAATGAGCTCGAAACCACCTCCCTGGTTGGCCGAAAGTTCGTCCCCAAGTTTGCTCAGGAGGAGCACCTTCAGATTAGATGGCGAAACAAGCCCCGAAAGGAGCCCTCCGTGACGCTGCCTCGAAAGGCCGCCTCTCTGCCTGTCGACGCCGGCTACGCTACCCTCTTCACCTCTACTCCTGCTCCTGCTACCAAGCCCCGGGACCAGTACCATGACTTTGTCAAGAGTGCAAAGGCCAACATGCACTACCTCAAGATCCCCAAGAACCTGCGACCTCTCATTTTCCGAGAGAAGAACTCCGATGTTCTGGAGGAGCTTAACATTCTCTACCCTGGTGGAGAGCCCGTGACCCCCCTGCCCCCTCGAACCATGGCCATTACCTCTGGTATCATTTCCACCGTCATTAGCAACGTCCAGACCCTGGAGGACCTGTATGCTGCCCGTGAGTTCCTTCATGATGCTGTCATCTACGCCCCCGAGGAAACCAACCCCGGCCAGCTCATTGATCTGTACAACAAGTACATTGAGATTGGAGGCTTTGCCAAGGCCGAGTCCATGCTCCGGGACCCTGTCCTCGCCGAGTACCTGCTTCAGGAGTCCGCCCGAATTGGCACTCTTCGATCTAAGGTTCTCTACCGAGCCAACAACAAGACCAAGGGTCTGCGAGATACCATGAACGGTATCCGACGAGCCTACAAGATTGACGTCACCAAGCCCGGCCACGTTGAGCTCCCCGTTGAGCTCCTCCTCATCTCCTACCTCGCCTCCACCGGTCTGGCATCCGACTTCCCTCAGGACATTGTCCAGCAGGTCCGAAAGTACAAGATTGACCCCGACATGACCGCCAAGCGAGAGGGCGCCACAGAGGCTGCTCTGCGAAGCCGAATTCTGTTCAAGAACTTCGTCGCCAGCGCTACCAAGACTCTTGAGAACACCGTCGCCAAGGGACTCAAGAACGTGCCCGAGGCTGCTGCCAACGACATGTACCTTGACGCTAAGATTACTCTGGACGCTTTGAGCAAGCCTACCAACGACTGGAACATTGACACCCAGGTTCTTGCCAAGCAGCTTAAGGCCTACATGGCCCTTCTCGAGAAGGAGAAGATTGATAAGAAGGCTGTTGAGGACAAGATCAACTTCTACGCTAACTCTCGAAAGGATGACGGCATGTCTGCTGAGGCTGAGGAGGCTGCCAAGAAGGTCGCCGCCGCCCGAAACGATCCCGCCCCTACTTACTCTGAAGAGGTCCGAGAGGGTATTCACGACAACGAGCCCACTGTCGACGGCAAGACCGTGGACCAGCTCAATGCTGAGAACGCTGAGACTGCCCGAAAGGCCAAGGCTCACAAGGAGTCTGCCCCTACTAAGGATGACGGTATGTCGCCCGAGGCCAAGGCCGCTGCCGAGAAGGTCGCCGCTGCCCGAAGTGACCCTGCCCCTACTTACTCCGAGGAGGTCCGTGAGGGAATCTACGATAAGGAGCCCCTTGTTGACGGTAAGACCGTGGAGCAGCTCGACGCAGAGGAGGCCAAGATCGGCCAGGAGGCTAAGGCCCACAAGAAGACTGCTGCCCCCAACACCGACGGTATGTCTCCTGAGGCCAAGGCTGCCGCCGAGAAGGTCGCCGCTGCACGAAACAACCCTGCTCCTACTTACTCTGAGGAGGTTCGAGAGGGCATCCACGACAAGGAGCCCACTGTTGATGGCAAGACTGTTGAGCAGCTCGATGCCGAGGAGGCCAAGATTGCTGTTCAGGCCAAGCTCCGAGCCGAGGGAAAGCTCCCCAAGGAGTAATGTATATAATAGGACGATTGTTGATTGTCGAAGCTAGACTTTTTTGAATAAATGATGTGATAAGAACCGGTCCCTTTGCGCCCAACCCTGAAGTTTCCCATATACTCACAGACGTGGCCGTAGCAGAACTGATCATCAGAAGTCGTGAAGGTGTGACAGCTTTTCGTGGCATCCCCTCTGGTTGTACGCCATTGTCTCTCTTGTCGTTGTTTGTGACGTCCTGTTTGGTGTGTTGATGACAGGTGGCTAAAGAGAGGAGGAATTATGTGTGACTTATGTGAGCACACGGCTTTGTGTCTGTGTATGTGTCCCACCTACTGTACAGTAGAATAGAAGTGTATACACACCTTACGTACCACAGCGTTGGAGTAATTACACCACATGCTGTGGCTCACACAGTGCATCATGCACCACAAGGTTATCACCACCACCTGAAATGTACATGTCAGAGGCATGAGATGAAGTGAGTAGTCGGCCCTACTGCAAGAATAACTACTGTTTCGAGAATTTCAGCTATAGGTATCGATAGCTACTCGCGCACTCGTTCTGAATTCATTCTACAGACACCCTGTGTGTTGGCCTAACATCATACGATACGGTTATTCTATTCAATAATGTATTGCTGTCCACTCGTGATCTGGATCACTCGCTTCTAGTATCTAAACAATAGTGTTAATGGTGTGCTTGGATCGCTTGGATCGCATAGACCGAATGGAATTGTCGGAGGCAGAGTTTCGGAAGTTTCCTCGAATCTTCTTCTCGACATGAGCAAGGTACCACTTGGCAAGCATGGTGGCACTGACGATGATACACAGAAGTACACCGAGAATACCAAAGAACCATCCAAAGTTACCGGGGTTCTCTTCGGTTGACTCTCCAGGAATTCGCACGTTCATGGCAAACAGTCCAGTAACGAAGTTCATGGGAATCAGAATGGTACCAATGACGGTAATCTTACCCAGAGTGTCGGTGACTCTGTGGGTGGCATCAATGGACTGCACCTGCAGCTGAGACAGGTAGTTGAGATGGGATCGCGACAGGATCTTCTCGTGAGCAATCAGTGACTGGTACATGGTCACGATATGATCCTGGATATCTCCAAGGTAGAGGGAAATGTGACCCTTGGGCACGTGGTCGCTCAGACCCTCAGAGGCTCGCTTGGTGAACATACCCACCACGTCGGCCTTTCCAGAAAGCAGTCGCATCATGGAAAGAGTCTTAGCTCGGGCCTTTCCGATTCGACGAAGCATTTCGTTGAAGCCGTCATCTCGAGCGTCAAAGACAGTCTGCTCGACAATCTCACCCTCCTGCTCAATCTCTCGAATAACGGGAGCGAAGGAATCGGTGATGTCATCAATAACAGCGTAGCAAATCCAGTCAGGAGTCACGTTCACGTGGTCCTTCAGCTGTCGAATTCGCTTTCGAACACTCGCACAGTGAGGAACGGGCGAGTAGTGGAAGGAAATGACTCCCTCGGGGAACACACAAAGGTAGAAGGGGACCATCTCCATGAAGTCGTCAGACTCAACGTCCTGCTCATAGGCATGGAAGGCCACGAAGTAGTAGTTTCGGAACATCTCAACCTTCTCTCGTGCCTCTCGATGCTGGATATCTTCCACAGTCAGAGGGTGAATACCAAAGGCCTTGGCCAGAAGCTTCATCTCCATGTCGGTGGGGTCGTAACAGTCCAGCCACCAGGTGCCCTTGTGAGCATCAAAGAGCTCCTTAGCCTTACAGCCGTCCTTGAAGATCTCGGAAAACTCGTTAGCTCGAATAGTCTCTTCACACTCAGTAGAGAAGAAGGCAAAATGGTCCTGAGGAGCAACTCGAACCACTCGGCTGCCAACATTCATGTTAGCGACTCCACAGGGAACGTCGTCTTCGCCATTAAAGTCGTCAAGAGCTCGGAAGTCGATTTCAAATCCCTCCTTGTTGTCATCATGAGGGTAGCAGACATCCTGGTCGGAGTGCTGAGAGGCTCCGTCAACGGAGGGTCGTCGGGCTCGCATGCCCGAGGGAGAATACTCGTAAGCGTCGGTCATGTCGAAGTAATCTGCTTGGTGGTTGTTTTGTGTCAATTAACTGATAAGTCGTCGTCCTTGAGGTGGTGGTGTCTCTTAAGGCGGTTTTTTGGATCTGAATTTCCCAGACTCAGGGAACGAGGATAAACTAGGGTCGACCAGCGTTGAATGGATATGTCTCCCGTTCTTACTAGACGGAAGGGTATGTCGGGGTGGGCTTGAGGATGTCAGACTGCGAAAGTCGATACTATATACCCTGCGCTCCCTTTTACTGGGCTCGGAAGTTACTGTACGCCCTAAACGATTGCATGCACTCTAAACTCAACTCAGATTATGGCTCTCGGTATTGGGAGCAACTCGTATTGTTCAAGGAGTGGTTGAGAGAACTGTGGTTGGAATTTTAAGGAGATATGGGGTCTCGTTTTGATAGCCAGATCCTGCCGAGTATTTTTATGTGCTCCGTTTCTCTCTATTATGTCTCTGTGCTTTTATAATAGTCTCTCTTTCTGACTGTCTCGACGTCACCTAAAATTTTAACATGCGCGCTTGCATGACCACCGTCGTCACCTTCAACGATATTGAAAGGGTGGCAGGTTATGAGAAAGACAGGGGACCTAAAGGACGCTCTTTCATAGGCCAAGCACAAAGATTTATACACCAAGCGGCTGTGCGAGAAAGAGACGAGTAATAGATGGCGAGAATGCTCCACTGGGCTGATTGTTGCACACATAGATTACCGCGCAGCTAACGGGGAAAGACAGCTAACGGTTGTCTAGACACTGTGGTAACTAATAATGAAACTTCCACGCTATTACTGCCTTATTCTGTTGCTGGTTATTAGCGAGGCGATGCTAGCCCTACAGGTAATCAGAAGGCTTTGTCTCCTTTGCACCACACGATGAGGTCAAAGGCGCAAATTTTGTAGCGATGAGTCCTTTAGGATTTTCGCACAGTGAAATAAGCGTCTTGGCAAAATATCTAGCGAAAAATCTTCACCAGTTTCTTAGCATTGCCCTTATAGCACGTTACTATCAGTATGGTTCATACACTAATGTACAGTACAAGTACCCGTTGCATACCAGCGTAACGGCATTCCAGATTTTTGCACGCTAATGCATTATTTGCACTGCTTCAAGAGATGTAATTTGAAGTCGGACCGCTACCAGGTACCACCTGCGTGCGGCTGGTGGAACGATATCCAACTTCAACATGTGAGCAGCTGGGATTTTAGCACGATGTAGCTAGAGCTTGAGGTTATTCCCCAGGTCAGGCCAAAAAAGAACCCCAAAAAGTTATGATCATGCGGAGGATCGAACTCCGAGCCTCCCCGGTGTGAGCGGGACGTGATAACCATTACACCACACGACCAGGCTGTAAAATTGAAGGAAAAGTTGGGGTCTACTATCTAAAGGATGTAATTTTTTCCGCGAAATGGCTGAATACAAAAGTTGGAAGCTATTCAAAGACTCCAGAATACTTTCTCACACTTCATACTTGTATTAAACAAGAAAAAATCATGATCATAGGTGTTTAACATGGAGAATTTCACTTTTCAACAATCCCCAGAATGGGTCACATTTTGAGTCGACTCAGGGCGTGCTTTTTATTGAGCTTTACAGGGATGAAACTGGATATCTATGGCAAAAGGGCCATGAAGAGCCAATCTGTAGTCTCCCTTTCGCTGAAGTAGCCTTGTATCAAGAAGCTGCCCCAAAAGGTCCTTGGATGAGAAGTACCCTTGTTGCGAAATGAGAAGATACACAGCCAATAAGTTCGTTTCCATACTATTTAGCTTCCGATGTTTGATGTGGTATCTCTCTTTTGTGTGTCATGCTAGGCTTAAGCTGACAAGACGGTGTTGATGAGGGAGGAACACTTACAGTCGCTACGTAGTGATCTGGTTGGATACAGGTGGTTCCGTTCAACGAAGTCTTTTTGCTTTAGCTTAGTGAGCTTTTTTGCATCTCTGTGAACTTGTTAAAGATAAGCAGTTGTCGTTTAGATGTTTGGTTCATGGAGACACATCTAAGAGGAGTTGATGTGTCCTGACTCGCACAACCTGACATAGGAAGGTAACAAGGACTTCGGAAGCGTAATTCTTTAGCCCATCAGCTACTGTGTAGCGTATCCCTTTGGTTGCCACTCTCGTCCATGTTCTTCTCGTCGCATCGCTGCCTGCTAATAGCATGGTAAAGTAGATGTGATCTCCATTAGTAAGACGTCCAACAGTCAACTGGGTATACCAAGAGCTCTCAATCATTGGCCTCGGTAGACTCTTGGTGTGGTCCCATCCACATTCTACTGGTAGTATATCCTTTCCATTGCACAGATGTTTCCTTGGTTTACCTACCAGTACTGTACCTGTGGCGGACACAAGCATGCAACTATCAGTCAACGACGTTCGCATTAAGCTAGCCACCGGTACTACCTCATTGTACTCTTAAATGTTAGTTCTGCGTCGGTCTCTTTATTTCATGAACAGTCCACCATCCGCAGGCACGGACCTTCTAACAGCTGACTGGGGACACAGCTTTGCAGACCTGCGTCAGCATGATGTGATCCAAATAGTCAACGCGAACCCTGTCCCTGATCTTGTTGCTTCTGTACATTGCTTCTTCTGCGAGACCCTGCTGACCCGCCTACAGTAGAGTCTGTGTAACTGCACTGTAGGGTGAGACTGTAGAGCTGGAGGTAGCCTGGTAGCTTATTCAGATTCGTAATTCTCGGATGACCCCACGGAAGTAACGGGGAAGCCAGCCTTTGAAATTACTTCCGTACAGGCTGCTACTGACATAACTCTCTACCATGTTTCAAGAAGCGAGGTGGCGGCGATTAAACTTGTTCTGGACCCACCCGATGATACACAACCACATCAGGACAGCCTGCACCTACTGTGTGAGCTTAGTTCTTCAAGAAATATGCTGGCCCGATGACTTGTTCAAGGCTAACTCTGGAGAATGAGAAGTCTGTTACATTTTGGTGCTTTTGAGAACCAGACTTCTTGAGGCTAACGACAGTTGGCTCTGTGGAATATGTGAAGATGAAACTGTATCCGTGGGCAATGAGTAAGTGCCGTCTGACCACATCAAACTATGGTGTCTCGATCCAGCCAACTATGCTGCTCATAGGTCTTCGTATCACCAGAAGGTTAGGATCTCCTTATTAATTCAAAGTGGAGAAGAGAGTTAACTTGAGTGAGAAGAGAGGTTTAACAATAGCTAGGTGCAAAGTCCGAGATAATGGAGGTTCTCATGGCCAGAAATGTGCGACAGCGTGTATCTTATACGACCTTGACCTGATGCCCTAACTTCCAGGTATCAATTCCATCAGCGCTAGCCTGGTATTTAATCGCTGTATTCATCAGTTCAGCCAGCTATTTCTAATCCACGGATAATAGTGTTCGCCTCGACTGCACTGAGGCCAGCTGCTCTAGCGCTTGTGGGGCTCTAATGTCTCAACTTTCTAAGATTGTCTCCAGTGTGAGTGGGGGACGGAGAGTGGGGTTCGATGACATTAGAGTGTACCAGAAACATAGCAATGAGGGGCTTTCAGGTTTCAGGTACAGCTGGATCATGTCTTGCTTTTGTACGGAACATTCCTAGCTCTATCTTCGAGTGGAACTCTTACAAGAGTGGCTTCATAACAAGACTGTTGAGGACTGCTGAACGGTACATACGCCGTACCAACCATGTGCCATCGCCATTATGTCTCCAGGGCTTTAATCTGTGGTGGATAAATTATCTGGCTGCTGCTCGTATGACGCAGTCGCACGCGATATCGGAAATCATATAGCAGTCCGTATTCACAGTTGAATGAAGTCGGAGAATCATTATGATTTCCGTAGCCACGGATCCAGCAAGTAGGCTTCTATGGTAAATCTTGCGCCTGATGAACTCGCTGTAAAGGTGTTCAAATCCAGCCGACGAACGATACTTCCCCAGCTACATTCCATGTCAAGTATGTCCAGCCACAGCTCACCAGCCACTGTCTGGATAACTCTAAGAAACCGCTTCATGCCGAATGATCATGTGGAAACGTTGGAACTAAAAGAGGCGGGTCCCATCCCAGGGATATTTGAGTTGGTGTTTTGCAAAAGCGATATCTGGCTGCCTTTGAAATCGTTGTAGTTGATCGGTTCACTCATTAGATCACCCAGCTCGAACCCCAGATTCACGCATCATAATGCAGAATCAGTGCGCTTGCAGTTACACGTGATATGATGAACAACTCTAAAGCCAGCCACATCCAAAGATTGACTAATTATACCCCGGGCCAAAGAGTGACAAGTTTTTGTTCATTCTGTGACAACTCAATCGAGATCTAAAACACACACGAAACCTCTTTCACCAACAACTAAAGACACAATGGCTACCAACATCACCTGGCATGAGGGACTCACCCACGACGAGCGAGCCAAGCTTGTGGGACAGAAGGGAGTCACCCTGTGGTTCACCGGACTGTCTGCCTCAGGCAAGTCCACAATTGCTACTGCTCTCGAGCAGTTCCTTCTCCAGAACAAGATCAACTCTTACCGACTCGACGGAGACAATGTGCGATTTGGCCTGAACAAGGATCTGGGATTCTCCGAGGCCGACCGAAACGAAAACATCCGACGAATCTCCGAGGTTGCCAAGCTCTTCACCGACTCTACCTGCGTGACCCTCACCTCTTTCATCTCGCCCTACAAGAAGGACCGACAGAGCGCACGAGAGCTCCACGAGGCCGCCAACCTTCCCTTTGTTGAGGTCTACGTTGACGTTCCCATCGAGGTTGCCGAGCAGCGAGATCCCAAGGGTCTGTACAAGAAGGCTCGAGCCGGTACCATTCCCGAGTTCACCGGTATCTCTGCTCCTTACGAGGCTCCTGAGAAGCCCGAGATCCACATCAAGAGCCACGAGACCTCCATTGAGGACGCCGTTAAGCAGATCTACCAGTACCTGCAGGACCAGAAGTACATTTGAAGGGTGTAAAATAATTGATATGATTGTTTCTTAGAGAGTATTATATTACTATATTATCGGCAGCTGGTGCCAAAGGATTTGATCCTGTGCTTCAGCCGTGTGTAGATTGTGGTGAAGTAGCTACCGGTTCCGGATACAGCCTTGCGCAGCTTTTACAACGGCTCATGCACTGATTGAATATGAATATTAGTTAGGGGTTGCGAACGCAGACTCTGTAGGTTCTTTAGTCTCACGTTGTTCGCTTGCTTGCTCGCTTCTTGACTCGCTCGCTCGCTCACTTGTCGTCATCTTCCATGATCATCGTCTCAGAGCACCTAGTCGTGCCTCAAGATCATCATCTCCTCCCTCAGCAACAGCCACACGCTCCTGCTGGCCCTGGATTCCGTCGGGAACAGCGCCCATGCTCTGGCCGAGATCGATTCCAATCTCGTCCAGCACCTGGTTGACGATATCCTCACTCTCCACCTCGTCGTCCTCCATGGCGTCGTCGATAGAGTCGTCCATCATCTCCTGACGCTGGTCCATAATGTCGTTCTCCCGCTCAAACTCCATGGCGATACGGGTCAGCTGGGGCAAGTTCATGGACTTGTTCATGCCCTGCAGCAGCCGGGTGGCTCCCTTCATGCTCTGCATCATCTGCTCATTAGACCGCACCGTCTGGATACGTAGTGAGATAGCCTGAAGCTGAGTCTTCATCTGGTAGAACTTCTGGATGTATGACCGAGTTCGCACCAGGTCCTTGGCCATGACCTTGCATGCGCCTGTCTGGCCCGCCTTGGCCGACTTTTTGATATCTGCAATCAGCTTCTTCTCCTGGCCCTCGAGCTTGACTCGTTCTCGGTCCAGCTCCCGCTGCGTTCGCTCCAGAGCACGCTGGTGCTTACGCAGCTTCTCCTGGGGCGTCTGCCGCTTGCCGAAAGCCCACTCGAATACTTGCATGGTCGTGGTGATGGGTCTGGATGGCCCTGTTGTGGTGAGATGTCGGTGGATTAGGGTTGCTGTGGCGACCGACTAGCTCGTAGATTGCCAAGAAGGTCACGTGAGCACTAAGTCAACAGGGCTACAGCTAGCCGCCGAGGTTAGATAATGACACATAGGGAGAGCAAAAACGGGAAGCCGTATAGCCAGAGTGCGACACAAAAATATAGCCCACAAGCTGTGGCAAAAGATTACAGCACCCAGGATTCTCGTATGGTCTCCCACTACAATACTAACTAGGCTCTCTGGTGCTTGACTATGGCTGATCGGACGGGAAGCCGTATTTTCACCAGGATATGGCCGTAACCAAGACTCCGATACGGGGAATCGAACCCCGGTCTCCACGGTTCTCAGAATGAGAGCGTGATGTGATAGCCCCTACACTATATCGGAAAAGTTAAAAGGAGACTAAAAATCGAGGATGCATCAAGATATTCACGTCACGTGAGTTGCGATATAAGGTTTCGCCACCCAGATGAATTCCTGATTTTGGCGGTCAAATACTTGTGAAAGACGCACTCTCGACGCAAAAGTTCCCCATTTACGGCCATTGCTACTGAATCAGTCTATCGTCTATTCGATCACGGTAATTGCTTGGTCTTTATAGGTGTTCTTGTGGTCAGGGCTAATTGCTGGTGACACGCTTTTGTGTTAGAATTCTAACTCAAACACTTGACTAGTTTGCCCGCAAGTAGGCAATCGATCGAGAGAGCAGTGCTATGATACACGGATAGGACGTGACAATGGCTTTATCGTCGCATCTTCGTCATCGAGCCGTGTCATCCCCTATTCGATAGTGTTCATTATTTGAAACGTACCGCCGTGCGCCAAGTGTCGTCATAGTTGCGTCAATTAGGAATAAGAAAGCAGCTAGCTACTTGTAGTCAGATATGGGCACTCAAAGGTGGGCCAGATGGAAATGGGGGGAGCGTGCGATTGGCTCTCTGTAAGCAAGAGTATGGTCGTTCGATTGGTTGCGGACGCTTCGCTTGCAACACCTTGCTCTGGCGACAAGAAGACATCCTGCTCTGCCTGATTGCACTCGTTAATTGGGACCCCTATAGTGTGCAGAATGTATGGTCCCAAAACCTTCTAGAACATGGGTGTTCTAATCGCTCAACCAGAAGGCAAAATCCTTGATACGGCCGTTGTGAGGCTTTAACAACCCATGCAGACTTTTCACTTTGGCTGTATAGTGTTCATAGCACGGACGTAGAGGTACAGAAACGAAGGAAGCGACGAGGAATGCCAAGACCGCCAAGACGGGGCTGGTCACTTCTGCCTTTTATTCCGGTCGCCGCTCAGAATGCTCTCAAAGTCCGATATGGTTTGTGAGCGCATTTTTGCGGGATTCATCCGCATTCACGTGAGTGGTGTTCACTTGATGGAGGATGGTGATGATTGTTGACCAGCCTAAAAATAAACGAACTCTGAGGCGGTTATTGCGACTCAAAAAGCAAGGTGACGGAGAGCCTAAAGGGCGGCTGCCAGCTGGCCAGAGGCGATCCGAATCGACGGAGATAAGCCTCATCCAAACCGGAAGCGGCTAAGTCCATTTATTCGGGGGAACAGTTACACGATAACAGGGACCATTATACCTGGTAGCTATGCCTGTTCACACTGCAATAGATGTATCGTAAACAGCTCCAAGGCAAGGGGGGGAGCAATAATAGCTTACACGCTCACATACTCAATCATCCTGATTAGAAAAAACGGGACTGGAAATACACGCACGCAAGGGGACAACGCGTCACGCCCCTAGAGGTTAGCCGCACCATTCCCAAGTAATCCCCAGAGGAGTTTGGCTTTCTTAGTTGACTGTAGTGCGAGCGAAAGATGGATAAGCCCGAAGGGATGGTTTCAGAGCTTCCACAGGTGAAGTGGTACGGAGGGACTAGCCGGCCGGGGATACCCAGGAACGTATACACACTACGAAGGGGTCACTTCTTGCTGCTTCCGTTTCCCGGCAGTGTACGTTTCAGAGAGGGATGTGGTCAATTGTGTCCCATTGGACGAAGGCGCAGTTATCGACATTGCCAGTATCAAGATGGGCACGCAGCGCACACCCACCCACAGACACGTGTATAATAAATCGATGGTGTGCACAGCCGTCCAACGAGTCTTTGTCCAAAGAGGACCTTTCTTACATCTGATATCTATGAGGCTACAGATAGAGCTTTGTTTAGAGACTCGATTAAAGCTCTCGCATGTGGAAAAAGCAGTTGCATGTGTTTGTGAAGGAGTCAACGAGGATCATAGGTGACGTTCTTCTCTCTTTTAACGGACTTGAGCCAGATTGTTCAAACTCGCATCCAATAGGCACCGAGCAAGGTACGATACATACAATCCGTATCAGCGTCCAGTGAGTGTGAAGATCGAGCCGCAGCAGCAAGATCGAATAGACAAAGCCCCGTTATACGAAGAAGCATAGGTAGAGCACGGCGTCAGACTATGAAACAGGATCATGGAGGAGTCGACCTGCCACAAGTACACAGCCCGAGTGGCAACCATTTAACTTATCTGGGGAACGCCCCTCAGTTTCGTAGTTCGCACCATGTGCCAGTTTTAGTGGCTGCTTAAGTAGCGCTAATGAGGGAGCCATTGTTAGATCATAGTGGAGACACCTGGTCCGAGAAAAGTGGAGACTGTGTCAGGCCTCAGAATTATGGTGGGGGGAGGAGGGGTTCGACAAGAGGATACAGCTTTGCATTACCGTCATAACGGCAAAGACTGAATTTTCAAGGTACTTGCTCAATCCAATGCACCGCTCGAGGCCCAGCTTGTCTCGACATGTGTCCTCCATCAAGCACTTGCTGGAGGACAAAGCGACAGCAGCACACCGTCACAAGGCAGGAAACCGTAGCTTTCACCAAATCTAAATGCACTAATCCATCACACGGCTACGCCCCGAGAGCCTCACACTCTACTCGTACAAGTACGCATAATTCTGTGGGTTTAATGTTGTGGCAACTGTTTGGTCCACGGCGTGCGGCGCGCAGTTGAGGGGGTTGGGCCAGATATTCTCAACTGTGCAGAGCTGCAAAGTCGACATGAGGTTCCGATCGGACCTGCCAAGGAGGGCGCCAAGAGCTTCCTCGACATGCGATTGCGGCTTTTGACACGAGCGAGCATGGCATATTTACTTGGCTGCCCCTCGATCCCCACAAGTGTTCGTTCAAAGAGTCTTGGCACCATCACTTTTGCAGATACGACGTAGTCTATCGCCGAGAGAAGCGCAGGTGTTGCAGCTTGTGACTGCCCGTGACAGCTTGTATCCCACCAGTCGCTTGTTGTCAACAGCCCATATTTCTCTGCCACTTTGGTTTTCCCTCCATGGCCTGCTTCACTTTGCGTTTTCTGATGGTTAGTTTTGCGCTTTTTCGCATTCAAGATTCGGGATCTTCACTCCCAGAAGCCAGATCGCAGAGAGCGTCTGATAGGCTGGGTCACGACAAGGTCCCTGACGATCGCCCAAAGGCTCCGTGGTGGCACCAGCAGTGCTGGATGTCGCGTCAGGTCCGTAGCCAAAAATAGCGCCCGGCTGTTGTTAACATATCTACAAGGGGTAACAATAAAGGTGAACGGCAGATCCTCAGAAGGTATACGAGTGTGGGGCAAAGAGGAGAGACAGTCCCATGGTGTGCTACTTTTGTCGCTAGAAGAAACCCTGGACCGAAGCGAAACATGAGGGGTTACTCATAGGTTGCACTTTTACCGCTCTCCGCTTTCTTGGTGGCAAGACTAGCCAAACCAAAGCCAAATACAGAAACCTTTGGCTATAAGCGGACGGTCCAGCTGAAACGCCTAACATTATCGAACATATTTGTGGGGGCCGCGTTATGGTGGGTTGGCGTTTTGTCTCGAGTTGTTTACTCTCCATGTTGTGGGATCTCTTCCACCTACATTAATACCCAGCCAAGGTACGGCCAGTTATATGGCGTGATGCTGCTGCCAACGTACATTATCACATGAGCCTAGAGGGTCTAGCCCGCTCCGCTCGTACACCACTAAAACCCAGTCTGAGCCAAACAGGGAGGGTCCTTGGCAGCTACTGTACGATCATCTACGTGCGACAGGCTCCGTCTTGTATGGGTATGTAGTCCGTGAACTCGTACCGTAGGGGAACGTTCTATTGCGGAGAAGTCGTCAAAGGGTCATGAGGGGCTCGCAGGAATTTTCAGGTACACGCCACAAGGCCAGGGGCCAACAAAGAGCGTGCACCAACAAGGCTGTTCGTGACTGACGCTTTGCCTGTCCTTCCGTGTCCATACTTCTGGCTTGTGGGTAATAAATAAACAACATCTTGCATTCTGGATTTTGTGCATTCAACCCTCCTGCAACATTGGCTCCACTTGTGCAGCTGTGTGTACGCGTTTGAGATTGCCCTGTCCGCGGATTCCTGCGACGACGGGGTTGTCCTTCATGGCATCATCGGCTTTGTGCCCATTATATCAGCAAGGGTTGCAACATGCCAAATTGCTCACATGTGACTCGTTTGCTTGCACCAGGGTTGCAGGCGTGAAAGAGGTACGATGGCTCGAGTGCGAGGCTTGGCAAAGTCAAAGAGCCGGATTACTAACCAGCTATATATAACAAAGTCAAAGACAGATAGACGGTGACAAGTGAGAGCCAGAGTCTGGGAGGGTGTGAACTCTGCTTGTCTCTGAGCACTGCCCTATTGTTAGAGTGGGCTAAAATGAAGAGTGGGGATGGCTTGTTTCAAAGATGGTTTCAACACTGCGAAATGTACAAATAGGAGGACGTCCGTCATCAATGACTCTGATGGATGAGTCGTCGTCTGCCAAGAGGTAAGCGGATGTCATGTGCACCATTCATGCTTGAGACATGTAGTGCCGTTGGCTCTGGCATAATTTTGCTCGGAGAAAGGGCTTGTTCGTTGTGTCCCTTTTGCCCAGTTCTTGGCATGCAATACTTTTCGATTTCTGTCAATATCCCAAGTATCATTGACTTTAATCCCGGAAAATCGACAGTATTATTATCAGTTGATCCCCCCCATACCACCTCGAGGCTGAACTGATTATCCACACCTTGTGTTGGGCAAGCCAGAATGGAGACGTGTACCCAGCAACGAAAATTAAGACGGGGATAGCCAAATATACACCCAAAATGACACTCAATCCACATTCTGAAACAGAAGAGTGTCACGAGATGCGGAAGTGTCCGCACTATCAGATTTTCACTAATTACCACCAGAAATTAGCACCTACCAGTGCTGCAATATATCTCATCTATACGTGTATTCCTCACTATCCGCCCACTTGCGGCGAGGCTGGTATGCGGCTCATCAGCCGGATGTGTTATTAGCACATAAACCGACTTGCCGGAACGGAACCACTACATCGCTCCCGTCTCAGGCAATTCAAGAGCAGCTTTGGACCTTTCCCTTACATGTGACATACATTGTTGATGCGGAATTACTCAGTGGTTTTGAGCTACACTGTGAACGGAGTTAAGCCGGAAGGGAACTCTATCTCCGATCCGTAGATGTCATTATTATGCAGGCGCCATTTTCCGGGCTCTTGGCTCTGCACGATCCACTTGGCTCACGCACTGTCACCGATGAGCGAGGAAGAAGGGAGGCTTGTCTGCGTTCCTCAACGTCCCTGTGCAAGCCACCCCATATTCCAGCCAGCATCAGAGAGCGTCAGACACGGTATTAATTCAAAATAGACGCGAAACCGAGCCAGCCAAAAATAAAGGGGATGCGTGTAACAGCTGCAGACTGGCTTCGCTGGCGGGGGGAGCTTCAGGCAAAGGTATATAATGATATACACCTTCTCTTGGGCTGAGTCCAGGGTTTGGCTTTGCATTTTGTGCTTTTGGCACCATCCAGGAATGAAGGCTCTAAGTGGTAAAATAACTCAAACTCGTAAAAGCCCGGGGCGAAGAACGCAAAGTTGGCTCATAGAGTTGGACAACAAGGCGGAAACAAGCGGGTTTTTGGCTTGTAAATGTTGGAGACAAAGCAAAGGCGACAGGCTCTGTCAGGGAGTCGACTCTGGCAAGAGCTCTCCGGCAGCGTAGAGACAAGAAACGAAAAAGCAAAGGCTGATTCGCGTGAGAGCCAACGTCTTAACAAGAAGAAACATCGGTTGGACATGGGTGGGTCATTGTATAACTGAGAGGCCCTCACCTGGGCTGTGTCAGTGCAGCAAAGGAGATTGTTGCGCTGGCTGAACTGGCCTGCTGTCAACCTCAGGGTATGGTGGTCTATTACGAACACTCTCTACAAGCCCTGCGCGAATATCAGCACCTTTGGCTTTCTTGGCATCCATCTCGTGAGCGCCAAGGCTGGTGAGCGCAGAAACGTCTTGGCGCTTTTGTTGTCTTTGGGCCAAGCGACTTTGTCGGGCTTAGAATTGTTTAGCTCTTATCACCGTGCTGCTACTGCATTTTGTGGAAGTAAATTCTTGGAGCTCCGGTCTAGAGAGGTCCGAGAGACAAAGGCTTAA
This sequence comes from Yarrowia galli, assembly GCA_900519055.1. Taxonomy (NCBI): domain Eukaryota; kingdom Fungi; phylum Ascomycota; class Dipodascomycetes; order Dipodascales; genus Yarrowia; species Yarrowia galli. The sequence continues at coordinate 4,270,881 of ULGS01000005.1, forward strand.
TCTTGTCCAGCAACGCAGCTCTCTTTGTCTGAGTTTGAGCCAAAAAGACCCAAGCTCAGGTGTAAACGCCGGTAATTAATATGCCTAGGTTTTCAGAGCTCTAGTTTTTGCGGACCGTGCCTAATTCACATTTTGTATATCTGTGCCTGTCTTTCCCCTGACTTTTTGGACCCCCAGCATCGACTCACTACCACACCCTTCTACTCTCACATCTATACACATCTTGAAAAGGAACAACAATGTGGTTCAACTGCTGCCTGCGACGCCACACTGAATACGACGACAAGGATCTTCCACTCACTGGCCAGCATCCCCGTCTGTCCAACTCTGGCTCCTCCGACTCTGCCGCGACTCTCAATGACGAAAACGAATTAGAAAAGGAATACTCCTACTCCATCAACAGAGAACCGGGCGCTACTCGAGAGCCCCAGTTTGCCCGACTTCAAAAGAACCAGCCTCCGGTGCGAAAGAGCTGGGCTACATCGCTCGGATTTGCGCCACAAACCCCCATGAACAATGTCTACAACATTGAGTGCGACGGCGTTCCCGAGACTCTCGAGCGTCTTCTGGCGCTCCATGGCAGACCAACTCACGCTGCCATGCTCGACAAGTCATATTCTCTTTACATTCCTCCGGACCACGCCTCCGTCATCTGCTTTAAGGTCGCACAAAAGGTTGCCGTTGTCTACGGTGACCCTCTCTGTGCCGCCGAACACATGCCTGGCGTTTTCCAGAACTTCCGAAAGCACTGCCGAGCACAGGGATGGAAGACCGCCATTGTTGGCGCCGGCCCCGAAATGGCTGACCATGGCCGAGAAGCAAAGTGGGGTCTCATGGAGTTTGGAGTCGAGCACGTCATCAACCCCCAGACCAACCCTGGCTTTGGACGAACCATTAACCGATGGAACAGAAACCTGCAAAAGGAGGGAGTTAGCCTCAAGGTGTACTCGCCCAAGGATGGCCTCGACCCTCAGCTGGAGCGAGACCTCATGCAGGTCTACGCCGACTGGCGACAGTCCCGAGTTGACCGACATCTCCCCCAGGCCTACTCGACAGTTCTCAACCCCTTCGCTCTGCGAACCTCACGACATCTATACACACTTGGTCCCGACGGTAAGCCCAACTCCTGGGCCTGCCTGATGCAGGTCGGCGGCCACAAGGGCTACCTCATTGAGCCTTGTATCGCTCGAGAGGACGCCGGCCAGGGCACCACTGAATTTCTCACCACTAACGCGACCCGAATTCTCAAGGAGGAAGGCCTTGAGTACCTTACTTTCGGCCTTGCCCCTCGAGAAGAGATGGGTGAGCTCTCTGGCATGAACAAGATCATCCAGGAGTCTACGCGCTCGCTATACAAGACTACCTGCAAGGCTCTCGCCCTTAACGGTAAGCAAGCATTCCACGAGAAGTTCAAGCCCGACGACAACCTCCGTGGCCCTCTCTATCTCCTCTACCCTTCAGGATGCCATCATCTGGGCGGCGTCAGAGCCGTTCTAGAAGTTACTCATATCAGCATATCTGAGGTGTGGACCCGATCGAGGGCCGCCGCAGCGAAGGAGAAGGCAAAAAAGCGAGAGGAACGAAAACAGAAACGTTCCATGGACTCGGATCGATCTGATCGATCCCATGGTCCCCTCCCTCCTGTCGCCGCATAAGCATCCCAACTAATAGAAGCATTAATGAAATCAACGAACGCATATGAGTACTTTTTGGAACATTCTAAGCCCGTAGCCCCCCAAAGTGTAATCACCTGTAGAAGTGCCTCACCAGCACGAGTAGAGTGCCTCTGGACAGCTTTCAGACTCACCACCATGGGAAGCAAGACAAAAATCACCACCCAGATGGATCTGGCGATGTCTTCTCCAGTCCTTGCTCAGCTCCAAATTCACCCCCGCCAACTCGGAATGTCTCTGTTTACACCCCCCCAACAAGGTCATGAGATTTACAATTCAGCGTGACAAACAAACTCTGCCGAGCAAATTCCACATTCCCAAGCCACCCCGTCAACACGACGACGCCGCCCCTATACCTTAAGTGTAGAGGATACGCGATGAGTCCAGAAGCTCCGAAAACACGTCCACATCGGAGGGATGGACCCTGCACCGCGTTCAACAAGGAGCTCACTGTAGCCGAGCAGCAGGTACCCGCAGTGGGGCCGAGACCGGAGACAAGTGGATGGAGTCACTTTGTGTGTCAACAAGCTTTGGGGCCGTTGCTAGGCGACCAGGTAGTCGATCAGACGAATGACTAAGCCAGCTGTGCCTCTCCTCTTGCCAGATCTCAGGTGAGTCCCCTCCCCATTCAGTAGCGCCGAATTTTGACGTATCTGGAGACCTACCAGCAGGCCCACCATGGGGCTAATGTGCGCCGTGGCTGAACTTTCGGGAGGGGGACGGTATCTCCGGAATATGTGTGGGAGGATTAACATAGCATGGCTCCACATCCCAGCACGCACAGAAGGGTGTGCCTGCCAGCCCCAAAAATAGCCAGCATCAAATTATGAGGGCATGTACTGGGAACCATCTCAGCTTTAGTGCCTTGCGTGCTCCGCCACGCTTCCAGAGTTTCATAAAAGCCTTTAGTAACGAGGATAAACGCTGAGACACTATGACTTGCCTGCGTGATAACATGTCTGTGCCCGAGACAAAATCCGCGTCTGTCCTCCTGCTTAGTCAGACTCGGACTCAACCTTGGAGCTCACACTTTTGGGTATCAATTTAGGGCCGTATCACAATCTTATCTCAACAGTAGGGTAATCAGTGGTTTTTGATGGACTAGTTGTAATCGTTGGGTATCAGTAGCTGCAGAAAATAATAGGGGCCACTGCCATTATTACTAATGGAGCCACGTGGTTGGTTCGTGGTTGGATTGTGGTTGCTGTTGTAGCCTCTTGTTGTTGGTGATGTTCGATGTTTCGATTCCGAGTGAAAAATTGGTCGTCGAGTTTTTGCGTCGGAGTCCGTCGTTGGGCGCCGTTGTCGTGAAGTCATCGTCGTCGACGGCTGGCTCGGCTATAAAATTAAACACCGGATAACGGTTTCATAGCAGGGTCTTAATGTGTTGATAGGGAGGTGTGTAAAAGCCCTTTTTTCTGGTGATGAAGCACTTGACGCGGGCTGGCGGACAGCAGCCATCATATATAAACGAAGCCAACGTGGCTGTGGACATCTCTTGGCAAAAAGGCACGGGGTCTTTGTGCTGGGTGCTAACAACGGAGGAGATGTAAGCTGCCAAGGTGTATCCAGCATAAAGTTGGAATGTTTCGGGTTTCGGGGTTAAGAGATAAGTGTCAAACTACTGATAGATTGACGGGAAGAGATAAAGAGTTGAGTATAAGAGAAGAGGTTGATCTGGAATTGTTGTATTTACATGCTGCTAAGTTTTTGTCACCAAGGTCGCGGTGTTGGGGGCATTTATCGTCAGGGGTACAGTTTTTCATCGACCTCCCCAACATGCAGTCGAACAAAGCACAGCCATTTTGAGGTGCAGCTGTGAGGTTCATTTCGCAACGAAAAAGTCGGGCTACGGACATTACAAACAACCGAGAGCATGCACCGAGGTCACAAATTATTATTGCACAGAGATCTTACAGAGAGAAGCTATAGTTGATAGGGGTTGTGGTGGGTGTGAGAATCGTCTACACTTGAAGTTGCTGCAACTAGTTCAGTTAGGCAACAGGAGGCTTGCATCCGAAGGAGACTGTGGCAGCTCCAGGGGCATCAAAGGCTTGTACCAGTGAGTAGATGGAAGAGTAGATACCTAGAATGGCGGTAGCAAGCGACGCCAGAAACAGAACAAAGTTGACAAGAACCCACCATGGCCGAGACATGATGCCTCGCTTCCATCGGGCCCAGTTCTTCCATGAGTCGTACTTGCTCACTGTTCGGTTCTCATAGTCCACTGTGTCCATCTTACTGGCTTCCTCTCGAATGGTCAAGCCCATGTACATGAGTGGAGGGAAGGTGTAGGAGAATTGCAGAATACAGGCTGCTCCAACCAACGCTGTCAGAGACGAGAACTGAGGGATGGCCGAAGCAATCACAAAAGCAACAGCCCAGTAGATGAACACCATGAGAGCCCAGGTGATCCGGCCCTTGATGCCGTCATCAAGTCCAGGGAGAGCAGGAATCGCTCGTCGAATCAGGGTGATGTACACCACCTTGATACCGACATTACCGTACAGACCAGCTGCGATCAGAGAAGACACCACACTGATGACGTTGACTGCAATCTGCCAGTTGTGAGAGCCAAGACCCTGGTTACCGGGATTGACTGTGTACTGGCCTTGGTAAGCGTAGACCAACAATCCGTAGAGCAGGTAGCAGACGAAAATGACTCCCTGGGCGGAAAGCATACCCTTGAGGAACTCTCGGGGCTTTCGCATCTCAGAGAGAAACTCTACAAACACCATGGCTCCTCCATAAGAGTAGACAATGTTCATGACGGCACCCAACTGGTCCTGGAAAGCGTACTCCTCAATGGCCTTGGTTCGTACGGGGTCCGTGGAGTTGGGTAGACCGTTCTGCTGGGCTCCACCAACATAGTTGGGAGGCTTGGTGGCAGCAATGCCCATGGTAGCAAAAACGACAAAGAGGTTCATCCAGATGGCCGCATTAGCAACGTAGGAAAAGTTGGAGAGACGCTTGATCTGGCCTAGAAGCATACCAGCGACCATAAAGATGATACACCAGACCGAGAAACACAGGGGGCTGTAGATTTGGGACAGTCCCTGACCGTTTCCAAGAATGATGACAGCCACATTACACAGAAGCTGCAGACTCTGGAGGATATCAACTCCCCATCTAAAAGCTCTTCCGTAGACACGAAGAGCGAGGTCTCCAAAGGTCTTCATGGGGAATTCAGGAGAGTCCAGTTTCAAGAACATTCGGTAGATGAGCCATCCAGTGTAGACTGCAGCACCTCCAAGAACAGAGAAGAGCATCACACCTGGGAACCAGGCCAGCTGTGAAATAGCCCAAGGGGCAGAAGACGGACCGAGAATGTCGGTTGTAGTCAGAAAAAAGACCGACATCCATGTGGCAGTTCGAGCAGACATGTTGGCGATAGCAAGCTCCTTGCCTGCACCAGGAATCTGGCTGATGATGCCTCCTGGAGGATGAGCGGCGTGCTTTTCAGGATCAACGTCGCTTACACCAGTGCCATCTTCTGAATTGGTGTCATAACCTGGGAACTCTCCTGACTGCGTTTTATCGTCAGACTTTCGGGTGTACTTGGAAAACATCCATCTCAATTTGGATCGAGGAAGTGCGTCTTCTCTAGCTCTCTGCATGGCGGCATAGTGGTAGTAGATCTGGAAAGGCTCGGTGGAGTCCAGGAGTTCGTTGGTGGTTGGGATATGGAGTTCAGGAACATCATAATGGACTTCGTGAACTTCGCCGTGAAGTTCCTCGACTTCGGGGTGGTCAATGGTCTTCTCGGGCATTGTTCGAAACAGAGCCTTCAATTCAATATGGAGGACACATCAGCTCCAATTGACTGGATATATATATGAAACCGAACTCGCTGACAGTCTCACACCGTTATCTCCACCCAGCCAGCTAACAGAGTTCGATAATGGCATCTTGCAGGAGCTTGGCAGGGTCAACCTTCGGCAGCCCCTTGTCTTTATCAATGCACGGCACTGCACCTGGTCTGCTTGGTGCCGTGTGAGATCCACAGAAGAGCTGATAACTGAACCTAAGTATTTGACACGGACTCCGACTTACTGGGGTAGAGAGGCTGCCACTGCACTGTTGCTGGTCGGCGTTCAATAGATAACTGTATTGCTGTGCAGTTGTGTAGCCGGTCAGATCAAGCAGTTCATGGAGCAGTGCAAGCAGATCTGCATCTGTGAAAGTTCCAGCAGCTACTGGTAGCTATCTGGCACAAGCACCGAGTTTTCTCTTTGATTACGGCAAGAACAAGCACGAGAGAACTCTGCTGTGATAGACACAACCAAATGCAAATCTCGCTTTGTCTGCCGTTATCCGTATGTCGTCTTTCTGTAGATCATGACGAAATTAAACCCTGGACGAGAAGGCATCTTCATAGTTCATCAATTCGTTTGTTATACAGTACAGCGGATTATAGATAAGGGCAGTAGCCTATCCAGCCGAAATAGGCCAGGTGGTTTTTGAGGAAGTTGGCTCGCTCAAGAGGATTGTAGTCTCCTCCATGACAATATTCGGACTGTGGCCCTTCACAGTATCGTATCGTCCGTCTCGGCGGTTTCACCCATGGGTAAGAGATGTACACTTCACCCAAAGAGTGGAAGAAGCCACGTTGTCCGGGAAGAGACACAAAGAGGTCGTTCCAGTGGGTGACTCGGTATAGACGCCGTTGTGGCGAGTCATAGAGTGGGTCGATGACCTCTTTGTCCGTCTGGGGGAAGAACAAGGAGTCCACCAGCTGTGCATAAGCCAAGTTTGCGTATTGAGGTTGGCCAAAGTTAATGAGAAGAGGATCTAGCCCTTGTACTTTGATGTCTGTAGCCAGGAGAGCTGCTGCCACCCCTCCCAATGAATGTCCTGTCAAAGAAAGCGAATAATGAGGGTAGTCTTCGTAGAGAAATTCCGAGAGCTGATCGCAGTTTTCTGCCCAGAAGGCTTCGTAGGCCTCCAAGATGGCTCCCTGAACCTTGCACTCAGGACAGGCGTCTTTGAGGAAAGAAGGGCTAGCCGTTGGTTCGTAGCCAAAAGACAAATCCAGCATGGAGTCTTCCAGCGAGTTTGTGCCCCGAAAGACCACGTATTTGGTCTGATTCGTATGATCTACCGCCATGTAGCCTGTCAGTGCCGGACTTGCTGGTTTGTGCACAAATGTGTGGATCACCTCGAGTCCTTCAAACTGGGTCTTTCTGCACTGTACTCCACATTTGAACGGGTGTCTGAGCTGGGTCGGGCTTCGGACCGTTTGCACGCAATATGCAATGTCCGACAGCTGCGAGTGGAACGCCAGCAACTCGTAGGTGGCCTCTGATATGGCATGTGTCTGTGTTACTAGAAAGAACAGGAGAACAAGGGTCGTGGGAAGTATCCGTAGTAGCATGTCGGGGTAGTGTGAGCAAGCGATCTAGCGTCGCAGTCGAGAGGCTGTGAACAGCAATATCAGAAGTAGAAGAGACGTCGTTGCAGGCGAATATTAGTCGTTTTGTACCAGTATGGGTTTGTCCCTTAAGTATGCTACATACACGATGTTGAGTGTGGGGAAGTCATGTGCATACCCCGTATGTTTTGCCGTGTGCACGACATGCTGCATATGGTCATTGTTTTCATTTGTCGCAAACACACCTTTCACGCTAACCAAAGAGTGAAGCTGCCCCATATCAGCCTACAGTTTCCGAATGAAGACACAACACCAACACGGGGAAGATCGACATCAACTGCATTACCCCGGATTCTTCGACTGCGACACCCACCTAATAAAGTATGCAACTCTATGGTGTGGTAATAACCACTGTTTCTCGGCGCATCTTCGGCAGTCCTGAAGCAACAATTTTTCTTCCCTTTCCTACGGAAATGACACCTTTTAAGATCACCCACATGATGACAACACCTATGATAACACCCGGCTTCTTATACCCCACGCTACCAGTCACATGATCAACACCCTACTAACGGTACGAGAGCTTATCGTCGATACCCTTACACGCTACGTGTATCTTGCAAGCTATAAAGCCAGTGTTAAAGTGCGCAACTCAGTTCATATTGGTGGAGTCATAGCCAGGACACGCCAGCTGTCTGGCTGACCCATTGAACAGGTCTTTGCAAAACTGGGCACGCTCTAATCGTGCCATGCAACTACGTTACCACTATGTCGCTACAGATCTTCCCATTCTATCAATCATCATAATCATCTATATACGGAGCTACACAAAAGCAAGTTACTGCTTGTCAGCCCACTTTCGCTCGTCAAGCTTGACTCGAACAGCCTTGGTCTGGAGGTAGTTTTCAAGACCATCTCGACCCATCTCCTTACCGAAACCAGACTGCTTGTATCCTCCGAAGGGAACAGCCTCGTGGAAGGCGTTGTAGCAGTTGACCCAGATGGTACCGGAGGCAATGTTCTCGGCAACATAGTGGGCCTTGTTGATATCAGTGGTGTGGATACCAGCGGCAAGACCGTACTCGGAGTCGTTGGCCATCTCGATAACGTCGTCAACGGTGTTGAACTTGGTGATGGTCAGAACGGGACCGAAGATCTCCTCTCGGACAATGGACATGTCGTTGTTCACGTCAGTGAAAACAGTGGGGTGGATGAAGTATCCCTTGCCAGGACCGGCCTGGGAAGAACCTCCACACAGGAGGTGGGCACCCTCCTTCTGGCCCTGCTCGATGTAACCGAGAATCTTCTTGAACTGGTTCTTGTTCTGCTGGGGGCCCTGCAGGGAGTTGGGGTCGAAGGGGTCACCGACCTTGACGGACTCAGCCTTCTTCTTGAAAGCCTCGACGACCTTGTCGTAGACACCGGCCTGGACAAAGAGTCGAGAACCAGCGCAGCACACCTCTCCGGAGTTGAAGAAGATACCAAGAGCGGCAGCGGAAAGAGCATCCTCCAGGTTGGCATCGTCGAAGATGATGTTGGGGGACTTACCTCCGAGCTCCATGGTGGTCTTCTTGAGGTTGGAGGTCAGGGCAGACTTGGCAACCATCTTACCAGTGGCGGTGGAACCGGTGAAGGCAATCTTCTTGATGTCCTGGTGGGCAGAAAGAACACCTCCAACGGGGCCGAAACCGGAGATGACGTTAAGGACACCCTTGGGGAAACCAGCCTCCTGGGCGAGCTTACAAGCGTACAGGGCAGACAGAGGAGTGGACTCGGCGGTCTTGAGAACAACGGTGTTACCGGTGGTCAGAGCGGGGGCAATCTTCCAGGCCCACATGAGAAGAGGGAAGTTCCAGGGGATGATCTGGCCACACACTCCGAGAGGCTCCTTTCGAGTGTAGTTGAAGAAGCCGTCGTTGGACTGGATGAGGTCACCGGAGATCTTGTCGGCAAAGCCGGCGTAGTATCGCAGGACCTTGACGACGAGGGAGACGTCACCCTGGGCCTGGGCGAAGACCTTACCGTTGTCGGTGGTCTCAATGGCGGAGATCAGATCGAGATCTCGCTCAACGAGGTCGGCGAGCTTGTTGAGGAGAATGCCTCGCTCGGAGGGAGGGGTCTTGAAGCCCCAGTTCTTGAAGGCCTGCTTGGCGGCCTCGACAGCAGCGTTGGCATCAGCCTCGCTGGCCTCGTAAACAGAGATGATGGGGGTCTCGGTGGTGGGGTTCTCAGTCTCGAATCGCTTGCCGGACTGGGACTTGACGAACTCACCGTTGATGAAGAGACCGACGGGCTGCTCGTACTTAGCGCCGTTGGGCAGGGTCAGAGGCTCGTTCTTGACGGGAGTAAGGGTGGACAGCCGTCGGAGGCCGCCCTTGAACTGGTTGAGAGTGATTCGTCGAAGCATTGTGTGCAGAGGAATTACTTGTTCAGAGAGATCGGAATAACCACGTCCTACCTCGATATTTTATACTACATTCAGAGTTTCCCGCCAAGGTTGCTTTGCAGGAGAGATGGAGGAAAGGAACCTGCCGGGGCAGTGGAGAATGTGAGACAGGATTCCGTGGGGCCTTGAAATGTTGTATAAAAGGCTCGGCTTGTCCCAGGTTCCCCATTTCACCTCAATTGATCATGTCCTGGCCATGAGAGATACCTGATACGACGTTGGATACCAGCTAGATTGGAAAACACCGCTAAATGCTCAGCTGCTTCCTTGGACGTTAGCACATTAACTTTGGTTGATTGCTAACCAGAGAGACGTGGGGGGTTCACTTTTGGGAGCTTTTAGCAACTATCTAACGGGCTATGAGGTTAAACCTATAGCTAGCTAAGCAAACAAAGATGGCGTTTGAATGGACCGCCCCTGAAAATGAAATTGAGGCCGTAAAAAGCAACCAATTGATCTCACGGCGGCTCGCCCTCGGATGCCGTATCCTCAGCCACCTGACGATATATTTTCACTGCATTGCAGGCACGTTGCAGGTTTGTTTCGCCAAGCCGTATGTGACCACACGTTGGACATAAACCGACATATCTTTCTGCGGCTCCACTATGCACCACCTATACATTTCTTACTTTGTGATGGAGACAACGTGCCCAAAGCAGACCTTTCCACTTGCATGGTGCCTCGTACCGGTGAGGTCTCCTTTGCATTGGGCTTACCAATCCTGCGCTTTGCTCACTTCTGTAATGTAGCCCTTAGATACACAAAACCGAAAAATCAAACGCGATAGCCGTGAACAGGTTTAGATCACAACCTGCATATTTACTCTATATATTCCTGGTTAACGTCGGTGCTGGTACTCGTTGTACAGGTAGTCGATTAGTGAGCGTTCTTGAGGAACTCGTCGTACTCCTCGGCAGTGAGCAGACCCTCGGTCTCCTCGGCTCCCTCAGTAGGCTTGACCTTGGCGAGGTAACCGTTTCCGTTGGGCTCCTTGTTGATGAGAGAGGGGGTGTCAGCGACGTCAAAGTTGGACTCAACCACCTCAAAGTCAAAGGGAGCAATGATATCGTTGGTGGCCTTGACGGACTCGACGTTTCCAAAGGCATCATCCTTCTCGATCTCGTTTCCAGCCTCCTCGACCTCAACGAAAGTAGCGTCTCCAAGAGCCTCGGCAGCGTACTTGGTGATACCGATGAAGGCGGTTCCGTCCTCGTGGAAAGCGACCCAGTCGTGATCCTCGGTGAACTTGAGAGTGTACTTGTTGGAGTACTTGTCGGGGATGGAGCCCTTGATGAGAGTGTGGTTGAGTCGCATCATGGTCAGAGGAGACATGGTGGGGGCCATGGTGGCTCGGGGAGCGAATCGCAGGGAAGATCGGGCCAGAGTTCGAAGCATTGTGTTGTGTTGTGTAGTTGTGGTGGTACAAGGATATGTCTTGTCTGGGGTAAGGCCACAGTTAAGTTAGGTGGTTTGTGGGTGACTCGGTTTGACTCAGTGAAGGTAGGGTAAGTGCGGTATGAAGCGATCTGTGGGGTTGAAATATAGAGGTAATAGAAGCCGAATCAGATAAAGAGACACTCAATTCGAACGTTAGCCGTCTGAATGTATCTCTCGTATATATACTGACCCTCAATTGCTCACCAGGTCGCCTCAATTCCAGACCAGCAACTAAACCTTGCCTAATGAGACAACCGCCTTAACGAGGTGATGATAAGTGTTCCTGGAACTACGCCATGCGTTACTCAGTGCTGAAAAAACATTGAGAACACTGAGTACAACTGACATGAGAGGGGTACGTAGCAGTAGCCGCGGAGATCCAAAATCGATTACGTGACGATACATACAAACGGCACACCGCATCTTGCTCTTGTACTACTCCGTACAGGTATGGCCATCTCTTCTCCCTAGACTGTAGCTTCACTCCTATGATTCAGTTCACCCCACATAACCAATACACAGCCGCATGCGTGTCTGATATTTATGTGGAGAAGTGAGACTGTGCACAGTGTGATATGAACATGATCAAGTACCACCCGTACCTGGGTAGTTCACCAGTGTATTGCGGTTATATCAGTACTAGTAGCGAGTTCAACGGTTAGGAACGAACCGGGGAGCTATAGTTTATAGACTGCCAACTATAGAAGTTACAAAATAGTTAAGAAATAGTTAATGAAATAAATACCTTGAGGGCTCATTTATGGGGGCTCAAATGATATACAGCTACACGGGGTATTCAAATCAATTTATTGCCCATTTTTGGCTGAGTAGTTGACGACAGTTATGGCTGGTAAAGCACAGAAACTGGAGACATCGCTATTTCGATGATGATCTGGATGTGACTTCAATTTGTTCGCCGGAGCCGCACGATAAGTAATAGTGAACTAACACTTCAACTAGAGCTTGACGAGCAGTTGAACACCTTACAACGACTAGTACTGGTACCGTGGAAGTACAGTAGCAGTTCCTATAGCGGCAAATTGGAGCAGTTACTGGTACTCTCGCCATTAGCCGACAAAAGTATTTTCTCATATTACTGAACCTCATTAAACACCCATTACCCACATTCGACAGGCCACCTGAAGTCATCATGAATAGCCTCGTAGATCTTCAAAACACCAGTCGAGCTAAACAAGTCAACGATAAGATGTCCAGTCATGTCGGGGAGCCCCAGCCTCTCTGTTGATTGCTGATACAGTTAATCACCCTCATATCAACAATAATTTACTGCACTCTCACGTAATCTCAGGTACATCTTCATGACGCATTTTGCACGTGACTTTTACATGAGTAACTATGATGATATCTACAGACCAATGCTCACTAGTTACACAGATGCAAGAAGCTTGAAAGTTGATGTTACTTCAAGAGCAACTATAACCCCTCTGATAACCTCCCCGTCATGTCCAGATATTCTTCCCACCTCCCTATTTCGGCTCTTGCGAGCACTTTGAGGGTGCAAATTAAGGTTGCAGCATCCAGTAACATTTTCAACCTTCATCCCTCACACGACGTCATCGCATCCCAACTACCCCTCCCACAACAGTATTTGAAATGCTCTACGAACTCGTTGGAATCGCATCAGTGACTCCGGCACACGCGGCCGCCAAGCAGGCCGTCACCCAGATCGGCCGAATGATTATCGGTAACAGAGGCGTGGTCCGTCTCATTGAGTGCTGGCGGTTCAAGCCTCTGCCTCAGATCATGAAGGCCCAGCAGAAGAGCTACGTGGTCGGCGACTACTTTTACATGAAGTTCGACTGTTCTCCCGGAGCTCAGGGCGAAATCATGCGAGCTGTCCAGGCCGATCCCCGTTTGATTCGAACCTTTTGCGTCAAGCTGAATGAGAAGTGAGTATGATAAGGACGCTTGCTCCTGAACGCGCTGGCGAACGAGCCGTGGAATGAGCCGTGGAATGAGCCGCGGAATGGCTGCTAGCTGAAACCAGGAGTTGAGTGTTTTGGCCAAGAAATGGGTTTCCCAGCTCTCATGGGCCTTATCAGCTCGTTAGGAAGACCATCGCGGTACGTGCTGAGGTGGCGACTTCAACAGAAAGCGTGGGCTCAAATTCGAGCATCTCAGCGCTCCGGTCGCCTCATGCTGTCAGACATGGTCTTTTGATACATCAAGCCGACAAATCTGAGCAGTCAGAACCCCACATTTCATTTCCACACGAGCATGCTCGGTCAAGCCACACATTTTCACCCCACCTTCATCCATACTAACAACAGATCCAGCAAAACCCTCATCTAGCATCTCTATTTAATGTACATATTCGACACAGTGTAAGTGATTTTCTTGCCATACAAGGCGTGCTTGTACCCGTAGCAGTGGACTGTATGTTTTTCTTTACACACAAATGTATCTACGTATTAACTAATCTAAGAATAAAGAAGGGCGGATACTGTTCTCTTGAGACGTGCATTAGATCGCGGAGGGGATTTTCATACTGTAGAGCTGTCTTCTTACCTATCTGTTAACTTGAACTTGAGATTATCGTGATGTGAGCACACACTTTACCTTACCATGCAGCTGAACACAACAGCATGACAGTTTCTACGACTGCCCACTTACTGTAACTTGCTTGAAACAGTGGCTATCTTGAATTTGTTTGAAGTCGCGCTCTGACAGCTCTTATTGGCTACAGCTCGTGATACCGATCCTCGCGCACTTTGCTATTTGTCACCTTCTCTACCCTTGGTCAACTCCATTAACTGCAATGTTTCATTGTTCTATCATTTTGATCTCCCCCTCCATCTTCTGCTCCATCGCCTCCTAATACGCCCCCTCTATGATACAAGCATCTTCTCTCAACCTTTTTCTTACATGGTGTAAGCGGACTTGTATTCTCGCATAATGACGGGAACGGCCGAAGGAGGCAGATGACCCAGCTCGGTGATAATCTTGGTGAGATTTGCGGCGGGGGTCAGATCGTAGCACAGGTTGAGGTACTTGAGAGAGGTCTTGGACTCGTCTTCAGGCAGCTTCTTCTTGTCGCTGATGTAAGTGTTGGCGAGCATCTCGGGGAATGCCAGCTCGTTGAGAGTGACGGAATCCAGCTGCACTCGGTCAGAGAACTTCATGGACTCACACAAGACAATAACGGGGATGTTCTTTCGCTTGGCAGCAGTGGCGATTAGGGCAGAACCCACACGGGAAAGCAGAGCTCCGTTAGAAAGCATGGCGTGTGCTCCAAGGAAGACTCGAGACACGTCGTCCAGGACGTGAGCCAGAGCCGAAACCAGAATGTAGACACACTCAATGCCTCGGGCAGACAGATCTCGAGCCAGCTTTCGGCCCTCATGCAGAGGTCGGGAGTCGACCACAATGATCTTGAACCGCTTTCCGGCCTGGTGTGCGGCAATGAGGGTGTTCTCCACCACCTCGGAATGTGCAAATGTGAGGACGGTGTCTCCGTCAGCAATGTCGTTCACGGCACTCTCCACAATGACGAGTCCACTCACGTCAATCTTTTCCTTAATGTATTCGTCAATCTTCTCCACCAGCATGTCCTTGGCAGCCTGATCGGACATGTCAATGCTCACCACGGAAATCTCCTGCTTAAGCCATCGAATGGCGTTACCCATGGACACAGACAATGGTCGTGCGGAAATGACGAAATCAATCTGGTGGCCAAGATGTGTAGTGAGGTTTCGAGACAGTGTGGTTCCTTCGGGAGTCTCATAATCAGCAATGACCCGCTGGAAGGCCTGCAGAAGGGTTCGTGCTCGATCAGAAGAGCCCACAATCTGGTACGACGAGTATCGGAGCGCCAGAGTGATCACCTCGGGATGCACATCCTTGCCAGCATCTGCTGCTGTCACCTTTCCAGCCTTCTCCAGATGTCCAAACAGAGCGGGTCTAGAAGCCCGAGTTCGATCCTCCTTGGACGATGCAGAAGCGGAAGATTGGTTATTGCTTCCGCCTTGTGTGTTATTGCTGTTGTTGTTGTTGTTGTTAGAAGACGAGCCTCCCTCCTTGGCTGCGGCCTGCTGCTGTTCCTTCTTGGCCTCACGAGGATCTCGAGTAGGAGCCTGGCCGGAGGCCTCCTTGGAAGCCGCACGCTTGGCGGCCTTGGCGGCCTTCTTCTGCGCCTTAAGCTGAGCGGGTGTAAGTTCTGACATGGCGAGAGAGCTGTGTTGGATTGATGATATCTCCAGTTATAGTCATCAGGCTAGATTTTTTTGCATATATTAGGGTTCCAATTTCAAATTGGGACGTTAATTCTGACCTAACCGCAACTCGAACCTGCCACCATCATATCCATTTAAGGTTACCCGGCTTTCCCAACGAATCACAGCACCGCAAATTGCAACCTCCAAAATCATATTGCATCACCAAAGTCATCTCTGGAGTACACATCAAAACCACCAAAATGGCTCTGTTTACTTCGCTAGTCGGTGCATCCGGTCTTGGTGAGTATCACAATGCGCGATGAGATTGTCCACCGGCAATTTCCGCCTCTTCGACCTACTGATTTTGTGTCCACACAAACGACTTTGAACGACACAAAGAGACTTGCACCATGTTCAGCCATATTGGACCTGAATTGAGGAATCATGAGCACCAATCAATTGCACTGATAGCTCCACGTCATTCTGTGATTGCTGGACTCTCCAATTCGATCGTATATCGTCTGAAATATTCGAACTGCAGTGGAATCGCCATTTGTCTCATCACGTCAGACATATTTAGCTGCACGACCACAATACTAACTCAGGATTCGCTACCAAGTTCCTTTCCAACAAGATCCGACTCAAGCCCGCCGGCTACTACCCTCTCGGATACGTTTTCTCCGGTGTCGCCTGGGCTGGTCTCGGATTCGTGCTTCACAACGTTCACCAACATTCCCTTGAGGTCCTGGAGAAGAAGAAGACCGCTCTCAGCGAGCAGCGAACGGAGTAGACTCGGTTAGATAACGATAATTTATGCATGAATTGACATTTCCAATATTTTGGAGCCGTAGTGATGGATTGGCTTAATAAGCAACCTCAGACTGTGATTAGTAAGAATCGAACTCACGGTCTCTCTCATCCACCCTAACCACAGGGTCCTCTTTTGGCCTAGGTGCACGTGACCACGAAACTCTAACAGGAAAGCTCTTGTTCGCGTTGTGTGGTGAGGTGTCACCCCGGCAACCGTTTAGCTTTTCACATGCCAACCCCCCATGGTGGACTAAATTATTAGTGGTGTGGTCTCAGATAGGTTGTTTATCTCGTCTCGAAACAGGTCTGTGTATTTCTCTGTTTTCGGCGATCGGCCAGCAGCACCATGTCACATGGTGAGCCCCTGAGCCCCCTGTTTTTTAGCTTAAGCAATACGCATTTAAACGGTGCCTTCTGCAGCTCAAGAATGCGTGTTTTTCGGGTGTGGTAGCGGGGAACATTATTACGAGTACGTGGCGGTCTTGTATTGACTGATGCCGGTGGGAGTTTCACTTGGTGTGTCAAATTCTTGCTCCTATTGTTTCTAGCTTTTCGCGCCCATCAAATCCGCTCTAATTTCGCCCCGTTGTTCTCTTTTTACTCATTTCTCATTTCAATCTCGCTTCGTTTATCGGGTCACAGGTGTTTCAGCCCCTTCTTTCGGAATGTGCAGGGGCGCATTATTTTGGACACGTAGTACGGGGGCATGGAAAGAGGTAAAATCACGGGGGCCCACGAGGACAAGAAGCTGACGGGGCCATAATAACACGTGGAATCCGGTGTGAAAATAAGACGGACTTGTGTTTGTACCAAGTAGAGTGTAGGAGTAATAGTTGGATGAGACATTTCGGAGATTGGCAGCGTTTCGTGTAGCTACGGTTACCGAATCAGACCGGGCTCGATACTATGGACGGTTCTAGTATCCAAAGACGGGAAACGCCTCTTTTTCAGAGGTGTGTCTCAATTCAAACCGACACCCTTAATAGATTAGTGCGGCACCATTAGCTTACGGCTTAGGTGCCACCTTTGACTGCCCTGTTGCTGCCGCTGCTGCTGCTGCTGCCGCTGCTGTCTTGTGTTTCGCTGGAGACGGGTTACTTGCATGTTAGCACTGGCTCTCAGAGTTTGACTTTCCTTCCAACACATCAAACAGGAGAAAGGGTGTTTAGTATCGACACTACGCTACTTGTACCAAATACACCTGGTTTCGATTTTTTGTGCCTCTTCCTGGAATCCCACACAACACAGGGCCCTACGTGTTTTTCTAGCGTCACCGCTCGGCTTATTAATCAACAACACAAACAACTCACCACACACCAAACCACACCACTATCCATACACGGATCGACGCGCTCATGGCCATCAGTTACGAGCCCGGAATGTGAGTATGACCGAGAGGAGGATTGAAGAAGGCGATAGGACGGACGGGAACGAGAAATGGGACTGACTTCGCGTTTTTTCGGCGTTTTCGACACCCTGACACGACACTTGATAACCCCTAATCTACCATCACCATATCACCACATCACCACATGAACAATGCTAACGCAGCCGCTGCTGGATCCGAGACGAAAAAGAAGGATGGGTGGGTGCCGAGGTAGTCGACCAGAAGACGGACGGCGACAAGGTGACCATCAACCTGACGCTGGAGAGCGGCGAGGAAAAGTCCGTGGAGACTACCGTTGCCGTGCTCAAGTCGTCATCCGAGGTCCCCCAACTGCCTCTACGAAACCCCCCCATTCTTGAGTCCACCGAAGATTTGACCTCGCTGTCCTATCTCAACGAGCCCAGTGTGTTGCACGCGATCCGAACCCGGTATCAGATGCTTAACATTTACACCTACTCGGGTATCGTGCTTATCGCCACCAACCCCTTTCAACGGGTCGACAACCTCTACACCCCTGATATTATCCAGGCATACGCCGGCAAGCCTCGAGGTGAACTGGAACCCCATCTGTTCGCTATCGCCGAGGATGCCTACCGATGTATGCTGCGAGACAAGAAGGACCAGACCATTGTGGTGTCTGGAGAGTCCGGAGCAGGAAAGACCGTGTCTGCAAAGTACATTATGCGGTACTTTGCCACAGTGGAGGATCCCCTGGCACCGCGAAAGCGCGACGTGTCTCAGGGCGACTCTCTGTCTCACGTCGAAGAACAGATTCTGGCTACCAACCCCATCATGGAAGCCTTTGGTAACGCCAAAACAACCCGAAACGATAACTCGTCACGATTCGGAAAGTACCTGGAGATCAACTTCAACAAGGACGTCGATATTGTTGGAGCTCGAATCCGAACTTTCCTGCTGGAGCGATCGCGTCTGGTCTTCCAGCCCGCCACGGAGCGAAACTACCACATCTTCTACCAGCTGGTCAAGGGTGCCTCTCCTGAGGTGGCCAAGGCTCTGGGCGTCGAAGGAGGAGTCGCAGCCTTCCGATACCTCAACCAGGGAGGTAATGATATCATTGAGGGCGTGGATGATAGAGATGAGTTCAGACTGACTGGAGCTTCTCTTGAGACCATTGGTATCGGCAAGACCGAGCAGGAGAGCCTGTGGAACATTCTGGCCGGTATTCTTCACATTGGTAACATTGAGATTGGCCAGACTCGTCAGGATGCGGTTCTGTCGTCAGATGAGCCCTCTCTCGTCAAGGCCTGTCAGCTGCTGCAGATCGACCCTGTTCTGTTTGCCAAGTGGATCACCAAGAAGCAGATTGTGACACGAGCAGACAAGATTGTGTCCAATCAGACGCACAAGCAGTCGCTGGTTGTGCGAGACTCCGTGTCTAAGCACATTTACACATCGCTGTTCGACTGGCTGGTCAGCGAGCTCAACGGTGGTCTGTGCGACCCCAAGGTGCAGGAGCAGGTGGTAACCTTCATTGGTGTGCTGGATATCTTCGGTTTCGAGCACTTCAAGAAGAATTCGTTTGAGCAGTTTTGCATCAACTACGCCAACGAGAAGCTGCAGCAGGAGTTCAACCAGCACGTGTTCAAGCTGGAGCAGGACGAGTACGTCCAGGAGGAGATCAACTGGACCTTCATTGACTTCTCCGACAACCAGCCCTGTATCGATCTGATCGAGGCCAAGCTGGGTATCCTGTCTCTTCTGGATGAGGAGTCTCGACTGCCCGCTGGAAGCGACGAGGGCTGGTGCACCAAGCTGTACCAGCAGCTGGACAACCCTCAGAACAAGCATTTCAAGAAGCCGCGGTTTGGAAACACGTCGTTTGTGGTCGCCCATTACGCTCAGGACGTCAACTACGAGGCCGAGGGATTCGTGGAGAAGAACCGAGACGCCGTGCCCGACGAGCACCTCGAGGTTCTCATGGCCACCAAGAACGACTTCCTCAAGAACATTCTGGACGTTGCTGCCAACGTTGCTGCTGAGAATGCCCCTGCTGCCCCCACCAAGCCTGGTCTGCGAGCCCCCAAGAAGCCCACTCTGGGCCGAATCTTCAAGGGCTCTCTTATCGACCTGATGACCACCATCAACTCCACCAACGTGCACTACATTCGATGTATCAAGCCCAACGAGGAGAAGGCCGCTTGGGTCTTTTCTGCGCCCATTGTGCTCTCTCAGCTGCGAGCTTGTGGTGTGCTTGAGACCATTCGAATCTCGTGTGCTGGTTTCCCCTCTCGATGGTCCTACGAGGAGTTCATCTCTCGTTACTACATGTTGGTCCCCTCCGCCGAGTGGGCCTCCATGGAGGTGCGAGACCTGTGTAACCTGATTCTCGAGAAGACCATTAAGGAGGAGGACAAGTTCCAGCTCGGTAAGACCAAGATCTTCTTCCGAGCAGGTATGCTGGCCTACCTCGAGCGACTGCGATCCGACCGACTCAACGAGTGTGCTATTGTCATCCAGAAGAATGTGCGAAAGCGATTCTACCGAAAGAAGTACCTCGACACTCGTCAGTCTATCATCGCCTCCCAGACCCTCTTCCGAGCCCATGTTGCTCGACAGCGGTTCCAGGAGCTGCGAAAGGAGCAGGCTGCCGTCAAGATCCAGTCCGCCTGGAGAGGATACTCTGGTCGACGGGACTTCAAGCAGCAGCGAGATGGCATTGTCCGTCTTCAGGCTATCTTCCGAGGTACTCTTGTGCGACGAAACATCCAGGAGGTGGCTCACAAGGGTGCTGCTCTGACCATCCAGCGAAACTTCCGAGGTTACGTGGCTCGAAAGGAGTACCGAAGCAAGCTCACCAACATTGTGCTGATCCAGTCGCTCATCCGACGACGACAGGCCAAGCAGCAGCTCAAGCAGCTTAAGGTCGAGGCCAAGTCCGAGAAGCACTTCAAGGAGGTGCAGTACCGACTGGAGAACAAGGTGGTCGAG
Organism: Yarrowia galli; assembly: GCA_900519055.1. NCBI lineage: Eukaryota > Fungi > Ascomycota > Dipodascomycetes > Dipodascales > Yarrowia > Yarrowia galli. Next base: position 4,291,129 of record ULGS01000005.1, read on the forward strand.
CTTACCCAGAACCTCACCGCCAAGCGAGACGAGAACAAGAAGCTGCTGGCCGAAATGGACATGCTCAACGCCCGTTCTGCCGCTGCCACCGCCAAGTCTACCGAGAACTCTTCTCGAGTGGAGGAGCTGGAGAATGCTGCTGAGGAGAAGGAGCGAGCCCACCAGGAGGAGGTTGCCAACATGGAGCAGAAGCTGACTGCTTTGGACAAGCAGTACCAGACTTCTGTGGCCCAGCTGACGGAGCTGGAGGAGGCCAACGCTGCTCTCAAGAGCGAGCTCGAGGCCAAGACCAAGGAGGTTGCCGAGAAGGTCGAGGCTACCAACGTGCACATTGACAACAACAAGTCATTGAGCGAGCAGCTGGAGCAGGCCAAGCACGAGATTGAGAAGCTCAAGCAGAACGGCGTGGTTGCCTCTGACATGGCTTCTGTGTCTCCTGTCCGAGGCACTCCTGGCACTGCCATGAACGCCAAGCGACGAAACATCAAGCGACGATCTCTGACCTCCGCTGGTATGGTCGACGGTGCTGCTGCCTTCACTCCCCGGCCCTCTGCTGCTGGCGCTGCTGCTGGTGCTGCCATGGGAGCTGCTGCCGGTGCCAACGCCGAGCAGATGATGGCTTCTCTTGGCGTCAACGGCCAGATCGAGCAGCTGCTCGAGTCTCAGAGCGACGAGCTGTACGACGAGGTTATCGAGGGTCTGATCCACAAGCTCAACATCCCCATTCCTCACACTTCGGACGACCAGTTCCTGCCTCGAGAGGTGCTTTTCCCCGCCCACATTCTCAACCTGATCACCTCAGAGATGTGGCGACTCGGCTTCATCAAGGAGTCCGAGCGGTTCCTGGCCCGAGTCATGGAGGCTATCCAGAAGCACATTCTGGAGCTCAGTGGCGAGGCTGTCATCTACCCCGGAGCCTTCTGGCTGTCTAACGTGCACGAGATCATGTCGTTTGTGTGTCTTGCTCAGGCCAACATTGCCCAGAACGTTGACATTATGGACGAGATGGGAGAGTATGAGTTCCAGCAGTACGGACGTCTGGTTCATGTCGTCAAGGCTGATCTGGAGAACCTGGAGTTCAACATTTACCACACCTGGATGAAGGAGCTCAAGAAGCTGCTGGACAAGATGATTGTGCCTGCCATTGTGCTTTCTCAGGCTCTGCCCGGCTTCATGACCACCGACTCCAACGGTCGGTTCCTTGCCAAGATGTTTACCTCCAACGTGTCCTACTCAATGGACGATCTGCTCAACCTGTTCAACAAGGTGTACAAGGCCATGACCTGCTACTTCAACGAGAAGCAGAGCGTGCGACAGTCGCTGATGGAGCTGCTGTCCATGATTGGTGTCAAGGCCTTCAACGACCTGCTGATGCGAAAGAACTTTCTGTCGTGGAAGCGAGGTCTGCAGATCAACTACAACATCACCCGAATCGAGGAGTGGTGCAAGTCGCATGACATTGCTGACGGAGTGGTCAAGCTTGAGCACCTCATGCAGTCGGCCAAGCTGCTGCAGCTCAAGAAGTCCACTCTTGAAGACATTGAGATCATCTACGACATTTGCTGGATTCTCACTCCCTCTCAGATCCATCGTCTGATTGGTCAGTATCTGTCTGCTGACTACGAGGCCCCAATCTCGTCGGAGATCATGAACACCATTTCCGAGAAGGTCAAGCTGGAGAAGAACGCCGTTCTTCTGCTGGAAACCTCGCCTCTGGAGGACTCTGGTCCGTTTGAGATCTGTGAGCCCCGACTGCTCAAGCGTCTGGACTCGTACATCCCCGCTGTTTGCAGGTGCCCCTGATCCGTCGATTTGTGGAGCTCACTACCCTGGCGTCTGGGCAAAACAACGAGGATCAGCATGGGAGGATTGATGGTGATATCTCTGAGGAAGCGGCTGCCGATAGTGTCGGTGCCGATCAGGTGGTACCGGAAGAATCCACCAACGGCCACCCCGAAGTGGCAAGCCAATAAGCGGTGTTTTTCCGAGCCCGCGGTCTTGTGGACATCTGATAGTGACGACGATTCAGATTCTTCGGGAGTGTCCGACGACAGCTACATGTCCACCGTGACGCTTCCTCGCACTACTAAAAGACGGTACACTTTGATGAGGCCTCCGTTGTTACAGGGGGTCGATATTTTGTTGTGCTTGTCGCAGAATACCCACAGTATGGAAAATGAAAATTGAGAGTAATAAATTGAAATTGACGATAGAGCGGGAGGTTCAAGGGGGCTTAGGCGATGACGATGATGACTGGTGCGAGTGTAGAGAAAGTGAGGGGTTATAACGTGTACATACCATTCGCTGATGGAGCTATAAAATGTGGGGTAATAGCAAGTGTAAGGGAGTCTTACGTATAGGTGTGGGGCTGGATGGCTGGGTTAGGGTTGAACAGAAACATGGCACCAGCTCGTTCAATTCTATTCGTAGGGAACTGTAAGTTGAAGGGGAGTATGGTGAGCATGTATTGTAGTCGGTGGAAATAAAGTGGCTGTTTATGCTGCTCACAATAGGTGATTTGAGAGGTTCGCATCTGTGGATGTCGAGGAACCTTATGTGATATCGCGTAATTAAGTAATGGGAGCTAGACCGTCTAACAAAGACCTAAGTGGAATCAACTACTGTACTTGTACTGCCAGCATTAGCTCTTGAGCGATTGGTCAGCACGGCATGCGGTATACAAAACAATAAGTGGAATCACCTGGTCGTGTTATTCAGAAAGAACTGCTGTAGCCTCGTGGCTACTGAGCCGCTTTTGGATGACGTCTATATCAGCGAATCTGGTCACCTAAGCGAAGTGCTCCACATGCTGTAGGTATAGAAGAGGTAGTTGAGCCGATCTATAGCTCTTTCTATAGCTTTACGATCCTAGGCCACAAAGCAATCACCAAACCAGATATGCAACACCACTCAGATACTGTGCTATATAGCTGTCTCACCGCCCAACTTGATCGGATCCACTGATTCCACAGTCCTGAAACAAGGGCTGGAGGAGCCGCGTCTGGTTTGGGAATATCTTCCGATCCGTCAGACCAAGTAAATGCATGGAAGGAATGCACTCAGGGGGTGATCAGTGGGACCAATAGCGAGCCACGGACCTTCAAACGCAGCACTATCACGTGACTAGGTGAAACCACGTGACCTCTTGTTATTATAACTCGTTATTATCACCCCACACTGGCATTCCACGCGTACATACACCTACTCGTATGTATACTCTTGCACTCATCTCGTCATTGTACAGACTCCCCTAAATGGATAAGCTCCGAAGATGCGTAATATCGGTTGAGGTTTCAGTGTGTCTCTGTCAAATGAGGCTGTGCGAGGTCCGGAGAAGGTGTTGAGAACGTGTGCTGCGTTACATTGAACACGTGATTCTGAGATACCTCGCCGTCTACTGCTCACATAAGACTGTAAATATTGAGCCGGTAGTGGAAACCTCGCTGCCAAGATCTTGGGCCATCGGGAGGGCAGTCTTGTCTCGGCCCCATTACTTTTTCTCCGCACCCTGTCACTCATTAGAGTTGTCAGTGGGTTGCGGAAAACAACACGTCTTCCTTCTTTGGAATGCATGAGAAACAGGGGCCGATCACGTGACCGGGATGCGTGGCCCCAGACTAGGCTGTTGCTTGCCCCGAAATCAACGGGAGGTAGAGGAGGGGCTATTTTTAGCCCCGTCACAGACTCTAGAGTCGCGGGTAGTGGTCTTATCCCTAGGTGTCGTGTGCCTCAGAGACCGGAGTAGCTAGAGTTACCCGGTCTCACTGTGGCGGTGTAATGGGTCAATTGTCCCTCAATTAGGAAGGGAGGAGACGATAGTGAAGGGTTTGAGTGTCGGAAAGGGTCGGAGTAGGTATAGGTGGTGCAATTGGAGGTTAGTCAGCTGCGATGCATTGTTTATACGATTGTAATTTACTGTCTAACTGTGCTGTGACAACGGCTTTTATGAGTACAAGTAGTTGAGGTTGCACCTTCTCCTCCAAACAGGTATATATAAGCCTCATTCCTAACGCTTGAACAGTTCCTACTTGCACAGGCAGCTACTCGTGACTGTTGTAGCTACGGTACAACCTCCTACGCTTCCCGCCTCTATTATCTAATGACCAATGCTTGTTTCTCTCTGTCCATCACTTAGACTTGTGTTGGACGAGGATAGACTTTGGCTGCCACGTTTGGGGGGGGGGAGGCCCTAGCCCAAGCAAACCAGTGCAATAATAAATGATGATGATGTGTCTAGAGCAGGAGACGATGATTGTGCGGGTGAAAAAACCCGTTTTGCAAGTCTGAAAGTCCGTAGAATACCGCCGTAGACCCCTCTTCCCTCTCTTGTCGTCTCGCCCCCCATTTTAACTCACTCCAAACACTCACTTCGTCTGTATGGTCATCTCACATCATCAGTGTGAACCTAGCTAGCTGCTACATCCACGTCGACGTCTCACCGACATACAACATCCCTCTGTGCTTGATACGTACTACTGACGGCGTCTGAGAAAATACGCAGAAACGACGGCCGCGCATCTTTTGGACTAGCATCCGAAATCTCGACAAAATCCGACCCATACATTCCCCCTCAGTGAGCTGTCCAAGCAAGCTACTCGTACAAAACACGGCACACTCAAACACCACACTCACGCACCCACGTAAGCACGTCTGCTCACACAACACACCCTCACACTCACGACAGCACACGACGCGACCAAGACGACGAAATCAGAGACCTTCAAGATGATGCGAGGATTCAAACAGCGGATGCTGTCGCGGTCCAAGTCTCACAGCGAGTCGTCGACCAAAAACAAAAAGAAGGAGGATGGGCCCAAGCGCACCTTTTCGCTTGGCGATCGCAAGAAGACCCCTGAGCCCACTCCGGCCGCAGCCACGCCCTCCAACGTCCAGGCCTCTGCTACCCCGGTCTCCTCCTCCAGCAGCGCCAGCAGCATTACCTCTATCAGCGGGTCCTCTGGCAACAACAACAACAACAACAACAGCAACAGTGGCTCTACTAACAACGCCAACACCGCCAACACCAACACCAACGTGAACAACAGCAGCACCTCCAACGCCGCCAGCAACGCCGCCACATCATCCAATGCCCCCTCAGGCAGTGGCGCGTCCTCGATGCTGACTCCCCAACAGCCCACCCAGTCACAAGCAGCACTTCAGGGTCTCCAGCACACCCCCTCGCAGCAGAACCAGAACCAGCAGCAGCAGCAGCAGGTGGACACAAACACACCACCGGCCATTCTCGTCGAAGGACCCACGCAGCTGGGATCGGCCCAGGCGTCGAGTCACGTGACCATGGGCCACGTGACCGGCCACATGAGCACACACTCAGGCAACCCGCACCATCATCCGTCTTCCCCAGGCCAGCTGGAGACCATGCCCACGGACCTGGAGCCTCCCAGACGACACTCTTTCGAGCTCCTCAACGCCGACGGCCCCGAGGTCAAAACCCCTCGTCGACACAACTCCAGTCGGCTGGAGATTTCCAAGGAGCGTGAACTGGAGCGGCTTCCTGGCTTCAACGAGGTGCCCTTCCGCAAGCGGGCTGAGCTCTTCCTGCAGAAGGTCAAGCAGTGCAACACGATTTTCGACTTTGGTGACCCGTCGTCAGACATCCAGGGCAAGGACATTAAGCGAATGGCTCTGCACGAGCTGCTGGACTTTGTCGCCAACACGCGAATCACAATCACGGACGAGATGTACGCCCAGGTGGTGGGCATGTTCGGCAAAAACATCTTCCGACCCACGCCCCCACTGGTGAACCCCGTGGGAGAGGTGTTCGATCCCGATGAGGATGAGCCCGTGTGTGAAGTCGCATGGCCCCATATGCAGTTGGTGTACGAGTTCTTCCTCAAGTTCATCGAGTCGCCAGACTTTAACCATACGTCGGCCAAGAAGTTCATCGACCACCGATTTGTGCAGAACCTGCTGGAGCTGTTTGACAGCGAGGACATTCGAGAGAGAGACTGCCTCAAGACGACGCTGCACAGAATCTATGGCAAGTTCCTCAACTTGCGAGCGTACATCCGACGGTCTATCAACAATGTCTTCTTCCAGTTCATTTACGAGACGGAGCGGTTCAACGGTGTGGCCGAGCTGCTGGAGATTTTGGGCTCCATTATCAACGGCTTTGCTCTGCCTCTCAAGGACGAGCACAAGATCTTCTTGTCCCGTGTGCTCATCCCCCTGCATAAGGCCAAGACTCTGAGCCTGTACCACCCACAGTTGGCCTACTGTGTCGTCCAGTTCCTGGAGAAGGACTCGACGCTGACCGAGGAGGTCATCTTGGGTCTGTTGCGATACTGGCCCAAGGTCAACTCGTCCAAGGAGGTCATGTTCCTGAACGAGATTGAGGACATTTTCGAGGTGATGGAGCCAGTGGAATTCCAGCGAATCCAGATCCCCCTCTTCTCGCAGCTGGCCAAGTGCATCTCGTCGCAGCATTTCCAGGTGGCCGAGCGGGCACTGTACTACTGGAACAACGAGTATTTCTGTACGCTCATGTCAGAAAACATCACCGAGATTCTGCCTGTCATTTTCCCCGCGCTGTACGAGAACTCTCGAGGCCACTGGAACCGCACCATTCACTCCATGGTGTACAACACAATGAAAATGATTATGGAGGCCAACCCACAGCTGTTTGATCAGTGTACGATGGTGTACCAGGAGCGACAGGACCTCAAGGAGGAGCACGAGGCACTGGTGGCCAAGTGGTGGGATATGGTGGTGGAGCGAGCGGCCAACAGCCAGGAGAATGTTGACTCGCCACAGTTTGCAAAGCTGCTCAACCAGGCCCAGGAGGAGTTCTCGATGCTCAAGACTGAAGATCGGGACCTGCAGATGACTGGCATTCCCGAAGAGTTGGAGGATGACAGCAACAAGCTTGCTCAGCAGAACCAGGGTCCCGAGGAGGGCATGGAACATGATCACCACGAGCAGCATCAGTTGGGACTTGGACAGCATGATCAGCAGGGCGTTGATTCGCAGCAGGAACAACAACAGCAGCCCCAGCAGAATACCCAGCCTTTGGGGGTTGTGACTAACCATGATACTCCCGTCGTGGCTCATAACGACGAGGAGCATTCAGGCTTCCACACCCCTCGCGGAAGCAGCGACTTTCCGTTTGGATACTAGCTTGTAGGTAATAGCATGGACATAGGAATTAATTATTGAAGAATGGTTTCAAGAATGTATTAGCGCGAACAGCTGGTTAGCAGTAGGCGCTCTATCGCGATGACTCAGATCATCAACGGTTTGCAGTGTGGTGGACCAGTAAAATAACATGGACGTTTAATAGGTGACCAGGACGACAACTGGTTACAAACGGTGTCATCAGATTTGCGACAGTGCGATACCAGCTGTTCTGCTCTGTGTGGCGTTATCTACACGCCTTCTGGGAGGTGTCTACACTGTGCTGATTCTAGGTTGTGTCATGCATGAATATTTCCAAGCTTCGACCTTCATCTGCTATCAACAACATGGGAAAGAATACCGACAAGTTATACATTACACAAAGCGAATGGGCACTAGGAGATCACAGTGCTGGCGGAGGTAAAAAGAGTGGGGTTCAATCCAGCGTTCAGAAGAATCCGTTTTGGCACTGCACCATCGGACAGCAGCCCATCGAGCACAAGAACATGATGTGCGATAAGCTGGGCTACGTCTACGACATCAAGAACATTGTGCCCTATATTGTGAAGCAGGGCAAGAAGGCTGGCAAGAAGGGTGTGCCGCATCCCGTGGAACCGGGTGCCACGTTGGCTCGAACAGATCTCATGAAGCTGACAGTGACTGTGAATGGAGAAGGCAAGATCATTGATCCTGTGAGCTTCAAGGAGATGAGCAAGTATCACAATGCCGTTGTCGTCCGGCCGAGCAAACGGGTGTATCTGGAGGGCACGATTAAGGAGCTGGGAAAGAGTGGGAGAGACCCTGTGAGTGATGAAGCATTCACCAAGACAGATGTGCTGAGGTTACGAAACTGCGCCGATTCCGAGGAAGAGGGCGATGGAACAATTGTGAAGACTGGGGAGGCGGCTGCTGTTTCGTCTAACTCAGCCACAGACTCCAAGCCTGTGGATCGAACAGGTCAGACAACCACTCATCATGTCGCAGCCTCTTTGACGTCCACAACCTACGTACCAACCACGCAGGTGACGGTAGTGGAGGAGGATCTGGTTGACAAGCTTAAACCAAAGATGTCCGAGCTCAAAGAAACAGTGTATGCTCTTCTGACGATAAACTGTCAGGGCAAAAGGGGACAGATCAATCTTGAGTTGTACCCCTACAATGCACCCTTGACGGTCTACAACTTTGTCAAGCTGGCACAAAAGGGATATTACGATGGCACCATTTTCCATCGTAACATTAAGCATTTCATGATCCAGGGTGGAGATCCTACGGGCACAGGTTCGGGTGGAGAGTCCATCTTTGGCAAAACCTTTAGAGATGAATGCGGAACCTTCAACCCTCATACTCACGATAGTCGAGGAGTGCTGAGTATGGCAAACCGAGGCAAAGGAACCAATTCCAGTCAATTCTTCATTACATACAGTCGAGCTCCTCATCTGGATGGTAAGCATACTGTGTTCGGGCGGGTGGTGGATAACTCGTTCTTGACTACATTGGAGATGGCTGAGACAGTGGATGACAAGCCTGTGAAAAATATCACTTTGGAGAGCGTTAGTGTTTCTGGCGACCCTTTCAAGTTTCTGGAGGGTGGGCATATTAGTTCAGCAGAGGCCTCAAAGAAGACCATGATGGACGACTCTCCGTTTCTCAAGAAGCAGACTGGAGAGAGTGGCAAGATTGGACGGTACCTCAAGTTGTCGGAGCCCGCAGAAGACGTTGCCGATGATCCCACCTCGTCCATCGCTCAAAAGAGAAAACGGATCACCTCGTTAGCGAGCAGTAATTTTTCAGGGTGGTAACGGCGGCAGAATCTACAGTGTGTGGCGTACGTACATATTCTGGGCACACGGCACACCTGCATTCTTCCCCACGTGGTGACAGGTGACATATAGTGTATCTTTGATGTTATTTCTCTGGCATGACAGCTCCGTGAGCCGCTTCAATGGAATGGAGCTTTCTTAGCTACGTCTACGGTTTCATCTTTCACCCTTTCATTCCACACATAATCTATTGTATGGGTCTTCTCATGTCATCTAATGTCCCCTCTATAAATCAGTACATACAACAAAGGTTTCGTTTAATTTAACCATATGGTCCCGTGGTCAGGTAGGAAGTACACAAGTATAGCGCCATGTGAGCCGATGAGTGCATACAGTAGCCGTTGAACCTCGGTTGGATGAGCAGCCACATTTGCTGCCGTCAATTTCGGAGACTCTAACGGTCTCCTCCGTCTCTCTTGTCCCCTTTCTCGTGCCGTACCAAGGTACCGAGTTCAAGTTAGATGCGCTTATTGTTGTCCCAACAAATCACACTCTTGCAATTGACCATTCGCCCTGAGTTTGGTCGCCTTGGGACGCTTTGTGCATGCACCTGAGGCTTGCTTATCGGCATCAGAGTTGGGTCTAACTGCACCCACGGGTGGGCAAGTGAACCCTTGTGCGCAGGTTGGAGGTATACATGACCGGGCAGAGCGAGCTTTATATAGCTAGTTTAATCCGATCCATTCCAGAACTCATTACACTCCACATTATTACACACCATCAGAATGAAGATCGATCTCGCTCTCGTTACTCTGCTGGCTGCCGTCGCTTCGGCTGCTCCCCCCAGATTCTCCAAGATCCAGCCTTCGCCTGACGCCATCGCCTCCGCAGCAGCAACCGCGAAGTCCAACCACTGGAAGGATGAGGGCTACGAAACCGTCAAGGGCGAGGTGTTTGACAAGTACTACCAGATCTGGCTGGAAAACACAAACTACGACAAGGCTTTTGGCCAGGCCGATCTCAAGGCTCTGACCGATGAGGGTATTCTGCTGACCAACTACTGGTCGCTGACCCACCCCTCGCAGCCCAACTACATTGCCGCTGTGTCCGGTGACTACTTTGGAGACATGACCGACTCGTTCAAGCGAGTGCCCGAGGAAGTTGCCACTGTGGCCGATCTGCTGGACACCAAACACATCTCTTGGGGCGAGTACCAGGAGCACCAGCCCTACTCTGGCTACGACGGATACGAGTACAAGAACGAGGACGGTGCTAACGACTACGTTCGAAAGCACAACCCTCTTATCAACTACGACTCTGTCGCCAACAAGAAGGAGCGACTGGGCAACCTCAAGAACTTCACCGAGTTCTACAAGGATCTGAAGAACGAGGATCTCCCTCAGTGGGCCTTCATCACCCCCAACATGACCAACGATGGCCACGACTCCGATATCGAGGTTGCTGGAAAGTGGTCCTCTCGGTTCATCCACCCCCTTCTCAAGAACCCCACCTTTTACGACAACAACCTCATCATCCTCACCTTTGACGAGAACCACAACTACCTGACCAAGAACCGAGTCTACGCTGTTCTTTTGGGAGGAGCTATCCCCGACCACCTCAAGGGAACCACTGACGACACCTTCTACGACCATTACACCAACCTTGCCACCGTAGAGGCCAACTGGAAGCTCCCCCATCTTGGACGAAAGGACGTCAATGCCAACATCTTCAAGTTTGTGGCTGACAAGCTCGGCATCAAGAACGAGGATGTCGACACCACCTGGAAGTTCAACAACGTTCCGGAGAGCGGCTACTTCCAGAATGCCGACAAGGGCATCCCCGCCCCCGACGTGGACGCTGTGGGCCGATCTGGCAACCACATTCTGCCCAGCCTCAAAAACTAGAGTGCTCTTAAGTCTCCCACTCAGCAGCCCTAACCGTTCTAACTGTCACTTTTATAGATTCTATAGTACAAATTATCGATCATTGAACATCTCAAAAGCAATTATATCACCACTCCCTCTTAAAGTTCCGCACTTGTGCTTGTCCCAGAAAATAGCCTCCATACGTCATCGACACCACCATCACCGAAAACCGTTGACGATTAGGTTCAATATGAAGAGATGAAAAAATACATCCATAGCGACAACAAGAGTGATAGAGATGCAAAAAGAGTGATTTCTGGCAGGATCGAACTGCCGACGTTCTGCGTGTTAAGCAGATGCCATGACCAACTAGACCAAGAAACCGGGAGGTGAAATCCGAGGTTGAAACGTAAGTTTTGATGGGACACATACGTCACGTGCCCCCAACACCAAAAGGTCGCTAAACCGCGAATAAGTTCAATCTCTGGACGGTTATCGGTGTCATATGCACTCTGCATGTATTAGCTGGTCTTTGTGAGCCCATTTGGCTTGATTCCTTCCACCTTCCTGTTTCGGAAAGTGCCATACATCGGGGCTGTGTCAACATTCTTGTGTTTCAGTTCAATGTGTATTGTCTATAATCGTTAATGTATGCAATGTTGTGGAGAGGCCGAATTACTTGGCCTTTGTGGTCGGCACCACTGGTACCCAGAGAGGGTCCCGTTCTCTTTGGGCTCCCAAATAAGACTTGAAGCCCGTGTGTTGGGTGAGTAAAAATCTATGCTGATTCACCTTGCAGTTAATCTGGGCTAGCTTGAGAGCCACATCAGCGGGGAGAGCGTACCGTAGCATTTCTTTAGCCAGACAGGGCGCAGATCTCCTGTCGATGATTCTGCAGATAGACTTGTTTCCGGTCTGTCCTGTTTTGAACCATCCCAGGCCAACCTTTGAACAGTCCCATGCGGTTCGAGGGCCTCCAAACATGGTATGTAGTCTGATTCTGTTGAAGATTGATTTGGGCGAGTTGATGAAAACAATATCATCTTCCAGAATCAGGCACTTGGCCTTGTCACTCTCGGCGCACAGCTCCAGTGCCCGTTTGTACTTTTCCGTGTATCCCCACTCGTTGTCCACTGACGACTCGTGGTACTCCCAGCCCTCGGCTTCGTTCTCCATGCATTTATCGTGGTCGTCAGTCAGCACGGTCCCTCCGGGAACGATGGACGTGATGTAGTTGAAGGATCGTTTACATTCCTTGGTGAGAATGAAGGTGTCGTAGTTGTCGTTGAAGTGTTGTGTGGCCAGCGGATCAGCCGAGATGCTAGAGTGGGCGTAGATGAGGGTTGTAAGAATGACCAGCAGCGCCAGAACCACCAGTCGTCTGCGCCTGCGCATGAACATGGGAGTCATGGGGGTCGTCGGTGGTGAAATCAAAGATCCAAATAGTGTGATGATGTTGTCAAGGTGTTACCAAGCCAGGCGCTTGCGGTATGTAGGTGGTCTTGGCAAACTAGCAAGTAAGACAGAAGCGTGCACTTGGTAGCAGTCGTGCTCATGCAAACAAACACAAGTCAGACGGTGGTGGTACAGTCGGCACCGGTACTTGTAGTTACCGTAAAGAAATCCTCCACGTATGCAAGGCTGAAGTAAGCACTCGTACTGTGTATGATACACCACAGTGCGAGTAGGGTTTTCCACTGATTTTGGTTTCCCTCATGCGACAGGGCCCTCCCTACCGTGGTTTATATGTAAGGTGCTGCAAGATGTGTTTCGATCTGGTGCAGTGAATGATACTCCTCGTTCTTACACTTGTTTCTAAGCTGGAGGCATTCTATAAACAAACCGGGCAGTGCTTCGTGAAGCGGCTCAAGGAAAAGGCTTTCTATCTCCTATACTTACACTCTATACTCGCTGTTGTGATGAGCTATTTATACGTTCTGTTTTCAAGACCCATAACCTTGCTCACGACAGAGTTGGTATGGTAGATCTCTTCCATCAGAGAGGGCTGCTTTACCTCTTGCTCAGGTGAAGACTGGAGATCAAACGTTGTGAGTGGGTTTGTATTTGCGCCGACCTTCACCCTTTCCTCCTTTTTTCCGAAACTGCTGCGCACGCCAAGACTGTCATACTTACATGTGAACCCCTTATACATAGACTTGTTGATAGTCGCTTCGGAGGTCTCAGTTCAACCCCCGCATTTCGCGCTAGAGAACCTTCCCATCGGACGGGGGTGAACAAGTTCGTACGGGGTACTCCGTGAACTATACCGACCTTACAGATTCTATTAGCCTATTGGATGTGGTAAGAGTACGAGTAAGTTATCTCATGATGCGAGTTGTTGTCTCGTTGGTGCTCTATTCCTTGCAACCTGTGGCGGTATGTACTGTACTCCGTACTTCTACTGAACTTGTCAACAGTTGCTCATACAAGTACCTCCTCTTCCCCAGTCGATGATGCATATAAATATTCAGCTATCGCCTAGTCCAAAACCTGCAAGCTACCTGTAGTCCACAAAGCACTTGTTGGTGTTAAGGAGCCGAAAATAGCACGATGAGGGGGGGGATAGGATCATCGTTTAGGTCTCACTTCTAATTATAGTGACAAGGTCTGGTGCTGAAGAAGCTTGCACTTGGCAATGTCCTCAGAGAAGTCGTCGGGCACAGACGATGGGCCAAACTGCTTGTAGGCTATGCAATAGGAGAACTGGGCAGGAATGAGATCACACCCGGCCCCACAGTTCCATGCAACGTCTTCATTAGCATACTTAGCCAGTGAGAGACGGACCAGGTTCTTCAGCGACCTGGGAGATGCACCCCCCTTGCTGTTCGAAACCAACAAACAGTTCATCTTGTGCCCTCTAGCGCAAAGATCGTGAGCTGCTGCCATAGCATCAACACTCTCGCTGAACTTCTCCACCACCCATCCCTCGTTATTGCAGTCTCCAGTAGTCACCAATGTACCACTGTCTCCCACCCATGCTGGAGTTTTGCAAGATTCGCTGTCGTCAATCACGAATGTGTGGATCCGGTGTTTGAACACCACTGAAGAGTCGACGTTACCAATTATGATGTGTTGGTAGACGCCGCTGGCTATCGTCCACGTGGCGTATAACACAGTCATTGCGATGAGCACTGTCATGTATATCGGGATTTTGCGTGCTGGCATTGTTGTTCAGGTGCAGGTGACCACTGTGTGTGCTGAAAGTGGGTACAGGTACAACTGTGTTCAACTCGGTCTAACTTGTCTCACATCTCTCATGTGTCAGAATAAAGGTTCTCGCGTGTCGGAGATAGGGTTCCGAAATGAGCGGATTCGGAGTTAAGCTCCCCCAATTTGGGACTGGGAGGCATCGACCTCGTGTGTTGTGGCGGCAAAAGCTTATTTCTTAGCGAAATATGCAACCCGGACGCATAACAATTACAAGACCGTTAAATTCTTTCTCTCACAAACACCGACTAATATTATTACATCGACGAACACAACGACAATGACTACGTGGACACCGGAACAAGCCGTGCCCGAGGATCTCAAACAGGAGATCGAGGAGGCCACTTCCCCGCTCGACCAAATGCTGTGCTTCTTCAACATTGTGGGCCGACTCAAGACTGAGAAGCGAACCGGCTGGGTCAACTTCAAGGTGCCTCAGCCCGAGTCCATCGCCGACCACATGTACAGAATGGGCGTGATTTCCATGCTGACCAAACAGGAGCTGGATACTGGCCGATGTGTCAAGATGGCTCTCATCCATGATATGGCCGAGTCTCTGGTCGGAGATATCACCCCTGTGGATCCCATGCCCAAGGAGGAAAAACATAGACGGGAACTTGCCACCATGGAATATCTTGGAACATTGGTGGAAAAACACAACCCCGAAGGGGCTAAGGAGATGGTGGAGATCTGGAACGAGTACGAAAACTGCACAACTAAGGAGGCTCGATTTGTCAAGGACGTCGATAAGTACGAGCTGCTTGTTCAGACCTTTGAGTACGAGAAGCGAAATAAGTGTGAAATTGACCTCTCGGACTTCACCCAGGTCCGGTCTGCCATCAAGACTGACGAGGTGTCTGAGCTGGCTGACGATCTGCTGGAGAAGCGACGAAAGTACTGGGCTTCTGAGGGTAAGGTGCCTAAGATCAACTAGTCCGGGGAGCGGTGGACGATGCCACCATGGCAATGCATGTAATATTATTCAAAATTAATCATCTCACACTGTAGTTCTTGGTACATGTACTCGTACTTGTATATTAGTAATCGTCAAAGGTGAAGTCTGATTGGCCAAGAAGGGGTATATATAATCCAACAGCTGGGGTGGATGCAATAGTTCTCCTGAGCAGTCATGTCGGATTAGGTGGGGCTGTTAGAGGCTCAGAATTGAGCCCTATTCATAGAGCGCTGATATCCGTCCTCAGTTTTCAACCCAGGCTGAATGCTCGAATAGTTATAAACCTGTTATAAAGCACAGTAAAAGAGACCGAAAATCTCACGAGCATATCGTTCCGGATACGAAAACTACAGCCACTAGTTCCTCCCGCGGTATTTTCGTTATCAATATCATATACTATATACATTCGTTTTACAAGACCTCGATTCCGTTGTTGGTGAAGCCGGAAGCAACGTTAGAGCTGGAGTCCTTGAGAGTCTTGATTCGCTCCTCCCAGCCGGGCTTGGTGGTTCGCTTGATGGCGGCCTTGGTGAACTGAGGTCGCTCGTAGCCCACCAGGTAGCCTCGGTTGTCGGGGTTCATGTAGTACTCAACATCCTTTCGTCGCAGGGGATGGGGCTGCTTGGGGATTCGGCCAGTCTTGTCGAGCAGTCGCTTCTCGTTGAGCTCGATCTTGAGACCAACAGGCGAGTAGTACTTGGCGGTGAACTTGCCTCCGGCAGCCTCGATCTGCTCAATAGCAGCCTGGGAGGCCTTGTTGGAGGTGAGGTCGATCTTGGCGGTCAGAGGCACGTCTCGTCGGGCGAAGATCTTGATTCCGAGCTTAGAAGAGCACAGACCGGACAGAACCAGGTCTCGAACGCCCAGAGGCTTGGAAGGATCGAGTCGACCATCGTTGATCCACTTCTGGATATCGGAAACAGACACTCCAACAAACTTCTCTCGTCGAGGAATAGACAGCTTGGGGTATCGCAGATACCATCGCTGCTGGTGACCGGAGAAACCGAGAGGGATGCTCTCTCGAGACTTCTGACCCTTCTGACCTCGCTTGGAAGTCTTACCTCGTCCGGACTGCACACCTCGACCCACCTTCTGGTTGTTCTTGTGGTTGATGTCCTTGAGCTTAGTCATGACCATGGACGAGTACGACCGGGTTCCCGTGGGAAACACCAGGCCGGTCCACTTCTTCATAAGCGCGTTCATTGTTGGTGGTGACTTTGTGCCTATGCCGGATGCTCGATTTTTCAACCTACACACCACAGTGTAAATTTGCAACTTTATTTTGGATTGCACAGAGTGTTTGAATGGTGGTCCATTAGATGGTGACTTTGTTAGTGATGAGGTAGTATACTGTACTTAGATCGACTTCAAATACATCTGTTACAATGTCTGTCTTTCCAAATTCTTAGATAACGACTTTTATCATCGCTTTGAGACTCTCCCAAATACCTCATACTGCTGTAAGTAATTATCATACTGATTAGTAAGCAGGTAACATTGGTTCCCACGAGATGATCTGAGCAAGGTCTGAACGTCTTTAAGCTGAAATCGAAGTCGTATATATAAGGCAAACCGCAACCCATCACCTATAACTCCTGCTACCTCCGAAATATAAGCCCAGTCATTATCGTATGTACAACAATGTGGAGAGAACCTTCACGTTGCACTCTATCTCTCTCCTACTACTACTACTAACATACCCTTCAGTTCATACCAAAAGAGACCCAATTGTAGATGGGTATTCCTGGATACTACACACAATTGAAGTCGCTTTATGTGCGCAAACAGCTCAAAGAGTTTGCTGATGGCATAGTTTTTATCGATGGTCACTCCATGAGCCACATGGTGACTGACCGATGCATGCCAGGAGCCAAGTACGATCTACGAGCCGTGAGATGTCACATGGAAGTCGTGCTCAAAAAGTGGTTGCTGGCCGGCTGGAAAATTGGAATGATTCTGTTTGATGGACTGACCCCTTTATCAAAGTTCAAGGAGACTGAGAGACGGCGAGATATCCGAGTCAAGGAGGGTATTGAGGCCAAGTCGCTGTGCCTTCCCGCAGCATGTGCCGATGTTTGTTCAGATACCATTCTGTCGCAGTTCCCTGACATTCCGTGTCGCATTGCCCCCGGCGAATGTGATGATATTCTCGCCAGTCTGGTGTATAACCATGCTACTCAGAACCCCGGTAAGCCCACTTACGTTATGACCAACGACACGGACTTTTGTGCCTTTGACTTCCCCGACAATGTCGTGATTCTCAATACGTCTGTGTTTGGAATTGACGCTGGTGTAATCAACACCCTGAACCCGGCCAAGATTCTCAAGGAGCGCTTCGATCTGAGTCCTAGTCTTGCAGGGTATGGCGCTATGGAGTTCACCAAGATGAACAAGTGCAGCGTATTGAAGGACGAGGAGGGATACAAGAAGTTTGCTGAGTCTCAAATGGCCATCCTGAAGAAGTTCCGCTTCGGGTCGGCTCATGATTACATACAAGATGAGGTGGCATCACGAGTATACAAGTTGTTGTCAGATACCAACGAGAACAACGCGCACAGAGTGGTGAACGCGTGGCTTGACAGTGGGAGTCTGTATACGTTTCTACAGATTCTGTGTGAGCCCAAGGAAGCGGAATTTGCATTTGATGCTGGCAGAAAATGGCGGTCTGTGGCATACGAGATGATTCTCGACAAGATTGGAGCCGAGGCGGCAGGTGAAATGTTCCAGGAGCATGGTAGAAAGGGGAATGTCACTCATTGTGCCGATCTGCCCATTACAGACAATGCTAGAGCGGTTTTCGACGCAGAGAGCGAGCCATACAAGCTGAAAACTCGTCAACAGATTCTAGAGGAGATTGACGCTTGGGACGTGGACGCCATGACGTCCGCCATTTGGGATGAGGCTCTAACGACTACACCTCAGAGCAAAGGAGAGTACAATGAGGAGGCCATGCATGAGATATCCAAGAATTTCCTGACCCAGATTCTCAAGCTCGAAGGTGGTCCCCGGAAACTCTGCTCCCCTCTGGGGCCCGCGTATCTTCGGTTTTACAACAAGTTCTTTGCCATCTTCCAGAGTCTGCGTCTGTTAGAGGCTGCTGGAGTGAGGTTTCCGGTCACCATCAACAGTTACGACTTGGACGGGTCTTTGTGGTACACCCTGGCTAGACAAGCTGAGAGGTGAGCAAAGTGGTAATGCATTATGATGAACAACAGCCTGTTTCTTATAATTATGTGGACATGTATCGTAGTAACGGCGTAAATCAGTCGACATTCTAGAGGTGGGCTGTGAATGCAGAACACAAGAAGCAGATCCGTTGAGTGTTCTCCAACGCATCTCGCAACGGTGCATGGCCCTGCGTCTCTGTTTATCATTCCCGCTGTGGCTTGAAATGTTTGTGTTGGTGCCATTGCGCAACTGCGGCGTGAGGCACGTCCGACAAGCGGTTCTGTTTCTCCGAATTGCCTGGAAATCACCGAACAGTGGCTCAAGTCTGTGTTAGAAGGTGGGTTGATTTCTAGCCAAACTTGTGGTCTTCAACTGTTAGCACTGCGAGGTGTAGCCGCCCAAATACTGGAATAGGCTCTTTTAGCCGCCGGTAAATATCACCTGTGTTACAACCAGTGACAATGTGCTCGCTTTTGCTCTCATTTTCTCTTACGCGCCCGCCCAAATCTCGCACGCTTTCTTTGCCCTTTTGGAGCTTGCCTTTTTGGCTTTCAACTGTCGCGCAACTCTATTGGTCTCGGTCTTTTGTCGTGCATGTCTGACGGAGAATACAGTATTAAAGCGGATGAAATATAATACACAAGGCGAGAGACACAAGGATGTTTGGCACGGGACTGCAGGACAATCAGCGTGCCCGGTAACGGGCCAAGGTGGGGCGGTTCCGGTGTAGTGGGGTATGCTTACTCTGCGAAAGTTGCACTTTCGAGTCTCTTTCCACTAATAACCACGAACGTAAACGAAACCAAAGGGCACCAGTATGCCAGGGTAACGCCACCAGATCTGTGAACCACCGTCTCCCACCAGCGCCCCTTCAATAACCGACGGCTACTGGAAAGACTGTGAACGGCAGTATTGCCAACTAGAGAGCGGCATAAGATGTGCGCCTATCTGCACAAGAAGGGTGACAGTCCGAAAACCGTGTTTCAGAGCCTCAGGCCGTGGAGTATGTAGTGTACAATTGAGTATGAGGCTAGAGTGACTGTTTGGGAAAGTATGGGACGTGTCGGTCGCTATATCAGGCCAGATATGGGATCTGACCCGGTATCCTACCGCTGTCTAGATGTCCGCCAAGCCGATACTGACTCCCGGTTAGTGGTTATTTATGTATGTACGGGTCGCTTCAACTATTATATGCCTGGAACGCTTAATTATTGCACCATTCGGCGTGGGCGGGTATTGAAGTAAGGGGGTGTTGATACCGTCGTGGTGGTCTGTAGTTGAGTTCAACGATTGAAAGAATGTCAGAAACTAGCCTGATCTGGAGAGCTATCTAGTGAGACTAAGACGTTGGTAGTGCACCAGACTCGTCAGATGTCTCGATAATATCACACACTACCGACCCTGCCAATTTTACCCCTCCACGTGCTTACTCCCGTTTGACTTCAGGCGATAACCTTCTCGTCTCACAGGTGCACCGTCTCCCTCTGTCTTCACAAACCTTAGAGACGGTACAGTGACATTTGGCTGCGAAGGGCAACAGGAAACGCCATAATAATAAAGCTTGAGGCTCGAGACGCAAGAGAGACGCAATCAATCAACTCTTCATCGTTGTTGGACTACAAACAGATACATTGCAACAGTGCAACTGCCACCGCAACCACCTATACACTTTTCCCTTATCACTACCACGACACGAAAAGTTGCACAACCTTCCCTTCCCCACTCACGTAATCCTCTCCCCCCCACAACACACACACGGCACACAGACAGCACACATCGTCGACAGCCATAACGCCGACCTCATAACGTCGACTAAATAACACAAACACATCGCAACGGCATGTCACACAAAATGCCCCTGCTCTCTCGACTATCCCCTCACCACTCGCCGGCAGGAACCCCGCCGCTGAAACCGGTCCAGTCACCGTCGCTGGCTGCCCAGCTTTCCAACAAGGTCTCTGGAGGTTCAAAGATGAACACAGGAACGGCCTCTACACAACCCTCGGCCCAGCAGAACCAGCCATACCCCCCGTCGTCGGTGCCCGTGCCCGTTAAGCTGAGCTTCCGAATCGAGTCGCCGCCTCTGGTACTGTTCGGTCCACGACAAGAGTCGACCGGAGCCATTCTCAACGGTCTTTTCAACTTGGAAATCAAAGGCTCAGACGCTTTTCCCATGAAATCCGTACAGCTGGCCATCATTCAGGAAATCAAGGTCAAAAGAGGCGTCGCAGGTCTTGTTCCCAGTGAAACCACAACCGTGACAAAGACAGGAGCAGCCCGAACCACAGAGCTCGCCAAATGGGACATTCTTCAGATTCCCACCCCTCTACCGCCACAAAACCACGTATACCCATTCTCACATCTGCTCCCCGGCGAGATCCCCGGAACTACAGACTGCCCTCTGTTCTCCATCAACTACAAACTGCACGCCGTGGCCATCCCCGACCCGGCCTCAGGATACACCACGCCCTTTGTGCTCACACAGCCTCTCAACGTGTCTCGATCAATCATCCGGGGCCAGGACCGAACTTCCATTCGAGTCTTCCCACCGACAGACCTCAACGCTAGCATGGTGCTGCCCAACGTCATTTACCCTAAGAGTTCCTTCACGCTAGAGCTCAAGCTGGAGGGCGTCACGACCCCGGCCAAGAACGCACGATGGAAGATGCGAAAGGTCAATTGGCGAATTGACGAAACCATTAGATTCTACACAAAAGTGTGGGACCCCAACTTTAGAGAGACATCCGGAGCTAGACGGGAGTCCACCACAGCCGCTGCCAATGGGGATAGACGGGGATCAGGTGACGCTGCGGCCGCCGCCTCGGGAGCTGCCCCTGCTACTGAAGAGTCGCCTCGTCTGAGCACCTCGGGTACAGCAGCCACTGCTACAGGTGCCGTGAACCAGGACCGGCAGGAACGATCCAACAAGAAGGAAAAGAAGCTAAGAGAGGGCGAGATTGAGGAGGTGCGAACGGTAGGTTCGGGTGAGATCAAGTCGGGCTGGAAATCAAACTTTGACGGAAAGGGAGTCATTGAGCTGTTGGGAGATGTGTCCACACACAACCTGGGCCAGTTGTCTTGCAACCTGGACGATCCCGTTCTGGGTCTGTTGATCAAGCATGTACTGGTGGTGGAGTTGGTGGTTGCCGAAGAGGCTTCTCCCACAAAGTCATCCAAACAGAGCATCCCCACTGGAGCTGCGCGAGTGTTGCGAATGCAGTTCAACCTAGTGATCACTGACAGAAGTGGTCTGGGTATCGCTTGGGACGATGAGGTGCCCCCCACATATGAAGACGTGCCTCTCTCTCCTCCTGATTACGACATTATTGCATCACTCCCCAAGCTGGAAGAGGTCCAGCAGCCAGAGTTGTCTGCTCTCAGCAGTATCCATTCATCCCTCCACAGCCGAGAGCTTGGGCACTTTGCCAATTCTCTGCCCGGAAGTCGAGTGGGCAGTCCCATGATGAGACCATCAGAGGGCAACAGCAGAGTCAGCAGTCCTATGCTTCGACCCAGCCAGCCGAACAGTCACATGGCCAGTCCCATGATGCGACCGAGCCAGCCCAACAGTCGCATGTCTAGCCCCATGATGAGACCCACCGAGTAATCGGGGCTCTATAACGAGTAGCTACACACTTATATAAACATTTACATAAACTAACAGGATTTGGGATAATTGCCGAAGAGTACTTGTAGGAGAATCAAGCAGTACCGGCGGTTACTGTACAAGCCCCTGCCGGTATTGATCGAGATAGCGTTTTCTCCCACCAGAGCCGTTGGGAGAAACCTAATGAAGACAGACTAAAGCAGTCAAGATCGTCGAGCGGTTGAAAAGTTGTTTCGATTATGCAGCATCACGAAAAAATGTGCACATAATCTACCGCACATGTGCTCATGGCAAACGCTTGGCAGAAGTACAAAAAGATAATGCCATCACCCAGAATCGAACTGAGGTTTCCACGGCCACAACGTGGTGTACTAACCACTATACTATGATGGCGAGTTTGGGCGTTAAACTGCGACCCTTTTGTAACTAGACTACTTGACTTTTGTTGAAAATCGCAAAATTGCTCTAACGGTAACACAAGAACACATAAGGCTTGAGTTTTTGTATCAGGTTTATTATGTAGGTCTTAATATTGCTACTGATGTTTGATATTACACATACGGGTCTTTTGTTGCCTTAATATCGCTGTGTTCCTGTTATTAGATATTGATATTAGAAGCTAAAAAGACTGCCTCAACGGGCCAGATTAAATCAGGAGAGGGATGAGAACAAGGAGGGTAGTAAGAACGGCAGGTCCGACAATGGAAGCTGCGTTGGCCTGGGCAACACCGATATGCGAAGATCCGGGGGCCTGAGCAGGAGCCTGGGGCTGACCAGCTGCAACACCAGGCTTACCAGGGGTTCCAGCTTGAGCGGGGGCCTGAGCAGGGGCTCCAGGTGAAGAGGGGGCTCCAGGAGCTCCAGCCTGGGCAGGAGCACCGGGCTTGGCAGGAGCGCCGGGCTGAGAAGCAACGCCAGGTTGAGAAGCAACACCGGGCTTGGCAGGAGCGCCGGGCTGAACGGGAGAGCCAGGCTGAACAGGAGCGCCAGGCTGAACAGGAGCTCCGGGCTTACCGGGAGCAGCGGGCTGGGCAGGGGCTCCAGGCTTTCCAGCGGCGGCGGGGGTTCCAGCAGCATTAGGGGTGCCAGGCTGAACGGGGTTGCCAGGCTGTCCGGGGGTACCAGGAGTACCGGGCTGGGCAGGGGAAGCAGGAGCTGCGGCCTGACCCGGCTTTCCAGGAGTACCGGGCTGAGGGATAGTTCCAGGAAGAGTACCGGGCTTGACAGGAACAGGGGCCTGACCAGGCTTTCCAGCCTGAGCAGGAGCTTCGGGCTTTCCAGGAGCAACAGGAACGGGTACAACAGGAGTGCCACCGTTACCAGTGTTTCCAGATCCGCCATTACCAGTACCAGCGTTCCCGCCGTTGCCTCCGTTAACAGGGGGGCAGCAGCAGAGCTGGCAGCAGGGGCAGCAGGCTTGGTAGCGGGAACCACCACTGCGGTGGTATCGCAGGGAACAGTGATGGTGACTGTGGCACCCTCGACAACGGTGTGGATGGTGGTAGTTCCGGGGTTGATCGGCACAACAGTGGTAAGAGAGATGGTGGGAGTGATACACTTGTTGTCGCTGCAATGTGTGACAGTCTGGATCACAGTGGAAGTGATAGACTCGACATCAGTAACGACGACGACGGGGCTGGAAGTGGCAGGGGGGACAACAACAACGGGAGTAGATGATCCAGGAGGAACAACGACTGGAGTTGAAGATCCGGGAGGGACGACCACAGGTGTAGAGGATCCGGGAGGCACGACGACAGGTGTAGAAGACCCGGGGGGCACAACAACGACTGGGGCAGAGGAAGCGGCGGCCTCAGACGAAACGGGAGCAGCAGAGCTCTCAGGAACGGAGCTCACGGGAGCTTCGGAAGAGACAACAGGGGGAACGAGAGAACTGGGGAGAGGAGTTGTGGGCTGCTCAGCAGTGGAAGACTCGGGAATAGAAGAGTTGGTGAAGGGAGCCGAAGAAACAGGAGCAGCGGAAGACTCGGGGGTGCTGGACACAGGAACGGGAGCACTTGAGGCAGGAGCACTGGAAGTCTCGACGGAGCTGGGAGCCTCGGCAGAGCTGGACACGGGAGTTGAGCTAGGAGCAGCGCTAGAACTAGGGGCAGCAGAAGAGCTGGGGGCAGCAGAAGAGCTGGGGGCAGCACTAGAAGTGGGGGGAGCACTTGAGGTGGGGGGAGCGCTGGTAGAAGGGGCAGCGCTGGTTGTAGTGGGTGCTGAGGTGGTGGACGGGGCAACACTGGAAGTAGTAGAAGCACTGATAAGACCAAGTTCCTCGAGCAGGTTGACGGCATCGGTGAAAAACTTGTCTAGAGAAGCGGAGGCCACCGAGTTGGTAGCGGCGGCGCTGGTGACACCGGGAGTCAGCAGACCGACGTAGAAGGTGTTGGTGGAGATGGCAGCAGAGTATGCCGGGGTAACATGGTAGTTGGACTTGTACTGCGACACAATCTGAGAGGCAGTGGTGAAGTCAGGGGTCTGCTTGTAGGAGTTGAGGGCGCTCTCAATGACGTTGACAAAGGGAGGGAAGTTGTCAGCGTTGAAACCTCCATTCAGGACAATGCCAATGGCAGAGACGAAGATGTTGTACAGGCCCTGGTTGCCCATGATGTGGGACAGAAGGTCTCCGACCTCGGACTGGGCACTAGCCTCAGGGTATCCGGACACTCGGTTGTTCACGATGGCATTTGAGGCAGCGGAAGCAATGTTATCGACGATGAAGTTGTGACTGCTGACATCAGCACTGGCTAGAGGGACCAAGAGGCCCAGCAGGATAGCCTTAGGAAGCATTGTGGAAAGCGAAGGACTTGTTTGGA
Organism: Yarrowia galli; assembly: GCA_900519055.1. NCBI lineage: Eukaryota > Fungi > Ascomycota > Dipodascomycetes > Dipodascales > Yarrowia > Yarrowia galli. The sequence continues at coordinate 4,315,641 of ULGS01000005.1, forward strand.
AGGGCTAAGTGAGTGGTGTAGGTATGAATCTCTCGGGCTGTGGTCATCACTGGGGTTATATACCCATGTGTATTTGGGTGTCGTCCATACAGACTCATTTGGCTCTGAGAACGAGCAGCTGTGTGGGGAAAATCGCCTCATAGACTCAAGCTCTTGTCGTCAAAATGGAAAAGGCAGAGAAATCAGTCAAGGGTGAGGTATTGCGTGTGTTTGAGTTTGTGGGGGGCGTGCACTTGCTGCCATTTGTTCGATGGCTCTTGTTATGAGGTGTCTCTAAAGTGGTGTCGTGGCTGGGTATCTCAGCTCGAGTCATCTCGCAAGTTCTGTACTGTTGTGGGTGCAAGTGTGAGCGTCTCAGTTGACTGAAGCGTGCTGTGTCCCCTGTCGACACACTGTGGTTGTGGATGCCAAACTAATCTCAACATCCAACCCAAATCCATCTTGGTTGTTTGTCTTTCCTCTACAGGAAGTGTCTAAGACACGGAAAAGCCTTAATTCGGGTAGAGGACCAAGTGAGCGACAAAATCCCATCCCTGATTGTCAATCGCTGCATGCAGATCAACGGTTCACATAGTGATCCGACATGCGAATACGACATCACGTCAGACGCTATATAGGAAGGGTAGATGCCCGAGCGGTGAGAGAGAAGAGCGTAACTCGTAGAGTGAAGTTGCTCGATCTGAACTGCTTTACGCCACCGCCCACTGTAATTGATCAAGCACAAATGCCTCGAATACAGAATGGCAATTAAACATTGGCACCCCGGTCAAATACGCGGCTCTGAGGTTAACCGTAAGTGACCAGGCTCGGGAACAGTACAAGAGGCAAGACTGTCAGAATATAGCCGCAATGTCTGAGAGTTCCGATTATCCGAGAGTAATCTGTTGTGTGGGTCAGGTTAACTACACACCTCTTCCCCTCTTGCATTCCTCACGACCAGGTACCTGCTTGTCCACATTGAAAGCACATAGCCTACTATACGAAGAGAAAGTGTGGGGTAGCTATTCTATGAATAGATGACGTTGAAAGTACCGGTAGCGAGCTTCTGTCAAGAATGAACGTTGAGACAGACGAGAGAGAAGCCACACAGATGTCTAAGCCGTGTTGACTTAGGACCAGTTGCGCACACAAGCTAAATTGAACTTGTGGCATCATTTTGGCATTCTTCAAGCCATGTAGCTACAAGTAGTGATCAGATGTCGTTAAACCAGTACAAAGAAGAAAGTAAGCCTCTCAGGGTTCGGACTGTTCGTATATCTGGCCATCGTGAACAACGAAGGCCTTTGTATGACATGCGAGTTGGGTCAAAACAATTGGTTGACACTACTCACATTAGTGAATAGTCTGATTGTGGAGCTATAGATACAAGAGCGGACTTCACCTAGACACCCGCCTCGACCACTTCGTAGCTTTAAGGCGATGTCTTGGACCTCTCCAAGCTTTTGAGTCAACAAGGTCAACTTCGATCATGCTTCGAACACCAATTACCGGGGTTCTTACGGCAGGTGAGGTCTCGGGGCTCGTTATTCGAGCTGTTTGTGGGTCTTTCTGAGCTCCAGGGGACTTCTTATATGTACAGAACTGCATCAAATGACGGTACGAGTACCCGTAGTCTCCACAAGGAGCTAACCCCCCACCTATGCACTCCAGCACGAGATGACTCAAGGGTCTTTGTGGTTCTGTCTTTGTGATCTGGTCTTTGTGATCGGCTATTAGCCCAAAACTGAACTAACCATGATTCATCGTCCCGAGACCTAGCTAGTCGGCCGCCCACCGTTCCGTCACTCCGCCCACCTCCATCCAGTCAGAAGCCTCTAAACTCACATCTCCCTCTCAGACAGTAAGCGGTTAACCGAGCGGGTATGCTTGCGTCCATTGTTGGCCCAGTTGGGGGTCTAAGACATGTTTACCTTGCCCGTTCTTCCTCTTTGGACCACCGTCAACAATGGGTCTACCGTCAAGTAGCGTTTTCGACGTACAGTTTTCAGGCATAGTTTACCCCATGGATTGACCCCATGTTAATGCTTAACTCTACTGACTTTTACTGTAGTGGGCAGTTTTGGGCCCGAGAAAGCACCTTGTCTGTCCTAATTTGTATGTATTGTCGACTTGTGACCCCAAAGGATATACGTTGTCAATCTCAAAGGGTTCTTTTCCCCTCTTTGAGCATCCTTTGCCCTGCACTCGCTTTCAATCAAGCCGGCCTGTGGATTGAAAGTCTCGTGAGTATAGTTCATCCATACATACAGTCAAGGTCGTATCGTCGTATAGTCGTACAACCGGGTCAGATGATATCCCTGTCAACCCTACATGTGGAAGACCGGGCTTAAGTCTTCAGCAGACCGGAGTAGCGGGTGTTAGTTGTCGCCCGTCTACAAGTAGATACATCTATTGTACATGCTACTGTACCTTGTCAGCGTTCTATAACAGCTATAGGACCCTGTTGGTCTCTTCGAACCCATACAATCAAACTACGGTACCAGAGCCAATCTCGCGGGACCAGCCAAGACAGGATCGCAACCTACTGTATGTACCCGTACCCATGGAAATCCAGTACATGACTGAAATCAAGCTTCGGCTTGTATAATCAGATGTGGCAAGGAATATGTCTAATTGCAAATGTTCATCAGACATGCTTTGAGGTGGGCAGGTTCATGCAGTGTGGGGTAATTGGATGGAATTGCTGGTGATGGGTTTACTGGCCATTGACGCAGCAATTTCGAGGACGGTCTTACGACCTGCAAGTATGTACGATGTACAAGTACCAGTACTGTACCTGTACCGGTATATTCAACTCGGGCTGTATACTGTAGCTACAAGTAGATGTGCTTGTACAAGTACTCCGTACAAGTACACTACGAGTATGTACTTGTACAGTACGAGGGACAGTTGCTGTAAACCTGTCATGGTACTTGTACAAGCACAGGTACAGTACGAGTACAAGTTTTGAGGTTCTGGCAAGCTGAGTCCTGTGAGGCCGTCCTACTTACAAGTACTTGTACAAGTATACTTGCACACGAGCCCTCCACTAAAATTTCCCTTTCAGTTCCCTTCAATCATTGTCAAGGCTCGTTATGCATCCCGAATGGGAAGTGGTTATGTAATCCGGCTTACTTGTACAAGTAATGGGTGTTTTCAGAATTCGGAATAGCTCAAAAAATACAAAGGTGTATACAGTAAAGGATTTTCACCACAGTGCCTCGCCGTACTTGTACTTGTACACGGTAAGACGTATAAATAGCCCAATGCTCATCTCCTTATAATGCAATATACAGTTGTTCTATTGTAGCGTACTTTTTAGCACATTTGCTACTGGCTACCCGTTGGGGATGTGTGTATGACCAGTCGTGAGTGTATTGATCCATGATTTTCCGCCTCCGAGAGAAGTGATTTCGTGTGTTGGTACAGATCCAAAGTTACTCTTTAATTGTCAGCCCAATTTGTCTACTATTTTTGTGTATCGCCTCTCATGCTGTTTACGCGTTTTTTCCCACACCCTTCGCTTCCTTCTCTCTCTTTCTGCCTCCCCTTAATGATGGGACGTGACGTCAACGCGTGAAGCACTTTTGTAGACTTGGAAAGAAGTGGGAAATGTGAGCGTAAAAAACCAGTTTCAGTCTCCTTGTGGGATGGTGACAGCCCTGAATATACCTACGCTTTCTCTACCCCGTTAGACCGCCCCAACCGTCAGTTTTGAGGCTGCCCTGTCTCCCGTCTCCAGCACGTGACTTGCAAATAAAGTTTCGTCTCCTCGTTGTTGTCAGTGGCATTTTCGTCTGGATAACACACATCTACACAACCACACAACCAAACCCATCCCACACACATCAAAATGGTTACTCTTGTTTCTTCAGATGGCGTTTCCTTCAACGTCGACCAGAAGGTCGCTTCCCGATCTGCTCTCATCAAGAACATGATGGAGGACATTGGAGAGGATGCCGGCGAAATCCCTGTCCCCAACGTGTCTTCCAACGTGCTCAAGAAGGTGATTGAGTACTGCACCTACCACAAGGACGATCCCCTTCCCCAGAGCGGTGAGGATGAGGGCACCACCGCCGCCGACAAGAAGAAGAGCACCGTCATTGACGACTGGGACTACAACTTCCTGCAGGTTGACCAGGAGATGCTGTTTGAGATTATTCTGACCGCCAACTACCTGGACATCAAGCCTCTGCTGGACGTGGGCTGCAAGACCGTCGCCAACATGATCAAGGGCAAGACCCCTGAGGAGATCCGACGAACTTTCAACATCGCCAACGACTTCACTCCCGAGGAGGAGGCTCAGATCCGACGAGAGAACGAGTGGGCTGAGGACAGATAAGTCGCCGTCCGGGATGGATCTTAATTAATTATTTGACGTGAATAAGCTGAGCTTTTGTAAATGGCATGAGTAGCGACGTAGTGCGCTGATTGAGGCGACTCACCTCTATAGTTGTACGTTTCTGATACAGGTCCTGATAACTTGCTGTTGTGTATGAACAGTTTGTACGAGTGTATAGCACCGATAGCGGTTACAATCGTTGCAATTGTGTGGCAACCTAGTGATAAATGTAATGGCTATCAATTGACGCGTTTTAGGCGCTCAGCATTGATCTCGTTAGTCATGTTCTTCGTGTTCGACATATTCAGTCACCTCCACTTCCACTCTTGTGGTGGCGATTTTAGGATTCCAGTCTCCCGTGTGGGTGAGACTGAGTTGAGGCAAGAATAGGGAGTTCTTGTTAAGGGCAACGTGTATGGGCCAATCAACTAAAAGGGGAGGAAACGGGTTCATATATACAAACAGGGCTGCCCTGAACAGTGACCTAAGCAATGTGACACAATTCTTTGCGAGACTGCTGCATTGACATCACAACTGTGGCACCACAAAAACTACCGCCAGTACAAGAACGAGTGATAGACAATCCCAGCCCCTTTCTAACACCTCATAGCTACTAGCTAAAGGAATACAGTTAGGGATTGACTTCGCGGAAGTCTAAGAAAGGCAGGCTAAAAAAGGAGCATCCTGAGAGGACGAGTGAAGACCCAATAGTAAGGTATTTTTCAAAACCATTACTGCACCCCACACTGTACAGAAAGCAAAAAGGTATGGTCCCTAGCAGGATCGAACTGCTGATCTTCGCGTTGCAAAGAGGCTAATTTCTTATTAGCACGACGCCTTAACCAACTGGGCCAAGGGACCGGGATTTATGCTCAAAAATCGACCTGTTCAATTTAGTCTATGGCGTCAAAAGTCACGTGACCAAAATTATGAAATTTTGAACTGCGTTTTTCTTGTTCAGTTTAGGTGCTGGGGAGATGGGAGAAAAACGAGGTGAAAGAAGAGATGTGGGGCTATCTTGTTATACTATTTGGTTAGCAATTGCTCTACTAGTATGAAGTGTTTTGTCGTCTTAAAAAATCACCACTTTTGACGACGGTTGGGATCTGCAGGTACCCTGGTAGGCAGAACTTGAAACAGTGAAAAGTGAAGAATGCCTGGAATTGATATTGATACGAAGAAAGTGGCGAATGAATTGCAACGCAGCGAAGCGTGGTTTGAAACTTTTGTTGATCCTAGGAATATACTCGTAACATTACGGACACCAGTATTTGACTAATATAACACTCATGTGCGATGAATGGGTGTTTCCGAGGATGCCCTAGAAACACGGTCCTCGCACTTGCACAAGTGTACACTGCCACTCCCCGCTTTTATCATCCTTCAGTACAATATGATACATTGCTATATACAATTAATGTCCAGGAAGTCTTACTTCTTGGCGATCTCGTCGGAGACAATCTTGAACTCCTTGTCGATCTTGGTGGTCCATGCCTTCTGCAGGTCCTCAAACTTCTTGTCCTCTCGCTTGACAACGTCCTTTCCGATGGACTTCTGGTCGGCCATCTTCTTGTGATCCTTCTTGTAGACGTCTCGGATGGCAGCCAGACCAGATGACAGCTTCTTATCGGCCTTGAAGGCGTTGTAGAGGGCCTTGAGCTCCTTCTGCTGCTCGGCTCGGCTCTCTGCCGAGGGAGGGGGCAGAGGAATGTTGAGGATCTGAGGCGAGTTGGCCTGGGGCTGAGGGTTCATGTTCAGATCAGAGGCCAGAATGGAGGCGGTGACCTGTTTAGTGTGGCTAGGATCGTAGACAGAGATAGAAAGGGTTCGGCCTCCCTTGAGAGCCACAGAAGCAATGTCCTTGACCTGGTAGACCTCGTCCTTGCTGATCTTGACCTCGATGTTGTTGATGAGGTCAGGCGAGTTGTTTCCAGCCTTGATCTCCTTGGCCTTGGCGATGAAGGCGGCCACGGACTTGGCAGACAGGTCCTCGAACTTGTCCCACTCGATCATGAACAGGTCTTCGTCGACTGCCTCCTCGGCCTTAGCGGCAGCCTTGGGCTCCTTTCCGCCCTTCTTCTTCTTGCCCAGAGAAATGGGAGTGGAAGAGAAGGCCATGGTCTGTGTTCGGAGCACGGGTCGAATGCATAGTGCCGGGGCCACGTTGAGTTTGAGAGCGGCTGTTCTCAGAGCTTGGCTTCGGATGGTTCTCAGAAACATGACTAAGGTGTGTGTGTGTGCGTGTGTGTGTGGTGATGTGATTCGGTTTCTAATATGATGCGACTATGATGTCACCCGCACCAAGTTCTAAGCTTTAAAATCATGCACTGTGGAGGTTGACTTTAAAGGCATGCACTGTGTGTGGGTGCGTGTGACGAGTGGCGGGATGTAAAGAGGAGACACGTCCGGCTAAGTTACAACAGTGTCCACTTGCAAGTGTTTCAATCGTCAAAATTAGCGGACCAAGTTTCTATGAAAGCTTGTCATTCCACATATCTCCCTTTCCACGTCCAGACCCACCAGATCTAGGTTCAAGCTAAACTACAGTCGTGAGACCCCGCAATGAACAGTGCAGGTAACCAGTCACCCACACAACCTCTCTTTGCATCACCACGACGGTACTGTACTCATCAGCCCGTGACATGGGCAATGAAATGGTCTTTTGATACCAATAATAATATCTCGTATACCATGCCTGATTATATATAGATACCGTTGCCCCCACTACGGTAACAGGATACCAGACCGCCGCCAGATACCAGATCCAGCCACCACCAAACAGTGTACACTCTACTTAGACTACAAGTATAGCAGCACTGACCACCCACGCTGTTTGTATCACTCTATTCTTAAAGCAAACCAATCCTCCCATTCCTTATTCCCACAATAGCTTGTGTGTTGCACATACCCTACAATACACTCGCTCTCCCTCGCTCCACTCGCTATGGAACATCCCCAACCTCTCGGAAACAACCACGAGCGAGCCCGAAAACGAACGCCCTCATCCACCACCTTTGTGCCCTCCGTCCTGCTTTTGTCGCCATCGGATTTCCCTCAGCCCACAGCTGCTACACCTACACAAAACACAGGTGGGCTCCGTGGCTCCATCCGTGGATCTATTCGTTCGTTGAGAGGATCTCTACGCAGACACAAAAACGACACAGCCCTACCCATCATCCAGACGGTGCCCCTTCAGAGAGCAGGAACTCCTCTACAGGCACCCTCCATCAAAACACCCTACCAGGCTGTCCTGTCAGGAGCAACCACCGCCTTTGACGACCCCAAAAGCGGAGCACCCACCGTTGCCTCTACAGTCGCCTCCACTCGCCTCTTCCATACACCTGGAACCGGAGGAAGCGCTCTAGGCCTGTCAGCGGTTGTAACCCACAACTCGTCTCGCAGAGGAGCCAAAGTAGAGAACGGACCGTACTCAGGAGAAACGGCCAAAAGCGCTGTCGCCCCCAAGGACAACTCGGTCACAAACAGCAGCAGAACACAGTCGCCAGCCTTCTCAGGAAACCAGGAAAGCATGTACTCTCCGTACTCATCTGCAGTCCTGTCGGGCTTCGAGAAGCCTGTGGTCTTTCATGACCCAGAGAAGCCCAACTCCGAGATCAACGCCACCATTGACCCCCAGCTCTTAGCAGCAGTATCTCCAAAAGTCTCCCTGCTCACTCAGTCTCCACGACCCACCGCCCTGCAGGACATGCAACAGCCTCCTCAAGAGCTCGTTGCCTCTCCACGGTCCTCGGCGATCCTCAAGTCTGCCCCTCTGCAGCATGATTACCCTGGGAACTCTGAAAACACCGATCCAGATCTGACTGAGATCATTCTCGACAGTGGTTCAATCGAACCCGTCATCAACTCTGTGCCACCCCCAACTGGAGAAGATGACGAGGAGGAGTTTGGAATTGCAAACCTGCTGTTCATGGATGGCTCGGATGAGTTCGACTACACGTTGAACACGTTCCCCAAGATCTCTACAATGACCAAGGAGGACATGCAGAACAACCTGACGCCCATTGTCGAGGTGGACTCTACTGCTGCAGTCACTGCTCTCGAAGGAGACAGGCTGATTGTACTTCCTAGTCCAAGTGACATGCCGGCTTATCCGCTGCCGGTCCAGCGGTCGCTCAGTCATGTGTCTAACGTGGACATCGTGCATAACATCGCTATAGAGTCTGCCAGTGGTGCTGCATCCATTTCGACCATTGGAGCGCCTCCCATCACTCCCAAGGATCGAGCTCTAATGGAAGAGCGTCGAAGCCAGTGTCTGCAAGAGCTCATTCTCTCTGAAGAAAGCTACCTGAGCTCCCTGCGCATGTTAGCCAACATGTATTTTGCCACCATCGAGTCGTGCAATGCTCTTGGAAAGGAAGCAGTTGCTCTCCTGGAGAACGATACACGGTCGCTCATTGAGTTTCATCAAGAGCTGCTGGATGACATTCAGCTGGAGTATCCCAACATCACCATTTCCAACAAGCCAGCTGCACCAACCCTTCAGGTCAAAATCACGCCTGCCGTCAACGACTTCTCCAGAGCAGTGTGGACTTCTTTGAAGGATGTCCCTCCCAGCAATTTCGAAAAGCTGGGGTATAGAGATGGGAAGTGGGTCAAGCCTGCCTTCACCACGCTCTCCCCTCAGTTTGCTGCCAGAATCAGCCAGCTTGTCGCAGACAAGGTAAGTCTCGTCTTTCTCTGATACCTTTTGCTTTGATACCACAATACTAACCACAGGCCATCAGTCTCTATCTCTACGAACAGTACTGCATTAACTACGATGCCACCATTGAACTCTTGCGTTCCTACCGCGACACCGGACGCAATGAGCGTTTCTGGGTCAAGGGCTGTGAGAACCTTCTGAACGCCGCTCAGCACGATGGTCGCCGAAAGGATCTCTCCTTGCAAAGCCTGATGATCATTCCCGCTGCGCGTATCAGCAAGTACAAGCTTCTACTTGAGCAGCTGGCCAAGAACACTTGCCCTGTGGAGGAGACTGAGTCTCATGCCGTGATTCTGGATTCGCTGGAGAAGGTGGAAGACAAACTGATGCAGATTGACCACAATCATCTTGTTGAGCGGTTTCGACGCCAGTCTCATATTCTCTGGAACAGTCTCTACTTCAAGAACGAGCTGCCCTTCAGCGTGCAGTATTTTGGTCTTGCTATTCTCTGCGGCGCTCTCAACATCACCTGGATGGGTCCGGATGGCTCGATCAAGTTTTACTACATGGGGTGCTTCCTGTTCAAGTCCTACTTGATCCTTGCCAATGTCACCAACCCCGAGGGCAGGTTTTACGTCAAGTTCGTCATTCCTTTGCATTGTTGTCGAATTGAGAACCCCATCAACTCCGTCGTTGGCCTCCAGACGTCCAGTCCTCTGACAAAGAAACTGATTTTCGAGCACGACTTTGGTCTGTACGAGATTCTTTTGACCGCTACGACTGTTGAGGAACTGAAGGCATGGCACGAGAAGCTGGAAGTGCAGATTCTCTCCATCAATGGAGTCTACATGTGGGACTTCAAGGCTTCAGACATGAGCTTGCAGGGCTACAACAGTGCTTCGCAGATTCCTTCTATGAAGCCTTTGTCGGTTGCTTTCCAGAAGCGGTCACGATGGAGGAACTTCTTTGGCAGCTACAAGAGCGGCTTCAGCGATCCCCTCGCTCTCCAGCTTAGAGTCCAGCACTTCTATGTCGACGGAGATTTGGAGTCGAACTATGGAGCCCACACAGCAGCTACACGTGACGAGAACGATGGTGTCAAGTGCGAGACCATCCACATCCGACGGTACGCTCGTTTGGAGGCCGAGAAGGCTCTCGGGGTCATTTGGAGTATGGACGAACTGCCCTTGATTCCATCCCGCAACGCTGACGAGACTTACCAGCCCATCTACAATGTCCGCAACATGGTTCGGCGAGTGGCCTCCATGAGATCCACATTGGGCCGAAGTGGTACGCGAGCTGGTCAGCGAAACAGTGGCTCAGGGCGAGGTGTCTTCGGAGGAAACCGCAGCAGAAGTCTTCCGCATGACAATGTCAGTGCCAAGGACTATCTCGGCCGGTATGATTTGAGCAGCGGTACGGAGGAGTTCTTTGATGCTTTGTCTCATGCACGAAGTGTTTGGGCTAACACTCCCCATGACGACATGGCCCGAAGTTCTCGCTTCCCCAACTTCCGGCTTGCGGGTGAGCGACTTCGTCGGTTGAAGACCAAGGTGTGGAAGCACCACAATTAGGACGGCTGGAGAGTTGCCCCCCCAGCCTAGGAGAACTACAAAAAACAGATGTATATAGCTTCAATTAATGTGGATGATTATCGTCGAGGAGGTTCCTGGTCTGCATAGTTGAAATCTTAACTCAAGGGTCTCCTTGTCCTCCGATTGAGTTAAGGTGTTTCCGTTTTTGTTAGCACCCTAACCCTTAATTGCTAGATAGAGAGCAATCGGGCGTTTCATGTATGTTGGATAAACCTAATGCGAGTGGGTGTTGAAACCCCACACGACCAATGGCGCTAATAATGTGCCAATTACAAATGAGAGATGCGCCAGATGTTCTGTGGCAATTACAATTGAGAAGAGTGCTACGGTTGAGGAGTCAAGGGTCAAAAATATCATTAAAATCATATCCGTGACAGGATTGGGGGACACGAGGTCCTATGCAGGGCAATTGCGTGCCAGTGGAAGGTGACAGGCAGCTAGCCTTGTTGTTTGAAGAGCTCAATGTCGTCGTGAGCGTGGATCGCTTCGAAGAAACTGGATTCCAGGCCACGAGAGGACAATGGGGCTGAGTCAATTGATGAGGTACCCCCTGACACATCAAGTGTAGTGGGTCGCCAGATCATGCAGAGACTGGGATCACACACACAACTTAGTGAGCGGATCGAGGGCCCATGGAAGCGTTGGTGGTTCCGAACTTGTGGCCCAGGTTGGAAGCGCCCTTGGAAGAGCCCTCCTTGAGGATCTTGGGGATGATGTCGTCGACCTTGTGGGTTCCCCAGTCGGTGTCGAGCTGCAGGTTGGAGGGCTCGTTGAGCTCACCGTTAACACCCTGCTTGCCGGTGGTCCAGACCTGGAAGGCAGCGACAATGTTGACAATGTTGGTGGAGGGGTCAGCTCGCCACTTCTCGAGGTCCTCCTCGGAGTTGACGAAGACGACGTAGCCGTTCTCGCAGATTCGGTCCTCGTACTGAGGCTGGTAGAAGATCTTGACGTTCTGAGACATGTTTGTTTGTGTTGTTGTGATGTGATTGGGTTGATTAATGGAGAAATGAGAGGGGGATCACCTGGTCTTTATATAATTGTGCCTGGGCAGCAAACGAGGGGTCCTCTCATGAGGTGTCCACTTAAGGTTGCTCTCTTTGTGTGCGTTGGAGCTGCACCGGCTGCACCGGCTGCGTCTACATGCGCTTCCGGGGAAGAGTGTGGAACATGGCCGTGTTCAGAGAGGTAAGCGTAAGGCTTGTGTGGGGTTGAAAGAAGAGTAGCCATTGCTCTTATATAGATTGTCCGTTCACAACCACCGATACAACCGCAACAATGACCCCACACAACAGTCCTAACCCTCTAGCAAGTCTACATAATCTAGTCCCAGTTAATAATCTGTAGACTGGTGACTCCACTAATCGAATGTTAACCTACTCTTAGTGAAGCCTCCAAGAGCTGCAGGTATGACGGCGTGGCAGTGTAGTTATGATACTGGTTATGAAGTTGTTCAAGTAGCTCTGGTCACGTGACTGGGGTGTTTGGTGTTGGAATGGAGCTTGGAATGTGATGGTGACGTAATTGTCACGTGATCAGTTCACCGAGACCTGTCTATCCCCAGAATAACACCTCTTCAGCTCTCTAATCAGCCAAGTTCTCACCATGCACTGTGGGTGTGCACTGGAGGTCATGTGAACCCTATATTCGTTGGAATCTCTTAGAAGGTGATATGGTGATTTACAGCGTGAGAGGTAAGTGATTTGAAGTTAATCACGATAACCAAAGAAGGTGAAACATCCACGATCCGCCAATACAATTGAAAACAGGACCAATTGCACCGTTTGGTTCCTTCATCGCCCTCCCCCAATGGCTACAATGACGTCATCATCCATGTTCTCTATCGCTCCACTGTGCAGCTCACGCGCACATTCAGAGCAAGTTGTGGACTGATCATCGTCGGTGGATCGGTGGTGTATTCTGGAAGGTGGAGCCGGGTAAGATCTGAAGTGGGTAGGTGAGTGTGATTGAGGCTTACTTAGGCTTTGGTTGTTTTGGTTCTGGTGGTTTGACGAGAGTGGTGAGACTGATAGGTATGGTCAACACTGGCAGGTGTCTGGCCATTGCTTATGAGAAATAGCTGAACAAGACGATGGTGATCAGGACTCTTTCTGAATCAAGTTACAGTCGATACAGGTACTCGTACTGGTACGATTCACAGGGCCACCGCCATCCATCTTGAGTAAACGGCTCTATGCCAAGCCTGATTGCTTATGGAGGATGTGCCATTGCAGGCACCGCCATGAAGCAGGTTTATGTAGCAGCGATGTGAATAGTGGATCCTGGGAGGAAAACGTACGATGAGATAAACGTGCGAGCTACGATACCGGTATCGGAGGTATACCGTTACTTGTGATTGTTCCCGACATCGCTGTGGCTCTTTCAGCCTATCTCAGGCACTAAAGCGGTTGCTGGGGGATGGTTGAGTATGGATTTGCTGCACAGATTGTGGTGGCTATAGTTCGACTCTGATAGATTGATTCCACTCTTCAACCGCACTCTCCGACCGCACTCTCCGTATGAAGCAGATCCTTGCACCACAAGTGCCAGTTTGAGACTCCTTCTCCAGTTGTCTCATATAAAGATACGATGTTGGTGCACGGCCCAAGCAATGGATCAGTAAAGACCTATTCACACAGGACACTAAATTGGACTCGGTGAACTTGAACGACAGCCATTCTCGTAATCCATCTCTCGATCAGACTACAAGTAGGATCAATCATCAAAAATTGCCACACACCCCATCTGCTATTCTCAGACTCGTCTTTTGACATGTCTAATATCACCCTCGTGAGACTTGCGCTAACGAAACACTATTTGGTCTTTAACCCCACATTACAATCCAACGCAATTATGGGAGTGGAAGGCGTTGAAGACCAATTGAAGTGATGGATCTAGATTACTATTGTTGCTCTGTTAGACAAGATCTGGAATGCCAGAATGAGTAAGAACTATTACCTCCCTCAACCGGTATCACACCCATACCCACCTATCTCCCTCGACCCGTATTCGTATCGAACTCGATCTCAAAGAAGACGCAACTAAAGCCGACACGACATTGGACCAAGAAACAAAGAACGAAGTCGTCGCCGATTCTGGATTGCCCAGCCTGCCTACAGTGCCAGCCTGAACAAGACATGGTCCAGCCCTCAACAGATGTAGTTGGTCAATGTCAGTCAGGCGGCATTAATCACATCCTTAGCTGACAGGCACATGGCCACAACCACAACAAATTCATACACTTGTGTACATACTCTCAACAAGTGTGGGCAGTGCTCTACTCAAACATTGTTTCAATCTAGGCACCATCCAGCCCATTACCCCAGATTCTACCAACACAGAGTTTTTAGTCTCGGTATATTGGGAGGAACAGTAACCTTGGTTCTGAGTTGCCCAAATAAGCTTTAGCCATGTCTCGTCGCATCCCCATTAGTCGATTTAAGCTCGTTTCCCTCCTCCCAGTCACATGACTATCTTAGGGTTAGCCCTAACGTCCCAAACGGGACAGGACCACGCGCGGAGCCCTGGCACTTCTGCAAAATATACTCTGTGCAAGTCAAACTTATCCCCCAAGCCCGAACGACACACCCATACACAACCATGTCTGCCGCCCTTAAGATCATCAAGCAGGACCCCTCCGAGCTCGAGCTCCAGGTTGCCCAGGCCTTTGTCGACCTCGAGAACTCTTCTCCCGACTTCAAGTCCGAGCTCCGACTTTTCCAGTTCAAGTCCGCCAAGGAGCTTGAGGTTTCTGCCGGCAAGAAGGCCCTCGTCATCTTTGTGCCTGTCCCCGCTCTCCCCGCTGTCCACAAGATCCAGCAGCGACTCACCCGAGAGCTCGAGAAGAAGTTCTCCGACCGACATGTTGTCTTCCTTGCTGAGCGACGAATCCTCCCCAAGGCCGGCCGAAAGGCTCTGCCCTCTCAGCCTCGACCCATGTCTCGAACCCTGACCAAGGTCCACGAGGCTCTCCTCGAGGATCTCGTTTTCCCCACCGAGATCATTGGCAAGCGAGTCAAGTACCAGGTTGGTGGCACTCGAATCCAGAAGGTTTTCCTCGACTCCAAGGACTCCACTTTCATCGACAACAAGCTCGAGTCTTTCCAGTCTGTCTACAACAAGCTCACCGGCAAGAAGGTTGTCTTTGAGATTCCTGCCAACCAGGGCGAGGTCTACTAAATCTACTCATAAAAAGCAGTTTGTTTGATGTAGATAAAAATTGGCGTGTTGCCGTGCATATAGCAGGTTACGTAAAAATAGATGATGGTATGGACAAACGACCTGAGAAAAGGTCGTGAGTGTAGCAGGCCGATAAGCACGATCAGGTTGTGTATGGAGATCAAGCTGTACCAGGTTCTTGTTACTGGAGCTATCTTTGAGCAGTATGATTGGATCTGGATATCTCATCAGATTGAGACTATCAGACACGACAGATTGTAGGCTGGCAGTAGAGAGAGCACGATCCGGTTGTATGACTGTAGCGACAGTTGTTGATTTGATCACACAATGTTAGATCTGTAGAGCTCTAAGATCAAACATGTCGACCTGTCTAAACTGTGGCTGAAGTTGATCTGCTTGTATGGTATGTTGCGTGAAGTAACCTAATTCCTACGAGTACAGTCGGCAGAGACGAAAAGCGACTACACCCACGAATATTTGTACTGCGAGAGGTTGATATTTCTTTATTGTTCGAATCAGTAGAGGACGCTGAGCTGAATGATATAACTTTTACTATCAGTTGTCCTAGTAAGTCTTGCTCCGAGAGGCCTTTCGATAACTAAGAAGATGGTCATAGATATCGTCAACTGACTGTAGAGTACATACTGTACTCTTGAATGATTATCTCATATAGGGGTTGTTAGAAGCTGTGGAAGAGGATCAGTAGAGAGGTGAGTTGCTACTGTCTACCAGTAGGGTGGGTTGTATTAACATCTTAGGCCCTCGGGTTATTAGTGTAGAGTTAACGGCCTGAACATTTCTCGCACCAGGTACGGATCAGATTCAGGGACTACAGCACAGGTAGCTGCCACCTAAGCACTTTCGAGTTTGATTACTGGTGTGTACTGTATGTACCGGTGATTATATGAGATTGGCAGAATACAATTGCTACAGGGTGCATTCGCTCATAAATCACGAGAAGAACAGACTGGTGTATACCGTACTTACACAATCAACCCACTGATCTCTGTCACTGTTCCCTCGGTATGTAGCCATGCTATCCGATCTCTACCCTTCAGAACCCCTATACAAGAACAACGCTCATCTCGTTGCAATATCAATTAATAATTTATGTGTCTAGTCACAGCCAACAAGCACTATGGAGCTCGTCACGACATGTTGCCGTAGATCTTTCCTGGAGCAGTTGAAGATAGCTGAGGACGGGCAGGGTAAGGTCTGAACGAGTGTTCTTCGTCCTTCTGGCCCCGTCGTTTTACCTTTTGCTCGTCCACGTACTTGTTGAACTCGTAGATGGACGCGGCACTTCCCGAGGACTTTGTAGACGTGGCCGATTTGGAAGACGACGACGAAACCGTGGAGCCTGTAGAACCCCCAGAAGAAGACGACTTGTTTGGTTTAAGCCCTTCAAAGGGGTCAGCTCGGGGTGTGGGCGGCAGTTCATGTACAGCTTGCTGCTGTTGCTGTTGCTGCTGCTTCTGCTGCTGACTGTTCTGTTGAACAGTGACTAGCACAGCTTTACCCAGAGTAAAGGCCATGTATGCGGCAGCACCAATGACTGTCCACAGAATTACTGTTTTGAAAAGCCATGCGAGCCAAGAGGAGCCATGGTTGACTGCCTTCTCCAAGGTTGGTCTAATGGCCGAGATACTGAGACCCACAGCCAGACCTAGAGAAAAGGCCGTAGACACAGGAGTGATGTAGGACGGGAAGGGTGAAGTGGGTTTGGTGGTATGCATTGTGGGTTGAGATTGAGGAGGAGTGATATCTACTGGCGACGAAATTGCTCCTACTGACTTGGATCTGCCCTTTGGTGATCTAGGGGGTTCCGTATCAAGATGCAGAGGTGCGGGAGGCGGGGTTGTTGATGAATTGACAAAGCTACCAAAGTCCTTGGTTTGTTGATCCTTAAGTTCCCTAAGATCTCTCTGGTTCAGGTCTTTCAGATCAGACAAGCTGGGCAGGTGGCTTTCCTTGTTGCTTTTGATGCCACTGGTGATGAGCTCTTCCTTCGGTGAAAAGACAACTTTTCTGAGCGGCGAGGGAGATCGTGAGCGATTCGAAGTGTTGGAATTGGACCGGGATCGGGGTTCCAGTTGTGGGAAACGAAGTGCAGATTTGGGAGTGGTTGGAATGGGAGACTGTACAGGTGGAAGAGGTAAGGTGGGAGACTGTGGCAGGATTTTGGGTGACTTGTGGGGCGAGCGTTTTGGCGGCGGAAGCACCGGAATGTTGGCAAACGACCTGTCGGGCGTGGAAGGTGAGTCTGGGGTAGTCATCTTTTGCGCGAGGGTGTATTTGTTGTGTCTGTTTGATTGACTGTGATAATATCTGCAGGCCGGGCGTGGTGCTGTATCTATTATCCTGCCTGTCTGTGCCTGTCTGTGGCGCTGTCTTCAACACGGTCTGCAACACTACTGGCGTAATATCCAGGGGTGTATGGAGTTAGAACAAGTGTCTTGTTGTGATGCTGTATCGTGTGGTGCTGGATGGGTCTGATGCTGTACGTAATGTGAGGACCTGTCAGAGGCGTTGTCGCAGTAATATCACGTACCAGATGAGATGCAAATGAGTCGAGTGTCTCAGTAGATGCTGATCAAAGAGACGTTGGTTCAAGATGGGTACTTCGGAGTGCTGTATCGAGTGTCTGTAGAGAAGGAAGTAGACTGAGACAATGCAGATATAAGGCAGACCGGGGTGATCTGGTGAGAGAATGGAGGCCGATGAATTCAAGAGGTGTGTGGTTGAGGAGCGACGATGAGGATGAGTCAACGACAAATGTATGGGCAGTAAACGTTTGGGCACTCCACAGCTCTGTCAAGATTTGATCTGAGCATTATTTTTAGCCCATGTCCAGCCCACTCCACAGACCTTTACAGGGCTTTACGGTGAAGGTTATCGGAGTTAGGAGGAGTTATGGGTGTTGCCAATAGCTGATGATGTATGAATATTGACAAGTCAGATCGAGGGACAGATTAAGAGGCCTTCTCTCCTCATTTTAGTATGCCCACAATTCCCCCACCTCTACTACATCTTCCAATTGTCGCTTCTGAACAACCGCTTCTAAAGTTAGCTCGTACAGTCTTGTTCCCACAGCACGACAAAATACTGCATCACAATACCGTACCACACACACATAGTCAAACTCTATACGACGAGATGGCATGTCTCTGGAATGTATTAAGTGGGCGAAAGTCGAATAATTTACTCTGGATATACGGTAAGCGAGGTCGGTTTACTCGGTTTCCACCTTCACCAAGTCTCCACATTGCCCACATCGTCTGTTCTGAACACCCCTCTCCACTGCTCTGTTTATGGCCTTCCGAAAGCGGACGCTATCTATGTAATCTGAACCCAAAACCATGTCTCTCTCCAAACATCACCACACTTATCACCACTTATACCTCGAGAGCGAATCGACCTGTTCTGTTGGTGACCAGCGCGGGATACTCGGACAACAACAAAAGCACACTCACGAACAGCAGAACCAACGCAACCTCAAACAGCATCAGGGAACACAAACAGCGTCGCTCAGACACAAGAACACAAAACACACACATACACACACACGAACAAACAGAAGTACGCACGCACAGGTTGCAACAATCTCTACAATGGACTTTTCTTTGAGATCTCCCATGAAACATGGAACAGCATTCGGAGTGCCTTCTCCATCAATGTCTCCCTCAGTGTCGGATGCCATTTTGAAAGAAATGAATGACCGGGCAAAGCAGATTGTCGAACAGGGCGACAACGGATCCCCGACTAAGCGAAACGGTGGTCCCTCGAATTCAAACTCGGCCGCAGCTGTTGCTGCCAGCTACAGATCGCAAACCACGCCGTCCAGACGATCAACTAGAACCACTGGCCGTTTTGGAAGAGCCCACCAACGGTCTTTCAAGAACATGGACTCTATCAGTAACCACTATGCTGCTCAAAGAGACAGAGCCGCGGCTGTTGCGGCTGCGGGAGGTGAACCTGAGCGAATGGAGATCTACGATGACGCTAAGACGCCGGAGGCAGACACAAACAAAGATGGAACTGCAGCCAGACAGAGAGACGTGGTGTCGTCAGCTGCTAAGCGACGAAAAATCAACATTTTCGGTCGTAAACTCGAACTTGCACATACCACTCCACAGCTGGGTTCGCCTACGAAGGAAAACATGGCACCAGTATCGCCAGCTAAGGAATTGGCAGCACTACGGTCACCGGAGAAGATCAACCAGGAGAACCTGTTCTCGCCTGCAAAGACCAACACTCTGGAAACCTCTTCTCCCATTAAAAAGTCTCCTTCTAAGGTGGCTGATCTGCATCTTTCCCGGGAAACAACCAAGGAGGCCTCCACTGCTCCAAAAACCACCACAATTCCCCCATCGCACTCGCTTCGCCACATGAAGTCCAAAACCAACATGGCTCGGCCTCCCACCAAGCCTGTTGGCTTTGCCCTGAGCACAGACAGACGAGCTGAGCGAACCCTTCCCTCCAGCACAAGCACTCGATCTATTTCTGAGGGATCGTCGAGACTGCCTATGAGCCATTCCCAAAGCACACGTTCGTTTCGAGGAGCATCTGCGTCATCCACAGCCTCAGGTACGTCCACAACCTCGGGCCGTGCTCCACCCACTCTATCCCCTTCGAAGAGTACCCCTTCGCTTTCTGCAGCTGCCGGCAACTCCAGATTGCGAACGCCCTCGGTTCGAATGCCTCCTCTGGGCTCTGCTCGGAAGACGTCTGCAAGTGAGCCTTCAACAGGAGCTCCTCCGCCTTCTGGAATGACCAAGTCTAGCACAATGTCGAACTTGAGACGTCCGTGGAGATAGGCTCTCAAACCTCTAATGAGATCCGGTCCCCGTTTGTTCACTGCGTTTAAGCCCATGAGCTTATGCGAGATGACTTGATCGCTCACCAAATCGATATCCAAACCTCCTTTCACAATAGGATGTCCGTGGACCATACTAACCACATAATACTAATACCATGACATTGCTTGTTGACCCTGTATGTACCTTAGAAGTGAAGCGCTCAGCCCATCTATCTAACATCCGTATATGCATACTCTCACTGGCACACCGTCTGTCAAAGAGAGTAGGTGGTCCGACTGTAGGTTGTACTGTATGTTGTACTGTAGTCACTCGCGACGTGTACCACGTCTACCTACCTCAGGCACTCATTTCACGTAATTGTCCGCTCTGGACCTCTGGCCATCTCGCTACAGTACCGTGCCTGTCATGCCATTTCGCTTCCGACGCACCTCAGATGCACACCTCCACGAGGCGATAAAAGCAAAGTCGTGACCAAAGTTTTAACGGTGCTAAGTTACGGTTTCATAGAATCAAAGGCTGAGTCTTTTTAGATTGGATCGCCAAAGGGAGGATAGATACGAGACTGGTCTCGTGACCTATAGGGGTGTATTGCTAGCCTGAATGTGTCATATTTTCCATATGTCGATTCGGGGCTGCTCTTCTCATCCGACACTTTATTTCCGTCATGTAATTACACCGACATTCTGTAAGTACCCGAACGACTGCACCTCTCCAGTGTACTTTTGTATCTGTCTCAGGTGTGTCAGAATTGGCCGTTATTTGCCCCTTTCCATCTATGCTTATCTGAACCCTGAACAGAAGTGGGCCCTATATATATTACAACCCTTTGAGTGAATGAAGCATATCTGATACAAGTGTAACATACGGCACCATTACCGGTACAACGTACATACGATACATCAAGCACTCCCATACACAGCTCAGCCATAATATATTTCACCGGTCTCATCCCTTGAGCCGAACAATTCCGGGCTTGTTCCGTGTTGCTGACGTGGCAGCTTTTTCACTTTGGGGCTGAACTCTGGACCCAGATAACACACTGTACAAGCTCTCGTTGGGTGTCGTGTGCCATGGTATACGGCTATTTGCTATACAAGTGAAATTAGCTATGCTACCGGTCCGATGTAAAGTGAGACAGGGATGCTGTATGGGCGAAATGTGTAATTTCGATCTGATTGTTGCCGGCGCCGAATCCCGACTGGAGGGTCACGTGACCGCATCGCTCCCCACCCCCCACTGACAACGCAGACTTCTCATTCGCCAGACAGATACCCGAAGTCGCCCGATACTCCTGCCCAAACAAGCAGTTGAACGCTAGGTTCCAGGTCAAAACTGTATTTGGCATGCGTGTGTCCGTAAGTGGATGTATGTTTTGATAGGGGTTTGGGGGCTGTTTGAGGGTGGGAAAGACGGGTTTTTGACATCTCTGGACATTGCAACAGGTCCCCATTGGCCACAGCCACCTCTACAGCTCGCTACGTCCCCCAGAAGACCCCAGAATCATCTTCCGTTCTACCTTTTGGGTACGACGAACTCTAGCTTCGGGTCTCGGAATTGAATTTCAGCAATGGTGGTTTTTGTGAACCTTGTGCGTGAAAATTTTTGCACATGTCTGGCGGGTCTGAAGAGCCGTCAATCGTCGGATAGAAGCCATTGATGGGTTGGGTGAGTGCTAATTGTGTGTAATTGAGCGTGTTTATGTCCACATTGTCTCTTTCAGCGTTCAATTCGCCCCACAACCTCCCTCTCCTCTGTCTCAGATAGCCCTGATTTGCATTTCTTTTTCACAAGAGAGTTTCACCAGCCAAACTCTTGTTGCAAACCTTGTGCTAAAGGGTGTCACAATACCGAAGTCGTAGGAGATGAGCGTGTGTTTTTGGGCGTGTTGTAGGGGTCCTAGAGAGCTGAAAGTAGTACCAGAATGATCACAGCAGCCGTGTCACCCAATTCACGGCTTCTCCGGCGATTTTTCACCCCCGCAATGCAAATAACCTGACCTACCCTTCATCCGTACATGCATGTAGCTTGTGCTTTTTTTCCCTTAACATACCAATGCAATCCCAAATATATAAACCCCCCCAGCGCCATTTTCTGACAGCTCTTCTTCTTCAAGCATCGCAACACATTCCCACACAATGTCCGACTTCCTTATCGACTTCATGATGGGCGGTATCTCCGCCGCCGTCTCCAAGACCGCTGCTGCTCCTATTGAGCGAGTCAAGCTCCTCATCCAGAACCAGGAGGAGATGATCAAGCAGGGCCGACTTTCTCGACCTTACGCCGGTATCGTTGACTGTTTCAAGCGAACCGCCGCTGAGGAGGGTGTCGTTTCTTTCTGGCGAGGAAACACCGCCAACGTCATCCGATACTTCCCCACTCAGGCTCTTAACTTTGCCTTCAAGGATAAGTTCAAGAAGATGTTCGGCTTCAAGAAGTCCGAGGGCTACTGGATGTGGATGATGGGTAACCTTGCTTCCGGTGGTCTTGCCGGTGCCACCTCTCTTGCCTTTGTCTACTCTCTGGATTTCGCTCGAACCCGACTTGCCAACGATGCCAAGTCTATCGCCAAGGACGGTAAGGCCGCTGGTGAGCGACAGTTCAACGGTCTCATTGATGTCTACAAGAAGACCATTGCTTCCGATGGTGTTGCCGGTCTCTACCGAGGTTTCGGTGTCTCCGTTGTCGGTATCATTGTTTACCGAGGTCTTTACTTCGGTCTCTACGACTCTCTTAAGCCCGTTGTTCTCGTTGGTCCTCTTGAGGGCAACTTCCTCGCTGCCTTCCTCCTCGGATGGACCGTCACCACCGGTGCTTCCACTGCCTCTTACCCTCTCGATACCATTCGACGACGAATGATGATGACCTCCGGAACCGGTGTCAAGTACTCTTCCGCCTTCGACTGCGGTGTCCAGATTGTCAAGGCTGAGGGTGTTGCTTCTCTCTTCCGAGGCTGCGGTGCCAACATTCTCCGAGGTGTTGCCGGTGCCGGTGTCATCTCCATGTACGACCAGATGCAGATGATCCTCTTCGGCAAGAAGTTCTAAGAGATCTGAACGTATCTTACAAAATAAAAGCAAGTGCATATTTAACAAGACGAATTCAACCCGTAGTGAATACTTGCAGCGTGATTGTGTTCAGCAAGTTGTACTTGTAGTAATTATCAGTTCTTGCATGGAATTTGTAGGCTATGTTAAAGCACGTTTCCAATTGGAGTTCTGCTGGTATCGTAGGACAACTACGGAGCCTGAATCAGAGAGGTTATACAAGGGACACCGTGTTTACACGAGACTCACCAATCAGGTACAGCATCGAGTTTTGTGTGGGCCATGAACAAGGAGGCGGCGGCTGTTATTTCCTCAGAGCCACCCATTGTACAGTGCGTACCACAGGCTGAATCATACCTTGGTAGTGGTATGGCTGTTGAACTCGTGCTGTGCAAGCCTATCTGTTATCAGCCGGTGTGAGATTGCACCGACGTCAGCCCTTGGGAGCCCACAGATGGACACTCTCCAATCAGTAACAAACGGCTACAAGTACAATAGTTGTGGAGTACACCTGACCAACTTTAGGATTGCCTGTGATTGATGTCGAAGCCGTTCAACTTTCCTAATGAAGAGTGTGTTCACACGGCTCGAATGCTATCTTATCGCAGATTGCGTGAGGTGTTCGATTTTGCGTCTGTATACGCCGCTACTTGAGTCACATGCTACTGTGGGGTATAGGCATCTCATTAGGGTGCACCTCTTTACTCGGCTTGTGTAAGATACGATGTTTTGTCCTGAGCGCTGTCAGATGTACATACACCTTCCTTCACTAAACTGTGTAATTACACACAGCCATATCGTACTTGTAGCTGAACACGGCGACTATGGGAGATCCGCCAAGGTGCTTGGACGGCTCGGACCTCATCCAGGGTAACTACTTGTACCGGTACGTCTGCTCGGGTTTCGTGTCGTCATGGCTTCTGGTTGACGTTCTAATACGATCGGTGTTGTCATCCCAGGCACAGCTTTTGAAGACACTGTCGCGTCACTCGCAGAGATCGCCAAGTCATCGACATGGGTTGTGCTGATGAAATGGGTAGTGTCTAAATCTGGATCAGTTACTTGGTGTCAACACGCACTACCTGTAACTGACTTGTGAGGAACGCGTACACCCAAGTCTAGATCAGCACCTCCACTTCACGTCTTCCAGGTACACCCCAGCACGTGATCTCATCGCGAGTAGCTTAAAGCATCATCGTCAATGCTGACGCTGCGAGAATACCGATCTGAATGTGGCTTCTGCTTGCTGGTATGCGATCTACAGCAGGTATCAAACACTGACACAGGCTCACGATCGTTTCTCGAGAAGCTTTAGGTGTAGGGGCAAGTGCTGACATCTACAGCCCTCGAAAAGACGCATGTCCATCCTCATCATGTAAAAAAAGCCTCACGATCCCGGGGCTCAGGTGAGGGTGAAGATTGACATCCTTAACTGTCATTCATGTCTTAGTTATGCGTTTCTGCGGTGGGTCTCGGTTGCTGCTGTCAGGGCTTGTGTGAAAGGCAATGTCTACTTGAGGTGGATCCACTCACTCGATGTTCGACCAACTAAAGACTGTGATCTAGAGTATGAGCGATGGTACGCCGTGTCACGTGAATACCCACTTCGTACTTCACATTGTACAATACAACACTAGTACTGCTCGTATCGGTTCTTGAGCTTCTGGGATCACCATGCTCATGCACTTCATATACAGCATTGGGAGTCATGTCGCTGTGAAAAGGAGGAGGATTTTACACTCGCGTGGAACTGCCGTGGAATGCTGATCCGACGAATGAGACGAACGTTGCTGATGTTAAGGACGTGTGAGGGGGTCACCAGACTGTACCCTCGTCACCACCGAGTAATTGCTTTTGCGAGGAGATCGAAAATGCTCCAGGGAGCGTGCAAGAACCTCAACATTGCCTCGTGGAGAAGCAGTCAATATTTGGCTGCACTGTATGTGCGCGACTTGTGGTGAGCTGGATCGAATTGATCCGGCTGTGGCCTTCTTGGGCTGGCTACTTGTACACTGTACTTGTATTTGTACGTGGCTACGCGTATACGATCATCTTCATCGTTAGCCTTATGCTACGGTAGCCACTGTACGCGCTAAAAGACGCCATTGATGCTAAAACACCAGGGGAACAGGAAGTCTTCGTGGGGTTGCCACTAACAACGTATGGGCTCATCTTAGTCGTTGCTATGGCACTGAGCTCGTACTTGTACCAGGCATACACCATACATTGCCGCATCCACAGCCTCAAAGCCTCACAGCCTTCCGTTGTGCGAACAAGTATACTCTCGTCAACCTCGTATCGAGCCGTATCTACAATAATGCGGCTAAGATGTTTGATGTGACATCCCTGTGGGGAGTGTGCTAATAGAGAGATACCTTATTGGTCTGGTCTTTAAAGAGAAGCATAAGTTGGCCATCGTGCTACTGTATCAACTATATATCTCCCGCGTGTCTCATCTTCTATGAAGAGCTCTGTCGGGGCTGGTGATGTCATTCACGCGATGCAAGTATGTGTCAGCATGGAAGCTCTCCAATTTACAAGATGTCATAAAGTTCGCTTCGGTTGGTCAGTCCGGTGGGTTTCATTCCGAACCGAAAACTTTCAAATGCTGTTACACCAACTAAGTGGAGGAGATATATTGTTGGGGAGGATACAGTGCTGTTGCAGGGAAGCGTGCGATTATGTAAGCGCGTCAGAGGCCCCAGAAGACCACCGGGAGCTGTACCACTGCGACCTACGTAGCCCATCCCGCCTTTTTCAGCTACACTGAGCTCCCTTTACCACTGTCGATGTTTACATCTGTCTCCGCCCTTAACACCGTTAATCGGAGATACTGAAGACTGAGTTTGTTCCTTTGCATGAAGCGCATCCTTTTGCAGAGCGAAGCGCACAGTCTTAGTCAGAGATGTGGTGCAGGCTGCATGTAAAGCAGCTACGCCACCCACAAGATGTTGCATGGGTGGTGTAGCTAGCCAAAGTAGAAAACCAGCTTGGCCTTTTCTGGGGAAGTGGGCGTTTGTAAGTTGCCAACAAACCACAATCAACTAACACCGAAGCAGCCCTGCGACGTAAATCACACCCACACTACGATACAACTCTACATAACTCCACCACCACCACGTCCACCCCACCACTCGAAAGTCAATTTTAAGATCAAGAGCGGGAATTGCAAAGTTCACCTAGCTGTACTATCGAAACCGACTCCACTCTTCCTCTGCTTCTCCACTTACAGAAGATGGACGACGATACCGCCAAGAAACCGCGAGTGTCTCGGGCGTGCGAGCCCTGTCGCAAGCGCAAAACCCGATGCGACGGCCAGAGACCCGCCTGCAACAACTGTTTGGGCTCAGGACGAGACTGTATGTACACAGAGGTGGTACAGAAACGAAAGGCTAAGGTAGCCAAGGAGTCCAGCTCGCGGTCGTCCAAGTCACGGCTGGACAGAATTGAATCGCTGCTCGACAAGGTGCTGAGACGTCTCGGAGACGAACGACTAGGTGATGCAGCAGATGTCATCCTACGACACAACGGCTCGGAGTTTGTGTCCCGAAGAACATCTCCACAGAGCGACTCCGAGTCTGACAACGAAAGCAGCGAAAACAGCGAGGACGAGCCTCGAAACACCGTGAAGAACGAATCAACCTCATTCATCTACCCTTTCAAAGCTCCCAGCTCAGCCCAAAGAGGAGACACCTTCTCACACACCATGGAACGATGTCAGGATCGAGCCTTTGGCGGATCGTCAGTATTTGCCGTCTTTTCGCCCTCTGGTCTTCAATGGCTGTCGGATCGTGCAGGATCGCCGGGAATCAAACAACACATGCTGGGGGTCTTCACCAAGGTGTTCTCAAAGATGCATCTTAGGCTCCGTGACTTTGTGGAACCCATCCCCGAGCCGCTGCAACCCGAGCTGAGCGAAGCGTACGTCGAGGCTCTCACAAACCACTTCTTTGATGCCGTGAACTACATTTCGGGTATCCTGGACAGAGAAGACTGGAACCAGATTGTTGCAGCTTACTTCGACAAACCTGGATCCAGACCAAACGGTTACGCAGAGCTATACTTGTTCTGGACTCTCATTCTCATCACCACCGACTTCTTGCACTCTGTCGTTGATGACTATAAAGAAGCACCCTGCTTTACCAAAGAGTCGATAGTCTCCCTACGGAAGGCTGCCCTGGCCAACTCGATTTTTTACTACACGCGCATCATGTCTCTCGGAGGGTCCTTCCACGCTCTTCAGGGAACCCTACTTTTGGCCATGTACTTTTTCAGTACCCCCATGCCCCATGGAGTGCATCTGGCCGTCAACACAGCCGCAAGACTAGCCATTGACCTCGGTCTGCATCGACGAGAAGGGTATACTCATTTACCACCCAAGGTTGCTCGCCTGCGAATGCGAAACTGGTGGCTAGTTTACACTCTGGATCGAGACTTGTCCCTACGATCTGGTATTCCTCCAGTTATCCATGACAATGACGTCTCCACGCCATCTCCAGACTCATGTGATGTGGGAGACGACGAGGGAATCGACTACATCAAATGGGGCGATGGCCACAAGACATCTTACGCGCAGTTGTTGCATGGTCTGTCCCGAATCTCCTCAAAGGTTTACAGTCAACTGTACAGTGCATCTGCAGCCAGAAAATCGCCTGAGAAGCTGTCGGAATGCATTCTCAAACTCGACCGTGAGCTGACTCAATGGCGTGAGTGTCTGCCTGCCCATCTACGGCCTGGAACCGATGTCATGGTGTTCGACTGCTCCAAGGGTTATGCTGACGTCCACGAGGCTGACAACTCAATGCGGTCGCAGATCGTCGAGTGGCATTCACAGTTCAACTCTTTGTGGGTGCATTTCAACTACTACTTTCTGCAATCCGCCATTCACAGAACATCCGTCTACCACCCCACGTGGTACAATCGAAAGATTCTCGGCAAGGGAGAAAAGACAGGAACCACTCCTAATGGAGGCACACCCATGAGCGCGTCATCTCATGAGGACAACAATGGAAAGGGCAGTCCCAACCCAAGACTGTTCTCTTCGCACTCCATCTGTGTGCAGGCGGCTCGAAACACAATCTACTTGACGCGAAATATCCCTGTCAAGCTGCTTTCGTGTTTCTGGTCGTTTGCCTTCTTTCTGCTTAGCGCTTTTACGATTCTGCTGATCCACGTGCTGCAACGACCCTTGGAAGCAACTATCCGGGCCGATCTGGAGCTTATGAAGATTGCAATCGACTTCCTCAAGTCGCTGCCCGATGGCGAGGAGTTCAACTTCCTTTATGTCTTCACCGAGTTCTATGATGTGGCTGTCAAGTTCGTGGATACCGCTCAAGATCGACACAGACGCCAGGAGGCTGGTGAGAAGCTTGATCCGAACACTGCTCTGGACAAGCTGGTCTACTCCACACCTACCAGCATGCCCCAAAGCATCTCTTCTACTTCTCAGCCTCAGGTCTCTCAGCATCAACAGCAACAGCGGCAGCAACACCCACAGCAGCAGCAGCAGCATCAACAACAACACCAGACGTCCCAGACGCCCCAGCAGCATCCCACGCCATCTACGGTTGACAGCACTTACAACATGATGGTCAACGATTTTTATCCTCAGCAACAACCCGCTGGTGGCCAACCCAACTTTGCGCCCGTGGACTATTCGCAAGGCCAGCCGGAGGTCATGCCGGAAATGTACTCACGGCCTGGCAACGAATGGTACTTTGACATGTACCAGAGCGGCTTCATGGACTACGGCAATTATAATTACGAGGGTTAGTCGGTAGTCGGAGGGAGTTACAAATGTGGAGGTCGAGGAGCCTCTCGAACAAAGTGGCTTGTACAGTATAATATATTTATAATAGATTTTGTATCATCAAGATGTGACTGTAGATCTATCGAGAATCGAGGTGATGCCAGGTGTCAACCTGCTCATTCTACTTATTATCCTACTACTACTCGCCATTCACCTCGCTCATGGCCTGTTCGTTAATACAATTGCAATTCTGCGTACTATATACAACTACTATCGTAGCGCTTACTGGGGGGCGGCCTTGGTATCACCACCGTTATGATCTTCGCCTTCGCCGTCCTGCTTCTTGGTACCACTCAGGTACTTGTCGAACGCCTCATTCTTCTCCGGGAAGGGTCGGGCGCCAAGCAGACGAATCATGTCTTCTCGGGCCAACACCTCCTTGGTCAGCAGCTCCTGGGCCACCAGCTCAATCTCGTTTCTCTTACTCTCAAGCATATCCTTGCACTGAGTGTAGGCCTCGTCGATGATTCGCGACACCTCGTCGTCGATCATCTTGGCAGTCTTCTCGGAGAAGGGCTTGTTGATCTGTTCGTCAGATCGGGGCTGGAAAAACACGTTGCCAACCAGATCACTCATTCCGTACTGGGTAACCATAGCCTTGGCCATCTGGGTCACCTTCTTGAAATCGTCCTGAGCTCCAGAGGTGACGGAGGGGAAGTGCAGCTCCTCGGACACTCGTCCTCCCAGAGCCATGGCCATTCGGTCCTTAAGCTGGTTTCGAGAAGTCAGCTTGTTGTCCGCAGGCAGGTACTGGGCGTATCCAAGAGCACCCTTACCTCGGGGCACAATGGACACCTTGAGAAGAGGGTCTGCGTGCTCAAAGAACCAGCCACAGACAGCGTGGCCAGCCTCATGGTAAGCCACAGTCTTCTTCTCCTCGGGGTTGAGAACCTTGCTCTTCTTCTCAATGCCAGCAATGACTCGCTCGATGGCACGCTCAAAATGGTCGAACTTGACGTCATCAGAGTTGTCTCGAGCGGCAATAAGAGCAGCCTCATTGCAACAGTTGGCAATGTCGGCTCCAGCAAAGCCAGGAGTCAGAGTGGCGAGCTTACCCTTGACGTAGTCCATGTCCTTCTTGATTTCAGGAGACAGAGTAAGCTTGGCGAGATGAACAGCGAAGATCTGCTTTCGGCCCTCCATGTCCGGGGGATCGATCTGGATATGTCGGTCGAATCGGCCAGGTCGCAGCAGAGCAGGGTCCAGAACATCCTGTCGGTTGGTACCGGCAAGAACAATAACGTGATCAGAAGACGAGAATCCGTCCATCTCGACCAGAAGCTGGTTAAGAGTGGATTCTCGCTCGTCGTTGCCACCGCCAAACTTGCCGGAGCCTCGCTTCTTTCCAATAGCATCAATCTCATCGACGAAAATGATAGCAGGAGCCATCTTTCGGGCCTGAGCAAAGAGATCTCGGACTCGAGAAGCTCCGACACCAACAAACATTTCAACAAACTCGGATCCAGACACAGACAGGAAGGGAACTCCAGCCTCGCCAGCAGTAGCCTTGGCAATCAGAGTCTTACCGGTACCAGGGGGTCCAGAAAGGATGGCTCCTCGAGGGATCTTGGCTCCAAGTCGCTCAAACTTCTGGGGGTTCTTGAGGAACCGCACAAACTCCATGATTTCCTCCTTGGCTTCGCCCATACCGGCGACATCATCAAACTTGACCTTGACGTCAGTCTCCTTGTTGAAGAGCTTAGCCTTAGACTTACCAGCGCCTCCAAACAGACCGCCTCCGCTCATGGCAGAACCGATCTTCTTGGACATCCAGTAGAAGAATCCGAGGGTCAGGGCAACGGGAAGCAGACCCATCACCAGTCCAAAGTAGTTGGTGGTCTCCATGTAGTTGACAGGCAGTCTTCGGTTGGGGGGCACTCCAAGTTCAGTCTGGGCCTCGTCCAGCTTGTGTTCGAAGCTCTCAGGGGATCCAATGGTCAGGTACAGAGTCTTGTTGCCAAGAGCATTTCCTTCGGCTCGCAGATCAATCTTAACGTAGGCTCGGTTGACAACAGTCAGTCGCTCAACCAGGCCCTTGTCCAGGAACTGAGATCGGAACTCGGGCCACGACACCTCGTGCATGGTTCCCTCTCCGCCGCTGGTGAGCAGGTAGATGAGCATACCGACGGCACCGACGGTTGCAGCGATTCCAATAGGAGTCACCTTGATTTCGATTTCTCGGCCTCCAGCAGGCATCTCGTCCTTCCACTTTTCATCCTTCTTGTCCTTGGTTTCCTTGTCTTTCTTGTCGTTGTTCTTGTTCTCCTTATCGTTCTCATTCTCGTTGTTGTTCTTGTTGCTGTTCTGGTTCTCTTGGCTGGCCTTGTTAGCCTTGCCTTCAAGATCACTCTTCAGATCGCCCCAGGTGTAGCTCCACTTGCCCTTGGGCGAGTTACGCCAGGGATTACCGCTCTGCACGTCCTTAAGAAAGTCTTCGGCGTCCTTGTTGACGTCCTTCTTGTGATCCCTGTTACGGCTGCGGTGGTCCTTGCCACCCTTGGGCTTCTTGTCTGACTCTCGTCGGGGCAACAGTAGCCGAGTGGACGTCGTGAAGGGCGCCAGCTGGGCTGCAACGCCTCCACGAGCCACAAACACACTTCGCACCGCGGGTAAACGGCCTCGAAGTAGCATGGTGGTGATTGTGTGGTGTACTGTGTGTGGTGTGGTGAGGTGTACTTGTTCAAGTTCTGGGTCTGGAACCGTACGTAGAGTTTTGCAGACAGAGTTGGAGTACAGTAAGCAGTTGAGCAATATGCGAGTGGGGGTGTGGATAAGTCTGTGATTAAGTGGCGAATATGTGTATTAGTAAGCGGTAAGGATGTTGACGAGGCCTTCTATAGTCGAAAGGTCCTAGGGATCATCATTCAAACAGCTCTCTTACTCATTCAGACTACCCCCTATAAAAGGACTCGTACAAGCGCTTCACTAACCACTCTGGAACCTTATTACCATACGAGCTTCTCATTTGCCACCTTAGCTGCGCCACACTAGCCACAGCAACGCCTCGAACCTTCTAGGAGATCGGGTTAGGGTCGTGAAATCTAGTGGTACGAGAAACGCGAACACTTGTATGAGTATTACCTACAACTGTTGACTTAGCATCTGACAGATATGCCTGGCCTTGGGATAGTTCAGCTGTTGAAGGTTTTGACAAGAACAGGCATCACATTGACGGTGGGTTGGAACAGACAACAAGAGTAAGTCACGTGACGGACAGACAGACAGATGAGAACCTGGGGGAAAAACTACTCATACCAGTACCAGAACTTGTCGTGAAGAGAACCGCTACTTGATGGACGTTCAGATGTGACGACCGGAATTGCCCATTTCAGCGTCAGCGAACACTGTCTTCAACTTCTCCAACCTTGTCAACAGCTCAAATCCACCTTGAAGGTGAGACCCCAAGAAGATGTAGCTAATAAGACTGACATTCTTCCACAGTAGGTTTCCCTACGAAGCTGCTTAATTCTGTGCTAAAGTGATTCCCATAAACTCTCACGCTCTAGAGCCCAGCTGGCTCGCGGTAACCAAAACCTGTCCCCGCCATTTCAGTTGTGCTTCGTTGCGGGGACCACAACAAGGAGGCCCGCGAACTGAAGGGGTTGAACGAGAAATATCATCACTATGATCAGTGCGTTAACAGCTTCCAAGAGATTAAGGCCTGATCGCTCCAGCTCGTCAACTGTTCCACGAACTAGCTACTTCTCAAAGAGGATACGCTTTCCAGGACTAGCGCGGAAGCCTCGACAGCTGAACACTGTTTCACCCATGAAAGCCTCCAAGACTCTCGTGTCCTAGAAGACTCGGAGCTACTTGTGAGAGCCACTCATGCCAATACCAGATGAAAAGGCTTCAAACCGTGTGTTGTGACTGAGGCGAAGTGTGATGCGTCTTACAGCGACCTATCAATGACACCAATGGCCCTCAGCAGGAAAAGACAATGGATAGAACAAAAGAAGTCCCTCTCTCTGTAATTATCTCAGACGGTAGGTGATTCATAGTGGGAGATCCGTGTCAGGTATTTGCAAAGCCGTGGTAGGGTTTGACACACAAATTTGAAGAGTCAATGGAACTGCTAATGCCGAGCTGAGACATGTAAACCCGACCATATCAGTATTGTCGTGAAGCTCGAAGCTCCAAGAGTTGGATAGTGCTATGCGAATCGGTATGTCATAAATTCAGTGGATGTTACGAGACTGACATCACTTACGCTCAGAGTTGTTTTCTCCCCCACGATAGTCACGGAACAGTGATTGACAGAACATTACTATGAGTCTGGCTTGGCAAACTCCAGACATCTACGGGTTATTGGAAGCTGTATATTTACACTCTAATCAATCTACCGAGCCTCTTGCTGTAAATCCTGTGTCTTTCTTGTACCTTTTGAGCTCAACCCAATTTATGCTTTATAGAAGGTCGTAGGGGCTGTCTGGACAATCTCGTGTACGTTGTGGACATGTTTTCTGGCTTTGGAGTGATTTAAGGACTTGCTCATCAAAAAAACAGTATCAAACTGTTACAAGAACCACATGCCCAATTGTGACGCTTCATTGCCCTCGTGTAGTCCATTTGGTTGTGCGTTGTCGCCTTGCTGTAGTTGTCCCTGACATAATGTTTGTTTTGAACATCCGTACTGCCCAGACAGCCACACACTCCGTGCCTGTAATCTGTTTGGCGACAACTAGCTCTTGCTGTTCCTCAAAACGCAAAAATGTCGCACTTCTTGGTTGTTTCCTTACGCGGGAGCGTGCCACTGTTAAAGCTCAATGGTTAAGTTCAGGACATGCGATGGGAACCGTTCCAGAAGAGCGTGCAGAAGGGCTGTGGGGAGTTTGAGACATGGAAAAGGACCGCCCAGAAGTGCTGAGGGCGATGATGGGGTTTGCGAACAGATCCAAGCGTTGTCGCGCACTCAAAAACTACGAAGCCAGCGCCCAAACTGTATCCAGCTCCATAATGACGCTTAAGCCCGAGCCAAGAAATTAAGTGTCTTACCGAATCAAAATTCTAAGATGGAGCGATCAGACGTGGTGCAACATGGGATGACGAAGGAGATACGCGGTACCGACGAGATTTAAGACTGAATTAAGCGGTGCAGAAGAAAGAGGCGTTAGGGTTGGAGAGGGCCCATTAAAGTTGAGATGAGCTGTTTGACCCCATTTTGCAAACCTGGGGTGAATGGAACCTCCACCAAGTTACTTTTGAAACCGAGATGACTTCACTGATACCAAAAAGTGTCAGTATAGCTCGGTTTGGGCGCTAGTTGATGAGAGTCGTGTGCCCCTTATGCGATAACTCTGTAGGGCAAGGTTGAAGAGCTTAACCCAAAGCGGTTTCTGGTCTGAATGACCATGTTATTACTGGAAGGTAAGTGATTCAAGCCTACCATGTTACTCGTCTTGTACAGAGCTATAGAGTGGTATAAAAAACAACTGTAAAAATGCTCTTATAAACCCGTGAAAGACGGGAACTCCTCAACTCTTTAACTCATAAAAACCCACAAACCTAGCCCAACTTTTTATCTGAGGCTCGAAAATATCCACAAACCTAGTGGAAGATGCCTCCAGCTGCAAGGCTCATGCACTCCATGATATCGGAATAGTTTTGAGTTTGTGAAGTTGTCATCTTCACGATGATTGTGCCAAGAGCTTCGGAAGGTAAATCAGGCTGGAAAAGCGCAAAGCCGAGGGACTGCGGCCTTTCGGAGTACGCTGTGTGGCTCCGAGGACGCAGAAAAGAACCCCCAAGGTGTCTCAGATGAGATTGATTAGATCAAATCCGAGAAGTGGATCATCGCTATATAGAGGTTGCAGTGAGCACTCGTTCTTGTGTTTTTCTGAACAGATCAAACGACCATGGCGATCCTCCACAAGCTAAACTTCCACTTTCAGAAGGCCACATTCGAGAACCCCTTTCACCGACCAGAAGAGGCCAAGAATGAAACATGGCTCAAGTACATTTTTGATCCTCACGTGACTGTCGTGACCACCAAGTCTCACGACCATGCCAACAACAAGGCAGATGGAGCAAAGGAGATTGAGACTCTTAGACAGTTTTTCGACAAGAAGATGCTCCTCTTCGCCTGGATCTCTCTACTGCTGGTGTCCACTGTGGTTGCTTTGGAACGAGGTACCACTTCCACCTACGCAGCTGTTGCTACCTCTCATTTCAACGAGCTGGGTCTGTTGTCAGCCGTTGGTGTTGTCCGATCTGTTCTTTACGCCGTCACTCGACCCACCATTGCCAAGCTGGCCGATGTGTTGGGTCGAGTGGAAGCCCTGGTTCTGGCTGTTGTCTTCTATGTCATTGGCTTTGCCATGCTAGCTGGAGGCTCCAACATTGCCACTTACTTTGCTGCACACATTTTTTACGTGTCTGGAGAGGTCGGCATTCAATTCATGGAGCAAGTGTTTGCTACCGACACGTCCAACCTTCGAAACCGTACCTTCTTCCTGGCGCTACCCAACTTTGCCTACGTCTGGGCTTCATGGGTGTCTGCCCCCATTGCTAGCGGAGTTCTTGAGAACTCTACCTACCGATGGGGATATGGCATGTGGTGCATCATAATGCCCGTGGTGTCCATTCCTGTGTGTGTCATTCTGCTGCGACTCAAGTTCAAGGCTCGAGCCATGGGTCTCGAGTATGGTAAGGCTGTACGAAACTTCAGAGCCACATTCAGACAGTTTGACATGATTGGACTCATTCTCTTCACTGCAGGACTGTGTCTGCTATTCCTGGCAGTCACTCTAGCCACCTCCCCCACCTCTTGGAGTCAAGCTCACATCCTTGTCATGATCATCATCGGACCCATCCTACTCTTCATCTTCCCCTTCTGGGAAATCTTTGGACCCAAGTACCCCTTCATGCCCTCTTATGTGATCACTAACCGAACCATGTTCACAACCTGCCTACTAATCTTCTGCTATGCACTGGCCTACTTCCTATATGGAACCTACTACCTCCCTTGGCTCATGGTCTGCAAGAATCTGTCCATCAAGGCGGCCACCAACACCAGCAACGTCTTTGTTGTTGGCTCGACCGTCTCTTCATTCATCGCCGCGGCTTACGCCAAATACTTCAAGCGAATGAAGCCCATCATTATAGCTGGAGCAGCCATTTACATGCTCGGTATTGGACTGACATACAACTATCGAAAGCCCACCCACCGACTTTCACAGTTCATCGTCTCCCAGTGTGTTGAGGCTGTCGGCGCCGGCTTTCTACAGACTCCCATGATCTCCATGGTCCATGCTGTTGTTCCGCACCACAATGTCATCACTGCCACGGCCATCTACCAGTCCATTATGACAGTAGGCTCAATTGTGGCTGAGGCCATTGCTGGTACTCTATACCGACAGTCATACCCCAAGCAGCTGGCCAAACACGCTCCCTTCCTGACCCCTGAGCAGGCTCACATGGTAGTCAACAACCTGATGGCCCCCATTAAATTGTACCCCTGGGGCACACCAGAACGAGACGCGATTGTGACTGCCTTTAACGACATTTACCGACGGCTGCTTTACCCTCCGATTATTATTGCCGGCTTCATCTTTGTTGTTTCCTTCACTCTTCCAAATGTCTATCTTGGAGACTCGGACGAGCCTACCCAGTCTGACACTGAGGTCGAGACTTCTTCGATGGACGAGAAGATTCATCCTAATGATGAGGAAGCACAGTATGCTCATCATCATGACATGGGGGAGTCTATCTCCCCTGAGCCCACTCCTCATATTTCCGAGGGCATTGAGGAAGAGAAGAAGATTTAGACGGGTTCGGCTTTGTCACCTCCCATTTTTTCTCACTGTTCACAGCTGGCTATGACTTTCCGATTCTAGAAACGTTCTAATGATGTAAAAACTTCCAATTGATGATTGATGACTTATGGGTATGGTTGGAACAGTATATACGCTCATTGGTAATCACTACAGTACAACCAATGACTTGGCAATGAGCCATGTAATTTTCTTGCCCCTCTAGCTCATCAGCTTTTCATGTTCAGTATTAGCACAAATTACATAAGGTGGTTGGGACCATGAATCGATCTCACCAGTTTGTAGTGTACAGTCAAATTGAATACAAAGCCACCGTCCCTCATGTTGTTTCCGATCCTTCCGCTATCCTCCAATTAACCACCACAAACAAGCCCTAATCGGAGTCGAACCCCGGAGGTCTGTGCCAGTGTACAAGTATGTAGCTTGCCACATCTGCATCATACTGAAATGATGTGAGGGTTGGTGCACTTCTCCCGAAAGCTTATTCTCGTCACAGACTATTAATTAGTTACAGACAACACAGAGTCGTGATAACGCTCCACCGATCCACCGACCCACCACCATGAGCCAAGTCCAGCTAGACGATCTAACCCCCAACAACCTGGGCATGCTCAAACGCATCAACTCGGTCGTCTTGCCTACTTCATACACCGACTCGTTCTACACTGAGGCTCTGACGGTGGGCCAGCTGGCCAAGCTCGCCTATTACAATGAGATCCCCGTGGGCGCGATCCGATGCTGTTTGGAGGTGGCCCCCGAACACACTAAGCCATCGCGAATCTACATCATGACTATCGCCGTGCTGTCGCCCTACCGAGAGAACGGCATCGGAGGAATGCTGCTGGATCACATCGAGAAGTACGCCGCCGAGACTTTCATTCCGGAATTGAGCGTCCACGCGCTGACCGACGACCCCGAGGTGCTCGAGTGGTACAAGAAGCGTGGCTTTGAGATTGTTGAGGAGGTCAAGGGCTACTACAAGCGTCTGTCGCCCGCCAAGGACGCATACCTCATGGTCAAGAAGCTGAAGAAGGACGAGTAAGAGTAAGGGAAGCAGAAGGAGACAGGAGGGAAAGAAGGAAGTGAGCCACGATTAAATAGATAATGGAGGATGCATGCTTAAGGAAGTTGTGAGTGACATGGCGATCAGCAGGAAAGCAAGGAACAGTGGTACAGTCAGGTGTAGTGCGAGAAATGATGCTAGCAGGAGGATACAGCTCTGTAACAGCTCTTTTGTAGATTTCTGATACAGGGCAGACTACAGCTACCAGTAGACTGTGAAATCATGCAAAAGGGTAGTCATTCAGCATTGAAGGTACTAAGTGGGGGCGTATTCAGAGCTGACACAAGCAGCTATGGAGCTCCAATAAGCCCATTGTATGGTGAATACTCCTTATACATTTCACGAATGGTCTTCTGGAAACTACAATAGCTCTACGTGATACGAAGCGGGCGACTCGCCCGGACGCCAGCTCTTAACTAAGATCAAGTAATTTACTTGCTATACCACTTGATCATCGTTTTCCAAAATAAACTTTCAGCATTACTGCATTGGGAGTAACGCGTTTTGGGGGGTACCAGTACGGAGTACGCGCCTAATGAGATCAAACATCTGAACAGCCTTTATCGCGATACGACAACTCAACTACAGCTACTAAGCTTCCGAACCTCGCCACAAAATGGACTTTCCTGCTTCTTACACAGAAGGAACGGTGGCGGAGCGCCTGGCCTTGGGCAAGAAGGTATTTGAGGAGCTGGAGAAAGCCAAGGTGGTTCTTATTGAAGATTGGAAACAGCTGATAGCTGATCTCGAGGCTGGGATGGAGGCTGCCCGGCCAGTACTGCCGGTCCCGGCCACTTCTGAACAACGTCTGGCCGCGGTAAAAATACTGACCAAAAAGCATGTCTCACTAATCTATAGTCACCTTTCTCGACGAACAGATCTGAGTCAGAAAGAGTGGAAGATCTCTGAGGGACGCTCTGGGCTGTCGGTGCTGTATTTGAGAATCTCGCATAAAAATGGCCATTTCCAAGGCTATGTGAGCAAAGAGAGTGAAAAGATTGACAAGGCTCTGAACAAACAAGACACATGGACCATTGAAGAGACGAGACTTCAGGCTCAGGCTCAAGGATTGGGAGACGCTGCTCTGTTGCAAAGACACATTCAGAAGATGATGGAGGGCCAAGACGAAGCTGCCAGAAACTCAGTTTTGATTGAGAACAATGAGAACACTGCTCATTTGACCCGATACTGGACCCGTCCGTTTGTTCAAGTGAACCCCGAAAGAGATCAAACGTACATTCGGGGAGGCAAGTACTATGGAGTTCCGGTGGAGATTGCTGAAATGATTTACGCTCAATGTGATCTTGAGTCCTGTGTCAACTTGCGCATAGTCAACTCCTTCTGGCTCTCGGTTTATCAGCAGTCGGATCACATTCTCGAGTCCAAGGTCAAGGAACGGTTTCCTTGGATGGTTCCCGAAGCCGAGCTCTTCACCTGGGGAGATTGTGCTTTGGTGTTTGCGGGCAGACTTCGAAGTGAAAAGTGGTCAACTGTGGACAGTCTTAATAAACTGTTTCAGCGGCGAAGAGGAATTGGTGTTCGTACGGTGCTTGCCGAAGAACTTAAGGAGGACCAAAAGATGTCTAGTGACTTTGAGGGGCTTGTTGCTCATGATGAAGCCACATGCACGGGTGGCTGTGAGCATTTACACTTCATTGAGAAGCTGCCAAGGCACAATCGTGAACTTCCGGGATCTAGTCCATCATTGAACCCTTGGACTCTTGAGTTTCAGAACAAGGTAGAGAAAGCCGATTTCAAGGTGGTGCGTGAAGACGAAGAGAAGAAGGAAAAAGTGATTGAATACCAAGGATTCGAATTTACTATTCCTGCGAGCGTCACCCCCGATGGGCGGAGGGAGGGGTATGGTTCTGATGCACCAGTGACTATCAACAGTGAACATATCGTTGTTCGTGCTGAAAACCGCATTCTGGTGATCCCGCGTGACAAACCACACTTCAAGCACGGCTTCGAATACGAACAGGACGAGGGATCGTTCGAATTAGGGAATATCTACGCCAGCAAACTCACCTATGTCGGCTCCTATAACGACTACAAACAGACTTACAACTTCTGGGACTGCCACGGCAAGCAGTTCATTCAATATGTGTCTAGAACCCCGGCCATTCCCATAGCCTCTTACAATGGGCTCATTTGGTTTGAGGCCAAGAACTACATTCTTTTGCCGACCTTCATCGATCTCAAAAACCCAGGGAAAATTTATTACCGAAAAGACCACATCATTTGTTTTCCAGATCCTCGTATGAGTAGATTTTCTCTTCGAAGAATGGAACTTGCTCTGCCCATGATTGAAAACTTCAAACAGTGCAGCAGACGTCGTCATGCTCAGCAATTCATCGTGAAACGGAGTGATACCGGCTTACTGTTGGTGGATCTCATGGGAAGAACAGCCACAAGCATCCAAACACCAGACGACACCCCGTACCGGATAAAACACATTTTTCCGGGCTATGTCAAAAGCTGGTTTCATGCCAGATACATGACTGACGAGACTGTGGCCAAATATAAGCAGCAGGCAAAAGACAAGTTTGGCAAGGTGTAGCCAATGCCTATGCAGCTGTCTTTAGTCACGTTGCCCTAAAAATATTTATATACTAGAAGTATCTCATTACTGTAAATTCGACGTCTTCACTTCACCTCTTGAAGCTACTACCGCACCCTCTGGTCAATACTGACTGAGCCTCCTTCACCTCGCTTATCTCTAAACATACATTGCACTATATTGCTTTTACCTTCATCTCCTCCTTCCAAATCTCCTCTAATTACTTCTTCTTGGGGTCCTCGGCCTCGTCCTCGGTGTCGGTATCAATATCCGACAGATCCTCCTCCTCCTCGGAGTCCTCTTCATCATCGTCGACAACAGCAGCCTTCTTGGTGCTCTGGCCTCGGGCGGAAGCAAGAGCGCCGGCAATGGAGTCCTCCTCGGGCTCGGAAATGTCGTCCTCGTCGTCGTCATCATCAGCAGGCACCTCAGGGTTCTTGACCTCAACATTCAGCTTCTCCACGGCATCAACACCAAAGTAGGCAGTGTTGAGAACGTTCACCTTGTACGAAAACTTGCCAGGGAACATGGGAGTGGGGTTCTTCAGCTGGATCTTGAAGGTGCCGACCACTCCATCCTCGACATCAGCTCCAGGCTTGAAGTTGCTCAAGTTGGAGACATCGAGTCGTGTGATCTCACCGGGACCCTCGACAATCTTGTTGTCCTTGTCAGAGGTCACGAAAACAACCCACTTACCCTGGTGCAGGCCGGGGAAGTAAGGTGCGTAGGTGTGGGGCAGCAGGGGAGCGTCGCCGTTGGTGATTGTGGGCTCCTTGAGCACCTCAATGGGCTCGTCGAGATGCAGATCATGCTTGAGCTTGGCGGTGTCAATGTTGAGGGGCCGCTTAGTTCCGAAGGGTCGCACTCGGATTCGGAGCACGAGGTGAGCAGCGGACTGGGGAGTCACAACGTCCTCACCGGGCACCTTGAAGTAAGAGTCGACGATGTCAATCTTGGGAACGGCGTTAGCGGTGTTCTTGACGGAGGTAACATCAGACTTGTCAACACCCAGAATCTCCTTGTACTGAGCGTCCTTGAAGCCCAGAATGGAGCCGGTGCCGTATCCCTTTGCGTTTTTGATCACCTGCTCATAGTCCACGTGGGGAAGCTGCAGCATTTCTCCGAGAGGCAGATGGTCGAGAGCAACGGCCTGAACCATGGCTCGCTGGACCTCAATGATTCGCTGAACAACCTCCAGAGGCTTGAATTCGATGGCAATGTCGGCAAAGCCATCCAGCAGCTTGGGGGCCAGAGCAACCACTCCCAGCATGGCCGCGGGCTTGGCGGAAGACTTTCTGTGGAGATGGTCGTCGAGCAGCTCGTAGACCTGCTTGCTGGTGAGCTCGGGGAAGTTGATTCGGTACTCCTCAGCCTCAGAGACGGCCTCCAGGATACGCTTGTGGGTGATGTAATCGGGCTGCTCCTTGGCCATGATGGAAAAGAACCGAGCAGCGGTCTTGTTGTGGATGCCTCGTCGGGTGTAGGACTTGACGCCGGTCCACCACTTACCAATGGTGTAGGGGAGGATGACTCCCACGACAATGGCGTAGACACCAATGAGGAGGGGAGAGCCCTGGCCCTCGACCAGCCACTTGGGGAGGGCAATTCCGTGGTCAGTCTGCTGGGGACCGTCGGGATGGCCAAACTCGAGGAAGTTGTTTCGAGTGACTTCGTCTGTGAGAGCCTTGTAGGCCTTTGTGATCTGGACCCACGCGTCCTCCACCTGCTCCATGGTCTGGTTGGCCACGAGCTTGATCTTATCGGGATGCAGCTTGACCGACAGCTTTTTGTAGTGACTCTTGATCTGCTTCTCTGTGGCCGAGAAGGACACGCCGAGAATCTCGTAGGGATCAAAGGTGTCGGCCTTGACCTTGACCTCTTGCTGTGAAATGAACACCAGAGCTCCAATCAGAGCTGCCCAGCCTGCAACGAGAAACACGTTACGCTTGGACAGCAGCTTGCCTCGCCGTTGCTTGCTCTGGAACGAGTCAATGTCTCCCGCGTGAGGAGGTCGGAATGGAGTCACTCCCTTGGGCAGGGTGGCCTGGGTTTTGGGGGGACACAGAACCGGGTAGACGGCACTCAAAGTCCAGGGGACCAGCACCAGAGAGCCCAGTGTGACCGCAAAGTACGGCCACACGTCCGACTCTTCGTCATAAGAGTAGGAAGGCATTTTCGTGTGTGTGTCGTGAGGTGGTTAGAAGTGAGACGTGCAGGGTCTTGTATGTAGATGACAACTGTGTGGTTGGGAGTGACGTGTATAACAAACAAGGTTTTTGGCAACGAAGAAGGTGGAGGGTCCAAGAGGTGGATTTAGATGTGTAACAAGATGGTAATATATGGCGGCGACCTTTTTGATCTGTCACGTGATGTCTCTTGTACCGCTCTGCCGCTCTCTAGTATGTCATTTTCCCGTCACCTCTTGAAACACGTAGCTACTTTGGGCTGGGGGCAAGGGTTGTATCGTAGATCAAGAACAGGGTGGAATAAAACTTGTAGTCTTCGGATACAGTTGTTCCATGCTAATTTACGAGCACGGGAGCTACATGTAGTGGCATGGCCCACAATTGTTGTAATTGTCGTATCTATAACCAAGCGGTGACTGTTAGATAACATGACGCGTCAATGGCTGTTTCTATCTCAGCCACTCTACCAGAATCTGACCATCTCCCCGCATTTGCATTACCCTTGTATCGTAAGTGATACCGCGCCGCGCCTACCAGCTTTACAGCTACAAGTCGAAGCTGGGATCTTTCGAACTTCATTGTGTAGCGACTGACTCCCCAAAAACCAACACTGGTGTGCATAAGCGAGATGGAGCTTGTATTACGAGTACCACAGGAAAAATGCCCTTAAGGAAGTATAAGTCGCATTTTTCAACCAGACCTAGCTGTCGACGTGTTGTCTGTGTCGTCGGAATGGTAAATATCCATTTTTCTTGCCTGCTTAGTAATCGTCCCGCCATGTGCATCTGGCTGCTTTTTTAAGTACCAGTTTATCTAAAATATTTTAATACTTCAGAACTACTTAAGCTTGGGCGTGTGAATGACAGTGCGTGGTCGCGATGTGGTCGTAATAAGACGATAGCCATATGGAGACACACTATACAAGGAGTTTGTTCTCGGCCTTACGGCCGCCGTTGGCCTGGGATCGGCGATGATACGAGCACCTCTATCTGCACCGCTCTATCACCCCAAAGGCCCACACCCACATATGCTCTCAAACTAACACTCCTATGAAGAGCCAAAAGTGGCAAGTAAGGCACACCACTCTAAACCGAGCAAGTCTACATTTCCAGCACACACTGTAATCACAGCAACCTCGTCAACCATCCACATTCATCCCCCCAACAGAGCTGTTCATTTACCACTCCACCTCCACAGAAGCCGGTGAGCCCTAACCACTACCCTAGCCCCAATCTCCCAAAGCAGAAAGAGTCGTCCCAATGGACCCATCTCCCCTAATCCAAACCCAAAGCACAAAAATTCTGCGTAGTGAAAAAAATTGAAACTCACACTGAAAGAGCTTCTCCTACATATCGACCAGCAACACTATCGACATGTCTGCTGTTGTTCAGGAACAAACCGACTATCTCATCAAGCCCGAGAATGTTGGCCCCTCGGCCGATACTTCTGAGTGGCCTCTTCTGC
Organism: Yarrowia galli; assembly: GCA_900519055.1. Taxonomy (NCBI): domain Eukaryota; kingdom Fungi; phylum Ascomycota; class Dipodascomycetes; order Dipodascales; genus Yarrowia; species Yarrowia galli. The sequence continues at coordinate 4,359,117 of ULGS01000005.1, forward strand.
TGAAGAACTACGACAAGCTGCTTGTGCGGTCCGGACACTACACCCCCATCCCTACCGGATGTTCTCCTCTGAAGCGAGACCTCAAGTCTTACATTGCCTCCGGTGTCATCAACCTTGACAAGCCCTCCAACCCTTCTTCTCACGAGGTTGTTGCTTGGATCAAGCGAATTCTGCGATGCGAGAAGACCGGTCACTCTGGTACCCTGGATCCCAAGGTTACTGGATGTCTGATTGTGTGTATCGATCGAGCTACCCGTCTGGTTAAGTCTCAGCAGGGTGCCGGAAAGGAGTACGTGTGTATCGTGCGACTCCACGATGCTCTTGCTGACGAGAAGGAGATGGCCCGAGGTCTTGAGAACCTGACTGGAGCTCTGTTCCAGCGACCTCCTCTTATCTCTGCCGTCAAGCGACAGCTGCGAGTTCGAACCATCTACGACTCCAAGCTGCTCGAGTTTGACAACGACCGACACCTCGGTGTCTTCTGGGCTTCTTGTGAGGCCGGTACCTACATGCGAACCCTGTGTGTGCATCTGGGTATGCTTCTCGGTGTCGGAGGACACATGCAGGAGCTGCGACGAGTGCGATCCGGTGCTCTGGACGAGAACGACGGCATGGTCACCCTGCACGACATCCTCGATGCCCAGTGGCTCTACGATAACACCAAGGACGAGTCCTACCTGCGACGATGCATCCGACCCCTCGAGTCTCTGCTGCTCGGCTACAAGCGAATTGTCGTCAAGGACTCTGCCGTCAACTCCATCTGTTACGGTGCCAAGCTCATGCTTCCCGGTGTTCTCCGATACGAGGAGGGCATTGAGCTGGAGGACGAGATTGTGCTCATCACCACCAAGGGTGAGGCTATTGCCCTTGGTATTGCCCAGATGACCACCGTCGACCTGGCCTCTTGTGACCACGGCGTTGTGTCTCGAATCAAGCGATGCATCATGGAGAGAGATACCTACCCCCGACGATGGGGATTGGGACCCGTTGCCACCGAGAAGAAGAAGCTCAAGGCTGATGGAAAGCTCGACAAGTTCGGCCGACCCAACGAGAGCACTCCTGCCGACTGGAAGAAGAGCTACGTTGACCACACCGAGGACGAGCCCGTCACCAAGCCCGCTGTTGCCTCCGTGACCGAGACCGTTGCCGTTGAGGCTCCCAAGAAGGTTGAGGTCGAGGCTGATGTCTCTATGGCCGCTGACTCTGATGATGAGGACGAGGACAAGAAGGAGAAGAAGAAGGAGAAGAAGGAAAAGAAGGAGAAGAAGGAGAAGAAGGAAAAGAAGGAGAAGAAGGAGAAGAAGCGAAAGGCTGAGGACTCCGACGATGAGGGAGAGAAGAAGAAGAAGAAGAAGAAGAGCAAGGATTAGTGTCTGCATGTAAATTATGTTATTATTTGGTTCCGAAGTGGGTGAATGTGTACGTCGTAGTTTTGGCAGTATGTACAAGTACGAGTAGAGGATACTGGGGTAGGTACCAGTAGTGTTACAAGCCATAAGTAGCTGGTCTTCCATGATATGAATGAAGCTACGAGTACTGTACTGGAGCAGGTGCTCGAACATCTTAGCACATCCGCCGGGACTCACATGACCACTGATACGATAGCACGAGTTGTTCTGTCGCAACTGCCTCTCTCACCAGAGTCTTAGACATGCTACCAGTGCTGACTGTAGCGATAGCCTAATCTGTAACTGAGTGTTGACATGCCGGCTCTAACAACTGTAGCTAGGTTATTTGCCAGCGTAATAAGCCGAATCGAGCGTATGAGCTGTAGCGATTGCCCTCGATTCAAAGTGTTCACCAACCGGCTCATTAGGATTACAGTGCTCAGAAGTGCTATTACAAGTAGGGAGTTCCACTGCAGCAGATGGTCTAGCTAGTAGCGGAAGTACCGGTACCTGTACTTGTACAGTATGCAAGGAGAACTGTAGCTAGTCTGTTGCTCTTTTTTTCTCTGATAAAGAGTCCACCCTCCACAGCAATAGATATCTAATCATCCCCTTACCAACCCCTCGTGCCTCACGATAATTAATCCCTCTGAGAGAAACACGGCACGTTGCATGACACATGCCAATTTGCCGATAATTACGTCACTTCCTCTTGTCCCACCACGTCAACCCTCGCATCAGAGAGTTTAGCTTGCTAACATGTATGCAGTGACGCCTTGAAGAGGTTGCACTCGGGCTATTCAGAAGAGTCAACAGAAGCCAGAGACTGATCAGCTAAAAGTCCTGCCTACTCAATTGACTGTATAGAACATATATCTCACCTCTACATCCAAGATTAAGCTCTCTTTCCTTCAATACAGCTCTTTCGTCATCTTTTCATCCCTTCCAAACCTCACCAACCAAATCATCCTTAAAGTTTCACTAAGGCAGCAGTGATGGTCGACAGGATTGGGCTACGATACCAGGGTGCTTCTACAATCAATATACAAGTACTACAAGTACTCGTAGTGAAGTGTCACAGTTACATCATTAAATCATGCTATTGTTTATTAATTCTTACATGTGATGCGTCGTTCTTCGAATCGCACTCTATGTACAATAAGTTAGTCTATCAGAAGTTGTCCTCGATGGCCTTTCGCTGGGCATCGGTCAACGAGCTGGGGAAGTCCACCTTGATGGTAATGATCAGCTGGCCACGCTCACCGGGCTTCTTGGAAATGGGCATACCGTAGTTGGGGTAGGTGATGATGTGGCCAGGGTTGATGGGCAGGCGCTGCTCAATCTTGAGCTTCTTGCCCTCCAGGGTCTCAATGATCTTGGTGAAACCGCACAGAGCCTCCTTGAGCGACAGCTTGATGGACATTTTGAGATCGTCGCCGTCTCGAGTGAAAACAGGGTTGGGCTTCTGCTCAATCACAAAGACCACGTCCTGCTGGCCACCGTTGGGCTGAGAATCTCCCTCGCCAGCAAAGGTCAGCTTGGTGCCGGCCTTCCAGCCAGGCTTGATGTTGACGGTCAGCACCTTTTCTTCGGGCTGGCCGCTGGGACCCTTTCGGGTGATCTTCATCTTCTTGGTAGCGCCGGTGCACAGGTCCTCCAACGACACGGGCATCTTGACGGTTACCTGTGTTCGTTCGGGGGATCGGGCCCGCTGTCGGGGCATGCCGCCTGGCATGCCTCCCATACCGCCCATGCCGCCACCCATGCCTCCTGCACGGCGACCACCACGTCCGCCAAAGAGGTTGGCGAATCCGCCGTAGTCCTCTCCCTCGTCGTCGAATCCTCCCTGCTGTCCGAACGAGTTGAAGATGTTGAAGGCATCGCCAGACGAGAAACCGCCGAAGCCACCCGGACCACCGCCGCCAGAAGAGAAGTGGAAAGTCTGAGGGCCACCACCGCCTCCTCCAGAAGAGAATCCACCTCCGGGGAAGCCGCCTGCTCCGCCCGGAAACCCGCCCTGGCCCGGAAACCCGCCTCCCTGGCCAGGTTCGGGCATTGGAACTCCTCCCTTTCGTGCGGCCTCTAGGCCGTAATTGTCGTATAGCTCTCGCTTCTCCTTGTCCGACAGAATGTCGTACGCCTCGGAGATTTGCTTGAACTTTCTTCGTTCCTCCAGGCTTGTCAGGATGGAACTTGAGAGCGGCCTTCGGTAGGCCTTTTGAGGTCGGCCTCGGAGGCGCCTGAAGACACCCCGAGATCGTCGTAGAGCTTGTTCTTTCACCATTGTATCGGATGTGAAAATGTATAGGTGTAGTAACGTATGTCGTAGGTAAGAAGGGGGCGCAAAAAAGTGCTGACCTTGCGCCTTAAGTATTGCTCAGAGCCTATTCTCACAGACTCTTCTGGAGCCTTCGAGATTGGTTGTGAACCTTCCAGTGACTTCGCCGCGATAAGGTTGGCAATTGGGACGAGAGAGAAACCTTAATTACAAGGCGGCAGTTTGAAGGGAAGAGACTGTGAATATTTAGACCACAGCGATGAGATGAGCTGGGGTGTCACGTGACCGATGAGGAACAGACCACTGGGTGATCTTGCTTACTAAGCGATAACACCCAATCTCTGACACAGCTCTTCCAAACCTTCAATTGATCCACACATCGCACATACATCCTCGTCTATCAACCAGACCCTGAGTGTAACATTTGCAGGCGTGCGTGTGGTCATTGTATGTATGGGGGCGTTCACGGCGCAATGCAAAATGTGAATAAACACACAAACAATCGACACGACCAGCTTACAGTATGTCACAGTACCTAATACAGCCGCTAATTATGGTAAAAGACCCACTTATATAGCTCAATTGATGTTATCAATATGGGTGTGGCAGAATTTGGAGATTAGGGTTGGGGCTTACTCTATTGGGATCAATTCTGGGGGGCTTACACCTCACGTGACCTACCTTAATCTCGCCGCTCCCAATATGCCGTTTGGTCCGTGGTGTAACCAGCAGCACAGAACCAGGTCATATCAATGGGTTCGGAATCAAACCAAGCATCTGCACAGCCTCAGCAGCAACCGGCCCAGCCCCAGGGTCAGGTCCAACCTCAGCAGCAGCAGGCCGCGGCCGAGTCGGACATGTCAGTCATCCTGTGCTCGTCGAGTTACGATAACACTATCAAGTTCTGGGAGGCATTGAGTGGAATCTGTTCGCGAACCATCCAGCATCCCGATTCACAGGTCAACCGGCTGGCAATCACGCCAGACAAGCGGTATCTGGCCGCTGCAGGAGGAAACACGGTGCGATTGTACGACATTCGATCCAACAACCCCAAGGCAGTCATGACATTTGAGGGGCACACAGGCAACGTGACGGCGTTGGCATTCCAGTACGATGGTAAATGGATGGTCACATCGTCAGAAGACGGAACTGTCAAGGTCTGGGACATGCGAACCGCAACAGTCCAGAGAAACTACAAGCATAGATGTCCCGTCAACGATGTGGTGATCCACCCTAACCAGGGAGAAATCATCTCATGCGACCAGGAGGGAAACATTCGTATTTGGGACCTGGGAGAAAACACATGCACTCACCAGCTGATTCCTGAGGAAGACGTGCCCGTACGATCAGTGTCTGTGGCATCAGATGGATCCATGCTGGTGGCCGGAAACAACAAGGGAAACTGCTACGTGTGGAAAATGCACAATACGCGCGACGTCACCTCTTTGCATCCAATCACCAAATTCAGGTCTCATTCAAAGTACATCACCAAGGTGCTGCTATCCCCAGACGTGAAACATCTGGCCACCTGCTCGGCAGATAACACGGCCCGAATCTGGTCCATCAAAAACGGATTCTCATTGGAAACCACATTGACGGGACACCAGCGATGGGTGTGGGATTGTGCATTCAGCGCCGACTCAGCATATCTTGTCACCGCAAGCTCAGACCATTACGTGAGACTGTGGGAACTGGCGTCCGGCCAAATCATCAGACAATACAGCGGCCACCATAAAGGCGCGCTTTCCGTCGCCCTTAACGATGTTTAGTCTACTAACCAGCTATGTATTTTATTATATACCCCTATCTTACACACTCATCACTCATCACTCACACAGTAGTAGGGGGCGAAACCACTGGACAGTACCAAAGCTCCAACTTGGACTTGATCATCTCCATCTCATCGCCTATGTCTAGAATGTGGATGGTCTGGGGGAAGGATCCGTCAGCAAGAAGCCCGTCATGGGCCAAATACTCGTAGAGGAATCCACATAAGACAGATAGGTCGTGGTCAAGACCGTGTCTGCTGAGAACGAGGTTTCCCTGAAGTATCAGGTCGTCATAATCCTTCGACACTTGATCACCAAAGATGAAGGCTTGTTCAACATAAGCGCTGGCTGGATGCGTGAAACTGAGATTCTCATGTGCTGACATGGAGAACGCGTAGGTGAGATTCACCATCGACTGCAGATCGTCATCTGCAAGGAAGTCCTCGTTGGAGTGAGAAACATCACCAATCAGAATTCGCAAGTAGTTTCCGAGCATGAATAGGCTGATGGACACCACGGGGTTGTACGAAGAAATCTGGACTCGGCAGTAACGCAATTCCATCAGTGCCTCCAAAAGTGCCAAGGAAACGGTTGACTTTATGTGAGGCAGTCGATCCTCGTCGGTGATGTCGGGAACTTCATCTTGGAGTTGGTGCAGGTTTCTGAGAGTCACCAAAAACGTGACGATATGGGCATCGATGGGCATCATCTGCGTCTGAACCATCAGCCTCAGACAAAGCTGCATAGCCATCATCTGTGACCCTGTCGCCTCTTCGACAATGGCCAAGCACTTGTTTTTCTTGGCGATGCCCTCAAGCGTGCAAACATGACACAAAACTAAGCCCAAGAGTTGCTTGAAGTGTGGGGAATGATAGAATTCCACCGAGTGAGTCATGAGTGTCAACATTGCCTGGGTGATGTCTCCTGACACATTGTTCTCACAATCGCACGCAAGCAAGCGGGCCGAGGGAAGGAGCTCAACTGAGTTACGGATAACGATTGCCTGGGTAACGCCATCCATGAGGTTTCGGATACACTGGTCCATGTTAGGGGGGCTCAAAAGTGAGAAGGGATCACGATCAACACCGGTGCCACACTGGGTGCACACAATGTTGCTGTACGGATAGTGCAGCTCTTGCGACACACACGCTGGGCACTTGCACCAGAATCGGAAGTGCATGTATAGCAGGGTCCGTCTCTCCGGGGTAGGATGCATGAATCGAGAGTACGAGAGGAACACCTCATCGCCGTCGTTGATGGGTTTCCAGCACACAAGATGTACCTTTCGACCTCTGAAGAGAAGAAAGGCGTTAGGGACGCAGCTGTGGTTGATCAGGGCAAGCGTCGGGTCGAAAATGTAACCAGCTTGTCTTCCAAGATCGTCACATCGAGTGTACTGGTTGATGAATAACATGCCCGCATACTCAATGATTTGCTCGAGAGAGTGGCCACGGGAGGCGTTTCGGGTAACCAGAGTCTCTGCTGCCACCCGGAGGGTATCAATGGCAGACCAAGTGGTATCAGTGGTGTGATGAGTCAACTGGGAGTAAGTGTTGTGGGGCCGTGGCTGTTCTGCCATGCACAAGATGCGGTAAAGGGCCCGCAGGAAGCCCGACATGATGAGTCTCTGGGGCTTGCAGACATCATCACACTCGGGGGTGTGCAAAGTGTCTGACTCGAGGCACCGTCGTGAACAGTAAGACATGAGATGGCAGTTTTCGCAGACAGTGATCAATTCGGCAGGGTAGTTATTCAGACAAAAGGCACACACGCCTGTTGTGGTGTCCAGGCGCGCCTCCTGCTCCACTTCAATGGTTCCATCCACATCCCCATCCATTAGAAGTCGCCCAGACAGGGGAATGTTAACAGCAGGTTCGAACGAGCAGATGATATCTCCCGAGGAGTAGTATGAACAGGCAACCAGTCCTCGTTTGGATGGCCCTCCGTCGGCGTTGAAGAGTTTAAGCGGGGCCATAGCTTTGCTCGGGGTATCACCTGGGGTTTGTGTGTCACTGGGGTCGGCGTGTACGGTATCTGGGTGGTATCAGAATGGAATCGAAGACGTTCGAAACGGCGTGGGTATCACCTGGGTGGTATCACAGACGACGGGCGACAGGGACAGCTCTTTGGGTTGAGTGTCTGTGAATGCACAGAAGTGAGTTAGATATCTGTTTGTGATGGGTATCTGTGCAGAAATCTGGTTGGGTATCTGTGGTTTGTGTAAGGTGTCTGGTGATAGTGTGTGAGGTGTGGGGAAGTGACACAATCACAGAGCCGCCTGGCGTAGGTGGCACTAAAGACTGAGGGTTCTTGTATCACTGAGGTGTGAGAGTGTGTTCAGCAGCTTTGGTAGAAGTTGAGACAGGCTTGTAGCGACGGTGGAGGAGTGGTGGAGAGAAAAGTGGAGTGTAAACAGAAAGATGGGTGTGTTTTGTAGATACTTGTAGCTTACAGATTGTGTGTTGCTAGGATACCGTGTTGCTTACTGCATTACACATAATATAGCGAGTATAATACAGCAGGCCCATAAGTCCCCAGATTAGATAAGCGATTGAATGGCCAGATCTGATCTGAGCAGACTGGAGACTTATACACTTCCAAAGGACTTATTTACAAAAATGGCTCACTTTTACAGCACTCAGAGGTCTGTAGGGATCGCACACATCGGGTATCTTCGATGTTGGGACTTCAGGTTCAAAAGCTGGGTTTCAAGCACTAATGACCGCGTACAAAGCGGTAATTTACTGTGCTCCTCATCGCACTTAATAAGACGAGCAATACAGTCAATTACATCCGCTAAATGATCAGCTGTGCTGTATCCACTACTGCAACCATCGGCGGTTAGTAGTCCAGTTTTCCTAACCACCAGAAGTACGTGGCCAGCCAGTTGATCTATTTCGGTAGTACAGCACACGCCAGATGGCGCATACACACTGTACAACAATAGTATTGTGCGTGATTAGCTTCCACGGGGCTAGTGACGGATCAGGAAAGGATTGCGGAGTACAAGACTCAGGGGCTATAGAGTCGACTTTGTGAAGCGGGGCTTCGCCGGCCAATGTACGGGACTTGCGGGGATCCACCATCGTCGGCAGTAATGTACGTTTGATGAAGTGAGATTGGCTTTTTGGTTTCGTTCCGTGCGGCCTCTCTTCTCTTCGCTTTTTCGAACTTCTTTGGCTCTCAGACTTCCGAGGACTCTCCGCCTAAGTTCACGCCAGATCCGACGCAATAGAGCTCGAATTCGTTAAGTCACATGTCGCACACGGCATCCTGACGTGCATCTAGCCGCAGCTTCCGGAAATATCTTGGTTCTAGCTTCAAATGGCTCCATACACGTTATACGGACAGCCTATAACCTGTCGCTATCTCTGCTCTACAGTAGAAGGTGCACGTCAAAGAGGTAGTTTGAAAAAAGGGTGGACTTAGTACACTCGTACAGTAGCTGCCCCAAGCTCATACGGTATAGAGAACTCCATTTCGTGATTGAACAAGGCGGCAATTGACCCACCGTTTTATTACTATTCTTCAGGCCATATTTTCGCTTCCATCGAAGCCCAGACCGCCGCAGATGCATGGATCTAGATCCAGCTGTTTCTCTTATTGCAGTGAAATTGAACTCAGCCCATACTTCAGGCCATTTGGAACCACTGTCAGTTTCTAATTACAGTAAGCAAAAACTCTCTCAAACCGCAGAAGCCTGAGGGCTTGCACAGCACTATTTTTGGACTTGCCTAAACTGCTTTCAACCTACCCTGTCTGGCTATAACTGCCCCAAGCAAGAAGGTACCCGCCGCCCTCAGCCCCTGAAGAGTATGTATGTGCCGAGTTTCACGTTGTCATTTCTGACAACCTGACGGACGCAGGTGATCATCGCAGCGACCGGGGGATGGATGCGGCATCTGCTGCTTGATAGAGCCTTCAAACGGCCCCGCTCAAAGGACCCACAGCCACGTCATTCTATTCCTGGCCCGGGTATGCCCATGTACCTTTTCAAGAATCAATTTACATCGGACGCTTTAAGCATTTAGACTTCCCCCAAGACCTGCTCGCTAACTGCAGCTCTATTTTTAGATGCCGAGTACCCAGCCACGCGCCAAGAGCCGAGCGACACTTAGGGCCATCGATATTACGAGATTTACGTGTACGACCAGAATCCCCACACTCACGAGCAACTTTTCAGAGCCTCATAAGGGGCTCAACACGCTTCCTAACATCGTCATTTCCTTAGCCCCGGTTGGCGGACAAGCATGATTTTCAGTTGCCAAATTAGGCTACATGCATGTATCAGGTAGCTATTTGCGACCGACTAATTAGGGGCTACTGACATGTGTACAGTGCAATAAAGACGCCGATTGTGGCTTGCGAACCACGGAAAAGAGGTCGGAATCAGTTACAATTCGTCGAAATCACCGAGGAATCGAAGTCAGGGTCGAAAACGACCACATCTAGACCTCAAAACCTCAATATTACCTTCTCTAACAACTCTTTTTCCTCACCTCACACAAAGGTTCCCCGCATGCATGTCTAATTATGCAATATGCACGAGAACCTGGTCATTGCCATCACCTTGTGGTGTTGTCGCCCCCCCCATGCCAAGTATATATTAAGGGCGCCTGTCCCAGTTGAAGGCCCCCTCCAGACTAGTGTTTATCAATCTCAAAAAAATCAACACAACTCAACACAATGAAGTTCACTCGAATCGCTCTCGCATCTCTCGCCGCTCTCGCTGCCGCTCAGGAGAAGAAGGCTGATGGCCAGAACCCCATCTCCTCCCCCAGTGCCAGCACCAAGATCTCTCCCGGTGAGAACTTCTACATTACCTGGGTTGCCGACCCCGCCATCCAGGCCATCACCCTGTCCCTCGTGAAGGACGGACAGAAGGTTCTCGACATCGCCCCTGGTCAGGCCAACGACGGAAAGTTCACCTGGCCCGTTCCCTTCGACCTCGACGCTGGCTCTGACTACTCCATTGAGATCTCCACCTTCAACGGCGACAACGTCAACTACTCCCCCAACTTCACCATCACCGACCGAGACGAGTCTGTGCAGAACCAGATCCAGAACCCCAACGCCCACGGTCTGGTTGCATCCGAGTCCGGAGGAACTGCTGCCGCTGCCTCCGCCTACACCTGGTCTGACGAGGTCAACACCAAGACCGCCGGTGTCTTCGCCTCCACCACTGGATCTGCTTCTGGCTCTGCTGCTTCTGGCTCTGCTACTTCTGGTTCTGCCTCCGGTTCCGGTTCCGGCTCTGCCACTGGTTCTGACTCTGCTTCCGCCACCTCCGCTGCTGACGCCTCCAGCTCTGGTTCTGCCTCTGGATCTGAGTCCGCTTCTGAGTCCGCTTCCGGCTCCGGCGACGCCTCTGGCTCTGCCACCCAGGACTCTGACTCCTCTGCCACCGGCGAGGCTTCTGGATCCGCCTCTGCCACCTCCGGTGCTGATGCCTCTGGCTCTGCTTCCGACTCCAACGGCTCGTCTGCCTCCGGCTCCGGCTCCAACGGCTCTGGATCTGCCTCTGCCACTGCCTCCGGCTCTGGATCTAACGGCGCTTCTTCTCTGGCTGCTTCTGCCACCTCTGCTGCCGCCTCTGCTTCTGCCTCTTCTTCTCAGAACCAGAACGGTGCTGGTTCTCTCCAGGTTTCTGTCGGCCTCGTTCTCGCTGCCGGCGTTGCCGCTCAGCTTCTCTAAGCCTAGTCGAGTATTCATGGTACCCCGGCTATTGTAATTTATTTAGGACTGTAGTAATTTAATATTGACATTTGACCGTTGGTTGTAGAGATGTGATCAAGTACATCAATTGACAACGAGCGATCACACTGTTGTATCGTTCGTTATCAATTGATGTACTTGTACTAGTCTACTGTAGTCTAGACAACGATCTCTGAGCTCCTCTGTCCCAGCCACCATTTAGAGGTGAGACAGAGGTAAGTATTTCACAATGGATTTGATAGGTAGCCCAGCTATTAAACAAGAGGTCATCATTAAATGAGAAAATCGCGCCGCTCTGTTTAGTTATCCCTTATTGCTATCATTTACGCATCCCCCACCATAGCACATGAAGCTCTGTTCCGCAGGTCAGACAGTTTGAAGATCCTCACTACGGCTTAAGAGCCATTTAAGGAAGCGGTAAGGTCCAAGCGGGAGGCGGGGAAATCCAAGAGTTCGTATTTTCTGTCTTTGATCAACTCAAATGTCTCAAATCAATTCAGCTGGCTGTATGTGAGAGAGGGTGAGCTTGTGGTTGAAGATGATTTTCATCTGACACAGTATCTATAGTTCTATAGCTGGATGTTAATGATAACTCCCTGGTACAAGGGGTGATGGATCTGGACATCTACCAAGCTACTGTAATTATTGCAAGGATCTGGGTGAGTGCATTCTTGTAATCACAATCTCAACGGGATGTACTGTATCTGTGGCTTATGTTAAGCTTGGATCAGAATTGGAGCCATCAATTGACGGACGAATGGAACGCTTGACAATCGCAGATATGCGACAGCCAGCTAGCTATATATAGACGTACAGCACGTCCGTAGAGTGCTGAGGAATAAAGTGTGCAAACTTAGCAGTTCATAACTAAGAGCAGCCAGTCTCCAGTTACTATATACCGAGGTTCTCTCTGTTTGATTGCTTCTGGCTATAACTATCGCACTCTATGAACCCCTCTTAAGGGTGAGCTACAAGTAGCTCGTGTTTGTACTTTGCCCGAGATCAAGCCCCTGCTGCTAAATCAGTCTGTCTCAGAAACCCAGTGCCTTTCACACCGACGTACCCCAATGCCCACTCCACGGGATCTACGGAATTTTCGATCGTCGACAGTGAGACACGATAGATGCTGCTCTGCCCATCTATATGAAACAGGGTCTTGACTGGATGTACCTCGTGAACGCCTGATCTCTGGTTGAGTCACAATGACAGCAACGCTGTTGCCACGGATACCCCCTAAATAACGGTTTCATCCGCCATGTCTCAAGCAGCCACGGCGCTCCCTCTTCCTTGTCACCCAAATGCACACTTTCTTTTCAAATCATGTCAGTGTGGTAAAGAGTCTCACTGATTGGTGTGCGTCTACTGGGACTTCTCAGCGCAACATAGAGAACACGAGTCTAACAACCAGTCACATGACCTTTAGGACACCCCGCCGAGCAGCCCTGAGCAGCCACGTCCGTATTTTAAATACTCATATAGCTCACAAAGCAGCCCCTGTCCCTGGTTTTTTACGGTTTCAGGGAGCCTTGCCGATCATGAACATGCAATGGAAGCGAGACGGTGCAGTTGGTTTTGCAATCCGAATAAGATTGGAAACAGATATTATGGACGGCGGGAATATTATCGCGAAGGTGCACTAAATGTAACGTCCAAGATTCAGGGAGGCGGGAATGAAAATCTCTTGGTTCAAAACACCTGAAACCTGCTCACCCCACACAAGAAATCATCTCACAGTAGCCTACACAAACTGTCTCGGTTAATTATACTTCTCACGTGCTAATCCAATAAGAGAAGCCTAAAAGCGGCACACGTCCTGTTCTCTTTTGTGTGATATTGGCTATTAGCTTAGAGTTCGTGGTCCGCATGCATCATATTATGTCTAGTGTAATCCAAAACCCACCACTAGCACAAACGTCATACAAGCTCCATGAAAAATAATCATCGACCAAAATCAGCGCTATTCCTCGGCCAAAACAAGCAATCAAACACCACACTGGCCGTTGAATGCTCTCAGACCCGCTCTATCAACCATAAGACATCCACAGGTCACCCGAGACATATTTTTCAAAATAGAGTTGCTGCGATAACGGTTATCTGAACCTTGCCAAGTATAGAACAGCAAACTACGAGGAAAGCGATCAACTACGTTTCCACTCTGATTTTACGCTACGTTTCAGCTCTGTCCACCTAATAATTTATCTATGCATCCTTGTGGGTGGGCTTAAGCAACCCCACAGTCATGTCGAGGAACTTTGCGGGGTTCCCATGGGCCCCTTCCTCCTTGTTCTCATGCTTGTTGACCTCCTTGTTATGGTCTGCAGACAGGAACGTGCCCTGCTCCGCCGTCCATCCCATCCATTCATCCACCCAGCACCGAACCACCATCCAGGCTCCAAATCCATCTCCTCCGTTGAGGAAGATCTCCCGTAGTGCGGCTGTGAACACAGCGTTCATGTAGAGCAAGAACATGTGGGGGTACACGTTGGTGAACCGTGACGGAAGAGTCATCAGGTACATGGCCCAATGCTCCACAATGGACGATGCAACAGGATCCTTGTAGTCCAGCAGCTGGGGCAAGTCGACGTCGAGAATCTTGGTCACTTCCTGTGACGAGCACGGCACATCTCGAGCCACTATCAGTCCGCTGTCCACGTACTTGATCCAATCGTTTTTCATGACTGCTCGATCGTGGTCAGAAGCGAGCAGCTTACCAGCGTTGAGAGCCAGCTCAGAAACTCGCACCAGACGCATCAGTAGTGATGCAAAAGCTCGTGCAGGCTTCAGCTTGGTCTCCACAAACCCCGGTGAAGTCTTGCACAAAGATGACTTGAGGTACTCGGGCAAGTACTGTGACAAGCTCTTGAGACCTGAAAGGACCTGTGGGGGAATTTCCTGTAGTGCTAGAGGAGACAACATCTGAACCATGTCCTTGTACATGATCCAGTCGGCCTTGGCCACCCATGGCTGCAGCGACTCGTGTCGGTACAGTTTCTGGACTGTGGAGGTGAGGCCTCCGATGAAAGCTCCATGAATGTGGAGGAATTTTCTGATATGCATGAACCGCAGCGATTCGACCAGCGACTGGCAGTGGGCCTTGTAGAGAGCTGCAAGGGTGTTTGCTGTATCGCTGTCGGTTCCGAGGGGAAGGTAGGGCTCCATCGATGGCAGCATGAGGGAGTCGTAGCCTTCTGAGAGTGAGACCTCTGTGAGGTTCGACACGAAGCGAAGGTCGGGAACGCCGGGTTGGGGGGTTCCCATGATGTGAGCATGTTGCTGTTGTTGCTGTTGTTGATGTTGTTGCTGCTGCTGTTGGTGATTTTGTTGATGATTTTGTTGGTGATGCTGTTGGTGGTTTTGTTGCAACTGGTGTTGTTGTTGCTGCTGGTGGTTTTGAATATGCTGCTGCGGCGTTCCGGGCTGGGAAGCCATCATGGAGTTTAGACCCAGCGCGTAGTCGGGCGTCTCGGTCTTGCCGCGGAACCCGTAAGGCGAGTCAAAGGGAGTCATTTCGGGGGTGAAGGCCCGATCGGGCGATCCAGGCCCGGGGGTGGAGACTTCCTCAGCCTCTCCAGTGAGACGGATGCCGCAGTAATGATACTTGCTCTGGCCTCTGACTCCCAGTCGTCGGGTAGTCAGGTCCGGGTAGATTACCCGTACCAGCTTTCCAAACGACGCTGGGTTCATGGGCCGCACGTTGTGTTGCGAACACATGGTCACGTAGCGGGCGTAAATGCGCGATCGCAGCACGGACGACTGCTCATTGAGCTCGCAGAACTTCATGAGCCATGCCATACCAAACGTCTGCTTGGTTCGCTCGTTGCCGTGGCCACGACCTGTCGGCGAGTCTTGTCGTCGCAGCGTTTCCACGATATCTTCAATTGGCAGACCCACCAGTTGCTCTGCGGCTCGGCGTAGCTCGGCGTCGATTTCCTCCGACGACGCCATTGGGGCTTTGCGTTTTCGCGACGCTGAAGAGCCCGGTCCAGGCGATTCGGGCGGCCGCATGTCTGTGTTACTGGGCGCTGGGGTCACGTTGTTGTTGGTTGTGTTTTGCTTGGTGTTGTAGACCTGCTGGTCCATCATCGAGGCGGAGGTTGCGGCCGTCGAGGCAGATGCCGCCGAAGATGTGGACACGTTGGAATGCTCGCTTTCGTTGTTGTTGAGAGCGTCGGTCAGCGGGTCGTCGTTGCGCATGTGGTACATTTGTGTCAAAAGGTCCGAGTCGGGTTTTTCGAGCAGCTCTGCCGACTCGCTTCGCCGAGCGCACTTCCGGCGCCCATTGTGGCTTCCATCCATGGCCACCTCCATTAGGTGAGTGCTAGTTGAGTGTCAAGGTCGACAGAGTCGTATGGATCGGAGAGAGTTGGGTGGGTACAAGTAGGGTGCAAACTGAGTCCAGGAGAAAACTGCGGTCGGACGACAGGGTGATGGGCGTAGTGAGTGTGGCGGGCCTTTGGTGAGGTTCGTTTGTGGCTGCTTGAGCTGCGTCCCTCCTTGCTTTTCCTGTATTTTTCCGTCTGTTGTCGTCCCTCGATTTTTCCAACTGCTCGTGGTCGGTTTCTGCGTGTGCTTGTCTGTGCGGTGCTCAATACCAATGCCAGATGCACAGATTCACACACCTCAACATTACACTCTATCTTTTGAATTTTCCCAGTTTACCTTCAACAGAGCTCACACACAATAAGATTGTGCGGTGGACATAAGATTGTATCAACCTGTAATTTTAGTGTCAGCACAGTCGAACAAGAGAAGGCGGAAAAAGGAATACAAAAAGCAAGCCTGTGGCCATAGGTTGTGAAAGAGGCTGGCACGTCCACACAGCCGCGATTGCTGCAATCAAATACAACCACCATCACCGCCTGCCCGACATGTCCACATCTATACATCTCAGCCACCACTGGCCCACTCCAAACCCCTGCTCTACCAACACTTTGATTCACGGTCCACCACCCTCGGTTGCAAACTCTCTCCACTTGTACCGTGCAAGCTGCACTCTGCACAGGGTGCGTGAAACCAACTTTTTCACACCCAAGGTCCTAGACCGTCCATTGATCGGATCTAGGACGCGATCTATGGGGGGTGATAGTCGCCAGGGGGCTCATCTAGATCGTCCGCTTGAGGCCCAGACCATCAGCTAATGAGACACTAAATGACTGTTTTGGGACGTTACGTCTGAGCTGGCTGTAGAGTCAGTCAAAGGACGTAAGGATGTTCCCTGCGACTTGTAGCGGTACAAGCAGTAACGTACACTTGTGGCTATGGCAGAGCTGGACCAGTGGTACCGGGACACGCACAACGGTATGTATGGTGGCTACGGCGTGAGAGCACCAAAACGGATTGTGGTGTGATTGTCCACACCATAGCTGCTGTTAAAAGAGCTAGCAGTTATTTCAGTCGCGGCTGTGACATGATGGGGTCACGTGGCCCTGAAAGTGGCCATCGCAACTGCCATCCCACACCTTCTGTGAATGTACGTTATCTCTTTGATCCTCCTCCCATGAGCACGCACCATGAGCCTCTGTCGTTGTTCCTTCTGGCTCTGCTGTCTACCTTTTCCCATGCCCATACACAGTTAGCCTTCACTGAACTAAGAAACTTAACCTAAACAAGCTTCGCACAAGGCCACCGCGTATGTACTGTATGCTCCTTAGTGAAGAGTCTCCTAAAATTCAGTCGACGTGGGGCACTCGAAACGTCACTGGCCGGTGCTTGTGTGTTTGAAAAAGCAATTGTGGCGACGTGGCAGGATCTATTGATCTTCATTGTTGATGTGCCACGAGGTTCCTGGGGGGCAACACTCTGGAGCAGCCCAGCCACAGTTCCAGAAGCCCTCCCAGCCCCGCATTTTGTCACCCCCCTGCCATTGTTGGTTCAGTTTTGCCGTTCCAACACACCAAAAACCGTCGCCCTGGTTCGTCCAAATTTAAACTGCCAATGTTTCACAAAAGGTCTGTCGCGGACGTGGCCTGGGGTGAGTGTGGTCTGTGTCTCGTATGCCCACCGTCACGTGTGGCAAGCAGGGCGATCCGAGGGCTGGAACAACGCATCTACTGGCTGAAAGAGAGGTTGCTGAAAGGTACACTGATCGTGCGTCCCCTCATCGCCAACTGAAAACACCATAAGAACGCCCCCCCTCCCCTCATCCAGGGTCCTTCCACTTGTTTCCGTACAGTGCCGCTACGGTACGAGTAAATTACGTGTACTTTTGTCGCGGCTGCAATAACTGCAATAGCTGCAATTTATGACTTGGGATGCAGACTATCGCTTGTGTATAGCTACAGGTAAGTAAAGCTCTCTCTTCTCTTAAGAGAGAGACAAACAAGGTGGATCTAGCCCTCCTCCCTCCGAAGTGGCGTCTATGTTGATTGTACGATTCTAGTGGAAAAAGTAATGACATGGCTCGGCGTATAAACCACACGGGATCCACGCTGCATCCGGTACCGTGCCTCACGTATAAAGACATTCTTATGTCGTATAATGTCTATCGTGTCTAGAAGCGGTAGTATTTGTATGTACGAGAGCGAACATCGTTACGTCACAAGGCTCCACATTGAGAGAGACACAGAAAGACACAAGTCCGGAGAGAGACACCCAGGCACAGGCACACTTGCGCCTCTCTGACACAACCATACGTCCGTCTCTCACCTGAGTCGACTCACCTGATACAGGGGCAGCAACCATGTTGTATGATAACTAAGGGGGTCCATCGCTCCTCCGCTCTCCATCCCCACAATCATTGCTCGCTTCGCCTGGTCTGAGACAGGGTGGGCATTAACAGTGACGTTATCCCACAGCGTTGCCGTCTTTAGCGTCTTTAGACTCTTGCTCAACGTTGTTCAACTGCCTGACCCAAAGCTAGACCGTCGCAAGATTGGATACTAAACAGCCTTGCTACCAAGGGTACAGTCTTTCTCTCTCACTCATGCTTGTGGAGTCTTAGAGTGAGAAAGAGTATTTTTAGCCCGTTGGGAGGGCGCCAAAACCACCGGAAGAGGCAGAGTGTTTAGACGATGGAATATATCGCTCATACTGGAGGATTCGTCCGATGCGAGCATGTGAGAGCCTTCCCCCGAATGCAGTATACAAAGAAACAACTTGTTCTGTACGGAGCTGTCAAAAACTGCTGATGGACGTATGATCCGCCTCTCCTCACACAAAGTCCACACACACTCACACATAACACAATGTCTCTCAATTGACTCTCGTGTCTCAGCCCACCTTGAATGCGAGAGGAGCACTCTGTCTGGTTCTGGAGGGGTGCATGGAACTTTGACATGGTCACGTCCATGGTGTCGAATTATCTGCTCTGAGGGGTTATTGCTAGATGTACGATCCAGATGAGTGCTTGGTTCCATCGATGACGTCGTTCGGGCGGTTGATCCCGCTCTCGCTTTACGAGCTCTCAAGTCTCCACTTGTCTTTGATCGTCAAAACACACTAACGGAGTCCGAGGCGATATCAGAGATATTACAGGAGCCACGCTTTAGACGCTGGTTCGTTGCACTCTAATGAGGGTTTCTGGAATGCCGTACGTACGTGTCCAAGTCCATACGGGTCCATAACTGGTGTTCTATGATGCATAGGTTGAAGTCTGAGATTACGATAATGATCTTAAGTTGATGGCGGATCGGAATCGGCAAGAACTGTACCGGTTCTGTCCCGGATCAGACCTGTTTTGAATCGTCGAGAATGTTACCAATAATGACTGTAGAATGAGATGGTATCCACTGCCTCCCTCAAACTATACTCATATCTTCTGTGAAGACTCCGGATCAATCTGTTATCGGTCGAGGCACTCTTGGCACTGCTGTCACTCCGTACGTACTACTCGTACTTGTAGAGTCGTCCCTTTCGCTAGTGGCTCCGTTGATTGTAGGACCGTTGAATCCGTTCAGAATCAACGCTCGATTACCAGAAACAGAATGTACAGGCTCTGGACAATGACGTATGAACTCGGGAGCACATGTCGGAGCGTTGACAGCTGCGTACATTAGACCTGCCAATGTGGCCCAGATGTTCTTCCAGAAACGTCTAGACCCGTTGCTGTTGTCTATTACGAGACAAAGAAAACGCGTCCTCTAGCTTTCGCTTTAGTCTGAAGCGGCATCATGAGCAAAACGTCATCAAGCTTGGGTGGGTGATGCTGTGATGCGAGAACACGGAGTACGGACTTGGCGGTGTGCCGGGCCACTGTAGTAGTAGTTACCGATAGTGTCATTGTAACACAGAGCATCGGATTGTTACCAGAGGCTCTTCAACTGCCGGCTGTACTCGTACACCAGTATGTACCGATACGTGAACTTGTTCTACTCCTACAGTGTAGACCCCTTTACACCCCCAATCAAACATAGTCTCCGTGTAACTAGTACTCGCTCGTTCAATAACGGCCCTTCCCATCCACCCCCCTGTACAGTGCCCAACAGTCTCTAGTGCGAAAACAAGCAAATATCAACAGCTCCATGGAGTTAACCACCCGATGGCCCTAACTCGCTAATTAGCCGACTTGATCCCAATACCAACACTAATATCTGCCGTCTCTGGAATCGAACCTAGACCCAAAACCTGGACTGTCCGAAATTTCAACCCTAATTTGTAAAAGACAGTCACAACACGTGACGCTCCACACCGACTCCTCCCAACCTCCCAACGTCTCGCATACTAAATTTTCATTTCGAATCTTCCTTCCAGTCTCCATCAACACATCTCTAAAATGCCCGCCGGAACTGTGCCCACCAAGGATGACGTCCTCGTCCCCGAGACTCTCCTGAAGAAGCGAAAGAACGCCGACCAGATCCGAGCCGCCAAGGAGGCCGCTGCTGCCGAGAAGAAGGTTGCCAACTCCGAGAAGGACAAGGTCATCTTCTCTCGAGCCGAGAAGTACGTCAAGGAGTACCGAGAGGCCGAGCGTGAGCAGATCCGACTCCGACGAGAGGCCAAGACCAACGGCACCTTCTACGTCCCCGCCGAGCCCAAGCTTGTGTTCGTCATCCGAATCAAGGGTATCTCCAAGATGGCCCCCAAGCCCCGAAAGGTTCTCCAGCTTCTGCGACTCCACCAGATCAACAACGGTGTCTTCGTCCGAATCACCAAGGCCACCGCCGAGCTCCTCCGAATCGTCGAGCCCTACATTGCCTTCGGTTACCCCAACCTGGCCTCTGTCCGACAGCTCGTCTACAAGCGAGGATACGGAAAGGTCAACAAGCAGCGAATCCCTCTGTCCGATAACGCCATCATCGAGGAGGCTCTCGGCAAGTACGGCATCATCTGCATGGAGGATCTCATCCACGAGATCTACACTGTTGGCCCCGCTTTCAAGCAGGCCTCCAACTTCCTGTGGCCCTTCAAGCTCTCCAACCCCTCCGGCGGCTGGGGAGTCCGACGAAAGTTCAAGCACTTCATCGAGGGTGGCTCCACCGGTAACCGGGAGGAGAACATCAACGCTCTCATCAAGGCCCAGAACTAAGTTGGTCTATTGATCCACACAAAAGTAAAATAAAATTATTCACGTTGAACGGACCAAGCTAAGGGGTACTTCGGTACTCTCTTCTGCTTCGTGTCTTAGTAAAGTAATGTAGCTTGTATGTACAAGTAATAAAGTGCAATACAAGAAATCTAACCCCCTTTGATATTGACAATTGCTGTTCGTGCGAGAATAGCAGTGGTATTGTGATTGTATTTGTAGTTCAGTGACTTAACAACGCCTTAGATCGGCGAATAATGGAGATACCGGATTGATTCGCTTACCAACGTGTTCGCAGAGTCTGTGCGATCATATTGATACCCTCAGTTGTGTGATATCTCTGATATTACGTGGTGTGATTCCCCGATACACACTTAGCAGAATACATTGAGTATAACTAGAACTATAGGGACTTGAGTAGTTGAGATTTCTGATAAACAGTAGCCTAGCCGAATCACTTGCATGGCCGTGACCTAGTCATTGAATCAACACCAGTCATCATTCAGTGCTTCCACATTCTGATGACTACGAGTACACCGGAACATGTAGCTCTGTTTGTCAAGAAGGGAAGATAAGAACACAGAAGATGTACAAGTAGGGAAGCATGTGATGAAGCTATGACACCAAATGGACATAATGAAAGTACAAGTATGTACACACTAGGGCGAGTACGATACATGCAGATTAACCCAGTCCCCTTGCATCACATCTTCTTCGTGGCATCAACATGTTTCGTGGTGGCCATAGCAGAGCCCTTGTATCTGACCATGGGCATGTACTCGTACGAGGGCATAGCGCAGCTCTCTCTGTGTCTCAAAATGTTGGAGAGTGATATCGGACTACTACCAGGTAGATGGCGTACAGTCAGACATCTAGCCACGAAGAGTTACCTCAGGCTGAATGAAGATGGACGACGTTAGTTGGTTGGTAGCTACACCAGATGTTAATACATCACTCAACCGGTGAGGTAATTTGACACTACTAGCAATGTGGGACTCCACTTAGGAGCAAATAGAACAGGTATATACACTCGTTCGCGCTGTATCAGTCTAACACTATCACGGTAATAGCCACACATTCACCTCAGCCAAGTTTTTTTCATCACTTCACTCCCCACCCAAAAATCTTTAGTCTCATATGCACAACACCAAACTTTACAAGATCTTGAGGTGCATCGATGCAAGCACCAACACCATCCACTACTTCCAAGTCTCCACCACCAACCAACACATCGCTCGCATCAACTACACTACCACTGCAACCATGTCGTCGTATCCGTCCGACATCATCATGTCGAAGCCGTATCTGAGCGAAAACGCCATTCAGCAGATCCAGGCTCACTCGGTTTACACAACCTATTCACACTACATGGCCCAGGCCAATACAGCCTTCAAAGTGCTCGAGGCGACGAGCAAGACACTGTTGCTACCCGTGCGCTCTTTTGGAACCGCCATGGTGCTCTTCTCGCGCTACTGTTTGCTCAACAACTCGCTAGGCGGCACCTTTGAGGAGGTGATCATTTCTTGTCTGGTGTGTGCGTGCAAAATTGAAGACACAGCTAAGCGTGTGAGAGATCTACATGGAGCCGTCTACTCGTACTCAAAGGTCGCCACCGTACCCTTTGAGACCAGCAAACCCAAGATCATGGCCCTCGAATTGCAGATTCTGGAAACAGTCACCTTCGACTTTCGAATCAGACACCCCCAACCATACATCATCAAGATCGCCAAGGCTCTGGGAGCCTCGAAGGAAGTGGCAAGGCTAGCATGGACCATTTCAATGGACACATACAGAACACACATGCACATGAAGCGTCCTCCACATACGATTGCCTTGTCGTGTCTGATTCTAGCAGGGAAGCTGCTCAACGAAACGAAGATTTTCCCGCTCAAGTCAGAACCTTTCAACTCGGACCGTTTGTCAGTCAACCATGCCCTGTTGGACCTTCTGGACCTCTACATGATCTACCTGGACAGTTCGAAGCTGGGCGAGTTCAATTACGAAAAGAGCGTCTTCTCACAACTGCGAATCGCGGTTTCAAAAGAGGTCGAGAAGACGCACGTGGAGGAACATACCCTGGGACACGAACGGGAGCAAATCATTTCAAAGGAGCTCATTCGTGACAAGACCCGGTCTGACGAAGGAACTGTTCGATACGTATTGGACTGGGAGATTCATCAGCTCGGAAAACATGAGGAGGTTAATTAGCATATAGGAACATGGACACAGTTATCATTAATAGACATTTCAGAAGCTGTATACCACGATATACAGTCTCTTGCTTGAGCTGGGTTGGTAGATCAATGCATCATTACACTATTTGGTATGTACTCGGTTCTCACTGGACGGTGATCACCTTCTTCCAATCTTCGTATTGGCCCTTTCGAAGAGCATCCTTTTCCTTGAGATCATCAATGTGTTTGGTTAGAGTCTTACCGACCTCCTCGGGTATGCTCTGTTTCTTGAGGTCATACAACATGATGGTGTAAAAGACAATCCAGTAAATGCAATGACGACAGTCCTTTTCGTCCTCGTAGAGCTCCTCAATCTCCTTAATGGTAGACTCAACCACCTCAATGTGATCCTCAGTAGAAATCTGGGGGTAAATGATCTCAGGCTTGGTCAACAGCCATCGCAAATAGAGCCACACAGACTGATCGTTGGGGTCCATGAAAATAGCATTCTTGACATACTCCATCTCCGATCCGAAGAAGGTCTTGGGATCACTCAGACGTTTCACCAGCTTCTCATCCGTGCACTTCCCCTGGCGTGTTTCCTCCATGAGCTCGGGAATGACCTTTGATCTCTGGTGCCAGGCGGAGAAGTTGGAAAAGTTCTTGTTGATCTTCTCCTCTGTGAAATCAAACTCCTTGGGCTTGACAGCGCCCCTGTGATCCTCTGGAAGCGTCTCCTCGTACTTGGCCAGGACGTATCGTCTGTAGTTCCATGCGTGGAAGTTTCGTTCATCCTTGGAGAGGGCATAAGTGACCATCGCAAGCTCCTTCTTCCAGTCTGGTTTTGTGGCTGTCTCCAAGCACCATTTTCGATGGTTCCACAGCCAGTAAGTCTTGGGGAACCGCATCAAACACTCCTGAACAAACTTGAGCTCTCCATCTAGAAAGTCGTCCTTGTCCTCCAGAGCAGGCAGGATTCCAGTCGTCAGAATTTCTCGTCGATAATTCCACATTGTGTAAAACTCAGGGTTGATCTTGATCAGCTTGGTGTTGAGATCCAGGGCCTCCTTGTCGTGTTTTCCCTCACTTCGAAACTGATTCACCTGTGTGGAAAGGCCATTGTATGCGTCGATCTTGCCCTTTTCGAGCTGCTTTTTTTCTGCCAGCTGCTCGGCCGTGTACTTTTGTTTGCGGACGTTATGCTGCGTTAGTCGAGATCCGAAGGCATCAACCAGTTGGAGTCACTTACCATGATGTGTGGTGGTGGAGATATGATAGAGATGTGATTAGGTGTAAGTAATTTGGGAGTGCATTGAATGCGCTTAACGAGATAGGGTTTGTGGGGGGGTGGCAATAAACTGGCTTAGAAGTAATGTCACGTGCTCCAAATTTGAACTGTACCATTCCTGAGTCAGTCTCAGTAGTATTCTCAATTCTGGTAAAGATCCGCAATTCCAAACCTGTAGTTGTAAGACACCCCTCTCATGCTCAATCATTCGCCTGCCAACCTTAATCCACCCCGCTTACATAACCCAAATTAGCTTCTTGAGTATCCCGATTGGGAGGTGGATATACAAACCGAATCACGATCGTGAACACGACTTGGAGACTCGCAAACTCATCTTTCACAACATCAGAAAATGAACAAGGCACCAACACGAGACAGATTGTCGATTAGGGGCTCGTCCAAGATAGTGGCGGAGTTCTTTGAGTACTCTATCAACACAATTCTGTACCAGCGAGGCATCTACCCTGCGGACGACTTTCAGCAGGTCAAAAAGTACGGTATCAACGTGCTGGTGACGGTGGACTCGGAGGTCAAGGCATACATTCGCAAGATCATGGGCCAGTTACACAAATGGCTGGTGGGCGGCAAGATCCAGAAACTGATCGTGGCCATCACCTCCAAGGAGTCTGGAGAGGTGGTGGAACGATGGCAGTTTGATATTCACATTTCCGGCAAGGAGGGAGACGCCACCAGTGGAGGAGACACAAAAGGCGACACGAAAAAGTCGGACGAACAGATCCAGCAGGAAATCCAGGCAATCATGCGTCAAATCACCGCCTCGGTGTCATTCCTGCCCGTTCTCGAGGACGAATGCACATTCAACGTCTTAGTGTACGCCGAGCAGGATGCCCCGGTGCCTCCTGAATGGGCCGACAGTGCAAACAGAGAAATCAAAAACCCCGAGCAGGTCCAGCTCCGAAGCTTCTCTACTAACGACCATAAAATCGACACTCTGGTTGCCTATAAGTTGGACGGATGATTTGGAAACGAGGTGCTCATAGGCAGCCCTTCTCATACCTCTCTACAACCCGCCAACGACTACGAGTTCACTACTTGCCGGTTGAACAACCAGGTTTCTGTACAACTCTCGTCGTACACTCCAATGCATACCCTTCCATAGGAATATATCTAACATCTTACAAGTACTGTAGCAACATAACACCGCTACATAGGGTCACACATTCTCATACTCTATGTAGAAACACTCTCACCACTACAAGCACACACTGTTCATGTTCACTAGGATTACCTTTATTAGGAAGCAATAATTAAATACTCTACATTGAAACTACCGTAGTTCCGAAACCTTTTAAAGCTCATCGTGGAAAGGAGCCTCATCATCATCAGCGTAGAATCCACCATCGTTGGACTCGTCTCCACCTTCTCCACCCTCGTAGATCTTGGAGGTGATGGGGTAGGCAATGGCAGACAGAGCCTCCTTCTTCTCCTCAAAGTCCTCCTTGGTGGCAGACACGGAGTTGGCCTCGAGCCACTCCAGGGTCTCAGTGACAGCGTCGTTGAGAGCCTCCTTGTCGTCGGAAGAGATCTTGCCGCCGAGACCAGACTTGTCAGCAACCTGGTTTCGGAGAGAGTGGGCGTAGTTCTCAAGAGAGTTCTTGGCCTCAATGGTCTCTCGGATGAGAGCATCCTCCTCAGCAAATCGCTCGGCCTCCTCAACCATTCGCTCAATCTCGTCCTTGGACAGACGACCCTTATCGTTGGTGATGGTGATGGTCTCGGACTTGCCGGTTCCCTTATCGTGAGCAGTGACTCGCAGAATTCCGTTAGCGTCAAGCTCGAAGGTGACCTCGATCTGAGGGACACCTCGGGGAGCAGGGGGGATACCCTTGAGCTCGAACTTACCAAGCAGGTTGTTATCCTTGGACATGGTTCGCTCTCCCTCAAAGACCTGGATAAGAACGGTAGACTGGTTGTCGACAGCGGTGGAGAAGATCTGGGACTTCTTGGTAGGAATGTTGGTGTTTCGGTTAATGAGCTTGGTCATGACACCACCAGTGGTCTCAATACCAAGAGTCAGGGGGTTGACATCGAGCAGGACAATGTCCTCGACACCATCCTCACCGGAAAGAACACCGGCCTGGACGGCAGCACCGTAGGCAACAGCCTCATCGGGGTTGATACCCTTGGAGGCCTTCTTGCCGTCAAAGAACTTCTCGAGCAGCTCCTGGACCTTGGGAATTCGGGTGGAACCACCGACAAGAACAATGTCGTGGACCTCCTCCTTCTTGACACCAGAGTCCTTGAGAACCTGCTCAACGGGCTTGAGGGTTCGCTTGAACAGGTCAATGTTGAGCTCCTCGAACTTGGCTCGGGTCAGGGTCTCGGAGAAGTCCTCACCGTCGAAGAAAGACTCAATCTCGATTCGGGTGGACATCTGAGAAGAGAGAGTTCGCTTGGCCTTCTCAACCTCTCGCTTGAGCTTACCAATGGTCTTGGCGTTCTTGGTGATGTCAACGTCGTGCTTCTTGTTGTACTGCTTGACGAAGTGCTTGATGACTCGGTAGTCGAAATCCTCACCTCCAAGATGGGTGTCACCAGCGGTGGCAAGAACCTCAAAGACACCAGACTCAATGGACAGGAGAGAAACATCGAAGGTTCCTCCACCGAGATCGTAGACAATGATCTGCTTCTCGTCGTCAGTGTGGTCCAGACCGTAGGCAATGGCGGCGGCGGTGGGCTCGTTGACAATTCGGAGAACGTTAAGACCAGCAATGATACCAGCATCCTTGGTGGCCTGTCGCTGGGCATCGTTGAAGTAGGCGGGGACAGTAACAACAGCGTGGGTGACCTTCTTGCCGAGGTAGTCCTGGGCAATGTCCTTCATCTTGGTGAGAATCATGGCGGAGATCTCCTCGGGGGTGTAGGTCTTCTTCTCGCCCTTGGTCTCGACAACGACAACGGGCTTGCCGTCCTGGTTCTTGACCTTGTAGGGGAAGTGCTTAATGTCTCGCTGGACGGACTCATCCTTGTACTTGAGACCAATCAGTCGCTTAATGTCGAAAACAGTGTTGTAAGGGTTGTTGGCGGCCTGGTTCTTGGCAGCGTCACCAACGAGTCGCTCGTCCTCGGTGAAGGCAACGTAAGAGGGGGTGATTCGAGAACCCTGGTCGTTGGCCAGAATCTCGACTCGGCCACCCTTCATGACACCGACACACGAGTAGGTGGTACCCAGATCGATACCAATGACGGTTCCATAAGAGTCCACGTCATCAGCCTGGACGCCGGCCTTGGAAAAGAAAGGCAGAAGGCATACCAGGAGGGCGTAGAAAACGACGCCCCACGAAGGCATAGAGAACTTCATATTTCGAGGTGGTTGTGTGTTTGTACGGTTTTGGGGTAAAAACGGCACAGGTTTGTCGAAAGATGCAGAAAAGGTACGAGGCGGGGGGACTAGCCTTCTATATAAACTCGAGTCGGATCAAGGTTAGTCATTACGTGTCTTCAAAAATTAGGTGGGTGCGGGTGGCAGGGTTTTGGGCCGGGTAACTGCACCTACCTGTCCCTCTTAAGGGAAAAAGAGAGATGTGGTGTTCTTTTGGAAAGGCGGGGGAAGTTTATCTGAGCAGCCAAGGGAGGTGGTTTGAGGGGGAAGCCGGGTGGTCACGTGATTAGAGAGCTCATTCCTACGCGTCACACACTATAGGATGTCCATCTATCGCTTTTCCCACCGCAATATCCCTTGCCATCATGCTTCTACCACCTTCCACAGAAACCCTTCTGCTGCTCTTCTCTCCACTCGGTTACGTGTCCAAACCTAAAGATGCATTTGGCGTGCTTCACAGCAGTGGCAGGCATCGACAGGCATGAACAGACATTCCCTACACGGAGTGAACAGGGTCGTTTTGGGGCAACCGGCCAGGGTGGCAGTTTGTGGGTGGCAATTTATCCGGTGGCGAGAATCATGTGAGCGCAATTACTTCGGAGTTTTCCACTTTTGTTGCTGTTGAACAGAGACTATGGTGACGTGTTATCAGCTGTGGTTCAGATGGCTACAGTTCGTAGCTACTCGATGCTCGTGACTTGTCATACATTTCTACAATATTCCACATGACACAGGTCACTTCAACCCCATGTGATTCGTTGTTGACTTGTTGAAGGCGATATAGAGAAGTGGTTGAAAGTACTAACAGCGATGAGTCCTCACCAATTGGAGAAGAACCAAGCACCATGCTATCAGATTATGGCTCCGCAACTGCTGTATTGCCACATTGCCATATTATTACCACTTGCCCTCACATTGCCTATTTCGCCCGTTAAACATGTTCCTGCCCGCCACCTGCTCAAGGTTCCGAGTTAAGTTGGCTAATGACAAGAGCCATGCAGGTCACGAAACATAATGGTCGTATTCATTGATGACGTGGCCTCTGGGAGAGCTCTGTCCATTCGGGTCAGGCGCCACACGAGTGAATATTGAGTGCCTCACACTGGTACCTGGTACGATAGGGTGGCAAATTGACAATCGCTATCATAAACCTGAAAGACTTAACACACACACACGACCAGATCTTGCCGCGCTCTCTCTGATCCTCTTCAACCTCCTTCCTTACTTCATGCAACACGCGTCTCATCTATTCGACCAACCTCACACGTAGGGATAGCCGTCCCGGCCACATGATGTGGTCTCATAAGGAGCGTTTGGCACACCATGTCACCAATGGCTGGTGGCGCGCCTTTCTCCAAGCACACTAAAATCTCGACTAGAGCTGAAACGTGGGAGCCCACGAAGCTATTATAAGTTATCCTTTCATAACGCCCACCATCCCCCCCCCAAGTCCTCTCCCCTTAAGGCTAAGGCTCGAAAGCCTCTCCCAACTCGCGAGAGCTCTTTGACTGCCGGAAAATGCGCCAAACACGTAAATCGAGATTGAGCACGTTTTTGCTCATGACGATCGCCGACGATCACAAGCTGTAATTATTCACGACCGGACGGCGTTGCATCACCTCTGTCATGTCGCCCCAGCCTAATTGCACCCTCCAGGTAGGGTGTTGCTGTGTTCCAGTGCTTCTCTTCTGTAATTACGCTCCTTTGGCTTTCCCTTCTTCGTTCCCCTTGATTAATTTATGCCACGCGTTGAACTGTAAAATGGGTGTGCAGGATCAGGATCAAAGCCTCTCGACAAAGTCCCAACTTGAACTTCGGGCACACTGACAGACAGACTAAACCTCCAGATCAGCCCTAACCCTTATCGCAGGAACCGAAAAAGATTCTGCATCGATTTACAGCAGCTAAAGGGAGAGACTGGTCACAAACGACAACCATGACGACAAAGACAAAATACGAATACCACTCGGGGTTCATGGAGGAGGCTCTAGAGCAGGCAGAACTGTCGCTTGACAATAACGAGGTGCCCGTGGGATGCGTGTTTGTGCACGATGGCAAGGTGATTGCAAGAGGCATGAACGATACAAACAAGAGTCTGTGTGGAACTCGCCATGCCGAGTTTCTGGGCATCGAACACATTCTCAAAACACACACAGCGGACATTTTCGAAGAGGTTGATCTCTACGTGACAGTAGAGCCCTGTATCATGTGTGCATCGGCTCTGAGACAGCTCAAGATCAAGTGTGTGTACTATGGTTGCGCAAACGACCGTTTCGGAGGCTGTGGAAGTGTCATGAGTATCCACTCAGACAAGGGAGTCGATCCCACTTACAAGGCATACCCAGGATTCTATCGCGAGGAGGCTATTATGCTTCTAAGACGGTTCTATTGTCAAGAGAATGAAAACGCTCCTACCGAGAAGAAGGAGAACAAGAAACAACGAGAACTGAAGACGGCGTTCCAACCGTTCGATTTCACCAAATACGTGCATTCGGAGGAGGAGTTCGTCGAGGTTTACGGGGAGGAATATTTGCATCTGTACCAGGAGAGTCTAAAGGAGAAGCTCAAAGAGACTGGTAAGGGGGAGAAGAAGAGAAAGACCAAGAAGTAGTCATGTCATTCTCACACCATACGCGCATCATAGACATTAATCATAACCAACTAATCACACATCTACGCTCAATACTCTAGCCATACAAATACCCTCACTTTATTACTGCTAATTATCCATTCAACGCCTTTGTTTGTCATAGTAGTGCGACAAGAGCCCCGCTCCCTCGCACACACGATCCCGTACCGTGAAATAACTGTCCATCGTGCTAAATGTACAAGTGCAAACGTTTGATTTTCGAACTCCGTTGTTTGTCTCCCCCGTTTGATTTGTAAATAGTAATGAATGCCGTTTAGATCCCAGAAGGAGTCAGATGCTGCACGCTATGCGACACCGGCAGCAGCTCTCTTTCGCTTCTCAAGCAGCGTGGCGCCGTCCAGCTTGAGCTCGAACACGCCCGACCGGCCCTTTTGCTTTTGGCGCTTGTGGGCGTGGGGATTCTCGGCCACAGACACTCGAGACATGCTTCCCTCCAGAGTATCGTCCTCCTCGTCCTCCTCGTCAGTGATGATTTCAGTCAACATGCCGAGATTCTTGGATCCGCCCATTCGGCGACGTCGAGCGTTCTCCTCCTCCATTCGATGCACAGCGTTGGACACGTCGAACACCTCCTTGAGGGTGACGGTGGCTGGCGAACGATACGTTGCCTGGGGATCGTCGAACGACGATGTGGAAGCGCCTTCAGCAGGATGCTCAACATGCAGAGAGGATGCAGAGTCGTGGGCCTGAGGGTCTTCGGCCTCGACGTTTTCTCGCGAAATGGCGGTGGTGGCAGGAGTGTGACCCTTTCGCTGGTCCAGAATTGAAGCCATGGGCGAGTCCAAGGCAGGGTGTGTAGGCTCGTTGCTCTGGGTGATCCAAGGATGGGCCAGGAAGTCCTCAATGGTGTACCGACGCTCGGGATCGACCGTCAGCAGATGTGAAACAAGATCTTTGGCTCCCTTGGAGATTTCATCCCACCAGGGAGACAAAAAGGTGTACTGTCCTCGAGCCACCTTTTCTGTCAAAACATCGATACTGTCGTCGTAGAATGGAGGGAAACCACACAGGATGGTGTAAAGAACGCAACCCAGGGCCCACATGTCGACCGATTTCGAGTATCGCTCGTCCTTCACAATCTCAGGAGCAGTGTATCCAACAGTACCACAAGGGGTCATAGTTTTGCTGTCCCAAACCACCTTAGAAAGGCCGAAATCAGCCAGCTTGATGACTCCAATGCCTCCAGCTCCAACGCCGGGAATGTACTTACCCTCATCTTCCTTACTCTCGTCCTCGCCCTTACGCAGCACAATCTTCTTGCTGGGGGTGAAGGGTGCAGGGTAGAAGAGCAGGTTTTCAGGCTTGATGTCACGATGCACCACTCCAACCTCCTCATGCAAGTATCGTACTGCTTCTGCCACCTGGACAATGACATGTCTGGCCAGGTCTTCGGAAAAGTACGTCAGCCGCACAATCTGGTGGAACAGCTCTCCTCCAGGAAGAAGCTCCAGAACAATAAAGTAGTGGTTTTCGCTTTCGCTGAAGTCAATGAGCTGCACCACGTTTTTGTGTCGTAATTGACGCATGATCGCCACCTCTTTGAGGATACTTGATCGCTGAGTTAGTAAACTTGTTGCTCGGATGTTGATTGTTGTCCCTCTCTTTCTCTGTATATGTTAACCCACCTGTGTTGCCTTTTGTTCATGCTTAGCCTTGTTTCCCAAATGTCGTGACTTGTGTCAGTTGTTGCGTTCTTTATCGTTGTAAGCACAAGCAGTCTTCTTCTCTCTGTATCTCCGCTCTCCACTCTCGTGTAAACACTCACCTGGTTGGCGTTCAGTTCGAATTTTCGAATGACCTTGACGGCCACCTCTTCCTTGGTTTGAAGATCCACTGCCCTGTAGACAATGGAAAATGCGCCACTATGTTAGCATGTTGAGATAATGTACTACCAGCACACTTATGCGGGTTTAGCGTAGGTTGTGTTTAGGACCACCACTGGCGGCGCGTATGTGCAACCCTGAATGGACCGGTGTAATATATTACAGCCAGTCTCGGTTTCACTCCCCTCAGCCGCCTCGTGTCCTTCAAAACGCCTCCACTTGTTTCGCATGCCTATTACGCTTATTACAAACATGGTTGGAAATCGCGCTAAAGACATGTGACTTGTGTGTGGTGTGGTGATCGCCAGCACTTCTAGGGGGGAGGAGTAAGGGTCTTGTGGTTTTACAAACTCCCGGACCTTCTATCAGCCGTCGCGCGTATGATATGAAACACTTCAGCGAGTGTCACATTCTGATAAAGTACCAGTGCACTGTACTGTAACCACTTTGAGCCAAACTCCCATCAGCGCACACATCCTTAAAAAAGCCCAACGAAATCACCCGATAGAGACGACACATTCGTCACGATCGTTGAACACCGCAAAGCCATGATCCAATAGAAAAAACCTCCTTCTCTCAAACATCGTATACTCACTCTCCCATCTTCTCAATCAGCTTGTATCGTTCGAGCCCCGGGTAGTTGGGAATCTTGCTCTGCTGTAGCTTCTCCTCCTCCACAATCTCCTTGATCGCGTCATTGTACTTCTCCTTGTCGACTTTTTTGGCCGTTGCGCTGGCCTTGGGGACGTCTGCAGGCTCCTTCGGCTGAGACGAGCCCTCGCTGAACAGCGTGGTTTTGGTCAGCGGCTCGCTGTTACTGTGGGTGATGGTGGGTGCTTGTTGGCTTCGTCGGCCCGAGTTACGGGAGGTGATGGGCTCCAGGCCGTTCTGGGCCTGTTTGCCATGCCGGATGAAGTTTTTGAGGTTTTCAAAAACGGGCATTGTGTCTTGTCAGGGGCGTGGTGGTGGTGGTGAAGGTGGTGGTGGTGATGTCGTCAACTAAGTCAGAAACAAGGAATAGCGTCGGTGGGAGAAAGGAGTGTTTTGACTGCAGGTGCAGGACGTGAATTTTCTGGGGTTGTTCCGAGTCGAAGCACGATTATTTTGCAGTCTCTGAGACAGTCGCAATCACGTTCTATTGGCCACGTGCCTATTTGTCTCCAATGAGTACTTTGATCCATTGTATTCACACCCTCCGAGTACACCACCTCATTCACTCATCGTGGGTCATTGCTACGAGGCTAGTTTTTATCTTTGCCGCATGACGTTGCGTTATTATGGCACACGGCTGTCGTGGGGAAGTTGTTGGCGAGAAGGAGCTCGTGGAGGTCAGGAGGCGGTGTACAGTGTGACTGATGTTCCACGCCTTTGTTCGCTAAGCCGTGACAACTCGCTTGAACCAGTCAATACATGATCAGTCGAGTGGAGCCTACCTGAACCCTCGCGCATTGACGTCATCAACACATGCTACCCATACAGGCTATCTATGCAGGTTGCTGAAAGTAGCAATACACACGCGGGATGGTTTGGAGCAAAGAACAATGGAGCAAGGAAAAATATTTAGAGTCTCTCGCCGGGGCCTCTTTCTTGGGGCCTGCTTGCGGCGCTCAAATACTCGACTCTGGCACCTATCGTACATATCCGCAGCAACCACACCTTCGTACAGCATTTGAGACCCTTTTCACCCCCCTCTCCCTCCTACACAATTGAGCCTCTATCTAATCAGGCAAGGTACCCGATCGGCCTACTATTTAGTCTCAGAAGCAATGCAAGAAATTAAGTCGCGGTAATACAGTTCAAACGTGCCAGGGTATGGCCATTTTCCAGGTCGACTTTATAGGAGGGAAGGGGCAGTATTGGAGAATGAGACATGATAAATGTCGTAACCTTGGGAGCTGAAAACTCGATTCCTCGATTTACCACAGCCGTACTTCGTATTTCCGTCTCTCCAACACCCACCCTCTTGTTCGGCTCTTTGTCTCCCATGCATGTCAGATGCCCTCCGAGATGGTGTGTCGTCATATGACATAAACCGCACACAAACAATGAAGTTTCATATTCTGTTTTACATGATAACGTCATCGTGCTGAGAACCAGTGGTGGACATGGGCACGAGTTGAGCGGTCTCGGTCCGATAGATGTTGTTACGTTCACCGTAAGATTGTAAGGTATTTCACGCCAGCAAGGGTCTCTCTCTATCTGCATTTGCCACCCTAACTTTTAAACGGTATTTCAACGGTGCAAATCAGTACACCCGTGGTTTTGCAAGTGGGCATGCGCCCAGCATGTTACAAGCAACAAGGCCACAATTAATATGTCACAATACCAGGCTTCTGTACATCTGCCACGTATCCGATTTAGGGAGATAAAGACACCGATGAGATAAGACACTAGAAGGTCCGTTTTTGGCATCCTCTCCATCCTTCG
Organism: Yarrowia galli; assembly: GCA_900519055.1. Lineage (NCBI taxonomy): Eukaryota > Fungi > Ascomycota > Dipodascomycetes > Dipodascales > Yarrowia > Yarrowia galli. Next base: position 4,393,432 of record ULGS01000005.1, read on the forward strand.
GTCGTAATTTAGTACAAGTCCAGGAAGGGAAACAGCCCCAACCTTGACGATCATTCAGCTCGGATACGTCTACTTGTAGGATACAATGATCGTCAATTGATAGCTATAGCTATAGGGCAGGGGTCTGGCTGGTTGTAATTGTCACTTAGTTTTCCAATCATGGACAGGGTTGGAGTGGATTACCTGAGTGGTACAGTTTCGCCATGAGCAGCGCACTCTCGAAGAAGTATTATGTGAAGTGGCTTCTATTCCCCACAACCGACGCCAAGACTAGTAATAAGAGATTCAGGAGGCTGCCTCAGCGGTAGGTACGTTGCAAGATTTGTAGGGGCTATACCCATAGATGAGATGAGGCCTGCAATCTCATAAAGTCTCGTAATACCGCCCCGACTTGTTTCAGTAGTCCCAACCCACGGTTAACACCCTAATTGAGGCGTCAACAAAGTTGAGTTGTTTTGATTATAGAGTCCAACTCCATGATCCATCACTTAACAAAGTCTAAACTAAAGTGTAGATGTTCCTGGGCTACCGTGGACCCACTCTGGACCGAGAAGACTACTGTAGCATTGCAAACCACGAGAAGTCATTGAAAGGAGTAAAGCTTTCAAATTTCCGAGCAGCGAGCTCAGATCACACACACCTACATCTGTATTCATCCGTCCACCCATTGATCACCTACCATACCGCACAATCTACAACCTGACATGATTCAATCTTCAAACCCTCACTTGGGTCAATAATATATATATTACAATAAGTTACCGCGGTCCGAATGACCAAGCTATATTTTAGAGACGATCTGCTTGACACAGCCGCTTACTCCATGGTGGCATCGGTATCAGCAGTAGAGGCAGTTTGAGCCCCGGAGCCCTGCTGTTGCTGATCTTGCTCCTGGCCCTGCTGTTGTTCCTGCTGCTGGCCAGGAATGAGCTTTTCAGTAGCTTCATCCTCGTTGACATATCTTCGATCAGCTGTTCCGGGTCCATGGCCCTCGGGATGCGTGTAGATACAGTTGTGGTTGAGACAGCCAATGCCGAAACGACATGCAGTATCACTGGGATGGTTGAAGGTGCAGTCCGCTCGCGTGCACTCCTTGCCGTTTCGACAGATGACCTTGGACATGGCGTGTCGGAATCGGCACTTGGGGTTGGTGCAGTACTGGTTGAACTTGCACTGTTCAAGCGAGGGTCCTGTGGGAAGAGACTCATTTTCTCGCACCAAGGACGAAGAAGGGTGGTTCTTGCCACACTCAGGATCAGCGCACTCTTCCTTAGCTTCACACCAGCCAAACTTGTCGGAGATCTTGGCGTCGTTGTTGCATGGCGTAGGGTGGCCAAAGGTACAATGCTGGTTGGCACACCTGTCTCTGAACCGACACTCCATGACGGCGGTGCTGATGGGAACCTGGGGCACCATGACCTGCTTGGGGCCCTGAGGGGTCATCATGGGCATAAGCACAAACCCCTTGGGCACAACAGGCTTGTATCTCTCGTAAGGAACCCACTGAAAAGGCTTGGGCTGCTCGGGAAGGTTGGCCAGATCATCAATATCCTGACCAACATGCACCTTGAGACACGTTCCGGGAGCGGCGGCACACGCGTTGTTAGCAAACGCCTCGCAAGCATCGGCAGGGTGCACGTACTTGCAGTTGTCGTAGTTGCAGTTGGGCCAGTTTCGACACCGGTGGTTGAACCGCTCTTGTGGACTCATATCCGCCTGCAGTGCCTTCTGCATGGTGGCAAACATGTGTTGCTGCTGTGCGTCCAAAGACATGACTGGTGCTGCGCCGGTTGCACCCGCGGGCCCCGTGGGAACCGCAGGCTTGCTTCGGATGCTATATTCTCCCTCCTTGTTGAATGCCTTGGACACACCGTTTCGTCCGACCCGATCCTTGAGCGATTTGCCCACTCCACCGAACGCACTTCGGTCTTGTCGTCCCTTGAATGCGCCTTCCGTTTTTCTTCGGCCAGGCATAGATCCAACGCTGTATTCATCCATCATCTCTGTGTCCTCAACTTGTGCTCCTCCAAAGGCAGATGTGTTGGTATTTGGCTGAGCAACACGTGCCATCTCGAACTTGCACCACGACACAAAGTCGTCGTTGAGCTTTCCTTCGGTCATTTGCTTGACCTCGGCCTTGATGGTATCCTCCCCCACATAGTCATCCAGCAGCATCATGACAATGTACTGTCCCAAAGTGGGATCCTGCTCGGAGCCAATAACCTGTGCGGCTCGCTCCAAAATGTTCTTCTCAAACTGCGCCTTGAGAGCATCGTCGTTTTTCAAAATGTCCGCCATCTTGAGGTGTGTATGTGTGGTTTGTGGGTGTGGATGTGCTGTGGGGGTATTTCCCTTGTGCAGAAACAAGAAACACTTCACTTTTTCAACCAAACTTTGTCACGTGAGGTTACCCTGCAGGTGTGTTTATGGAAGACTAAGGGGTAAAGACGTTTTCAGAATAAGGTTTTAAATCACAAGAATAATGAGAAAGCTCCTGCGCATCATATGAAGCGAAAATACTCGCTCATAACCTGTGCTCGGTACGTGTTGCGGAGGCCACTTTTTTCAAGTTTGAAAATTCCGCGGATTTAGCTCAGTTGGGAGAGCGCCAGACTGAAGTCATTCTTTAGTCAGAGTAATCTGGAGGTCCTGTGTTCGATCCACAGAATTCGCAATTCTTTTTGGCTAACCCTCATCGCGTTGCCCTCTTGAGGTTTACTCTCAGAGCCGCTTCCTTTTTGGTTTCGAGCAGGTCGCATTGTTTTTTGCCGCCGTTGACACCCCCACTATCCCCCACAATCCTATTAGTGCCGATACGACACTACAAGGTGGATACGCTTTTTCAGTCAGTGGATAAAGTACACACGGCATCAACTCTATGAATGGATCAAGTTCATAAAGCTGGTCTCCATGCCCCAGTATGACTCTGTAACCAATGCTCTTTTCAGTCACTGCTCTCCTGGCTCTTTCAGCGCTCTCTGCTGCGGCCCCCGCCAACCCCAAGGTGCTGTCTATGGCTGTCACCAAGAAGACTTACCAAAGCGCTGTCAGAGGGGTACCTGGAAACTTCATGTACACTAACGTCACTGTGGGCACTCCTCCTCAGTTCTTCGAGGTCAGTCTTGACGCCGGCTCTGCTGACTTCTGGGTCCCCGCACAGAACGGCACTCACGGGGGAGGTCCAGGAATCTTCAACGGCTCCGCTTCTTCCACGTTCCAGCTCTCAACTGACCCGTTCACGCCGGGATACGTAGGGGCAGGCTCCTCAGGAGTCTGGGCAAATGACTCCATGCAAGCAGCAGGCATTTCCCTTACCAACTTCCATCTTGGTGTCATGTATCAGATGGAGGAGCTGACTCAAGGTATCTTGGGTGTGTCTTTCAGGGAGGAAGAGCAGACAGACGGGCCTGAATACAACAACTTTCCGGCCGCTGCCAAGGCCCAGGGGTACATCGATCACGTTCTTTACTCTTTGCACTTTGATGGACCCAACTCTCCCGATGGAACTATTCTCTTTGGAGGCATTGATCACGCCAAATACTCTGGAGAACTTCATTACTACCCCGTCTCCAGCCCGGGTGCGGGTCCTCAGATCTCCATCGACAGTCTGGTGGTTGACGGTAACGAAATCGACCTCAAATCTGCTGCTGCCCTGGATACAGGATCTCTGGGCGTCTACGTTTCAGAGTCTCAATTGTCAGCTATTGCACAGACTCTCGGTCTGACCAAGTACAGTGAAGTTGGGGGGTACTTCTATCTCGACTGCAATGCTGAAATGACAGTAGACTTCAGATTCGACGGTCTTTCCATCTCAGCGAACGCTTCGTCATTGGTAGTGCCCGAGTCTTTCTTCACTGGAAACGTTTCCGAAACCTCCTGTGTCTTCGGAATTCTAAACAGGGAGATCTATCCGGACGCTCCGCCCGAAGTAATTATCGGAGAGCCCTTCCTCAAGAATGCTTACGTTGTCTATGATTTGGAGGACTACCAGATTGGCATTGCCCCTGTCATCTACACTGATAAGTCGGATATCCAAGCAGTATGATTCTTTCATCCTAGACGTTTCACCGCCGCCAACGATAGGTTATACCCTACGTACCACTCTCCTTAAGTCAATTGAATATGCGTTGCTATTATTATACATAACACCAGCTCAGCTGTAGCTAATATCAAACATCTCCTCGTCAATGACACCAAACAGATCCTGCATCAACTTCGCCAACGTCTCCAATTCAGAAGTGATGGTCACACAGACAAGAATGTAGATGTACAGAAGAGCGAAGTCGTTGTCTGTGATCTCCGAACCGGCAGCCATGACGTGGTTCTGCTCGTACTCCTCAGGCTGACTGCCTCGATAGATGTTCAGCTTAACCATCATTCGATCTCGAGAGTGCTCAGTAGATGGCAGGTTGTCAGGGAAGGGAAAACCAAGCTTCATGGCAGACGCCAGCATGTAGAACCGTAGAAAGATACGATGACTGAGCTCTGTACGTTCAGGCAGTGTGCTCTTCAGTAGAACAGCCTCATGGGGAGTAGTTGTGGGATCCTTCTGAATGACCAGTCGCAAGTTCTGGAAAGCATCGAGAATCTTTTGAGTCGACTTCAGCACACGGTCATAGGTGTTTTTAGGAAACGGACCCTTGAGACGAAACTCGCTAGGGGCATGCTTGAGCAGACCGTCAAGCTGGATCAATGTGTTTTGCAGCTGAGGCTGCTCAGCAAGTCCAACCAGACGGTATCCTCCAGTAGCAGGATCGAACTGTGAAGCCAGTGGGTCTTTCCACGTGAGACCCATTCGTAGCCAGAGCGAACAGAGACCATGCTTCAGGTTGACTCGAGCCTTGTTGGGGAGCAAGAGAACAGTGATCAGAAACGCCCACAAAACTCCAGCGCACACGGAGACAAACCGATGGTAAGCGATTGTACCCACCAAAGGACTCAGACCACCTTCATCATCGTCATTGTCGTTGTCTCCCAAGTACAGCGAGTAGGAATAGAGAGCTGTCAAGTTGAACGTGAGCAGGATGAACCGTCCAAATGCATTGTTCTCCTTCCACGTGACGATGATGCGGAAACATGGATACGAAATGGCAGCTCCAATCAACGCCAGCATGTATTCGTTCTCTGGGAACAATGTCCATGCCAAGTATGCACTGACAGCACCCAGGAATGTACCCAGAATTCGTTTCCAAGCTGTCACAGTGGTGCCTCCTACTGACTTGGACATAATAACCACATAAGAAATAAGACCCCATTCTCCTCTCCAGGTGTAGAAGATGGGCTGGAGGGTTGGCATGTAAGCCGGAGTGGCAAACATGGCTGCTCCGATACCCACTCTGATTCCAAACTGCACATCTCGACGTCTAAAGACACGCAGACTCTTCCACAGACGAAAGGACATGGTAGGCTTTTCCAGCTCTCCATGCTTAGCCTTCTTCGTAAGAGCACTGTTGAGATCGTCATGCATCCGTCCAGCAAATCCCTCCTCCAAGATATCCGATTGTCGAGTCATGAAAGCCATGGTCTTGCGTCCACTGATCATCTTGTTGACAGCACTTCTCTGTGCCTCTTCCGCCGTTTCTGCCGCTGTCGGCTCTTTATGCTTGCCTCCCCACAGCCATCTGTAGCTTCTCTCGTTGTTCTCTCTGATGGTCAAGTATCCCTCAATGCTTCCGAGCAGTTTCTGAACCTCGGACGCCATCTCTTCCAACAGCAACGAGAAGTTTCCACACGAAGCGGCCACCTGCTCCCAATCTGTGATGAACTCGTCGTTGTGCTTTCGCTTGAACAGACCCAGACCGTATACTTCAGCTAGGGCCTTCTTTCTGGCCTCACAGAACAGCTCTTCAGCTAAACCCAGTGATCTCTGATATTGTGCAACATCTGCCTCAGCATCACATTTGTCAAGCTCAGATCCGTGCAGGATACGCTTCATGGTTAGAGAGAATGACTTCATGGGAGGGCCCAAGTGGTAAAGAAAAACATCAAACAGGTTCTCAGGTGTGATGGTTGGCTCCTTGGGTTTCGTAGAAGAAGGCTTGGGCTTAGGAAGAGAGCTTCCTGGGTTGGATAGGGTCCTCTTCAGCGTATGTCGTTTACGAATGGGACTCTCCTTGTACAGCTGAGACAGCTTTTTCCGTGTTAGAGTAGTGTGCTCGGTCTCAACACCAGAAGTAAGAGCGTTGAGATGCTGATGAATGCTGTTCATATGATGAACCAGCTTTTCTAGTTGGAGGTACTCATCTTCTCGTCCTGCCAAGTACAATTCGAGCTTGGCATGACGAATGTTTCTGAAGCACGATAATTCAGCACGAAGCTTGGCCTTGAGCTCCATGTACTCGACACTATCAACGTCGGCAGCACGCATGAATTGCCGAGTGAGATAAAGAAGCATGTCTCCATAAATGTCCATGATGTTAGACATGGACTGCTTGAGTTCCGCGACGGCAGAAGTTCTCCAGATTGTAATGCAGACTAGAGCAGAGGCCGAACAGCCTGTGATGACGAGCAGGAAAACCTGGTTCATCTGCTCCAGCGAGATTCGTCCCTGCTGGACGTTTCCCTCCTTAGTAAGCACACTGACAAGACACACACAAGCCAGCGACGAGGCAGTGTTGAAGGTCGGCAGGTTCATTTTCTGTTTCACAAAGGCCAGTGTACCCAATCCAACGGCACAGAAAATGACCAGATCGATGATATACGCCAGGAGACGCATATGCAGGTCGACCAGAAACGCCGACACCACCATACTCAGAGAAGAAATGCAAAAGGAGTATAGAAGTGCGATGGATGCAAAGATGAGTGCCTCTACCATACTTCCCATGGTTCTTCCGGGGTGGAAATAGACAACTGAAGTGGCCACCATATGTTTGGAGTCTCCGTTGCCCATGAGTTTCGACAAACGGTCATTGTACACAAACACTGTTCCCAGAAGGTATCCTATCGAGCATTTGATGATGACTTTGTCCTCTGGAGCGATCCAGGCTCCAGTGATGTAATATTTGAGGTTTCCAAGCACTCCGGACGGCTTCTGTGGGTGTCTGTGGCACCTGGTGGGACTATCGACAGTTGACACGGCGTTGTTGAAGTGTTCTGCTGAGTCAGATGCTGGCGAGTTTGGACCACTGGTGTCCTCTCCGGCTTCGGTGATGCTGCTGTAGTTTTGGTATTGTGTGTGAATGTTGTTTGCTTCTGCCAGGGCCGCTAGTTCGTCGGGCGCCATCTTGATTGTTTGGGGTACCAGTCGACCTTCTTCGTTACTGAACGTGACTTGTCGTCGCACTCGTTGGCCTGTGTTTGGCAAGATCATTGAGGCCTTTCTGAAGAGCGGCAGTGTGATTCCGGCCCTCGTGGCCCATCCTGCTGGTGATACGGCCAAGTTGGAGGCCGCTGTGCTTCCCAAAAGTCGTTGTGATGGGGAAGAGGGCATCGACGTCTGTTCGGACGAGTCCTGCTCACTACTCTCGCTGTACCACGAGTATGCTCGGATGGCCAGGGGTGGCCTGGTGTTCGCCTTGGAGTCTGGCTGGCTCATTATCTGTTCATCGGGATCGGGGCGACGAGTAAAGTGGGTTGAAGAGGAGTGTTTGAGCGGTCAAGCCGGATCCTGAAAGTTTGGAACAATAACATACGCGTGCGTCATAGATGCATTCATCCGTGGGGTGGTATCTGGGTGATGGTTGTTTGAGGTTCTTGTCAAGACGGTACAGAGGTATGTTATACTGTACAGTTGATTTAGGTCATTTATCGGGTGGTTAAGAGTCTCGTTTTACCTATGATATTACCTCATGTACGGTATATCAGATCTTATCGACACCTCGCTACAGCAGTGCCTGCTTTCTATATTATTCCGAAGCAGAAGTCAAATGCACAGGAGCCAAAATATAGGAACATGGGTATATAATTTACGGACAAGAAAGGCGGGGCATCTGCTTGTGTTCACCACTGTTTAATTACTCCGGCAACATGTGATCTGCGCTATTACTGTTCTGGTAGCTATCTCCCAAATCCGTCACACTAATGAAACCTCTGTATTCAAGATCCCCACCAGGCATCAACATAGCCAACCCCTGAATCCACTACAACTGCAGGTGTATACAGTATGGACAGATGTGCTGTACAAGTATCTGTTGATGGTGTTAGTTATGCGAGAAGTGAGCAAATGGAGAAGTGGTTCTAGGCTGCCTGCAGTCCAGTTTCTTTGTTTTGTCACCTTCACTGAATTGGAGATGCTAGGAAGCTGCGAAACAAGTTCAACTAAAGTGGCTAATTAAATCATGCCTTCGTAGTTGGCCTTTAGTTCAAGTACTGTAGCATGGAATCGTTACCCCAGATCTTCTACCAGATTCAACAAGCACTACTAGCTAAGAGAAGTAAAGGGAAGTAAACCAAGACAGATGGTGTAGAGGTCCAATACAGCTTTCATCAGTTCCTTGCTCCACCTCTCACGGCACAGACGAACACTTGTGACTAAGCTCTACTCAGCCTTTGAACACTTTCTGGGTGGACGACTTGGAGTGGACAGGAAGAGACTGTTAGGGGATGTATTAGTAAGCACATAGGGTCAAGAATAGTATTTCTGATAGCACGTTGTCTCACAACAACAAATGTCCAGTCCATTCGTTTCTGCCTCTTCAACTGCCACCAGGAAACACTGTGTTTCTACGGTTCGCTACTCATACAACGAATGTACGATACACTCAGTACGATAGGCTAATTACAACCAGTAGCTGGAGCTATACGAGCCTCAATCAGAAGGTCGTGGTGGTCATGTTGGTCGGTTAAACAGCTCTTTTCTGCAAAGACGGTCAAACGAAGATACCTTGATATTATTCACTTTTTTCCCACTCACTGAACAACCGCTTACACCCCCTACACTTGCTGCCAACCACTATCAACGTCACGTTACCAAACTCTATGTGGGCTGTGGCAACCCCAGAAACCTACCTACGCTGTTCTACAATACTGAACGACCTCGACTACCTGAAAACCACAGGTATAGGACGCTCACAGAAGCAAGCTACACCACGTCAAGCGTTACACAAATTACACAGACGCAGAGAAGCACGTTGAATCTTACACATATCACGACAACTCGCTTCTAACCGTCTGCAACACCTACATCCACACCACACACACACACACACACACACACATTGCATACTGAACTTCGCCATGGAATGGCAAGATGAAGCAGGACCGTCAAACGGCCCTTCCAACGGCATGGCATCCTCCTCAAACGGACCCTCTTCGCACTCACACTCAAACACAGACCTGTACCGCTCCGACTACCATGCTCTCGAAAACGACAAGACGTACATCGACTCTGTGGTGAGCGATCCGGCCAAAGACCTGGACGGTACCCAGAACGCCCATATCACATATCTGGTGACGACCAAGTCCAACAACACATTGTTCCAGAACAAAGAGTTCCGCGTGCGACGACGGTTCTCGGACTTTGTGTTTCTGTACAATTGTCTGAACAACGAATTCCAGGCGTGCGTGGTGCCCCCTCTGCCAGACAAGCAGCGACTCGAGTACATTCGAGGCGACCGGTTCTCGGCCGAGTTCACAATCAAGCGAGCAGCATCCCTAACCCGGTTCCTCTCACGCATAGCACATCACCCCCTGCTCAAACGGTCCAAGTACTACCACACCTTCCTGGAGTCGGGCGAATGGAACGCATTCAAGAAAAACAACATTGCACGAGGAGGATTGATTGTGGACGGAGGGATCCTGGACGGCCTGTCGGACACTCTGGTCAGTGCTTTCACTCGACCCCCACAGACAGCCCAGGAGTTCCAAGAGGTCAAGGAACGCATTGACCGCCTGGACGTGTGCGTGTCGCACATTGAGAAGGTACTGGCTCGGTCTGTGCGACGCCAGTCGGATCTAGTTATGGACTACCAGGACCTGTCGCAGCATGTTGGACAGCTCGAGCATCTGATTCCATCGCTGGAGCAGGAGTTTTCCAAGTTTGCGGGAGGACTGCAGGCGCTGGCCATCAACACGGCCGTACTCAAGGAGAAGCTTGACACTGACTACGTGTCTTCGCTCAAGGATCTCATGCACTACCTCATGTCGGTTCGGGCTTTGCTGAAGCAACGAGACCAGAAGCAGGCCGATTACGAGGGTCTGGTTGAATACAACGAGCGGGCTACGGCCGACAGACAGGCACTGGTGTCGGGTGGAGGGAACGGCATCTTGCGAAACAAACTGGAGGACATCCGGGGAATCAACCATGAGTTTTCCCGACGAGAGAGGCTGCAGAAGCTGGAGGATCGAATCGAGAGTCTGTCGGGCGAGACGGATCTGGCCAAGACCACATCCGAGGCCTTTGACGAGCAGACCAAGCGAGAAATCAACACTTTCGACAAGATTCGGGCTGGTGAAATGAAGGAGACTCTCAAGACCCTCACTTCTGGCCAGGTGGACTTCTATTCGGCCTTGGTCAAGGACTGGGAAGCCATTTACGATGCTCTCGGAGACGAATAAACGGTCGGGAAGCCGGCATTCAAGTACTTACGTAACGATAATAATGATAATGATGATTTGAAGTGGCAAGTGCACCCAGTTCCTATTGTTGCTACAAGTACACCAATTGTACGCCACCGGCGGTTTCTATGTTGATCGATAAGGGAAGCTTAATTAGTTTGGTCCACATAAGGTTCCATATGAACCTCATTGTTGTGGACCCTTAGAAGACATTTATTGTTGCCCGAATCTGATAAGTCTTTGTGTGTTGCTTTATGACGTACTAAAGAATATGACCGTTCTGGTGTCCACTTGACAGCTGCTGTAGTGGGAGCTTGCCAGTGTGTCGAACTGAGAGCTAACGTACAGTATGTACATTCAGGTGTGTACTCAATGTTTCTCAGTCTCAGATTGATGCACAAGATATGTACCAGCCCGTTAATCAATATCAGTTGCCACTAACGGCTCGTACAAGTACAGTACAATAAAGGCCACCCTTCTATTTGTACAGTTATCCTTCAGTATCAATACATCTATGCTAATTACTGTACGTACTACTCTATATCTTTCCTAGTCAACCATCATCATGCTTATGCCTGAAGAGGCAGAGGAGCGTAAAGAACCTGGGTCACGTACTTTCGGGAGTACCGAGAGACCGAGGCCACCGCCAACACGTTGTGTTTAATGGACGTGGTAGCCAGATGGTTGAGAATGACGTGGTTGGGGATGGGCAGCACCGAGTTGTCTTCCTTTTCGGTGGAGTTTGTGTTGAGAATGACCGAATCAAGGTGAGGTGGCAGCTGGGGAGGGGTGGGGAGCTCCTTAGAGATGTACTGCTCCATGACTTCGGTGTCGGTGAACAGAGCCGGGATTTCCGGTGTGAATTCGTACTCCTCCTTGGGCAGATCCTCCTCTGTGAACCGTTCGTATCCTCCTCCAAGGTCGTCGTTACTGGGGATGATTCCAGCTCGAGAAATGGGATGCAGATCCTTCTGGTCGGCCCGTTCCTCATCGTCCGAAAGACCCACCTCGACGTAGTTGAGCAAGTTGCCCATGGAGTCAGTGGCTGTGGGGAGGTAATCTGAGCATCGCAGCTCGTTGTCAACCACGAAACGCAGTCGATGGGTTCCAGGAGGCAGATGGAGCGTGGTAGTAAAGACGCCCTTCTTGTTGGGGTCCTCGGTCAGAGCCACCATCTTTCTCCAGCCGGTGAAGGTTCCTGTGACGTAGACCTTGGAGCCTCCCTGGGTCCACTTGATGACCAAGGGAATCTTTCCTTCGGTCACCTCGGGTGATGTGAGTTCAATTTCCTCGCCAGAGTCCACTCGCGACAGCGGCTTGGGCTCGTTGGATGTAGGATGGGTGATGTTGAGCTTGTCAAAGGGGATGTCGTCGTCGTTGTCGCCCACAGGTTCGTCTTCATCGAGCAGCAGAGTCGACTTTCGTCGCATCTTGGGTCGCTGGGGGACACTCTTTTTGGTGGCAGCGGGAACCGGCACGGTCTCGGGAACCGGCGACTCTTTGTGGTACGAGGCCGGCTCGAATGGGTTGTTGAATGGAGCCGCGCTGACATGCGACGAGTTGGCGGACATTTGCTCTGGCGAATGGCTCACGTGATTCTGTGTGTTGTCGGATGACTCCTGAGGGATGGGCTGGGGGTCGGCACTGCTCTTGGGGTTGTGATGGCCGTTGTTGTCGGTCGGTCGATGCTGTCGAGCGGTTCCGTTGTTAGCCTCCTCTTGGCTCTGTGCGTTTCCCATGGTTGCTTGGGTGGCGGACTCGGGGGGTGTTGCGGGTATTGGTGTTGCGGGGGGCCTTTATCAGGGCGTCGTAGAAGGTCCAGCAGTGGTGTTGTTCGGAGGGTACCGGTACAGTAGCTTGGAGAGAGAACTGGAAGCACAAGTGCACAACGTTACGCACCCGTAGATATTTTGGATTTGTCCAAAAGCTAAATCTACACGTAACGGCAACGGTCAGATAACGAGGTGGTATATAGTGTGAAACTAGTGTTGGAAGGCCGAGCCGAAGCTGTTCTTTTGGTGCCGCTCTATAGTCGGTTTTGCACACATCCAGACTTCACTCTGCTGCGTTTCTGATAGGCAGAACATCTCCGATCTTGCAACCTATCTCCAACCATTCACATAGGTCCAAAATAAACAGAGTGTCATGGCTCACTCGAGCTCACGAGCGTACAAGCATTAGACAATAAAGTGGGCACCAACAATCACACAATAGGTATAATTATTTGAGCGATTTTGAGAGGTTTTCTCGCTTGTTGCGCAAACGCAGGGTCTTCCCCACCCCGACTGGTCACAATCTGGAATCGGTTGGGCAGGTATTCGAGAAGCGAGTTTTGCTGTAGTGCCCACGTGACCTTCCGCTTGTTCTGGCTGGGCTCTTCCGTTGCCTTGCTGCATCTATGCGGCGTTTTTCCGAGAGCCCAACAAGGTGGAGGGTTGGGCACCATTACCTGGGAGTGTAGAGTTGGTTAGAATTAGTTAGACTTTGTAGTCTCATTTGTTGAATTGCAGACAGCACGCTCAGAATTGGCAAAGAGGTTGGGAAACGGATTTCGAATGGATAGGTGTGGTTAGAGAGTTATTTAGAGTCGGCTGCTAGCTATCCCCGCTGCCCCCCATTACACCTGTGTTCACTGTGTACCACTATTTGCACGTGTAGGTAGACCCCTGGATTCACACCAACAGCCTTTTCTGTAAGTTTGATGAACGTTTGCACGAAGCATCTTCATGCATATCGATATCGAGACCATCATGACAGGACACCAAGGATGCTCAGCAACGAACTCATACGTCTGATCTTTGAGTACAGCAACCTCGAAAGCTGCGTTTCTTTCAGTCAAGCGTGCAGTTCTTATCATGAGGTCTGGGCAAGTTTGGACACGACACTGATCCGCGATAGAGTGGTGGAACGTGCACCGTGGTTTGCACTGGATAAGGAATGCGGTCTTGATTCTTGGAGGAAATGTGCACTGCTTCTGGCCAGGCGATCCTATAAGGCATTGGAAATGGATGAAGATGGGAAGGCCGTGAACAGTCATCTCTACGTGGTCAGAGATCTGTCTCTCCCCGTGTCATTATGCTGCAACAAGGTGGAGTTTGTGGACTCTGAGGACTTCTCAAAAGACAACCACGTCAGAGAAGCCATGAGGCCCCTTTTCGACGAGCCCTATCCGCTTCCAATTGACGTCTACGAAGGTGGTGCCATGCAGGGGACCAGGCTTCTGCTCCCGGGAAAAGAGCTGGACTTGAGGACCATGGAGCTTTCCCAAAGCTGTTTCCGAGGGAATTTCATAAGTCGTGACGTCCGTGAGAGAACAGGTTTTGCGACATCGCCGTCTGGACTGAAAGTTGTGAACACCCATATTCAGAAAAAAATCTCCGTGTTAGAGGAGAACGACTCATTACTACATGTGGAGTTTGACTTTGATGCTGGTTCAATGGGCGCCATTATACACAAGGCTTCCCACCCCAAGGACGAATCAGGGGCCTGCCTAGTTTCTTCTGAAATGTCAAACTGTTGGCTGACGTTTGGCACCAGAAGAGACTATATGCCCTATAGATATCAGCTCCGCCTTGTACCTAATGCTGGAGGGGCCCTGCTGGTCAGCTGCAGCGAATCCAAGGAGCAATACCTTGCTTATATCGAACCCCTGCCAAGCCTTCCTCGAGTGCTTTTGTGCCAACTTCCCCTAGGACATGGGTTCAGGCATCATCCTGGTGTCCCGATTTCCTCTTTCTTCACGTGTTACAATGGCTACTTGTACCTTCACTTTGAGGGCCGCCTATTGCGTCTATGGGTAGATCTAGGTCTGAGATCCAAAATGGACCCTATTGGCCCTGATGAAGAACTAAAGGGTGAATGTTTGAGAGGTCAGGCGCTGACAGTATGGGACAGAACCTTTCCTGTCTTGGGATCGTTTAGCGGGGGCGAAGAGGAATCGGCAGGTGCCAGGATTCAGAGAGCAGGTCGCTTCATTACAACGGGAGGTGCTAAAGGACTGGTGGTCGGGGACTTGAAGACTGGCACCACATACTTCAACCCTAAGCAAGTGCTGTCCATCCCTTTTGCAACTGATGGGGGATCTTCAATAGGATTCTACACAGTGGACAACTGGGTGTCCAAGAAGGTGATCAAGAAGATGTCCAAGAGCCCTTTTGTAGAGGCAAACATCTCGCAATGGTGGGACGAGGCTTGTGTTCCCAGGATTGTTCGCGGGGGTGACCCTGTCTTTACGAGAGTCATTCATGCTGATAACGTTACTGACGAACCTCTCAGTTTTGAAAACGCTTCGAGAGATGATTGTTATGAAGACTATGACAGGTTTAACAAAGCATCCCTATACAGGAACATCTATAAGGAACGACCACCCCTCGTTCTAAATGAGTCCACTTTGGTCGAAAACTACCTCTTCAAGCACTATGAGGACCACGAGCTACCCTTATATGATTATTGGGTCCAAGAGGTGGAGATACATGACGACGACGACGACGACGATGACGACGACGACGACAACGATGACGACGATGACGACGATGACGACGACGACGACGACGACGACGACTAAATGAGGTGGTGGCTACCCAGGTAACCACGACATGGTCCCGCTGGGCCTTCTCCGAGCAGCTAACTGGTACAAATGACCTTTGGACGTTCCACGATCTAATCAATGCTGCATAAAAAATCAGCTTACAAATTTCACACACAGGCGACAATCGTATCATAATCGTAATCCATTGGCCAAGGGTTGCTGGCGATTACATCCAAACTGGAAGGATTTGGCGTGGGACAATGCATGTTTACTTTTACTCAAAACACAACAGTATGTACTTTCAGAGCAGGCCCCAGTAGGCCTTCCATGAGCCCGGTGAGGCCTTAGACTTCAAACCTCAATCTGGACAGTTCGATTGAGGTGGCCTGCAAGATATCGGCTCTTCTTGACTACATTGGCACTCACAAAGTGCTTTTTCCTCGCATTTCAATAAGGTGACCCAAAGCCAATACTACACTCAGGATTAAAGCTGCAGGTAATGCAACCTCTGGAGATAAGCTGTCGATCAGGCCAAGGTGTAGATAAGGAATCAAAAAGACGACGCTGCATTGTACGTACGATACAATAGGACCAAAAAGGGGCTGACACTTGTAGTCCACAAAAAGCAAGGCGGATGTTAACAAGATTCGACAGCCCAAGTGTATTTTAGTGGGTAGAATCTCATTATTTGGACTGCCAGTAATGTATCATTTGTACTGTAGTGATTCGATTCAAGTCCAACAGCTGTCCTTTTGAGGATTCGATGAGGCAATTGATTGACTCCATTAGCTAATTAAGTGGCTTCATACTTAGCTTTGAAGGGTTCGACGGCTATCTGAAACATGTCTCATTTGGCTGCAACTCTCTAACGCCGGTGAGTGGTTACCGCTATGGCCAACAATCCGAGCACTAACACAGGTTCGTTCAATATAGCAATCAATCATTAAATAACTAGCAGACACCAAAGGTCGACATTATATGAGTATGGAGAAAATAGGGTTGTGGGTGGGTGGCGGAAAGTGTAGTTTTTTGTTTAACACCAGAAGTTGTACACTCTGTACATGAAGTTCTTCTGGCTGAGAGCGTAATTCTCCTCGGCCATCTCGGCCTTGACCCTCTCGAGATCGGGCTCTCGTCGTCCAGTGTCAATGTCAAGCTCCGGAAGAGTAAGCCACAGACCATCTCGCTTCCAGAGCTTCCAGAAGATCCAGAATGCGAGAATGACAGGAGCGGCCAGGTAGGCCTGGAAGAAGTCGGAGGCGTTGGGGGTCTTGGCTCCAAGAGGGTAGAGGGCGATCCAGAACTGAGCCATGAGAACCAAACAGTTGAGAACAACACCAATGACGGATCCCCAGACTCCGAAACCCGCCACAAACGACAGTTCGCCGGTGTCTCGGCCTCGGTATCTGAGAGCCATTCTGAATCGGATGTGGGCGGCGCAGATAGAGCCCCAGATGAAGACGGAAGACAGACCGGACAGGGCCAGCAGCCAGTTGAAGACTTCGTTTCGGGTCTCGGCACCAGCAGCAGCAATGAAAGAGAAAAGACCAAAGGCGAGAACGAGAATAATGCCGTAAATGGGGCGACCCTCTCGGTCAACGTAAGCGAAGATCTTGGGAGCCTGTCCAGACTCTCCCATCGCAGCAATGGTTCGGGAGAAACCGTAGACGGCGGCGTTACCGACGGAGAGAACGGAAATCATGATGACGACGTTCATAACTGAGGGCAGACCTTTGACACCGGCCAGTCGAATGGAGATGACAAAGGGGGAGGCGGCAGCATCAGCAGAAGATGTTCCGTTAAGCAGCTGGTCGTTGTTCCAAGGAACAAGGAGGCCGACGATGGTCAGCGACACAAGGTAAAAGAGACAGATTCGCCAGAAGACCTGCTTGGTGGCTTTGGGCAGCATTTTTCGGGGGTTCTCGGTCTCGGCAGCAGCAAGACCACACAGCTCGGTTCCAGCAAAGGCAAAGGCGGCGGTCACGAAAACGGAACACACACCCTTGAAACCATGAGCAAAGGCTCCGGGATGCTGCCACAACTTACCTCCCTGGTAGTCATGGAAGGCACCTCGCTCGGGTCCTCCACCAGCGGCCATGACAATTCCAAACAGAATGAAGCCACAGATGGCTGCGACCTTAATGATGGAAAAGACAAACTCGGCTTCTCCGTAGCCCTTGACTCCGAACAGGTTGATGATACAGATGATGACCCAGAAAATTGACACCCAGGCAGCCGCGTTGATGTTGGTGCCGTTCATTTCGTTCCAGAAGTTGACTGTCATGGACGCTGCCACCAGTTCCAGTGGCAGAATAACAAACCAACTCATGATGTAGTTCCAGGACATGGCAAAGCCCCATCCGGGATCGAGAAATCGAGTGAAGTAGGTACAGAAACCTCCAGAAACAGGGAAACAAACAGCCAGCTCTCCAAGAGCATGCATGGTAAGCAGCAACATGATACCGATGACACCATAAGCAATAAGGAGAGCAGCGGGACCTCCGTTGGAAAGAGTACTTCCGGATCCAACAAACAGACCAGTACCGATAGAGCCTCCAATGGCAATCATTTGCAGATGTCGACCCTTGAGGTTACGTTGAAGAGGAGCATTGGCAGTCTTAAGGGCAGTGATCTCCATAGGAGTCAGACCCTCGAGATCGATATGTCCAACATCAGCAGGACCAAATCCGTGCTTGAATCGGCCCCAGTAGCTGAGATGAGATGTGTCGGGGGGTCCCTCATGTTTGATTTCGTGGACCTCACCCACAGAGTTGTCGGAATCGACGTTTTCCGTAAAGGATTTTCGTTCGCTCATTGATTGTGTATAACGCTCAGCCCTTACTATTCTAGGCAGGTGTACTTATACTCTTTCAACGCACACTCGCACATCTCGATGTTAGCTATTGGAACAGCTTCATTTCACTTATCTTGACTCAAGGTTCGAGCACCGAAGGAACTCTGATAGGGGACCTGGAGAGTACGATGAAAACGCTGCCAGCCAATGGCGTTATCTGGAGCTCTTCATTAGTGTTAGTATTAGGCTGCGTTGAAATGCGAGAGTCGTACCGTGCCGTGATGAACGTCGAGTCGACGGTGATCAGGGAGAGGTGTTGAGAGAGGTCAACATAGCCCCCAGTTGTAGTAACGCCAGACATGGCGGGTAAATCTCAGCTCGGCAGCTTAGAGGGGAACTTTGAGACTTCAGAGAAGAAACAGGCGATGGAAATGGACGGTTCAGAATCCCCTCTGTCGCACTATCGTTGCACAATTGTGGCTTATCACACGGCCCCAGAGCCTTGTTTCACAAAGAGTTTAGCCCGTTCCTGAGGGGGGTATGACAGCTGAGGTCTAATGAGCTTGGCGGGGAACATTTTCCGGGCTAAAAAACACATCGAAGCCATCCTGAAGGCTCGCCAAGACTCCGAGGACTTCTACGGTCCCCTCAAGTCCACTACTCAACTTTGGCGACATCCCACCCGGCACTTCACAGTTTCATCTAAAATACGGCTAAAAGCTTATCAGCAAGAAAATGCGAGGGCTGTCTCAAAACATGAGTCCTAAAATGATTAACTGTAATGTCTCGTTTGGGGTCGTTTGTGAGTCGTCCCAAGTGGGGGCGTACGGCACTCGATGCAAGATGAGCTGACCCCTTGTTTCTGTCGTACACGCTATATGCGAGATAACGCGGTTGGGTGGAGACGTGTCAGATGCCGAGACCTTAGCGAGGCCTGAAGAAAGACCGACGGGGACCAGACGCAGATACATACCAAAAAACACACCCTGGATCAATGGCTTCGGTATCAAAAGATGGCTTCGCCACCGCCTTCATCTTAGACTGCATCAAGAAAATTAATTAGCTCGCCAGCAAGACTGCAAAGTACACTTTTACCTGTTGCCGAAAGTTCAGCAGCTGGACCCACAGTGTTTGTTGGAAAGCAGGCAGGTGCAGCAGAGGCCGTCGGACGAGCAAGCGGATTGGGTCGTGAGAAAAACAAATTGACCTCGAGAAACCAAAGTCGGTTGACAAGACAAAGAACGAGCACTACAGTAGAGATAACGGCCTCGTCTAAAGAGTTTGGCCAAGACTATTTGTCACTCTATCATGCACCTAATTGCAAGGCTAAGCAATATGCCGTGGTTGACAAGGTGTGTATAAGCGACGAAATACAAACAATGATTACCTCTTTCTCGTGTGAGGTGGTCTCAAAGGCCACCTACTGGCTTCTGATAACTCTGCCACGGAGACAGCCACCAAGCTAGTGTGTCTCACTACAACTTTTCTCTTTACCCTTTTACACAGCTAGCACGCGGGCTGGTTTACAAGACCGCTGTCAACTGCAGTTTCAAGCAACCCTTGTTCTCAGACAATTCACTCGAGATGTCCAAAGTTCGACATTATCAAACTCCATCCTGAACCCCATGTATAGCCGCCAATGTTACATTGTTGCAGACTGTTATCAGTAGACGTAACATGTATTGGTTGCCGTTAAGAGGATGTGGGCAACGGTTATAGACGGTATTCCAATGTCATGGGAAGACCGTGCCAGATGACCAGGTAACAGTATCTACTCTCTGTACGGAAAATGCCGAAGAAATTTACCATGCTCAAGCTTTCAAAATGTGCCGGTTGTCTTTCCTTAAAAATACGGACTGGGCTGTATTACGAGCACACGCGACTTGGCACAACGATGTTCCCCTCATCGAACCACAATATCAAACGGCGGTGAATTGCCCCACAACTAAGCCACAGTAGCACTCGGTTGCTCCTTTAGAGCCGCCATGATCCACTATATTGCCCCTCTTGCTCAATTTGTAAGGCTTCGTCAGTCTGCGGAGCTGTCTCTGTCTCACACAGACACTGAGGGAAGGCTAAGAGCAGAACTGTGCGAATATTGGTGTTGTAAGACTCCGCCCGTTTCGAGGGTTCCACTGATGTAGACAATTTGGCGATCGAAACACTATCAAAAATAGGCCAACATTTAAGTATAATAGATCCCTAGCACTCCCAATGCAGTTCCACCACATTTTGTGACAGAAATGAACTCTACGTCAATCGTCTTCTAAAACTCGAAGGAACGCGTTTTTTTCGAGAATAGTTCAAGCGTTGTCCGCTCCAGACTCGTCTCTTCTACGTAACTCGCTCCCGCTTGATTCTGACCCCGACTGGTGTTGCGGTGTGTTACAGTACATAGTGAGGTGAACTACAAGTAACCCCACGTTATAGTTACGCCATGTCCCATCATCTCCAGCCATATCATCACCTCCTACTGTTCAAGGGCTACAACTCTCTCAGGTACATCATCATTGTGTCATATAATACATCATCTATAATAAATAGTCTAAATCTTGAGGCTCTCCATAGCTCCCTTCTTGGTACAGACCCAAGTGGAAGCGTACATGTTGACTCGGTCAATAGAAGTGCCAGATTCTCGGACAGCAGCGGGTCGGGTGGTGAAACCCTCCTCCTCGTAGACGCTGAGGTACCAGGGCTTCTGGGAAGCAGATCGCAGCATCACGTTTCCGCCCTCGGTAAGAGCATGGTGCAGAGACTTGATCTCCTCTCGGGCAGCATGGCCATCCTTGGGGAACCAGTCCATGTGGTCCATGACAATGGCGTGGTTGACGGAACCGGGGTTGAGTCGCTTGACAACCTCGTTGATCTCATCAGTGTGGATTCGGATACCGTCAAGAGCTCCCTTTCGCTTGGCCAGGTTAGCGTGGCCCTGCTTGGTAAGGAAGTCGGGACAGTTGTTGGCAGCGTAGCATCCCTTAAGACACAGGTAGTAGAAGTAGTTGTCGTCGGAGATGAGAGATCGCTTGATGATGGGCTCAAAGGTGTCAATGACAAACTTGAGCATACCACCCTCAATCATAGAGGTCTGCTCAACGGGGACACCGAGAGCCTTCCACAGGAAAATAGGGTTGCCAACAAGAACCTTGGCGACAATGGGGTTGAACAGACAGGGTCGCAGAGACTTCTCCCACACGTTCCACTGCTCATCAAGAGTCTTGGCAGCGCAGAGAGCGTTAATGTGACCAGAAACACCAGAGATGGCAAACACCCAGTGGGCGAGTCGAATGGCCCATCGAGAAGAGCCGGTATCAAACAGACCCTTTCCGGTGAAGGAGGCGTTGCCTCGCTTGTGCCAGTACTGGAAGGCGTGAGAAGACAGGTGGGGGGCCAGCTTGGTGGTCAGCAGCTCCTGGAACTTGGGGTGCTTACCCTCACCAAACAGCTTCCACATATCCTCGAAGGGAAGGACTCGGAGACAGGCCAGCTTGAGCTCGAGAAGATGGTTCTGGCAAGGGTTGAGGTCGACACAGTGGATTCGCTTGGGGGGAGCGTCCATGGAAGCGTAAGACAGAATGTTGTCACCGGCAGAGGTGATAGCAAGGACGGTATCGCTGGGCTTGAACTGCAGAATGTTCTTGTCCTCTCGGGGATCTTCCCAGGTGAAGGCGTAGATGTACTGGTTGGCGAACTGGTGGTACTTGGGCAGCTCCTGGTTGTAGAAGATTCGCCAGATCTCAGTCTGGTAGAAGAAAGAAGGAGCGGGGAAGTTTCGCTGCATGTTGACGAGAGCGGCATCGTATCCCTTGGATCGGATAGCGAGGGTGTTGTTGGCAGCATCCTCGTCTCCGACAACAAGCTCGTTCTGGGGGGAAAGGTAAGGGGACTCAGTAGCAAGAGCGTTGGCTCGCTGCAGAATGTTGGTAGATCGGTCCTTGTCACATCCAATCCAGTAGTAGTAGGGGATGCCTCCAAGTCGGGTGTTTCGGCAGTTGACAGACTTGATTGTTCCAAATCGGTACTCAAGGTAATCTCGTCGGGCAGAGTCGAGGTAGACACGGTCAAACTCGAACCACAGTCGCCAGAAAGTTCGGGAGAACCAGTTAACGTGTCGCAGAAGCTCACCGCCCATGGTGGTGGACTTGGCAGTCAGAGTGGCGTGGGACTGAACGTAGAAGTCGATGACGGTAACAAGACCGTCCTTTCCAAGGAGAGTAGTGAGTCGGTCGATAACGGCGTAGTAAGTAGGGATCATGGAGAGAGAGTAAGACATGGTGAAGAGATCAACGGAGGAGCCAGCGGGGGGAGTAAAGTCGGCGGCATCGATGCACAGAACGTGCACGTTCTTCCAGTTCTTCTCGGCGAATCGCTTTCGGGCAACCTCGCAAAGAGAAGGGCTCAGATCAACCAGGTAAATGGCCTTGAAGCAAGAAATGGGCAGGTAGTTGGTGGTCATGTGCTCAATGTTCCAGCCAGTTCCTCCTCCAATGTCAACCCACACGAGATCATGCTTCTTTCGAAGCTCAGCAGCGGTGGTAGCAAGAGCCTGCTCTCGGCCCTTGAGCAGAGTGGCTCGGGTTCGGTCGTAGATGTTGGCCTGGCCCTTGTAAAAGGACTCCAGGGCGCCCTGCTGGCCGGCAGCCACGTCCTTGTGGCCGGTAAAAGGCTTGATGAAGCAGTTCCAGGCAAAGATGGCGAACGTCTTGGCCGACGAGTTGACGAAAACAAGGGCCAGTCCGAGAACGAGAAAGGCGGGGATGGCGTATTGTAGCATGTTGAAATGAAAAAGTGAACGGAAACGACTACACTTCTATCACAGGGCCGGGGACTACGGGTATTTATAAAAGCTAGTTGGCTTTCGGGGTGCCTGTTGAAAGCGTCACTGTTAGCACGAGGGCAAACTCTACTGTCATGCGAGCAGCGATTGAGTTGGGTGGGGTGGAGAAGGAGTCTTGAGTGAGCGGGCGTCTGGGCGGTCGAGACCATTGTGGGGTGTGGTGGTGTTTGGCCAGCCATTGAGGGCTGTTTTTCCGTCAGGTCGTTCACTCAACCATAGCCCGTGCAAACGCGAAATTTCAGACCTCTCGGCTCACACGACCGACACGTCACGCTCTAAAGGCATGATCCACGTTGAATGAAGCCAACCCAACCGCCCAGGAACCAATTACAGCTGGGTTTGGACACATGTCCCCCAGAGCACGCCGCTGCATGGACAATGCTGATATCAACCTTGTGCTGCAAACTCAAACACTTTACGGAGCTCTTCTGTCAAACTCCATTTGCACAAGCGCACGTTGGTCGGCCTGGACGTTCCTTTTTGGGTCTCGAGAAGGGGTGTGCCGATGTCGGAGTTGTTTGAGAGTCTCCATATTGTGTCGTGTTGTATGGAAACTACTCCAAATCGCTTGCACCCCACGTGCAACACTCTATCGCCTCCTGTATGTACGCCCGATGAGGACGTTTACGGTGGTACAGCATTTCAGGGAAATCAAAAGCTGCCCAATGAACTGAGATTCGGCTCGCGTCCCACCAGCGTAAATCGGCCGTCGCCCATGCTGTTTTTCACCATTACCCCTTTGCGTCCTGAAATTCAAAACCACTCAGCGTCCAAAAACGTGTCTGAGCTGGAGCTACCGATATAAGCTTGTGGAATGAGGAGCCTTATGGGGGAGGTAAATGAAGGAAGGTAGCTCTAAAATGGGCTCGCCAAAACACTCTGAAGTTGGGCAGCTCAATTGTTCAGGCCTCAATTACCCCAGAACCACGTAGTTGGACCCAGGAAAAGCTCATGGGCATCTCCCCAAACACCACCTGCCCCCACATGGGGCTCTGATAGGCCTGCAAGCTGCAAATTAACGTGGATGGACAAACCTAGTTGGGCCCAAAATCTGTCTCCCGTGCTCACCACATGCACTTCCCTGCGTGGCTAGTTTATCTGCTTTGATTGGCTGTCAGCACTTCCTTCTTTGCCCCGGCCCCACGTCTGGCGAGCGAGCTATAGAAGAGACCGTGTCGTGCACGTGTGCTGCTCCCACTCTCCATACAGCCACGCCACACTATACACACGACACTACAAGAACAGATGGAATATTAGAGAAGGAGAACCCCCATACATGAGCCGAAAGACCCTTGTTACAGAACGGGGCTTTGTCCTCGCTCCCTCTTTGATTGATGGCACTTGATATATACGTGCGCAGTAATGACGTAAATATATACTCGTCCTCTTCTGCCAAATTGTGTGTCTCAGAGTAACAGTGGGGTATGGAGCCACCAGTAGATATTATCCACATACCCCTTTCCGCTCTCGCTGGACAGTCCCTTTCTGAGCCGCAGTGTGAGACAGCTTGTAGAGTCGTATCTACTGCACATCTCCCTAAAACAAATGTATACAAGCACTCTGGTATGTGCCGCCGCTCCACGGCCTACCCCTTCAATGGCTCTCTTCTTTGGTCCCTTGTTCTTGTCTCAGATAGATAAGCAGCGTTACAGAACCTGTTGGTCTGTTCACCTTGTCATGCCGGTCTTGTTGAGTGGCAACGCGGAACAATAGTGGGTGAACCCCAAATTAGCACTGACCAGCCGCTAGACAGTCTAAAACTTGCCTTATTGAAGGGCGTGAAATTGAATTTACAGTGAGACGACACCGGCAATTAGCGCGAAACTTGAAATTTCACATCCACTCACCACCCCCGCTCCAATGGCTGCATCTCCTTCCTATAACACCGGGGACTATGAAATTGACACAAGATGGCTGCCCCACTTCACCTGCTCGCCTCGCCGCAGTGCATTATCGTACATGATCCATGCGAAGAAGACTAACTGGGTGCGTGACAGGTTGAGTAGAGCGCGGGACTGTTCCCCCTTGGACTGTTTTTATTATTCAGTCTTCACCCGCACGGGTCCGTATCCCCTCCAGTCGTGTGCTGTCCTGAAATTGACACCTTGGTGATGCGCCCAAATTGCACGCCTTAAACTCATGTAAATCATTTGGTCCTTGTTGTGCGGCCCGATTAGCATGCCTATATGAGAAGCCACAGCAACATCTGAATGACCACAAAACGTCAAGTTCGAGATTGTCACTGATGGACGTGAGGTCAATGTCACAATTACTGTCGCTCACTTGCCTCAACGAGCAGGTGCAAAGACATTCATGCTTCTAGAACCAAACAGCTGGAACGGGTCCCATGAGTCCAACGAGAATGTGGAAGGCGGTTTCGAAGCAAGTGTGGAGACGGTACACTGTAACAGTCCTAATGACACTTAGCGACATGACAGGCATTCGTTTTTGTCAATGTCCTCCCTCACTCTTCTTCTACAATGGTAAATTACAGGGGAATTGGGCCCATAATCAGATACGCGAAGAACTCTCCCACATTCATAGTCATGCCAGGAAGCTCCATTCACTCAATACCACAACATCTGATCGGAACACCCTTCACGTTTCAACCTCTTTGCAAGTGAGACCTAGGGCCGCTGACAGAGTGTCTCGTGCACTGATGTGAAACACACTCTCTCGTCAATAGTTCGAGATGATGGTAATACGAAACACCTCTACAAGTAGCGGATCGTCAGGCACTTATAGCTAATGCAATAGGCTCGCACATATAGGCCGCAATCAGAAATCGTCACTAACGAGAAGCTGAACCCGGAGAGCTACGGGACAACCCCTGAGTCTCACACTGACCCTGTGCAGCTGAAACATTTGCTTGCAACCTTTGGCTTTGATACTGCACGCACAACACCACCCCTACATGATCCTGCAGCCATCAGGGAGACCTGTCCATGCCAGGGCGCCCCTCTACATCATCATCAGACACTCCGTCGTCTTCTCATATATATAATCTATTATCATACTAAATACATAGTGGGCATGCCAGGGAACGTAATGAACATGCCAGCATGGGCGCAGCGAATGACGCGCTCATGTGGTGGGTATGCTGGAATTGCTTGTGTGTAAATGACTCAAAGTGGCGTGCCATGAACTTACATGAGACCGAAGCTGGCCATAACGACAGCAACGGCCAGACCAACAACACTGAGCTCGAGACCGGCAGCGGTGTTCTTGCCCTTTCCGTCGCCGGAACCAGAAGAAGAGCCGGCGGAGCCAGCAACCAGACCACCAGAGAGAGTGGTGGAGGGGCTGTTGCCAGCAGAGCCGGGAGCTCCTCGCAGAACAGTGGTCTCGGAGTTGACGTTAGTGAAAGAGGAGGAGTACTCGGGAGCAGGGTTGGCGTTCTTCACTCCGTTGCTGTCAATCTCGACAATGTTGGTGTCAGTAACTCCGTACTTGGTCTGGCCCATAGACACCTCGTATGAGTCGAGGTTGTAGACCACGTAGGCGGCTCGCAGGAAGGAGTCTCCGAGGATGACGTGGTCCTCAGAGGCCTGCATCAACAGCAGACAGGCGTCATCTCCGTTTCGGAACTGGGCGTTGACCACTCGGCCAGACTGAGACTGCAGCTGGATAGGGTAGGTCAGCTGGTAGAGAGGCACGGAGATGTTGGCACCGGAGAAGTTGTAGTCGAGGTGTCCGGAGTAGCCGTTCTTGCAGGGGCACACATAACCGTTCTGGGGGTCGTAGGTGGCGCCCATGGCTCGAACAACGTAGCTGAAGGCCTCCTGGGGCAGGTAGGTCAGGGTGGTTCCGGAATCGAGCAGAGCAGGGACGGGCTGCTTGGTGATGAAACCAGAAACGCCCTTGACGTCGGTGATGGAGACAGAGTCCAGACCAACGTAGAATGCAATGGGCTTGGAGGAAACGGATCGCTGGGGGTTGACGAGCTTCACGGTGAAGAGGTCACCGTCAATCTTGGCGTAGTCGACACCTCCAAACAGCACGTTTCCGCTATCGGAAGACAGGTTGTTGAGCCACAGAGAGTATGCATTGGCCTTGATGAGACCCTCGGCCTTCATCTTCATGGGCAGGTTTTCGTAGGGGTTACCGGAGATTTGGTCGTTACCTCGGTAGGTGATGGTAGACTCGAGGCCGGCCAGACCGATACCCATGACTCCGTTGGACGAGTTGGTGGTGGAGGCCACGGCGATGGACAGATCAGACACGTTGACGTTGCCGAATGCAAAGGTATCTGTACCCCATCCTCCCTTGGCGGCGGTCTGGTCTCCATACTGGATGAAGAAGTCAGTCTGGTTCTGGGACCACGTGGAAGACTTGGAGGTGTCGAAGGTGCCGGAGATGGAGCAGTCGATGATGTTGGGGTCGTTTCGAGCCTCCTGGGCCGAGCCACAGTCGGGGTTGCCGCTTCCGATGACCCAGATATCTGACGAGCCCGTGTCAATAAGGAGCTTGACGGTCTGGGCGGGGGTTCCGATGTTCACCTCGGCCTCGTAATATGTGACGAGGTTTTTAAGCGGCAGAGTGGCCGTATTTCGCTTCATGAGAGCGGCGTCTCGAGGAGCAGGCTCATCTCGCAAAGATCGGACTCCAACGGTGTCGAGCTGGACCACCGAGTTTTCGCTCAGCGACCGTTTCTGGTTAGTCAGTGGCGAGCCGTACTTGTTGATCTGGTACGTGTTTTTGGCGGTCGCAGTGGCGGCCAGCGCGCCCAGCAAAAAGTTGGAAAAGTGCATGTCTGGGTGTGATGAGGAGGAAGAGTCGAAATAGTTAGTCCAACAGCGGTTCCTCGAGAGTGTATTTGGAATGTGCGGCTGTAGGGTTTGAGCTTTTGAGATGTGACAGCTGGTCGTGTGTCTGTTGTTTATGAAATCTTTTGCTGATGCGTGTAGGCGGTGCTTCAAGGAGTGCGTGTCTGTCGGTCCGGATCACTTGTTGCACGGTGTGTGTATGCTGTGGTTGGTTTGTATCGTTCAAAAACACTGAAAGTCGTTCGTTAAAACCTCCTGTTGACTTGCTACCCAGGCTCCACCCATATACTTTTCGAAAAGGCGTATAGTTTGCACCTTTTGACAAACCAGCGGCTGTGCAGTTGCTGTGCATGGTTGGACTTGTCTTTTTCCCTCATGCATCCTATGCTACTTTCCCGGTCGCTAAAATATAGGGGGTGAGAAGACGAGGGGTTAGCGGGTGGTATTTATAGACGCGGATGTGGGACTGGACACGGCTCCCACAACGCAGATCGTGTAGGTGGGTGTTTTGTACCACTTCAAATCATTCTGGTTGTCACAGCAACACGAATAACCACCCCTCTACTCCTCATCAACATGTACACTCCCTGCACCTCGCCTTCCTTGCTTCGCGATTTGAGTTTGCTTGTGCCTCTACCAGGGCATAGTTATCATGTGTGTGTGCTAAGCGCCCCATGGTTCTCATGATAGATCCAGCAGGTCATTAGTTCTCTTTTCAACATAGCCCTGCAGGTGGTTAGATTGTTCCGCCTATATTGTCTCTGTTCCGCTTGTATTGTGACTACTCGTTCAGTTAGCTACAGCTTGATGACATGTCGTCATTGCTGGTTATTATTTATAGAAGAAGACTACGATTTAGTTTGCGTGGATATCACGGGAAGAGAGATCCCTGGGTCGATTTCGGAAGCAATCTGCTCAGTCTGGAGCACCCAAACAGAACTCCTGTTTGATCGTCTCCTCGTATCAGACTCGCTCGGTCCTACTCCTGGTTCCAGAACTCGCTATTCCGGTGATATTATCCATCTGAGACATTTCTCGACGTTGATCGGCATCAGCCTTGTCCGCTGGAACCGAACTTAGTGAGTATAGATGATGTGAGAATAGCTAACTCGTGCCTGTAATGTACCTGGCAATTAGTCGTAGTTGGACTGACGGAGTCGACAGAATCGGAGGTATCGAGATATACGAAATACGAGCACCCTAGTTCCGGTATCGTACATTCCGCACTATCACGACATCGACTGTACTGTGTCGGGTGGTTTCGAGAACCGAGCACCGAACGAAAAGTGAGATTACTCTAACACCCACCAAGGAGTATATTACCAATAATGACTCTTGGTATTGCCTGTTCAAATCACTTCTTGGCTGGTCTAAGCCTCCACCATCTTAGCACACTTTTTTGGCTGAGCCTCTGGATATGAGCCTCATGCTGGAACCGCTTCTAAATGCCCCTGTACGTCATTACAGTAAATAGCTCCACTGCCCGGTTCGAAGTGGCTAAAGAAGTGCGATTGTTCATACTGACCCAGCATCTCTGGACAGGCGTGAAAGTGCGTAGCAAAAGGACCTGTCCGAGATCTTACAACCCAGCCACCACTGAGATTTGCCCGTCATTAAATATTCACCGACCCTCACCCCTACCTCCTCATTATCACTCTCCTCTTTCTGTCTCTCTGTTGACATATTACGCTTCCGAAAGTAGCGTTCGTACAGTGCGTCGATCTGGAACGTCATTGACATGATTTCGCATAGAAGAACATGACAAAGAGACGAGATGTAGAGAAGACTGATGGAAGGAAGACAGAAGGGGGACATGGTGTTCATACGGGGGCGGTTTGTACCCACAAAAGTCAACTTTCAAGCCTTCATGAATCCAGAATACTACACTGTACCCCAGAATAACAGCATTTGCAGTCCTTGCCCCTCAACCCAAATTAGACACAATGCCAAGTAAAGGGGGATTGACAAAACAAACGTTCATAACAGTACAGTAGCCGCTGATGGAGATGTGAAGTTTTAGCCGAGAAAGTGAGCGTTAACACTAATTCTGACGTTGACGCTGACATTGACGGGATGGATGTGTTCAGTTCAAAATGCATTCGTTATTCATTATATATATGCAACGGGACACGCCCTATTATTGTAGTTGGTGCCAATGTTGGCTTTTGTAGTCTGTGAGGGGGAATGCCTATGGCGTTTTCACCTAACCCTCCCTCCAGAAACCGTCCTGACGCTTCTTCATATCCTCCAAGCGTTTGTTCCATCGCTCCACCACCTGTTCGTCCACCTGCTCCTGCTTGGCTAGAGTCAAAGCCCACTGAAGACGTTTCTTGTCACGTGAAGCTCCTGGAAGAGCCACTCGGTCAAACAACGAGTCAACCAGCTGTTCACACACCTTTGCGCCTACTTGCTCGTGCTGTAGACGCAGCTGGGAAATGATCTCGGATATGTACCGGAAGGACATGCTGTTAGAAAGCTGTTCCGAGGTTGCAAACCCAGGCACCATTGCTCGCAAGATGTGCGGCGGAATTGGGAACATAAAGTCATGTCTGAACCACCGGATCAAGCGATAAGCAAGAGCAGGGTCCTCCACTGAAAGCGTCTCCAGATTCGGCTTGTAAGTCTCCACGTTGAGAATGTCGTAGATCCACTGATCCATGTCCACCACCTGCGAAAATGGCTTCTCTTGCTTGCCAATGTGCTGCAGTAGGAACATGTCCAGATCACGAATCTCCAGGTACTCACTGGGGACCTGAAGCCGTTCCAACTGAGCCCGAGGTGGCAGATGACTCAGATCGAGATCAGAGTAAGGATTGGAAACGACCAAGCTTGTCTCTGTCTCCTCTTCGCTCTCAAGTTCAGGCTCCTCCTTCTCAGCTTCCAGGAAATGTCCTCTCTGGAAACGTCTTCTTCGAGACTTGATTCGAATGGCCATGAGAGCAATGGTGATCAATTGCAGACGTCCACTCCGATCCACATCTCCTTTCTCAGCCTCCATAGCCTTGGACAGCTCAGTCTGAATGCACAGCCAAATGGCACGTACTGAAACTTTGGGTAGAAAGTAGTACTCGACCTTTTCAGCTGGAGGGCGGGCGAAGACTGCCAAAGCAAGTTGTTTCTCCAGATGCTGTGACCAATGAGGTAGCTTACTGTCCTCAAATGCGTGGAGCAGGTCCCACAGAAGCACCTCAGACTTGTGGTATCTCTTCTGGGGCCAAACAGCACCAATGGCCTTGATGATTACCGAAGGGTTGCTTGAGTAAGCGTCCAACAGACGTGTGATAAGATCAAACTTATCCGATTCCCGCTTGGTTAGACGGTTGTTAAACAGCAAATGCAGGTACTGTTTGACCAAGGGAATGGGTGTGTTCTCTCCTAGCTCTTTTGTAATGTTACTCGCGGTGTGAATGTCTCCGAGAGCAACCGCCTTCTCCAGAAATGATTCCATCGTCTGTTTGACGGTCTCGTCTTCCTTCAGGTGGGTATACTGGGCGTTATATCTAGCCCAGAGAGATCTGAGCGAGCGCTGATCAATCACTAAAGCTGTGATTCGAGCAGTACACCATACTGGAAGATCCTTCTTCTTCCCCAACACGTCCTTAATGATCCCCAAGAGGTTGGAGTCAGTAATGGCCATTCTGATGACTCTCTCAATGCATGCATGTATCCAATCCTGGTGTTTGTCCGCCGCCTGGTTGAAGAACAAATTGCGAAGAACCTCTGTGTTTCCCAGCTGCACGTACTTTTCCAGTAGTTTCATCTTCTCGTATGGTTTGAGCGCGTCATCCAACATGAACGCTCCACTATGGTACTTGGACAGCCGGTAGTTGATGCGATCGTTTCTGTACAGAAAATCCTGCAATTGCTTCTCCGTAGCACAGCTGTCCAGTCCCACACAAAAATGCAATCCTCCGTTAATGTTTCCTATCCAAAACTCCCGGGCCAGCTGTTGGGCAAACCCATGCTTTTCAAACGCTCGACACAGTTCGAACGCCGTCACCACCTGTTTCTGTTTGTTTTTGTGGCCTCCGTCGGCAATAACCCGTCCTCCCAGCATGAGAATGTCTCCGAACGAGAACTGGTTGGCCAGAAAGTCGGCTACCAGCTCGAATTCACCATCAGCCACCATCTGCTGTCCCAGCAAAATAGTTGTGGGTAGCGGAAGATGCGGATCGCCTCCATCGCTCATGGAACACGTTTCCCAGAACTGCAACAAGCTCGAATGATCAATCAGTCTGTTTGCCGCCACCATTCTCACCTGCTCCTCCAACCCCAGGTTCATGTGTTTGATCCGAGCCAGAACTCGCAATTTCTGCATCTGTAACTTGTGTACAGATCCCTTGGGTCCCCTCTTTCCCTCCCGTATCGGCTGTTCAATCACCTCCTGAACCAAATGCAAAAATGTCGGCTCTTCAGCCATGAGAATGTCCTGAATGAACCGTAGCCCTCCTAGAGGCGTCTGAACAGCACTGAATGCCCTGCGAGGCGGCTGAAAAGACACCCGCGGCACCTGTATCGATGGAACCAACGCTTTGTAGTCATACCGGGGCCCCAGACCCACGGTACGAACGGCCACGTTGATCCGTCTCATGTCATATAAACACCTTGATCTGCGGTCGATTGGGCGTTTGTTCTCGGCGAAACGGCGAATGAGATGTGTGTGCGCGAGACGCAGCAGCTTGGGCGTGGTTTCGTGCAGTACTGAGTCGCTCAGCGTGTTTTGACCTCCTCCGCGTAATGGCCCTTGATTTTTCACCAGAATAATGTCTGCATGCAAACTATGAAGACGCTGGGTCACGTGACTGGGGCAGGTGCATTTGGGAATACTTTCAAGAGGATTCTGCAATGGGAGTGATATTCGAGATGGGATCCAAAACATAAAGACATCAAGGGATGACAATTAGATAGCTGAGCCGAGCCGAAAAACACTCCAGATAACGGCTGTTACCGAATACAGCTTATCTCTGTAGAAAATCATTATATCACCAAATTGATGACTAAGCCATGAGCAAATAACGCATCTAGTATATCTGCTCAATGGCGCATCGTTCAAATGTATACTCTTCCACTCCAGACACCCTTACTCTCCATCGACCTCATCAAACCGCCCCTCGTCTCATCAAACCGCCAGACTCGAAAAACAGCCCACCAGCCACACCAGCCACAGCTGACCGTGCATAGCTGTTCTCTGATTGGTCAGTTTATCCCAAGCCCGCATATGTTCGGCAAGGCGGGCTGAGAATGTTGTGGAAGGCGTTTGCTAGGGGGGGCTTCAGAGATATGGTCTGCGTGACTTGGGCTGCTCTCGACAGGTGGGGAATCTATGAAACAGTTGTTTCTGTGTCTCTTGGGCTTTAACGAGAGACACAAGAGTCCCTTTACCTATTACTAAAGGAACCATCCCTATGGCCCATTCCCAGGTATTGGACCATGACCAAATGTACTGCACATGTTTAAACCTTATTGCTTGGGTGGACTCCTCCAATCAGCTTGCCGAAAAGTTTGGTTGACTTTGCATTTTGGAAAACCAGACCACTTTCGAAACGGTGATATTTACACTCTCATCAGCACGTCACTACCCCAACATCACAATGGTCTTTGCTTCCGCTTTCCGATCTATCGCCCGAGGCTCCGCCCTCAACTCCGCTGCTCGACTGAGCATTGCCCGACCCACCTTCCAGGCCGTGCGAGCTCAGCCTCTTGCCATCCGAAACTACAGCGCTGCTCACGAGGAGACTTTCGATGAGTTCACCACTCGGTGAGTACACACAACGACATGGGGAATGTGGTTATTGAACGACGAGAAGAAACAGGAGAAAAACGTGGTTGGAGCGGTAGATATGTGGATTTTGTTGGAGACATGTGCGGTGTCGTGAACACGTAGGATTGTGTTTGCTATTGGTGGAGTGTGTTTGCTGGCAGATAGGGGAGATGCGTCAATCGGCTAGCAACGGGGAGATGGACACAGACAGAGCAACGTTAGGGGGCTGAGGGAGGTGGTTGATGTTCAAATCACGTCTCTAATCAAGACGTTTGAGTCACCCGACCTACTCGACCTCTGATTGATTGAGCAGCCCACGACGCCAACAACATGACACCATACACGACACACAGCATGTGTGTAAAAAGCACATTCAACAACCACACAATCCACATCACGCACGTCCATTACACGACATCCCTACCACGTCATTCAAGAAAGGCATCATCCAAATACTAACACAGATTCGAGAAGGAGTTCGAGGAGGCTTACGATCTCTTTGAGGTCCAGCGAGTTCTGAACAACTGTTTCGCTTACGATCTCGTCCCCGCACCCTCCGTGATCGAGAAGGCTCTCCAGGCCTGCCGACGAGTCAACGACTTCCCCACCGCCGTCCGAGTTTTCGAGGGTCTCAAATACAAGGTCGACAACAAGTCCCAGTACCAGGCATACCTTGACGCTCTCAAGGACGTTCGAGAGGAGCTCGGCATCACCCTCAAGGAGGACCTCTTCCCCAAGCTTGCTGAATAAACGCACTAAAATAGCTAATTGATCGCATATACAAGACAGGAGATGACATGTTGGCAGAGGAGATATGGAATCACGTGTTGCAATGAAAGAGCGAGTAACATCACGTGATTCAGCTCAGACTACGCCCAATGTAGATGTGACCGTAGCCATCACGAAGACACTGATAATCTCACACCCCGTACCAGCCAGCCGCTCTCGTAGTCGTAATTGTAAAAACATCGCAACTCTATCACGATGACCTGACTAACAGGGGTCTAACATTGGATGATGAGATATGTAGAGAAATAGACACAAAAAGCAAGTAGAAATCGTTCGAGTCCGGAAGTCCGGGTCGTCAGGTGAGGTCCGGAGCAACCACTTTGTTCGAACCCCTAACTACGATACGAGTGCATACTCATCTGTGAATCGAGTAATACACTTGAATCGTATCTAATTACTGACACCCCAACTCCAATCCTTAATATACATTCTTTTCATGATACATGCACTATTCAACTGTTCCTTGCGATCCTCTCCTCCTTACTCGAGATCGGAAAAGTCATCGTCCTCCTCCTTGGGCACGTGGTCGTCATCGCTAGCGTAACCTCCGTCCTTCTCAATGAAGTCATCGTCCTTGTTCTTCTCCTGCTCTGCAACAGCCTCACAGGCGTCGATCCACTCGGAGTAGACGTCAATGGGAGCAGACAGAGCGTTGATGCTGGCCTGGAATGACTGGCCACACACCTTGCACGACAGATTACCAATACCCATCTTCTTGTCCATTTGACACACAACTGAGTCGTTGTGGTTGCAGAACAGGCATGCAAACTGGGTCGCAAGCGTCTGTTTCAGCTTCTTCGCGGGCGCGGCAGAAGACTTTCGTTTTCCCTGGGTTAGTTGAGGTAGAGAGGTGGGCCCGTTAAGATTGAGGTCCACAGTCATAGCGTTGGCTAGAAGAGGATGAGATCAAGGCACTCTGTCCAGTGCTTAAGCACCAAGAGGGGAACAGTCGAGTGGGACAAACGCGAGGTGAGTGCATCAGCATGGCTCAGACAGCCACGGCACATGAGCACATGCTAGTAACACGCCGATGTCCAAGCTCAAGCACACCGAATGAGCAACGAGATGGGTCCAGCTGGATGAAAGGAGACACAGGATCAGCCCTCTGGCTGCGGACACAGTTACAGCACTAGAAGATCAAGTTCTCACAGTTTCAGCATCCTGTGTCTGTGTGAAGTAGATGGTTCACCTTTCATCATGATAGAGACACTTGGCACCGAATAACCCGAGTCCAGCGTCACAACAAGGCATTTGCTGTTATGATCAAGAGATTCTGCTGAAAGTCACCACAGACACCGTGTCGTTGTCACCTTTCCTCACCCTTCTGGCTTCACCCCATCTCGACATCTGTCTTCATCACCCGTTTCAAGATGTCCATCTCAGAGTGTCGACGTGGGTTGCGTCGTGTAGTTCTCCATCTGCTGTCATGTTCTGCTCCGTCGCTCCCGAATATGTGTCCCTGCAAAAGTTCTCGTCGTTTCCTCCAATACTATCCACTTGCCGTACTCACCATGATGTGTGATTTGTGTGTATGATAGAGATACTCTGCAGAGCTTGGATTCTGCGATATTGTATCGAAACCCAAAGTCACGTGGTGCAATGTTGAGGGCAATTGGAGAGGCTGATGAAAGAGGCTGATGGAGGGGTAAAAATGAGTGACCAAGAAATGTCATACACAGTAAATCGTGTCATGTTCACGACGTAATTGAAGTGAGTCGAAATTGTGGCCGAGAAGAGTGAATAAGTGCAACGTGGTGATGTTGTGTACTTTTGTCAGCTCTGGTTAAGAGAAGTCCTATTTGTTGAGGCTATTTCGTAGCTTCTGGGGTTGTCTGTCAGAGAGGCTCAACAAAAGCTAACTAAGGCTTGTAAATTTCAGGTAAGTGGCTCATGGTAGACTTATACAGTCCACGGCACAGAGCGCCAACGACTCCTGGAAAGCCGTTCCTTCACAATAAACGACAAGTCCACATTCACAAACGCCACTGTCAACGCCACTTATGACACCAAGTCGTATACACACCATTCTATTGTACTTGAATATCTCTGGTCCCAATGTTTCGAGAGCGGTCCAGTATACAGGAACCTTCTCCGACATTGAACTATAGACGAGGGTGAGTACACCATACTAAATCGTCGAGTAAAAGTCGAAATGAAAAGCTGACAGGAGAAGGACAATCAGGAGCAACTATTACGCTAAACAGATCTTTCAGATAGTCACATAATCCACTATTGAGCTGCCAAATGTCGAATCCCACCCCAGTGAAATTCTCCATCGTACTTTGAGTTTGAAAATCTGCAGCTCTCAAATTTTTTTAGGATTACGCCAAAATTATTCTACCTGCGATCCACATACAGACACTCCATACACATCTTCACAATGGTCGCCAAATCCGCATCCAAGGGAACCCCCAAGGGCACTCCCGTCAAGGGCAAGGTCGCCACTCCCAAGTCTGCTGCCAAGGGTACTCCCAAGGGCACTCCCAAGGGCACTCCTAAGGGCACCCCCAAGGCCACCCCCAAGAGCACTAAGACAGCCAAGGCTGCTGTTGATACTCCTACCAAGGCTGATACTCCCTCAAAATCTACCCCCACCAAACGACGAGCCTCCGTGTCCACCACCGAGAACTCGTCATGCCCCCTCGCATCTTCTGACAACACAATCAACGCTGCCCAGGCCCTTCTCAAGTTCACCCAAAAGAAGGCCGAGGAGGACGCCAACAACCTGCTTGCCGACGACAACGAGGAGCAGTTCATCTACCTGGTCATCACTTCCAAGCGGTTTGTTGCTACTGAGAAGGCCCAGGTCCCCACTGTGGTCCAGGTTCCTCACGGTCTGTGGACCAAGAGCTCAGAGCAGCCCTCCATC
The DNA here is from genome assembly GCA_900519055.1 of Yarrowia galli. Classification (NCBI taxonomy): domain Eukaryota; kingdom Fungi; phylum Ascomycota; class Dipodascomycetes; order Dipodascales; genus Yarrowia; species Yarrowia galli. The sequence continues at coordinate 4,430,267 of ULGS01000005.1, forward strand.
TGTCTGCTGTCTCAGAACCCCCAGAACTCTTACAAGCGAGCTCTGAAGGGCGCTACCACCCCCGCTCTGTCGCGAGTGGTTGGAACACAGAAACTGCGAGGCAAGTTCAAGCCTTACGAGGCTCGACGACAGCTTTTTGCCGCACATGACATTTTCGTGGTGGACGAAGACATCACCGAGGAGATGCCCTTCTGTCTGGGCAAGACCTTTTACAAGAACGGTGCCGTCAAGCTGCCCCTGCCCATTACCGTGCTGCACAAGAAGGAGGAGAAGCAGACTCTGATCCGGTCCAAGGCCGAGCGAGTGGTTGAGACCGAGGACATTGACGTCGAGGCCACCCAGCAGGGACTCTCCAACATCATGACTTCCACCTGGTACCTCAAGAGCCAGTCCAACCATACCAACGTGCGAGTTGCCACTACTCTGTTCAACCCCAAGGAGATTGCTGCCAACGTGTACGCTGTGATTGATCAGTTCTCCGCTGATCTGCCCAACGGCTTTGATGGTGTGCGATCCGTCTACCTCAAGACAGGAAGCTCTCCCGCATTGCCCATCTACCTGGCCGACAACCTGTACACCCAGGACGACGTGTTCAACGAGAACGAGGACGAAGACGAGGAGGAGGAGAAGATTGGTCAGCAGCCTGACGGTCGATTCATCATGCCCAAGGGACTCAAGACTGGTGAGGAGGAGGAGGAGCAGGTTCTTGTGGACGGCCACAAGCTGTCTGCTCTGGATGCCGCTCTGGCTGAGGTGGTTGACCTGGAGGACATTCTGGAACACAACAGACGAGCCGACGCGGCCAAGCAGGATCGAAAGCGAAAGCGAGCGGACCAGGACGAGGGAGCCAAGAAGGCTAAGACGGAGTAAGTAAAGCCAAACAAAACGAAAGGCACAGCTCCACAATATATAGATGGTGCTCCTAAGAGAGCTACATAATGGTATAATATCTTGTTTACGATGTGTTGATTGTAGTGCGATGGGGCCATACGTGAATGCTCTTGTTTTGTACTACTCTGAATGGCGAACAGTCTCTAAAAGTAGGGCTTAAATACACCAGCAATAACTGCCAGAGGACTTGTGGAAATCACGGAGTTGGAAGATTCCGACAAGGTGAATGAACTAAACCAACTACACAACCATACGCACACCCTTTCATCAATAAAAATACTTGTCTTATATACATTCGTCAACTCTGTCAGCCCAAGTTAGCCGCCTTCAAGCACTGGTCAATATCAAAGTAATGATAGTGACACATGCCGACTTCGTCATACTCGCCGACCTTGCAGTGTTCCCTTGCAATCATCGTAGTCTTCATTCACCTCCGCTCAACTCAGTTACGGGTTGATCGGAATGAAGTTACCCACAATACAACTGGGAATGTTGTACCGATCTCGTCGAATGGTAAAAGAGAAACAACACAGCTTTCGCTTACGACCATCCTTGGACCGCAGGTTACAACTGGTCAAAACAGCTTTTTGGCCCGAATCAAACGCAATGTTGCCGTACTTTTCCCAGTAGTTGACTGCCGAGTCTTCGCTCATAAGCTCGTAGATGGCTAATTTGCCGTTACGAAGATCTTCCACAGGCACACCCACGAGACCAGCAAACTCCTTGTTGCCTCGGTAAATCTCGCCCGTACGTCTCCACAGACACGCCGGAATGGCCATGGTTGTAAAGACTCGATCGTAGTCCAGCAGCATTCGTTCAAACGCCTCTTCAACAAGCACCAAGTCGATATCCTTTAACGACTGGGCAATAGCTCGGAACGCAGGCCGGAAAATCGACAACGGTTTGAGAATCCGCTGTTTGGACGAAATGTTCATGTAGTTGTCCATGTATTGTTGCAAACGAGCGTATCCCTTGACATAGTTGAACGGTTGAAGAAGACCAGCCTCCAGCTTGGCGTAAATGACCTGTTTGAGACGCTCCTCCGGCGAGTTGTCAATTGTGGGATCTGCGGCGGTCAAGAAGAACTTGTTTCTAGCAGCTTCCGAAACCTGAGGGGGATCCTCATGGGTTAGAGCTGTACTGGGAAGGGTTTGCGCCTGATTTTGCGCCTGTGCTTGCGCTTGTGCTTGACCCTGGCCCTGTCCCTGACCCTGAGTCTGCTGTTGTTGCTGGGCAGCTGCCGCCTGCTGAGCCATTCCCGGACCCTGCAACTGGTGCTGTTGGTGTCCTCCCTGTTGTTGCTGGCCTTGGCCCTGACCCTGAGGCATACCCTGAACCTGTGCTTGAGCTTGGCCCTGGTTCTGGTGCATACCCTGGCCCTGACGGTACTGAGTCACGTGTCCGTTTTCTCCCTGCTGATTCTGGCCCTGTTGCTGGCCCTGTTGCTGACCCTGTTGTCCTGGCTGTCCCTCGTAAACAACGTCGTCAAACATTGTCAGAAAATCGTTAAGCGACGAAAACTCGGATCCGGCATGTTCAGAGAAGAACAGTCCGTTCTGAATGCCGCCAGAGTTCATAAACTGAGCGGACATGGCTTGATTAGGAGTGTTCAAGCCACTGACTTGACCCTGACCCTGCTGCTGACCCTGCTGACCTTGACCCTGGCCCTGTCCTTGCTGCTGCTGACCCTGGACCTCATCCTCATCTTCCGACTGACTCTGCTGTCGTTTCCCTCGTACTGGCTTGGCTTCATCATGACACAGGTGTGAAATGTTTCGTTTGACACATCTCGAACACGGCCGGTTGTTATCACAGGTCATGTGACTTCGTCGACAGTACACGCACGCCTGGTCGACCTTTTTGCGCTTGGTCCGCTTGATAGGCTGCTGTTGTGGCTGGTGGTTCCCATACATGTAGTTTGAAGGGCCCGTCAACATACTGGAGCCCATGTTGAACGCCGCGAAGCCCTGCGCGCTCATATCGTACATGGACGACTGTCCTGGAGCCGCGAGAATGCTCGGTCTGAGCGGTTTGTATTCGTTGTCCATCGTGAAAGATGTGTTGTATGACTTGATGGAGATGTAATTTAGTGCCCGAAAGTCACGTGGAGAGAGGGCAGATCACGTGCTGTCGAGTGGGTTCAGTCACGTGTCGTATATTTATAGTCACGTGACAATGTCGTTCGTTGTTCGTCGTTTGTCGTCTCGTCGTACGTACCAAAGTGGGGTATCTCTCTTGGTCTAGACACCACTGTCGGAGGTCGTGTGTGTGTCTGTCTGTCGCTTGAATGGAAAGTGAGCACGTGTGTGTGTGACGTTCTAGGGGAGGTCACGTGCGAGTTTTGGTCAGAGGTTGTCACGTGATCTGTCGTATATCACGTGGGCTGTCTTTCCTGTTTCGTATACCGACGGCGTCTTGGTGTTGGAGAAAAGTAGTGTTGGTTGTGGTTTGAACTTTTTGGTTCAATTTTGATTGAGATTTGAGTTACTGTAGATGTGGGGATTTTTTGACACACGTCAAAGAGAGGGAAGTTGAAGGTGCCAGGGTAGGTGCAAACGATGCGGGGGGAAATATGGACCAGCGTGAACTATATATGTGGCTAGTGGAGAGTTTTTGGTCACGTGTCGTGAATGGTGGAGAAGTGTACAGTTGTAAGACTTGTACCGACATCTCAACAGCCGTGAAGGTTGGCATAGAATGAGTAACCTCACGAACTCTAACCGCATAGATGAAAAGAGAGATGAGGAGGGGTACAGAAAGAGGTGTGGTTGGTGGAACTTGAAGGGAATGGTCTTGTTGGGTTTCTCCGAGTAAGGCGAGTAGATTGATACCACGTAACGTCACTTTTAGTTACACCCCTGGTGGTTAGAAAGGACCCTTTTCTCCGTCCTGAAATTAGTCACACTTTAGACTCATGCCTCTCCAACGGACTTATACAGCCAGCATCTCGTGTAGTTCCCAACATCAATGTGAGAGGGTGATAGAGAGGTGCTAGAGTGAAGGGGGTGGCTTAGCTGGAATTGTGAGGCTTGGTTACGTAGGAAAATGTGGGAAAAACCAGTACTTGCCACCAGAAAACATCCTCAAAACCACCCCCTGCGTGCTCTTCATATTGGCTGCACCAAGAGCACAGTCTTTCCGCTGGAAACAGTAAGAGCACAGCAATAGCAGTCTCTGTTGTCAGATGAACTACACTGGTTATATGACCATCATAACACCTCTCTCTTTGTTTTCTTGGTAACCGCCTGTCTCTCTCTCTATTCAGAGTATTTCATCCCCCAGTCAATCACAGCCTACCCTTCACTTCCCTCCACCCGCCATCTCCACCTGCAAGAGTTTTTCCGAACAAAACTGGGGCTTTCATGTACATCGGAAAATTGGAGGTTACCCGGCAGTGAAAAGGCACTCAAAAGCCGACTTACAAGAGGGGTATAACGGTGGTCTGAACAGAAATCCGAAACGTAGCGTCCTCTGATTGCTTGTAGTTACTTGTTTCACTACAACCATGAAAATAGAGCATGTTCTATTCAGCAAGAGCCAGGACGCTTTGCTCCATAACACGGATAAGGTTGAAGGGATGGATAGAGAAGAGTAATTATTGGGGTTGGAGAGTAGCTGGAGAAAAGAGAGTAGTACCATTCGATTTGTCACGTGAAGGTGGTCTAAATCCAACTTTTAGAATGTAAATCCACTCACTTTTACCCAAGTTAGATACACCCCAAATCTCAACGGTCGATGCACGCATAAATTAGCCGCAACAACCTCAGCTGAACGAGAGGAACGAGCGCACCCTAACCCCAGCATTTCCACTTACTGCATTTCTGTTTGCTTGGGGACTGTCACGTGACTTGAGTAAGCAGAAACGGAAACAGAGGTGAGAAATCAGACGTGTGAAGTGTGGGGTGATGTACACGAGTGGAAATAGGTCGAGTGTAGCACGGACCAATGGAACGAGCGACATTTGCTGACTAAGGGGAGGGTCTTGAGTCACGTGAGTGAAAATGGTCAGGTTGGGGGTTGTCCACGTGACTAGAAGAGGTCTACTTTGTACTTCACCTGTCTACAGCTTGATCTCAGCGACTACCATTTGCTTATGTATGTTCGCTGATTTGAATGCAAGAATGAGCTGATCTCCAGCCACACAAATGTGGCTTGGGAGGGTTAGGGTTTCTTGATTGGGCGCAATGCTGGATGAGGGAAGGCCGCTTAATAGAGTGTTGTGGTAGGGGTTTCTGGACTTTTATTATATCAATCCAATCAGCTCAGCTAGAGGAACTGAATGGTGCTACCAGATAATCTACAATAGCAGTGTAACACCCTCAATAACCCACGTCCTCTCGTTCGAGCAACTCTAATTAGCCACAGGCAGCGAAGTTTAACGCACGAAAAGTTGTATCTACCGACCTTTGAACTTGTCTTGACCGCTAAACAACCACATTTTCGAGTCTTCTACATCTCGTTCGAAATTGAGCAAATTAGTCAGAAACGACCGCCACAGCCATGCTACAGTCTCTACCTCGAGCCACACGACTTCGGTCGTCCGTCTTGACCGCCCGACTGGTGTCTTCTTTCGCAAAGATCTCAGTGACACAAACACAAACACGACTTCTAACCACCTCCAGAGCAGTGTTCAACTCGCCCAAGCCGTACGAGGCTGCCCGAGACGAGTTTCTGCGGAGACGAGACGCCAACATGAAGAAGCTGGGTGTTACCGAGGAGGAGTATCGAGAGCTGTTTTCCAAGGCCCGAAAGCAGAGACGTCAGCAAGATGTTAACTCCACCATTCTCTATGGTCTGTCTGTCGTCATTGCCTTCCTGGGTCTGTCATACCTGGCCGTCCCTGTCTACCGAATTGTCTGTCAGCAGATGGGCTGGGGAGGACAGATCACCCCCGGAGGAAACATGAAGACCGGAGATTACGAGAACCCCAGATTTGCTGCCGAGCGGCTCAAGCCCATCGAGCAGGGCCGACAGATCCGAATCACCTTCTCTGGTGACGTCTCCGGCATTCTGCCCTGGGATTTCCGACCTCAGCAGCGAGAGGTGTCCGTCATCCCCGGAGAAACCGCTCTGTGCTTCTACAAGGCCAAGAACCGAACCGACAAGGACATTATCGGAATGGCCACCTACACGGTCACCCCGGCCCTCGCATCGCAGTACTTTAACAAGATCCAGTGCTTCTGCTTCGAGGAGCAGCAGCTGCTGGCCGGCGAGGAGGTCGACATGCCCGTCTTCTTCTTCATCGATCCGGATTACGCCACCGACCCCAACCTCAGAGGCATTTCCGACATTGTTCTGCATTACACCTTCTTCCGAGCCAAGTACAACGACGAGGGTGTTCTGAGCCCCGTGGCCACTGCCGATGCCAGTGAACAGGAGCTTGCTTCTCAGCTCCAGATCGCCAAGGAGGTTGAGGCCCAGGCTGCTGCTTAGAATGGCCCATCATTAACTGTTAGTAACTACTAGCACGCTAGTATCATATTGTATATAGGTCGAGATCGACAATGAATTCTACTTGCAAGGGAACAGAGGTTAGGGAGTGTGTAACTGGAGGAGAGCAAAACAGAGGTGAGAGCGATTCACTGTGGTCGAGAATCGATGTTGTTGATATCAGTTTTCAAATTACCAACTATTCTCATCGTAGTTGTACTCGTACCTGTACCGGTACTGTACGTGTTGATCGTTAAGGTCGTTAACCCGTCGCGCCAAGCCCTGAACATGCAAACCCCTTGTACATATTCACAGTTGCAGTCAACTTATTCACTCACACAATCTATGGTCGAAGGCAGTCACTATGGAGATTCATTGACGGTCGTTTTGGAAGGTGACATTTCGGTTACCGTCGCCCTCCAAGGGGGAGTTTTGACTGCAAAGTCAACTGGATCTGAGATCCACACCATCACCACCGAAATTGATACCTTGACGAGATTCACCAAATGGAGGTATTTGCCAGACAGAGTGTTTACGCGACTGACTTTTGCGCTATACAACGTCTTCTGTCCTTTTTCAGCAGAGTATATCCAGTACACACCTTCTCAGGGGTTCTCCCGGTTAACTTCCTCTGACTACAAGGCTCTCAAACAGAACATGTATAACCTCGCTACAAAGCCGATTCAGCAGGTGAGAACACCTACGGGAAGAGTTAGAGCTGATGATGAAGGAGAGTCGTCTCAAAGGGGTGATGAATGACTCTACAGGCCAGAAGTTTTGTTTCTTGAAGCTTGGCTGATCATGCCTCAGTATGATTCTAGACCACCCCTGACTGTAAACACATTCACGCGCTATGCACGCGCACACAGCCTCAAGTCTTAGTTGGGTGTGACGAAACAACCGTGATCTATACCATTCCGATGCTCCAACTCTGCTGACCATCATGGTACAATACACTCGTTTCTCTTGAAAGTGCCTACATTCTCCATTGGAGGACCTCCTCATCTACACGTGTAGAAGATCACCTTACGTCACAACCTACGGTCGTCCGCCTTTGCTTAAATAATGGATTAATAAATGATTAGTATGTATCGTGTTTTTCTAGAATCACCACAGATACCATGGTGGTGTTTGCAACGGTGTGGTTTGTATGGGGTTGTGTGTGTTTACGAGTCAACAGGAGGTCGCTCGGTCTTGGCAAAGCTGACGCCCGGCGACACAACATCGCCCTCCTCGCACTCGAGGATGATGGTTGGCGAGTTCATGCCGCTGGAAACGCCCTGGTTGGTGTCCAGCTTGAGTCCCTCGTGCAGAGTGATTTTTCGGGTTCCTGCGCTCACGGGAATGTTGATAGTGTCATCATGCTTCTCCTCCTTGGGCTCAGCCACGTTGCTCAGCTCTTTATGCAGCATGTCGTAGAACTGTGTGTCGAAGGCTTCGGGGTTGGGGGTATCTTCCAGTCTGGAGGTCCATCCCACAGGGGGAGAAGGAGGAGGCGAGATGAAGAAGAGCTTTCCGGCGTCGGGCAGTTGCAGGAGCTGCTTTGTGTCGCCGAGAGTGGCCATGTCTGTGTTGTTGGGGGCGTATTGGGCCTTAAGGGTCGAGTAGTTGAGGAACTCTTCGTCGACATATGCTGCCTCAGCGGCCTGCTTGATGTACTTCTTTGCCACCGAGCACGAATCGATAGAGACAAAGACGCAGACGATTCGGCCCAGAGACTTGAGAGGAGCCCAGCAGACCAGATCGTCGGATGCCAGAGCCTTCTTCAGCTCGTTCATGAAGGGCTCGGAGGTAAAGTGGGCTCGGGAAAGGCCGGTGATGATGAGAGTGTTGGTAGCCATCTTGTGTTGTTTCTTGGAGGAGTTGTTGGAGAGGGAAGCGAGGGGTACTGCGACGGCGGCCATAGTTGTTTGTGTGTCTGTTTGTGTGTCGGTTGGAGTTTTGGAGGACGACGTTTCCGAGGGTTCCGCCATGATATATATAAAGGAAGCAGGAAGAGTGTGTGTGTGCCTGTGGTGTGGTTTGATGTCTCTTGTCCTGTCCTGTCTGTCTTAATCTTAGTCCCAGATAGGGTTCCACTTTACCACCATTAACTCACGTTTAGTTATGCTTTAGTGACATGCGTGCCTTGTGCATAGCCTTGGGCTGATCGAGCCGTGTGGAGGCACAATTTGTGTGTACGCATATTGACAGAACAACACGACTGCCAGACTACGATGACGTCAAGCACCTGTCGTTCTTGATCGAATATAATACAGACGACTCAGCCCTTGACTCAGCCTGGCTTCGTATGTGTTTTGTTTCCTACCCAGTTTTGCTCAATCGTAACACCGTTGTGATCCACCTGTTGTCGGAGTCCCTATTCCGTATTGAAGCTGAACAAGCATCTATTGTCTCCCACACTATTCGTCATGTTGACGAAAACCCAACATAACTGGCCTAATAGTTCTCAGATTCGGAATCAGAGTTGACGACTAGACTCAGCGCTCTTTGCTCTTCAAATCCGTCTAATCTCCGGCCGAAAATATCCACTTTTCACGGCTCATTACTTGACCCAGCGGTTTACTCAGCCCGAACCTTGGTCGACAATGTGGGCAGTTGGACACCACCCCTCTAAGGTTCCCGAAGCGGGCATAGGAAGCGGGCCATTACCAGTCTAAATCCGGTATCTGCGCTTGGCTTTCTACGATTATGTAATCCCTTTCTTTCTTGCCGTTGGTGCTTTTGCTCCTTTCACGTCGTCAACATGCGTCCCTCATGTTTGATAGCACATGGATACGAACCTGCGCATAGCCTCCCACCACGTGGAACGGTCATGTGATACACTGCCTGAAGCAGGCTGAATCCAGGGCGAAGTACATCTTCAGAACCGGCCCAGCTCGGTTTTCATCTCGCCAAAACAATTGCTGCGCAACTCCTTACTACAGTGCAAAATTTTCCCTCTCCAACCCTGAATCTCCGGCTAAACCATGTCTCACGCCAAACTCAACCAGATGTTGCGTTTCCTTGCACAGCCCCAGAGCCGCAGACTTGCCAGACTAATGGAGCCCAATTAACGCCCGCAAGACGATTGGCGGACGAGCAGACAGTGTTGCTGGCTTGGCACGCGACCCTGGTCGGTATGGTTTGGATTTTATAGCAGGTCTCGGACTCCGAAGCAGAAACTGGAGGATATCGGGGCGAAAATGAGGGATAATCCCAGATCTGAATAGACCATCTTGTAGAGAATCTCCAGACGGTCACAATGATGTAGCTATCTGCTCCACAACTTGATTATCGACAGAGATAAATGGTGGTGTTTGGCCCTAGTCGACGTATAGCTACATACTTGTGTGCCCACCTTACAACCATGAGCTAAGTTCCTCGCAGGCAGGTTCTAACCGTTTCCATAATGGTGACTCTTCATAACCATAGCTACAATAACCATTTGATCGTTCGATCAACCCTGATTTTCTTTTCCAACCCTGTCACATAATTTCCGCTTTTCACAGGTCGATACTTTTACTGATCACCATTTTACTGCTGGGAAACTTCCGCTTAAGCGTGTGCCACAACCGTGACAACAAAAGCACTCAGGACAATGTAACGGTAGAATTAGTAAAGCTATGACGTCACAGAAAGTCGGGATTCAACAGCAGCATTGCCACCACTCTCTGTACAAAAAATTATAGCTATTACCTCACTACAACACTCGATACGACGCCCATCAAGTCTCGTTTGAAAAACGACCCTCGACATTTAACCTCCGACCTTATGCGGGGTGTCACACTCCCTTAACAAGGATATCGTTGGGTCAAGGTGATTAAGAGTGCCACCTGGGGGGCAGTGCAGCAGGCAAAAATTGAGGATTGCCGAGAAAACGAAAAAGGAGACACAAGACTCAACTGAACAGAGCACGAGTGTGAAAGCAGCCCCAAATCGACATAGCCCTACTTGTGGAGCTTGCGGTGGAAGATTTTTCGTCTCAGCTGGCGGTTTGCGCCTCGTCACGTGACTTGCTCTGTATAGTGATGGTCGTGACCTTCTACGATATAACGGTTCCACCTCCTTGGTCATATGTCAACACTGCCTTCACTCAGCCGAGAGGGCGTGGGGGGATTACGTACAAGTTAGGGTTGTTGTTGTGGTTGGTCACGTGATACAGTGGGGGGATTGTCGGGTTGAATGAGATTGACGGCTTTAGACACGCCTACTCCATATCTGGCACACCGGAGCGAAGTCCTCTTTGATGAGTCGAAACATTCCATCTACGCACTGGGTCGAAGGCCCATCTTCAAACACGGCGTTTCAGAATGCTCAGTGTTTCAGATTTGTACCTACTCTGGAATGTATCAGAGTGGAGCAGTGTGGAGAAGCTGTTTCATGTTGTGGGCTCGGGTGTGGCAGTGGGATACTGTCTTGTGGGTGTTTAGGCGTGTGTAGCGCTTGCTGCTTGGCTTCCAGTATGGGTGAGAGGGACTCTTTGAACTCAACCAAATGTCTCAACTATAGTGTCAACTAGAAGTTCTCACTTACTTAAGAAAACAGACGTCGGAAAGCATCTCCTATCTCATCTTGCACGGTGGCTAAGATGACGCAGAAAACGATGTGCTATTAATAAGAGCGTGCGAGTTGTGTATTCCAGGTGCTTCCTGTAGCTCAACACCCGTCCTCTCCTCATTATAGATACACCCCATATCTTCCCCTAACAACACCTACAGGTACAAAAGCTAAGACAAGCATGCATCAGAAACGCATCTCTCATGTCTCTCAACATGGACCTTCCTTTACACGACAAGATACCTGGGTACGCCTCGAAAACAGCAATGAGAGTGTTCTGGCCGCTGGAAGAACTGCACGTGATGCGCGGGAGGAGGTACGAGGACTGCTTAGTCATCGGCTGGCGCAACGACGGCTGCAATGTTGTTGTCATAGCCACGTGTGTCGAGCTGCCTGAGGTTGCCAGACGACGCGGGCTGGAGGTGGTTGGATACGTGGGGGAACCACGTGAATTGTCACGTGAGAAGGAATCTGATTCGTCACAGTCACCTGATTATGAACTGATCCCTTTCAAGTACACAGCTGATACTCCGTTGACATGTCCTCTGCCTGACGTGACGATAATCACATACAAGACGCCAAATCCCCAGCGGATGCAGTTTTACAGCACTGATCCGATTTCTCTGGGCATTCTGGGCTGGTCGGTGCCCATGCGAGTAATTTCGCAGGAGTTTGAACAAGATCTGGTTCATGCTCAGCAAAAGAAGCAATGCCTCATGGACAAGTTGGTGCAACACGGGGGAGTGGAATTTGAGGGTGACGACAATGTCGAGGTTGTTGACAGGGAGGTTGTGGTGGAAACTGTGGAGACAGCAGGAGAGAATGGAGACTGTCAATTGGGGGTGCTCTCTTATTCAGAAGAGACAGACTCGACGAGGATGAACGGAAGTATTCATTCTACGCAGGAATCTGAATGTCGCTTAGAAAGGGTCCTCAGACAGATTAATTCGGCATACCGACTGCAAAAACTGGTACACAACAATAAGGAAAGTCACGTGATATCGACAATTCTGTGTTCTCTCATCAACCCCTTCATACCTCTCTTTACAAGCTTGGTTGTGTACTTCGTGATGGCGATCCGGCTCTTTTGTGAAGCGTGTCTGATCCTGATCGAGTTTCGCATCTTTGGGAAGAACCTCAAACAGAATTCAGCTACAGCAATCCAGCTAGACCTGAGATTGCAGCAGTTGTGCTACCTGCCTGTGCAATGGATGCGCATTCGAGGCCACGACAGTCATACTCAGTCACCTAGTCACATCGCTATTGAACGTCGCATTAGTGAGAGTGGCCAGGGCAACACAGCCAAACGGCATGTTCCTCCAGAGTACATCAGAATGTATAACACCGTGTGGCTTGTGCTGAACGATCTGATTCTGGGATTTGCAATGAGCGCTTATCTGCTCGATAATCAGACCTACATTGCCGAAAACGGACCTCGGTGGGCAAACTACATTCTTGTCACATTCCCAGAATCTACCATCATCTGGTTGATGGACTCCCCTGCTGGTCTTAAGCTCAACACCGAGCTGGCCAAGTTCTTCGGCCAATTTCTGCTCTGGGTGATTCACTTCTGGTCCAGAACAGTTGTTCACGGATTCATCATCCCTGCAATCCCCTACATACCAGCTTTCGGAAGCGTCATATCGCGTGTGGGAGGTATCACTCTGACCATCTCCGTACTTTGCGATCTCATCTCCTTCACCACTTTGCACATTTACGCATTCTACATTGCCTCTGCGAAGATTTTCCACTGGCAATTGGGTGTCATCACTTCACTGTTCCACCTGTTTAGAGGCAAGCGTCAAAATGTGCTGAGACACCGTATCGACTCTTGCAACTACGACCTCGATCAGCTCCTCATGGGCACAATCTTCTTCACAGTGCTGGTGTTCCTCTTGCCGACAGTCATGGTGTTCTACGCAGCGTTTGCTCTGGCTCGGCTGTCCATCATCATTCTCTCGGCTTTTCTGGAAACGATTCTGGCCTTCCTGAACCACTTTCCTCTGTTTGCACTGCTTCTGCGTGCCAAGGATAGGAAACGGCTTCCTGGAGGAATCAAGTTTGTCGCCAACGGGGTCACGCTAGAGCTGCAAAACATCCCTCTCGGCTTCTCCAAGATCTTCTATCAGTACTCGCTACTCTCAGACCGAATCAGGTTCCATTACCTGTCTGTGAGAGTCATCAAGAGACTGCTTACCGGTCAGTTTGTGCCTGTTCAGAGAAACAGATTGTACATTCTGCTGTACTCAACTCTTCCCGAACAGAGAATTGATATCGCGTCATTGTGGAAGCTCTTGAGAGGTGATTGAACACGAGCGAAATGTGCTTTGCAAGGACATCGCCACGAAAAATAGATAACAAGTACATAGTAATTAACAAGTCATTAATAGAAGTGGTGTCATCAGCAGAGGTAGACTGCAGGTACTGAAACTACGTCAGCGATTCCAGTTCAATCCGCTTGTACACTATTGTGAAGCACTAATCTACGAGTAGCATGCAAGTGTCGCGTCTAACTTCCCCACAAGAATAGGCTTTATGGGGGACGATCCCCGGACGTTCATATCGGCCCCAAGAGCTTGTAATTCTTGACAATTTGAGAACCGACGAGCTCCATACGATACCAGCTACTCAATGGTATACTTGAATAAATCACTACAGCAATATTGAGTCCATTTGACCCACAGATAAACTTCCCGATATGCATGCGCCGCACTCCTTATTGATATCACGATAGGAAGCTGGGTGCGATCTATGGCTTTTGGGACATAGCTAGAAGAGGGGTGCCGGCCCCACTTATCCAACTCTTTCACCAACACAACAAACATAGAAAGCATGGCAATTTGTGTAGAACAGCCGACGAGTCTGTTTACAGAGACATTATCGGTGACCCTCAAAGATGGCACTGCAGCAATCATTGTGCCTGTGAACGGATACCAGGAGGCAGACAAGTTACCCAAGGAGCTGATTGAATTCATGTTCAACGATTTCAATCAGGAAGTCGACGATGGCTTGACGTACCCGCATTTGAATCCGTACGCGAGCTCGGCTGAGTTTGTTAAGTATTGGTTCATTGGATGGGTTGGTCTACTTGTGAGAGGAACAGAGCTTCCCTCTGGGAATGACACTGATTGGTCCGAATCACTTTTGGGTCATTATTACATCAGGCCAAACTACCCTGGACGATGTTCGCACAACTGCAACGCTGGATTCTTGGTCAACCCCCGTCATCGAGGTTTAGGAGTTGGAAAGACGCTTGGAAGAAGCTACATCTACGTGGGTCCTCGACTGGGATACTCGTACTCCGTGTTCAACCTGGTTTTTGTCACTAACACGGCATCCCGCAAGATCTGGGACTCTCTGGGTTTCGATGTGGTGGGAAGGATCCCAGGAGCTGCTATTCTCAAGGGCCATGACGATCCTGTCGATGCTTTGATTTATGGAAGGAAGCTGTCCAAGGAGGAGACAGATACTTGGAAGCTGTGAACAAGAGGTAGATGTGAGTCGCCCCTAGACGGTCTGTTGTCAGGCAATAGCTGAAATCCGGCCCATACTGATTTCCTTGCGTTCACAGTCCGGCACCGGCATTTACAAACGTCCTCATTGTCCGGGACTGTATATCTTCATTCATCCAATGTACAATATGACATCTGATAAGAGGCCCGTAGTTAGTCCAACTGTACGTGCGAGTACGATAGCTTATAAAGACATGTGCAACGCCCAAAGAGAACTCTTCAGTCTAAGAGCAGACTAAATACGGCAAAGAAGACTATCGTTGAAGAACCCAGAGACATCCAGATGGATAAGAGACACTTGTAGAGAGGTGATGGACCTGGAAATGACAGTGGAAATAGTGGAACTGACTAAACCGAGTATTCTGAACAGTGCGAATTCTTCAGATTCATCACGTGACCCCCCAAACATCTCCGAAACGCGTCCGGACACCGACAAAACAAGGTTGGTACTACTGTTGAAGCACTGTGCGCTACGGATAACGTGCTGTCTCCACGGAAAGATGGATCTTGCTGCCCCAGCAACCTGTACACCATCCGCCCTGTCTGCCAGCTTGTACGGCTTAGTCATTTCCGCCGTACCGAAAAGACTCTGAGACACAACGATCTTTTTGTCCCTAAATGGAAGCCTGCAGCTGGGAGGTTGAAAGAGTTAAAATGTAGATACGACCAAGAAGAGCGTACATTAAGCACCCATAAATATCCACTGCTTACACTGTTTGAGAACTACTTCGAGCAAAAAAATGTAACTACTCAGCTCCCTCTATTTCAACATCTATTGAAGTCACTTTGGAAGCCCTTTAACGCCTATGATATTATCACATTCAACACATGTTCCAACTCAGTCCATCGTTTTAAACTTTGAACAAACCTTATCCTCTAGAAAACCCGTTACATCTCGACAGGGTAACCCGGACAAAATTTCTCGCCTCCTCAGAATATCTCAGCACACACCTCAACTCCCCTAAACAGCCAGTGTGCAGCTTTGAAACGGCAGTACAGTACGCGACGCGTCAGAGAGCATTTTGGCCCCGCCACCCACGCGTATTCACGCTGCTTGCAAGCTCCTTCACGGAAACAAACCTGCCTCAGGTCTTTTCCTCCAACCTCACAAGCTGGGTGTGATTTTCCCCAAACTGCACTTTCAATTGCAGCCTGACACGACATATACGAGGTACCTACAGAAAGAAGAGAGGAGACAGGAATATTCGACTGGTCAAGAAAACGACACAAAGCGACACAGACACTAGCAGTTCTTTGCTATAAGCGAAACAAGCGACACAGACACATCAATTGCTGTTGACAGTGTGCTTAATTTTTTTGGTACGGATACTCACAAGTATACGAGGCGAGCATATCGCACACGGCTGATTACTAAGCACGGACGACTTTTCGACAGTCTCTCTCACGACAACAATGATGACAACTTTCGAGGACACGTCGCACCCCATTCAATTGCGTGGGGACGAGCTGAACTTGGAGTCCAACTCCTCGGTGGAAGCTCTGACCGTGGTTCTTAAGGACCAGGTCACCACCGCAACTATTTATCCCATCAGAAGTTTGCAGTCGCTACCTCAGACTCTGCAGTACTTTCTGTTTGATGAGTTCAACATGGAGTTGGAGCGAGGAGATACCTTCCCTCATTACCATCCCATTCAGTTTGACGATTTCCAAAATTATTGGTTCGGAGCGTTTTCGGCAGTCATGTTGCTAGGCAACGAGCCGCTCATTCGCGACGACCGCGCGTGGGAAAAGGAGTGTTTGGGCTCCTTTTTTGTCCGCGCAAACTACCCTGGCCGAAGCTGTCACGTTTGCACCGCCAACTTTCTGGTCAACGCTGGAATTCGAGGTCAGGGTATTGGACGAACTCTGGTGGAGAGTTATATCGAGTGGGCGCCCAAGCTGGGGTTCACTTACTCAGTGTTCAATCTGGTGTATGAAACCAACGTGGCAGCACGCAAGATTTTTGACGCATTGAGCTTCAAAAAGGTGGGTCGAATCAAGGGCGCAGGACATCTTAAGGACAATGACAATGGGCCGGTGGACGCTCTGATTTACGGCAAGGAGCTGATTGAGGAGAGTGACGAGTCGATTGGAGAACTGCGATTCGACAAGATCAAATATTACCTCGAAACAGGAAAGTATCCCCCTCAGTCTGACCGACAGGAGAAATCGCGTTTGCGATCTTCAGCAGCCCATTACCGTCTCAGAGACGGAAAGCTGATGCTGAAGGATCGAGAGGTGGTTTCGGACCCTGATCGTCAGATGCAAATCGCCACGGAGGTCCACAAACAGAGTCACGCCGGAATTAACAAGAGCACGTCGATAATCACAGAGTCTTACCATTGGACTCGAATCAAGGAGACGGTGGCTGCTGCAATCCGAAACTGTGTGGAGTGCCGAGAAGTGGCTCGACCTCCTATCAAGCGAATCAAGAAGGACGACTTTGAGGACCTGTCTGCTCTGCAGGTGCATCAGCACGTGCCCAGCTCGTCTGACCAGCAACAGCAGACTCAGCAGCCTCAGCAGACCCAGGATCAGTCTCAACACCAGTCTCAGCAGTCGCGCAACACTGGCATGATGAACCTGGGCAGCCACATGCCCCTTGGATACAATATGAACCAGATTGGTCGACTCCAGGCTGATTTGGGTCTGGACACTGAAGATGGACAGCAGCTGATGGCGTCGGTGGCTGCACAGAACCGCGAGAACGAAAACGCGGCTAGTATAGCCTCCAACAACCAGCAGATGAGCCAGTTCGACGTGGATCTGGCGTCATACAACCAGGATGAACAGCTCTCCCGACACGACAACATTCCCGTTGACCCACAGGTGGAGAATGCTTTCGAGGAGCATGTTCATGGAGGAGAGGAGATTGCCATTGCCCGGGCATTGATTCAGGCAAACGAGAGCAGTGAGGGTAAGGATGACCCCAGCGACTTTTTCTCCCAGTAAATGTGAGATGAGAAGCACACTCTGACTCTCTTGGTCGGCCCTTATCCAGCTGACTACAAGCCTTTTAGCAGCTAGCTATATGTTCACTTCACAGGCACAGGTGTTTCGTGGAGAGAACTACATACTGCAGCTGCTATGGGCTGAAACAAAAAACGGTTCCTCACTTCTGTGTCACGGAGTGAGAGAACCCCCAAAATACTGTGTTGTTTGCAGCAAAGAAGTCAAGAATAACGACGAAACGATTATATTTAATGTATTATAGTAATAGAATGGAGAACGGTAAGACTGTGCGTGCGGATGTAAAATTGATTATTACTTCTATAAATATCTATTAGGGCGGTTAGGATGCCCTTCACTCTGCGTAAACACGTTCACAAGCAGCGTTGGCGTCCACAGAGCCCTTTGTTTCGTATCCAGCCAGCTCACATAGCTTGTTGAACACTCTCTGGACTAGGCCTTCCTCTCCAGGTTTGCTGTCTGGCCAAAGAACAGCAGAGAGACTGCTTGGAGTGGGTCCGTCCTCGAAAATGTCACCCAGAGGCGACTGAATGGGGGTACTAGAACCACTGTTGATGACTCCTCCCTTACCAACATCAGCACAAGAAGCCACCTTCATCGAAGGGATCTTGAGAGATGGAGGCCGGTGAGCCTCGAGAGGACTAGCCTTGTGTCCATCATGGTGGTTCTCCTCCAACTCGCACTTCTTCACGTTGAAGCCTCCAGAACCATATCCCCGGGCAGCAGAGGCCTTTTGCACTCGTTCCTCCAACGACTGCACCTTGCCAACGAAACTCTCCATGGTTTCCTCCACGTCCTGAATCTTCGACTGCAGCATCTTGGACTCATATCTGATACGCGAGCTCATCACTTCGACCTCATGAAGAGCAGCCTTGAGACGAGCCTCTTCTCGGTAAGAGTTCTTGAGGTAAGACGACAGCTTGTCAAACAGCACATCGTCTCGCATCTTGGCCTTGCCGAGCATTCGACTCTCCTGGTCAATCTGCTCACAAACATGTCGCATCTTCTTCACGTGACGCTTGAAGAGGAAATGGTACAGCTGTGACTTTTCGTAAGATCGCCGGATACGCTTCTCACTGACAAAAGACTTCTCCGGTGGCTGTCGAAGGATGAAGTTCTCAATCAAACTGAAAGAGT
This sequence comes from Yarrowia galli, assembly GCA_900519055.1. Classification (NCBI taxonomy): domain Eukaryota; kingdom Fungi; phylum Ascomycota; class Dipodascomycetes; order Dipodascales; genus Yarrowia; species Yarrowia galli. The sequence continues at coordinate 4,448,746 of ULGS01000005.1, forward strand.
TTCGTCGCATGACGGACCGGTGGTGCTTCTCCAGCTGCTCAGGAACAGACAGCTCGTGATGGAACTGGTCAACCGACTTGGATCGTCGTCTGAAGTGAAGAGCGGGGTTGCTGTTGTCGAACGAAGTGGTGGACAAGTTTGTCTTGGACGTCTTGATACTATCCTGACGTCCAGGTCGCAAATGATGACCATCATCATCATCACTGCTGTCGTCACGATACTCCTGAGGAAGGAGACGATCAGTAAGCATGTTGTCGAGTGGCAGGTCAAGCTCAGGAGTAGAACTGTTGCCTCTGATGCCAATATCGTCATCAACTGAATCGTCATTAGGAGATGTAGATCTTAGTCGACCTCGGATACCTCTGTAGAGCCTAGAGGGAGGTACTTCAACAACATCTCTGGGCTTTCTAAGCTTGAACATGGCTCGCCGCGAAGTGTCTGCACCGCCTGTAGTGTTGTTATTGTTGGTGGAAACCAGCGAAGTGGTTGTGGAGGACGCTGGGTTTCTGATCACTCGTCTGATATCTCGAGGAGCAGCCAGCTCGGTGTGTCCAGCAGAAGACATGGGGATACCAACACAGTTGGACACGAGAGAGCCATCAACTGTTCGCTGGTTACCCTTTCCAGCCCAGAGGTACTTACACCGAGCTCCCTGAAGAGACTTGGTTAGCTGCTCCAAGTTGAACGTCTCAGAAGCAGTCATGTGAAGGTGCTGTTTACCCGATACTTCCTTGATGGAAGACTTGAACAGATCAATGATATCGGAGTTGTAACTGCCCTTGTTTGTGAGCATGTAGAGTCTGTCCATGGTCCGCTGGTCGATGATTCTGCTCTTGGGAAGTCGTTCATGTTTCTGGAACCGACTCAGACCGGCGACAAATCCCTCGCAATCAAACGGATCTTTGGCCACCTTGGAGTTCAGCACGTAGGCCATTCGGTTTCGGACTCCAATCACGAATCCAATCAGTCCTGCAACAGTAGTGGGTCCCAAAACACCATCCTTGGGCTTCGTGTTGTACTTTCGCACTCCCCACATGTCCCACCACGTGTTGATAGCTTCCACTGTTTCGTTACAGAGAAGACCATCACAGTACTCGGGCTGTAGGACTCCGAAGTAAAACAACGAAAGCTGCACCAGCACCACAAGCTCCTTAGCTGCAAAAGTGATAGGCACGCTGTCGTGGATCTTGTAAATGTTCTTGAACTTGGCTGCTGCCGTTCCGGATGGTTCACAAATAGCCAATGATGCTCGTCCTCCACATCCCATTCGCTTGAGATTCTCGTTGACGTCAAAGTACTCCCATGTCTTTCGCACGTCTCCTCCAGGCACCGAGACCAAGGTCAAGAACGAGGGGAAAGACGACAGAGAGGTGACGAATAAGACACCAAGCTCCGTTTCTTTTGCCCGGGCGTAGCCCTTGAGAAGCTCGTCAAAGTATGCTTTGGTTCTGGGGGTCCATAACGAGGGGTTTCTAGGTAGAGCCAAGACACCTACCCGCACGGTATTGGATTGGTTACCAGTGTAAGACGTAATGACAGTCACCTTGCGACGTTCACAGACCCACTGTTCCACCATGTAGGCCTCGTAGCCATGAATGACAGCTTCCTCGCTCACCAGACTGCATTGTTGTTCTTGTCTCAGGTAATGAAACGCCTTGAAGTCGACAAACAAGTATCTCACAGTTTCGCCCTGAGGAAGAGAACGCTTGGGCGTCTTCTTCTCTATAGTCACGCACTTGTCACTGTCGTCTGGACTCACCGCTGACGTTGAGCGCGAGTGTGTGCGATGCATTATGTCCCTCAGTTCGTGTTGCCGTTCCTTCTCTCTGTCGTGGGCCACAATATGGTGCATTTGGGCTGTTGGAGCGAGGAGATGACTCTAGATTTGTCGGTGTACAAGAAGACTCCGCAGTCTCCAGTCGAGGCTGTGCTGTAATTGATGATTAAAGTGGAGTGTCTGTTATGGTCGGTTCTCTGCTGACCCTGTCAAAGAACCTACTTTGCGAAGGCTGTGTTTTTGGGAGTCCTGGAATGTTCGATTGTGTCTGTGTAAAGCTTGAGAGTGCCCGTGTAAAACGTCGCTGTCGAAACACACTCCTCTGTTCTTGTGGCTGTTGGTGTTGCCTGATGTACGAATAGGACTGTATCTCGCAGTAGCACCTAAGCGCGGTCTGTGTGATGACGTAATATGAGTGTGGGGAAAATCACGTGTTTCGAAGTTACACAAACAAGGGCGCTCTCTATATAAAGAGTGGATTTCCGGGTTGTGTCAAGTCTGATAAACTGATTTCCCCAGAAACAACCCCCTCAAAGCTGCCCATCCGTCCTACACACTGTTCGCCACCTTGCCACCGTTCATCATAGGGCGCCTAAACTCGCAACTTTATAGATTCTGTTGGGAGTTGCACCAGGGATAACGAGGTACCATCTGGAAGACGCAGTTCGGGTCGGATTGGAATTCTGAAACCAGAAATCAACTCCCCTGAACTGTCTGACTAGAGCAGTATGTTTAGCTTGCTTTGCCGAGCACTTTTAGACCTTACCCTCCTTCCATGCCGAAACCACACCAAAACTGCCACTCTACATGCGAAGTGAGGACCTAAGGTGTAACGCTATACCATCGTATGTGCCATGATAGGTAAGGGTCCTATATGAGTTCTTTTATAACCTAGCAGGACGACAAGAGCACGACATTGAACAGAAACACGTATGACAAAAGAATAACCCGCCACCTTCGCTAAACCGGCACTCGACCCATCTGCTGCATCCCAGAGAGCTTATCGGAAAGAATCTGATAAGTCGTAACAAGAGAGCCAACCGAGCCTAAGATTGTACGAACACGTAGTGCCAAGGAAAGAGGTGAAAATTGGATGGTAATAAAACCAACCACATATACGGGGTATTTGGGACAGGAAAAAGCGGCAGGAACGTTTGAAAAGCCACAAACACAACGTCACGTGACCCAAATGCCACCTGCTGTTGCTCCCAATCTGTGAAAGACCGCACACTCTAGCGCCCAGTCCGCTCCATGCAGCTCCCTCTCTCGCATATACTGTGGTGGTGGTACAGTAATGTAATGTTAAGGTTGACAAGTGGCATATCATCTCATCATCCACTCTACCACCATGGAAACAGCTGCGATGGAACGTGAGGCGATATTTCGGTCGGCCGAAATGTCGCTGGTCCAATTGTACGTGGCCAGTGAAATCGGCCGAGACGTGGTCGCGGCTCTAGGCGAGCTGGGCGTGGTCATGTTCAGAGACCTCAACACCTCTGTCAACGTTTTTCAGCGGTCCTTCATCAAAGAGATTCGTCGTGTGGACGGCGTCGAGCGACAATTACGCGGACTCAGATCACATATCGACAAGCACGGCGTTTCGATCGACGAGCAGCCGGAAGGAGTGGCAGCTCCTACTATGGATGAGGTAGACAACATGTGTCATCAGGTGGGTGCTTTGGAGGAGCGAGTGGGCCATCTGGATACCACCTGGAACGAGCTGGTCGACAAACGGGCGCTGATTCTGGAAAGACGAGAAATGGTCCAGACGGCAGGCATCTTCTTTGCAGACGCCAGAGAGAACAGACACGAGATTCGAGCGTCTCTAGAGGGCGATCGGGCCGGCCTGTTATACGACCTGGACGAACCTCAGCCAGACGTTGAGGCCGCAACCGTGTCGTGGAACTCGATTGCCGGTCTCTCCTTTGTCACCGGAGTCATTCCCTCAACCAAAACCGCCATTTTCGAACGAATCCTATGGCGATCTCTGCGTGGTAACCTGTATTTTCGACATCAGGCGATCGAGAAGCCACTGGCAGGCGTTCGAAAGGACGTTTTCATCGTCTTTGGACACGGAGAGTCGCTGCTGGCAAAAATCAAGCGAATCGCGCTCACCCTAGAGGCCACTCTGTACCCCGTCTCAGAAGACTTTGATACACGACGAGATCAGGTGGAAGAGCTCAACATCAAGCTCGCGGACGTGGACAACGTTCTGGGATCCACTAACAATGCGCTCATGACCGAGCTGGCCCTTGCTGCCAATACCCTCCCCCACTGGGAAGTTCTGGCAGCTAAAGAAAAGGCCATCTATCACACTCTCAACATGTTCAACTATGATCAGACACGTCGATGTCTCATTGCCGAGGGATGGATTCCCAAGGCAGACTTTGGAGCTGTCCAGGAGGTGCTCCGAGACGTGACTCTATCGTCAGGAGTGGCCATCAATTCGATCCTCAACGAAATCAAAACATCAAAGACGCCGCCAACGTTCCACAGAACCAACAAGTTCACGGCGGCCTTCCAGCTCATTGTGGACGCGTACGGAATCGCCTCCTACCAGGAAATCAACCCTGGTTTGGCCACTATCGTCACCTTCCCATTCATGTTCGCCATCATGTTTGGTGATCTGGGCCATGGAGTCATTCTGGCGCTGGCAGGACTCGTCATGGTGCTCAAGGAGAACAGCATTCTGAAGATGCGAAACCGAGACGAGATTTTCGACATGGCCTTTTCAGGCAGATACATTGTCCTACTCATGGGCGTCTTCTCTCTCTACACTGGTCTCATGTACAACGATGTCTTCTCCAAGAGCATGACGCTGTTCAGATCGGGATGGGCATGGCCTGAGAGCTGGGAGGAAAAAGAGAAAATCACAGCTCACCAAACGGGAGTTTACCCCTTTGGTCTGGATCCTGCATGGCATGGAACAGACAACAATCTGCTGTTCACCAACTCGTACAAGATGAAGCTGTCGATTCTCATGGGTTTCACTCACATGAGTTACTCCTTCTTCTTCTCGTTCATGAACTACAAGTTCTTCAACTCGCAGATTGATATCTGGGGCAACTTTGTACCCGGTTTGCTCTTTATGCAATCCATTTTCGGCTACCTCTCTCTTACCATTGTGTACAAGTGGTGTGTTGATTGGATTGCAAAGGACAAGACTCCCCCCGGTCTGCTGAATATGCTGATCAACATGTTCTTGAGTCCAGGAACCATCGATGCTCCTCTGTATCCTGGTCAGAAGTTTGTGCAGATCATTCTGGTGCTCATTGCGCTGGTGTGTGTGCCCTGGCTGCTGCTCCTCAAGCCTCTTTACCTGCGACGACAGCATAAGCAGACACAGTACGATGCCATCCGACAGCCCAACGCCTACCACATTGGCGACACTGACGACGATGCTGACTCTTTCGACATGACCATTGAGGAGTTTGAAGAGGAAGGAGAGGGACACGAGCACTTTGAGTTTGGCGAGGTGATGATCCACCAGGTCATTCACACCATTGAGTTCTGTCTTAACTGTGTGTCCCATACCGCTTCCTATCTGCGTCTCTGGGCTCTGTCTCTGGCCCATGCTCAGCTGTCCACTGTGCTGTGGGACATGACCATCCAGAACGCCTTTGGACCTACTGGTCCTGCTGGTGTTGCCACGGTCGTGGTCATGTTTGGCATGTGGTTTGTCCTGACGGTTGTCATTCTGGTGATGATGGAGGGAACCTCAGCCATGCTTCATTCCCTGAGATTGCATTGGGTTGAGGCCATGTCCAAGTTTTTCGAGGGAGAGGGTTACGCCTATGCTCCTTTCAACTTCAAGGAGCAGTCGTAGACATGCCATCGACCAGATCCCGAAGATTACAGCTAATCAAAGCTGTACGTAGAACTATTAGAGGTGATTAGATGAACCTACGTTAATGTATTATGTGATTATGATTGGCACACACATCGTAAACATGTCCTCACAAGGAAGGGTATTCATATAGTCGAAGAACGAGTAAATGATTGGCCAGCTATTATTTCACGGAGCCCACATTTTTGGAGCACCTAGTATTATATTATGCCAATCTACCACTACAAGAAGCTAGCTATCCCATCAACCCATTTCTTCACACTCCTGAAAGGTGCTATAAATACACCTCAACACAACAGGACACAGAACCTGCACGTGATGACCGGCAGCTACAAAACTTGAAAATGGAGCTCCGTCCAACTCACCCATACTCCTTCTCGAATCTGGCGCCAATCGACCCTCTGCTCCGCTCTCCAGCCACATCGTCCACCCCTATCATCACGCCAAATAAGATTTATGCACATGCACAACATGTAAACATGGCTGGTGATGTTCACAGCACAACCACAACCACTCCAAGTTCAGTCCCTGTGTTTTCTGGAATTGATGCCAGTAAAGACACCAACTACACAAACACCTATCTGCAATTTGTCACTATAAAAAGTCCCTCTCGTCACTCCAATCGCAACCTCAACACCACCACCACAACCTCTAACAATTCACACATGTCACGAAGAGACAGCTTGGAGAAGCTGGAGCGCGATCTGCGCAAAACCTCCAGCATGTCTTCGTTCAGTGAACGCAAATCTCCGACTAAACACCGCTCACGCCGAAAAGACACAATCGAAAACTTCCTCTCAAAGCCCCCAGTCATTCTCAAAAGCTCATTGGGCCAATTGCGGTATCTCGTGTTGGTTGAAGGATTGAAAGCCAACGACCATTCAGAATGCACCTATCGAGCGACAGTGTGGTCCATTCTGCTCCAGGTTCCGCCTACTCGATCTGAAGACTACCTCAGACTGATCAAACTGGGTCCCTCTCCAATGTACGGCAAGATTCGAAACGATACATTCAGAACCATGGCAACAGATACGGTGTTCAAACAAAAGGTACCGGAGGACGCGCTCATTCGAGTTCTCAACTCGTACGCATGGAGAAACGAAATCAGAGAACAGAAAGCCAGTCTGGAAGAGGGTATTGATCACTTGCAGAAATCACATCGAGATCAATACGTTCAAGGTATGAACGTTCTGGCAGCTCCGTTTCTGTACGTGTGCAAAAGCGAGGCCATGGCATTCAACCTGCTGGATGTCATGCTGTCACGTGACTGCCCTCTCTACGTCAAGCCCACTCTTGAAGGAGTGCATTCTGCCCTGACTCTCATCGACAGGTGTCTGGAGATCATTGATCCGACTTTATACAAGTATCTCAAGTCCAAGATGCTCAAGGCTGAGCTGTACGCGTTTGCGTCGGTTCTCACGTTGTCTGCTTGCACTCCTCCGTTGTCTGAGGTTGTCATTCTGTGGGACTTCCTGTTTGCATACGGTGTTCACATGAATGTGCTATTCGTGATTGCCCAGGTCAACCTCATGCGAGACAAGCTGCTCGAGAGCAAGTCGCCCATGGCTGCCTTACGATCTCTGCCTCCGTTGAGAGCCAAGGAGATTATCAAGCTGGGAGTGAGTTTTGCTGCTCAGCTGCCGGAGAAGCTGTATGACCAGCTGGTGAGACACCCCTACGATGAGACTGTCTATGAGGAGGTTAGACAGGGTTAAAAGCGCGTGGCCAAAGGTGACGAGTGGACAACTGCGTGTTGCAGTCAAGGTAAGTGGACATCCGAAACCACACCTGGTTCAAGGGTCTGGTCAAAAGCTGGTGAACATACGCTTTTAGCCATGGCCCAGCACATATATTTATGATAACGAAGTATGCATTTCAATACACAGCTTGGCTGTGTTCCAGAAGTGTGGCTGTAGCAGAATCGTAGTTGTCAGTGCGGTAACAAACGGTTAGATAAGACCATTCCATATCCGGTTATCGTGCATGAATACTTGAGTAGCAATGTGGTATCACTTGGGCGCATCGGCCCGGCAATCGTACATATTCTGATCTGGAGTTACCCTCCTTGATGTAGTGGAGCCATAGTACTCAGCTTGGGGAGACCCTAATACTTGGTAGCTGGCCAGTAACCAGAGTTTCCACAAGCACTCTTCGTACACATACAGTAAACGCCTTTTCACGTACCACCACACCCACGCCTCATATATCTACAGCTTCAAACATTTCAGTCACTCCATCCAATGTGTACATCTCAGCCTGGTATGGGAGCTCCCAGCACCACCAGACTTTCACCTTGTCCGATTTATCTCTGCGTGCATGAAACATGATGAAAGCAAAGGGGGGCGTGTGAGAAGTAAAATAGTCTGGGGAAGGTCTGGGGTCGTTTGGGGGGACTTTAGTAGGTCACAACAACGTCCCACAAAACCTCTCCCCATTTCCAGCACCCTCTAGGCTCTAGAATACCTCTATCAGCTCCAGATATCCGCTTGTGGACATGGTTTCAGAGTTTGGTGCCATGTGGTGCGGTGCAGTGCAAGTCGAGGTTGGTCCAATAGAAAACGTGGTCGTAACGGGTAGCTTTTGGTAGCAGCTGGCCACTTGCCCTGAAAGTCACGGTATATAAGGGCGGTGGCGTCCGCCTGGAAGTTTACAACCGCAGAGAACAACGGTGAGTACACTTCCGGGACACCAGCCAATACACAACGAATGATGAAAAACATTATGGTATTAGGAAGAGCCAACCTACACAATTATGGGGATACTCTACGACAAAACAAAACAATCGTGATGTGATTTGTGCGAATTCATTTCGTGTTTCCAGAGCCTTTTTTGCTAACATAGCCTGTGTGACGTGTGGACCTTTGGACAGGTGATCTTTTGAGGTGGGTTTGACGGTGAGGAGACAATGCATCTCTGACTCGGCTCTCAACTTTATGCCTATGTAGATACGAGCCCAGAGTTTGGCGGATGGGGGCGGACGAGTGACGACATCGTTACTGTGAGCGCTGGTGCTAGAGCCGGTGCAAAAGCTGGTTTTGCCTCATCCCTGCTTCACTCCTGGTGCGACAATACCCATATTTATTTCAATACACCTCTCCTGGTATTTTCCACGACGTAGCTTAACGTATCATTTGTCTTGCTCTCATACAATGGAGCTGTGTCAAAGCTAAATGGAGGTGAAAAAGAACACTGTGAAGATCCCAGATAATAATACGAGTAAGGACGACCGGAGGACCTGCTGAACGGAGAAGTTCATGACTAAGCAAAGTCTAGAGCTATTTGCGCTCTCCAGACACCGAAATACGTCTTCTGGAGAGTATTGGATGCATTTTGAGTTGTGCGCTCACGTGACTTTTGGGCATATATCTGGTACAGCCAGCCACAATACCTACAACGGGGACACCGCACCCACAATAGAGGTGGCTACTCTTGAATGTACAAATTACTGTATATATATACTGATTACAGCCCGAGAGAAATCCTCGGTATTATTATATCCAAATCCATCAACCCGTCATTACAGAATCTCACCATATAGTTGTGCATCACATTGTGTGGGATCCTTCCTGCTTCGTCTGCTCCGGTGCAACTAAAAGACATTCATGTCAAAACACTCCTCCGAGTAATAACTCGCAATGACGCTTCTCCTGCTGAACCGAAGACCCGTCAACTTCTGCATCGCCACGCGACTCGTGTCAACGCTTGCAAACTTGACATAGACCTTGCCCACTCCAGGACGCGTCTCAAAGATGAGCCGTCGATACGAAGCCTTCATGGCCTCGGGATCAGGTCGTGGAATCTTGATCTGGACCTCCTCTCCTCCTCCGTACTTGAGACATTCGGATTCCACCTGCTCAGTGATCTCTCTGTAAGCCACATCATCTAGTAACTCGTCCAGAGTCACCAGATTGAACAGCACAATGACAGACGACTCGGGTCGGTTCTTGACGTCGTTCATCACCGTCACAATGCCCTTCAACCCGTTGTTGGAAGAACACGACAACTGCGTGGGTCCTTCACATGCTAGCATCACCTTGAGGTTCTTTCCGCCAACCACTTGGCCCGAAAGACCCGACACGGCGTCCTTGACCACCTCCGGGTCCTTGTAGTCCACCAGAGCAATGCCAGCCGACTCCCGAGACGGCAGCTGTCGAATGAGCTGAAATGCAGAAAGCTCTCCGAAAGAAGCCACCAGTTGCCGCACCTGGGCCTCTTCCACGTTGAATGGAATGTCCCAGATGATGATTTTCGTGGCAGAGTCCTCCACCACAGACGCCAGCTCCTCCTCCTCGTCATGCGCCCTTCTCGGGGTCTCAGTTCTCTCTGGAGTGGGACAGATGTAATTGGACGGTCGTCGTATACTGATGGGGGGTCCAGAGTAGTTGATTCCCAGTCCAGACAGAGCCAGGGCCAGAGTCGCCATTTCGGCAGAGAAGAACTCGACCAAAACCTCGGGAAGACGAGGATGCTTGTACACTCCATCCACGATCCGTTCCTTGGATCCCTGCAACTCCAGGCCCTCAATGAAGTCTGTGAAGAAGCCCTTGATGGCCACTGTGTCGATTTGTTCCGCCGGGATACCGCTGAGAATCAGTCTTCGAGCCACCCGCGAAAACTCGGGTCTCACAGATCCCTTTCCGTTATTGATAGGTCCCGTGTCCACCAGAGGCATCATTGCAGCCGTCTCGTGGTCCGTTGGCTGATCAGGCAGACCCTCCACCAGTCCTCTCAAGACATTGTAGTTGACTTGGGTAGGTCTGCCTGGTAATGGGAACAGACCCGACCGTTTGGCCAGCTCCGAGCTGACTCGCTCATAACCTCGAGCTTTGACATCCCATCCAGTAGGGGCAGACAATGGACGTTCATCCAGAGGAACCACGGTGTCGTCGGTCGACAGGTCTCGATCTCGATCCCGAGTTCTGTCACGTGTTCGATCTCGGTCACCTCTATCTCTGGATCCTCTGTCTCTGTCTCGATCTCGATCGCGGGGTCGGTCACGTGTGCGATCTTCATCCCGTCGGTCTCGTCGGTCTCTTCCTCCGTCCCTTCCATCCCGTCCATCCCTGCTGTCTCTGCTGAATCTATCCCTGTCCCTTCGATCACCTCCTCGATCACCTCGATCTCGGTAGTCTCGGTCTCTGTGTCGTTCTCGTTCCCGTTCCCGATCCACCGAATCATCCCGTCGACGCCATCGCTGGTTGTTGTTGCGGTACCGATCCCGTTCCCTGTCTCTCTCGCGGTCTCTGTCTCTAAAATCCCGGTCCCGTTCTCGTTCTCGATCTCGAACATCTCGTTCCGAGTCACGGGAGTTGTCATGGGTCCGAGGCCGAGAGGACTGTGGCTGAGGCGGCGGTGGCGGGGGCTGCTGATCCAGACCGCGCTGTGTCTGCGCCAAAAACTCCTCCACGCTGTTGTTCATGCTGGGAAACAGACGTCTGAGTGAGTTGGTGTTTGCTGAGTAAGTTGTAGATGTGCTGCAGTGCGTATAAAGAAGCACACAAGCTTTATCATGGTAGGGTAACTAAAGTTGCTGGTGGCGACCATTGTGGAAGTGTGAAAACAGCGGTGGAGGGTGCGGAGGGAGGATGAGGGGTGTTTTTTCACGCTCGAGACCATCTGAAAAATCACAGTATAGCTCGCTTTCACTGCTTTTCACCATCGTCCATATTTAACCAAGACCTGGCATTTAGTTAACAATTTGTTAAAGAAAAAGTCTGCTGGGGGTATCTATTTCGGTGTTCCCGAAGGTCTGAAGCTTTACCAGACATATCATTAGATAGCCAGTATGTGTGTTCTTAGCTATATCTTGCTGTGGAGCTAGATCACGCCTTGTTGCGCCCTCCAACATTGGCATCACTTATGATCCATCACACACCAGTTATAGTTTTAGTTACAGTTTACTTCACCTCAGAGTTGAAATTGTTGACATTACTTCACGATTTCTATACCCTCTGAAACTGGCTCCAACTTACCCAGGAGGGGTACAAAGGCCACGTTTTTACTCCACCAACTAGAAACACCCGTCAGAATACACCCAATATGACCAAATCCCCCATTCTCAAACTTCTCCTGGTTTCACCACCTGATACCATCCTGCATTTGAGACGTGAACATGTTGGAAGGAGATGGATGTTTGCCTCCAAGGTGGAGCTGGAACGTTACAACAGGACTTGAAAATGAAAACAACCCATCCACCGTAGCTGTAGATGAGGATCTGACGATTCCTGCTCAAATTGCACTCCATCAAGAACCAACAACTACACTGCTTGACACGGTCACACGAGTCCACCGTCCTATCACATGCGTCATTGCTGTCCCACAATGCACTCCCTTGTGAAACTTCTGAAACATGGCCAAGACAAGGGTCCGGAAGAAGCCAAATACAATACACCTCTTCTGCACCCCATTTTACAGTATCTACACTCAACTAGCATAATAAATCAATGTCAATAAATAAATAGTTTTCCTGTTCCTCCCTCTCCTCCTCCCTCCTTCTCCACCCTCTCTTCTCTCCTCCCCTTCCTCTCCTTCCTCCGCTTACGCACCTAAAACAGCGAAATAAGCCACCTCCACCTCCTTGACCAATCCCTGCAGGCCTACAATCACCACCTGGTGAGTAAGACCGGGGAACCGCTGTCGATGCAGACCAATCCACTCAATGGGAGGAGTGGCTTCGCCCATATCTCTCAGCTGGGGAATCTCAATGTTGGGAGGCTCCAGAGCAACGTAGACGTACTTTTCATCCAAAGCCACGTCCTTGAGCTTCTCCTCCAGCTCTCCATCCTTGAGCACCGACGGGTTGGACACAAAGTTGAGCTTGTAGGCCTCTCTTCGGCTGGCAAAGGCTTTGGCGTGAGAGTTCCACATTTCCCGGATGAAGGTGACCGATCCAAAGTTCCAGCCAATGTCCACCTTGCCAGCAAACTCGGACGAATACGTGAACTTGACCTCGGTGGGGTTGGCATCGTACTGCCACGTGTGCATGTTGATGTCCACCTTGGGGATTCGCACAATGGTACCTCCCTTGGCTCGTCGGGTATGGGCCACAAACTCGTCGACCGTCAACGTCAGCAGATCCTCCTCGTTGATCTGGGTCTTGAACGTACTCAGAGCAATGATGAACTCGTGCATACCAAGCTCGAGGTGAGACTTGACCAGACCTCGTTTCTGAGTGTCGCAGACAAACATGGCATGGGTTCCAGACAGATTGACGTACAGCACCTGAGTGTCGAGAAGAGTGCTGGGGTAGACCTGGAGTGTTCCAGAACTGATGGAGACGTCCACAGAAGTGAGAAGATGAGGTCGGCCAATCTTCTTCTCCTTGGAGGGAGTTTCATCATTGGAAGCACCAATCTCTTCTTCGTAGGCTCCCTCAATACCCTGTTTGGTTCGAACCAGAATCTGAACGAGATCCAGAATGTTGGAGGGAGCAAGCACCGTGATGAAGACACAGATTTGCTCAATGTCAACAATGGCAGAAAGGTAGTCGGCCACCTCACGCTGGTTGGAGACGCTGAAGCCGAGGTTCTTGATACTAGCAATTCCAAACTGCTGATAGTCAAAGGCCATTCGGATCTCAGCTGAAGCCAGAGACGCCACAAGGGTAACCAGAGGTACGTCTTCAGGCGTGATCTGAGCATCCTCGTCAATCTCCCACAAAAGAGCCAGTTCAAGGCGGAACTTGGACAGTGACACGATACCTCCGAGTCGACCGTCTGAATGAATCTTGATGAGCTCAAAACCAAGAGTAATGTGCTGATCAAGATGCTCCTTCTTGTCGGTGAGCAGCCAGAACCGATCCAGACCCACAGTGACCTTACCGATGGACTGGCCGAGATCAGCCGAGAACTTGACGTTGGAAACGGTGGCGTTCCAGCAGATTCGTGTGCCGGACGTGGCTCGGTGGTACTTGAGCACAAACCGCTCCGAGTCAGTGTTGACCTTGACCTCCTTCTCCTTCTCAGGCATCTCACTGAGCCACAGCTCCTGGAACAGTTTGAGATCCTGTGTGTGTTTGACGTTGATATCGGCAATGACATCGACAATCGAAACAGCCACGTTCCACGTGTTGGCCAGATCGGAGTTCATCTCCTTGTCCTTGTTGACCACACAGAGAATCTCGTCAATTCCAACCATGGCAGAAATCTCACGTGAGTAAGTATGCTGCAAGGAGCAGTTGAACTCGTGGAGACGACAAGTGAAGGAAAAGAACTTGCCGAGTCCATCATCACTGGCATCCACAGTGGTCATGTTCAGAGACAGGTTCTGGTACGACAAAGACGCAGACACTCGAGCAGTAGGCTCACAACTCATAATCAACTCCTGGCGCTCAATCTGAATACCAGCAGTGATATCCCACTCGGAAAAGGTGAGATCCTTGGTGGGCTGCGGAGGCTGGGGAGTCTCGATCTTGACCTTCTTCATCTCACTCTTAACTTCCAACTTGAGATCCTTGCGCTTGTCACCCTTGTCTTCCAACAGAGTCTTCATACCAGAAGCAATGTCCAGCACCACAGGAATCATTCGAGGGTACAGAGTGTTACTACTAGGCTCGACAGTGACGCCAAACTTGAGCAACTCCTTGTTGGCTGATCCAGTGTTGTGTCTGAAATCAACCTTGGCCTCCAGAGCAGGAGCCTGGAGATACAGCTCTGGAGACGACTCCACCACTCGAGCTGTGGATCTGCGGCCTCCAGAAGACGCCTGAATGTGACGTGTCTCGGCGTACATCTCCATGGCGTATTCAGACTCACTCCAGAGCGATACAACGGCTCCCTGGAACTTGGCATCTGCTCTGAACACAAAGGAATGGTCAATAGACAGAAGAGACGAGTCTGAAGGTGCAGTATTGGGCTCGGCCACTCGAACGCTGCTGTTGCTCTTTTCAAGACGCTTGTTGCGCTCCTTGGAAAGCAGTTCCAGCTCCTTGACCGTCTGTTTGATGGTCGTAGCAGTACAAGACACAATTTCCACAATGGAGGGAAGAATTGTACCCTTGAGCTCTTCTCCGAGAATTCGAAGATGGTACTCTCGAGTGTCAAGAGTAGCAAACGTGACCAGCAGACGAGGAAGATAGACCGTGTTGGCGTGAGTAGGGAACACCTTATCGGGGAAAAAGTCAGTGTCCTTGGAACCATGAGCTGGGGTGATATAGACACCCTTGAGACGCAACTGTCCATAGCCAGAAAGAGCCACAACAGCCACGTTATCGCATCCAAAGACAATACCGTTGAAACCCGAGTTTGGAGGGAACAGCCAGCCAAACGTGACCTGCTCGAAAGACGTTCGAATACGCCAGTTTTGCAGTGGCGAAGTAGAATCGGGGTCTTCCTCAGCAGCATCAGCAGCGGGAGAAGACGTCTCGTCACGTGACTCGGGCTCCACAGTTGACTCGGGCTCCACCACTGGCTCAGCGTCATCACCAAGCTCAATCTCATCACGTGATTCTTCAGCAGACACAAACGAGTCTCCAGATACCTTGGAGTCCACACTATCACGTGACATCTTCCGCTTGGGGGTCTTTCTCTTTGGCGACTTATCCTCAGTCTCCCATTCAAGCAGAGAAATGTCACCCTCAATGTTGGTGAGAATCTCCATCAGCTTGAGCAGCGAAGGAGAAGACAGACAGATTCGAATGAACTCAGACTCGATATCTGCTCCTCGCTTTCTCTCGCCAGACTTGATGTACTCGTAAAGAGAAATTCGAATATGCAAGTCCACAAGAGTAGCCACTCCACCGGGAAGACGTTTGTTCTGAAGCAAGAAACGCACGTGATCAGGTGTGACGGCTCCAGTCAATGCTGTATGCTCAATCGTCTTGGTCTTGTCACTCATGACAAAGTTGTATGCCAAAGCAGACACCTTGTCGCACTCTAGACAGAGAGATGAGTCAAGTGCCGGAATGGTGAATGAGAACCGATCTGCCAGAATCTGAGTCGTGAAATGTAGAGGGTATGAAGATGTAGCAGGCGCCGAAGACGATGCTGTAGGCGAAGAAGACGGCTTGGGAGTGGCCGTTTTAGCGTCAATTTTGGTGATACGCTTCTTCAGGACCTCCTGCAGCTCGTCAATGGCCTCAGACATTTGCTTGACACACTCCCGCTCATTCTCTGACGCCAGGTACCGAGTCAACATACTAGGGGACACAGTCTGGGCGTCAAAGATGCCAAATCGAAGAGCGCAATCCAACAAAGCAAACTCCTCAGTGATAACAGATCCTCCAAGAGCAGATACAGCTGAAAGAGCGATACCAAGAACAATCTGCGAATCGCCAGAAGAGTGGTTTCGAACCTCATGCATCTGTTCACCCACCTCAAACGAGCCATTGAGTGTAGTTCGCGAATCAATACCCGATCCAACCACCACCTGCATGTTCCGGAACTCGTTGGCATATACCCAGTTGGGCATAAGCATGGAGGAGCACTGTAGCGAGGCAAGTGAGTAGCGGAAAGAGACCCTGTCAAGGAACGGAATGATATCCTTGAGAGGTCCTGGCTCCTCACATAGCTCCTCCTTGAGCTCATCTGCCGCATCTGCCGCCGCTGCTGCTGCTGATCCGAGTGTATGGTGATCTCTCCCTTCCTCCTCCTTACCACTCAGCTCCTCGATCAACTCATCGATAACCTCCCAATCGTGGTCAAAGAACTGTGTCGTCAGTTTCACCAGAGTCAGGAGATCCTGCGATACCGTCAACAGCATGTTCTGGGTGTCACAAGTAATGTGAATGGACTTGCCGAACGCAATGGAAGCTGCAGTGGAGTTGATGGAGTAGGAAACCACTGGCTGATCCGTTTCTGTGGCAATCAGTTCCACACCTGTAGAACCAAATGTGCCCGTCAGAATGACACTCACGTCGTTGACCAGATCGTCGCCAGTCTTTTCCACAAACACAGAGTTGAGAAACTCCTGGCCGGAAACAGACAACGTGAGAGCAGACGATTTGATCGACACCACCCAGGACGACAACAGAGTGTTGACCATGACTCGAATGGGAGGAGATTTGGACTTCTCCGGAACTGGAGACGTTGACTTCTCGGGAACAGTCGACTTTTCAGAAATCATGCTGGTAGAGATGGAAATAGGAGACATAGGCGGAACCTCCATCTTGGGGGCCACAGCCGCCTCACCAGTTGTAGTGTTAGGTCTGGTAGACTCGTCTGTATCCATCACATCATCACCACTGCTGCTGCTGCTGCTGGGCTTGCTGGCATCCACATACCGAGCAATGGTCTGAATGGTATCAACCACCTCGAGAGAAAAGTGGGTTCGAATAGAAGCCACACAAACACCGGCGTCGGCATCAATCACGTGATCTTCTCCCTCGCTCACGTCCACGTACACCTGCACGTAGTCGAACAACAGGTAATTCTCACACTCTGCAAACAGCAGACGGAGACCGATACCGTCGACATCCACCAGCACCCGAGTCGTCATGGAAACAGTGTTTTTGTTCTCAGGAGGGAACACGTGCAAGAACAGGTAACTTTTCGGAATACTGTTGATTTCCCAGAATCGCCACTTTTTGAACACGTTGATCACCTTGGTTCGAGCGTCCACTGGCACCTTGCAATCTCCATGAATCAACTGCTTCTCCTTCTGAGAGTACCAGGCTGAAGGAACCGTCTGTAGAATGTGTCTCAGACGGATCAGAATCTTCCACGAGTCATGGGCTCGAACATGCTGCTGCGAAAGACGGATGATGTAAGCCGGTTTGGTGAGAGTGGAAGGATCAGAGGTGATATCAAACTGCTGGCCAGCAAGAGCCAACGAGTAAACCACGTCCTTGGTACGATCAGACTGGGTGGCCTTGTTCTGGTTGGGAATGTCGTCCAACAGCAACTTGAGCCGATCAAGCTGTCGATCAGTGTTTCTCAACAACCACTCGAGCTGCTGGTTATCCAAACTCACGTCCAGCTCCTTGATCTGAGCAGAAGCAGAGTTGCAAGCATCCTGATTCAACCAGAACTCAAACTGCGTCAATCCAAGCACCAGAGGGTTAGGAGAAGGTCCGATAGTGTTGCTGCTCTTGACCACCTCCAGAGTCAAATCCATAGAGCCATACACAATCATACTGTTCTCCCGTGGCTCATGACCATCCATAGTCTCCTGAATGTAGTCCTCAATCGACTGAGGCCGCTTGTGCACATTGTCACGCACCATAATGTCAATAGTACCCATCTGAAGATGCACGTACTCCTCCGAGCCTCCGGGACTGGCCTTCATCTCGATATCCACACCGGGAATGACCACTCGAATGTTCTTTGTCTCGGGCTGGCCAGACAAAATGTAGGTGAGTTTCTTCATGACCTGGATCTGTAGCTTATCCAGAGTCACGTGGAACCCATCCTGGGGAGTCTGCGCCATAATAGCCAGAATCACCGTCAGGGCAGCCGGAGTCAGTGTTCCTTCAATCTTACCCAGCTGCACAACAATGTTATCAGTCTCAGTGTCCTCATCAGGTGTCTCACGCGATGGAGCCATACCAGGCCGCATTTTCGACGCGAAGAAATCCTGAGCAAAACCTGGATCAACGTCGATCTCTGAAATTGCCGTCTTGGAGGCCTTTCTCCACGGCTTGGGTGCGAGAAACTTGCTCTCGATTCGAGGCCGTCGGAACTTGCGGATCTTGTAGCTGTTTCGTGCCCGACTCATTCGAGAAATGCCACTGCTTCGAGTCATGAAACTGCTGTCGATACTCATTCGATGAGAGTTGGTGGAAGCAGACGACAAAGACGACTGGGCAATATCGTAGTTCTCTCGCTTCTTGTAGGTGGAGAAAATACCAGCTGTACCCAGAGAATTAATGTTCTCGTCAGTAAGAGGCTCTGCAAGAGGAGGAAGAGGAAGAGTAGGCACAATGGTGTATGGCCTTGAGTCAGGAGCAAACTTGTGAGTCAGCAAAAAGTCACATCGTCCAAACGAGTCATCATGAAGACGAATGTGATCCTGTTGCTTGCCACGACGCTCATCCATGTTTCTCTTCTGAATGTAATCAGTGACGAGAACGGAAGTGGTCAGCTGAGAAAGAACCTCCTCATTAGTCATCACAGATAGTTGAATCCAGGGGATCTTGACCGAGGCTCTGGCAGTGTAGTCCGAGTTGTTGAGATCGTTCAGCTTGAAAGCCACAGCTGACGTAAGCACCTCCACGGCACCGGTATCAGCCTCCAGTCTGAATGTCAACGAGTTAATCTTGGCAGAAACAAAGGTGACATCAAACAACAACGGAATTGCCATCAGCAGTTTGTTTTCAGTGTCGTCAAATCCATAGTCAAAACAATCAGCTGCCTGTCCAAGCACAGCAAGAGAACTCATGGGTCCTCGGACCTGGATATCGCCCAGATGGAAATCCCACTTGCAGTAGTAAGTAGGCTCCTCAGGAGGCCGACCAAACAATCGATGACCATGCACATCAATGCCATCAATGTAAATATGGGGCTGGACGTCGCCCAAAGTGCGAGAATGAGACTCTCGGGCCAACATGTACGCCTTGGTGGTTGCCTCGGTAACACATCGACCTCGAATGGGCGCAATGTTCGACTGCAAGTCCATGTAGTAGTTGGTGAACCGACAATCGATGTCTAGCGACGGGAAATCGAGTCGGAGATACTCTCGAGTGGAGTACAGATTGGCAGGAAGCACAATCACTCCATTGGTGATGAATGTATCAACCACCACATCCATGTCATTCTTCTCCTTGATAAAGTTGACTGGATCAACCACCTTGGGAGCATCTCTCTGAGCATACTCCTCCATGGTCTGGAACTTGGTGTTGATTCCAAAATAGTTGTCAATCACCTTCATCAGATAACACACAAAGATACCGTGCGCAACCATGGTCACATCAGTTCCGTAAATCTCCACATGCATCGAATCAGTGTGCTCCTTGTCAAAAGACGAGTAATACGAGTACGTACCGACAATGGCAAACTCGTAGGCTCTACCCATCTTCTCCGTCTCCAGGAACGAGTCTAGAGTATGCCAGGGAGGCACAGACAGGTTGAAGTCCATAATCGGAGCCGAGATCTTGAAAGTGGCCTCATTTAACGACTGGTGAATCTGATCCAAAGGTAGAGCAAAGTCGATATCAAGAGCATCACTCTCAAACACCAGAAAAGTGTTATCTTCGAAATCGGTGGGATTGTTGATAATGTTGGCGTCGTTGATGTTCAGGTAAATGTTGCAGAAATGTGAAACTCCCCAGTGGAAGGTGTACTTGTAAGGAGTGAACAAAGTGTATGGAACAGGTGTATCAGATCCAAAGTCGTTAGTCAGATCGGAGAACAAGGTGATATGTTCGTCCAGAAGAAACATGTTGACTGAGGAAGACTGCAGATCAAACTTCCAATCACAAAGCCCGTTCCACTCGAGAGGTGTGGACAAATCACATTCTAGGGAAACATGGTCACCAGTAAACAACAAACCATGATTCACACTGGTTCGAACCTCCGTCTGTCCAAGATTAATAGACACGGTATGAGCCCATCCATCCTTCGTGGCCTCCATGCTCTGAATCTCCTCCACCGTGACCGTGTTGTTCGTCTTGATTTCCATCCAGCCAAAAGGACGCTTGGTGTTAGCTCCAGGGTCGTCTCTGAAGAGATTGGCAAACTCGAGATTCTTACTTTCCTCCCTGATTGGCACACGCAAAATCATCTCTTCCTGAAACTCCACATCGACCCGGAACTGCTCATAAGGCCGCAAATCGCCAGGAACAGGACTAGGCGATGGAATGGCGTCAATGCAAGTGCGAGGAATGAGCATCTGATGCAAATCTGTTCGTTGACGCTCTGTAGAAGGTCCATAATTGATGGTAGCACTCGTAGCAGTGATCTTCATGCCCCATTGAGGAGAATCCTTTGCTCTAACGCCTTCAATCTGAGGAACCTGGCCCTGAACGTCGTAGTACATTGTTAATGAACCACTAGGAGCATCCAGAATCTGAGGAACACGAGCATAGTCCTCAAAAGCACCCTCATTCTTGTCGTCCTCCACGTAATACTCCGTATCCTGCGTCAGGTACCGACTCAGACCCATCCAGGGCATCCCTTCACGTGAATGTTCACTCTCATCGTCGGGAAGAGCACGAGCAAGAAGAACAGCCCGAATGGCTCGCAAGCTGCGTCTCAACTTGCTCGTGTTAGGCTCGTTCTCATAAGTCTTGGCCCACAAACTCTTCTTGACCTTGGGCTTGTGTTCAAACTGAGCCGAGTCCAACCCCTTGTAATCAATGTTGGGTCGCATCTCCACCACAGGGTTCTCAAAGTCCGCCCGATACACCTGTCTGTATCTATCAAGGTACGAAGGTGTGGGAGCCACGTCCACCAGTCCCGTGGCGTTCTTGAAATGAAACATCCACACGCTCTGGGTATCTCTGTTGCCCACAACCATACTTCCCTTATGCACCTTGAGATCAATGGGGAACAGATCCAGATAAATCTGCTCTCCAAACGAAAAGTTTTTGGGCTCATATGTGGTAGTAGTATGAGCTGTTTGGAGAGTGTCATTGTTCTCACACTTGGGCTCCGTATGAGCATTATGACGAGCCTGGAACTGTTCGAAAACAGCATCATAGGCAGGTGTACGGTTGTACACGAACCATTCCAGACCGTCCACCTCCAGAGCTAGTCGCGACTGCAACTTTTCGGGAGTCACGTTGCCCTCCGAGTCCTCGCTCATCTGCAGCTCACTCTTGCGGCTCTTCCACAGCCAGTATCGCCAGGTGAAGTGGCCCTTGAGAAAACATATCGTCTGGTTGGTGCCGATGTATGTGAGGTTTTTGAAGAAGATTCGGCCTCCGAGCAGCGAGATCTGCACCGATTGCACCTTGACTCGTATCCTGTGTTTATGCCAAAAGACAAAGCGGAGCCCGAAGTTGGTGATCCATGCAATCAGCCGGTTGAAGTAGAATATGACAAACAACGACACCAGCAGAATCATGATCACGTCCATCAGAAAGACGGGCGAAAAGTCCACGCCGCCGGAAATGGCCTCTGGTTGGAAGCGCGAAGACGAATCCCTGAGTTAGTATGGTGGTGATACCGGGTGATTGGTGACTGGTGGCTGTGTGTGTACTGGTAACTAATGATAGTGGTGACTGTAGCGGCTGTAGCTACTCGTGACTTATCACCCAAGTGACGTAACAGTCGAAAGCGTCACAGTAAACGTCACAACCCCGTGGTAACCTCCAATCTCAGATCACTGGCCCATATCTGAAACAGCTCACGCGTCTGAGGTCCCCCTAGAACCACCAAAGTCCTCTAAAAAAGCCGTTCTCTGCAAACCCCTCCTGAAACTCACATTGTATGTTCTGAATACCGTCCGTCGCTGGTTTATAGACGTTGTGAGGCGTTAGAAATGCCTGTTGTTGTCTAGAGTGTTGTGTAAGTAGTTCGTTGTCTGTGTTAGCGGGGTCCAATATCTCAGGACTCGTCCTCACAACTCCATCTGTGTCACTCTGGCAACATCCTCCCTCCTCTACTCACATGCTTCTTGCTGGTATCCGTGTGAAAAAAGTGGCGTGGGAAAAAGACCGTGTTTGTTGTGGGCCAGGCTGTGGGTTGGTGCAATGGTGTCTGTGTTAGTTCGGGGGTCTGCGTGGGTCACGAGGTTCCTTCTCAAGTACTCACCACAACGCCAGGGTCGCTTGCCGTGCAAATAAATAGGAATAGGGGGTGTTTCCGGGGTAGGGTGTTTTGTGTCTCGACAAAGAATCCCGCAGTCGTGATAATGCCTAGTGTTGAACTTTATTTCGCGATGGAGGTGAGGTTCAGGAGGGGTGGTCAGGGGGTGTTACAGTAGTTGTATTGGAATTATAAAGAGACAGAATTATTTGGTTGGATGCACTGACTATATTTCTTTCTCAATTATCCAGATTGGAGCATTTCCGACAGAGTTGATAGTAACGTGATTTACCTCCTCTTATGTGAGGCGGTGCAACTAAAGGTGCATGGTCAAAGTGTTGGAGATGTTCAACATGAGCTACGAGTACTGAGTGTGTCAAACTGTAGGTAGTTTTGTTGGTGCACTTCGTCTATGGCCATGAAAGACCAAAAACGCACATCTGAGTCGTTCTTTCGTCTCCTTTGAATCATCCACTCTGACTCAGTCGATATTGTGGGACTTGAATGGAAGAAGCATATGGAGCTTAAGAAGGAATGTCCAATTGACAGAGGGACTCCACACTGCTCAGAGTTTCTGAAGTCCGGCACTCCAGGTCATCAAAAGAATGAGAATTGACTGGAGAATCCGACAGAGTCACTTGTCTTTGTTTTTCATCATCGTCATTTGATCCTGACACCGAGGCTTGTAATCATGAATGTCCAAAAACTTCGCGAAGTTGCCGACTATTAGGCAGAATTGTCCTATACAAGTACAGTCTATTTCATTTCATCTAATTTATTCAAGTCGCTCTCGACAATTGACTCCATTGATCACACCAGAGAGTCCATATGGAATCCAATGGTGTTCTGAGCGACTTCCGAGTAGTCCTTGCACGAGGCTTTATCCATGAACCACGCCTGAAACTTGCCGTTTGTCAAACCAGGGAAGATACGTCCCGTATAGTCAGGACCCCGGCGCTGGTTGTGAATATGTGTGATCGAACCAGTACGAAGATCCACCAGCTCAAGTCCGCGGTTAATTCTTCTAGCCACAAACTGGGGCGCGTCGTTGCATTGCACAAAAATATCGGAGCCTTTAGCAAAAGCAATGGCCCTGCTGTGTCTGACGTACATCTTTTCAGGGTTGTTTAAGTCAACGAATGTGGGAAAGAGCACTCCGTCCTCTGATACCCACCATACCAACCCTTCGTAGTACGCCACAGGACTAACCGAAAAGGCCACATTTGCAAACAGTACTTCCCTCCCTTCTACAGGGTCCCAGAAGTAAAAGCGAGCATCTGCCTTAGGTCGCCCTGGGAGAGCATAACGTTGGGCCAGAATGTGCCCAACCTCAATAGACGTGACAATTTCAGAGTTAAAAGTAACCAGACTCGGCGGGTTGTCGCGTGTGAAGACGTACGTACGAGCATGCTTGGCTCGGACAATAATGTAGTGTGTGCCAATAGTTATGGGCGAAGGACAGTGAGGTTCAAAGGGGCGTCTATCTCGAGATGGAAGAGGTGTCTCGCCACCCGGAAGAGCAAATACCACATCTCTGTATTTGATAATGGTCTCCTCCGTATCTTGTGAAACCAGCTCCCACTTGTCATCTATTGTGGTTTCGTACTCATCAAGCCAAGGGTTGACAAGGACCATTGAGGTCGGTGTGACTCCCAAATGCACCCTTGAACATAGTCCTGAGCAGGCGTCCCGGGTGTGGTGATGTAGAGGCGTGAGATCGCCAGCTAGAGTCTCCTCCTTCTCCAGTTTGCGAGCCACGGTGATCTTTGCCTCCTTAGGCGTAAGACCTTCAAATAGACCGTCCAGATGAGTTTCTGGAGTCCACCGTTCGTTATGCAGTCGTTGAACAAACACCAAAGCACAGTCTCTCCACGTTTTGAGGTCTCCTTCAAGCCGCATCCATGGAAACCGAGACTTCACCACGACCTCAAGAGTCGCGTCCATGTGTTGAAACGCGTTGTACCAAGAAGTCGACACCTGTCTGAGCTGAATAAAGCTCTCGAGATCACAATGGGAGTAGATCATGACCGCAATCTCCAGCGGCAGTTCCCGATTGCCACTGACATCTCTTCTTTTCCCTCCTTGCATCAAAACAGTCTCTGGTTTGTCTGACTCCAGGTCCAGATGCTTGGTGGACTCCGCGTCCACAGATTCCACTATACCGTGTCGCGACATGAACTCACGAATGTGGTTTTCAAGCACCCGTTCTGCGGCTTCCGACACGCGGTCTAGGAAAGGACCCAGTTTCTTGACCACGTCATCCATTAACCTCCACAGTTGCGACCTTCTCTGTGTGATAGAGCACTCGTCAAGAAAGTCAACGATTGCGTCAAAGTCAACGATTGCGCTATCCTCCTCACTCTCTTTGTCAATTTTCTCCGAAAGCAAACAAGTATACAATGACACGAGCTGGTTGGCGTCCTCTAGCCATTGGACTGCGAGACTGACCGTTATTTCCTTCTGGTCTAAAAGAGCCTTCTTGTAATCGCTCTTGATCTGTCTGATAGCTGCCAGACACTCTTCTAGAGTAGCCGAGGCGGGAAAGGCAGGCTGCTGCGCCTCACCCTCCCACAGTTGATCGTCAATCCGGTGTGCCGGGAGTTCAGCATCATCAACGTCATCATCATCGTCATCGTCATCGTCATCGTCATCGTCATCGTCATCATCATCGTCAACGTCATCATCATCGTCATCGTCATCGTCATCGTCATCACAATCTTTTTCATTGGCATAACTGACCAGGTATCGATCTTCTTCCAAGTCTTCACCCAGAGTCATCGCCTTTGCAGTCTGTCGAGACTGTCTCTCCTTCTGGAATCTCGTACTTTCCGTGACAAGCTTCAACTTGGACTCAATTCGAAGGTGGTCGAATCATTCAGTAATCAGTTCCAAAAGGGTATCGTAGGGTATTATTCTTGTTGGAGGGTCGCTCATTGTGATCCTTGACGCGTCACGTGTTGTTTTGAACGCGTTGATGTGGGTGAGAGGTTGTGACGCGTCGGTCTCGGATCAAACGCAAAAGCTTTCATTGGGTTACATGCATTATTACTTGGGAGGTTAGTTGGTGTAGTCATGAGGGTAATGGCGGTCCGAAACTATCTGAAAGATGGAGGTACAAAGCTGAAAGTTGGTATATACACCGAATGGGGCATTATAAACACAGAACACTTTTCAGAATCTCTCTACCTCTTTTACATTCCATTATGAACACATGTTGGCTCATAGTATCGGCTACGAAGCTTGTAGATGTTCTACAGTAAGTGGAACCTCAACCGCTCTGGCCCACAACCGTTTTTTGGTGGGTTACATTGTCAATTGTTGATCAGTTTCTTGAACACTAACTACTTTTGTTAAGGCCGCTGGGAGTTAACTCTAAGAAAATGGCTGAGGGCCAGCACAGTTGAGGGTCCCCCCGAGATATATTTCTCTAACAAAAAACACACCTCCATACTCCCCGCCCTCCACTGACTCCAATGGTAGAACGATATCCACTTTCGTTAGTACAAATATGTTGAGATATAACCCCTTTCTCTTGCCATCCTACCCCTTCCATACATGTTAATATCTATCAATTAATTATAATCATCTTATCCTCCATAACAAACCTTTTGCAAACGTTCCTCAAAACCCCCCTCTATGGGTCAATGTTGTACTTCATCTTAATACCCATGGCCGACAGCTCCGAGTTGAGGTACTTGAGCACAAACGGAATGGCCACGGTGGTGGTATCGTCTCCTCCAACAAAGCAGTTGCCAAGAGCGTCCTGCCACATGCCCTCGGGAGGCGAGTCCCAGGAGAAGGAGCCCTTTTCGAGCTGGGTGGCACATCGTCGACACTTGATGCCTCGTCGATGACCAGTAGTGCTCTGGGCCTCCTGAGTAGCGGTGAGAGAGCCACAGGTTCGACACATGCTGGTCTGGGTGTAATCGGAACAGTTGAGCAGACGGTCCTGCAGCAGGTACGAGGTTCCGTGACCAATGAGGGCGTCTCGCTCCATTTCTCCGACTCGGATACCTCCAGATCGCTTTCGGCCCTTGACGGGCTGCATGGTGAGAGGGTTGACGGGTCCAGTAGATCGAACCTGGAACTTATCGTTGACCATATGACGCAGTCGCTGGTAGAAGACGACACCGACGTAGATATCGCATCGCAGCTCCTGACCAGTGACTCCAGAGTACATGGGCTCGTTACCGTGGTAATTGTAACCGGCCTTGAGCAGCTGTTCTCCAAAGTACTCGGCAGCAGTGTTGGTCTCAGAAAACTGCCAGGGAGTAGCGTCCTGAGCCATACCGTGCAGAGCTCCAGACTTGGCGGCCAGAGACTCGACAAACATACCAATGGTCATTCGCGAGGGGAAAGCGTGGGGGTTGATAATGACGTCGGGCTGGATTCCAGACTCGCTGAAGGGCATATCGTAAGTGGGCCACTTTTGCGAACACACACCCTTCTGTCCATGACGAGAGGAGAACTTGTCTCCAATGACGGGGGATCGGGGGATTCGAAGCTTGACGGTGATCTTCTGCAGTTCTCCGGCAGTATCGTCTCCCAGAAGCTTCACCTCCTCCACAAATCCGGTTTCTCCAGACTTGTACTTGATGACCATGGTCTTGTTGGAGTTGGAGTCGTAGTAGGCGGCAATGGGGTCACCGTTAGACAACTTGGCTCCAACCAGAGGCAGACCATCGACATCCAGAGTGTTTGTCCATTCTCGAGGCCAGTTGTCAGGTCCAAATCCAAAATGCAAAAGAGTGGGGTCTCCGGCCTTTTGCTTTTCGGTCAGATCCACCTTTTCGACCTTGTAAATGGTACCATGACCGAATCCTCGCTCGTGAGCAGACTTGTTGATGATCATGGCATCGTCCATATCGTAACCGGTGTAGGAAATGACAGCGACAACGGCGTTCATTCCGTTGGGGAAGTTATCCAGACCGTACTCATCAAACAGACCAGCTCGAACAATAGGTGACTGACCAGTCTGAAGTCGGTACATTTTGTTATCACTTCGATGAGTCAGCACACCGGGAGTACCCATGGCCTGCTTACCCATCTGGCACTGGTACATGTTTCGGGGCGACTGGTTAAAGTCGGAGAAGGGAGTCATGTTGGCCAGAATGGACAGAATGTTGGTAGGAGAGTACTCCACGTGAGAATGCACGTTGGTGATCTCGTCAGGAGTGACAGCAACGTTGAGATAGACCTGCTCAAAGGGACCGACAATGTCCTCCTTCTCGGTGGCCAGATGCTTGACAGGTCGCATGAATCGAGAAGCCTCGGCAAACAGATACAGACCGGGGTACTGGCCTCCTCGAGAGGGAGGAACCAGACCGATTTCCAGATCCTGGGGCAGACGAGGGTCGCCAGTGACCTTCCATTGTCTCATGGTGTTAGCAGCCTGCTCGGCAATCTCGTGGGTGCACCATCCGATAATCTTACCGTCCAGCATAACCACGGACTTTTGGGGCGTATTGGCCAGAGCGCCGGCAGGAGAGATACCCAGCTGGTTGAGCACGGAGTCAATGTCGCCGACTTCGCTCTTCTTGACGGAAATCAGACACTTGTGAGCCAAATGGTTCAGAAGACCACAAGGAGAACCATCAGGAGTATGAACGGGACACAGGAAGCCCCAGGACTCGGGCAGCAGCTTTCGAACGTCGGTGGTCTTCAGCTCGGCGAAGAAAGAACCTCGATGGATCATTCGGAAATGAGCAATGAATCGATGGAAGTTAATCTTCTCGACAATGACGGTGTAACCCGTGGTCTGCTGCAAATCGAGACCAGTGTGCGAAACCAGGTTACCAGTGGACAGAAAGTAATGCAGTTTTCGGCCAATGTCCTCGTTGACTCGGGGGCAGATTCGCTGCATGATTTTGGGGTCGTCCAGATGCAAGGGCTGTCTCTTCTTTTGCAGTTCTGTTCGCACAGCCGCACAAAAGTTGGTCAGGTACTCCTCCATTCGCTCCTTGATGATCATACCGTAGAGGAAACCACCGAGCAGAACCTCCTGGTGCTGGACGGCATCGGGGTTGTCGGGGGAACATTCAGAGGCCACCAGAGCGTACAGCTTTCGGATCATGAACAGCAGCATTCGGAACTTGTCCGTGTTGTCCTGGAGATGGACCAGAATGACTCGCTTGAGCATCAGACGGCCGACATCTTCGTTGGACATGTCTCTGGGAGCGTCCATGACGATTCGGAACTTTTCTCCCAGAAATGCCAGGTTCTCCTGCTTGGAGGTCAGCTTGTACGACTTGTAGTTTCGCAGCAGCAGTTCCAGACGGTCGGTAAGGAACGAGTTGGAGCCCTCGGAGGCGACAATGCCGTCAAAAATCTCTCGATCGTTGGTTTCCACCAGAGCCTTGAGAATCATCATCACGGGCACCAGGTACTCGTTTTTTCGCCACGAAAACCGCATGGTGATTCCACCGTCGGACAGGTAATGCAGAACGTTGGTTTGAGACGACTGGTCGGGTCGGACCGATCGGATCTGAACTCCAAAAGTGGTGTAGTTGTTTCCTCGCTTGACAAAACTCTTTCGAATGATGGCCAACGGGTGGTTTCGTCGCTGCACAATCAGCAGTCGAATCAGCTTCTCCAGACCGTTGATGACAAAGTATCCTCCCTGCTCCTCGCTCTCCTCCTTGTGGGCCACCAGATCCTTGGGTCCCATTCCTTCCAAATGACATCGGTTGGAGCCCATCATGATGGGGATCATTCCCACCTCTCTGCTCTCAAACTTTTCGGGGCCACCGTTCACAGAGTATCCCAGAGTCATCACCATACGAGCTCGGTAGGTTGTCATTCGCTCTCGACACTCGCTAGGAAACACCTTTCGGTTGATGGTGGTCTTGTCTCGGGCAGAAACGGTGGGTCGACCTAGTTGGACGTTGGCCACCCGGATCGCCAGTCGATTGCCCAGATTCTCGTCGTCGCCGTCAAAACAAACTCGCTCTCCAACCTCCTTGGCAGCCAGGTTAAGAAGAGAGTCCATACCTCCCTCGGTCAGGGCGTTGAAAGAACCAATATGAGGGGCCACAGCGTCCCGGAGAAGCGGGTACTTTTGCTCATCCGGAGGGTTGGCGAAATACTCCTCCCGCTCCAGCGTGTGGAACGATGCCTTTTTCGTTTCACTCATTGTGTCGTGTATGTTGTAATGGGAGGAAGAAAATGGCCATGCACGATGGAATAAAATCTTTTGAAAAGTTTATCCTGGGTGCAGGTGGGATGCACGAAGTCCGAACCGAAGGTGAGGACTTCTGAGGGGGGTGGAGGGGTGGTAGAGAGAAGGGGAGAGTACTGATAGAATCTTGGCTGCTGAGTCTGTGGATCCCTGCTCTCAGAATTCCGATATCTGCTCTGGACGTCCAGACAACTGACTCCTCCAACTGTGAGGTTTCAAACTCAAATTGAAGGTGAGTCTCCACTAGAGGTGTGAAGAGGGTATATAACCTGTTAAAAGTCATGATGAAGTGAATCAGATGGTGGGGTTAGAGTCGGAAGGACGCCACGAGCACAGTGATACCCTCAAAATAACCATACCACCACTCTATCAATCAGATTGACCCTCTCCATAATTCATCGTCTATGAAACTTTAACGAGTTAGTGGCGGATTTGACGGGGATGTGAAAGTCGACGAATAGTTGGCGGATTTGGATTTTGAGAGTTGCTTTAGGGTCCTCAAGGCGGGTTTAGTAGTAAAGAACTGTTGTGATTCTTCTGCTGTCTCTCAAACACTTCATAGTCTTCTGACCCACCACCGCCAAATTCTCCCACATCGTCGAACTCAAACATCTCCGATGATAGTCGTGTGGCGAATCAAGGCGGGTGGGAGTATTTGGAACTGGGACGGTGTTATTACAGTAGACTGCTTGGGTGTGTTGAGATAGAGTATTTGGGTGTGATGCTGTGTGTTGGGTGTCTTGTACCTCTTATGGGGTTAAGGTGGTAGGTCCGAAAGGAGGCATAAAGAGCTGTAGGGGATCGATCGACTTGGTGAACCAGGTATGAGTATAGGGTGGCAAAGTAGTGAGACATATATACTCACTTTGACGGCATCAGAATCATACTACAAGTAGTGCTTGTGATCGTAGCCAACCCTCCTGACTTGCTTGCTTGTACACAATATTAAACTCGATTTGTGTTGTGCTATAGCTAAGGCCTAGACTCGGAGATTACCGGAAATGGGCCACAGGTACTAAAGGGGCTTTACGGAAGATGGAAGTCACTGATCTATTTAGAGCCAGTTGATAACTGTTGTCTTTACCGGCCTTTGCGATTATTCCGTCGAATATACCTGTGCTGAGGTCTTTATGGTGTCTCTCTGTTACAGTAGGTGGTACCAAGTAGAGGGGTGCGTCTCATCTGTTTTGGCCGTACCAGGTAGTACCCAACTGCCCTTAGACTGCTCAGTTAACTCAGTTAAGGATCAAATTCAATATCAACCTTGTCAATGTTTTGTCTGCAAACCTCTCTACACTTCAACCTAAAGCTCTACCTCTAACCGTCACATATACCTTGATCCCGATCACAGCATTGATAACAGGTATGGGCTCCTGAACCAAGCAACCCTTCTCCAGAGGCTACTTGTGGGACCCCCTCCCTTTATATACCCCTGCCTGACTGCCCTGCCAAGACCTCATTGCCCTTCAACATGCCTGTCTGAACAGGACCTTCCTTTGCCAGGTTTCAAATCCAGGCCCAGATCTTCCACCTGCCCAAGTCGAGACCTTGGTTGCCTCATTGTGACCGTATAAAAGCTTGGGAGAAGTCGTCATGACAGCCGGACGAGCTTTTTGTCATGAGCAGAGCTGAACGATATCATCTACGAGCCCAGCGAAGAGAAGCAGAAGACGTGAAGCACGCGATCCAGGCTTCTTCTGGATTGGTGAAGGGGTTGACGAAGGAGCCAGTGGAGGAGCAGATACAGCAGCCGATACAGCAGCCGATGGAGGTGGTAGAGGAGCCACGAAAGGTAGAACAGTCGATGGAGAAGATGCGGGAGGGGTTCAGGAGGAACCCGAGTCGAAGCAGCCGGAAAGAGTCGTATCTGAAGAGACTGAGTCCGAAGACGTTGAGTCTGAAAAAACCGAGTTCAAAGACGTCGAGTGTGAAAAAGCCGAGTGGGAGGACACACAATCGACGAACGGCTCTGACAAGTTCGACTTTTCAAACAAAGTGTCTAACTAGGTCTAGGACTGGCAGTGTATCAGCAAAGTCGAAAGTACAAGCACCATTGAAAAAGCGTGCCAGACGGAATCCACCACCTACAGAGACCAATGTCAGGCTGGGATACCTTCTCCAACACAATGCCATTGGCTATGTTAAAGGGAAGGGTGACTTTTTCCTACTTGTGAGAGTTCCAGATACCACTGATGAGTACCAGTTAAGAGCGATTCAAAGTGATGGAGCTTCTATTGAGCCTTCAGAGGTCTTGAAAACGGACCTGGGTCTTAGGAATGTAATTCCCATGCAGAGCTGTCCGGAGGGAACAAGAATCTTGAGAGTTGAGTTCCAGAATGATACAACTGCGTATCTCACTACAGATAACAACTGGAAGTCGATTGATGTGATCATGGAGTCCAGTCCTGGCCATAAACACTTTTATTTGACGAAATACCTTGGCCAGAACTTGAACAGCAGAGTTCCTCAACCACTTCACCAAGACGACTTTACGATAATCTGCAAACAGGGAATCGAGGTGCGATTGAGTCTTAGCTACATTTACACCAAGTCTGCAGATCTGGGTGTTTATCTGAAGAAGAACTCAACGGACCATGTTATCTGTCTAAACTACTCTCCGCAAACCATTCAAGCTCTGGTATCTCACTTTTACGAGGAGTCCGCAAAGCCCCTGGAGTATGAGACTTCCTTAGAGTTGTTCAAACTGTCTCGCAGTATCGAGTTTCTGGAGAGTGATATTCAGAGCTTGGCAGAGGAAGGACTCTTACAACAGGACTTGACGATACAGCAGGCCTTTTATACTTGGAAGCTCGCGGTTGGCGCCTCCCCCAAAGTCTGTTTGCATTGTGTTAAACAGTTTCAAAAGCGGTCTCAAAACAGGAGCTCCACTCAGGAGTACATTGAGGGTTTTCAGACCTTGACGGCAGATGAGCTCAAGGAGTTCTTTCAGATGTTGCCCACAGTTGAATGGGATCGACTTAGGCCTAATAGTTGATGAATTATTATATAAAAAGACAAACCGGTACAAGTGGGTTAGGCTCCGCTGTACCTCTTTTGTTCCTAACCTTTAGAGGAGAGAGGTGGGAATCCTACAAACTCCCAACAAACTCCCAACTCATGCTTTATTTAAATTGTTCAATGTCCCAACTCATGCTTTAATTAATTGTGAACAGCAATTCATGCCCAAACTTGGGGCTGAATAACATACAGGTCAAGCGATTCACCCCTTGATACAGAATATGGGTCCCTGTTTGTTATGATTTCCTCATTGGGATAACCCCACTTAGCCCCACTGGTTACACTGACAGAATCCATAGAATATATATCCCCTCTCGTTCCCTCGACTGCTTTCTTCTTCTTCATCAGCACTTCAGACCGAGACAAACAAGGCTTGATGGCAACCCAACCGACCACCACCAAGTCTTGCCTTACCTTTACGTGAGTACTGTAAAGGGGTGTAGAGGAAAGTTTATGCTCTGGCAGCTCAATAAGGCCCTTTTTAAGGAACGGCACCCAGTGTAACTACTGTGACTAAAATGACCAAAGTGGTCCAAAACGATAAGTAGCTGTTGCCTGTTGCCTCTGGACGACTAATGAATCTCTTTGAGGTACAATCTGCTCATTAGATAGCGCTTTGTATCGTTCTTATCATTTTGCGCTGTGGTCTTTAAAGTGAAGACTATTCGTCAATCCAACTCAATCGAAAATGGAACAATGAAGAAGTGGAAAAATGGAATCCTCCAAAGGTGACTTCAGTAACATAGCCAATACACCAGTCTCTCATCACCACCCACCAACCGCGTACTCCGCCACCTCCATGTTCTATGCCGTTTCGACGTTCCACCGCGTTAGTTAAGAATCGATGTGCCCCAAAATGTCAACAAACTCTAAGTGAAGCCCCTTTCTACAGTTAAGGTTTAGACGAGTCAAAAAGCCCCATACTTAGACATTTCATTCGATCATAGCCCACTGACCAATGCAGTTACACCGTAGAAAACAACGGCAATCGATTTACCAACATCTCTAACCCCTGACTCAGAACTTCCATCTATTTACTCATCCATCTCCCAGTTTCATGGCGTTCCCAAGTTTCCCTTGTCTAGCCATGAATTTAAGGTTTGTGAGATAGTCTCACGAGGCCGCCCTTACAGAGAAAATTTCGTGTGACCCCTTAACTCAGGTTCCTAAAGCTTTACAGGAAATCAGCGCATACTACTAGACTCACCGTATCCACTTTTCACTACTAAACTGTTGTTGGATTTCTCACATCTCTTCTCAACAGTCTGATAAATGACCTCCACTTCTGTCATGCACCGTTCTGCAGTCCACCAAATCTAAATCTCAATATCCGGCCCCTGTTGTTATGATTTCCTCATTGGGATAACCCTACAAGCTACACAGACATAATCCAAAGACTATATATCCCGCCTGGCCCCCTCAACTGTTTTCTTCTTCTTCATCAGCACTTCAGAAACCGAGACACTGGACAGCCAGCCCCCCTGACGGCAAGCCGACCAACCACCACCAACGTCGAGGCAAAACCGAGCCACTACTGCGTCACACTTCAACGGCAAGGCCTTGGTTGACCTCCCATCACGTGAGTACTCCCCCTTCTTCTCTTACCAGGACAACGATGCAAAGGTCCATGTTAGAGGTAGTATCACTGCGTGCGGTTGAACTATCCTTTGAACCTAGACGGATACCACCATGACCTTTACAGGAACCACATACTAACACATGACTGTTGTGTCTGTCAGTCGACTTCATTTTCCATCTTTGCTGACCTTTGATGTGTGGCCAAGGGGGTTATGTTGTCGACTGACTGGAAAGATGAGCCTTCGACGACGGTCTCACGTTTTGGTAGCCCCAGGACTACTGGTGCCTTTGTATCTGGTAACCATGGCCTGATAGCTGCTGACTCACTCTTATAGAATGAATGAATTATTTATGATGTATAGTTACACGAAAATGACACCCACCAGGCAAAGCTGGCGATCATTTTGATACCACTTTTGTGGACCTTTCTAAATTTCGTTGTGTAATCCTCAACTACAGTCACTTCAACTTCTTAATCATTACTTACGTAATCTTCAATCATCGTCAGTAACACTAGGAACACTGATTTCCACGTAAACAAACCTTGGATCGTCTTCCTCCGTGTTCCTGACAACTGTAGGCGAGATGAGAATAGCCTGAGCTTTCTGCTTGAGACTTGCCAGAGCCGTAATCAGGCTCTTCTGAGAAATGACTCGAGTAGAATCGTCCATGAACACTTCATATTCATCCAGACAAATAATCGGAGCATCCACCATATTCCACAGAACTGACATGAGCACCACCAGAAGTTGTGGCAACACTGCGAGAGCCCTCGATCGTACCACTATCCGAGCTATTGGTCAGCCTGTAGTTTCCGGCCTCCAGTGTCTGTCTTTCCAGATTAATGTTGATAGTGGCGGAAGCACCCCTCGACCTCATGATGTTGTCAAACTGCGACCGGAGATGGTCTCTCTGAGAGCTTCCAGATGTTGCTTCTGAGTCTCCAATATCTCCTGAGTAGCACGACCCTTGTCCTCAGCCTCTTCGTGCTATACAATGACTGTATCCTTGAGAGGCATTATGTACACATAGCTGATAACGGCACGATGAGACCCCATATTTAGTCAAGGCTGCCATACAGGCCATTTAAACAGGAGTATTCCTTACCCTTACCTCGAGAGAACAAAAGAGCTACAGCGGGGCCTAAGGTACAGCTGAGCCTAACCGACTTGTAGATGAAAGGTCTACATCTTGATGCAGGGCAGACCACCTCTTTATAGTCGAAGTTTCGGGGCAAGAGTAGCTCGAGTTTCCGTTCTAGACTCCACCCTTTCAACCTGAGGGCAGGTCGAGGACTTCTACGACTTGCCAAAGTTGTCCTGCTGCCTTGAACAAGACTCTATATAATGCTTGACGAAGAGTAATCCACGCGCCGTTCACCTATCAACATGGCCAAATCAAAACGGACATCTTCACGAAGATCCCAGCCCTATGATAAGAGTGGTGATACCAACTCAGCACAAGCGGAAGTGAAATCAGAGCCTCCTCCGTCAGAAACGCCGTCAATCAAACCTGAGGATGAGACCCCCGTTATTGAGATCCCTGAAGTCACGCCTCCACCTGAACCCACTCATAATGAGAAACGAATCGCTTATCTCATGCAACACGCGATACTTAGCACCACCCTACCTGGATATGGCACCTTCCAACTTGTCAAAGTTCCGGAGACTACTGGAAAGTTCCAGTTGGGCCTCATTCGCAGCAACGGAACTGTCGTCGAACCCCCTAATATACTTACGTCGAGTAGAAGCTTCAAGGGACTGGTTTCAATCACCAAAGCGATCTTAAAAGTTATTTACACTGATGACAAAAGTTCCTTCCTCACCACAAACGACCACTGGAAGACATGGCTACTTACCTCAACTAGCTCACCCAACCACAAATACTTGTATCTGGCTAGATATGTTAAACAAGATCTTAACGGGACTGATGTTGAACCTCTTCTCAAAGACGACTTCACCTTGAAGTCCAAGGATGGAGAAGAGATATCGCTGAACCTCAGATACATCAAGGCCAAATCGCCCGAATTTCGCCAGTACTTGGACAAAAACTCGACTGATAACTCCCTTAACCTGGACTATTCATCCGCTTCCATAAAGGCTCTGGTAGGATATTTTTACCGTATGGGTATCGGGGGGCTCAAATACCACACTGCTGTTGAGCTGCTGAAGATGAATCGTGACCTCCAACTCAAAGATGCAAGTTTCAGGGGAATAGTAGAGGAGCAAGTCTTGAAATACCCCATGGAGTTACCCGAGGCACTTGAAGTCTGGAAACTCACCCATAAGGAATCTGCAGAAGCGAGGCGTCGCTGCATCTCTCAATTTAAGAAGAGTGTCACTAGTCTCAAGTCCTCAGATGAGTTTTACGAGCTATTCAAGTCTCAGCAATTTACCATTGATGACATCATAGTCTTTCTGAAGTGGTTGTCAGAAAACCGTTGGTATTGAGGTGGTTGACTCGATAGTAGACTACAGGTATGTAATTAATGTGATTTTTGGGAGTAGCTAGTTCCAGCAACTGCGATTGGTAGAAATTGTCACACCCTCTTCACTTAGTTGTGCACTCGTGTACGTACATTAGTCCAGACCACTTTAGGTCCCCCCACAACAAACTAAAGCCCTGGTGGTGCCTCAATCAACGCTATACAGTATATATAGATCTGGGTCTAAAAAGCACGTCTCAATAAAACACATCGCCATGGCTGAAGCGGAACGAACTACTCTGGTCAAATCTGAGCCGTTCGCCTATTCATTCACAGATCGAGTTGTCTCTAAAGAGAACACTCCATCTATCAAACCCGACCCTTTTGTCATAGAGATTCCAGATGTCACTCCGCCGCCTGAACCGACTCCAAGTGAGAAACGTCTGACCTTTCTCGTCACTCAGGCCATTCTCAGCTCCACTCTGGAAGGAACAGGCACGTTTCTTCTTGTACGTGTCCCCAGAGTCACGTCGTTATACCGACTAGGTCTCATTCGCAGCGATGGGGTTGTTCTGGAGCCCCAAAATACCCTGGGATTCGATGGAGATCTCCAGAAACTGACTACTGTCAATAAAGACATTGTGAAGATCGAGAGCAGTTCAGGACCGGCCTTCTTTCTCACGACAGAAGACAATTGGACGTGTTGGGAACTGATAGGAAAGTCCAGTTCAGGCCACAGACATTTCCACATGTCCACATATGCCAGCCAAGATCTGAACAATGGCCTCAACGTGAGACCGTTGCTCAAAGACGACTTTATCATTCAATCAAAAGACGGGATTGGACTAACTCTCAATCTCAGCCATATCAACACTCGATCACCAGAGTTTCATCGCCACCTGTTCTTCTTTTCAGCAGGTGCACATTTTCTCAGCATGAACTATTCCTCCACAGCAATAAGAGCGTTGGTGGAACACTTTTACGACAACGGGTTCTTGCCTATCAAATTCGCAACTGCCGTTGAACTGCTGAAGATGGTGCGAGATCTCAGAATAAGAGATAACCAGATCATTTGGTTAATTGATGCTGAGATTACGAAATACCCCCTGAATCTACAGGGCGCAGTCCATGTGTGGAAAATCTCAAACAGACTATCGCAGCCAACGTGCAACCACTGTCTCAAACACTTTAGGGCTAATCTGTACAGTCTAAAGACTCCCCAAGAGTTCTACGAGCTCTTCCAGTCCCAACAATTCACCATTGACGATATCAAGGACTTTATGATAGGACTGATGGACACCAGGAAGTGGAAATAGATGAATGAGCAGTAATCACACTACCGTCTTACAATATCTGTAGATGGCATCAGTTGTGATCACGTGACATCGCAGTAGAGTTGACGTCATGTGACCTTTCATTTGTAGCAACGAGAAATCGCCAATCAGTCTGCCACACTTTTTGCCATCACTTTGGTGTCATGAAGAGGTCTGAAACACAAACAGAGCGATTCTGCACACACGACCTATTTAAACTTCACCAAACCTTAATCCATACATGGGACATGCAAGTGCACATAAATCTTTCGAAGTTTTGATGATAACAGAACCACGACATAATGGCGAAAAGCAGGTGAGTTGAGTGATAGGAGGGGGGTCTAGGGTGGACAGAAATATCACGTGATAAAGAATCAGCTGGGGTTTTGGTGTCACGTGACGTCTTGAAGATGTTCGGGGCTGGGTGGTGGAAGTGCGATTATGACTCTGGAGGTGTCAGGGATGGCACAGAGCCAAGGAGACGTAAGGGTCACGTGATGAGACCTAAGGGGACGAGTCATATGTGTGTCTACGAGGTGACGTGAGTCGATTGACCCCGGCCACCGTCTTGAAATGCAACTACCTTGAAACTCGAAGACATGCAACTGTCAACGTTTTGGATGACGTCACGTGATCAAGAGTGGTACCAAATCACGCACGGAATCTTCCCGGTCACGTGACTACTTTCTCCACGACGATAGCTCGTTTATTGACGGAGTTATGACCCATCTTTGATCCAGCCTGTGCTGTCTTGCTCAACTGGAATGTCACGCGATCAAGCGACTGTACACTGCCAACTCGCTCTCCATTCTATGTACTAACCCAGATACGAGTACGTCAAAAACTTTGAACAAGAAAATCATCTTCTTCCAGACTGTCATATCGTTGTTCGAGTCGATGGTCGAGGGTTCCACAAGTTCTCCAAATTCTACAATTTTGAGAAGCCCAATGATCTGAGAGCCATTGAGCTGATGAACAAGTGTGCTGAGCTGATTGTGGCTGAATTTGATGACGTTATCATGGCATATGGAGATTCTGATGAGTACTCTTTTCTGTTGAGAAGAAAGTGTTCTTTGTTCGAGAGAAGAGAGAGTAAACTGACTAGTACGTTTGCCAGCTCGTTTA
Organism: Yarrowia galli; assembly: GCA_900519055.1. Taxonomy (NCBI): domain Eukaryota; kingdom Fungi; phylum Ascomycota; class Dipodascomycetes; order Dipodascales; genus Yarrowia; species Yarrowia galli. The sequence continues at coordinate 4,487,628 of ULGS01000005.1, forward strand.
CCAGTTATTATGTTGCATTGTGGGGGAAGTACTTCACGAACGAGAGTGGGAAAGAGTCACGTGATGTTACTGAAGGAGTGGAGAAGTTGAGTCTTGAGGGTGAGACTGGGGAGGAGGCACAAGAGGTGGTCGAGGAGGAAGGCAAGGCGTCGTCTCAATCACACACAGACTCAGGCTCATCACGTGACCAGGATTACTCGCTTCAACTCCACATGCTCCCCACTTTCGACGCTCGATGTGTTGTCTACCCCAATGCTCAATCTATCAGAGACTACTTTTCCTGGAGACAAGTGGACTGTCATATCAACAATCTCTACAACACGACGTTCTGGACTTTGGTTCAGCAGGGTAACATGACTACTCAGGAGGCTGAACAGCGACTTAGTAAGACTGTCAGCCAGGATAAGCATGAGCTTCTGTTTACCGAGTTTGGACTCAACTACAACAATGAACCTGATGTGTTCAAGAAGGGAACGACGATTGTCAAGGAGTTTGATACTTCTGGGCTCAGTCAGCGACAGGTGGAGCGTAAGATGAAGAAGATGGGGAGAGTGAGAGTGATGCATTGTGATATTATTAGAGATGGATGGTGGGATGAGAGGAAGTGGATTTTGGAGTGATCACGTGACGAGCGAAGCGAGTCATGTGATTGAAGGAGGAGACGGGTATTGAGGGTTAGAGAAGGAAGGTCTCGATTGGTGGGTCTCAATGGGCACCAATAACTGAAGTACATCTACGAGACTCAGGGCATGTTACATACTAATACATTCTATAAAGAGGCCACAGTGGTAGGTCTGGCACTTGCCACGACTTTTACAAGTAGCTAACTCGGGATTGAGCCGTTGTCTTCGTTTGGCAGCTTTTTGATTGTCCCTTACATTACTGTAGCTACAATCAATTGCACCTCTAGCTGTTCCTGTACTTTAGCTTATTCTCCCATCGCAGGCCAGTCATATAGATAAGCCTAACAAGTTGTTAAAGACACTAGAACAGCACGTGCTAAGCTCTCTAAGCCGAGTCGACTGACGGTTACTTATTCTTTGTGTGACTTTAGTTCGAAGTGTAGTTCAGCCCCAAAAGGTGGGCACTGATTAGTCTTGAGGTGGGCATCTAAAGTCTTTGGTGTAATCTAACAGCAATTCGGAGACAAGGTAACAAAAAGTCCATAGTTCGGTCCATGACAATCACATACTGTCGTCATAATCGTTGTTGACGTTGTTGACACAGAGTGCAAGTACAAACTTGTACCAGTAGTTGGAATATATTTGATGATGGTAGAGCTGTAACCTGTAGAAACCCTTAGGTCGATACAGGCGCGCTTGTATCCTGTATTAAGCCTTGCTGGAGCCCAAGACTGTTCTCAGATTCAACTATGAGTGGAGCCCCAAAGAAGGCTCATGAGATCACTTCCTCGTTCCCTTGTCAGGCCGTAAACCTTCCCCCTCCTCCACTACGAGTACTCAGTTAGGAAAAACACTATTTGCCTCATCACTCCGTACCCATACCGGTGGGGCTATCGTGCCCCTCTCAGCCCCATCAGCCCCAGCCGGTCTGGGAGCTCGTACCGCCTTCATAGTTGTATAAGGAGACTGTCTTCTCAGATCTCCCTAGTTAGTTCTTCATCTTCAACACACTTTCCTAACTCTCGATTGGTGGGCCAGATTGGCGGCTTCCACAAACAACAGCAGCTCACGCTGTCTATATGGAGCCCCCACCGTGAGTATCGTACTCGTACTCGCACATCTCTGCTTCCCCATCTCTGTCTGTGACCATGCCCAACTTGTCAATGAGGTACCGTCAGCGCTCGCCACCATCTTCATGCTCTGGAGAGCCTGTGCTTTTTGATCGACTTCATTTGGCCTGAATGGCATTGTCACAGTCAGACCTCTTTCTTCTGCTATATTGACCTAGGTGTCGCTGAACACACCCGGTGCACGATTAGTTGTATCTGAGAACACTCTTAACACACCACTCGACAGTGTTATGACGTCTCTGCTTTGTGCCATGGCGACTATTCTCATCAGACAGGTCCATGCGCACGCTCATCCCAGGTCCATTGAGTGATCTGGGACAAACACAATTATCTGCGATAAACTGCGATATATAACAGTCAGTGGTCACATTCAGTATACCGTTCTCATGAGAAAAACCTCAGCTATCCAATGGACCCATTCATCCGTCAATCTGAATTCCCACTGCCCTCCAACCCCTTGGCCCCCTTTGAACAATGCAACGTGCTAAGCCAGCTACAGTATAACCCAGATTGACTTTTGCCACCAACGAGAATAGCCCCGAAGTGAACAGGTGTAAAGCCGGTTTATAATCAGATGTTCAAAATGTCATCATTGCAGTTTTTGGGGCAAGGCTCATTTCAGTTGCCCGTAGACTCCAAAATAGTCCTATGACTTGCATGGATCATGCTGGTATGATTCATGCCTGCGGAGCTACCTTCCCCCTCTCTTTCCGTTATCAGGGTTATAAACTGACTAAGGATGCTAAAAGAAGTCTACCAAGGTATTATTATGAGTTGACGTCAGAGGAGTTGGTGGATTGATGAACTTGGAATATTTCACAAATAAAAAATCAGCTCTTATAACAGTGTACTGGAACAATGTGTAGTCTTCCCATTGGCCTCCCTTCCCCCATACTCTAAACTACCCTACAAGGCGTACATCCCAGACCTCTCTCTCCTGTACATTCCATACTCTCTTGGACTGGCCCGAAACACCCAAAAGACAGACACAAGACCTCTCTCCCTTCCGCCAAGAAAACTAGCCGGTAATAAGCGTAGCGGGTCATGGACATGTGGATGAGTCACGTGAGCGGTAGAACAGGTTTTGGGGATATCTGAATCTGTTGCTGTCCGATTCTGCCAATTCCGCTTCTTTTAAATCCACACAACCCCCTACTTAGCGTTTCGTTCTGTTCCCCACAAAACCCCACCTTTTCTACTGCTTATCGTTCAACAGTTTCTTCAACCTTATCAGACTTGAACCAAGAAAGACCAAACTCTGTTTCGAAAACTCCGATGAGCCCAGACGCTGCTCCAAACACCTCTTATAAGCGACTTTTCGGACCTTTGATGCTTCTCCCTCATCAATTACACCGCCAACAATGACCCTCAAACAAGTCGGCAGCTTTTTCGGCACCCCCGGAGTCGGTATATACAGAGATATCACCGGTCGCTTACCTTACTACATGTCCGACTGGAAAGATGGAATCAACTACAGAATCATCCCCAGTACGGTGTACATGTACTTCACCAATCTTCTGCCTGCAATTGCCTTTGCTCAGGACATGTTCGACAAGACCCACAACTCGTACGGAGTCAATGAGGTGCTTTTGGCCTCGGCTATGGGTGGAATCATTTTCGGACTGTTTGCAGGACAACCTCTTTGTGTTGTGGGAGTCACAGGACCAATTGCAATCTTCAATTACACCGTCTATGACATTATCAAGAACAGAGATACCGCCTATTTCCCCTTCATGGCTTGGATCTGTCTGTGGTCCATGGTCATGCATTGGCTCATGGCCATCTTCAACTTTTCCAACGGTCTCAAATGGGTCACGCGGTACTCCTGTGACGCGTTTGGACTGTTCATTTCAATCATTTACCTGCAAAAGGGTATTCAGATCTGTACTCGTCAATTTGATGAGGTTGGAGACGCCTCTGGGTTCCTGTCTATCATTGTGGGAATGTGTATCATGATCTTTGGATGTATCACAATTCTCATTGGCAACCACTCCAACTTTTTCAAGAGCTGGATTCGAGGCATCTTTGCAGATTACGGACTCCCTCTTTGTGTCGTCTTCTTTTCGGGCTTTGTTCACTTTGGACCTATTCTTTCACGAACCAATATCCAGACCCTACCTACTACTAACGCTTTCCAACCCACTGATGAAAGTAGAAATGGACCTGGTGGACATGGCTGGTTTGTTCATTTCTGGGACATTAACGTCGGAGACGTGTTTCTGGCTATCCCCTTTGCCATCTTACTCACCTTGCTGTTCTACTTTGACCACAATGTTTCTGCTCTCATGTGTCAAGGCTCAGAATTCCCTCTTAAGAAACCCGCCTCTTTCCACTGGGATCTTTTCTTGCTCGGAATCACTACGGGAATCTCTGGTCTACTTGGTATTCCTGCTCCTAACGGTCTAATCCCCCAGGCTCCTCTTCATTCGGCTTCTCTGGTCGTCAAAAAAGAAGTGTACATTGACGGAGAAGGAGTCACTTACCCTGTAGATGAGGAAACACGCAAAATGGCCAAAGACTCGCCCAGCTCATACACTCTGATCACCATCAACGATTCCGTCGTCGAACAACGAGTCTCCAACTTTGCCCAGGGTCTCATGATTCTCGGAACCATGAGTGGACCTCTTCTGGTAGTCCTAGGCCTGGTTCCCCAGGGAGTTCTATCTGGTCTCTTTTGGTGTATGGGATTGGCAGGAGTGTACAACAATGGAATCATCGCCAAGATTGTTTTCATTTGTACCGATGCCAAGTACGTGTCTCATGAGAACCCCTTGTCTCGAGTCAAGCGCAGAAACCTCTACTTGTACACTGCTCTAGAACTATGTGCTTTTGCCGCCGAGTTTGGAATTACCCAAAGTATTGCCGCCGTGGGATTCCCCGGAGTTCTTCTTTTGTTTGTGCTCGTCTCCTACTATATTCCAAGATTCATTCCCGAGCCAGACATGTCTATTCTGGACCAACCTACAGCCGAGGGAGTGGTTATGGAGAATCTGCAAACTAATCGAAAAAAGAGCACTGTTGATGAAAAGGAACCGGAAGAGACATCCAATAGAGATATCGAGGAAGAAGGAGAGGGAGATGGAGAACAGGTAGAAGAGGGTGAACAGCTCCACAGAAGAGTTTAAGTATTTATAGACATGTGTGTTTTGAGAGTGGTAGATGAGTAGCCGCATGATTATGCTGAACTTGCTGTCCAGAACATACCACCTAGTGGACTCATATGGGGAGATATCGCTTCAAGAGTAGTATATTTCTACTCGGGAGATTGCGAGGATCACTTTGGTAGGCTGATAGTGTAGTTTTCACTTGATGTTGAGGACTTGATGCCCTGTTCAGTCTCTGAGTGTGGCTACGTTATGGTTCACATTACAGAACACTCCTTAAACGCCTCTCAACTCAACGAGTACGAATACTAGACACATGAAAAGAGCTTTATTGCAATGAGGAGTTTCCCAGTTCCAGTTATTCCAAGCTGGTCTGTGTGTCCGCATCTATCCGGCCATTTCTGGGTGAGTGCTGTCCGACCCTGAAGCTATCTATATTTACTCAGCTTAGTTGAAGAGTTAGTTGAAGAAAAAGGTCACCTGGGGGTGCTGAAGCAGTGTTCCTAGAGAGCTGCTGTTTTGTGGGTGGTACTATGAGATGGAGCGTATACAGGTGTCTAACAAATCTGCTAGAATGATTATACGTTGTCTCCCAAAATCCTGAGATATTCCCTGTTTGTCACACTATTTGGTAGTTATTTTTACTTGGAATTACTTGGGTTGTTTATATCGTGTCTACTTCGATTTGTAAGATGATGCAAGTTAGTCTTCTTATTTAACACTGATGATTCACCCTGATCAAGAGAATTATAAATATCAGTCTTATGCAGCCTCCGAATCATCCCAGTGATAACCATCTTCATTGATCTCTTCTCCAGACGCCTATTTCGTCCTTGTCTTACCCGTAGAACAGCATTAGAAGAATTGGTGACCAATTACTTCAGAACTGAGAGAAGTTCAGAAGAAGGATGAGATGTGTTCTCAGCGGCTCCACTACTACCTAGACAGGTCACATCAAACAAACATCCTTACCACAGAGACTACACGCTACTGCTAGTCTAGTTGAATACCCTTGAACCACGTTCCCACATCCCTTCTCATGTCCCTTCTCATGTCCCCGCTCGACGCGTCACCTCATCTAATTAGTTTCACTTGTGCCGATCGCGCCGATCTCAGTCGTCGTAAAAGTGAGACAGCAGCATATGGTTGCATCAAGGGATAGTGAGACAGATGATGGGGGGTGGTTGGGGTGGTTGCCAGGGATACCGGGGTCGTAGGTAAAGACAACCTGATAAAGCAACCACGAGCTCTTTGTCACTTCAGAACGTATCTCACTGTACCGTTTGTATATGTTGAGTAATTGTTTTGTGTTCTCGTATCGTACTTTAGGATAACGTTCTGGAGATCGCCAAACATTAGTAGCACCAGCAACCCTTCTCAAAACCGGCCAATTAGTTTCTGTTGGGAAAAAAGGTGATGCGAGGGGATGTTCGTGCCGTCTATGATTCTACTGAAACAGTCTCCACTCCAATCCGGCCTTTACCGGCCCCCTTTTGACTCTTCGGAGTTCCGGCTCTCGTATCTCGTATCTTTCTGCAACACAACGCTCCAAACAGCTCCAAACAGCTTCTCAGCGATAGTCATAGATGCCCATTATCATCTGCGACGCTCACGCGTCCCATCGTATCGAGATCTCTGAAGACAATGCGATATGGCGTCGTGTAGATCGCTCTCTGAGACATTAGTAAGACGGGCCACACAAGTGACACTAATGTGAGACACGAGTGAGACTGGGACTTGTGAGCGAGTCGGGTGAGGCTCAGAGTTGGTTGGGGAGAATGGGGGTGATGGGGGGGCGGCCTTGGGGGCGGTTTGGGGGGGGGTTAAAATAGCTGTTCAAGGGTTATCGAGGGTCAAAACCGCACCAAAATCGGTGTGGTGGAATTAGAAGGTCGATGGCTGTCTTGCTGGAATCACCTCGCTCCCAGGTATCACGTGATAAGTTTTATTTTTCAATGCCGTCAATATTCAGTCTTCCAGACCGATTCCCAATTTCATCCGTAGATTGTTTAAGTGACACAGAACATTTGCGCAGAATTAAAGTTGCCGCCCAGACCCTGTCGTTTAGCTAGTTGAAGACAGAATATCTCAACTTAAGGGTCTCTCTAGAACCTTCATTTCTGGGCTGATCAGAATAAAGACTTCAGGCAACCCTTATTCCTGCCGCCAATAAGACCCTGTCAAAAAAGCTAACATTTCTAATCACTCCAACTCCATTTTGAAGGGACTCTAATATCCCCACAGTACTTAGCCAACTCTTAAATGTACTTAAGCTTATTGAAGTAATACGAGACCACAGGAGTTGTCATGGAATAAATCTAGATCGGGTAATATTGCTCCGATTTGGATTTTTTTTGAGCCAGATTACAGATGCTCCTCGTTGATACTCTACCATCAACCCCCCATCTCCCCTCCTCTTCTCTATCCCATTTTATCACCCCCTCTTTTTCCCATCACCTTCATACCCCCAAAACAACCCCAGAACAACCCCCAGCAACCCACAAACAACACAACAGTTCCAGATCATCTATAGCAACTCTCTTCGCACGGCTATATCTCTGAAATGAACATTTAGACCCGCCAATCCTCCAATTCTAGCTCTGAAGTCTCTGGAAACAATATCGCGGCTAATTGAGGCTCCAGGCCCCTGCTAGCTGCTAGTGGACTGCTAATACTGATTAACACCCATCCCTTCTGCAGGGCATTGAGGAAAAAGCAACTTGTGGTGAAGACAACATGACTAATGTAATAACGACATGACTAATGTGGTGACCACAGCGACGATGTAATGACCACCACACCCTCCATGTAGTCACCACACCTTCCATGTAGTCACCACACAGCTCATGTCATGCCCATCACACTGTCTCTGTCACACCCATCACACCACCGATGTCGTGCCCATCACATTATCTCTGTGGTCACCACACTCATTTCCCCACCACGTGAACAATGCCTTGCCAATGTAACAATAGCTCTCCCCCAGGCTCTCTCTCACTAGTTTCAGACTATCAAGAGTGGGGTAGAGTAGTGCAGAACTATACGTTTGTCTTTTTGAGAGTTTCTGAGAGTTTCTGAGAGTTTCTGAGAGTCTCTTCCAGCCCTCTCTGAGAGTCCGCAACGACAAAAAGACACCATCTCCGCATACGTCTCCGCCCGCAGAAACTATCAGTGAACTCCCCGAGTGTTTTTCTCTTCTCTGTGAAAAGTTGTGGTCAAAACACCGCAGCTTTTCAACCACTCAGAGAAACCGCCCCAAAAACCGCACCTGAGCTCGCAAACATTCCGGACAAGCCCCCATCTCGATCGCCGGCGCCAAAATACCCTGTCTATCAACTTCTGGTGGCTCCTACTCTGCTGGTTGTCGATCTGCAGATCTGTAGATCAGCGGGGTACAAATAGCGCCTCTTGCAACTTTGAGTGAAAAAAAAGAAAACCAAAAAAAACAAGACGCGACCAGCAAGGGAATAGCTACCGCCAGGCTGGGTTTGCCAAGAAAGGAGGTGTTGGCGTGTTGGCGTGACTCTGGGAACTTTTCGTCACGTGACCGGTTCTAGTCTCAGTTTCACGGGGCTTATTAATACACTCATCTCACCACTCACCACACCCCTGTAAACTCTACAGCGTTGTCCCCCATGACTCCACTGTAAGAGTTAGTCATGACTGACGGTTGGGAGGAGTCACGTGACCCTAATGTGGCTGGGGTAGGTTTCTGGGTTATTTTGGGGCAGTCCAACGATTTTTCGTAACTCAAAAACGGCCAAAATTGGTACCAGAGTAATCTCCTCAATGAGGTGATTCCAATGGTGCAGTCGATATTACTCTCAAATGTCTGTATGGCTCGTGGTATGGGCTTATATGTTTGGCGATGTTTTTGAAAATTTAAGGTATGTGAATTTCCGAGCCGCACGGCTGGGGGTGGGTGTTTAGCCCCCAGTTCAAAATGGGGTTCAAGGAGGGTGAACGCTATGAGATTTTGCATGGTGGTAGATGTAAATATGATCACGTGATAAATTAAGTTTTGAAGGCTTTTGGAGTAATACTGGTGGATTTAGAAGGGATATTGTTTTGCTGCGTTTGTTGAAGTAATCGGCCAAGTAAATATATACTTGTCAAGTAATGTCAAGTAATTGCCCAAGTAAAATGAGGCTTGTCACGTGGTGTCAAGTAATTGACCAAGTAAATAGAATCCTGTCAAGTATGTCAAGTAATTGGGACTGATGGGGTCAAATTGCGGGACGCGCCTTAAAGTGCAAAAGACGGTCTAGAGAGCGACATATAATAGCTAACGCGAGTCTGAATAGCTCAATCGACGCAAAATTCCACGGAGAATAAAATGATACTCTTTTAGTGTCAATCGTGTGAATACTCGTCGAGTTAGAGGCTACATCAAAATCTCAATGCCGTGCTATGACGTCAGCCAGAATAGGAAACATACAATGGGGGGAAATAGACGCTAAAGTTCAATGTGTGCTGAACGTTTCCAAACAGTCCTCCCACGTTTAGAGAGAGTTTGTATGTATGTATGTTTGTTATTAGTGTATCGATGGTAGGTATTTGTGAATGTAGAGAGGAAAGTAGTTAATGGACGTTACAGAGGAGCTGGGAACTAACCAGATATACCATTGTATTCCTCTCGACTCGCTGAATCCATTGGTACCACTTTTATCATGTTACCACTACTACAACCCCCATAAAAACCCTTCTCCCGCCTTCTCCCCCCACCACATCATCTATTAGTGCCTTACCTAAGTTTCCGGCTTTGGAAAAAGGTACCAGGGGTGTCAATGTAGGAGAACAGTACCTGTATTTGCTTGTTTTAGCGTGGCACAGTTATTTTGGACCAGGGGGGAGTTCATGTAAGGGTATTTTCAGATTTTCAGATTTTCAGATTTTGAAAGATGGGCTGTAGAATCGAATCCAGACATGGTGGAGGCTCGAAAGGTGCACTAGCGTATAGATCGAAGCTAGGGGAACACAATGGTATGTCTCACTAATCTTTCTGATAACTATAGCCGCTAGCAGAGTGACGTTATTAGAAAATATTGAACAAATATCAAACATGTTGCTATCTCATGATTTTAGTACTGCAACATTGGTTCAAAAGTTGATGTGCCTAATCTTGGCAGGTCAGTGATTGCAGTGAGTTTGTGGGCTTGTTGTCACGTCTGTTTTTGATCGAGTTATAGCGCGGACGACTTATGATAGATGGGGGGTTTATACGGTCCAGACGATGAGCTGAGGGGTGGGGGGAGTTCTTGACGTGTTTAGTTGAGCATTCCGAACAAATCTGTGAAGTCCGTTTTTTGTCACGTGACCGGGAATCTCTTCTACAACCACCTCCCTGTTTTCCACAATTATGCCCACATTTTCCGTATTACTAAGCCTGGAACTTAGCCGAGAGATACACGACAAAGTTTGCATGTCCCGAACCGTCTAGCGCAACCTTAAATTCCATTACCTTTCAAATTGGCGATTCTGAACACATATGAAGAAGTTTACGATCTGACACTGCCACAACCGGCGTACCCGACGTCGGGGAGGTCCCTGAAGGCCAGGAGTCATGTCCCCTGGTTACGAACCCAGAGGTAAAAGAGGCACGTGACGTTTTGAGTCGTGCCGGCTTCCGGATGCGGAGTTCAGGGCTCTAAAACAGGATGTGGGCATGATTTTGGCATTTCAACGGTTGCACGTGGATGTTGGCGGGTTGAACGTGGATCAGGAGAAGTTTCAGAGAGTTCCCGCCAGTTTTGACGACGTTGTGGGGTTTTTGAGGTTTATTCGGTTTATAGAGATACAGGGCAGTTTTGAGGTCACGTGAGGTATACAGAATGTGTTCCTGGATGGTGTTGAATACCTTAAACCCCATTTGAAGACGATATGTCGTCTGAAAAAGACATTTAGTCGCCCAGATTCCGCAATTCTCACCCGATCTCGAATCTGACAAGCCCACGTCGTTTACGCGCGTATTTCACGGGCCCCGATACCCTTCTTTTTCGCACCAGTCCAATTAAACTGTGTTTTCGATCCCCATGTCCGTTTCCGGCCACACACTCTAGGCTAATGCACGTGGGGGGGGTATTATATTTTGTAGTAGGAGGCTGATATTGGCGGGTTTTGTGACGTGAATAGGGGCTTTGGCACACGGCGGTTCGAACCGTATCTTTTTTTTTTTTCCCTGACCCTTTCGGCGAGTTGAGAACCCTTCTAAACTACGGCTAGCACGTGCCGTGATCTGAAGTCTCCCGCACCCGGAAAAATAACATGTGAAACGGATACATAGCCGTGTTTGGTGTTGAATTGAAGAGAAAGAGCTGACGGAGGTGGAGGTGGGGGTGGGGGAGCGATTGAAGCAGTTTTGGAGCCGGTGGAGACGGTTTTGTGCAGTTTGGGCGGGATTCGGAGTTTGAAAGTTTCCGGAGGTTTATCCGGGGTGGTTGGGGCTGTTTGGGTGGCATGAAAACCGGTGGGAGTGGTGGGGGTATGTGAATAGTATGAAGCAGGACAGTCGGTGTAAAAGTGTGAAGGAGGGGTTGAATCTGGTTGAGTAAGATGTGTGTATGTTTACACGGTGGTTTTGTATCACTACGATTTGAGAGCGAGAAGTTCTGAGCAGCAGAACATGTTTTAGAGGCGTTCTTGTTCTTACAGCAAAAGTCCCAACTAAAGTCAACTAATGAAATTAAACTCCAAGTGTTGCACTTGACGTAGCCCCACCTCATAACTATAATGAAGTAAATAGTAGGGGCGGGATAAAATGAAAGTTAGTTTCAAGTAATGTACTCGAGATAACCCCAAGTCTCAACTATAGTGAAGTAATTAGTATAAGTAGGGTAGTCGGTGTAGAAATTGCTGTAGAAATCGGAGAGATATATGAAGGGTATCACTGTAGTGAGGACGAAGAGGGGAGTATTGTGGTGGTCTGAATTCCCGACTCCAACCACATTTGACTCCTAGATCCTCCACTTTGACTGATTTTCGAATTTGAAAGACACCCCCTTATTCCCTGTACCCTCCTTACCCACCCATAGCACTTCCATCTTGATCCACCAACTTCTCCCCATTCTACAGCACATCTCCTTCTCTATCAAACAATAATACCTCCTAACTTCACCTGCACACCTCCCACATGCTCCAGACTACTTTTGAAACACTTGGGAGTTGTGCAAGAATGTGCACGTGACCTTTAATCTGTTACACCTCCTTCTTAAACCCGTATTAAGACCCCACAAAGAAGTCTCACTAGAGAACGTCTTAGCACGGGTCTATATCCATTGTTTCTCGTCTCAAGTTATAGATCCCTGTAGTAATAGCCATCTGAAACACACTTCGACATTGTAAATTCATTGTTAGTGTCGTTTAGCATGAGAAACACCCCTATAGCCACTATAGATGTATTTACCTATGAAGAGCTAGCGGGTGTAGGGGTTGGTATGGGGGTGGTTGGTAGTGGTTGGTAGTGGTTGGTGTTTCATTTGATACAGGGTTTGTGTTGTTGGAGTTGTTCTGTAGTGTGTTGGGGGGTTCCCAATTACGCGACCATATACTTGACGTTACTTGAGACCTGTGCTCTGTAGTTGGGTCACTACTTGATCTTCACTCACTCCCTAACTATAAGCCTATCTATCGAAGAGTTCCTCAACTAACGCTAAGTACCACCACAACTTTCTCCACCTCCACCACCACAGCTCCAATCACCACCAACTCTCGTCCAACCACAACCCACCATCACCCCAACCCCCATGCGGAAATTCTCCTTCCTATCTAGCCGTTTGCGGGCTCCATCTCAATATTAATTTCTCCAGTCTAGTCTAGTTCCATCCAAACCATGTGGCACGTGACGTGCAGCTGTGAAACATGGCTGTCCCTGTCAACAGGGTCTATATTGTCAATGTTCAACGGTTTTCGAGTCCGGAAACGAATATTTCGATTTTCCGATTATTACCGATTTAAACGGCGATATTACCAGATTAATTTGTTGGTAAATCCCGTTAAATCCAAATAATTCAGAAACAATTGTACATCACACAATTCCCACACCCTCCACCTCTGCCACACGGCAACCAACACAAAGACCCACCTCTGGGATCGAAAATATCGTGTTTTTCCAACCGCCCACCATTCCTGTCCATCCCTTACATGATGACATAATTCTGCACTGCCCCCCCTAAATCGTGATTTTTGGCAGCAGACACTCTGGCGAGTTTAGCAGCGTCTAGCTGACAGTCTAACCAGCCCTCCCTCAACTTTGCTCGTCGTTTCCTTCATCCGTACCGATTTGAAATCGATTATCTCAGTTTTTAACCGGGCCGCCCCTCATGACGACAGCCAGCCCAAAGTCAAATGTGAAACACTGAGATAATGGGATGAAAATAGCCCGGAAAATGTGGGGACCTTCGGGAGGCGTGCCATTCCCGCATATTGGGTCTATTTTGGCGGGGAATGAGGTGATGCGATAGCAGGCGAGATTTGAGCGGTTTCCGAGCTTTTTTGATGAATAACCCGATTAATTCCTGGAAAATCAAAAACGGAAAAAGACGAATATTTTTCAGCAACATTCCAGAACCAGAATATTCTCCAGACCTCAGTTAATATGCCCCAGCTTTGCCCCTGCTTCTACGCCCCTGTTGGGGAGCTTTTGAACATCGGCTTACTAAGGCAGAGGGAGAATTAGAGGGAGCTGTAAAACACGGTAGACAGCCTGGAAAGTCACGGGACAGGATCTGTACTCCGTCTCCATCACGTGATTAACCAGATCACATGATTTAATCCACCTCTTGCCTCACAAAAACTTGCTCTTTTTGCCACCCTCATTCTTCCCGTCACACGACCTCATTCCCAAATAGGCATTTTGTGGTTGCTCAGCAACAATGGGTGTACCAAGGGGTAGCAATTAAAATGAAATAAAAAAAAAAAAGTCACAATTCTCGGTACAGAAAAAAAAGTCCAAATAATTCACAGTAAATAATTCACAGTAAATCGGATAAAACCCGGAAAATAAATCCAGACCAGTGTGCCCAGATAATAATACTCCAGCATACAAGTAGCGACGATAGGGCGCAAATAATATTTCCCATACTAGGCGTAGGATTCAGCTGGTATATCATGCATCACGCATTCTTAACACGCCCTTTTTTTGGGATCTGCACCAGGGGTATTTGGAGAAGGAGTATGGATAGTGGTGTAACTTGATGGGGAGAGGTGGTAGCAGGAAGGGGGTAATTTTGCTAGCATTTTCGTCACGTGATTGTAATTATAGGATTTTCTCTGGTGCGATTCGGACAAAATTGGCCAAGTTCTATTTTCGTCTTTGGTACGAAAATGTTGTCAGTGGGGTGGAAAGAAGTCGTATTTAATTCGGAAAAAATGGGATTATTTTGGAAAGTTGATTTTGACCACATCACGTGACTCCCCATCACGTGATCTATCTCCCCATACCACCATTTCAATTCTTCTTCGTTTGTCTGATTTCTCCCTTGCTGAATATTACCAGAAATATCACACCCGACGCGCCTGGTCAAAGTTCACCCCTTGATAGCCAGCCATCGGGACGTGTTCCGGGTTAGGGTATAAACTCTGGTCTGGTTTTGTGTCCCCAGCAACACTTTCCCAAAGAGGTAGTCAAATGGAAATCGCGCTGAGTGGTTTAAAATAGCCTTTTCTTTGTGCAACACTATCACTTTGCGTTTTCATCCAAACCCTAACCTAATACCCAATAAGGTTAAGCTCTCCATGCAGCTTTGCTCCACCATTAATATCTGGTGTCTGTCTTTTCCCTTATAACATCTCTCATACTCGTCCAAATCGACTTTTGAAACGACCAGTCGACTTGTCTAGCGAAGGACTTTTCAGAACCGATCTATTTGACGCGACAAAGATTCAGGAACGACCTTTAAACTTGTTCCAACTACATTTCACGTGATTTTCCCGTTTTCAGAAACATTCACAACACGCCTCTCCGAGTTTTTACGACTATCTACAGCTCTCCTACGTGTTTCTAAGGACTCTGCAACCCTCGACAATTGATAAAATCGACTTTTCAGCCTGTTTAAAGCAGTTTACAACTTTTTTGACGCGTTTCCATTTTTTTCGGAATTTTGAAACGGACAGAACTCCACCGATACTCACGTGACCGGGACAAAAAGTATACCAGCATCACCGCCTCGTTCTCAGCTACATTTTGACACTCTCTAAATCGTCATAGGACTCTTGCTCATTGTTTGAACAAGACTTTACGTTCTAACAAAACCTCAACAAACAAAAACCGCTGCAACTCTACGACGAAGCACGTGACTTGAACCGCGACTGAACTATTTTGATCGCCTCGTTCTTAGCTTTCTAATCGTACCCTCGAATTCGTCACAGCACTCTCACTCATTGTTTGAAACATACATTGCGTTTCACGACCACAACAAACAAAAGTCAGTCCAACTCCACCAAAACTCACGTGACACGAACCACGACTAGACCATTCTCTTCGCCTCATTCTCAGCTACATTTTGACACTTTTAAAATCGTCACAGCACCCCCACACACCAAAATAAGTCCTCCCTCCTCCGACATGAAAACAACACGCCCAAACCTCCATATCAACCTCCACAACAACTCCCCCAACCCTCAATCTTGTGGAGGAGCTGCTCTTGGTCGTACACTCTCCAACACCTCTCAATCTTCTCTTCCCTCCACTCCTATGGATCAGACTATACATACTCCTCATGGATATCTTTCCAGAAACAACAGTATCACTTCTTCTGTGGCCACTTCTGAAGATGAAGATGGATACATGAGTGATTTGAACACCAATCCGTTGACGTCTGTGAGCAATCAATTTTGGCCCGAGTCAGATGACGAGTTTTTGATGGACATTTATTACAAGATTGTGGACAATCCTACTATTGCTCCGTTTGTAGGACACACTCCTCCTTCTGGGATTATTCATAGAGTTGCCAAGGACTGCGCCAAGCGTGCCAAGGCCGAGTCACGTGATTTCCCACATTCCATGGTTGCCATCAGGAGACGTCTGTTGGTGCTGACTCAGAGGGGCCAGGGTTCGATGGGCTCGGCTCCTCCTAAGGACAACTTTGATGGAGCTGGAACTTTGTTATTTGGAAGTCACGTGAGTTCCGGAGATCACGTGATTGGAGAGAACGTGACCGATAATCACGTGACTGGGTACAACAGTCACGTGACTGACTCTACTGGCCACGTCGACTTCAACTCCGATTGGCTCCAGGACGATGATGCTATGGATACTTCTATCGACTCAAACACTCCTCTCACTCCTCCTACTCTTTCGCGACCAACCCGAATCACGCTTAGTCATCAATCTCCCGTGTTCAGCATGGATACCATGCCTCTTCAAAGTCCGTTTCAAGAAGGATTCAGTTTTAGTGGAGGAAAACGACTAGCTGAAAGTCCAATTATGGGAGATCCAGATAAAGAGGTCAAAGAGGAAGATGTGGATGGGTTGCCGACTAATATTACTAGTCAGAGGAAGCGGGATAGTTTGAGGTTTAAGCGGGGGCAGCAGAAAAAGTGATGAGCGTAGCGAATCACTTTTTTAACCCGAGCGAACCCGAGCAAAGCGAGGGTTCGAACATGAGGCACAACCTGGGTTCGAACCCGAGACCTCATTCGAACGCTTTAACCGTATCCGGTTCGAACCACACCTGGCAAAAGCCAGTTTGGTGCAGTCCCAACAGTTCGATCCTTGGGACCAAACACTGAAGACAGGTTGTTTGGGCCTTGTTTCGTCCCCCCTCTAACGGCATACCACAATCACACTTGAGTCGACAGATAGACTCGTCTCAGAACAGAACAGCATCACCGCAGGCGGATATATATTATAATCTATTTACCCAATCTGGAATTGGATGACATTTAAAGAGGAGTGAGAGCAGTAGGCAGACGAGAGAGTGTATCAGAAGGTGACAGAGCTCAGTCATGGCTTCGACAGTGTACTCGAAGACAATGAGTAGGTGACACAGTAATGAACCGGTAGGTAATAGGCACAAACCAGCACAGGTATATATGTGGTAAGGCTGGTGGTTGACTGATGTCTGTCCTGTATATAGGAGTGGCCTGGAATTTTTTTGTCCACCCTTCTGGTGTCCTGAGAACGTATGTTACTCATCGAACATTCACTATTGTCAATACCTGAAGATACACCCGTTTAGTAGTACCAAAATGACCGCCCGGGGCTGCTCTTTCGAATGGTACTGGTTTCAGACGGATCTGGTGGCTCCTCATACGTCACGTTCTGAAACCCATCTCTCATGTTCTTACCCCATATTAAGGTGACGACCTTCTGCAGTAATTATATACCGGGCTCATCTCCCAACTTCTGCTACAGTGATGTCATGAAGATGATACTGGTACGAACGTAATCTCCTGGCTCTCAGCTCTCTATTGGTACCATTCTCATGCTTTTATAGTGGATATTGACAGACTACTGTAAAGAGGGTTGTAAGTCGTTACTTTAACCAAACATCAATAATAATACATATGGTTTTCAACACACAGACCGTTGTTTGTTAGTACTCCGACACAGAACAAAACAAGTCTTAATTGATGACTATGACCAAGATCAAGAGCTGTTGTAGTGCTGTCATGAATGTTAGTATACATGTGGGTGGCCGTGTGTCCTTCAAAGAGTTCAATAGCCGGGACAGGGGATTACACCACGAGCATAGGTTATGAGGGTTCTGGGGCATTTGTGTGTGAATGTACTCCCCGTGCTACGATGATTCGAATGGCTTAGTATTTCTAGGTCAGTTGGGAGTACTAATGACCATGTTTCAGAGAGGAAAACCGTCTATAGCCACGAATATTAGTACTGAGAGAGGTTGATTTTATAGTACCATTTTAATCCCCGAGCCTCGCTGATTCGAATGATATAATAATATCCACAACTCTGAGTACAAATATCTTGAGATAAACCCCGATCTAAAATGTCGCTTGGCTGGGCTACAATACACTGCAGTACATAACCCATCTAAACCTAACTAGACTACTGTTGATGATCTGCCTTAAAAACCCGTACGTCTCCAGATTTATGAGACTGGTGGTAATTTTGGCTGCACATTTGTTGGCAAATAAATAGCTCTCTACCTCGTGGTATGTCTAGTATTCCCATCAGAGCCCAGGAACATCGTTTTTGCACCCCTAAAGGACTTTTTGCCTTAAGTATTTCCAAGTAAATACTTCAACTACGAGTCTGCAACAATGTGATGAAGCTCACCCGCTCCCACTCCCCCCCAACGACGATACGCTCCTGTACTGAGAGGAGCTGCTATTCTTCTACTACTCGAATCGACAGAGCACGCTGAGCTGAATGGTATAACCTTTACTACCAGTTGTCCTGGTAAGTTCTGGCCTCGAAGGTCTTGGAACGCTTGGGAAGAGATGGGCAATAATCTCAATTGACTGTATTCTGCAAGTCAGGTTGGTCATTATGCTCAAATGATAGTAGGTGGCAGAGCAGTTGTAGCACTAAGAGTTTTGGTTGTAGCTGTGTTTCTTTCTCCACCTTTTTTCTCACCCCTTTGCTTGCTCTATACACTTCTGCTAGAGACCGTATAGTGTGATTAAGGTACACAGTCTCGATACAGTGGCAAGTACTGCTACTTGTACAAGTATAGTTAACTACTTGGGGAGCACCAAAAGGGTGGGCACTTGCTTTCAGGCCAGTACTTGTACTTACTAGCTACGATACCGTACTCTGAAAGTCCCTGCTGGTCAAATGAGTGTACCAGGTAGTGTTGAGATTATGATGTGGCAGTGACATTAGTCGCAATGACCCTCACGTTGTACACCAGCCTGATTTAGCTGTAGCCGTAGTAGTAGCTGTAGCTATAGGCGTGGCTCGGCTCCACCTTTCACCCGTGTACTCTGGTAGGACACACGTCTGTTGTGAACGATATACACGACTGATGTGACAACACACAGACAGTTCCAGGTGGGCTTTTGTCGACCAATCAGAAAGAGATTACCAGCCTTCAGATAACCACAATTAATACAATATACAGGTATCTAACGGTGGGTGGTTGCCTACAGGTTATTTTTTATTTTACGTCCGCTAGGCACAGTTGAGCACACGTATCTTCTGTATGTGTCTGTCTTGTGCCACATTCCCTTTTGAGCCATTGTAGGGAGTGTGCAGGACAGTCTCACAAAGTCCCACTCACATCATTCTGTGCATATCCTGCCGGTTGGCGGAACAGCCTCTAGGTCAGAAATTACAATGGCAACATGTGGTAAAAGTGGTACCATTCAACTCATCGTCTTCTCCCGATTCGAATGATGCAAAAATATCAACTTTTGTCAATACAAATATTGGGGCTGTACTGGCTGTCTGAATCATAGTCGATTTGCCAACTGAAGCAGGTGCACATACCGTTGGGAGTTGTCTATCAAAACCACAGCGAAGAGGTGTCTCTATTTCGAAACATTTGTACTGTGAGAGGTTGATATCATGGTATCATTCGAATCAGCAGCAGACGCTGAGTTGAATGGTACCGGTTTCATTACCTGTTGTCATTGTAGTTTTCGAACTAGAGGCCTTTGAATGTAAGATGATGGTTATACGCAAGACCACAACAGTCGATGGAGTGGCAATAACAGCAATGCACTGAAGTGAGTCAGTATGATGACCTTAGAATAATCTTTACCCGTACCTACTGTATACCATTACATACGCCTCTGGTAGTCTCACATTCACGTCACTCATTAATATCCGACTAAAACCTATCTCCTCTCCTCCCGCCTGCAATGCACCAAATTCAGCTGAGACAGTTCTTCTCCGCACAGACTCCCCTCCTGAAACTGATGACGATATACCCAAAGCGGAACTGAGACATTTGTTTTGGGTGGTTGGTGAGGGTGGTTTGTGTCAGTCAGGTCACGTGCAAGAACTCTCAGCCTCAAAACAGTTTATAAGGCAGTCTAGCAATGGTGTTGTTGTTCTGTGAGTTGGGGGGTCTCTACAAGGCTGCTTACAGATGTCACTGAGCTTAACTATACAAGTACTCTTTACTCTGGATAACGGGAAGGCTTATAGTTGACACTTTAGACGGTCCCTTCAGTCAGCCTTTCAAACTGTCAATTGGAGCATGTGGCGCTAATGGGGAGTTCTCAAGGTCTCTTGATCTCAGTCTGGATCTCTGTCAATGCCCTCGTCAATGTGTCCCCCTTACTATACATGCGTTCTTGGAGTACATTATGTTTTTCCTCTGTCATATTGCTAGGTAAGCCCTTTCAGACAGCTCTCTTAAACAGCCCTTGTAAGGCAGCCCTTGTAAGATAGCCCTTGTAAGATAGCTCTTTAAGACAGCCCTTTTAGACAGCTCGTTAAGACAATCATTAGGTCTTTCAAGTCAGTCAGAGACAGAGACAGATGATGATTGTTGTTAAAGAACCAATAGCAGGTCGGTTTGTGTCTCTTCTGTCTGTCTGTTTCCCTTCTGTCTGTCTGTGTCCGTTCTGTGTTTGTGTCCGTTGCCAATATCAGCCTAAGTCTCTCTACTCCACCACACCCCAACTTGGCCCATGTCACCTTACAGCAGAGATCACCATCTTTGGCCCTTCCCACAGCACAACACAACACAGCACAACTTCTTCCACACTAATGTCACACGAAAACAACTACCACCACCGCAATCCCCCCCTCCCGCCGATCACAGCGGTACCACTCTTTACCGAATCCGACGTCTCTATCGTTCAGCAGAGAGAGAATCCTTCAATTTCACAAACACCCGCTACACTGATCCAATCACAGATCCAAGACCACCATTGCACTCCCCGAGCTGTCCCCATTCCAGCGATGTGCTCGGATTTCTTACATCACTTCTGGTCGTCATTCTAGACCCCCTTTTCACCCACAACCCCAACTACACTCCTTCAGTCATCCAAACCCTCCAACAACATACTAAGCTTCCATTATCTATGTACAAGACTCCTCGGACCGATCTTCTCAGTTCTCATCGGTCCTCTCTCGATCCTCCTGATCCTTCTCTTCATTCTCTTCCTTCTGTGCATTTTGTGTTTGTGTCGGTTACACTGATCAAGTCGCGTGACCAAGCAACGTCACAGTCAATCAAGCCACGTCACAGGTGACTCCATAACAATGTGTCTCCGTCTCCGTCTGTGACCCATCACTGAATCAAGCGCTGTCTCCTCTCCGTCTGTGTCGCACTACTTCTTCTCCTCCTGAACTCCTCTCCAGTCTTCAGGGAGAACTCCAGCGAGCATCAGAATCTTGCTGGCGGTGTCGGAGGGCTGGGCGCCGGTTCCAATCCAGTACTTTGC
Organism: Yarrowia galli; assembly: GCA_900519055.1. Taxonomy (NCBI): domain Eukaryota; kingdom Fungi; phylum Ascomycota; class Dipodascomycetes; order Dipodascales; genus Yarrowia; species Yarrowia galli. The sequence continues at coordinate 4,508,790 of ULGS01000005.1, forward strand.
TCGATCAAAGTCCAGCTGGACGTCCTTGATGGGCAGGACTCCGCTCTTGAGCTCCTCATGAGATCGAGGGGCAGGAATGGGGTTGTAGGTGCCAATCACCTCGATGGGCACACCGTCTCGTTTTTGGCCGGCCTTGGCCACAACAATGTTGTACACGGGCGAGTGTCGTCGTCCGAATCGCGCCAGTCGAATTCTGATTCCTCCCTTCATTTTTTTTTGTTGTGTCTTTTGGATTTGATCTGGTGAGATTTGGTTGGAGGTGCAATTTTCACCGCTGGGAGTTGTCAGGGTAAGGGTGTGTTAGAGTTGGTTTTGGCGGATTAGTAAGCAGGTGGTGAGAGTACGAGATGAGAGGGTTAGGGCTGTTGCAGACAACCCTCTGGCACCTGCTACAAGAACTACAATCTCCGTGGAATTGTTTGTTTTTGAAAGCTCTTTCCACTTTTGGAAGCTTTCATTTGACCCTTGAGATTTGAGCTTCATATGATCTTAGGTTGAAGGCTGAGTTCTGGGCTGGGTGAGCTTGTGAGCTTGTGGCTTCTCTTGTGAGCTTGTGAGCTTCTCTTGTGAGCTTGGGAGCCACAATACGATCTTCAAACGGTGATCGTGAGACATTGGCGGGAGAGTGGGTGGTGGAAGGGGGTGGTAGATGTAGGTGGAGGTAGCAAGAACGGGTTAAAGGCGGCGGCTAAGGGCGGCTGTTGCTTTTTGTGTGGCTCTGGCAGTTCTTCTGATTGCTTCTACACCACTTTTCCACCCTCCATTATTCTGCTTCGTTATTAGACCTCGTAACTGTGTATCGACACGAGAGATAATTTGCTCATGGTGGCTGTGAAGAAGACTTGATAAAAGATGTCGATCGGAGTTAGTTTGTGGGCTGCAAGGAGAGGGAAGGGTGAAAGGGGGTGAGAGAGGAGGAATGTGAGGGTTCAATCTGTTGATATATCGTTTCTACGACGTTTCTGATTTTCTCCAAATTATTGTCGATTTATTCATTATTTTATTTCCCATAAATCCCATTAAATCATGCTTAATTCAAACCGGTAATGCAGCTAATGCAACCTTTAGGAGTCCGACTACTGTAAATCAGCTGAACCCGACAAGTCCATGAGACCTTTGCACGTGTCCCTTGGTAAATAGCCGCGCGGGAAAATTGCGACGGTCAACGCTGATAACGATGGCTGTGAGATGTATCGATCTGCGCCGAAGATCTTCTAGGTGGCCGTTGGTGACATGGACTCTGTGATGGCATTACATGAATTGTGTGGTGGGCATTACATGAATTGTGTGGTGGGCATTACATGGACTCTGTGATGGGCACTACCTGGTACATAGGTTCTGTGATGGGCACTACATGGATGGTGTCGTGGGCACCACATAGTCTCTGTAATGCCCACCACATAGGTCGTGTCATAGGCACTACATGGATCAAGTCATTGTTCGAATTCCTGCGTGCACGTGGGCTGGATTTGGTCCACTAATCTACGAGCCTTGCAGCTCTGCATGGTTCAAAGCCATTGTCGCTACAAGTAGAGCCCATCAATTTACCCGACAGCGGTTAAAGCGGTTGAAGCGGTTGAAGCGGTTGAATGAAGGTTATTCTCGGCGGTTAGATGGGGTTTTGAGATAGCTGTTTGTGGTCTTTAAAGTATTCAGATTTGGATGAAACTTGATACAGTGAGTCCTAGTGGGCTCCTCAGCTTCTGGTGAGAACCCCCATCAAATCTGATCACTATTACACCCTTTATAGCCATGTTCCCATAACACCTCCACTGAAACCCAATTCAACCACCACAAGGACAATGTAATGCCCCCGACACGGGCCATGTCGTCCCCATTACTTGTACATTGGGTATGTCGTCCCCACCACATTGGGTATGTCGTTACCACCACATTGGGTATGTCGTTACCACTTTGGGCTATTACTCACTGCAAATCAGGTGCACTAGCGCAATCGGTTTTTCCTCTACTTTATGATCAACAGGCTGGCTAGTCCAGTCCTAAAGGGTGGTCGACAACCTTTTCCAGACGACACTGACAAATACCGGTGAAACCTGGGGAGCGTTTATACGAGGATGACACAAAAGCAAAAGTCGAGCAATTGACTGGTAGCGTGAGTGACTACACTGTGTACCGTACTTGTAGTATCATCTAATGCTCCATAACTAGTGCTAGTCTAGATTGGACATCTCTACGTCGCATTGCACAATTATAACTGGATAAGGCGGAAGAGCTGCCTAAAGCGATTTCTCTGGGCACCCAAGCACGACTGTAGCATGGAACAGCTCTGCAGAGATAAGTTTGGCAAGTTCAGGGTATTACTGGGTGTGCTGGGGTGCAGGGCAAAGTATTTGTGGTTTGAAAGGGGTGAATTAATTCCCAATGAATCAGATAAAATGGTGATGAATTGATGAATGGGATTGTCGCCTTCCCCCGGACTTGCTTCTCCAGAATCCGATCGATCTTTCGCGTCCAGCAATTTCTCGAAAGAATACTCCTCGTAACACTAACCTCCGCTATATGACCGCTATTGATCCTGATGCAGCATGTTGCATTTTCTGCAGTGCATGTTACTGCTATGCACGTCTTGTCTGCATGCACCTGGCCATGGATACATGTAGAGCATGGGAGGGTGTAGTGGAGTGGGAAGAAGTGGTACGCTAATTTTGAGCAGTTCAGTGACCTTCTGTTGCCTCCCACTACCAATTCCAACTCCAACCATCTCGATCCGACCACTCTAGCCCGATTTGGACGCTTTCTTCGCGACGCGTCGGGGCTGGTGCTGCGTCGTCCCCATTAGTGTTGATGCAGCGTCATGCACAGCATCGAGAATAAAAGACCGCAACGAAGCAATACGGAAGTAACGGTCTCAGCTGATTGTCGAGAGAGCGACGCGTCGCGTACGGAGTAGCGGCAATAAAAGCAATTCTTGGAGGTGTCGATGGGGGCGATGGCGGTACGTGCTGCGTAATTTGGCCTGTTGGGTTGAAGAAGTATGGTGTAAGTAATTGGGATGGTTATAGTGAGGTATTTGTTAACATTGTTAGATTGGTAGAGCTGGTTTGTGAGGATGTGATTATAGAAAAAATTGTAAGGGTTTATTCGGTATTATCCGGGATTATTCGTATTTATTATGATTCAAACCTGGTTAAATCACAAATACACACACATCCGTTGCTGTTTACTATTGACCCGATACAGCTGAAGATGATGTCCAGAACAGTGATTGCTTTTGTTGACATTGAAATTGTAGCTAATATGGCTGCTACCAATATTGCAGGGTCCTCGACAGGGCTGTCTCTGACAGGGAGGTACAGCCTTACAGAACATACAGTGGGCCTTGTGAGTGTAGAGCAGCCATGGAAAAAGCAATGATTACATGATCTGACGAACAGTTGGTACTTGTGACAGTTTGTTAGAGCTTTATCAAAGAGCTCAAGTAACTCTGGTCATCTACAGTTAGATCGATGAGTATACCGTAACTAGTTTAGGACAGCCTGTTAAATACTTTGTTTAGCCATTTTCATCATTGTCTACAAGTACGAGTACTGGCCACCCGTGATCTCCCCTGCAATTGCTTTTACCACGATTCTCTTCTTCCCGTCATCGGTTGCTTGGAAAAGAAATTCTAACCGCTTTTCCCGTCGTCGTTACTTTTGTTATAGGCAGAGGTTGGAGGCATGTGACGATGTTCAGAAGTGTTGTAGAACTACTGTACACTGCTAGAAAGACCTGAATCTGGCAACTAGTAGTTCAATTGCGTCTATAACACCCTTCAACTGCTCTTAGCTCATTCATCACCAAAAATACACGTCTATACCTAGCTAACCTCTGTTTTACTGCTTACAAAACAATGTTATGATGGCTGCTTAAACCACCCCGGTCATATTGAAAACCGTTATCGTCTAAATAGGGGGTTATATTAAGACTGTCAGATCCATAAAATGGCCTGATTTTTGATGGTACCCTAGTATTTCAAGCACCTGGTTGGCTGTACTGTACTCGTACTAGTGAGATGTGTTTGGCAGCACGTATTTTCACGGTACGGAGACAAAGACTTGACGAGCGTATAGCTGTGGCTGTGGTGGTTGTTTTGAGCAACTGTTGAGCTCGTTGATGTGTCTATAACAGGCTGTAGGGCTTTGTTTCTCAAGAACGCGTTTCTCGCGTTGATCAATGTCGGTACTACGAGTAGACAACTTTGATGTAGTTTCAGAAGAGCCTCTGAAGAATAACTCAAGCCACAGCCTCCCATTCGATGAACAGCCTAGCACACGGCTATGACCCTTCCTGGACTGTATGTACAAGAATTGCTGAGAATGTTCTGCTGACACGTTCTGACGGCCGTTCAGGGAGGTGTCATGGGCTAGTGTGAGGTGGTTCTGACTTACAGCCGAGAAGCTGTAGATGCTAAATCTTGTGTTGCTTCTAAAATCACAGCTATTGAGGAGCTTTCAAAGACTGGAGATAGAAAGCCTGAAAATGTGGCTCTTTGTGTCCGACATTGATTGTGGCTAGTTACTGGTCGACTATCTCACACTTGGAGACAGGATAACTGCACTGAGAGTATAGACACTGTACTATGGTGAAAGCTGTAGTCTTGGGGGCATCAGTACCAGTTCGGGTGACATCTCATGTTGCGTGTGTTGTTGTTGTTGTTACTCATTTCAGCCTCAAGATTGCACATGCCTTATCTTCTGCCCCAAGAATGAGGAACACAATAACAGCCCCAAGAATGAAGAACACGATAACATTATTGCTTCTCCCCATAGAGATACCCCTCGAATGGTACCAGAATGACCGCCAGAATCTCCTCTTTTTGATCGTCAAATTGACAGTACCTGTAGAGGCCGTTTAGCTAGTGATCTCACGTGGGGCCAGACTCAACTCATCATCCAGAGGTGCTATCAAGTGCTAGAGAGCACCAATCGACTCGGAAGACTTGGTTTACTGCACTAAGGTGCAGTTACATTTGTCATATCTCATCTCCTGGACGATATAGATGAACCCTCTTGAGATGCCCTTGCACAGTGGTGGCTTCAGGAGGGAAGGATCTAACTTGGGCTACAGATGCGGTAGCGAGAATCTAAGAGCGCCAGTCGACTCAGAAGACCCAGTTTACCTTACAACGTGCTTTCAGTTTTGTCATATCTTTGTCTCTGACAGAAATGGAGGGAGGGTTGATACACTACTAATCCTGATCACATGAGAACCGTTACCCCAGCAACCTTAACAGGCTCTTACCTAGCTGAACTAATCAGAACTGATGAATACTCACTCTGTCAGGCGCCGAAGAACAAAACCAAGAGTACCATCGCAATCACCAGAACCTCATCTATCTACTGGTCTCTCCTTTGGTTAAATAATCACCCACTCTGACATTTTTAAGGCCGGGTAACTCACAAAATCAACATGAAAACGCATCTCACAGCTGAGCAAGACATGTCAGTAAGACGACGAGTTAACTAATCGACTCGTTGGGATGGTTAGTACCACCTTGACCGCTTTTTGAATCGAAATAGCGGCGTTTTTAGAAAAGTCCAGAATCAGCCATTTTGCCTGGCACCTTTACAGAGATTTTGCTCCTATTTGACCTGCTGACTAATCACACATTTTCTTGAAAGTGATCCTAGCGCTACAGAAGTAATACCAAATGAAACTTCAGAGTGTGGCGATTCCAATGGTACCATTTGTTTATCTACCCGTCGCCTCTAAAGTGGTTCTATCCCCCAACAAAGTTCCAATGTCATGGGTCACCCTTCGAGTTTTGGAGTTTTGGGATTTTTCTCAGAAACGAACTTGGTGACCTAATCTTGAACAGTAGGGTATGGATTGAGGTGCACGGATGTACCTTCCTGATTGAGAAGTGTCGGATTGTACCTTCCTAATTAGGAAATTCTAGGACAGTGGTATTATTTGGTTTGTTTCTGGCAGCACCTCAGCTACAACTGGACACTGTTCTGAGACGTACTTGTGGAGTCTCACCAGCCTCACTAGAGGTAAAGTAAGTGGGACTCTGAGTCTATGTATTTGTTGAGTTGTGTCTGTGTTGGCCAATTGCAGGTTTAAGATTGTTATCATTTCCGAGCCGCACGCTTGTGATGATGCTTTGGACAATATCAGAAAGCGATCAAGCTGACAGAACTAGTCATAAATTGGACAGTAGACTTGTATATGTGCCATCACGTGGCAAACCAAATACCAACTCTCCACCTGTATTATTCATGGAGATACACGAAATCGATAACTGTGGGTTGTGGGGAACTCGGATGTACTAATGGGCTATACCACCATGACCACGAGATCCTGCTCGTTCTATTGGTAGCATGATTATTTGTGTCAGAGTACGATCACTTCCAGTGACACAGAATACCCCATTTTGTACCCGTTCACTTGATTTAAGGTCGCCCAAACATTTCTGAGCCGCACGCTTAGGGGTGGGTGTTTGGGGGGTCCAAAAGATGGGTTCAGGTGCTCCGATTGAGCTGAAATTTTGACAGTCGATATGTAGTGACTATATCACGTGACTATCAAGATTCTGTACCCTCAAGGTACCTTCTGAATGACTTGTGAGCCAATCCATAGACGTGCGGTTCGGTTATGGTCTCTACCTTAAATAGCCAACTCCCCAATTCTTGATCTGATCATCTTTAAAGTAGTTGCAATGAAAAGAGCGGCTTTTGTCTGTCATTTTGATACCACTTATGGTTGTGTTCCGGTCACATAAGGTACTTCTCGACCTAGTGAGGCTACTTACACACCTTCTGGCATTATACAGCAATCGTAAGAACGTACTGTGTAGGTGAGAGAGCGAGAAGTTGAGTTTTATAGGCTTCCAACAGCCATATTTCATTGCTTCACCTTGGTGTGAGTACCTCGTCAACCCTCCTTCTAACACAACCCTGACTAACCCTGAGAGAGGGAGACATCAGTAAATAAGAAATACGCCTTCAAGTTGATTCAGAGTGGTATCAACGTAAACAGACGATTGAAAAGTGTTTAACCGGAAGTCTGGTTTCTTGCTCTGGTTAAATTCGGGAGTTTTGAGCCCCAGAACGATTAGTTTGAGTTGGTATTCATCACAATACATCAAGAAAGCTCCTGTCAGAGACACTGTAGAAGATGGAGTTCACGCACTTGGTGTTTCAACAGTGGGAAAACACCTCCTCAATCTTCCTAGTTGATTGGAAACGCCCCACCTCTCAGAGAGGTCTCGACTTTCCCTGGCTAATCATGGGTTACCTAAGGACTCATCTAAGCAAATATTGTCCTCAGAGAAGGGCTGTAAAGAACAGACTAGCATCAGAGTCACTCTTACTGTCCACGCGATCACTGCAACTGCTCATTTGCTTCTTTAAGCCTGTAAAAGGATGACATAGTATGTCAGGGTTAGTCAGGGTTGGATAACTTGAGAACTCGATTTCCTATATTATTTAGTAGATGACATTGAAAGGGGGCTCTTATGATTTCGTTGCAGCTGAATTAGAGACAGAATCAAATGCTCTGGGTAGCTTTGTGTAAGTAGTCTTCGTGCAATAGTGAAGATGTGATTACGTGATGTGAGGAAACGTACTTCAACTTCATACAGGAATGAAACCTGTGAATTGTTCATGTTTTAGCTGGATCAGCAAGCTCCTTGTATCTCTCTATCTAGTTTATGATGACCGCCTGTATTGTTTCTACTGCCTTAGTCCGTATGGCATAGTCGTTGAGAAGTTGTAAGTCGATGAACCATCCCCAAAGTCGGACACAGTCACGAAATAAGTGAGGGAGGATTACAACTGACTTCCAGACGCTCACTAGAGCACATCTGGCTACCTCCCCCTCTAGTCCGACCTCCCTTCAACAGATTATCCCTTTCTGTAGGCATAGTAAGAAGTGGAGACCAGAACGGCCATAGCGAGCTCCAGGAACCAGGTAGCAGTACAACAAGTTCATAATATGAAATCTCACAGCCACAATCGCATTACAACAAGTTTTCGTCTCATTCAAATCAATATTGCCAATTCTAACTTTTCATCATAACACAACTTTTCAGGTGCGCCAAGATAAAAAGGTCATTAGAACGATCCACAGCAGAGGTATCAACATGAATTCTAGCTGGATCCGAGAGGTGTCTTTAACTTATCAGAAGATATAGCCTGTGTAGCTACATCTTCATTATTCCCCGCCCTATCGTCTTTTTAGCAATTTTGACGCCAGTTTTGGTTCAGTAGGAGGGGATAAGAACTACATTAATACGTCAATGAGCCTCTATCAGCTTTAGAGAGCTTCCAAAATCATATAGAGCCTCATTCGGAGCTCTCAGACCCTCATCTGGTGTTTCCAGCGATATACCATTTTTTTTTAATATGCCTACAACGTCAATAATAGCTTCCATAGAGAGTATGAAGCTGATACAAATCTATATGTGGCTCTGTTCTATTGTGTTTCACATGTCTAGACCTCCTTCGTACTTCTAGATCTCGTCAATATCTCTGTTACGTACATTGTCGCTGTCCTCTTAGTAAGCAGAGTACATTTAGTACCCCTTAATACTCCACCAGAAGAGACCTCACGTGACCAGAAGAGACATGAACGTGATTATCAGAATTTACTGAAGCCGATAAAACTCCCCTCTTCACTCCCTTAATTTCTGTGAAGCGATAATACCCATTGATCTCCCCATACCGTAGTATCACACCCACCAATACCAGCTTATACACACTCTCAGCCACTCTACCCGTCTATACGCTCCAAATCCAGACTAAACCGTTCACGACAATCACACCCATCACTAGAACCATCTCACGTGACCCTCGTATCTCTACACCACCACCCTCCAAACCTCACCCTATCACTAACCAACAAAGCACCTGCTTCCAAGACATTCAGCACTTGTCCGGACACATGTGATTATCGTCCTTCCGACCTTTCCGAACGTCCATTGTGTCTCTGACAGAGTTAAGGTACGAGTTGAGCGGGGGACGAACGGAGATGGAGCATGTAGTGGTGGATATGGTGGGTTTACAGGGGTGGGTAGTCACGTGATCGAAACAGAAAGGTGACAGCTGGATTCATTGCAAAATTCCACGTCGATTACGAGTTTTAAATCTCAAATAGGACAACTTGCTCACCTTCTGATGACGTCATTCAGCTAAGCCGCACGGAGTGAAATTTCAGCACCAAAATCTTAATGTGAAATTTCACGTTGAAAAATGGTGATCTGATATATGACCTTGAAGTAGACGGTGTATTATATTCCAGTGTTGTAAGCGGGGTAGCGTGACCAAAAGCTGACAGAGGGGTGAAGTTATGTCACGTGATCAAGATTCCGCCTCAAAATCAACCCCAAGTCACGTGACCGTGATTTCCCACCACTTGTCCGATATCGCACATCTCACCGCCTCATCGGTGTCCTAGCGGACACCTCTTCGGTCTGACTCACACGATAATGTATACCCTACACGTTCAACGCCCCCGCCCTGGTTCGGCAATGCTTAAATGGCTTTTCCCTTGTTGATAGCCGAGGTAAAGCGTTTAGTGTGCTTTGAAATCACGTTGCCTCGCTCTTCTCGTGGTATCCTGGGGTGCCTATTGGCCACAGATAAGCGGGCTTATCTTTTTCGACGTTTGTTATTCGCTTGGCACGAAAATGGGCTCAAAAAAGACAAGTCATGCAACTTTTCTGTGTGTCGTGCTGTGGTGGGTTGTATGTTTAGGTCAGAAACTATCGTCAACTTAGGGAGGTGAGTTTTGGGAGGATGTGTCTGCAACGGACCCCACTAACTAACTATGGGGGGTCTGTGTGTGAGTCTGTGTCTTCTTGTTCTTTCTCCTTCTGTTTGCAGCAGCTTCCCCTCGTTGGCCAGAGTGAGCCCCAAAACCTCCGTTTTTAACCGCCCCAAAATCGTGCACCAAAACATGTTTGCCACCAAACTCGAAATGAAAAGTGTGCACATTTGGTGCGAGGTGGTGCACTGTTGTTGGAGGGCTTTGTCTATGAGGAGGGGCGAAGATATCAGGATATGTGGACGTGCCGTACTGGTTGTTGCACCAAGTATGGAACAACCCTGACCCGCTTTATTCCGCGCTCGGATCAATACATCCGATGGTAGAGACAGGTCGCAGATGTGGTTCGCAGATAACTGCCTCAAGGAGAAACTCGGGGGGTGCGGTGGCCACGCACAAGTGAACGAGAGAGACAAACAAGATTAGAGTTGCAGCAAACCTAAAAGTGTGGTGTTTTTCCCCAGGTTACCCGGCCGGCTTATGTGGAGTAAAGAAGGTAAAGAAAGACCCCAGCCAGAGCCAGAGCGTTGGGGATGATGAGACAAGGGGAAGGAGAGAACACCTGGTGAAGAGAGGAGTGGCTTTGGGTCAAGTTGGGGACAACTGCGGTCTGCGGTTATTATGGCGGCAATTCAAGGTGATGGTGTTACAGGTGGTTAACGGCTCAGTTACTCAGTTGGGGTGGTATAATTGTATTATGGAATAACTGGATAGAGAGTACGACAGTCCCCACTGGTAGGATACGTCATACTTGTGAGGAGTGAGGAGTGCGGTACAGTACGGAGTACGGAATAAATCGTGTGCTTACTGTAGTCTGTGCTTACTATGCTTCCGATACTACGCTTACTATGCTGTATGTACGGCTTAACGAGGACTCCACAAATGGTAAGTAGCGGTACATCAGTGAAATGGTACGGCTTCACGCCATACTACAAGTACACCACCAGACATATCTCAAGCAGGCAATGCACTGTGGAGTACTCACTCGTACAGCACGTATGATAGACGGCTCCTCTGGCCGCTATTACTCACACAGCACATATTGTTCGTATCATATCCACACACAAGGTTGGCTTGCCATTTTGGGACGCGCCGCACGTTCCATAATCTGGAGAAGAGAGACATGGAAAGATGGAAAGGGTCCGTTAAGGAGGTTGTCTGCGACGTGAGATAAAAAGCAAGCGCGCGGGAAAGTGTAAGATCGAGCGCGAGTGAGTTTGTGGTTGTGCCAGGGTGGATTCAGCAAGAGTAGTATTTGAAGTGATCTGTTGTATTTCTAGAGCTGTAGATGTATGTAGTGTCAATGTCAAGCCCATCGTCAGAATAACCATCGGAAAGATCTGGAAGACATTCAAAGGACTCCATTCACACCAGACTACTGAGCTCATGGTCTACCCATCACCACCACCCCGGCTATTGACCCCGCGCGGCAGTTTTGCCTTGGTTCTTTTTTTTGCCTTGGGTTTGGTTTCTGGCCGTTAGCGATGAGAGCTAACTGTGTGGGGTACGCCATATGTATGAAATGTAATGTTAGCGTGTCTTGGTGGAAGGTTACCTTCTTGGGACCACGATACTGTATATCGAGAGCTAGTACGAATCATAGTGTCAGCTGGGCTGTCTGGACCTGGCTGTTTACAGTGTACAAGTATCGTGATGCTGTTCCTATGACCTGTCGGTAGCCACTTGCGGCATATCGCCAACTAGTCACAGGCACGGACTTGGGCACGGACACAAACACGGGACCAGTGTGTTCCGTACTCGTACAACTCCAGCATCCCCAACAGTTCCGTCGGATAGGACCAAAATAGCATAACTCTCTCATTCAGTCATTTTGTCTGGAGCAAAGCTCTCCACAGACAAAGGACAAAGAAACCCACCTCACATTATCGCCGCTGACCAAGCCCAAAATTCTCGGCCATCCATTTAGTGCATGTGGCTATTTTCCGTGCCAGTCGGAACTCTTACATGTCTGTGCACTTTGCAACGAGCTCCTCGGCGAACAAGGTTCAGCTCGGAAGTGTGCCACAAAGGCCCAAAGGCTCCCAACTGCTGGGAGGCTGCATGCACACGCAACAGACAGAAAAAAGCCTTTTTGTGCTTTTTTGGGGTTGGCACAAACACAAAGTCAAACTGCAGTAGGAGAGAGGGAGACAGAGACAGATGGGAAACGCACTATATATATACACCTCCAGGGCCCTCTTCAATTGAGATCCATAACCAACACAAACCCACCCCCCCACACAACCATGCCCGCCACTCCCGTAGGTGACCAGCCTCAGGCTGCCACCAACACAAACACCCTCAACGCCGCAGCAGCCCACCTGGCCCACAACAACGGCCTCAAGGTGGCCAAGAGCAACGTTCTCAAGAACCAGACGGGATACAACTCTCCCCTGTTTGATGGCAAGGATAGCCAGATGGAGAAGGGTGAGTATGATGAGAGGAGGATTCTGTCGTGGCCAGAGATCCGTCTATTGACGGGGGCTTCTGGTCTGATTTGTGATGGTTGATCTCCCTGGATCTGTTTGCGTTTGGGTCCAATTGTGGCGAATTAGCTACCTTTGGACACAAAAGCGGAGCTGTTCCCAACTGTCGCGAGGTCGAGAATGCGATTGCACGTTGTTGCGACCGGTTTTGGCCTCTGTGTCCGGTTTTGTGTCCCATTTTGTGGCCGTCTATGGTTACTGCGTCCTTGTCATAAGGTGCGGCAATCGACACTGCAGCTCAGGCGTATTCCTGCGTCAGGTGGTGTGATGAACACCTGTGGTGGCGAAACGAAGTCCCCTGTTGTGCCAGATGTGCAATATCGGTCGTTACGCGTTTCCACAGATGTGCATATTCCATCTCTGCCAAAGTGTCCAGCTTATCCTGTGCATAGAGACAGCAAACAGCAACACACACAATTTGGCTCAATGGATTGGCTCAAAGGGACACCGCATGAGACCAGATCAGATGAGATCAAGATCTAGACACTGAGACACATAGATCCATTACACCTCACGACATTGCCACTGTCATAACCAACCTCCCCACCACAACATGCTAACCCAGTTATGGACGCCATTGACGTCAAGGGCTTCATTCCCGAGAACCTGATCGAGAACGAGACCAAGTGGTTCTACGAGCAGCTCTCCATCGACGACTCCTTCTTCGCCACCGAGTCCATCGACAACATTGTCTCGTACATCCACACCCTCTACTCCGCCAAGGTGGCCGCCTACGCTCGAACCGACAAGAAGCTCGAGATCCAGCTGGTGCGAGAGGACGATGCCCATGCCTTTTACATCGACACCTCCAACCCCGGCACCACCAATCTGGAGGGTCCCCAGTACGAGACTCGAATCGACGAAAAGTACCTGTCCAGCCCCAACGGCAAGTTCCGAGTCGAGACCTTCCGAGCCACCAACGACTCCATCCCCGGAGACGGTGCTCTTCGATGCTACTTTGTCTACAAGTGCGATTTCATCGAGCCCAACCCCAAGGAGGGCGAGACCGATCTGGCCAAGATCTCCGACAAGAGCTTCTACGAGAAGGCCACCGAGTACACCCGAGCCATCTACTCTGAGATTGTCAACCAGGTGGTGCAGCGAGAGGGTCCCGTGATCGAGATGTTTGAGATTGACGGCTCTCGAGAGCGACGAGTCATCATTGGATACAAGCAGGAGACCACTCCCGGCTACTTTTCTGCTCTGTCCGATCTCTACCACTTTTACGGTCTCACCTCCACCCGAAAGTACGTGGAGCAGTTCTCCAACGGAGTCACCATCATCTCCATGTACCTGGCCCCTGCCTTCCCTCAGACCGCCAACACTGCCGATGAGATCAAGGCCATGAAGCGATACCCTCCCATTGAGAACTCGATCCACCAGATTGTCAAGGAGGCGTCTCTTCTCTTCTGTCTGCCCAACAACGCCTTCAAGCACCACTTTGCTCGAGGCGACATGTCGCTGCAGGAGTCCATCTACGCCCACTGTGCCTTCATCTTCGTGCAGCACTTCCTCAACCGACTCGGATCCGAGTACACCACTCTGCAGCAGATGCTGGGCACCGGCAAGGAGCACGTTGAGATTCTCGAGAAGCTCAAGCGACGACTGCGACAGGAGACCTTCACCCGAGACTACCTGTTTGAGCTGATCAACAACCAGCTCGACGTGGTCAAGCAGATGTACCTGCAGTTTGCCGACGTGCACTACATCCAGTCCAAGTCCGAGGGCGACTCCTTCCTGCCCACCCTGTCGTACCAGCGACTGCAGACCCAGTCTGTTCTTTCCACCGAGGAGCTCAAGAAGCTGATCCGAAAGAACGCTGCCAACGACCACGAGGCCATGGTCATGGAGGCCTTCCTGACCTTCAACACCCACGTGCTTAAGACCAACTTCTACACCCCCACCAAGGTTGCTCTGTCGTTCCGACTCTCTCCCGACTTCCTCCCCGAGTCCGAGTACCCCCAGCCTCTGTACGGCATGTTCCTTGTGGTTGGCCAGGAGTTCCGAGGCTTCCACCTGCGATTTGCCGATATTGCTCGAGGCGGTATCCGAATCGTCAAGTCTCGAAACCGAGAGGCTTACTCCATCAACGCTCGATCCATGTTTGACGAGAACTACAACCTCGCCAACACCCAGCAGCGAAAGAACAAGGATATTCCCGAGGGCGGCTCCAAGGGAGTCATTCTGCTCAACAACGAGCACCAGGACAAGGCCACCATTGCCTTCCACAAGTACATTGACTCGATCATTGACTTGCTGCTCAAGGGCGACACTCCCGGCATCAAGGAGCCCATTGTCGATCTGCACGGCTCTCCCGAGATTCTCTTCATGGGTCCCGATGAGAACACCGCCGGTCTGGTCAACTGGGCCACCATGCACGCCAAGCAGCGAGGCGCTCCCTGGTGGAAGTCTTTCTTCACCGGCAAGTCTCCTTCTCTCGGTGGTATTCCTCACGACGAGTACGGCATGACCTCTCTGTCGGTGCGAGAGTACGTCAAGGGTATCTACCGAAAGCTCGAGATTGACCAGCCCACTGTTCGAAAGCAGCAGACTGGAGGTCCCGATGGAGATCTCGGATCCAACGAGATTCTGCTCTCTGGTGAGAAGTACACCACCGTCATTGATGGTGCCGGTGTCCTTTACGACCCCAACGGACTTGACCGAGAGGAGCTTCTGTCTCTGGCCAAGCGACGAGTCATGATCTCCGAGTACGACGTGTCCAAGCTCTCTTCCGAGGGATACCGAGTTCTTGTTGACGAGAACGACGTCACTCTGCCCTCCGGTGAGATTGTCTCCAACGGTACCCAGTTCCGAAACACCTACCATCTGCGATGTGAGTCTGTTGACATGTTTGTTCCCTGCGGTGGCCGACCCGAGGCCATTGACATCAACAACGTTGGCCAGCTGTTTGTGGACGGTAAGCCCAAGATCAAGTGGCTGGTTGAGGGTGCCAACCTGTTCATCACCCAGCAGGCCAAGCTCCGACTCGAGGAGGCCGGTGTCGTTGTCTACAAGGACGCCTCTGCCAACAAGGGTGGTGTGACCTCCTCTTCTCTGGAGGTTCTTGCCTCTCTTGCCTTTGATGACGAGTCTTTCGCCAAGGACATGTGCATCCGAGACGGAGTTGTGCCCGAGTTCTACAAGTCGTACGTTAAGGAGGTGCAGTCCATCATCCAGAACAACGCCCGACTGGAGTTTGAGGCCATCTGGCGAGAGCATGAGAAGACCGGCAAGCCCCGATCCATTCTCTCCGACGAGCTGTCCATCGCCATCAACGATCTGTCTGGCGAGCTCAAGAACTCGTCTCTGTGGGACGACGTGGAGTTCCGAAACTCTGTTCTGCACGAGGCTCTGCCCAAGCTGCTGGTCAACGAGATTGGTCTCGATGTCATGCTCAAGCGTGTTCCCGAGTCCTACCTCAAGGCCATCTTTGGCTCTTACCTTGCTGGCCGATTCGTCTACGAGAAGGGTGCCTCCCCCGGCCAGTTTGCCTTCTTTGAGTACATGGCCGAGAAGACTAAGAAGCAGTAGGTGTTTGGTATTAGTAATTTATAATAATGATTTGCAATTGAACAACAAGAGTGTAAGTGTAGAGATGGTGATAGTTGATTGTAGTGGAGGATATTAGATCACCATTAGTATCGGCGTAAAGAGATGAGTTCATTTGTGTTCTTTTTGTCTACTGTATAGTTGTCACAGTACAGTGTGGCTTGTACTGCAAGTGTTGGCTGTTGGTGATAGTGTTGCAGTCAATTGGGACTGTAGCCTAAGGAAGGCTCTGAGTGGAAAGTGAGTACATCTGCGAATATTTGTACTGAAGAGGGTGGATTTTATTAAACCATTGAGCTCGCCTTGCTCTGCTGATTTGAATGGTATAGTAATATTGACCTCTCTTAGTACAAATATGTTGAGATAGACCCCAATCTATAGTGTCTCTTGACTGTACAGCGTCACCCATCTAAACTCAACTATATTACAGTTGAGCCTGTGTTTTAATTCACGATCATCCCCAAATATTGTGACACATGTGGTAAATCTGGCTATATATTTGTTAGCAAGTAAGCATTCCTCTACCTTTTGACATCTGTTCCATTCCGATCAGAGGCTGGGAACATTGATTTTGCACCCGTAAAAGACTTTTTACCTTATGTATTCCCAAGTAAACACTTCAACTACGAGTCTGAAACATTCTGACAAAACAGAGGCGGACTCTCAGACGCTCGGAATCTCATGCGCGGCAGATACGGCGACGTGACTGGTACCAGAGTCACCTTCCAAACAAGATCTACAAGATGGTGTAGTCAGTTTTCCGTTGATGTGCTGTCTAGAGACACTGTCTAATCCATAGACTCCTGTTGAGTGTGGTTACAATTCTGAGAATGTAAAGCTCAACCGCAGCACATGGATATTTTCAAGTCTTAGAAATGCACTAATGTCAACTTGACGGGAGCATAATAATATTACAAGTACAAGTGGTGTACACGTATAATCCCTCTGACTGTTCCGTCGCATCCGCCGCATCCGATAGTCACACTGACTCGGCTCTTATCCGGCTGCGTGAATGACTCAACTGATCCAGATTCGTTCTGCTAACCGTTCCGCCTCCGTTCCATATCCACCTCCTCCGAAATGAAACTCTCGACTCGGCAGTGCACGTCCAAAGCTACGGTACTCATGTACATCCGTCTAGGCTTACCAAGTGCATGGGTCTAAAGCAGTCTAGAATCCGGGGTACATGTTCCCGGCACAGTTGTGGGGTGCAGGTGGCTACTCGAACTGTACAGAGGAGTTGGAGTTGTTCCGAGTATTACTGAATGAGTACAAGAGTGGTTATGGTTGTTGTGGAAACGGCGTGTGGAATAGCCATCTTGTAAATGTTGCCTCTGAAACTGTTCATAGTTCACCACCCACCCACTCAACGCTCTATTCTCAAATAGTAAACGTATCCTGAACCCCCGATAGACCTCCATTAGCCAACACTAAAGAATGACGCCATACCTCCAGCCCTGCTACCCCACGTTTCCCAACAGTCGAAAAATCGGAGAAACTCTGGAGAGCTGATTTTCGACACAATTGAAACAGGGCTGCTCCGAAACTCCAAGTGGAGACTCTTGAAAGCTGTTGGGATTCGGATGACAAGAAAAAACCCACCGATTCTCCGTTTCCCACATGATTGATAATATGGAAAGAAATCCGATACGGAAATGTAGGTTGGGCTCTAAATCCCTCAAGGTTCCGAGAGACCCTTGGAAGGAAGGAGTTTCAGACAAGTCTGTCTAAGTAGCTTAGATCGGGTGCTATAGAGTAGTTCAAGCTATCCTCGTATAGTACTCATTGGGGAGATCATCGTGGTAGCTTCAAATTGTTTCCAGGAGCAGTATTTGTCGAGATAGAGCCCTTTTACGGATTGTCACCACACTTTACGGAGAAATAGATAGGATTCGACCCGGAACAAAGAAACGCTCAATTGCGCCCGCCTGTGCCCGCCTGTGCCCGTCTGCACCCTCCTACTCCCGTCTGCGGCTCTTCAATTGCTCTGAAAAACAACATTCATATCCACACCCAACTTCTGGCGGTAGCTATATGTTGGGGTAATAGAGTTTCATAACATGAGGCACACTACAGAAGAGTCCATATTAGCCGCCTCCAAGGCTTTATTTAGACCCGCTGAGGCACTCTTCCGAGACCACTAAAACAGCGCAATCGTTGCTTCCAATGTTCTTCTCTTGCTCCTGAGTATTTTCCACTTTTCATCGGCTATCGACAATCTTCCCACAATAGTCGCGAACTCAAACTTGCTCGAAATTTAATCTTCCAGCAGCAGTCCACGCTAACTTTGCGATTTTGTGGGGTAACGACAGCAGGAGAGTCTACAACAAGTAATCCAAAGTCGGTTTGTGTAACATGCATGGTTACATTACCTTACATGTGTGGAACAGAGACCGGGATTGTGGTGCAATCACTCATAATATTGAGGGCGTAAAATGGAATGATTTCTGTTTGAGCTGGAAACTCGGCTATAGGGTAAACCGGGGGCTGCGGTTCATGTGGTGTGGTTATTCAGTGGATCAGATTGTGGTGTTGATGGGTAATGGGGATAATTCGTTGAGATGGGGTTCTTGGTGAAATAAGCTATACACGTAGATGAAGTTGGTAAATGTAATTAGAGTGAGGTGGAAGAAAGTGGAGACGTTGGGGTCACTTGACTGACATAAAGACGGTTGGGTTTCGTGTTGTTCCAATGATTAGTCAGCAATTTAGAGATGGGTGTAGTTAATCTGCTCACGGCGGGTTGACTTTTGTCACAAGCGGTATTGGTGTACGCTCTAGAGTTGACTCACGTGATCTATTCCTCGATCCCATTCTCAATCCGTTATCTCCGTTTAACTCCGCCTTCTATAATGCAGGTCAGTGATATTTCAAGCTGGAATTTCCCGGAAAAGATATACACGACTCGGACCAGATCAAAGTTGACAAATTCAAACTTCTTCCAGGTCGATAAACTCGGTCTATCTTTTTCCGGGCCTCCCAAAGGCACAGAATAAGCTCGTATCAGTATCCTCTCATGTTGCGGGAAGCAAGATAAGAACCTTGTGAAAGGGATATAATTGGGCAGAGGAGTTCTCAAAGGGGCTTAATTAGGTCACGTGATCAGTGGTGATGAGATGGAGAGTTCACATAGAGAGTTTTAGTGGTGCCTTGTTGTTAACGGGTACTTCTACCGTGTCAGAAAATGGCAGTGACCTGGCTGAAAACACTCGTATCAGTACCAAATAGGAAAGAAGAAGTGCAATGGGGGTTGACACAGGTAACATCTATTCGAAATTTCCTCTTGTGTTGTTTGAGATGACTGTACCAGCTTCTGTGGAGATATTACTATCTCCGAGTATTAGTGAGAAGAGGCTGATGAGTGTTGAGGCTGATGAGTGTTGGGGGCTGATGAGTGTTGGGGAGGTGTAATCGAGAGAGGAACTGAACCATGAGAGCTTTACAGTGATGAATTGCTCAGATCAGAAGTCTTTATGCTTCTGCCTGTTCTCCTGGTGGCAATGTGTGTTGGAGTAAGTACAACTGAAGTCTGGAAGAAGCGACCCAGTGACAAAACAATGAACGACAGAGCTATGGTAAACGTATATATGTCATCGAGGGATCTTAAGTAGTCTACTGTCAGGCTCTCCAACCTCCTCACATCTTCCACTACCGTTTTAGCAATATCACTCCACAGTACTGAATACACCTGTCGACTCGCTAAACCATCACAGCCTTTACAAAAAGTATACGCTCGACTTCTCTCACTCTATTCATCTCAGTCTCGCACGTCTATTTCCCTCCATCTCCCCTCTACCTCTCTCAAAATCCACTTCAAGGTCCAACCCAGTACACTATACAGTCTGTCCCTTGATTACCTTAGAAGATCTTCATTAAACATTACATTAGACTGATGCCACCTAATTGCATCGGACAGAATTGCTCCTCGACAAGTTTCTGAGCTTCTCTCGCATTCTGTCTGTCGATTCTTGGTTCAGGGGAGGTGGGACCCTGGCGTTTCTAGTTTCCTGGTACCCATTGGGCCGTCCATACTTTTCAAAGCCAGTGACGGAGTTCTGACGGCTCACATCGACACTGGAGCCTCTTTTGGCGTAAATGTCTTGCAGCTGAGACGGACTGGATTTGAGAGGAGGTCGCTGATTAGTGAAAGATGGGGAGGTAGGAGTAAGAGGACTGTTGTTGGAGGGAGGAGTCAGAGGACTAGTGGGACTAGGAGATCGTCCTCGGTGGGTCAATTCTGGCACTTTTGATGCTGAAGAATCGATCTGGATGGGTTTTGAGGTGGTCACGTGACCAGAAGATGCAGTAGTCGGGGCATCCTTGATCTTCAATCGTTCCAGACTCTCTCGAGTCTCTTCTTCCTCCAACCACTCTGGAATGGGCTTGTTGCGGCTCACATAGTACTTGACCAGTGAGTCTTGAAGTTGGTTCGACTCTTCCTTGTCGGTAGTGTCTGTTTGAATCGTCATAGTGTGTTTCATGCGGTTGAAAAACGCCCGTCCACGTTCCAGAGCCTCGGTGTTGTATGACATTGCTAGATATTAGTGAGTGGTCGATAGTATATAGTGTACAGCGCCCTGGCGGGTATTAATACGATAAGCGAGAGAGGGCGCCAATGTATTACTTGTAGTGACAAAGTTGACAAAGGATGAGGGGAGGATGAAACTGTGTGTAGGGACTGTATTTCGGAGTTATAACGTTGACGATGATGGAAAGGACGGATTTGTGATTTAATGGTACCGTTATAATCAGCTAACTGAGCTCGTTGATCTGAAGCCCTCAAAATCCAGATCGAATGACTACTCACCGAGCTATACATCTTCTCTCAAGATCAAACCCGTATAGAACGCTCGAATAAGCTTAAACAACGCATCTCGCGATAAACTTGTGGCTGAGTTTTGTCACTCGGAGAGGGGCCCGAGTGGGGGCTGTCTGGTATAGTTTCGACGAGAAAATTCTCGGAAATACATCTGGGCTTTCTGAAGGACTTTCTGCCAACTTCTCAGTGAGATATGACGATTCGGAGTTTGCTGTCGGAGATAAGTCTCAGACTCATGTACTACCGATGGGCTGTTCAAGTCATATGTACAGTCACACCATTGAGAGAGGCGCCGTTTCTTGGCACATATGAAGTCACGTGACCTGAAGAGTTACGTGAGTTGGTGGGAAATCGAGGGCTTTAGTCTTTTCGGGGTTGAAGGTGGCTCGGGGTTTGATGTGGGTTTCGGAGCCCGGTTATTAGTGTTTGGTTGAGACATTGGTATGAGAGTATGGGCTCTTAACTAAAACGTAAAGTAATAGGATGTTACTCAAGTAGTGTCAAGTAAGTCAAGTAAATGCCACTCGGAATAGAAGGGTACCAGCGGTAGAGGAGAAGCCGGAGGTGATAATGGTGGGTTTCAACAGAATATGGAAGCCTTCAGGGGAGTCATATCACGTGACTACAATGTCTGACAAGGTCTATGGTGGAATCTTAATACCTCACTCTGGTCAGGTGGTTGGGAGGTCGGGTCGGAGGTTGGTGTAATTCCGACTAATCTGATGGAGGTGGTTGAATATATAGGAAGGAGTATGACAACGGCGAACGTGGTACTGTTGGATAGAGGAGAAAATGAGGATTCGAATGACACCAAATACAATGGGTATGAAGTGCTATGGGAAGTACGTTTGAGGGAGTAAAGGCTTCTTCTGGTGTAGGTTGGTGGAACACCCTCCTTTAACTAGCGCTTCTCATAAGACATGGCCCAGACCTAAGATGACATTGTAGCAGCCATTACAGGGTCCCCTGGAGCTCTAGAACTTGATACTAATGACCAGCAAGGTAGATTATTTGATCTGGTTTGCCGAAATGATGTGTCAGCATTACCCACACACACTACCGCTAGCTGCAACCACTTGATTATACAAATACAATGAATAAATACATCTCCGCTCCCCTCATCTAGTTCTCCTTCTCTGGGGATAAAAGTACCCACTGAGATCCATCTTCCAGTCTCTCCATTCTTCACTATCTCCTTTCCATATAGGCAGACATCTTTTCACATAGGCATCCAGCTTGGAAAGAAACGGTCTGGTGAATTTCCAACATTGTGTAGTTCCTTCCACCTGTCCCACCAACAGAATGCTTCCCTTGTGTTTCAGATACGTCACTTCTGACCCTTCTCTGACCACACATCCATATTGTACAGAAAGATACGATTTTGGCACATCATTTGTCTGAGCTGTGTACCAAGTGATTTCTCGTCCTGAGATTCGAGGGAACAGTTTCAGGATGTTGAGAGACGTGTTTGATGTGATGAAAACACATCCAGATTCTGGACAAGCATGCAGGTCAATCTTGTCGCTGTATTTGTCGGTTTTGAACAGCAGAAAAGACTTTGCCTGACTCCAATCTAACAGAAACCAGCCAGAGTCGTCATTCGAATCCAGACGACAGTAACTGTAGCGATCATTGACCCTAGTCTGCAGTTTCTGAACCCCCACGCCGGGTAAATTGTATCCAATCGGTAACATGATTGATTTGATCACGTGATTCTCCTTTTTGCGGATCCA
The DNA here is from genome assembly GCA_900519055.1 of Yarrowia galli. Classification (NCBI taxonomy): domain Eukaryota; kingdom Fungi; phylum Ascomycota; class Dipodascomycetes; order Dipodascales; genus Yarrowia; species Yarrowia galli. The sequence goes on from ULGS01000005.1 coordinate 4,531,148, forward strand.
CAGCTGGTCCTGGAAAACCTGGGTATCGTTACTTGCACAGTAGTGTCCTAGGTGACCTCTTCCAATCAGCAGCTCAGAAGTTCTACTGACAAGAGTTCCACAATGGTCCGCCATGTTGTCCATACTGTCTCTGTGTTTGACTCGCAGAAACCCGTCTCTGAGACTCATTTCGTACACGGTTATAAAATGAAAGTCTTTGACGAGCCAAGTGAGACAATCGTTGTTCTGAGTGATCGGGTTGGTAAAATTGTACAGCGAGTTGTCGAGATTGGCCGTCGGATTGACAAGCACGTTATTGTGTAGTTCGTAGTCGTTGTGTAAGGGTTCTATCGGAGTTTTGGGCATGGTCTCAGTTGCCAAAAGACCGACTTCATGTTCAATGTCGACTTTTTTGCCCAGAGAGGCGATGAAATTGAGAGATTGGGCCACAGACATGTTTCCTGAACCAGCTCTATTCGTCAGACCAAAGAAAACCTCGTTTAGAGCACGTTCATAGACCACTCTGTTGGACTGAACACAGGCTCGGAGGTATGGAGACACGAGACTAAGAGCCACGACGGAGGGAGCGTCGCAAAAGGAGACAACAGTCGAGAGCTGTTCCAGGGGCAACTTTTGGAGCATGATGAGCTTTTCCGGTAATCAATCGGACCATTTTGAAAGGAAGTAGCTAGAGATATATATGAAAAAAAGGCGAAAATATACTTCCATCTAGATTGAGATGGACATGCATGTCGGTTACTTGTGTGTATGTACAGTGCGTCTAAATGGGCTATGAGGCTTGTCAAGGGATGGGTCTATTTTGGTGATGGTGATTGAGAAGTTCATGAAAAGTTGCAAGCTGACTAATGTGACTCTCCTGATTCGATTTATCTAATAATATCCATACGTTGCCTAACAAAAATACGCCGTTTCAACCACATTCATTCTTTCCCGCAAGGCATCTAGACTTTACACTAAAACTCTAGCTGCGCTTCGACATGGTTTGTGGTTTATTGAAGAGCGCAAAATGATGGGGTATGAGATTCTCTACAAAGGGCAAGGTTTGGGGGGAGATGGAGTAGATAGGGGTGTGGGTCTGGTTGTCATGTGACCCTCGTGACCCTTAGGAGATCACGTGTACGTGTACGGCACTACCACAAAACCTCCTCTCGCCCGTTTGGATTTCTTGCCCCCCCTTGCACTCCTCCCCTCACGACCCCATAGCTTGTGAGAAGAGAAAAATAGATCCGCTTGTATTTAGAGTTGCGCCAACCTAATAGGCAGCCGAACCTTGGCATGAACATCTCTCCGTTTGACCTCACACAATTATACCACCGTAACTTTGACACCGTGATAACTAAGAGGGGCTAATGCAAGTTTTTGAGAGAGAGGTCAGTATAGGAGACGTCTTCGGTTCATTTAGTCGAGCTATCTCTGGAATCGTCTCGCGTACAGCTTACATCCGATCTTGCTTCCGTTGGTTCCGTCTTTGAAAGATCGACCTCCACACAACGCTGGAGACGAGCTTTTACAAATCTAAGACCGGAAACAAACTCCTCTCTCTCGTAAGATACCTATAGCATGTTCGAGCTTACAAAACGAGCAGATTTCACGCAACTGGTCGGGGATTCATTGTCATTAGGAAAAGCGCGTCTTAGAGTTTACTCGAATCGACTTTAGCGCTTCTAAATAGGACCTTAGAGTGATCGGATTTGGACCCTGAAAATGCGGTTCTATTGGAGAGAGGTAGGAGATTACGGCCATATAGTTGTTTTTGGTCTACCGCTTGTAACTCGCTCTGTAGATGCCCCTCTCTGTGATTTTAGCTGTTGTTTAAGGCCAAGGCAAGGATGCATACCGAAGCCCATTAACCTTTTGAAAGTGGTTCTATCTCGTCTTTTTACATCCGACGGAGTTAAAATGAGTGATGGGCGTTAATCTGTCATTGAGCAATGGTATCAAAGAAAAAGTAGTACTACTGTACTCATCACGTGATTCTGACTGTAGCAGTATTTTCAAAATGAAAATATGGTCACTACTGACTAAGATAACCCCTAAACACGTGTTTATCTATCTCCATGGACCGGAATTAAAACGATCATGAAACTTATCAATAAACAGTCATATCTACCCGCCTTTATGCTTATCATAGTCGTTCTCCCTTGCCTATAGCTCCAGTATGGACCATAATACACACATCCTATGATTGTAAGGGCGCTACCAACTCGACTATGAGTTGAGATGCAGCCATTAAAGTAGTACCATTAGACTCGTCACGTGATAAGTATTACAATGGTACCCTTTATACCTCCATTGAGTGCGCATCTCCTCTCGCCCATTCTTGGCTACATTCTCCTCCCGCACCAATGACTTGCGCATTAGTAATGCCAAGGGAACCTGCTCAGCCTCCCGAAATCTTGGCGAGCCGTACACATATGGTCTGCTTCATGCGAAGTTTCGCGTGCGCATTCTTTTTGACTGATTGATTAGATTAGATGCGGAAGTGTGTTTTGTGCGGGGATATGTGGGTGAGTTTTGAGGTTGAAGAGATGATAGTTGCACTGATGAACTCAGCTAGGTATGAAGAGTACGGGGATATACTTTATTCCTCTACAGCTTTAACTCCCCCTCGTTTGTGTGTTATCAAAATGGGATATCTGATGGAGATGCATATGCATGACGTCTGATGTGTAAAGAGAACACCCCCTGTTGTGTAGGTTGCTGTAGTGGTGTGAGTGCGATTTTTTGGGTGCTCGTGCATGGAATGAAGCACGGAGAATCGATCGAGCCCATTTTGACACTTGTAGCTCTCGTACAGCACTAACTAGAGGCCTTCCCGTCTGTCAGATGTTGTCTTCGCTCAGATATTACACGTCTCGGACTATTATTATACAAACTCCCAAGACCAACGTTGGCAAAGGCTGCTTGGAGGCAATTGAAAAGTGAGCCAATCAGACGGTCTAATTTGAGTAATCTGCAACTAGTTATTGGCGGTCATGTAACGGTGTAGACAAGGGATTGAAACGGCGGGCAGTGGTCTGAAGCGGAAACGTAGAAAAGTGAAACAAGGGTCTTTTTAGACGAGAGAGAGTGTGAGGAAAAGGGCGGAACGTATTTGCTCAAACGTGCATATAGATTAGATGCGCTTGCTTAAGATGAACTGTTTGTAGCGACGAGAACAAGCAGCACTCGTTTATTATTGCAGCAGGTCGAACCACATGAGATGTTGGTATAGCACGGTACGAGTACAACATGACAGGTCTCCTTGAGAGCCAAGGCACGGCCTGATCTTGACAGAACTGTACTCTGAGCCGATGCTAACTATGCTCACCCCAGCTACTACCCTCTCTCTTGGCGTTCCGTCCTGTTCTCGGAAGCCTTCTTTGCGGCGTAGTATAGTGCCAAGAAACAGGCGGGGTTCGAGGAAAGACAACGCGGCTCACTGGCGTGTGTAAAGTGTGTCTGTGAGCGTCTGTCTGTGTAAGTGCTTTTGTGTGGTACTGCTCGCAAGTAACTCTTGGACTGGCCCACGTTTTCATATGAGGGGATCGCCAAGAGTGGAGACCAAACAGATGAGAGAGGAGGGTGCTGTTTGTATCGTGATTGCAAGAGTAGTTACTGTGTGTATCGTCTTCCAGTTACGGTAGCTCTGTGTCACTTTTGTGACAGCTACTAACTAACCATCTAAATAGTTACTGTAGCTCAGTTCAGGCCTACTCCTTGGCACATCGGACTCCGAACAGTGTGGGAAAATTACCGAATAATATCGGGCCCGAAACCCGAAACATCTGTCTGCTCAAACGCGGGGTGTCAAAAGTGTATCCCTACAGTATTTTCGGTACACGGCTAGTTCTGGACGTCCCGACTTCCGTTCCACAGATAGAGTCGTTACTGTAGGTACACAGATCACACATACAGTAGTCACCACCCTCAAGGCCGGGTAACCCCTGCAGCGAATCTGAAACTCCGTAGTTCAACATCATCATTCATCTCAGATGCAAAAGAGACATACCAGCTAACTCACCTGGATCTCTATTACCACCTTGAACGCTTTTTGAAGCGAAAAAGTGACGTTTTTCGAAAAGTCCAGAATCAGCCATTTTGCCCTGGCACCTATACAGGCGAATATCATCTTTCGGGTCTGCTGACTAATCACACTGATTTTTAAAACTGGTCTGATCGTAACAAAAATGGTACTGCATGAATCTTCAGAGTGCGGCGATTGTAATGGTACCGTTCGTTTAGCTACCCCTTGCCTCTAATGTGGTTCTATCCTCGTACAAAGTTCTGATTGAATGGGTCACCCTCTGAGTTTTGAACATTTGGGACTTTTCTCAGAAATGAACAGGTTGACCCAAAAAAAAAAAAAAAACTGGGTTGTGAGTCTGTGACCCAGAAATAAGGATGACGTCATCATGCATGATTTGCGGTTATCACACGTCTCAACTTGGTCAATATATAATCCACAGAAATGTAAACTACCTCATTCGATTCGCCGTGTTTTTCTCATTCTGATGGTATAGTCAAATATATCACTTCAGTATGAACACAAGGAGATAGACAAACAAATGTCTCGGACCTAACACTCAGTAAGTGGAGTGCACACACCCTTATAGCTGTGGAGGTATGACTAAGACCTTCAATATCTGAGGTGGCAGAGTACTTGTACGTTTTAGACAAATGCAAAACCAGAGTGATGTCCCTCTTCCCTGTTTTCTGTTCGCTTAGACATCGGAAGAGTGTTTGGTTTGTACTTGTTAATATGCTTAACCCATTCAGTGAGCACAACACACAAAAAAGGTGTTTCACTGGGGCGTCTCTGAAGAACGACACAAGGACACAGGAAAGGAGCCTCAACTGCTCCAGTGATACTTGTACAAGTACTTGTACCAGTTCAGAGATTACAGCCTCGCGTTGTCTGCTATCCACGCTCCCTACGCCTCCACTTGCCATAAACCAAGGACTGTCTACACATCTCGACTCCTGCGCCACCTAACAATCAATTAGGTGATAAAGGCACTTATTCCCACACGTGAGACACCCAGTCGTTACCAGAAGGCCAAAACACCCTAATGTAATATGAGTCCAATTGAGACATTCAGGAACTTGTCTTTACAGTCGTATCTTCCCTTGAGCTTATTCAGCCATGGGTGGTGAACAGTGTGGAGTATATTTTCTCGAGCAAGAGCGGTGACAAAGATCTAAAGCATGGCTGATGGTCACGTGACTATCTTGTTCTAATTTCCCGAGCCTCGATTCTACAAGTGCTCAATTCGAGGAATTGACATGATGTCTGTGCCTCGTTAGATACGGTAGGCGATCTAAGCATAAGAGAGATCGTTACAAAGCCATCATGCCTAAAGGATGGCATCTTCTCTCTGCAGCAAACACACTGCCAAATCAGGTAAGACACAATTCATATCTACCCCGTTCAAGACATCTCAAACAGCCTCAGCTCCTAAAACTCACATAATCCATGCTTGTGCTTCTCCGATGCCGAACATGTAGAGAAACCTACCAAAGAGCGCCATCTGATAATAAACGGGTGAGTCATTGGACATTCCACATGCCGAGGTACTTTATTCATTGGTTGTTGAGTCACAATACGTGCTCAATCGGCACTATACACGGCAGTAGTCACTCACCAAGTCCCCAATTCACTCAGCAGCGAGTCTCACCAAAACCACCTCAGTCATTTCAAGCGGATAAAAGGACGCATGCAACGCATCAATATCTGTACCCAATCTACTCGGGTAGTGTTACAAGGGACCTTCGACGCATATTTCGGGTAGTCTGTTCCGGCAAGAGTTAGGGTTGTGGCAAGGTGTGACTGGGAAAAAGGTGCCAGACCAAAACTGCGACAAAACAGAGAGAAATAGCGGGAAAATCTAGCTGAAAACTGATTCACAATCTCCCCACAGTGTGGCACAGAATCCCGGCACCGGTACCCCACGGAAGACCTCGGTAAAACCACTTAGCCGCTGCACGTATTGGGGTGCATTATGTCATGTGCTGTAGGAGAGAGAGGTGGAGGAGGGGGTGTTGAAAGTGATGAGAAGTGGTGGTATTGCGAATGTAGAGGTATTAATGGAATCATCTTGTCTCGCTGATGAGAACGCACTTTTCCGATCCGAATTATGACCTCTATAGCACCTTCCATTTCACTTCTCCATTAGACCCACCTGAGCTTATCTGTTAAGCAACTGTCTTCGATCGTGTGACCCATATTCAGACGAGACGTATACAGTTGACTATACCTGGTTGAAGTATGGGAAAAAGAGTGGCTATTATGACAGGCACAATAATGCTAGTCACACAAACACAAACACAAACACTACCACAGACACAAGCACAACGTCAATTGATGCCCCGCTCGGTCGCCCGTCTATACAGCTCCAGCTCCTGGCATTTCTTTTTACAAACACCGTTTTCAAACCTGCCATCTCAATCACCAGCCGTACCTCTCCAATGCAATGTCTGGGAAAATTTTGATTTGGGTTTGAAAATGTGTCATGGAGACGACTTTGGGAGGGCGCTAATGTGCCTTGTGGGGATGTTGTGGGGGAAACGAATAGATGGAGATGGTCACGTGACTAAAAGATTGGCATGACTCAACTTTCAGACACGTGACCACCTTCTTCAGCCTTCGAACTACACACCCTCATCTCTCGCAGGGTCCAATTATGACTCGGATTGTCTCCAATATTTTAGCGTTAAGGTTCCTTCCACTCATTCGACCTGTTAGTCTGGCTGTCTGGGAAGACAATCGCCACCGACAGATAGACGATGATTAGAGGTGGTTTGGGGGTAGTTTTGAAGAGTTTAAACAGTCAATTGTAGGGATAGGGTCAGGTGACTTTGATTTTCGATTTCAAACCCCGAAAATTGCTTTTGAAACGGTCCTGAACGGGTGCGGTTCGGCCTTCGGCTTCTGACAAGGTTCTCTTTGGTCTAGAAGCAGTCAGAACTTGAGGAGTGGATAAAGTGGCTTAAAAGTGGTCGAATCGAAGGCAGAAAAAGACAACAGATAATTGACCATCTCAGGGTTCCCCATCTCAACTTTCAGCCCTATCCAAACACTTTTCATAGCCAACATCTCCCCAGGGTAAGGTCCCAACATCGTCTTTATGCACCGAAACCTTGAGGTTATAAATTTTTTCATTGGGCCTCGATATTTATATAGGCGTGCTACTCCCATGTGTCTCCTTCTCTCTCCTCTCCTCTCTCTCTCTCTCTTCCTCACGAAATCTTTTGTCCTATTCGGCAGGTGTAGCAAAGGAGTAAAGTGAGTGAGTGAAGAGAACGACTGAGAGAATGGTGGATGGAAGGATTGGACCCCGGCAGAAGGATTGGACTGTGTTTGTGTCTGTGTTCTTGGCCGTGTGTGTGTCTGAGTGTTTGTGTGTGTGGTTGTGGTAAATGACTGGGGTCTTGTGGGGTGCATTATTTAGATGTGCAGTGCCTCACATGTCTTCAGTCTTGTAGTGCCTGACCAACGTATATCTGCTGCTGAAATGCTGTCTGATGAGCTGCCCTGCTGCTGCTGCTAAAGTGCTGTCCGACTGCTGAACTGCTGAACTGCTGAACTGCTGTCCGGCTGAAGCGCTGCCGACTGGCCATTGCAGTTACATGTGATCTGTGGTGGTCGAGTGGGGTGCTGCTGAACTGCTGGCAAAAGTGCTGCCGGAAGTGCAGTATTCTGCTGCTGCTACCACAGACGCATCGTGCTGCTCAACTGCTGCTCAAGCTTACTGCTGCTGCAACCCTACACATACACCCTCTTTTGACACACACACACACGCCATAACCGCACCCGCAACACATCGAATGTCATTTGCCACCCGATCCGACCCTCAGTAGTTAGTATTGGTTTTTGCAAGGAGCATGGCGAGACGTACGGTCTGTCACATCTCATGTGACATGACTACAGTGGTGCAGCCCACTACTCGTTGATTCTGTGACTGATCGGCCGACTGTTGACCGCTCCTCAATTCACCCCCCTCCGTCCCACGTACTAACCACAGAATGACCCCCTCGCTTCCCATCTTCCCCCCCCTCAACCCCGAGGACAAGCTCATGACCCTGGAGCTTCAAGACGGCACTGCCGTTCAGGGTTACTCTTTCGGAGCCGACAAGCCTGTGGCGGGCGAGCTCGTGTTCCAGACCGGTATGGTGGGCTATCCCGAGTCCATCACCGATCCCTCCTACCAGGGTCAGATTCTGATTGTCACCTTCCCCCTGGTTGGTAACTACGGTGTTCCCTCTCGAGAGGCCGTGGACGAAGTTGTCAAGGGCTTGCCCAAGCACTTCGAGAGCAACAAGATCCATGTGGCGGGTCTTGTTGTTGCCTCGTACACCGAGGAGTACTCGCATTTCCTCGCCGAGTCTTCTCTGGGTGCCTGGCTCAAGGAGCAGGAGATTCCTGCCATCTACGGCGTCGACACCCGACGAATGACCAAGCACATTCGAGAGGAGGGTTCCATGCTCGGACGACTGTGTATCGGCAACACCGTCCCCGAGTGGATCGACCCCAACAAGCTCAACCTGGTCGCTGAGGTGTCCATCAAGGAGCCCAAGCTCTACACTCCTCCCGCTGACCGGGCCATCCACGTCAACGGCAAGCCTGTTCGAATCCTGGCTGTCGACGTTGGTATGAAGTACAACCAGATCCGATGCTTTGTCAACCGAGGCGTCGAGCTCATGGTCGTGCCTTACGACTACGACTTCCTCAACGAGGAGTACGACGGTCTCTTCCTGTCCAACGGTCCCGGTGATCCCTCCGTGCTCAAGGAGACCGCTGCTCGAATCGCCAAGGCTGTCGAGGCCAAGAAGACCCCCATCTTTGGTATCTGTCTTGGTCACCAGCTGCTGTCTCGATCTACCGGAGCTACCACCACCAAGATGAAGTTCGGTAACCGAGGCCACAACATTCCCTGCACCAACCTTCTGTCTGGTCGATGCTACATCACCTCGCAGAACCACGGTTACGCCGTTGATGCCAAGTCTCTGACCGGCGGCTGGGAGGAGCTCTTTGTCAACTCCAACGACGGCTCCAACGAGGGTATCTACCACAAGGACCTTCCCTTCTTCTCGGTCCAGTTCCACCCCGAGTCCACTCCTGGTCCCCGAGACACCGAGTTCCTGTTTGACGTCTTCATCAAGGCTGTCGTCGAGCACAAGACTTCTGGTGTTCTCAAGGCCATTGAGTTCCCCGGTGGCCTCATTGAGGAGAACCGAGCTGCTCACCCCCGAGTCCAGGTCAAGAAGGTCCTTGTCCTTGGTTCCGGAGGTCTGTCCATTGGTCAGGCCGGTGAGTTTGACTACTCTGGTTCCCAGGCTATCAAGGCTCTGAAGGAGGAGGGCATCTACACTGTGCTCATCAACCCCAACATTGCCACCATCCAGACCTCCAAGGGTCTGGCCGACAAGGTCTACTTCCTGCCCGTGACTCCCGAGTTTGTGCGAAAGGTCATCAAGTACGAGCGACCCGACGCCATCTACGTCACCTTTGGTGGTCAGACTGCTCTTAACGTCGGTATCGAGATGAAGGACGAGTTTGAGGGTCTCGGTGTCAAGGTGCTCGGTACTCCCATCGACACTGTCATCACCACTGAGGACCGAGAGCTCTTTGCTCGATCCATGGAGGAGATTGGAGAGAAGTGTGCCAAGTCTGCCACTGCTTCTTCCAAGGAGGAGGCTCTCCAGGTTGTCCAGGAGATTGGCTACCCCGTCATTGTCCGAGCTGCTTACGCTCTCGGTGGTCTGGGTTCCGGTTTCGCTGACAACGAGGAGGAGCTGATTGAGCTGTGTAACAAGGCTTTTGCCGGCTCTCCTCAGATTCTGGTCGAGCGATCCATGAAGGGCTGGAAGGAGATTGAGTACGAGGTTGTTCGAGATGCCTTCGACAACTGTATCACCGTGTGTAACATGGAGAACTTCGATCCCCTTGGTATCCACACTGGTGACTCCATTGTCGTTGCTCCCTCTCAGACTCTTTCCGACGAGGACTACAACATGCTGCGAACCACCGCTGTCAACGTCATCCGACATCTTGGTGTTGTTGGTGAGTGTAACATTCAGTACGCTCTCAACCCCTTCAGCAAGGAGTACTGCATTATCGAGGTCAACGCTCGTCTGTCTCGATCCTCCGCTCTGGCTTCCAAGGCCACTGGTTACCCTCTGGCTTTCATCGCTGCCAAGCTTGGTCTGAACATCCCCCTCAACGAGATCCGAAACTCCGTTACCCAGGTCACCTGTGCCTGCTTCGAGCCCTCTCTTGATTACGTTGTGGTCAAGATTCCTCGATGGGATCTCAAGAAGTTCACCCGTGTGTCCACTCTGCTTTCTTCCGCCATGAAGTCTGTCGGAGAGGTCATGTCTATCGGTCGAACTTTCGAGGAGGCCATTCAGAAGGCCATCCGGTCCACTGACTACCAGAACCTCGGTTTCAACGAGACTGAGGCTCTCATGTCTATCGACATTGACTCCGAGCTGCAGACTCCTTCCGACCAGCGACTCTTCGCCATTGCCAACGCTCTTCACTCTGGCTACACCGTTGAGAAGATTTGGGAGCTCACCAACATTGACAAGTGGTTCCTGAACAAGCTGGATGGTCTGGTCAAGTTTGCCAAGGGTCTGACCAAGTACAACAACTCCAACCTGCCCGTCAACATCATGCGAGAGGCCAAGCAGCTTGGTTTCGACGATCGACAGATTGCCAAGTACACTGGATCCAACGAGCTTGCTGTCCGTCTCAAGCGAGTCGAGGCTGGTGTCACTCCCTTTGTCAAGCAGATTGATACTGTTGCCGCCGAGTTCCCCGCCTTCACCAACTACCTCTACATGACCTACAACGCCGACTCCCACGATCTGACCTTTGACGATCACGGAACTATGGTCCTTGGTTCTGGTGTCTACCGAATCGGTTCTTCTGTCGAGTTCGATTGGTGTGCTGTTCGAGCCGTCCGAACTCTTCGAGAGCAGGGTGCCAAGACCATCATGATCAACTACAACCCCGAGACCGTCTCTACCGATTACGACGAGGCCGACCGGCTGTACTTTGAGGTCATCAACATGGAGCGAATCCTCGATATCTACGAGCTCGAGCGATCTTCCGGTGTTGTCATCTCCATGGGTGGCCAGACCTCCAACAACATTGCTCTCCAGCTCTACCGACAGAACGTCAAGATTCTTGGTACTTCTCCCGAGATGATTGACTCTGCCGAGAACCGATACAAGTTCTCTCGAATGCTGGACACCATTGAGGTTGATCAGCCCGCCTGGAAGGAGCTGACCTCCATTGAGGAGGCTGAGGCCTTTGCCAACAAGGTCTCCTACCCCGTCCTTGTGCGACCTTCTTACGTGCTGTCTGGTGCCGCCATGAACACCGTCTACACCCGAGACGATCTGGCCTCTTACCTGAACCAGGCCGTTGAGGTGTCTCGAGACTACCCTGTCGTTATCACCAAGTACATTGAGAACGCCAAGGAGATTGAGATGGATGCTGTTGCCAAGGATGGTAAGCTGATCATGCACGTTGTGTCTGAGCACGTTGAGAACGCCGGTGTCCACTCCGGTGATGCCACTCTCATTGTGCCTCCTCAGGATCTTGACCCCGAGACTGTCCGACGAATTGTCGTTGCCACCGCCAAGATTGGTAAGGCCCTGCAGGTGACTGGTCCCTTCAACATCCAGTTCATTGCCAAGGACAACGAGATCAAGGTCATTGAGTGTAACGTTCGAGCCTCTCGATCTTTCCCCTTCGTCTCCAAGGTGACTGGTGTCGATCTCATTGAGATGGCCACCAAGGCTATCTGCGGCTACCCCGTCTCTCCCTACCCTCTTGAGGAGCTTCCCCAGGACTTTGTCGCCGTCAAGGTGCCCCAGTTCTCCTTCTCTCGACTGTCTGGAGCTGACCCCATTCTCGGTGTCGAGATGGCTTCCACTGGTGAGGTTGCCACCTTTGGCAAGAACAAGTACGAGGCCTACCTCAAGGCTCTGCTTGCCACCGGCTTCAAGCTGCCCAAGAAGAACATCCTGCTCTCTGTTGGTTCCTACAAGGAGAAGGTTGAGCTGATGCCCTCCATCAAGCGACTTCACGAGCTCGGCTTCAAGCTGTTTGCCACTGCCGGTACCGCCGACTTTATCCAGGAGCACGGTGTCCCCGTCCAGTACCTCGATGTTCTCAACGAGGGTGCTGACGAGGAGAAGTCTGAGTACTCGCTGACTCAGCACTTGGCCAACAACATGATCGATCTGTACATCAACTTGCCCTCTTCCAACCGATTCCGACGACCCGCCAACTACATGTCCAAGGGTTACCGAACTCGACGTCTGGCTGTTGACTACGCCGTTCCTCTTGTCACCAACGTCAAGAACGCCAAGCTGCTGACCGAGGCTCTGGCCCGAAACATGACTCTTGATGTTTCTGCCACCGACTTCCAGTCTTCTCACAACACTGTGACTCTGCCTGGTCTGGTCAACGTTGCTGCTGTTGTCCCCGACATTGCCATTGCCGGCTCTTCCGACATTGCCGACTTCACCAAGGCTTCTCTTCGATCCGGCTTCACCTTCTCTCGACTGCTCCCCATGGGCGTGTCCGAGTCCGTCACCGATCTGGCGTCTCTCCAGATTGCTCAGGCTAACGCCGAGGGCCATTCCTTCACAGACTATAACCTGTCTGTGGCTGCCACTGCTCACAATGCCAACGAGGTTGGTAAGGTGACCGGCAAGGTTGGTTCTCTGGTTCTGCCCTTCAGCAAGCTGGGAGACAACACCACCAAGGTGGCTGCCATCTCGCAGCATTTCGGTGCCTGGCCTTCCAACAAGCCCATTGTGACTGACGCCACCACCACCGACCTGGCCTCCATCCTGCTGCTGGCCTCTCTGCACAACCGGCCCATCCACGTGACCGGTGTCGTTGACAAGAACGACATTGTGCTGGTCGCCATGGCCAAGGAGCGAGGTCTGGCCGTCACCTGTGACGTCTCTGTCTTTGCCCTCTTCTTTGCCCGAGAGGACTACCCCGAGGCTCACTCTCTCCCCACCCAGGAGGACCAGGAGGCTCTGTGGGCTAACCTGGCCACCATTGACTGCTTCTCGGTCGGCATCCTGCCCTCCCAGATGGCCAAGGAGCTCGGACAACCCGTTGTTGCTGGTCTTGGTGTTGCCGAGACCCTGCCCCTGCTGCTCTCTGCCGTTGCTGACAAGCGACTCACCGTTGAGGACATTGAGGCCCGACTCTACACCAACCCCGTTCGAATCTTCGAGCTTGTGGAGCAGCCCGAGACCTCCATCGTCGTCAACCTCGGCCGAAAGTACAACTTCAAGTCCAAGACTCTGTGGTCTCCCATTGCTGGCAAGCCTGCCATTGGCTCTGTTGAGCGAGTCATTGTCAACGGCCAGACTGTTGTTCTGGAGGGCGACCTGACCGGTTCTTCCACTGGTAAGGCCATCTCCATCCACCCCCAGGCTGCTCCCGTTGAGGCTGCTCCTGCCACTCAGGAGATGGTCCACTCTCCCACCACCCCTCGAATGGCTCGATTCTCCTTCTCCAGCGACGTCCGACCTTTCGCCAACAACCACGTCGAGTCTTCTGTTGTTGGAGCCATCCCTCCTGAGGTTTCTGCTCCTTCCATCCTCAACAAGCTGCGACGAAACCCCTTCCTTGGCCAGCACATTCTGTCTGTCAGCCAGTTCTCCAAGGAGAACCTCCACGACATTTTTGCTCTGGCCAACGAGCTGCGACAGGCTGTCAAGCGAGTCGGTGTTCTGGATGTCCTCAAGGGCCGTCTGCTGACCACCCTTTTCTACGAGCCTTCCACTCGAACCGCCACCTCTTTTGACGCCGCCATGCAGCGACTTGGTGGACGAGTCATTGCCGTCAACGTCGACGCCTCTTCCTACAAGAAGGGCGAGACTCTGCAGGACACTCTTCGATCTGTTGCCTGCTACTCTGACGCCATTGCTCTGCGACACCCCGACCCCGAGTCTGCCAACATTGCTGGCCGATTCTCCCCTGTCCCCGTCATCAACGGTGGCAACGGTTCCGTTGAGCACCCCACTCAGGCTCTTCTCGACATGTACACCATCCGAGAGGAGGTCGGTACTCTCAACGGTACCACCATCACCTTCATGGGTGATCTCCGATACGGTCGAACCGTCCACTCCCTGGTCCGTCTGCTGACCCACTACAAGGTCAACATTCGACTGGTGTGCCCCCCTGAGCTCACTCTGCCCGACGAGCTCAAGACTCTTCTCAAGTCTCAGGGCAAGCTCGATCTTGAGTCCGCCACACTCACCCCCGAGATTGTCTCCACCACTGACGTTCTCTACTGCACTCGAGTGCAGAAGGAGCGATTCACCAACGAGAAGGAGTTTGAGGCCATCAAGGAGTCGTACGCCGTCGACAACAAGGTGCTCAAGGACGCCAAGCCTCACATGTGTGTCATGCATCCTCTTCCTCGAAACGCCGAGATCAACCCCGAGGTCGACTTCGATGCCCGAGCCGCCTACTTCCGACAGATGCGACACGGTCTCTTTGTCCGAATGGCCCTGCTTGCCATGGTCATGGGTCCCGTCCAGTAAACGCCACACACGCTGGATAGACCCTTTGTTGGAGGAACAACCGGGAATTTGTTGTAAATATGTTTTAATTGATGATTGTAATAATAGCAAAAGTGATAGTAGATATTTGACAGTAGTGGAAGTAGTAGTACGAGTAGTGGTAACAGTAGCAGCATCGACTGTGGTGGCCAGGAGAGCAGTGACAGCATTACTGATCTGATAGCAGCAACACCTTCAAGAGTCAGCCTTAGTGATCTGATAGCGGCAACTCCTTCAGGAGTCAGCTCGTATTAATTAATAGTGTGATGTGTACTCCTTTAGCTTATTGTTCAGACTCATTTTCTGTTGGATACTGCTGTTTTGTCTCTAATGGGACCCCAGTGTGTCTTCCAGCTCTTGCTCTTGAGACTTGAAAGGGAAGGACTGCATTACATTGTCATGATGAGACTTGAGCCCATGTGACAGAAGCCAATTCTCAGGGAGGCAGTGGAATCTGGGGTTGTCGGAGATGTCTCTGTCAGTGGTGGACACGGCACCTTTTATATTTGTGTCATGTGCTGATGTCTTGTGTTCTCCTTTCTCATAATGATATTGCTGTTATCAGTCTTTTTTGGTGGTCGACTCTGATGTGCATTATCATCCCTCTATTTGCATGTCTCTTCGAAGCAGACATCTCTCCATCTCGTCTCAAGCTTGGGAGCTGGAGATGCAGCGGGCAACCACAGGTTTGTCTCCCTACAGGTAGAGTGAGTCAGATGTAACCTGAACTCGACAATTAGTCTGTACCTCGAAGATTGTCATGATTTCGCCACTCACTTCTTTTCTGACGATGTGTCTCACGCTTGTTACACCACAGCCTAGCCCACGTTACAGGCGTGATCTACCGCTGTGGGACAATGAATAGTAGCATTGTCACTAGAGTAGTGGATTCACAGCTATCAGACAGTGCTCACACTCATCATTACAAATGGATGCTGCAGCTGACACAGCGCTCCTGATCGGGTTCTCCTGATCCAGCTCTCTACTTATGTTATCAATACCACCAAGGTGAGACCACATTGATAGGAGAAATAAGTGGTAGAGAGATGTCCTTGTACTTGTACAAGTAATTTGTGTGTACCACCAATGTAGCTCTCCAAACAGCTGCCACCAATTTGCTTAGTAATCATGCCCTTCACCTCACGTGTTAGCACTGTTCTGACCTTACATAAGCACACTGTAGTCCACAGGCTGGCAAATGGAACTCAAGACATTCGAATTTGGGTCTTTCTGAGAGCTCACGTTTCTTGTTCCACAAAGTTCGCTTGTCACGCGACCCAGGAGGCGGATAACAGCGTGTAGAGCGGCTGAATCGGAATTTGGAGGTGACCACGGGGTTACCCGGCTCAAAATACACGAGAAGAGGCGTTTTGCGCCGCAAAAAGACGGCTCCAGATATTTCTCTCATCTTGTCATTTCGCTCGCGATCTCCAGGCTCTTATCTTTTTGGCTCAAGCTCAGCACTGCCACCTTCCCCAGCTAAGAGAAATAAAATCCGGACTAAGGATATTTTCTCCAGCCTAAATTTGAAGATGTCTCGCGCACCAGGGCAGCTTGGAGGGGAGTGGTCTGTGGGGTGTTGCGGGCGGGGTTTTCAGGTATAGAGACCGAATCTAGGGTTTATCGGGGCTGTAGATGACGAATATTCAATAATATCTGCCCCTTGCCATACAAAAATGAGCGTTTTGAGGCGCCCCCAAAGGGCTTCACCTGCTGGAAGGAGGTCCCCCGATTAAGCTCTTTTGATTCCAGCAACCTGCGTCTAAGTATCATAGCACCTCCGTATATGACAGGCAAGTACAATAGACTGGAGTGGTTGCAGTGGCAATGAAAAGTGCCTGCAGTAGTTGACCGTGTGTGTCTCTAATAGTCCGATACAGCATGCACTTCCAACTACGCCTGGATCACTCTGTCATGAGGGGATTTCTCGGAAATTTGCTTCAACCCCGAAACTGAGATATGCTCTCCGGAGCGGTGATAACTGGGACATTTTTTCTTGCACGGCTGATAGCATAGCCACAATGCCGTCCATGTGAGCTGAGGTATTTGCCGGTAGCTGGAACAATGGGGCAGATGACCGGTTTTGTTTCTGTGTGCCGCCATAGACCAGCTGTCAGGTCAAGGCAGTGGCACAGTAGGGTGTAGATTGTGGAAGCGATACGTAGGAGGTGTTTAAAGTAAGCAGCCAGGTGGACAGTTATGGATGTGGTCGGTGTGCCAGTGTAGTACATACGAGTAGCTATGATAGCAGCATAGAAAGAGTCACGTGATGAAAGGCATGCTCAAGCCTGCCTATTGACCAGATGCACACAGCGCACAATCGTACCCACGTTCCCACGACTTTCAATCAGTGCCGCATGATTCAGAGTTGATGGTTCAGAGAGGATCATAGCTGCCACCACCAGGTATGGTTAAAGTATGCAATTATAATACGATGGCATAGCCCCCTTGCGGCAGGTCATGGTGGTGTCCGATTAATGCAATTAATTCACCTCAGTCGACTGTTGTACATGTAAATGTATGAATCGGTTCGCGATATATCTGTCGTGTGTGAAATAATTACCATTAGTGGTCCACATCCACCCACTGCATGCCTGGCAGACGCGTAGAAGCACAGTGTTGGTGAAGCAGCAAGTGAAAAAGGGTCTGAGGTCAGAACTGACAGTAGCCGTGTAATCCGGCGATGCGCGAATCACATGATCAAACCGGACCCCAGGAGCACACACAAAAACTCTCCTCCTCAAATTTCCCCCTCCCTCACTTCTTTACATCACCTTGACTTGCCTCCGTCGTCCTCCACCACAGCCAAACTTTAGTTTCACCATTAAAGCCTACGTGGTGCACATCAGCATCATCCATCCAGCACTTTGGAGCTTGTCCTTCTTACCACCACACCACACACAACACAGACACATCCTCTCAACATGGACAGCCATACAAGCACGGAGGGCGTGCCTCTGTCGGAGACCAACAACCGTTCGCACGCCACGCCCAGCGCGCAATATTGCCAGATGACCGTGGAGGAAACGTGTTCCAAGCTACAGACCAACCCCGACACAGGACTCACGTCGTCGCAGGAAGCCATGCATCGACGGGACATCCATGGTAGCAACGAGTTTGCACAGGAGGAGGAGGACTCGCTCATCAAAAGTTTTTTGAGCAGTTTTCCGAAAACCCTCTGCTGCTGCTGCTGATCGGAGCCGCCGCCGTCTCCTTCTTCATGGGCAACCACGACGACGCCATCTCCATCACCCTCGCCATTCTCATCGTCACCACCGTTGGGTTTGTGCAGGAGTACCGGTCCGAAAAGTCGCTGGAGGCCCTCAACAAACTGGTGCCCCCCGAAGCCCATCTCGTCCGAGCAGGCAACTCCCAGACTGTGTTGGCTAGCACTCTGGTGCCCGGCGATCTCGTCGAGTTCTCCGTCGGAGACCGAATCCCCGCAGACTGCCGAATCGTCAAGGCCGTCCATCTCTCCATTGACGAGTCTAACCTCACGGGAGAAACCACTCCCGTCACAAAGGACACAAAGCCCGTCCAGGGAACTCCCCCTATCGGCCTCGCAGATCGAACTAACACGGCATACATGGGCACTCTTGTCAGAGACGGAAACGGAACCGGAATTGTGGTCGGAACCGGCTCCCACACCGCCTTTGGAGCTGTCTACGACATGGTGTCTGAAATCTCTACCCCCAAGACTCCTCTCCAGGCCAGCATGGACAACCTTGGAAAGGATCTGTCGCTGGTTTCCTTTGGAGTCATTGGTGTCATTTGTCTGATCGGCATGTTCCAGGGCCGAGACTGGCTGGAAATGTTTACCATTGGTGTTTCTCTTGCTGTTGCTGCCATTCCCGAAGGTTTGCCCATCATTGTGACCGTGACTCTGGCTCTGGGAGTCCTTCGAATGTCGCGACAAAAGGCCATTGTGCGAAAACTGCCCTCGGTCGAGACCCTGGGATCTGTCAACGTCATCTGCTCTGACAAAACCGGAACCCTCACCCGAAACCACATGTCCTGCACCACCTGCTGGACCTTTGATATGGGTGATCTTGCTAACGCCGTGACTCTCAAGCCCGGCCAGTCCCATACCGAGCCCGATGCCAAGGCCGTGGCTGCTCTCAAGAACTCTGTTGCCCTCGCTAACATGCTCAAGGTTGGCAACCTGTGTAACAACAGTAAGTTCAACCGAGAGGCTGGCCACCTGGTTGGAAACGCCACCGATATTGCCCTGATCGAGTGCCTGGACTACTTTGGACTTGAAGATACCCGAGACACCCGAAAGCGAGTTGCTGAGGTCCCCTTTTCGTCTTCGCGAAAGTGGATGCTTACCTCCACCACTACTGGTGACTCCTCCACCCCCATGATCTCCGTCAAGGGTGCCGGAGAGGTCATTGCTCCCTTCTGTGATTACTACTGCCAGAAGAACGGTAAGACCGCTCCCTTCAACGAAGAAATGCGTAACAAGGTGACCCAGATTGCTTCCGAAATGTCCAACGAAGGACTCCGAATCATCGCCTTTGCCTACAAGCAGGGCAAGTACGAGGAGGGCTCCGAGGCCGCTCCTGATAGCCTTGTGTTTGCTGGACTCATGGGTCTCTACGATCCTCCTCGACCTGATGTGCCTCGAGCCATTCGACGACTCACCACCGGAGGCGTTCGAGTTGTCATGATCACTGGAGACTCTGCTGCTACCGCTCTTTCCATTGGTCGACGAATTGGTATGCCCCTGATGCCTGGGACTCAGTCTGTGGTTGAGGGTGGCCAGCTGGCCGCCATGTCTGACCAGGCTCTCGATGAGTGTCTGCAGACTGCATCTATCTTTGCTCGAACCTCTCCCGAGGACAAGATGAAGATTGTCAAGGGATTCCAGCGACGAGGTGATGTGGTTGCCATGACCGGAGACGGTGTTAACGATGCCCCTGCTCTTAAGCTTGCTGATAT
Source organism: Yarrowia galli (assembly GCA_900519055.1). Lineage (NCBI taxonomy): Eukaryota > Fungi > Ascomycota > Dipodascomycetes > Dipodascales > Yarrowia > Yarrowia galli. The sequence continues at coordinate 4,550,672 of ULGS01000005.1, forward strand.
CGGTATTGCCATGGGCCAGGGAGGAACCGATGTGGCCAAGGAGGCTGCCGATATGATTCTTACCGACGACGACTTTGCCACCATTCTGTCTGCCATTGAGGAAGGTAAGGGTATCTTTAACAACATTCGAAACTTCATCACCTTCCAGCTGTCGACTTCCATGGCAGCTCTGTCCATTGTGGCTGTGGCCACCATCATGGGCCTGGAGAACCCCCTCAACCCCATGCAGATCCTGTGGATCAACATTCTCATGGACGGTCCTCCTGCCCAGTCTCTGGGTGTTGAGCCCGTGGATCCCGATGTCATGAACAAGCCCCCTCGACCTCGAAACGAGAAGGTTATGACCCCTGATCTGGTCAAGAAGTGTGTGGAGGCCGCCGTCATCATTCTTGTCGGTACCATGCTCGTCTACGTTACTCAGATGCAGGACGGTGTGATTGACAAGCGTGATACCACCATGACCTTCACCTGTTTCGTCTTCTACGACATGTTCAACGCTCTGGCCTGCCGATCGGCCACCAAGTCTGTATTTGAGATTGGCTTCTTCTCCAACAAGATGTTCCTCTACGCCTGTGGAGCATCAATTGTTGGTCAGCTGGCGGTGGTGTACGTACCCTTCCTGCAGAGTGTCTTCCAGACGGAGGCTCTGTCGCTGAAGGATCTGCTGTCGCTGGTGCTCATTTCGTCCTCGGTGTGGATTCTCGACGAGGCCAAAAAGTACTTTTTGAAGTCGCGTAGTACAAACAATTACGCCAACAGTGTGGTCTAGGCGAGGCACAGAGACATTGTAATATAGCATGAGCCCAGAGTGGAGCTGGGTACGCCAGGGAGGATATGATAATTAATGGATACATTTAGACTAGACAGATACTTGAGCGTACGTAATACACAACGGAAAGGTCAGGAAGTCATACAATTCATCTATTCAGAACCCTTTTGATCTTTTCGAAGGATTTTGTGCGCAGGACTTGCTGTGGGCCTCCATATCATCCGGGAACAGGAAGCCCAGGCTGCATCGAGGACATCTAAAGGCTTGGAAGGGTGTTAGGGGTTTCGTGGACATTTCGTAAGAGTGGTGTAGGTGTTGCTACTGTGCCTATGGTGGTCTCTTCACAGGTGTCTTCACAGGTGTTTATATACTTGTTTATACGTTTGTTGGGGCCATCCAGAACAAGTACAGCCCGTGTATCTGTGGCTTTTAGCACCCCGCCTCAATATCAGTATAATTACTCTGGTGACATTATGAGGCACCAAGAGAATGCACTCAAGACAAGTGGAGTACAGCATGATGCTTGATCAGTACAATAATATCAAGTCTCGAAAGGCCTACCTTCCGTGCAGTTCTGAACAGTGACATGGGGCTATCATATGGTGCCTTGGCTTCCAGGCACGTTTGACTTGTCAAGTCTCTTTTGATCGATCACATCCCTCTGCCTTTGTGTCTACTTAGTGACACTGTAGCTAGAAGTCGCTTAATGCGCCAAAGCCATCTCTTTGAGGCCAGGCGACGATGAGGCGGAGTAATAACGAGCTCATTAATTGCATGATGACGTAGCAACACAGATTGCAGATGGGTATGAAATATTGCCGTCTTGGGTAAGCATCCGTATGCCCCAGAGATGTCGATACTATCCGGTGGCAAACGTGAGCATTGCCCATACAGTAAACTGCTCATAGCTACTCTTTGGTCCCATCTCATCAGTCATTAATAAATTATCTATATACTAGCTAGCTGGGCGTGGACCAACTGTGTAGGTCACACTATAGTAGCTTCTAGAGGTTTGTGTGAGAGTGAAGAGCTAGCTTTATCCTAGTATGTCTTTCTCATGTGCGGCTTCCACTATTTGGCGCCACACGGCCTGTCTTCCTCAGGAGTGTCGTAAAACGGTAGCTACTCCCTTCAAACGGCAATCTCTTCTGAGGCAGCCTTTCTCAGCCGGTTCATCACGGCCAAACCCTCATCTTCCTCTCTAATTCCTTCCACAAGAATCACCTCAACCCCGGCAATGTCCATATCTCTGAGTCCGGCAAACAGGTTTCGGCTCACCAGAGCAGGAGTGGTACCCATGCTGAGCGTGTGTACGTCAGGAAACGTGCCCTCAGCCAAAGTCAACGAAGTCAGCAGTCCAATCTTCTTGTCCTTCAGTTCTCCGCTTTGAAGGTACTCCTTGACAGCCTCTTCCACTGACTTATCACTGACAGGTCCAAATAAGACCACCTTTCCAGTCGGCGAGTAATGCTTGTATTTCATGCCTGGAGTTCGCACAACCTCGTCGGTCTGAGCGTTGGCTCGTCCCACAAGCACGTTCTTCCACTTTTCTCCTCCAAACTCTCTGATCTGTTCTAAACTGACTCCTCCAGGTCGCAACAGCATGGGAGGATCAGACAAACCGTCCACCACGGTAGACTCAACGCCTACCGAACACGCTCCGCCGTCCAAAATGAGCGGAATTCGGCCCTGCAAGTCGTGGTAGACATGGTCTGCAGTTGTGGGTGACGGACGGGTAGATGCATTGGCTGAAGGGGCAGCTAGAGGGAGATCACTGAGAGCAATCAGAGAACGGGCCACCGCATGATCTGGCATTCGCACAGCAACTGTGGGCTGACCAACAGTACAAGCAGGTGAAACGTCACTTTCCGAGTCCAGGGGAAGCAGAATGGTGAGAGGACCAGGCCAGAACTTGTCAATCAAAGGTGTGTAAATGTCAGGAATCTCCTTGCCCTTGAGAACCTTCCGCTTTAGCTGATCCAGAGACGAAACATGCACAATCAAAGGGTTGTCGGCCGGTCGGTTTTTCGCAGCGTAGATGCTCTTGACAGATTCGGTGCTCAGAGCACTGGCTCCAAGTCCATAGACTGTCTCTGTAGGGAACGCCACGGGCTGATGGGTGGTCTGCAGCACATGCGAGGCTTGTTTGAGAGCCTCGAGCGTCTCCGGATCCGAAATCGAGGGCTGCAACGCCCGCGGGCTCTTGTCGAACTGGATGCTCGCAGTTTTCAATCGCACAATGCTGGTATTCATGCTGGTGAAGAGTCGTTTCATGAAACTTGAAAAATTCGAGATTAGAATTAGACGCACAAAAATATTTAGCTCCGCCAGAACTTTATCGCTGGTGGAGATGATGAATAGACGCATACAATCTGAGATCTAGACCCGTCTCTGACTAAACCTTCCAAAGGCAGGTTATCGGATCTGTATGAGGGTCCCAGCCGGACTGTTGATAGCGTCAGGTGTCATATGAAGCTCTCGGGGCTGATAACAAGCTGATGACAATCCAGTTGGGAGAGCTCAACTACTTCACTTAGGCTAGTGCCCCAGCTAACAATATTAGTTAAACATTACTTGATGTGTCAATAAAGAGAAGGATTACTGTTGCCCCGCCACAATTACTGTGCAAGTACAAACACTGAACACGAAAGCTTTTTGAGACTTGACTTGAAGCTCAGCCCACATGTCGGTCAAATTTTCAGCCCGAGGCCACTCTTGGAAGATTTCATCATATCAAAATTGCCTCTTCCAATTGGGGGAGCTAAACCTGGGGTGTATAGAGACGTCCCAAATGAAGGAAAAGCAAGTGCCACAAAGCGGTCTCACGAGGACAAGCAAGTTTTGATCGAACCACCGCCACCGACACAAGTCTACTTGTACTCGTAGTATCACGACCATGACCCGTCGGCAACCCACCAACTACAACCCAGATGTCTAGCTTCTGTCACTAGTCATGCGCAATTCACATGTCTTCTTCTACAATTCCAAACCTCTCAAAAACCTCCGCAGTCAACTCCTCTACCACTGCGTCGCTCATCACCCTTGCCTGGAAGCGTCCGTCTAGCCAACCAACAAAGGTCGCATGTTCGTTATCTGGCCATCCACTCGGTGGCTTAACTGTAGTGATGATGCCCCTAGCCATATCCACAATTCCCACCTGGTCTGACGTTCCATCAACAATGCAAAACTGAGCCGCACGCGATTGAGAACATTGCGACGCCCTAAATTGGGTGATACCCGTAACGGCTTTTGTAGCGCTGTAGTATACTTTGTCCGGGCTTCTCAAATCAACAAATGTAGGCACCATCAATCCATCCCTCTTCCACCACATCATTCCGTTATAAGAGGCCACCAGATCCGACGTCGCTGCTGGGTTATACATCCTCACAATCTTCGTTTCGAAATCGATAAAACTGTACTGTATTCTCTTATCAGACGACCATCTACTCAGCACGATATTGCCTCCTATCTCGAAGGGTTGCATGCCATGAATATAGTCGATTTCAAAACCGTGCCTACAATGGGGCTGGTCTCGCCGTAGAACGTACGCCCGATCGTTTTTGAGTATCACCATCACGTATGACTGGGTGTTAACAGTAGAGTCAATATCGTCTGTGATATCTTCAGGCTTAATGGAAGGAGGCAAGGTCACGTGAAAGTCCCCAGCACATTTGATGACAGTCCCGTAGTCATCCGAAGACACTAACTCGTGCCTGTATTCATTCAAAGTCACCTCTAAAGTCCGAAAATCTCTGGAAAACAGGTGTTCTTCCGTAGAGTCTCGCAGGTGCAAATGTTGACAGGACGAAACGCATTGATGGGCATCTGTCATGAATGAAAAGTTATCTGGAAGTCTCTCGTCGCGTCCGATTTCGAAACCCACCACGATCTTCCGCGTTTCCACCTTGTCAGCCACTCGTATGTTATCCACATGAGTCGCACTCTGCCACGTTCGCAACCGGGTAACAAAGACCATGGCACAGTCTCTCCAAGAGCTGAGATCGTCTCCGGGCCGAATCCAGGGGTCGCGAGCTAGCATCTTCTGCCTCAAAGTCACATCTGATTTCTGAAACAGCAGATACCAGACCGAGCTCACCTCGCGCAAACGGACACACGTCTCCAGGTCGCAAGCGCTAAAGATCATCTCCATAATCTCAGGAGGGACACCTGATAAGAATGACGGCTTGTCGGTACACGCAACAGAGTCTTTGTAGGTGACAGCTGTCTTAGGCTTGAGCAACTTGGAAGGCTTAATGTGTTCGCCAAATCGAGCCTGGTGCTGAGTCCAGATCAGCTCACGGGTTTCTGGCGTTTTGTGCAGAGCCATAGTTTGAAGGCCAGTTTGGAGTAGTGTAGCCGCATGTTGATCAATTTCAGAGTCAAATGACAAGAGAAGAGACCTGAATCTATCGGACCTAAGCTGGATCGCCGACCTCCTTCGAGTGCTTCCTTGGGACTGTAGAACCCGACCCATTTTCTCCAATACTTCAATATGCAAGCGTAACCCGTTTTTGATAGAGACACGGAGTGGCCGCATAGCACTCATAATTCTTCTATGATCTTTGGTGAAGAAACGCACGGCTAAGGCGACCTCTTCTTCAGTGTGCCGACTGCCATTAAGGGGATAAGAGTTGACCGCCCGGCCCACCTTTGTAACAAGGTCAGCTCTAATACACCGCAGACGCTCGTTCAATTTCTCTTCGTTCTTCTTCACCACCTCACCTTCTAAAAGATCCATAAGATCCAGAGTATCTTGTCGGGCATCACTAATGATGTTCATGGTGAGTGTCTGAGCGACGTGTAAGTTTCGTGATGTTGAGATGAGCCAAGGGAAAGGTTTGTAGACCCTGCATGACAGTCATGCTGACAGTGTTAATAATCTGCAGACTGCGAGTTCTGTGTTGAATAGGTCAGTTGAATGATGCGGCTAACGGTGAAACAGTTAGCTACAAAGGTAGCGATTTGCCATTTGCATTTGTGCTTTTAGTCAATACTTAGTCATGATTTATAATGGTTTAGTGGGGAGGATGGAACTTAGCTACAGATCACTCTAATACCAAGTTTCTGAGTAAGATACAGTGTACAATACAGTAGCTACCTGGTACAGCACCAAAATGTGAATCACCAACAAGATAAACACGATAACAAGGGAGGGGCGGCACACCTCGCTCACACATACGTCTAACGAGCATTAAATAAATTTCCTCTATATGTCTGCACAAACATAAAGATCCACCATATACGTCATCCTAGTCCACCATGTCCTATACATGGCCATATCCGAACACTCGAAGGTCAGCCCTTCGACTTCGGCACCAGAGTTCAGTTCCTGTGACTGATCCACTCATTGCAAAAACAATAGCTTTTGCGCTACTCGACCATTGGTCTCGAAGCGCTTATTCCTTCTCCTTTTCCTTTTCCTTCTCCTTCTCCAATGCAGCCAACTGCCATGCGGGAATGCTAGCCTTGGGGGCAGGCTTCTTGATGGCGCTGTTACCGGGCTCGGGCACAAAAGGCTCGGGCTCCTGGATGGGAGAGGGAGCGCTAGAGACGGCCGAGTTGGGCACGTTAGAGACGCCGGAAGAGGACGCCATGGAAGAAGCAGCAGGCTGGGGAATCATGGGCACAGCACCTGCGGGAGTGGGAATGAAGTCGTCCCGATCAGCAGGAACGGAGCTGCTGGAAGACACGGAGTGCACGGGAGAGCCGGGAGCCACAGCTGCGGGGGCAGCAGCGGGAACGGCAGGAGAAGCCTTTCGAGTGAGGTAGGACGAAGGAGGGGGGATGGGAGGCAGCTTGGGTCCAGAGCTGGCAGCAGTTCGGGTGCTGAGCAGCTGCTTGAGCGACTTGAGCTCGCTCTGGATGTCTGCGAGACCCTGTTCCTGCGAATCCTTGAGCTTGTCAATGTTCTTGGGGAGTCTGTCTCTGATTCTCTCGACCTCGGCGGTCACGAGCTTCATTTCGTCGTCTCGCTTCTTGGTCTGCGACTTGAGCTGGTCGATGGTTTCCTCCACGCCCTTGAGCGCGTCTGTGACTCGTTTGGCCACCTCCACCTGGCTGTTCTTGACCTCCTCAGTGTCCTGCTGGACCTGATCAAGCAGACCCTGGACTCGGGCGAACTCAGCCTCCAGAGCCTCCTTATCAGCCTCCAGAGATGGGGGAGTAGGAGGCAGGATGAGAGGCATAAGATATCGCTTTGCCACCGTGTACAGGCCGAATCCAACACCAACAGTGACAGTAGCCATGATAAACACATCCTTCCAGTCCCGCTCGGGCAGAGGAGGGGGCGACTGGAATGCATAGGAGGCAGGCACAGTGGGGGCAGCGCCACCGTGATTCACCACACTCCCAGTGTGACTTCCGCCTTGTGTCGAGCCCGATCCAGCCCTCTTGAGAGCCTCCTCGATTTCCTCAGGAGTCATGTCCTTGGACTCCAGGAACTCGATCCGCTTGGCCAGCGGGGCAGTGGCCGCCTGAGGATCATTCAGGAACGCCACCGCACTTTGCACTAGATCTTCTCGAGGTGCCATGTGTTGTGTAGTGGGACAAGAGGGAATCAGAATCAGAAGGAGTCAATGTGGGGTGCGTTTAAGGGTTAGGGTCAGGATATATATGGGACAGAGGTTTTAGTGGAAGTGGATTGAGGAAGTTGAAATATTGGGATGCCATTCTGTTCGGAAAAATACGATGAATTGATTGGTATAGTCTGAATTCTGATAGAGCTACTCATAGTGAAGATAGCAACACGTTCTGGGTTACCTCACTGGAATCAAGGTTCTCAATTTACCGAGGCTCAAATCCATGGTGGAAAAACACATGTGGGGGAAGGTAGGGTAACTTCCAACGGTCTTGAGGTACCAGATTTATGGAGAGTAGACAATGTCATGTGACCAACTCCTGCGATGTGGCATATCAGCTACGCAAATGCGACTCCAATCTGAACTGCAGATGAAACAACAGCTTCTACTGCTAGAAATCTCGTTGCGATGAAGTTCTCGATTACATAATCAGGACTTCGAAGTTCATGGCATAAAGTCCAAGCAATTATCAGATCTGTCATTAGGCCGATGGGTACTTATGCACAATGATGGAACTCTGGATAAGTGGCTATTGGAGAAGAAATTGGTGGAGTCCCCAGCACTACTCGCTCCGGTCTCTGTCTAGCTATTGCTTTGTGACAACCGTGCCAAATGAATAGCACCATCTACCCGTGTTGCAACAAACTGGAGGATGATGTAGAAGTATTAAGGGCACTCAAGTGCATTCATTCTGTCCATGTTATTGCGCTTCATCATCTGGTGAAGTCCACTTGTTTACTAAAACCATTGGTCCCACTCCTTATTGGCAATGTTTGGTCTGTGTCGCCACGACTCACGCAGAAAAACTAGGGCAACCAGCGCAGTGTCTCAATACGGGCTTCTGCAGATCTGTATACTACATTAGCTTGTTTGGTGGGGCCAAGGGAGCACAATGATGAACTACTCGTACTCGCCAAGTCCCCCTGGAGGATTGTTGAGACCCTTGCTTTATCCACAGCTCTACATACATGAAGTGGGAACACCTTAAGTCTTTTGTGGCGATTAGGACAAAAATGATCGTATAACCGTCGGGGCTTGAAGCCACTTCCCCTTGAATTAGTGCGTTTATCGACTTGGAAAATGGAACGCTGCGATTTATTTTGACGCTAGTGCTCGAAAACGAACCTGAACGACGCTAGCACCTGCATATCAGAGATCATCTCCGTGGAAGTGCTAGATGGGATTGTAAGCCAGCGAGAATAGTAGTTAGCCCAGGGGCAGGGTTTCCTCGTGTCCGGCAATGCAAACTAGAGACAAAAAGGAGCTTTGTGGGCGGCTTCAAGGCTAGTTTGGACTCATCGCGGGGCTGTACTAATGAGTAAGGCGCTTAGAGGACAAGGAGCGTTGCTACGAGCAGCCTCGGTGCTCACTTAATATTTTTGAATTTGTTAAACGACTGCCACAACGGGTATTCCCTCTTATGGAATGTCAGAAGCCCGTGTGTCGCTCTACAAGGGGTTCAGGTGAAATGTAGGGTTGTAAGGGGTTTGAGGTTGAAGAAGAAGAAGTTTTCAGTGACATTAAGGAATGATAAAGAGATTAAAGAACTGTTCAAGGCAGCAACTGGCTTGTGTTGTTTTACTGTCTTCGAGTGCTGTTGTGGTGCTGAGGTGCTTGGGGAGTGACACAACTTTCGTTATAGAGAAGATGGACACAGGAGGACTTGACGGTAGCAGTTGTAAGACCACTGTGAGTCGAATGAGACTATAATCATCTACCAATGTTCACTTTACCAGGAACTAGCTATGAAGTTCGACTTCTTTGAAACTGCGCATATCTCTCCACCCCAACGTTGCCCGGAAGCTCTATCTCTGAAGAGACATGATTGAGACAGCCGCCGTGGCCTGGAGATTGGCTCTACTGGACTCCCCCGTATCTCTGGGCGTATCTGTTCATTCTTCCGACTCATTTATCGTTACAGACGGCCCCCCCTGAGACAGCTCGAGGAATAAGATAGCAGTGTTTCTACCAAGAGCTACAGCAAGCATTAAAAGGGAGTTTGAATCTTTTCTGTTTATCTTTGGACGTATACAAGCTAGATGGTATTTATCTACAACCCCGCGAAGTTGTCTCTCTGCGGCCTTTTGTGCTCCTCATGGCCATCGCAGGGCCCTCTGACGTCATTCGCAGCGATTTGCCAGTGAGGATTGAGCTTCCCGAAATGGAACAGAGCTTAGTTGTCCCCTGAAGTTCTAGAGCAAGAAGATCTCTACTGGTAACGTTTTCATACCCCGAACATAACCTTCTGTGCCCTACAGTGCTGCATCCACTTGAGATGTGAAAGTGTTCGCTGGAATGAATCTGTGGACATGGGGCGTAATGAATGCAGGAAGAGCGGCACGAGCGAGACAAAACAGGGTTGGAAAGAGTACTGAAACGATCATCGTTCTTTGTTGTGCAGGCTCCGACTGGAATAAAGCAACAGCTATTAAAATCAGTTATTCCCACTTTCGGCAGAACTTCGGTACTTTGATGACGGATCTAGAGCACAATCGATACTCACAAGACGACTTCACATGAATGCGCCGAAGAAGCGGTTGTTCTTTGTGACAGCTAGCATAAGCGAGAATGTTGTTCCTACAGAATACGCCCGATGAGTGGAGTAGGTTGCGGGGGCAAGGTTGGTGAGAACCATTGATATTGAGGCTGTTTCGAGATGAAAAATTACAGGACAAAGTATCGGTACAATCACACTGATGAGGAGAATACAGCCGTTTAATCCCCATAAAGTCTGGATGTCTTTAGCGGAAGCTCTCGGCTCAGACGTTGCCTCGGAGATTCGGAATCGTAGCTTTCAACTTTCTTGGGAATATCGTTCTAGACGAGCGTTTAGGGAGTTACGTTTGCTCGTTTAAACCAAGGGTGGAAGTCTTCGCCTAATACGACCTGCGACTATGCGTCCGATTGTTCCACGTGGTACAAGGGGAAGTGGCTGTTCTTAGTTTAGAACTGCAATGAGACCCCTAAAAGTTTAGTTAAGGGAAACTTTCCGATTGATAAAGAGTGGGGGAAGTGGAGGAGGGGGAGTGTGGTGGAGTGGAGGGTGAGGGTTTTTCCTGCTGGATTAACAAAACAAACGACGAGCGAAAGCTTAGGCCGCCACCAGTCATGTGATCAAAAGCCGGTTGCTAGCAATGGAGTTAAGAGGGTTCGGATGGAGGGGAGCAGGGGTACATACTGCACGAGACATTTAAAGTGGAAAAGCAGTATCAAACTGGCCCGGGAAGACCGCGGAGAACGAGATGAGCCTCTCAATAAGTGGAATCTATGGTCTACTAGGACCGTTGGGGGGGTATCCATTATTCGGAGTTAGCCAATAAGAGTAATAAGAAGTGCGTTGAGTTGATCTTGTAGAGTTATAGCAACCTTCTTTCTCTCTTTTCACGCCGTTTTTCGGGCCGAAAATAACAATACAATAGTCGCCTCCGATACGAGATGAATTTGATCAGAGCCTGAGAGAGGTGCTAGTGTGGAGGTAGATGGGGTTTATGATAATTAGGTGAGATAGTGGATCTGCACAGGGTCTGGGGCGGTGGGTAATTTGCATGAAAAGATGCCATTTTTGCAGGTTACTGTGCACACCCAAGAATAACAACTTGATCATCACATGATAACTCTTGCTTGCACTTGTGACAAATGCTGGGTAAGACTTGGTCAGCCTGCTACCTGCGTCAGAGGCCGTCAAGCTCGTCGTACAGCTCCGACATCGGCTCACGGAAAAAGGTTGTTGAGCCCTATCGTGCTGGAGAGACTGAAAGATAAGTAAAAGAGGGAGAAAGAGTTAAGACCTGCTAACGGAGACGATGCACAGGGCGACAGACTGGAGGAGAGGAGGGGGAAACATGGGTGGTTGCAGATGAGACACTGGGAGGAAATGGAACCGTTGCGCACTGCACACAGGTTGCAACGCAAACACACACCAGACCAGACGTGACAAACAGGGCGCCCCTCTCCCCAACGCTCCTGCTCCTCCTCTGCTCCCTTGCCAACGCTCGTCGCTCGCCTGCTCTTGCCCGCTTCCCTCATGCACACCCATCTCCACAAACCAGTATCTCCCTGAGAATAAAGAAGGGCATTCCTTGGTAATTGTAAAAAGCAATGAGCTCCTTTTCACAGATGGGAATCATCGTGGTGGGTATCAAGAGAGTCCAGGCCTCCGGCCCAGAGATAGTCGGCTGCTACCCTAAAAGCGGTGCAGGGAGTTAGACTAGTCACCACGGCGCATGTAGCTGGCGTTCACTTCTCCACACGGCTCGAAGGGCCATGGTAACCAGGCACGTGAACAATCGGAGCCCAATCGGAGGATTTGAGAAACCTCTAACTCAATATCGACACCCTGAGGAGCTTTTAGATTTCGAATACTCTTGATTTTAATTTTGCCCTTCCCTTGTGTTTTGCGATTATCAATGCTCTCAAGGTATCGGCGGCGATCATAAACCCCTGGGCAGTAGGTTCGAGGACAAGCGGACATTTGGCTTTGTGGAGAAAGCTTAAAGACACCGCTTGGCTCTTTGTCCTCTTTGTTTGTGCTCACATAGCCAGCTCCCAGGCTACTGTAGTCTGTTGACTTGAGCTCCCAAAAGTCGAGTGATGGGAAAATCACAAAGCCGGCACTGGGCTCAGGACTAAACGTCGATTCAATGGCCCAGCTTCGCCCAAGTTGCTCTCTATGTCTCGCTAATGCAGATCTGCATCGATTGTTTTGATGGCGAGGCATGCGCAGGGTGAGACATTTAGATCTCAATCTGGGGTGGGTCTCTCCACTATACAGTGGATTAATTAAGTGAGAAGAATGAACGGGTAAAGGTACATTACAAGTGAGAACTGCTTGCTGTTGGAGGATCCTGGAGCCGTTTCATCGAGAATGAAGATCAGGCTGTGACCCTACGTTACAATTGTACCTTCCTCTTTGTAGTTGCTATCTCTTTGACAGTGAAGCGATGACGTCAGTGACCGAACACAGAGATGTCTACAGACAGGACCAGGTAACAGCACATTTCACAGACAAACTGTGTCTCTATAGGTAATATCATGGTAAGACCGTTTCCGAACTACCGAGCACACAACAAGCTACTTTAATGTACCACCACAAGTCTACTCTCTCCCCTTCCATTGACGGCTTGTCTAAGGAGTGGGCGGTTTCTACTAGTGTATACACTATGCATTAGCTAACGTGGGGAGGGGCTGGATTTACCGCACAAGAGCAAATCACAAGGAGAAAAAGGCCCGAGATCTCAACCACAGCGCGGCTACCATAATCACGCAAAAGGTCGAAATGGAGCACCGGTTACAGCGTCTACTCTCTACCAGCTTCACCCTGGCGGCGTTTGAACTAGCTCTAGCTCGCCAAGGTTTAGCTTAGGTTTTGGCTCACATGCAAAATGCAAATAGCATGTAGCTCAATTATTTTTACTGTTTGGCGTTTTGGCACAAAGTGAGAGAGAGAGAGAGTCCAACCTCCGAGTACAAAAGGTTGGTATGGCGACACAACCAGGGACGGTCAAGTAGGTACTGTTGAGATTGCGCACGATAGGAGAGAGAGTGAGAGAGTGAGAGTGAGATTGCAGCTGTTCGACACACAGATACACCCACAGACACAGACACACAGATACACTGGCATACACGACACACAGATAGACACAGGGACAACACAAGGACACTTTCACCCAGTCTCTTTTGGATACAAACCCGACCTTTTCAGATAATTTTCGACTCAAAAAACGACTTCGTTCGACCTGATCTCGACTCACAACCACCACATCTCTACATCACCACCTTCCCTCTCTCATGTCCCGGAAAACCAATCGACGAGAGCTGACAGAATTCGACAAGGGACGAATAGTGGGGCTGGCAGATTGTGGCAAAAACCTGGCGGAAATCTCCAAACAGCTGGACATCCCCAGATCGACGGTGCGCGACTTCATCAAGCGGTCCAAGGAAAGAGGTCATTATGAGAACGTGCCAAGACCAGGACGTCCGCGGAAGACCACGGAGGAGATCGACAAGCTGATAGTGGAAGTGACAGATGACCGCAGCGACTCGCTGGAGGATATCCAGAAACAGATTGTGCCGGAGCTCAGCGTGCGGACCATCAAGAGAAGGATCAGAGAGGCTGCCGACAGACCTGAGGTCGTGAGCCCAGTCTCGGCGTCGGCACCAGGGTCCTCCACTCTACAGCACACGACGCTGCATCGCAACTCGGTGTCAAAACCGGGACTCAAAAAACCGTCGCTGAGTGGCACAAATCTCAGCGGATCAGCATTGGAGGCTTACGGCGTCAAGCAGGAGTACCAACCTCAGATGAATCACGTGAACATGGGGTTGGGCATGGAAATGGATCCCCGACTGAATAACGACATTCAGATGATTTCACAGGTGCCTGTGCAACAGCAGCAGCAGCAGCAACAGCAGCAGCAACAGATTCCCGTTCAACAGCAGCAGCCCGTGCCGCAGCAGGTGCAGCCGGTCTATAACCCCATTCTCGACCAGGACTTCAACATGAACTACATGGTTCAGGAACCCATCACGACGGATTATATGGGTGGAAACGTGAGTATTTACACACAAGGAACGACACAGGTGTTCGTCTGATCGATCAGCGACATATTACAGCGACGTATGTATCTGAGGGTTGGTGATATTAGGGACTGGGAGGTTTGTTGGTTGGTTCTAAGCACCTATTGGCGTGGATCAATACTTGCTTGACCACCATCTTAGCAAACGTCGGGATCCACTTCTGCCACTACTGCTCCCGCTCTTTTGGTGTTATCCATACCGAGGCTGCTTCCGCTAATCAGGTGGTGCTATGGATGGCGCCACTAGTAGCGTGATTGGTAGTTCGGTTGGCTAGTGCAGGTCGAGGTGCCTTAGCGCGGACGGAAGTGCAGTTGGGCAATACGGAGATTTTCATGTCTGGACTACACGCGGCCACGTGATCTCTCAACACACACGCGTGTATGTTGTCGGTCCTGGTTCTTGGAAACATTTCTGCCACCAACATCGAATTGGAGAAGCGTACGCTGTTGATAGGCTGGCTCTAACTTTCACGTGATGCTGGAAATTGCCCCCACCTCAACGTTTGCAGACTTCGAACGCCATTGGGGTAAAATATTTTCCGATTTCACATCTCAGGTCTTCCTTACACTTTCCAGTCTCCCCCCCACTTTCACAGTGACTTTCACACGGCCCCAGCTTTTCATTTTTGCTTTTCTCTCCAACATCCACTGCCTGTCTTACCCTTATTGTTAGTTGTTTGCGTGGGTGGTGTTTTTGGTTTTGGTTTGGCTTTGCATTTTGTGTTTTCATCGATGACATAAATGTTCACCTCGCGTGCCGAAGTACACTTTCTCTATGAGCGGTGTTCACAGCTAGACATGTAACGACGACACGATCATTATGCGGTGGCGATGTGAGTTGTTCGTGAGCTTTTTGTGAACTCCCTGCTCACTTTTGGACATCTGGTCGCTAAGAAGGTCTCAACATCAACAAAATCCTTTACTAACTCAGCTTTTTGACTGGCAAAACTCCAAACAGGCCGTCTACCTCTTTCTGCTGGACGTGCGGCCCATCTGGAACTCTCAGAACGACTTCAACCAGGCGATGAGACTGCTCCCAGTTGAATCTCAGCTCGATATCTCGCGTTTCCGGTACAGGAGCGACGCGAAGATGGCTCTGGGGTCTCAGCTGCTCCAGCGGTACATTGCCACCGTTCTGACAGGCAAGAAGTGGACGGACATTGTCATTTCCAAGACACCGCAAGGCAAGTCGTTTGTGGCCAACTCGCCATTCGACTACAACATCAGTCACCACAGTGAGCTGGTGGTCGTGGCAGTCCGTCCCGATGGTAAGCAGATCGGTGTCGATATCACGTCGACTGTTCCTCCTTCAAACTGGACTATGAACTGGATGGAGGGGTTCTCGCAGATTTTCTCACCCTATGAGTATTCTCAGGTTACTAGCGACAGCACAGGAAATGGCGAGTTTTTCCTTCGATGGGCTCTCAAGGAGTCGTATTCCAAGGCCATTGGTATGGGTCTCAACATGGACCTCGCCAAACTGGAGTTTCGAAATCTGGACACAGCCCGACTGATGGAGGTCGCGAAGGACAAGACAGGTTCAGACGTGGTGGGGGCTTTGGCTGTACAGAGAGGCTGGAGCAATTCTGCACAGCTGTGGATTGATGGAGTGGCACAGGATAGATGGCATCACGAGATTTTCATGCTCAACAACAACCATGTGATTGCTCTGGCGACACACAAGGAGGGCATGAACGAGGTGGAGCAGGTGCGACTGAGAAACCTGACTGTGGAGGAGCTGATGAGCAGGGCCTTGCCTTTTGGACCAGCCGTGGCCATGCAGCCTCATTCCAATCCAGTCTAGGGTGTACGCCTTTGGGCATACATTGACAAGCAGATCGTACCTAGCCAGCCTCGCCTGTGAGAGATGGGCAGGCACATGCCCGAAGCATTGCAGTCGGCCCGGTGGCATTCCCTCATTTGCACTCACCGCATCAACTGAGTCCGCTCTGAAGAGTGGACGAACCGCGCATGAGCACTTTCAGTGTCTCAGCAATGTAGATAGGTACATATAATTGAACAGCATGTAATATACAGCACATTATAACGCAAAAGGAACGGCCTCTATTGTTTTTATGTAGCGTTAGATGATATTGTGGCGTACCTGGTTATGCAGATGTCTGTCTCTCTTTGCGCCTCTCATCTGTGTGCCAAATTTAGGGTCGTGGGATCGTCATTCCCAACTAACCTTAATATATTCTCTCTGCGGGTTGGGTGCCTCCTCACATTATGGGGCTATGTGGTCGAAAGCCAGTTGGCGGCCACGCCGATGAGTGGCAACCAATTTTGTGGAAGCACTACGGAGACGGTTCCAGTCAAATATTTTTAGTACCTGCGAATGAGCTTCTGTCATTGTTTGTGTTTGAGCCCTTACAGTGTCACACTAGATGGTAAGTATGGCTAGCGGTCTTTGTCGTTGTACTCGTAGTCTACCCCACGTAGTTGTTGCATTCCCCACTTCAGGAGTCCTTTCTTCTAATTGTTTGCCAGCCCCCTACTAAGGCTAGTGTAGGTTGTATTGTTCGTATATTCACGGCTTGTTCCTGTTCCATGGTCTTGTTCCCGTGCATCTGTGTTCCATTGCCACCTATAGATGCGCCCCTCTCACGATACTCACTTTGTTTTGGTCCACATACATGATCGGTGATGGCGGGACTGTTGATAGAGGGATACGTCCGTGTCTGAGATGTCTGTGAGTAAAACGCAGTTGGAGTCGAACCACCCAGGACGTTACTCCGTCTCGTGGGGCGTCTCATTGTTGTTTGTGTCTGTCTGCCTGTACTGAAAGACCCTGACGACCAAAGGACTGCCCACTCGTTGAGATTGTTGAAATGTTCGCAGATTATCGAAGTGTTGATGTTTGCCAAGTTCTTCGGTGACATTCAGTAGTCTGACTGAAGGACAAGCTCTGAAGTGGAGGAAAAATGCGTGATAAAGAGGTGACTTGGTAGAGGGCAGGACAGCGGTGAATGGTGGCAAATAAGCAGTTGAAAGGACACTATGTACACCGTAAATATAGCGAACCTTTAGACCTGGAACTCCATTTTCTTGCTCGGGTCTAGGTTTGTCCTCTCTAAGTCGACGGAGAGTCATAAGATCATGCTGAGAAGTCATAAGACGGCCATAGCTTGTCGGTCACTTCCACCCAGAACGTGTAGAGACCCCGGGGTTTTATTTTTGATACCCCCTTCATTCCTGAGCCCGTATTGTATCTAGTTATCAAGGGCGAACATTTTTGCGGGCGGAAGCAGTCTGTACATTGTTGGCTAATAACGCCCCTTGTTCGAGAACGCAGCGATGAAAACGTTCGTGTGTCTTCAATGGTTGAAAATTCTGTGCGGGGTCTGGCCGTATTTCTAGGCTGTTTGCCATACAGCGCTGCGAGAGTAAACACACCAAGGAATTGGATACGAGCAACAGTGTGAGTGTAACAAGCGAGGGGTGACACCGAACTCAACTGGAACTCACTCAGGTCTGCCATGTACTCGTCACTATCGCTAGCGGAACTGCATGCCGGCTTGCCATTCCTTAGTTTCTCGTATTTGTGTCCTGGTGGAAAGTGATCGTACGCATCCCTAGCAGCATTAGCAGGTGCCTAGAAACTGTGGTAAATGGTTGATTGCTGTCAACAAGTGTTCCTCAATGGCTGTATTTATATCTACTTGATGGCTAAAAGTTTCCTTCTAGAAATCGGTGTAAAATTTCGCTCTCTTAGCGTCCACCCTTGTATTGCCTGGTTTGTGGCTAATTACACAAATCCTTGACTACAAATACCTTGATTTTGTCAAGCCTAGAAAGACCTTGTCACACACTACTATAGACTGGTTTCAGTCAGACAGAAGTGAGCGTTCAAAGAATCCTGTCCTAGTGAACGGAACTACAGGAACGCCACATTTCCCATACTGGCATCAATACAGTACTGTAGTTCTGAGTATCTGAATAAAGGAAGTGTTTCCATTTACGAAGACCTCACCTAACAGACGCTACAGACAAACTAAACAAGGATTTGCCGTTTAGAATCCGATCTCTGAGGGTCTAATAATTTGGACAGCGACAAATGTCTGCTTTTTGTATTGCTCCAACCAAAGACGTCTGTTTTGGGTACAGTTAAAAGCCAATAGGCGTTTCCACCACAACAGATGTTGTTGAACATCGAAAAGCAATGTGTAAACACAAGAACAACCCGTCCACCTGTTTAATATCTTGTAACAACAACGCCAGTCCTCTGCTCGACTGGACGCTGATCCCACGTCAACGTTGGGGACGTTGAGTTGCGCTAAGGTAGGGGCGAAGTTTATGCACTATTGTAGACATGAGCGAGCCAGACGACTGGCTAGTAAAATCGATAGTTGTAGGTTGCTGTTGAATTATTTTCTCCTACCCTGTCCACTCGCCTGGTTACTACAATCAGATGGTTACTCAGGGGTACAAGCATGCATACGGCGGCGATTCGAGACCGCGCACATGACTAATGTTTATTGATTTGAGACACGGCAATCCCGGTGGGAGAGCCGGAGTGATCGTTCATTGTGTGCTGTGGTTACAGGGCGATCCGGAGGTTGGGTTGGGCATCTGATTACTTTGCTTTCCTTGGCTGTTCGCTCACATGCCACAAGTACAAGCATGTAATAAAGGTACGCACAGAGGAATTATTCTGGCTCGGAGTGGATATAGTGAGGCAACTAAGATTTGGAGCCTATGTCTATGATACTACCCTTTTTGCTATGATGGACCTGGTGAGAGGGGTATACCGGTTTATCAACTTTTCCCCAACTGTTTCAACTGATTTTTCGAAGGGCATTTCTCCGACTGCTTTGTTTGCTCAAACACTGTAATAATCATAGAGCCCAACAATATTGGGGTCTACTTTATCGGTCAGTGTCTTTTATGAGTTATTGCAGCTGCCTGCACACACAGATACGTGTACACGCTGTGGCCCAGAATAACTCAGGCGGCTCGTTTTACTTTGCGATAGTTATCAATATCTCTTCTGGGCGCGCATTTTCTGTTTCCTCCAAGCTTCCACGTTAACAAGCATTATCAATGGGTTACAGTACAAGGCCAACAGCGTTACATTCGCCGAAGACAAGGACATCACTTGAACAACTGGGTTTAGAATGTGACAGGTGCTAAAAGTGAAAAGGCTTGTGGGCGGCTAACCCTGTTAATCCTGTTTGGAAGAGCTGGACACAAAGAAATGGCCGAAGAAGCAACGACGACAGCATGTGAACATATAGATGCGGGTTGTAAGGTTCAGGAATGCCAAGGTACGTGGGATATTAATGAATGTACTAATATGATATTCTTCCATGGTAGTAATACCAGGTACGTACGCATAGTGCTTGTAGAGTCGGCTTATGATTAGATCAGGAACTGTAGCTTGTTGATCGTAGCCTTGAATGTGCAGCTGCAGTTACAGTGGATTTAACTACACAGGTCACTGAAACACGGCGTTCAACGTATGTATAGTAACAAAAAGATCGGTGGAAGAGGAAACTGGTGACTGCTCCATCTGTCAGAAGTGACACTTTCCCTTTGCGAGAAGTTTGTCTTCTCTGCCACCTCCCCGACCACAAGTACGAGTACGTAGCTACGCACGCCGCATGCAGGTGCGTGATCGTTTGATCGTTTGATGTTTGTCGGGTGATTGTGCCGCGAGTATCGATACAAGTAAGTACCTGTACTTACGGTTGTCGTTCATACCAAATACGCGGCAACAAGAGCGGAATTCTATTACTGGTACCGTGTGTACCTTTGTACAGTTCCGGAACAACTGTTTCTCCGAAAGAAGGGCCTCTGAAAAGTATGAGGAGCGAGAGGACAGTGCCCGTATTCATAGCAAATGAGAGACAGGATGACAACGTACAGAACGACGCTAAGGGTCGATACAAGGCGACTTGACAGACGTCATGGTGAGAGATAGTCTGACGTCACATTTTTAACAGCTGATATCAACGTTGACCACGTATTTCAGCCAGCTCATTTAACCGCAAATAAACTTGCGGGAGCATATGGATTTGCATGCTGCATGATGACTATGACACCAAGAGGGAAGGTAGAGCTGCTTTGCGAGTCTCGGAGACACGTACTCGTATGATTCAACGATAGCCAAGAGAAGGCTAATGAACAGACAGAAAAAATGAGCTGATTCTTGGCCTTTGTATTAGATCGATAGCTTCCTGCTGACAATCGCTTAATACTGACACAAAAGCTCAGAGATTAAATCCCAAACGTTCCTAGAAGCTCTAAAATACGATCTCCTGTCCAGCTACTTGTAGAATCGGCACTGGAACATCTGAAGGCTCTGTTGGGACTTGCAAGAGCGTACTGGTCGTGCTCTTGATCTACTTGGCGATGAAACGGGTTGTTCTGTAGCGTATACATATAGGGTATGACTGTGTTATGATACAGTGTTGTGATACAATACACACAAGAAGATCATTGAGATAAACGTGAAACACATATTAAATGCAGCCGAGATAATATGGCCATCCCGAGATAACCTGGTGAAACCTCAGCAAAGACAAGTCAGCGGGTAAGTGCACAAACATCGACCCATTTCTCCCCTCCCCGCACTCCCACACTACTTGTAGCCGTTCATTCCATATACTGCCGTTAACATTATGGCTACTGTACTTTTAGCGGACGGATGTTAATTTATTCAAATCACACTATAGCTAGCTGCTGTACAAGCACCATTGGCTAGCTATTATAATAAGCCACACTATGATTATTAGTGCAAGGCGTCATCGGTTGGAACAGCTATTTGAAGCTAGCTGGCACCGGATTGCCAGTATCGCATCACCCTTATACTATCCTTCTATCTCACGTGACAAGCCATGTGGGTCCACCTTGAAGAACCAACCCGACACCTGACATTGTGAAACTGAAGCACCTGTCAGGTTAGTCTCACTCCCCTCTCCTGCTTATGTGAGACTGTTTTCAGCCACTCATGTAAGGGCTAAATGATGGGGCTCAACGTCAAAGCTAATGTGTACAAAAGTTCACACTTACGGAACCTCGGCACTTGATGCCCTACATGTACACAGGACGGGTATGTGCTTAGTTAGGTGGGATTTAGTGGTTTGGTACAAGTACGTTAGATCCTAGCTTGGCTTGGTGGAGTCATACTTACTCGGGTCTTAGCCTGACGTTACTAGGGTCTCGGATGACTCGTCCTAAAGTGTTTGGGTCAGAAGGTGTTGGGAGTTCTAAAGTCGCTTTAAAGTGAGGCTTTGGGACCATGGTAAGACTAACAGTGTGTACACTCAAACTGGAAGTAGTTTGGGGCTGAAAAATGACAACTTCTGTTAAGGGCAAGATACTGAAACAATAATGGTACCATCACAGTTCTGAGATCTTGGCAATCAAAACGATACCATGAAACCACCTTATCAGTCACTTATCATTGCTTATTCGGGCAAGAATAATGTGTGCACCAAATCTATTGAGCTAATCACTCTTAAAGTTCCATTTACCTCGGCGATATCGGAACTGTCTGGAAACGGCAATATATAGTCAATTGATTTATCGACTTGTCAGAACCGATTTATTCATCACAATAGCTTCTCGGTTCAATTCTCCGCTCGATTGCTCTCGAACTGCCGCAGTAATAGGTGTTTCTTTTATGCACCTTGAAGCTAATGTTGCATGAGGCTATTAGTGCCGATACGTGAGTTGTGTGATGAGTGATTGTGTATAAGTGGGTTGGGTAAGTTGTAGTGATTTCACTGAATCTACCCCGTTACTTGCTCTTGGACTCAATTGGTCATGGCCATAGTTTTCAGAGCTAGGGCTGCTACTCATCGCAAACAGATGCCCACAAATTATGACAGAGGCGGTAGTTGAAAAACTTTATCATCCCAGATCAACCCCACACACCTACAACCACAACAGTTGCGACACAGAATCCATTCAGATCGTCGAGATGGCCGGCAAGTCGAAAAACCACATTTACGCAGGCTTCACAAGTGGCCTGGTGTCCGCAGTTGTCTTACAGCCGTTTGATTTACTCAAAACACGAGTCCAGCAATCTAATGGCAAGTCAATGGTCCAGGTGATCAAGTCACTCAATACACCCTTGGAGCTATGGCGAGGCACGCTACCGTCAGCATTACGAATGTCCGTTGGTTCGGCCATGTACTTCACCTGTCTTAACACGGTGCGAGAGGCTGTGGCCGGAGGAAGACGATTGGCCGAAGACAACATCAGCACGTCGAGCTTGCCCAAGTTGACCAACATAGAGAATCTCGTCAGTGGAGGACTGGTGCGAGGCACAGTGGGATTCCTGGTGATGCCCATAACCGTCATCAAGGTCCGGTACGAATCATCCCACTATCACTACAAAAGCATAGTCGACGCGGCTACTTCAATCTACAAACACAATGGAATGCGAGGCTTCTTCTACGGATGGGCAGCAACGTTTGCCCGAGACGCTCCCTACGCAGGCCTCTACATGCTCTTCTACGAACAGCTCAAGGTGGCGCTTCCCAGCATGCTCTTTTCCGACCTCAAAACATCCAGTCACTCGGAAAAGTACTACAGCTCATGGTCGTCCGCCATGATCAACTCTGTGGCCGCAGCAACGTCCGCAGGTATCGCCACAACATGCACTAATCCCTTCGACACCGTCAAAACTAGAATGCAATTGTCCCCCAAGGAGTATCCCAACTTTCTCACATCCGTGAAGACGATTGTGGACCATGAGGGCATTCAGGCGCTGTTTAGAGGCCTGACTCTTCGAATCTGCAGAAAGGCATGCCAGGCCGGTATCTCCTGGTGCATCTACGAAGATCTGGTCAAGCGGTTCGAAAGAATGAATCTTCCTGGACCCCCGCTTTAGAAGAAGCGACTACAGTGGGTGATGTGATGAACAGCATCGCCAATGGTCGAACTAATGAGCTAATCAACTGCATTGCAATGCTACTCCGCCAGGAGATGTATATAAATATGTAATTTATTGTATATTTTTCTGATGACACAGGCAGCGTGGATTATCGATGACTAAAGCTGTTCAGATACAGACTTCTCTCTCGTGCAATCACGCTGCCCTTAGAGTTATATCGAGAATCTATACCTTGTCCTTGCTCGCTAGGATGGGTTAATTGACCAGACTCTTTTCGAGATCTCTTCTTTGACGTCCAGTTACTTCTTCCCGGTCAACGTCTTGAAGGCTTTTTCACTGATGCACAGTTCAGGAACAACCTTACCCAAACCTGGTTGTCCGAAAATGCTCAAGGCACAAACACCCAGATAAGAATGCAAAGGGTCTGGGATTATGCCTGGAGTCTTGCCAAAACCGCCAAGAAGCGAGTTCTGAGTGTTGGTGAGGAGATACTCCCGGGCAAGATCAGCCGACACATAATCCACGCCCTTCAAACTGGCCAAGGATCCACTGACCCAGAAGGAGTAACATGTGTCTGCCAGCTTACCAACCCGGCCGTTAAACCCTCCAGTTTGAGGATCGGCATCTTCTTCTGAAGACGAGTCTTCTTCAGCCTTCACTTGCGGCTCCTTCACATGAGGCGGACTTCTCTCATCACACTGCCTTCCAACCAACCACTCAAGCGTTCTCTCCCATTCCTTCTCGTCCAACTCATCAACGTTCTTCAATGCTGACAATCCACAGTACGTCAAACCCGAATGCGGCTCGGTGACGTTACCTGTCTGTCCTTGACCAATGCCTCCCTGAAACGATTGAGTGTTCTTGATGTGCTGAACCATGGCAGGGATGTTGATATCACGGGTTAGAGACGTAGACTCTGTGGTATCACGTGCTAAGCGTCTAATTCCAGTGGCCAGATAGCAGCATCTCATGTCATAATCTGCAGCCACCTCTCCATTGATGCAGAAGGAGCCAAAGCTGCCATCTTCACGCTGACAAGAGGCCACATAGGCGAGGATCTTGTCGCGTGAGAGCCGTGTCCAAACCTCCGTATCTCCCAAAATGCCGAGACATGCGAGTCCAAAAAATGTAGCTGCGAGGTTGGCGGGATCATATTCTGGGTTAGCAAGCATGTAAGCAGTATTGCACAGGACGTATCCTGGCAGATCATGAAGTTCTCATCATGGGAACCCTCTCAGAGACTCTTACGTCTGGAGATCATGTCCTCTGCCGACACAACCACGTTTTCTGCCAACATCTATACTCACTGTTGTCTGTGACGTGTGACTCGCTCTCTTCGTGTCCACATAGCTTGAATGTCGGTGATCCTCTAAATCCATCACCAGACTCAACCACCTGCTCGTAGATCCACTCAATGTACTCCTTTCTCAACTCCTCGGTCTTGACGAACTGATCCAGGGTTCCCAGCAGATCGAGACCACTCAGACAAAAGTAGGCGATCGCCAGTCGGTTACCGTCATATGATGTAGCTTGGGCGGGGAGCAGAAAAAGGCAGCGGCTGAAGTATTTGGTGTGTTTAGCTGTCTCCATCTTCTGGTGATGTGTAATGGACGCTGTTCAGTAAGGGGTCATTAGAGTTCCAATATGTGCGGAGAGGTTTAGGTTATTTATAAGGGGGGGAGATTGGAGGTATGTTAGACGGTGTCTCGAGGGAGTTAATTAATCAAATGAGAGACTGGGGGAATTAGCTGAGCTTCTAGGAGATTAATGTCAGGTCAGGGAGTAATATGAGCACTTTTGGGTCGTGTAGATTCACTTGTTGTGATAAAGATATGCTATCTAATCTCCAATGCTTAGTTGGGAGGGAGCCTAACTACTTGTTGAAAGCAGGACCGAGTCCAACAATCTTGAGCTATTGGCCTCGTTAGCATCAGCTGGTTAGTTTGTTAAGTACAGTAAATAGGACGCTGCCTGTATTTCAAAACTCTCGACACGTCCTTAAGACCGCTACAGTACAGTACTTCCTTCTCAATCCCATATTCACTGATCTACTGCCGCCTGACCGATCTATATCATGAGTCTTGCCGCTCAATGTGATAATGAAAATCACCCTCCCTTCGAATGAGCCTTAAAGAGTCACTTGTTTACAAGCTGCTAAAGCACATTTCCAAGCTGATACCAATAACTCTTTCCCCTTCTATTACGCCCTCCTATCAGTCGCCGCAAAGACTCACTTTACATGAAAGTCGATAGCCGAAATTTGTAACCATATCGATAGATTTCCAGTTTCTGATCATATACTCGTGGTGACCGCAAGGACGCATGTGTGAAGCACGCCTAACAGCTGAACAATGGCCTGTATCACTTTGCGTTTGATCAACTAAGTAATATATGCGCGTCCAAACGGTCTGTGCCGTTGTCGAAGAAGCGTTTTCAGAGTCATACCTTTGGGTGAGAAATACAGCAGGTACGAGAATTCAAGTCTGTCAATGAGGATAAAGGTGTGAGTGTTTCAGACATTTCATTTTCACACAGACTATCTCACCGCAAGCTTAGTCATTCTAGAACAACTAGCCAGCTATAGCTCAGAAGATGGCGGAGTCCACAAAGGTGCATTCCGAAATGAGTTCCGTGTTGCATGCAGCTTACAGTGCGGAGAAACGGAGAAGCACGTAGAACAACGAGCAATGCTGGGATTTCAAATCAGAAAGCTGCATCGTCACTGTGGAGATACAGCAGGTTGATTCACAGGTGGTTACGCCACCCTAGCCGCATGGTAACCAGCTTTATTGACAATCTCGCTTATTGAGTCACAAACTTTGTTGACCTTGGAGAATAGGACCAATCGCTGATAACTGTCTAAATAATACTGACATTGGGATTCAAGTGGAACCATTAAGCTCCTCAGATCTCTAGGACTCCAACGATACTACAAACAGACTATCTATGACTACATAGACATGCCCAAGACCACCTTCGGCTGACGACCCCCTACCCCACTAAACTCAATTCCTGTATATAAAACTCCACGATCTCTCCTTCCAAGAAGACACACTAAACACACCAACCACACTATACACACACAATGACGACTTTTGGACACACTGCTCGACACAAGTTCTGGGACTTTGACTCGCAAAACACACCCCTTAACAATGGATCTTTCGGAGCCACTCCTAAGGAGGTGGAAGAGTACCGATTCGACTTGATCCGAAGAATCGAGAAGAACACCGATAAGTTCATGAGAGTCGATCTATACAAATTGGAGGAGGAAACTCGAGAGCTGGTATCGAAATGGATCAACTCGGAGAAGCTCAACACTGTGTTCGTGCCTAACGCTTCTGTAGGCTTCAACACTGTCGTTCGAAGTCTTCCATTCAAGGAGGGAGATGTGATTGTCCACTGCAGCACTCTTTACGGTGCCTGTGCTAAGACCCTCCAGTTCATGGAGAACCGATACGGAGTCAAGTCTGCCAAGGTTGATATCACTTACCCCGAAGACAGTGATGAGGATATCGTTGAGAAGTTCCGAAAGGTGATCAAGGAGAACCCCAAGACCAAGATGGTCGTTTTCGACACAGTTTCATCCATGCCTGGTTGTCTTCTTCCCTATAAGGAGCTCATTCGTCTGTGTAAGGAACTTGATGTTCTCTCGTTCATTGATGGAGCCCATGGTATTGGCCTTGTGGATCTGAACCTGAAGGAGAATGAGCCTGACTTCTTCGTTTCAAACCTTCACAAGTGGGGATATGTTCCTCGAGGCTCTGCAGTTCTCGTAGTTGCCAAGAAACATCACAAGAACGTCCACAGTCTGCCTGTCAGTCACACATATCTCGATGATGGGTTCGAGTCCGTCTCTGAGCTCGATAAGAGCCGACGTTTGGTTGACCGGTTCACTTTCGTCGGCACCATCGACTTCTCCACTCATCTGTCTACCCCAGCCGCTATCAAGTTCAGAGAACAACTTGGAGGAGAAGAGGTGATTCGAGAGTACTGCTTCGATCTGGCAAAGAAGGCTGGAGCTTTTGCCGCCGACTTCTTCGGAACCGAGGTGCTTGAAAACGCCGCTGGAACTCTCACAACCGCCATGGTCAACGTCCGACTACCCGTGAGTGAAAAGTGGCTTAAGGGCGCTTCTCCTGAAGACAAGGAGGAGCTACTCAAGGTGCTCAACAACTACCCCATGGAGAACTTTGACACTTTCGTTCCCCCAGTCTTCCATAACGGAAAGGTGTACGTCCGACTGTCGTGTCAGGTCTACAACGAGCTGTCCGATTACAAGGTGGGTGTCGAGGCTATCAAGGAGGCTCTTAAGCAGATTCCTGGCGCATTGGCTGAGTGATTTTCCTAACAAACGAACCCTCATCTAACCGCATTTTCTCTATAGAACATATCATTTCACAATTTTTATTTATGGTGAGCGCTTCTCTCTTGTTTTCGTACTTCGCAGGCAAATAGTCAGTTTAGAATCTATTGTCTATCTTAATTACAAGTGTATCATGCATCCAATAGGCGATGAATGTAACCGGGAGCTCGACTACATGTGTCGCATCTCAGTTCTCAGCTGTCGCTCAACGACGGCAGGGTTAACCCGACCCTGAGTGGCCTTCATAACCATTCCAATCAGAAACTTGATGGAAGCAGGCTTGGAGCCATCCATAACAGCCTTGACGACAGACTCATGCTCATTCATGACCTGTCTGCAGGCGTCAACGACATCACCAGACTCACCCAGCTCGAACTCGGTGATGGCCTGCTCAAGAGTCATGCTCTTGAGGTCCTCGGGGTTAGCCAGAAAGTGCTGAAAGAGCAGACGAGCGGAAGGCAGCGTCAGCTTGTGGTTGTGAACGGCCAAAATGAGCTCGGCCAGTTTGGCAGGGGGGTAAATGGAGTTGTAGTCATGAGATCCGAGATCAAGTTCGGTAGGCTCAGAGGACTCAGTGGCAGACTCGGCAGCACGTGCCTCATCGGCCTTTCGAACTCTTCCAAGAAGTTCGTTGACCACCCAGTTAACAGGTTGTTTCAGGGCCTTGGCATCCTCGGTCTCCTCGCTCACTCGCTCAAAGACCTCGAAGTAGTAGTCGGACAGTCCTGCCACGTGGATCAGTGTCAGAGCGTCCTTGGTGGTAACATGGTATGGCTCATCAGTCAGTCTGCTGAACACCTTGTCTGGCAGCTCAGGTAGACTATCTCTGACCTTAAGAAGAGTACCCTTACTGAGTCGGATCAGAGGCAGTTCAGGATCAGGCATGTATCTGTAGTCAACGGCGTTCTCCTTAGATCGAAGAATAAATGTCTTCTTACCATCAAATCCCATGGTTGATTTCTCCACAGTTCCTCCCTTGGCAACAAGCTCGACTTGACGGTTGTACTCAGCCTCGATAGCTGCTTCAATTGACGAGGTGTTGGGCATATTCTTGATCTCACATCGTTCTCCGTCTTCTCCAATGGACACGTTGACGTCCACTCTCATGGCTCCTGACTCGAACTCTCCGGTGGACACTCCGATGCGTTTGAGCAGAGTCTGCAGCTTCTTGACGAAGGCAGCGGCGTGAGCAGCGGTGTGAATGACGGGAGCTGTGACGATCTCAATTAGCGGCATGTTAGTTCTGTTAAGGTCGACAAGGGTTTCTGAGCCGTGGTATGTGGACTTTCCAGTATCCTGCTCAAGCTGGACTTGGAGAATGGGAACGTCAATAGATAGAGATGCAAGATCACGAGAAGGGGCCGACTCTGGATCCGCGCTGCTGCTGCTGCTGTTGTTGTTAGCTTCCTCTGCGAGTAGAGCGGGCCATTCGTTCTGACTGTAAAGATCCCACCAATTGAGCTTCAGCTTTCCGTTGATGGCGAGAGGCTTTCGATGCTGAGTGATCTGATATCCTGCCGGCTGATCTGGGTAGAAGTAGTGTTTCCGGTCGAAAGCAGTCAGCTCCTTGACGTCACATCTCAGGGCAATGGCAGCCTTGAGAGCCAAGAGTAGAGCCTGGGGGTTCAATCGAGGCTGAGTTCCGGGCAGGGCGGCATCGAAGTAGCTTACTTTTGTGTTGGGTGTGGTCGACAATGAGGGGACTGTAGTCGCAGAGAACAGTTTTCGTTTGGTGAGCAGTTGTGTGTGAATCTCCAGACCCACAACCAGTTTAGGTGCGGTGGAGGTGGCATAGGAGCGGAGTTGAGTCACGTGAGTAACCCGGGCCACAATCTTTGCGTCACGTGATACTCGGAGCATGTTTTGGTAGCGAACGAACGACCGGGACGGGGTTGTGGTGATGTTCGTGGGGTGCGTTGTGATTGAGTTGCTTGTCAAAGGTTGAAGGTGTAAATTAGGTGCAGTGACGTGCATGAACGTTACAGCATGGAGAGATGAGAGGGTGGTCCAAGGATGTGGTTGGGAAGAAGTGTGGGAGTTGGAATAGTTTCGCGAGAGGAGGGGATCCTTTGGAAATGTCCTGTTCTCAAATTGGTTGTAACGTAAAGGAGTTCCCCTGTATCTCGAATCCATACGTAGTTGACTGTATTAGTTAGGAAAAGAGTGGTACTCGTCTGTACCCCAAGTGTTTTTATTGGGAGCTGTATAACATTAGTTGGATGTTGCTGTAAATGACTGAGGTTAGTGGAGTGACTCTCAGGCGATGGGAAGCTAAGGTGGGATGAGAGAAAATGAGCGACATGCTGACCTCTTAACCCTCTTAGCCTACAACTTCATCACTCAGTTCTTCTTCTGCACCTAGAGCAGCTTGGAGAACAACCATAGGGCTGAAGCTGACGATAAGATGCCTGATCTATGCCGCTTTTCCCACATGCGGAAACTGAATAGGCCCCAGGGAGACATCCCCAATCACTTCCCGCAGCTCTATACCCCCAATTACTCTCTTGAGGAAGGTATATGATAATCTATGCCGGTCTTGAAATTAATTTTGCCCATAGACTGATTTGATGAATTCTCAGCTTTCGCACAGTACCAAATTCTTTGTTCTAGGGAGATATGTTCTTTGACAAGTTAGCTAGTCTGTTCTCTTCTCTCATAAGCACTTTTCATGTCTAGGGCTTTTGTGCAACTACACAGTTGTGATAGCTCCGAACCACACACACTTGTACACCTTCTACTGTACAACGTCACCACACCTTACCGAAAGACTTGCAGTTCTCGAGGTCAGCTGAACCATTCCTGATAAAGCTTCTCAACTCTGCAAGACCCTTGCTCCTTCGACTGTGGAGATATTCGTGCACTCCAGTGGTTGTCTAACCCTAACTTCGTATCACGATGGAGCATGTCGAATCACAGTAAGTCATCTATCGCCTCATACACTAGTCCAATCAACTTGAGGGCCTCTTCAATAGAGTCTATACACCCTCTACGGTTCCTCCAATATCATTTACGGCATCTATTTCATCTCAAGCAGCTAGTTTATGCCGTGGTCTGAGAAGGTCCTACCACACCTATAGACACAACAAGATAGTGTCTAGCAAGCCAAGGAATGTCCAAATATCGTCTGAATCTATATAAACGCCCCCCAGACCCTCTCTAATCTACATCAAACAAGTATCCACCACTCCTCCACTACAACAATGCAGATCAAGACCCTCGCCCTCCTCTCTATGGCCGCTTTCGCCGTCGCCGCCCCCAACTACGACCAGGTTGAGTCTCCCCAGGACGTCCACCACGTCAAGGACAAGATCCACCAGAAGAAGTGCCCCAAGCCCGAGTGCCCCAAGTCCACCACCACCATCAAGACCGTCTACCACACTGCCTACGGTGTTGTGACCCTCCCCGCCGCCTGCCCTGCTCCCACTCAGGAGAAGAAGCACTGCCCCAAGTGCGGTGACCCCAACTGTGGCGGTTGCTAATCGGAGTCTCGATCCAACCACAATCGAACCCCCCAGTGATACACTAGAGTCTATTTTCAGTACCAGGTAGACATTTTATAACTCTCAAAACAATACATCTTTTGGCTTGACTCATGAAGTAGCTCGAGTGACTAGTGTAAAGCTACGAGTAAAGTAGCAGATGCTGTAGAAGCAGCAGTTGCTATATAATACAGCTGTACGAGTATAGTACTTGAACCAACTATACCATCTACAACACTGAACACCCCTCGGGCCACATCATGTAAAACACCTAACAATACATAACCATCTAACTATATACACTCCCCTTTTTACGAATCTCGCCGAATTCAGTTGAGATAGCTGCCAGTCACAGACATGGCTCTTTCTCCTCTTGCTATCTCTAGCACTCCTAATGGACACATCCATGTCTTTCGTCAGTGACATCCATTGTCGTGCAGACCGACATCACCAACTCCTTCCTTCTAGCAAACACTGCACGTCGCTTAAGAGAACTTCCACCTCGTACCACAGTTCTCACATGTACAGAACGTGGTGAGCGGCTCATCTGCAGATCTCGTCTGCATCTGGTAGTAACTGACCTTCTTCTGCTTGCACTTGCCGCATGTGAACCGGTCCGTCACGGCTCTCTTTTCCGTGGCTCCTCGGGCCGCAAACAGATTCTGTTTCTCCATCTCCTCGATTTCCTTCTTGAGCTCGTCCGACGCCATTTCCTGAGGCGACATTCGACACAGTCGCTCAGCCGAAATCTTGCCGCTAATGACGTTGCCTCGCAGGCCCGGGTTTTTGGGGTCCTTGAGGTTGATGTACAAAGACCGCATCTTGGGCCGGTAGTTGCCGCCGGTGCCGTTCTCCATCTTGTACACCTCGTTCTCAATGGCCTTGGCACAGGCCAGCACCTCATTAGGGTGTGCGGTCATACCCACAGCCAGGGCAGTGTAGGTTACATCAATGCACCGGTTTCGCACCTTGTCCGAGTAGATTTCGGTCGACACACCGTCCTTGGCGGGGGTTCTCTGACCCGACGGAGGTGTATACGAGGTGGCGTTACCGGAGGAAGAAGACGAACCTGATCCTCCAGACTTGACAGGTCGACTCTCCTCCTTGGACTCCTTTTTGCTCTCCACCTTCTTGGAAGCATCTCGCTTCTGAGCGGTGACCGTGTCCTTCCACGACTTGATCATCTTCTTGACCAGGTCCGAAATACGGCTGTCACTGGAGGTACGCAGCTTGTTGACAGCAATACCCAGCTTGGTCTCTCGAAGCAGCTTCTCTGTGGGCTCGACATCCTTGTGCAACACCTGCAGAATGTCGTACACGGTCTCGCCACTGGCCTTCTCCAGGTCCGCCATGAGCTTTTTGATTTCCGCAACACTGAGTCCCATGATGGTAGTGATGTGATGATGAGATGACTTGCTTATAGAGATGCTGTCTTGACCGAGTGCTGAATTGTTCGCGTGAGACTGCTTCCAATGTGAACTTTAATTTCATGAGACGAAATTTTGACACCCCAAAAGAGAAGAGGTGCAGATATATGCAATGTGATAGGTGGGCGGGGAGGTGGAAATATATTCTTTGGGAGGTGACAGAGGTTAAGAGTATGTCATCAGGTTATGACTTGTTGGCGATTTGGTGGATTTACTTGCCACTCCCTGCGAAAGCCTTGTGCTTGCTCCTAATGTTACATCCTATGAGTATACCCAATTAAGCGGAGTTAACCTTCAGGTTATGAGCTCTCAGGTGAGCTTGTAGATCGTTAAGTGGGGCTGAACAAGTTCCTGGTAGCAGTAGCCATGCAACCACGGATCCTACCAGCGGTATATGAAAGGACATTTGCTGCATCACGTGACCACAGTAAACCTGTAGATTCGCATCCGCTCTTCTGTTCCAGCACACCACCCTGGCAAAGCAGCTCTACTCTCGTTATCACCTCATCAATAGATATATGATTGTCTTGTTGGGTATTTCATGATATCCCACAACTCCTCCCGTCATTTGAATACCACTCACAACACCTACTTGTACTGTAGCTGATTAAAGACAACGTTTCACCACTGCTACCAGAAGTTTAACTATCGCGCTAACTATAAAGTGCAGTTTGTTAACTGTTGTCTTAACAAGTACTGATGTCTTCTTCTCAACTCAGATATGGCGCAAACTGGATGGTTTTCGACATGGTGACCTGCTGGCCCACCACCTATCTCCAATACACATACTTGTAATTCAAATCACTCATTTACTTGTATGTAGTGAACCTTTACCTTCCAAGTCTTCATCGACACCTCTGTTGAGAGGGGATAGTGCAGCACAGATGTATTGAGAGCCTCATTGAGTTGACATGGGTGGAGCACAAGACATCAGACTTCAGGAGAACCTCAGATCTGCGTCATAATTGCCGTTATAAGAAACACGTGATTTCCAGTGGCACAACCTAACAGAAATCGCGTCGTCACTAGCACTCTTTTGCATTTAATATCTAGTCCCTGACCTGTCTCAGAGTTTGACGCGTCCACACGTTTTTACGTGTGGCCCAAAGTACACAGTAGTACGATATAATCTTATTGGATCTCTTCCTCCACACACACCCACTACAATGAACACCGTACCAGCTGACATTCAGAGCATTATTCTGAGCAATTTGCCGCTCGAGACCTGTCTCTCCGTGGGAGACAGTTGCCGCATTTGGTATGAGTTTTTGCACGCTTCGGACGGCTGTTTAGTGCGATCCAAAGTACTGGAACGAGCCCCCTGGTTCACTCTGGAAGAAGGGGGAGGAGAATTGGACTCGTGGGTCAAGGCAGCACGTGTTGTTGTTTCTCGGTCACGTCGAACAATTCTTCCCAAAGTGGCCCGTGGCGAAAAACTGCAGGCTATCAAGAGCCTGGAGTACCCTGTGGGCAAGTTCATAAACTCTCCTATTCGGGTCAAGGGTATTGATGTCGGGTTCAACGATGAAGCCAGAGAGTCGATGAAGCCACTGTTTGATACCCAGCTTGGCACCTCCAATCGTCACAGATGTGTGCTTGAAGGTACTACTCTCATTGGGGAGAAGAGGTCCTTTGATTTGAAGACTCTTACCACTGGAACGCAGACTTTCGACCGTCTCAAGAAGAAGGAGTTTGGAGCCACAAACAGAGGCACCACCTGTGTTTCTCCCTCTGGAATTGTATTCAGAAACACCAACCCAGAGGGCTTCGTTCATGTCATTGCAGAGAACGATGTGATGGTTCATGTCAGATACTCCACATCTGAGCGAGAAGGCGCCTATTCTTCAGATGAAGAAGATGATGAGGATGAGGACGACGAGAATGAAGGGCCCGACTTTCATTTTGATAAGAATGACTTTGACTGCTTAATCCACAAACCATCCTACCCCCGAGAAGACGACGGAAGTATGCTTGTTGGAGACGATTCAGGACATCTTAAATTGTGGCCTCAGTTCGACGATTTTGCTGGATACACCCTTGTCAATCTTCTCCCTGGTGCTGCGGGTGCTCTGGTGCAGAAAATGTCCTGTTCAAAGGTGGTTTCCAGCTATTTGGGGTACATTGAGCCTACTGCTGATCTGAGACATGTGATCATCTGTGCCATCCCGTTTGTGCGTGATGCCCTGTCTATTGAGTATCGTGCTCTCATGAACCAATTCTACTTCTCTTACAATGGGTATCTGTTCTTCCTCTGGGAAGGTAGATTGATCCGCCTGTGGGTTGATTTGGGCTTCCAGAAGGATATCCCAATGATTAAAGAGACCCGAGTGGCTTTGGGTCACAATCGTCTACCTCAGGAGGACGTTAACGACACCCGATGTCTGACTGCAGTTTCTGCCTCTGGGTTCCCCCACCTCGGCACATTTGTGGTTCAGGGTATGATGTATTCATTATGTGTCCCTGTTCAGGGGGACAGAAAGCGAGGCCTTGACCGGTACGTCACTTACCAAAACTGCCATGGTGCTGTTGTTGGAGATCTACATACCGGCAAGACTTATATCATGCGAGGAGAAAGGTGTGGACGTCTTGCTGCAATTCCCTTCCTTGATGGAGACAAGGTCGGGTTTTATTCGATTCGCCACGATATGTTCGTGGACATTGAAAAGGGGATCAATACGACTGCAGACATGACAAAGCTGTTTGAGCTTCTGCGTAATAAGTACAAGAAAATTCCTGAGCCCAAACCCAACTTCCAGCACTTCGGCTATGAAAAGAACGACTCCTACAACCATCCTAGACAAGTTGATCCTAACCTCGCTTTTCTTGATCTCAAGCCAGCCCAGTTTGTCAACCAGGACGGATTCAACCACACCTACAAGCTGTTCATGGGTGGAACCCCAGGCACTTACCGGGCTCTTGATTGGACTGAGCGGTTCCCCGACTCTGATCTTGACGAGTACGACAACGATGGCGAGTACATTCCCAGATACGATGATGAAGACCTGGAGGACGAAGACACAGGAGCCCGTGATTGGGACATCGCCCTGAAGCTACCTAGAATGGAATACGAGCACGATCTGGTTAGAGACTCCGACAATGAAGATGAAGATGGCATGCTGACGGACGTCGCTGATATTGACTACCTCGAGGAAGGATACAAGGACGCCAAGGAGCGAAGAGTCAAGGACGTCCGCTACGACGACAAGGAGTACTTCCGAGGCTTCCACCAAGGCTTCAGAGATATCAATGGCTACACTGAGGACTCGGACGAAGACCCGTACTGGGGAAGTAATCCCAAGCACAGAGTCACAACAACCAGCAGTGCGCCATTCAATGTTTACTACATGCATGGATGAGCGGACAGGGACCCTTAATGGGAAAACATGTTACTTGTAGTTTATTTATAAGAGTCAAGAGAGTTGCAAGTGCAGTGTATTGTAGCCGGAGTAGTAGCCAGCGGGACCTGGCACTACAGTTTTTTGAATACAGCTCGCCTGAACACAAGGAGGAGTTTTAATTGACGAAAATAGCATCGCTGTAGCATCATCAAATAATTCGCAACTTGTCAGCAGAATTGAGCAGTGTGGAGTTGAGAGCCACAGCTGGCAGACTTCTGAGGATATAGTCGTACAGTCTAGGAGCTTCTTTGTAATCGGCAGCGTCATCACGAGCCTCCCTCTCTCTGTCAAAATGTCTCACGAATCGCGAGGCTGGTTTGGGGGGGTCCTGATCCTCAGCCTTCTTTATCCTGTGAAAGCCATCAAGCTTCTGTTCCCTGGATGTGGTACAGAAGTTGTTAAACATGAAGTTTAGATCTTCACCAGGCTCGGACGTGTTGGCCATATGAAGCAGACGCCACGACACATGTTCACCCAATCCACCAAATCTGAACTCACCTTTCCAGATGAAGGGAACTGTCACTGATAGTTCGGATGCAACGCTGGAAATATACGTCTTACCGGTCTTCAGGTCCCCGAAACCAAGTCCACAGGTCGCGGCCGTTCTTACATACCTGTCCATTCCATTCCCGTTGCCCTGGGAGATCCGAATGCCACGTTCCGTGGTAACAATAAGGTCGAAGCCGCCAATTGTCGGGAACCGCCGGTCCCACACCGTGAGGCATCGCTCGCTGACATGTCGAAATAACAGCTCGTCAATCTTGGAAGTGCTGATTGCCAGCTTGCTGCGATACCCCAAATCGACCCAAAGTCGAATTAGATAAGTATCATAGTAGAGGAAGAGATAGCCGTCGTAAGTAGTGTAGAAACGGGTATCATACTCCGAATAACCCTCTGCATATCGGCGGCTAGGAGGCACAGTACAAATGAGAACAGTGTGAAGACTTGAATTGGGCTCCACATAAGCCAGCAGCTGTCTGTGGGGCTGTTCAGTGCAGCTGGTAATGACCAGAGCCCCTCCTGTTCCAGGCAACAAACTGACAAGACTTCCGTCGACTTGGGAAGGGTCTCCCACATCCATCCCTTCATCAACATCTGGCGCCAGAAACATAGGAGAGATCTCAGAAGTCAGCACATACTCCCCTGTGTAATTCGGATCCTTATAGATCAAAGTATCGGCAACAGCCCCCTGCGAGGTTCGAAACCGTACATGCAGCAAATGGTCATTTTCGTTCATGATCCGAACAAAACTCTCTTCAGATTCATGACACACAACCAGTCCCGAAGGAGAAACAGCCTTGTTGGGCCACTGTGAGTAATTGTAAGGATCACCCCCCACCTCCATGTCCGCATACCCCATGATCATGCTCTTCAAATCCAGTTTTCGTTTACCTGGAACTATGTAATCGCTTCCTCTCAATATAGCATAATCATCAGCAGCTGCATCGGCTTCCCCGTCTGGGAACACCAGGGTCATCTGCTTTCGAATGTGATCGTTGCATCTCATTTCGAAATTCGTGAACACCTTCATCTCGACATCTTTGCATCCCAGTGAGCAGACCACCTTGAGGTCTTTCAGAAGGTAGAAATGTTCATTTTGGGGGTCCAGTCCTTGTTTTGAGCGAGCAGCAATGATAAGGGCACACTCTCGCCACGTCTCGGTTTCTGAATCGCCCAGTTTGAACCATGGGACTCGTTCCAGCACTTTGTCACGAACAACGGTCGTGTCCAGACCCTTGAACAGCTCATAGAAGGACGAACAAGTCTGGCTGAGAGCAATGGCGCTTGCCAAATCGCATGTTTCAAACACGTACAAAAGGGTATCTGCGTTCAGCATGGTATGAAATTATGATGTTGGAGTGAATGAGTGCGTCGTACAAGTAACCTGTATCTTCTGCACGTCGTATCACGTGACGTCAATAGCAGGCAAAGTACTTGTATTACTTGTGGATCAATCACGTGAATGTTCAAGCCTCATCACGTGACGGTCTCATTCGAAACGACAATGTCCAATTTTGACATCTTGACTCATCAGATCAAACACAGAATCTTCGAGGCTATGTTGGTTGAACACACACCGTATATCAACTCAACCTGGCAAACAAATTTCCCCAAAAACGCGCCAGAAAATCAACAACACCTGTCCGTCAGGTTCAGCTGAACATTTTGCATCGAGTGATTCACTTTTCAGTACCCAGACTCTTCTCAAGGCCGACTCCCTTGACCTTCTCTGACCCATCTAAGGCTTGAGGATCCTCTTAACAAACCTACTTACCCTTCTTCTCCCACATCAACTGAACACTGAAAACATAGCCCTCTCCAACTTCCGTAGCTAGGATGGGAAAGAGACAGAACTTCACCACAGGACTTATGATGCTCTGAAGACCCATGTGGCAGCTACGATCCTCGTTTTTACCCTTCAATCTTGTGTCAGTCACCACAGAATGCTTCTACCACCAACGCCTCACATCCAGAACAAAGTTCTTAGCTAACAAAAACTGCACAACTCCCAAGTCATGAGAATTGTCGGAATTGATTTAAAAGTCACAAGGTGTTTCCCAGCTGATACACCCATCTAATGGGGCTTTTGTCTCACTTAACATGCTACCACAAACACCGAGTTCGAACACCATCCAAATCCTCCATCTGCAAACCTACGTTTTAACAAAGTTCCAATCTGCATACAATTCTGTGACTACTCACCAACCTTTGAAATTTCCACTGCAACCATCATCATCATCATCAACGGTCTTCGATTATTGCTCGCACGCCTATCACGTGACTGTCTATCAACACACCCGCTCATCGCATTTCAAGCACGTGACCACACTGCATCCCATCTACTCACGTGATTCAACATCCAGCTACACAACATCTCCAACGTCGCAAACCTCGTCTAAGATACCAAGCCGACCATTTCTCGAATTGAACGACACGTGACCGACAGATTACACATACAAGCGTCATCTCCTTACGTTACTGATTCGATCCACGTTTACCGATCTCGATTACCTGCATTTTCAACCGACTTATCCGGCCAGCATCTCCGACCGGCTTTCCGTAACCCCGTGATAAAACACGTGACGACAACCGAAACACACATACAACCACCACCAACTTCACAAAATGACTGACAGAGTAGTCTACGTGGGATCTATCCCTTACGACCAGACAGAGGAGCAAATGCTGGACATTTTCAAATCTGTGGGCCCCGTCATTTCTCTGAAGCTCATGTTCGACAAGGAAACCGGACGTTCAAAGGGCTACGGATTCGCAGAATACCCCGATGCAGATACCGCACGATCGGCTATTAGAAACCTCAACGGATTTCAGGTCGGGTCAAGACAACTGCGAGTGGATCATTCTCACGAAGGACAAGTGCGAGAGTTTTTTGCATCTCAGAATCGGTTCCCGAACCCCAATGTAGCCAAAAATGGACGCCCTGGTTTGCCAGCTGGAGTCCCTCTTCGGCAAGGTCTGGAACCTGCTCAACAGGTGTCTGAGACCATGAATGGATACACAAAGAGCCAGATGGTTACTGTGGTGACCGATCTGATGAGCATGAGCAAAAACTCGCCTCAGCTGCTGGCCGATCTGTTTACCCAGGCTCCCCAGCTGGCTTATGCTGCCGTTCAGTGTTTGCTGAACCTGGGACTTGTGGACGAGCAGAGGGTACTCAGTGTAGTGAGAGGCAACCCCAACCCCAACCCTGGACACAATGCTGGCGCCAACCCCAGCCCCGCTCCTGCCCAGTCTACTCCTGATCCTGTTGCTGGCAATGCTGCTCTTATTCAACAGGTCATGGCTCTCAGCGAGGCTGACATCAATGCTCTCGCTCCTGAGCACCAGAGAAGCATCCGAGAGCTGAGAGACCGAATCCAAAGAGGTGAGGTGGTCTAAGTTACCAGGCTAGCCACGCATAGGGTGTCGCACATGACCACATAGATTAATGAATGTATATTGTATAGTTTTTGAAGATCGGAAGTAGCTAGAGAATAGCTGAAGAGGAGTATGAAGTAGCTGTAGAAAGTGCAAGTGCAAGTACATCTTTGAGATAAAGATGATCCTGAAAATAGTATTCCATGCTTTTCAACCCGATCTGATTGATATTGGTCTAGCTGCCTCCACTTTGGTAGCTCCTGTCTGCCCAACTCTCTCAACATTGCTCCGTTTGAGTCAATTAATCTTGGAGCTATCTCATCCAGCTCCAAGTAATGGTCTGGTCACTTTTTCTACACCGTTTACCTCTCACATCACCCTCTATAATCCTCACTCCGTATTCCTTAACAACTCTATTGTTCATTTTTAGCTTCTGCAGGCCAACCTACCTCTTTTCTTACATCACCACTTTCTCCTGCACAGCATTGGAGCACACCACACAAACACACACTTACACGGCGGCAATCTTGAATCCGAAAAGTGCAACATGGACAGAAACACGCCACAACCGCCATCGCGGACGCTTTTCGTCGGCAACTTTCCATTCGAAATGACTGAACCTGAGGTACGAGACATGCTAGGACGTCACGGAACAGTGGTGGGCTTTCGTCTGGTCACAGAACGTGGCCCAGCAGATAATCGACGATCTAAGGGATACGGATTCGTCGAGTACTCGTCGATACCCGAGGCTGAGCGAGCTCTGGAGTCACTAAGAGACGTGCGAATCGGACAACGTCAGATCCGAACGGCATTTACACAGGATATGCAGCAGCATCGAGCGGAGAGAGCACGTGAGGGATACAACAGAGATCAGGGCCAGGGCTACGGAGGAGGAGGACAGGGCTACGGTGGAAGAGATGGAGGTCAGGGTTATGGAGGAAGAGACGGTGGTCGAGACTACCGATCTCCTCATCCTGATGGACCCCAGGGTGGATATGGAGGTAACCAGGGATATGGTGGTGGCCAAGGTGGCTACAATCAGGGTCAGGGATACGGTGGTGGACAGGGAGGACAAGGTTACGGCGGCCAAGGTGGACAGGGCTATGGTGGTGGACAGGGCCATGGAGGATACGACCGTCAGCAATCGACACCTAACGCCAGTACCCCCAACCCTGCCACACCCGTCCCCGCAGCAGTTCCTACTCTAACCACGCCTGATGCAACCTCAACCGTTCTGTCCGCACTTCAGCCCAACCAGCTTCTGGATCTCATTGCTCATCTCAAGACTCTTATCACAAAGAACCCGGCCGAAGCAGCACAAATTCTGCAGGTTTCGGAGCCCATCACCTACGCGGCTGTCCAAGCCATGCTTCTGATGGGTCTGATCGATGCCAAGGTGGTTCAGCAGGTTGTTGGAGGACAGCAGCCCCAGGCACCGGCTCAGACAACTCCTCAGCCACGACAGGTCACTCCTCAGCCCCAGGTTCACATGGCTGCACCCACCCACCTTGATCCTCAGCAGCAGCAGATGATCAACCAGGTGTTGGCTCTTACGGACGCCCAGTTGGCTTCCTTGCCCCATGATCAGAGAGCTACTCTGCAGCAACTGAGAGAGAACTACCGACGGGGTGTGTTCAGCTAAGGGTTGAAGTGAGATTTGACAATCCCAACCAGCTGTGAGGTGGACAAGAAGCGATTTCTGCTCATTGCTTTTATCGGAATGAGTATGATTTACAACTGCAAGACCATTTGGCGCATTCCAGACCCTGTTCCCAGAGGTCGGCCACACGAAAAGGGGCCCATTTGGCTCAAAAAGCTTTCGGTCCTACACCACTCACTCAAAAAGGGCTATCGTAGATGGAATCACCCTCTGCTAAGCTCATACAAACGACCCAACGGAAAGAGGGTATGTATAGATATATAGTAATTCGATTTGCATTATTGGATGTGACGTAGACGTTCAGTGCTCTCTAGATTACAGCACAGACGCTTGTAAGATCAATCATGGCTGGTGTACATCACAGCTTTACGCAGCATGCCTACATGATACCACAAAGCAGTCATGCTGTATATATTTGTTTATAGCAACGATGAAGCGAAAAGATCAGAAATGCCGATACCAGCTTACTCAAGGGAGTTGAACGATACCAGTCTCGTGATCTTCACTTATCTTGAAAGTCATCAAACGTCATAATTCCATCAATTCTTGGCAGATTCGCGTCGGAAGAAGTCTAGGCTCTTCATAGAGACTCAATGACCAGAGCAGTACTGTCAAATAACTTGCACATCTCTCTCATGACGTTCCACAAGAGCATCCGTTCATTCGCCGCCCACTTAGCAAAACCTTGGACGAACCTTAAATATCCCGAAGTTGTGCAGGATGCATCGAGGTTGCAAATCAGCTCTCTTCCACCCCACACAAGACACTCCAACACAACGCACAATGTTCCGACTTGCACGAATTTCCGTCACCAGCAATGTGACTCGTCTTGCTGTTACCCGACCCGCAGTCCGGCCCTTTTCCACCACTCTTGCCCGATTCAACGAGCAGAAGAAGCCCGACCCCGAGCTCATGAACACTCTGGAGCAGTCCGAGTTCATCAAGAAGATCCGAGACAACGACCGGGTTCTGCACGAGATTGCCGCCTTCCAGGATTTCATGCTGGAGAAGGGCTACGTCAACCCTGACGGCACCCGAGCCTCGGGCCTCATGTCCATGATGAAGATGATTTCCGATAAGGAGGTTGGCAAGCGAATGGAGGGACTCAGCGCCGTGCTTGAGCAGGAGCAGATTGAGGTCACCAAGGATGATATCAAGTCTCTGGTTGCTGCTCTTGGTATGAAATAAGAGATTGAGCGAAACAATAGTTTCGGAGATGGTCTGAAGAGGACAGTCACATTGCTGTTTCCGATGACAGACCAATTGTGGATTGCACCAAGGGATTGATCTAGGGAGGTGTTCTTCTCCAATGACCCTTACGTGCAATTCAGTGTATTTAGAAAAGATATGATAAGATTTGCAC
This sequence comes from Yarrowia galli, assembly GCA_900519055.1. Lineage (NCBI taxonomy): Eukaryota > Fungi > Ascomycota > Dipodascomycetes > Dipodascales > Yarrowia > Yarrowia galli. The sequence continues at coordinate 4,593,011 of ULGS01000005.1, forward strand.
TGGAGGCGTTGTGAAGTAATATTACTGACATTGTAGTCAGAGAAAGTACACACTGTCGTTAGACCACTGAGGAGAAATGAATGGCTATGGTTTGTGAGGCAAATGAGAATCCCCACAGGTGTTTGTTTCTCCAGTTCAAGAACTTTTGTATGCTGTCTCCCCAGTCAACGGGGTAGTACAGTAACGGCTTAGTCATTCATAATATCAACCAGATCTGATTTTCTACAAGATCTCTATGCATTAGACATCCATAGTTACAATCCCTCTACGCTCTCAATGTTCGTATCATAAAATAACTTATCTTATACACTAAGTGTTGAACTAATTACAAGGTGTTGAAAGTGGCTCTTCCTTCTGCAGACAGTCCACCACGAAACTGCCCATTCTAGGCGCATGATGATACCCTAGACTCTGCTACCAACCTACCAGATGCTGCTGTGCTGCGATTACTCGAAAGAACCGTTCTTGACAAGGTAACCAAGCAGATCGACCTTGGTGACAATGTGAACGGGCTTGACACCCTCGGCGTCCTTCTCAGTGACAATGACACTGGAGTTGTGCTCGAAGAACTTGTTGAGAGCGGACAGAGGGGTCTCGACGGTGACCTCAACGAACTGTCGCTGCTTGGAGGGCTGCTTCTCACCGGAGGGAGTACCAATGGAGATGTTGGCAGTGGCAGAGGCAATGGCGTCGGCGGTCAGCTGGTGAGAGTCCAGCTTTCGGAAATCCAGCATGACCTTCTCAACGGGAGTCTCGGGGGTGGCTCGGCCGTGAGACAGGTAGGAGAGCAGGTTACCGAGAGTAACGAGACCAATGAGCTTGCCAGAAGACTTGCTGGCAACGGGGATCTGGTCGAAACCCTTCTCTCGCATGAGCTCGACGGCGGTAGCAACGGTGGAGTCGCCCTTGACGGTGACGACGGGCTTGAGATGCAGATCGGCAATGGTGGCGCCCTTGTACTGCTGCTTTCGCTTGGCCTGCTCGGCGAGGGTGGCGTCGTCAACGAAGCCGTTGTTCTTCATCCAGTCGTCATCAATGAACTTGGTGAGGTAGGATCGAACAGAGTCGGGGAAAACAACAACCAGGGTGTCGTTCTCGGTCAGGTCCTTGGCAACCTGGAGGGCGGCAGCCAGGGCGGATCCGGAAGATCCACCAACGAGAAGACCCTCCTCCTTGATGAGTCGTCGAGACAGCAGGAAGGACTCTCGGTCCTCAGTCTTGATCCAAGAGTTGATAACCTCTCGGTCAAGAACGTCGGGGACGAAGTCGTAACCGATACCCTCGACCTTGTAGCCCTCGTTGGAGTCGTTGAGAGACTCGGGGATGGCCAGAATGGAGCCCTTGGGGTCAGCAGCGACGACAATAACGTCCTTGTTCTTGGCCTTGAGAGCCTTGGCAATACCGGTGATAGTTCCTCCGGTTCCGGCGCCGGCAACCAGGTGGGTCACCTTACCCTCGGTCTGCTCCCAGATCTCGGCACCAGTGCCGTAAAGATGGGCGTCAGGGTTGGCCTCGTTTCCGTACTGATCAAGAATGACAGCGTTGGGGATCTCCTGCTCAAGTCGTCGAGCAACACCGATATGGGACTCGGGGGCGTCCCAGGCGGCCTCAGTGGGGGTTCGCACAATCTCGGCTCCGAGAGCCTTGAGCACAGACACCTTCTCGTTGGACATCTTCTCGGGGAGGGTGATGATGGTTCGGTAACCTCGGACAGCTCCGACCAGAGCAAGACCGATACCGGTGTTTCCGGAGGTGGGCTCAATCAGAGTGTAGCCAGCATCGGGCTTGATTCGGCCCTGCTTCTCGGCCTCAAGCACCATTCGCTTAGCGATTCGGTCCTTGACGGATCCACCGGCGTTGAAGTACTCGCACTTTCCGAGAATTCGGCACTTGATGCCCAGAGACTGGGGGATCTTCTGCAGCTCGACCATGGGCGTGTCGCCAATGTGGTCGAGAACGGTTTGGGCCACGGGAGGGGGAGCCATCTTGTGTTTAGTTGGGGTGTAGTGGGGTGTAGGAGGAAAAGTGGCTTGGGACACTGAAGGGAAAAAAGGTTACCATATTTTTAGAGTTGCAGTACGAGTATAGGGTTCCGGCAGAGGTGATGTGGTGGAGATGGTGGATGTAATGTAGATGTTGTTGAGAGGCGACCTCGAGTTGTGGAGCAGTCAAAGTATAGTCCATCTGAGAACTGGTATCTGTGTGAGGCTTTCTCAGGGGCTCTAGCTTAGCTGGGAGGTACATTGCCAGCAAAAGAACGGTGATGAACCAAAGCTGGCCAGATACTGTTACAATGGATGCGAGCTTAGACTGATAGGAACGAGGAGATCAGTGCGACCATATCGATATACTGAAAGACAATATTGGGGTCCTGAACGGCAATGATATCAACACCTTAGTCGTGTATGTGAGTTCTAAAACTGCCAATGTCCCTGCAAATGCAACAAAATTTATATCACCACAGTCCCAACGACTTGGAGAAGGTAATGGGGCAGCCCGTCTCACGTTCAGACTAGCCAGTAGACATCTTCGGGGTCCTTCTTCTGTTCCACGTCTAACACAACCAACTCTGCCAATAGCTTCCCAAAGCCTCTGGGAGATTCACAAAAACTCTCCAAATGGCTACGGCAATGAGTAATTTTCGACTCACGTGATATTCCCTTACTACACCACCTAATCACGTGACCTGTTTTCCATTTTTGGGGGACAGAAATATCCACTACAGCACCTCTTTCCATGCATGCACAGGAACCTTCCAATACAGCGCACATTTTAGGTGACGTACATCGATCATGTAAATTTTAGCTGAACCTAGATGGGGTTCTGAGGATCTATATCGGGTCTCCTGGTGACCATACCTGTGATTTGAGGGCACCAGTGGACTTATCTCAGTGTGGCTATTTTGAAAGTGATTTCAGATTCCAAATTGGATGGCTTCACGGCATGACTGATGGTACCACAAGTTACGTCATGGGAACATTAGAGGCACCTTTATGTAATGCCACATTTCGTCTCGATCTAAAATGAGATTGGAAGTGCCGTACAGTATCCAACCCCTGACAAAATGCTGACTTGTTCAGAAAAAGATGCCCAGTCTCAAACCGATCTCATCACGTGACATCTCACGAAGCGACCACGTGGAGTCTGACAGTTTGAGAGCAATGTGGCTTGCCCCACGTGGGCTCCGTCCCACAGCAGTTCGGGTGCATACCGGCCGATGAAATGCATGTCGGCAGGTGAAATGAAATTATCTCAAGATTTGGAAACGGAGAGTGTGATTAATCGTGAAACTCTGACTAGATTGACGTGGGCACCCAGCGTAGTCACGTATTCGGTTATGGACGGGTATTGCCACTTGGTGCGGCTGAGTAGCTTGATGTAGATTTGGGTTTGTTCTATCTCACCATTGAAGTGAGACACACTGGTCGTGTTCAACTGTGGCTTGGGTGTGAAGACAGGTTATGAGTGTATCTCTGTAGCTAGCTATTTCTGCCCGTCGTCAGTGGTCAATCTGGTTTTAGACAATAGCAGCTTCGCGATATGATGGCAGTAAAGCGGGGTTGCCAGCTAGAAGAAGAGGTGATAGAGATACCTGAGCGGGGTCTTGACCTGACCAAGGGCTCTCATCACGAGGTTAGACTGGCCAATGGTATTTTCATGAGTGTAAGTTGAGCCTTGCAAGATGCCACTGTTCAGTGGCTGCTGTAGTTCTTGTTCTGTTGCACCATTAGCAATCACTACTTGTAGCAACCTGTGGATTCCCCGTTAAGACAGCCCAATATCTATCACCGATATCTAAAGTGAGTAGCTCTGTACAAGCGCACAGTGGACGACTGAAGATGCTAATCTGGAGATGAGTCTGATCACTGATTACACCATGTATTCTTGACCACACTGTTTTACAATGCTACAGGCACCTTCCTATAGCTTCGTCAATCTGTAGTCCACTTGCACAGACTGTTAGATAAGCTATAGTCTAGCTACAAGTACTCGTACCAGATCTGAACAAACAACCATAACGACCATACACTCAAACTGTCACAATCAGGGACATCTCATTGGCAACAAATGTGTCCGAGAATCTCTGTTCACCTGTTCACACAGCTGCAGGAGCACGAGAACGTCTCTATACCCCCGTCAACTATCAAACGTTTCATACAGGGTCTCCATCTCACCTCCGCGTTCCTGTTTCACATCACCTGAGTCACTTCGTCAGATTGAGCTTTCCGCATTGGGCTTCTGAGAAAGAGCTTCCTGGGTTTCAAAAGTCGATGATCTGAGTAGATCACTGATCGTCTGTACACACAACTGCTTAGATTGCGGATCCTAGTATCGTAGGCCCTACTTGTAGCAACTCCTGTCACGTCTAACTCATCACGTGAGCTACTTCTCCGCCCACCCTGCCATCACCACCTTCCACCCACCCGTTTCACAATTGCATCAGATAAACTCTGTTGATCGTATAGGGGTAGATGTGCCGTTGTGTCAGGAGCAGAGTGCGTTTACGAGGTGTCGGCAAAAAGAAATTAATGCGAGCTCCTCGAGAGGGTGGGGATGCGGAAACGTACAAAACCGACACAGATAGCGGACTAATTGTTATTAACGTAATTAGCGCTAAGAGCACCGTTCGACTCTGGCTGGTGCTAGTACCCACTGTCCGTAGTTCCGCCACGAACAATATCCGCCCCCTGTTTTTCGCTATTTGGCCAATTTAGCACCGTTATTATGGCTCCCTTTGTTGCAACTTAATCTGGGGAAAGTGAGGGAGGGAACTGTGTATTCGAGGAGTTGGAGAAGGGTACGAGTAGTACGAATTGGTTTTTCTGGCCGAGAGGATCACATGACATGTTCAATCTTCCAGATCCGATCAGTACTCGACCCAAAAGAGCCCATTTGACCAGATCTGGCGTGGTCGCTTTTAGATCTACATCACGTGATTAAAGGGGTTGGCCGCAGCTAAACGAATATAGTGTTCGGGACTAGGGGGCCGTCTTGAAAATAGTGGAGTGAGAGTGAGCTTGGAAGGGTAGGGGTGAGCGGCAGTGATGATGATGGCTAATGAAGGAGAAGAGGAGAAAGAACAGGGGTTGGTACGATAGGGGTGGAAGGAGGTTAGGGATAGAGATTTTGTGAGAAGGTTAGGGAACAAATGTATATGGGGCGTGAATACAATCGTGCTGGAAAACGCACAAACGTCTCTGTCTATCTTTCTAACGATGTTGGGGCTGTCTGTCTGTCTCTGGTATAATCACCTCGGCCCTACTTATACATCCCAATTTGGAAGCTGGAGAATTAGGTTCGATCACGAAGGTTGAGCTAATCCCACTAGAGTTGGTAACTCTGGAAACGACGTGACTCCGTGAAATCGTTCTTCACGCGACAAAAGGACGGATTCGACCAGATTTGCACGCTTTCGAAGTTGCAAGCGACGCAACAGGAATTTGAAAAACGGTGAGTGATATTGCACAAAGGGGATGATCATGTGATCAGTCACGTGAACAGAAGACCATGACAGCAGTTATTCGACAAGTGGGGTGAACAGGGAGTGTGTCTGTGTGTGTGTGTGTGTGTGCTTTACAGGAGTAAGGTCGTTGTGGTTGCCCGAGTGAAACGAAATCGAAGAGTTGAAGTTGGAAATGGAATGGAATGTACACAAGCAGAAGCCCAAGGGACACAAACACACCGACATGGGGTCCCCTCTTCGTCTTCGCTGCTTCTCTCATCTTACGATGAAATAAAGATGGGTTGGTAGCCATGCGCCTTCTGATTGAACCCCGCCATACGTTCACCAACAGCCCCACACGAAGATACTAACACAGCATACTCACGACTACGTGGTCAAACAGAGCCATTCTAGCATTTCTGAGCCCATTGATTGACAGTGAGCCAGGATTGACAGTCGACGTCCAGATCATACCAGACCAGACCAGACTGCTGACGACCCTTCAACGACAAACTGCAAGCCGAGTGAGAATCCACGTCACCTACAAGCTCTCCACGTGAACTTGACGACCTTTCCAGTATCTCCAACACTTTTCGGCCCCTCACACCCGCTCCGTTGAACGAAGCAGATTGAGGCTTGAACTGCTACTGGACCTATTGGCAACCCCCCCTAACCACTCACTCAACACTACAACCTCCAATGCTACCCTTGCAACGACAACAGACGGGGACGTCTACGGCGCCCTCGCAACGGCAGTCGAAGCGATTCTCCGTCGCAGCAATGTACATGTCGATGGGTGGAGTCGACAAGGACGATGACATTGATGATGCCCTTGCCAAGGCCCAGAAACATCTGCGGTTCCTCAAGGCTGCTATTTCCGAGCAGTCCAAGCACAATTTCGTGCTGGAGAAGGACGTGCGTTACCTCGACACCCGAATCGCACTCATCATTCAGAACAAGATGGGTGTGGAAGAACAGAAGGATATCGCCTCTCGACTAGACGAGCATGAGGCTATCAGCGACACCAACTTTCCTGATAGAAAGAAGACGGATCTGTACTCAAATCTCTTCTTCCTGCTACAGTCGGAACCCAAACACATTGCGTCTCTATGTACTCTGGTTAGTATGACTGAGATTGACTCCCTTCTTCAGACGGTCATGTTCACCATCTACGGAAACCAGTACGAACAGCGAGAAGAGCATCTACTGCTTTCCATGTTCCAGGCCGTTCTGGCCTACCAATTTGATACCACTCTGGAGTTCTCTTCGTTACTACGAGCAAACACTCCTGTTTCCAGAATGATGACTACTTACACTAGACGAGGTCCCGGTCAGTCGTACCTCAGAGAGACCTTGTCTCATTGTCTCAACGAGATAATCTCTACACCCCAAACCCTGGAGATCAATCCGATGAGAGTGCTCATTGAGACAGATTCTGCACCAGATATGACCATGGACCAGGCTGCCGAGAACCCAGAGGTCATTGCAATCATTGAGCCACGGCTCCGAACTCTGGAGGCCATCTGTGAAAATGTCCTGTCGACAATCATCAACTCGAAGAGCATTGTTCCTTACGGAATCCGATGGATCTGTAAGCAGATTCGAGGTCTGGCACGACGAAAGTACCCCGATGCTCCTGATGCTTCTGTCTGCTCACTCATTGGAGCCTTCTTCTTCCTCAGATTCATCAACCCCGCCATTGTCTCTCCTCAGACTTACATGTTGATAGACAAGCTGCCCAACGATGCCAACTGTCGACGAACCCTCACCCTGGTGGCGAAGGTGCTTCAGAACATTGCCAACAAGCCCACCACGTCGAAGGAGCCGTACATGGCTTCGTTGACGCCGTTTCTGGAGGTGAACAAGAACAGAGTTAACAAGTTCCTCAACGAGCTATGTGAGGTGCCCGACTTTTACGAGTCGCTGGAAATGGACCAGTACATCGCCTTGTCTAAGAAGGATCTGTCTATCTCCATCACTCTAAACGAAGTCTACGGTATGCACGGGTTGCTGGTCAAGTACATTTCGGATACAAAGGATATTCATCTCCAGAAGATTATGGGCGATCTTGGAAGCTCCCCTGCTCTCGTCCCTCGAGCCCAAAACGCCACCATTGATCTTCCGCTCTTTTCTCAGTGGGAAGCTTCTGTTTTGAACGAGTCTCACTCCGAAACTGGAGCATACAACGGTCTCAGTCTGTTGCCCGATATCTCTCGATCAGATGTCGTCTTCATGGAGCTAAAAACCATTCTCATCAACATAATCCGTGCCTTCCCTCCTGGGCATCCCATTCTCACACGTCCCCTGCGGCTCCGAAGCATTGCTGACTTTGCCGCTTCGAGTTCAGTCGACGATTCAGGTGTCATCAAACGAGGTATCAAGGCACTTGATCTGCTCGACGAGATGGACAAGGACGAGTACGCTGATGACGACAAGTTTGTGCTTGTTTCCGAGATTGAAAACGAGCTGAGTCAGCTGGGTTCGTTGCAAGACTCTGTTGAGCAGGAGGCTGTTTCCCTAGAGACTGTCTACCGAGTCATCACTGAGCAGAACGAGTACCTTCGAAGTCAGCTCGATACATACAGATCGTACCTCAACAATGTGAGATCTCACACTGGCTCCAAGAAGGACAGAAAAATCGTGCAGGAGGATACCACCACTGCTGCGACTCCCAACCCTCTCTTGAACCCCGCTGGAAGCACTTCTTCCTACTCCGAGGGACTTGTGAAGAAGTACAACGTCACACAGTTGATGCGAGATGGTGTCATTCTCTCATGTTCTCTGCCTCTGAACCGAGTCGGTTCATCTCTGGTGTTTTACATTGCCTCTCCTGCTCCCGGAACCTTTGTTCTTGCTCTGGTGATGAAGGGCCGAAGTGATCCTGTGGTGACCGTTGATTTCAAGATTGACGACTTGCTCGAGATTGCCGACCAGGAGGTGGATGAAATTGATCTGCAGTGTCTTGTGCTGAGCGTGAAGAACTTGCAGGTTCTGTTGAAGCGGGAGTTTGACCGGCGAAGATAGGTGTCGTGAAGTGTTACGAATGGTCTTCCGGGCGAAGGCATAGGCCCATATGTATGGTATGGTGATAGTGACGAAACGAAGTAATAGATTAATGTATAATGACAGTGTCCGGTAGATGGTAAACTGGTAGGCTAATACGTTCGCATCATCTCTGTATCGTCATCTTCAATATCGAATCCATCATCATCCTCTTCATCTTGATGACTCAGCAGTGTCATTCCGACAGACTGCTCTTCCATTGATTGTTGTTGCTGTTCTGCCATCTTCTGTTTCGATACATTCAGAAGATAGACACCACCGAAGATAATGAGGAAGCCCGCTATTAACCAGAACGAATCGATTCTTGAGCTGGTGTTGAACCCCTGGAAGAGAATAAATGATGCTGCAAGTGTACAAGTGGTGAAGGTGACGTAATAGAGCGGATTGACAATATTAGTGTCAAACTGGTCCAGAGCTTTGTTGAAGTAGTTCATCTGGGTGACGATGCAGACTGCCACTACCAGGAGGAAAAGATAAGTTGAAGGATGTGTGAACTGATTGTTTCCCTCCAGAGATAACTTGAGTGCGATTCCAAAGGCTTTGATGCTCATGACTGAAATGGAACCCACAGATGAACAGATAGAAATGTAGACCATGGGGTTGGTTCGTCCCAGACGAGGGGCCACTCTGTAGATCATGAACACTGCAAAGACTGTCACGAGAATGACATAGGCCAAGAACCCTGGTTGGACGGCGTAGTTAAGAATCTCGTCCACTGTCTGAACGTCTTTATCTGCTGGCGCATGGAGAACGATCATGAGAGACCCGATCAGACAAATGGCACATCCCACGGAGCCCATGAAGCCGAGTTTTTCATTGAGGAAAATCGATGCCAGCACTGCACCTATGATGACCGAAAGAGCCCCCAATGGCGTCACCAACACTGCCGGAGCGAATGTGTATGCTGCAAAATTTGCAACCTCGCCCACAGCCATAGTCACTATGCCAGCCCACCACACCGGAGTTTTCAAGTACGCGTGAGAGTCGCTCGTGTTGGAAGAATGCGCGGAAGAAGCCATCAGTCCCTTCTTGGTAATGATGAAGGAGGTGCCGATTGCCAGCGATGACGACATGGCCAACGCCAGGCCGATGTATTTGTTCTTGTCGTCCACCATGCTGCTGTATGTACAGGTACAGGCTAAGTCCGAGCCCCGTAGACTTCTCCGATATATCTCTTAATGGCGCTAAATCAAGTTTAACCTTGTGAGGCCGGGTGTAGTGAACGATTGGTAGTAGGTGTGTTACAGCGAATAGAAGGTGGGGATATTCAGATTCGACTCGTATAATAAAACTGCCACGATCTGATTCGTGCAAAATACCCCTTAATCTCTTTGTTGGTCACGCCATCACCTCACCTAATATCTGCACCCGTCTGCAAGGTTCGTTATCGCGCATGATCTTCCTTTGGCTGAAATTCTCAAGACAAGTCTCAAGATGCTGCAAAAAAGGCTCACCACTACAAGTGGATATCATAAATACATTGTTATTGTTACTATATACCAGAGCAGACTTACGGTGCTTGAGCCGGCCCTCTAATCATGCCCAACAATACCAGCCCACTTGTCAGCCAGCCAATCAATGGCCTCGTTTGTCTGTCCCTTGAGGTACTCAGCCCAACTCTGCTTCTTTCCACCCTGTTGCTTGCTGGGCTCCTGACCGTTGGTAGGAACAGTGCCATTAGCATGTCCCTCGGCTCTGTACAGTTCATCGTACGTGGATCCCTCCACAACCGAGGTAGAAAAGTCGACGCCAGGGTACGAATCACTGTCGTCCTGCCAGTCGTCGTTCAGACGGATCAGGGCCTTGGTAAGCGGCTGAGCATCGTTCTTGGAAGGATAGACATGCAGGGTATCGCATAGAATGGAGTAGACGTTGACGTTCGAGAAGGGTTCAAACTTGAAGTCGGGGAAGTACGGACCAGCTCCAAGGAAAAGAGCTCGCATCAAAATGTCCCGGTTGTCATATCCATGGGTGCCATGAGGTTGGTACGAGTTGTCCATCTTGGCGTAGTCGTCATGGGTTAGGAGACTCCAGCCAGTCTTGGGGATGATCCACACGGGAGCCAAACGGTTCTGGTATCGTCCTCCAGTCTTTCCTCCAAAGTTCCATCGAGCAGGAAGGTTCTTTCGTGCGTACACCTTCCAGGACTCGTTTTCGGGCTCCTGCTTCTTGAGAATGTTGAACAACTCCGACTCAGTCATGTTGTTGCCGGGTCGAAGTCCAACCAATGGCCAGCCATCAATGTGATCAATCTGACCCACGTCAAGAAGGTCGTCAAGGAAAATGAGCCGCTCATCGGAAGTAGGAGCCATGCCATGGTCAGACAGGACCACAAGATTGACGACATCGGTGAGGTTTCTCATTTCAAGGGCCTCTCGGAATGCTCCCACCAACAGATCGACCTCATGAATGCCCTGCTCGAGATCAGGTCCAGAGATGCCATGAATATGGCCCAGGGTATCAACCGTGGGTACATAGGTGAGCATCAGTTCTGGCCGTGACTGAATGGGTTTATCCAGCCACTCGGTGAGACGATCGAGCTTTTTGTAAAGAGCCTCCGTCTGGTTGAAAGGGTCAACGATCAAAGGAGCATCCTCGGGAGACCAGTTGGCTTCACTTCCAGGCCACATATGCACTGCTGTGGAAACGTTCTGGTATGAAAGGGTTTGCCAGATGGGTTCTCCTCCCCAGAAAGCCACATCACGTGACTGGCTTGGGTCTGTGTTCACAAACTGCTTATCCAGGTCGGGGTCGAAGAATGTGTTACCGACGATTCCATGCGAGGAGGGATACAAGCCTGTGATCAGAGTCCAGTGGTTGGGGAACGTCGAGGTGGGGAAAGATGGGAGCATGTAAGGAGCTCCACTCTCTTTTCGCATGAGATTGTCCAAGTGAGGAGTCAGCTCTGGCGAGATGTAGTGGGGATGGAAACCATCCAAGCTGATGACGAGGGTCGTCGGGTGGAAATCGTGGGTTCCGTTGTTGAGCAAGATCTTCTCACGTGACTTGTAAGTGCTTGGTCTACCCTTGGGACCTGTGTTTCCACCAAAAGTGAGCGTCAGAATGAAGTAGACTGCGATAATCAGAAGAGCAAACAGCAGCAGGTTGAGAGTCTTTGTGTTCTGGTGTCGCACCTTTCGTCTGGGTCGGTTCTCCACGTCGATGGAGATCTGACCGAAATCTGAATCGGCGTCAGAGTCTTCATCTGACGAGTCAGTAGCATACCGATTGAAGTTCACCTTGTTGTAACGGCCAGAGCGGCCCCCAGAGAGTGACGACCGTCGTCCTCCACCCAGGAGAGAGTAAGAAGAGGAGTCTTCGGACGAGCCACCTCCGAACTTAGACTTGCCCTTTTTGATGATGCTTTTGAGAGTGTTTTTCTTGGGTTTCTTGACCTCTTTAAGGGGGATGGCGTCGGGATAGTTCTCGTCTACCTCCTCTTCAGGCCAATGCACCGTCTTGGGATGGTCATGTGACGATGCGAGGTTTTCACGTGATGCATCACGAGACTGGTCTCCCCCCTCGTAGTCCAAGCTCTGTCCCCCATAGGGACTCGGCTCTTCATATGCAGGTGCCGGCACGTCCATCTTCACCGATTTCTTCGCCTTCTTTTGGTGTTTGGGCTTGCTCATGCCCAGCTTTTTGCCGTTGCCAAGCCCGTCTAGAATCTCGGCGTCCAGCTCGTCGGCATCCATGTCCATGTGGGAGTCCGACAAGAGCTCCGAATCGGAGAAGTCGTCAGCAGGAGTGTCGATAGAATGTCGCATGATGATTTGTGGTCGATTTGTGTCGAGTGTGGGGTGTCACGTGTCTCAGCGGGAAGCCACGTGAATGAATGGGGGTATGAAATGAGTAGTAAGCCGATCAAGCTAATGATGGTATGTGTTCAGAACAAGCTGATGTGCGTACTGTTCCAGGTTCACGTGATGCAAATGTCGAGTGCAATCACGTGCTAGGCTAGTCGTATCCGCCACGTGATCTGGAAGTCTGTTTCTATCGTTGTATTGTGTTTCGTTCCGCTTCTGGTTGTTGCTGTTGAATCAGTTCTAACAGCTCAAAACTAGACGGAAAGAAGTCGGGGAAAACGTTCGTCTGGGGTTTTCAGGTCGCGCGGATAACGTGAAAGCGTCGAATTTGTCGATATCGGGCACTTCTGTGTCGCTTGGTGCCGCTTGAGTCACTTTGTGTAACAATCTGTCGGCGTGTCGGGAGTAAAAGAGACAAGGCTGCCGTTCGAGAGTCGTAAGTGGGTCACGTGATCAGCTCAGGTCGGGTAGTCGCTCTAAATGTTGCGTCACGTGATCAGCTGCCTCGGTGTAGCTCGTTTCAAGGTGCCTAGTGACAGGTGTAAAAAGACGTCTGGTGAAAGGGAAGAAAATCGCCACTAAGGTTAAACTAAGGGGACGCTATATTTGGGAAGAGAGTAAGTCCGCAAACTCCGGAGATTGCTGAAGAGATGAAAAGTCACATGATCAGAGTAGTATTTGGGTAAATGAGCTCACGTGACTGTTAGGAACCGAAAGATACCTTTTTTTCTCTATAGCATCATTATTAGGCATATTGCACTACTGCCTTGCTCTATAATGCCGTAAATGTCTCATTCGCTTAGGTGCGTATCACCACGGAGACATCTCGTGTTGGTAGCTGTTTGAGAATGTCTCAATGATGTTCGGAAAGGCCAAACCTACTAAACCAAGAACGGAGAATCGTTGTGTACAGCTCCCCTGACAGCAGCTACAGTAGAGCCCATTCCAGTGGTTCCCTCATTTCCCATTAGCTTCCACTAAATACTTACAAGCCCCGAACTGCTTAGACTATGGAATGTGGGGAAGCAAGGCTCTACGGAGGTATGTATAGGGTATCATTGTGAAGATAATTTCCTGAGTATTCGATTCAAGTAGGATTTGAGGTGGCCGGATTACGCTGTATGGTGTGAGGGGCTAATCAATTTTTTTCCGTGGACCAGGCCTTACTGTAGCTTCACTAAAACTCCGGAAATACTGCCGAGAGATGCATGAGCATCTTCTTCGCGTGGCGTTGTTGCATCGCATGGGTATGTTTCTTCTATTCCCAAACGGACTGTTGCCGTTGTTAGGACGTTCCCATGATTGCCAGGTTAATAGTTGCTCATAGTCTGATTAATGGTCATATTAAATCCGGATCAATCGGATCAGGTTTATCGAGCAAGTAATGTCACGTGGGTAGTGTCTAGTCTCCAATCACGTGACTCCTCGACAAACTACTGACGTCATTCAACTTCCGCCTACAACATCGGCATTTTCAAACTTGCATATATGATGCATGCCACACACGAGGCGGCGAAAGCATAGCCCCGACCGGTCACGTGATAAGTCATGTGATCGTATTGGGAAGAGCTGACTTCCGGAGATGCCCACGAAGAAACACCATTGGTTGATGACTACCTAAGTGAGTACATCGCAATCATGCCATCGACTTGGTGATTCACGTGATCACTCCGAACGTCACGTGACTTCATCTCCACATGCACTATCATGCACAACCTTAATATTTTCAGCATCTCATGCACGCAAATCCTGCCTAGAGTAATACAATAACCATCACTTATTCCAACATTGCGACACTATTATGATCCGAGGTATTCGCGTGATAAAACGCTTACCGTCTGGACTATCACATGACCTGCGATCTATTCATGCAACCTCTCATGTGCCATCAGCATTGCCCAATAACTTTTGCAGATTCTTGCATTCAGGGGAAAATCGAGCGAATGAGACTGTTAACTCGACACAGGCTCTGGTGCAAGATTTCAATCACGCGTTGAACAAGCTGGTGCAAAAGACCACTGAAGGCAAGCATGGTAGTAAGGGCAAGACTCAAACATCTAAGAAGGCCAATCACAAGAAGGTCAAGACAGTTGGTGAAAATTTGAAGAAAGAGGATCAGGATGATTTTCTTGAGGATGATTCCTTTACTGGCTCATCTTCTGCTGATCTGTCGTCCTCTCGTCCTGTTGGCTCTGCACTACCATCAGCTATTCAGCAGTTAATGGATTCAGCTCCTATTGCATCTTCTACTCAACAACAAACACCACCTCCCGTGATAAATGCTGATAAAGCTACCCCGGCCGCGCTTAAAGAGTACGTGGAAACATTTTGCATCACCCAGTCTCCGGATGTTCTTCTATCCTCTCTTCGTCAGCTTATCGAGTCCCACTCCTTCCCAGCTGCTCAGATCATCATTCATCAGCTAATCGAACGAGAACATACGGACGAGAAGTTGTATGAGGCTCTACAGCAGACGTTAATTGAAATCTGCGAGGAGAAGCGACTGCCGCTGTTCAGAAATCTCATGAAGCCTAACCCATTGGTGGACGCGCGAAAGCATATCCTGACTCTCTTAACGGTCACTGCTGTGAAGCTCGGTAAGAACCAAGGGCACGTGACCACTCTGAAGGAGGTCATTGCACTAGGTCAGAATGAGGAAACTGGGAAGCACAAAATCAGCAAACTCGGTCACCAGAAGCTGTCTTGGCAATTGAAGGGCTTGTTCCATGACCGTCCTCACGACCTATTGCATATCTTAGACGAAAGCCCTGGGCTGACTCCGGTTGTGTCTGCCTACGTAATGGTGTTCTCTACCTTAATAATCTCTTCCCCTTATGTTGAGAAGCAACGCGACCTCTGGGAGAAGCTTTACTTGCGTCTTTCTTATGACCAGCCAATTGAATGGTTCATCAGTCATGAGCGACTACTACGAGATCTTTCAGCCAACTTTTGGGGAAGCGTGATTTCCCGACAGAATTCTCCTACTCTGAAGGAGCTTCGCACAAAGGTCCGAAAGTTGCCCCCTTCACAGGCTATTTGGATCGAGGCCACTTTGATGGCTGATGAACTGGATCATGCCAACGCTCTGGTCGAAGCTATGCTCAATGAAGGGTTTTCTGCCACTGAAGAGGTTGGACAGCACTTGGTTAAACTGTTCACACGTGATATGGATCCCCGAGAAGCTCTCGATGTCATTGATAGTCTGCACAAACAGTACGGTACTTACATTTCCCTACATACGACCTTCTTCAGCCATTGGTGCCGAACGCGAAACTCACGTGCCGTCCTGAGCATGGTCAAGGTCCTCAAAGCGCGTGATCAAATGACAAAGGAGTTTTACATCCAGGCGTTCCAGAGCCTGCTCAAAAATGGAGACTTCAAGGGAGCTTTCTATCTGGCAGACGAAATGTCACGTGACTCGGAGACTTCCAACCACGTGACCGCAGGCGAATTCTTATCTGCTGCCCTTTATCGAGGACGACAGTCGATCTACTCCGAGTCTGGGACTCCTGAAGAAGTCTCCGACTTGATGACAGCAGGAAAGCGATATCATATCCTTGTGAAGCGGTTTGCGACATATATCAACAAGTTCAACGAGTCACGTGATGAGCCGACAACACGACTGCCTATCCACGTGACCCTCCGTTACTTGAACGAGTTGCACAAGCGAGGTCTCTACGCTTCCGCTGCTTGGTATCAGTACAATCTTGAAATGATGCAAGTTTGCGCATTGACTCAGCCGGAGGTGGAGCTCTTCCTGAGAGTCTTATCACGGCTCTTGTCATGCGACAGGTGCATCTCTGCTGACTTTGATAAGGAGTTTGCCGACATTATCACAAAGAGCGAGGCTATTGTGAAAGATATCAATGGTCGGTTGGCCAAGCAACGTAAGGGTTTGGTTCAAGAGGAGACTTCAGCGTTAACGACTGATATTGTTAGTGACCCAGTGATTCACGAGTCCTCGGCTAAATTTGCCGACGATGCTGGTACCGTTGATGAGCCTCTCAGCAGCTCAGCAGCAGCTTCAATCTTGCCTCCATCCTACAGACAGATCTTCAACTCCCCATACTTCCAATTCGAAACTGTCAAATGGGGAGCAATCAAGAGTCCCAAAGATCCCGGATCGGGTGTACGCATTCTCAACATGCTTAGTAAGGAGACCAAGTCGTACGTGCGACCCTACGTTGTTGCCGATGCCATTCAACATGTAGCTACCAAGCTCTACATCTCCACACCTCGCAGTTACCGTCGATTGAGAGCCCAAACCAGTTTCAACATGGAAGAGTTTCTCCAGAAGTGTGAAAGTGAGTGGAAAACTCCGTTGAAGTGGCGAAAGTGATGGTATTCGACTGAGTAAATATATAGCATAGGCCCCTCAGGGCATGTACATAGTTAATAATCTATCGCGTGATTCCCAGTTAGGGAAATTCTTCTTATTTGGCTTTAGTGAATACCAGAGCTCAGTTCTATCTCGCGTAGTTGGATACCTCCCAAATTGGAAGAAAATCCCACAAAAGGTAATCAGATGATCAACCAGAATAAGTAAAGCTCACCTGGATGTGGACCAGGCCACATCGTTCTGGAATGAGTACTCTTAGGGGAGAGTGGACTACATATAGACTTAAGAGAGCGCCAAGAGCGAGGGCGGCGGCGATACCGGAGTGATTGGGGCTGTTGAGGAGTCCACATGGACAGAGGAGGAACGGGGCATTTTGGGGCTTGCCACAACAAGCTTTAATGTCAGACCTGTAAGGCCACAGGCTATCTCTACAGACGGTCCTTAATCACTTCCCCACTATCCATTTGTTATGATAGCTTGTCTTGATTAAAGAGTGCATGAGTTACACAAGTAGACCCCGCTGTCTATATAGAAGCCCGATACCCCCTTCTTCCTCTTCTCTTCTTCTTCAACAGTTCGGCTCCCCGTAAGTACATCCCTGCTTCCCCCTCTCTGTCTGTGACCATGCCCCTCTTGTCAACGAGGTCCCTTCTAATTGGCACCGTCAGCGCTCGTCATCATCCCGATGCTCTGGAGAGCCTGTGCTTCTTGATCGACTTCGTTCGACTGGAATGGTATTGTCTCCGACAGACCAATCTACACTACTACATTAACCCAGGTATCTGACATCTCAGCATGGTGTCATGGCGACTATTCTTTTCAAGAAGCAGATTGCTCTGTTGTCCCCGTCACTCTAGGCTCAGCTCTTGCCTATGAAGTGTTCTCGTCTCTGACACACAACCCCGGTTGTTGTTGTCGTCTTCTCTTCTAAGTACAATTGAATAATGATCCTCTGTGTGATGTTTGTACGTGAGCCTTGTGTGGTGGTCAAAAACCCCAACCAGTGTTGAAACACCTCAGTATGCCATACTCAATAGTGGGTTACCATGCCTCAAGATTTTGGCGATGTGTGATGGTGAGGAACGGTCGGGTGGGAACGATGAGTCGTTATAATCAATTCACCGATGTTTGGGCACACTCTGAGTATATGGTATTGTATGGTTTCTATTAGTAGGTACATTTTATATGGGAGTTCGTCTTCCTCAAGATTAGCTAGCCTGTCACCCCCCTCATGCTTCATCATGCAAAGGCCTCTTCTGCTTTCGTCATTCACAGTGCCTAGAATTGGCACGGCCATAGTCTTCAATCGATCCGAGTTGAACAGTCTCCACAAGTCCTCCTTGGTGATCAATCCCACCAGCTTTCCCTTGTCAACCACGCAAATGTATCTGAGTCCAAGCTTGAAAAACATATTGGAGACAAGCTGGAGAGTAGCTGAAGAAGTCACAGTAGGTGGTGCTTGGACAACCCATTCACGGAGAAGAAGACACGACGACTCGTCTGCATCACGTGACTCAAACATGCACTCTGTCTCCCCTGTGAGGTGGTCGAACAGAAGCGCCTTGTCAATACTGAACTTGAGCTCGGACCGGAAAATGTATCCCTGCAGAATAGTATCCTGGTTGACAATAGGGAAACCCTGGAAGGTACAGGACGACAAGGTTGACTGTAGAGAGTCGATTGTGTTCACGTGATCAGGTGTATTGGTCTGGATCACCACTAGATCATCAATGCTAGTCATGAACTCCTTGACGTAAATCACAGGAACTGGCTCGTCATCCTTGTTGTCAAGATACGGCAAATCCAGAACATGAATCCAACTCTCGTAAATGCCTCTCTTGCCTCCAATGGCATCGCCAACCCATTTGCTGACCATGACTCCAGCCATGATAGGTAGCACATAGTTAAGAGCACCAGTGAGCTCAAAGGTGATGACAACAATACTGATTGTGAGTCTCGTGACACCACCAAGTGCAGAGGCGGCTCCAACAACGGCATACACGCCCGGAGTCACACAAGTACCTTCAGCAGGACAGCTGGCAAAAAGGAAGAACTCCCTGTTCGTCTCATGCCAAGCAGCCATGAGAATACCAACTGCTCGACCGAACAGAGCTCCAATACACATACTGGGAATAATGATTCCGGCAGGCAGAGCCACTCCAAAGGAGTAGGAGGCAAGGAGGAAGCCTAGGCCACAAGCAGACAAAAGCAGTAGCACGGACTGGGTCCAGTTGTCAAGGTTACACAGAGCCTCAGGGGTAGAAGCGTTGCATTCCTGGAACAGGTAAGATAGGAGAACTGAGGGCTGAAGTCGCATGTAGATGTTGGGGTAGTTGATGAGACCAGTGATAAGAGCCAAAACGGCGACTTCCAGAATGGGAATGTTCTTGAGGAAGGTGGTTTTCCTCAGTTTGGCGTATTTGAGGTTCAGTTTGATGAAGTAAGCTCCGTAGAGACCTCCGAAGATACCCAGAATGGCAAATGGCACCAGCTCGAAACGGTGCCAAAGTCGATCGTACTCAACCTGAAACAGCACGAGTTTACCCGTTCGGAAAGGATTAACAAATTGCAGGGTCACAGCTGCAATCATGGCACACACAAAACTATGCCACATGGTCTTGTCGGGGAAGTAGTAAGAAACCTGCTCAAGTGAAAAAAGCACACCTCCAATGGGGGATCCAAAGGCCACAGAAATGCCCGCTGCCGCTGCTGCTGACAAGATTTCTCGCTTCTGGGCTTCGTTGTGTTCACGTGACGTGTATCGAATGAGTAGGTTGGCACAACAACAGGCCACATGAACCAGAGGGCCTTCTTTGCCGACCCAGACACCGGATCCGACAGCAAGACCTAGACCCAAAGACTTGATCAGTAACGTCCACTTACCCATGAAGCCCTTGATGATGTAGCCTGCCAAAATTGTCTTGATTTCCGAAATACCAGAAAGCTTCGAGTGTGGGGAATAAGTGATGACCAGGACTGAAGCAGACGTCGCACAGATGACACAGATCAAAGTGTACATCATGTATCGCAGAAAGTACGACGAGCTCCATTCAATCCATCCGGGACAAGGGTCGTTGGTGGCAATACCAGAACAACATGAGTCTCGTGACAAGTAGAAGGCGTTCTGGCAATGGCCTAATCGAATGTCCGCAATCCAATGACTTGTGATATCAATAGAAGCAGCGATAAGACCAACTGCAATACCTGTACCGATAAGAATGATCCACCGACGACTTGTATTGACCAGTCGTAGGGCCTGACCTCGCACACCGGGGGTATCCCAAGCTATTCTTCTTTGTTGGCGCTCCTTTGCAAACTCATGCATCCAATCAATGGTGGTTTTGTCATCGTAGAAGATGTTGTGGTTATATGTGAACTCGGAGTCGTCTGTCTCCAGGGCAGCGGTTGCCAGTGCTTGTGCTCGGTTGATTGTGTCTGTGAAAGGTCTGAACACGTTTCTAGGTGCTGGTGAAGATGGTGGTTCCGGCTCTGTGATCTGAGGGTTGTCGTTCTCTGATATCAGAGAGTCGAACGATTCACGTGGACTCGCTACCATTGTCGAAGTGGCACGTGAGGATGACGATGTGTTGGAGAATGTGTGTCGCGTGCAAAGTCACGTCTATGTGCTGAACTGGAGAGGATCAGATCTGAGTTAGTTAGTAGTAGGTAGGGCCACAGAAGAGAGACCAGAGCTCCCGCACCATCTTGTCAAATGGAGATAAGCGACACAGAGTTCGGGTCGACAGCTGATGCGTCAAACATGACCAGAAATTGTAGACAGTCATATTTACTCCGAAAAAAGAGCAATACCAAGTCTGAAAGCTGCATAGCCATCCTCAAGAGTCGCTGATTCGATTAAAGCCAGACGTAGTCGTTTATCTTGCCTGCAAGGCAAACCGAGCTGTTGATTCAACACCAATATATCTCATTGACACTCGTGGACACTCACAATGTAATTGACAGGGGTAGATGATGTTCTGAATGATTCCCAGAATGTGAATAGAGCTTCAGTTTCTCAGTGATCTTTTTTTGTGTTCTTGTTGGTAGAACGTTGTGACAGACTGTAACTGGTATGTCTGTGTAGCTTGTGAGTCGAAAGTCACAGGGTTGGTGGAACTTATCGTAGAAGCCGGGTGTTCCTTTTGGGGTCAAGTGACGTGTTTTCGCCGTTTGGTTCGTGTCACACCAATTGCAACGTCGCTCGTTACAGTGACTATCGGAGACTTGATGAGGTGTGCAGGTTGATGTTCCATGTGAACTCTATCGTGCTTAGTCAGCCGACTAAAAGGACAACAATCGTGAATTGCGTGAGATGGAGAGGGTATTCTTCGTCACGTGATTCACAGTAATATATCAAATATTTGTTTCTTTTCCCTGACTCTCGTATTCAACGACTTTACGATACACCCACTAAAGTTATCAGATGAAGTGATACGTGTAAGGCTGACGAATTGGATGTGTCTTTGACCTGCTCAAAAGTGAGGTTTGTGGGATATTAAAATGCTCAATACTCTTTCCAAATGCATCCGTGGCTTCAAACAACTGAAGTCGCTAACACCGGCTGTTCTGGGAACTTGATTAGTGGTTTCCATATTTTCAACTACAGCTCCAACTGAATCTCATCGTATCCCAACTATACCTTGCAGCCCTTAACTATTTGCGTACACGCTGTAATATTTGAAAGTAAGAGCTGTAACAGGTGACACTAACTCTGCCGACCATTAACAGAGCATCTGGATGCTTCTCGGTCTAGCATAATCTTCATGACGTGTCTTAGCCCTCACTTATCGCCTCACCACTTACAATAGAGCCGTCTGAGTCCGTAGCCACTTGTCGTATAGCTCAGTCACATCAACCCCAACCCATTGGTCCCAACTCAACTCAAATCCTCCACCAACCTTGTCTGAATGACATCGTGGTGAGTGGGTGACAATGGCTACATGAGCAGATTTGACGGTCAGTAGTATTTTATAGAAATGGGTAAAAATAGGGAATATCACCGTGTCTACACCTTCGCATTCGTCTCATTTTCTCCGAATGAACCACACACTTTCAACCTACATCACGGCATAGAGTTCAGATTGGCAGCAATGTGGACTGGACTGGCCTAAATGAGGGGCAACTAATTATATCGTGTGTATCCTCCACATCAATGCTACGACACCGAGAGAGAGGCTGGTCTTAGGTCCCAAAAGTTGCCCACCGTATCTAACTAGATATATAGACGTCTCCTTCACTCAGCTCCCCCCTCACTCAGGTGTTCAACCTCTATCTTCATATTGTATCAAAACCGGCATTATCAATTCTCTCGCTTCCCCATAAATCAATTATCACGATGGTTTCCGATTAATGCAGCGAAAACGTTTGAGGGTTGCACCACCCTACGCGTGGAGACAATGCGAGCTAAAAGCAGATTAGTCGGATGATCCGGATTGGTCAGCTGAGTCGAATCTGGACAGTTACATATATCATTCGATTGCCGGAGACGAGCTGATGACGCCTGTCCTATTCCTGTGACGATATAATGAATATTGACGAAGTTGCGTGCGTTCTCCAGAAGTCTCCACATTAGAGCAACGACGAGTAGAGGCCCGTTTTGGCATGACAGGAGTGGAATTTAGGGCCCCCCTTTCACTTCTGACCATCAGCATACTATAGGATCAGCTCCCTTCTTGTTCCTTCTTCTACCCCCACTTCCAAGCCCATTTTCCGCAAAGTTGCACCTTCACCACCCCAGAGTTACGTCAAACGTGAGCGCATGATGCATGCGATTGGGAAAGCGGAAGAAGGAGGCAAGAGAGGGTGCAGATCAAGCTGTGTGGGCGATGTTCGAACCGAGAAGGTCAACTCCCCGCCATTGCAGCCCCGCCCACTTGTATTCCCGAACCGCTTCTTTCTCACATGTACCGCAACTCCTCGGCTATCTCCACCTACACCCCCGGAAGATGCAACTCGACTGCATACGATAGACTATTGGGAACCGGAAAGGAAGAAGGGAGGGTGCAGCAGGACTGGGGATCGATGTGAATAGATGTAGACGATTTTTGTAAAATGTGGGAAAATGACTACTAATATAGCCATGTCAGGTTCTGTATTATGGCCATTTTCGCGGTATTTTGTTCCATACTCACCGACCGCTATCCGCATGCACCACCAAAACACAACGGGGCAGGTTTTTTTCGAACTCTCGCTGCGCTCGAGTTCAATTGGAGGCAGGAAGAGACCAACGCAACAGCACTGCACAATTTATTGTTGACTCCATCCATCACCACCCAGCCACGACACAAAGACGCGGAACAGCAGACACAAAAAGACAAGCAACGAAAACAGCCATGAATGGCCATAACAACAACCACGATGAGAGCGTGAGTATTCCTAGTTGGTGATGACCGAATACGGGCTTGATGAGGAGGGAAGTTTGGCGCGAGGTGTGACGACATGGTATTTTTTGCCACAATCGTTTGCGGTCGACGGGAGGAGATACAATCAACTCGGCGAGACGTGGCGAGAACGATGGTGCCCTTGGCGAGTCGATTGGACTCGGTTTGCTCCTACTGCTATTGCCACTATCGTCATCACTGCTTGAGGCCTCTCGGATAGCAAGTTGATGGAGTGCTCCAAAACTCGGATGGGACGTACCGGATGATAAACCAACGACACCGATGCGATACAGAAACCATTGGAACTCGTGATCATCCCTCTGCCACTGTTGGATGACATCATATGATGGAAACTGTGGTACTGGAGGTCACTCTACCAATGATGATCTTTGGGCCATGAAAGGTCGCCATCACCCTATACAGTTCCATCAAACACGGATCTGGCAGAACCTATGTCGTAGGTATATCCCACCCTTCGCATTCTCTACATCAACTGCCTACCTCACCGTCAATTATACCAAAGCTTTCGGACTGATCACCTCTATCAGAGAGCCCGATCCCACTCTCGGCAATCACCCTCCATGACCACCTTTACTAATACAGAACCGCGGGGCCATGTCCATCTCATCGATTCTCTCAGGAGGAGAACGGCGTGCATCGGATGCTTCCCAGCAACAACCGCCAGCTCCGCCGCTTCAGCAGCAGCAGCAGCAACAGCAGCCTCCACCTCCTGCTATGCATCATCCTCCACCACCGCCCCCACCACATCTTTCCCCCCATCAGACGCATCAGGCACCACACATTTCGCCGCAACATTCACCCCAGAATGGTCACACCATGCCAGGACCACCCATGATGAGCCACGAGCAGCACTACATGCAGCAGCAGCACCCCCAGCATCCTCAGCATCCCCAACAGCAATCTCCACCAATGCTGCCGCAACATCATCAGCATCACCCGCATCCACACCATTCGCCACAGCACTCGCCGCCCATGCTGCAGCACCACTCGTCAACGTCGCCACCCATGTTCCACAAGCAGCAGTCACATCCCCAGCATCAACATCCCCCACCACCGCATCCAGGTCACATGTCCCCCCAGGGCCATCCCAGCATGTCGCCTCACCCGGTACAGCATCAGGGACACCCTGGCCACCCTGGACATCCTGGTCATCCCGGCCATCCGGGTCACCCGGCACCCCCGGAGATGTACGGCCCACGCATGTACATGTCACAGCAGCAGATTCCCCAGCAGGCACCATGGCCCATCCAGATTCCCATTCAGGGCCACACGTCTGTAGATGGGGACCACTCTGCACCAGAATCTCCACCAGCTGACGCAGACGATCCCGCATACGCAGACGCCAAGACGGGGTTCCTGCAGCAGGTCCAGAGTAGACTGGAGGCCGTCGTGCAGCTTGAGGAGTTGCGAGACAAGGTGGTGATTGACGAGTACACGAAAACCAAGGCATACACCAACGCCGCACGGTATGCTGCAGTCAAGCAAAGTGCCAAGACATCGCTACAGAAAGAGGCGATTGTTCGAGTGGCATTTGTTGAGTGCGAGGAGAATGGAGGAATGGCCACAGTGGCATCGGCAAGTCCTGCTGCATCAGCAACGACAACAGCGTCGACGGCGTCGACATCGTCGGCACCCACCTCAGCTTCTTCTACTGCTGCGGCGGCTGCCATTGCTGCTGCTACTTCGGCAACAGTGACTACTCCCAAGCCAAAGAAGCGAAGCAAGGCCGTTTCCAAGACTTCTGCCGCCGCCTCCGTCGCAGGAACCTCGTCCAAGGAGTCTTCGCCTGCCCCCAAGCCGAAAACGAAAAAGCAGCTGCAAGCTGAGCAGCGAGAGAAGGACAGAGAGCTCCGGGAGGAGAATGCAGCGGCCAAGGAGGCTGCAGCTGCTGCAAAACAGCTCGATCAGGCCTACGATTCCATCTGGAAGGATATGGCTCGTCGGGACGCCGCCAAGGTGCACAAGACTGTCGCTGCCACTATCGCCGTGAAACAGTCCAACCACCGAAAGACGGCTGTGCTGGCCTCCAAGGAGGCACGAAGATGGCAGTATCGAACCAACAAGTCCATCAAGGACATGCAGGGCAAGGCTCGTCGAGCCATGCGAGAGATGCTGTCTTTCTGGAAGCGAAACGAGAAGGAGGAGCGAGATCTGCGAAAGAAGGCCGAGAAGGAGGCTCTTGACCAGGCCAAGAAGGATGAGGAGGACCGAGAGAGCAAGCGGCAGGCCAGAAAGCTCAATTTCCTGCTCACCCAGACCGAGCTGTACTCGCATTTCATTGGTCGAAAGATCAAGACCGACGAGATGGAGGATGGTGAGGCCGCCAAGGACGGCGATGAGGACTACGAAGCCATGGAGAAGATTGCCAAGAGCGGCAGTGAGGTGGAGACCAAGCGTGCAGCGGAACTGGATTTCGACGAAGACGATGACGACAAGCTGCGGCAGATCGCTATGCAGAATGCTCACAACCAGGTGAGACGAAACCAGCGAGAGGCCCAGGCGTTTGACGCACAAGCCGATACCCCCACAGCAGCTGCAGCAGCAGCACCAGAGGCTAACGACAATTCTGCTGCTGATTCGGATGACGCCTTCCAGAATCCCACATCTCTCGGAGACCTTCAGCTTTCGCAACCCAAGCTTCTCAACTGTACCCTCAAGGAGTATCAGCTCAAGGGTCTCAACTGGCTTGCTAACCTGTACGAGCAGGGTATCAACGGTATTCTTGCCGATGAGATGGGTCTGGGTAAGACTGTCCAGTCCATTTCCGTCATGGCGTATCTCGCCGAGACCCATAACATTTGGGGACCCTATCTTGTGATTGCGCCCGCTTCTACACTCCATAACTGGCAGCAGGAGATTTCCAAGTTCGTTCCCGACTTCAAGGTGTTGCCCTACTGGGGTAACGGTAAGGATCGAAAGATTCTGCGAAAGTTCTGGGACAGAAAGAACGTCAAGTACACGCGAGATTCGCCGTTCCACGTGCTGGTGACGTCATACCAGCTCGTTGTGTCGGATGCCCAGTACTTTTCCCGAGTCAAGTGGCAGTACATGATCCTGGATGAGGCTCAGGCCATCAAATCGTCCTCTTCTTCCCGATGGAAGTCTCTGTTGGCTTTCCAGTGCCGAAACCGACTGCTTCTGACAGGTACACCTATCCAGAACTCGATGCAGGAGCTGTGGGCCTTGCTGCATTTCATCATGCCTTCTCTGTTCGACTCTCACGACGAGTTCTCGGAGTGGTTCTCGAAGGACATTGAGTCTCACGCCAAGGAGAAGTCGCAACTTGATCAGCAGCAGCTTAAGCGATTGCATATGATTCTGAAGCCTTTCATGCTGCGACGAGTCAAGAAGCACGTTCAGCAGGAGCTGGGAGACAAGATTGAGATCGACGTGTACTGCAACCTGACCACTCGTCAGCGAGTCATGTACAAGATTCTCAAATCGCAAATCAACTTGCAGGAGTTGTTAGCCAAGGCCCAGAGTGGCTCTGAGGAGAACACCCAGAGTCTGATGAACCTTGTGATGCAGTTCCGAAAGGTCTGCAACCACCCTGATCTGTTCGAGCGTGCTGACGTGAAGAGTGCCTACAACTTTGGCCCTTCAAACTGCGGTTCTGACAAGGACATGTGGATTGGAAGCAGTAACCGGAACCTCATCAAGTTTGAGGTCCCCAAGCTCGTGTATCGAGAGGGAGGCTTCTTGGACGTTCCTGGGGAAGACAGTAAGGCCGGCGGTCTCAACAAGCTGCTGAAGGTCGACCTGAACATTTGGGAGCCATCTTGGTTGAATCGAAAGAGAGACCTTGTGGTTGAGGAGGAAGGTGGAGTTGGACGAGTCAGCCGAGTCAGTCAAATGGGAGTTCTTGAGAGGGTTATCAGCGAGGTCAACGGTGATTCTGGTGCTGAGGTTTCCAGTGTTGGCGCGTTGCCCAGATACACTCCGGTCAAATCACCTTTCGACATCACAGAGACTCTTTACGACTCTTATCTGCATCGGCTTGAGCCTGCGTACGACCCACGAGTCGTTGCTCCTCCTGTGGACTTCGTCTGCCGAGACCGAGGTTTCCAGATTGAGCAGGAGGAGAAGATGGACAGTGTGGATGTGAGAAGGGCACTGACGCCACTCACTCTTGGCCAGGAACTGTGGTGGTTGGAGAAGGCTGAGGCCGAGGCAACCCCTGAAACTGCATTGACCCCCGCTTCTGTGCCTCTGCCTCCCAACGACATGTTCCCGTCTCGAGTGCTGGACTTCAACGGCATCAACACCCTGCGAATGCCATCCATGTCCAAGTTCATCTCATGCTCTGGCAAGCTTGCCAAGTTGGACGAGCTTCTGGCGGAGCTCAAGGCTGGAGATCATAGAGTCCTGGTTTATTTCCAGATGACCAAGATGATGGATCTGGCTGAGGAGTACCTCACGTTCAAGCAGTACAACTACTGTCGACTGGATGGTTCGTCGAAGCTGTCTGATCGACGAGATCTCGTCAACGACTGGCAGACTAAGCCTGAGTTGTTTGTGTTCCTGCTGTCGACCCGAGCCGGTGGTTTGGGTATTAACCTGACAGCCGCAGACACAGTCATCTTCTACGACTCAGACTGGAACCCCACAATCGATTCACAGGCCATGGACCGAGCCCATCGACTGGGACAGACACGTCAGGTGACTGTGTACCGACTGCTGGTCAAGGGTACCATTGAAGAGCGAATGCGAGATCGAGCCAAGCAGAAGGAGCATGTACAGAACGTGGTCATGAGTGGCCAGAGCCAGAGCCACGAGGAGGAAGTCAACTCCAAGCCGTCACGAGATGTGGCGCTGTGGCTGCTGGACGACGATCAGGACGAGGCGTCCTTTGTCAAGGGCAAGGAGAACCGAGGTGTCAAGAGAGTCGCCGAGGGAGAGGAGGAGAAGAAGGTGGAGGAGATCAAAAAGCCGAAAACAGCGTAGTTTTCGCACACTGTAGGATAGGTATATTTAATGTATTGATTATAATGATAGAATGAGTTGGCGGGGAGACTGGGGTATTAAATTTGTAGCTACTTTGTACGGATCTTGTCATTGCCGACAGGCAGACTTTGCTATCAAGAGAGTATTGGAATTGGTTGAATTATAGACTCAATTAATCGGGTAAAAATCGATGAAATGTGGCCACAGCTTAGCAGGGTGTGCGAAAGTCATTTCTTTTGCAAGTAAGGACCGCGACTGTAACCCTCGTGAAGCTGTCAGTACTACAAGAAACAATGAACTTCTTTGCATGACGATCACATCACGACACTGTTGCCCGATGGATTGGCATCTCATCGTGTATGTTCGTGCTGAGGTGGTGATCATTAACGACACGAGACAGATAGTCAAACATTGCTGAAAGAGAGGAGGAGACACTGTGGGGGACCATGTGTTCTCCGGGCGCTTTTATAGCTGCAGTTCATTGAGCCTTTCCAATCGGCCTGATGTCTACAAGCCCACAACCCTGGGACCCGATAACGCGCTAGCCAGTGACAAGTTCCGACGGGAGATAGACCGCGGGACAGGAAAAAGGCCAGTCCAGAGACAGGATGTCCATTTCCGTTCCAAAGTCGACGTTGATTCAGTTGAGAAGAATCGAGGCTTGTCGAAAGCTCGCTAGTGCCAATAAGTAATGATGCTTTAGTCCCCTGGCGAACAGAGAGATCCATCGGTACTCGGTATTCCTGCTCTTGCGTTGTATGCTTCACTACTGAGGAAACAACCCCGAGTACTTTCTCACGTAGACAGCTACGAGATGTTTGCAGATTCCTTGAACTCCAGCATACTCGTCAAAGGGCTGGTTTCGCGGGAAGTACGTGATCTGCTTCTGTGCATCGTCCCCATAGCACGCCACCGTGTAGTCGTGGCACGTACAGAACATGGCGTGTATATCCACCAATCGAAACTCTTCGCGAGCCATCTTCACCTCCCAACGGGTGTCGCTCAACTTTCTAAACTCGGCGGTATCCAGCAGTCCCAGAGCTTCGTCGAAATGGGGCAGCAGGTAGGTGAGGGCCACAAACGCGTTTCGCGACTCTTGCGTTAGGGTGACCAGATTTCCAAAATGTGATGTTCGGATCTCGAATGCGTCTGTGGCTGTTCGAGTTGATGGATCCTTGATAGATCCAAGAGACGTGATTAGGGTGTGTATCGTTTCGTCCATGTTGAGATGTGCTGATTCACTTCAGTGGTAGTGTAATCTGGTGTCGGGGCTTGGATAGGTCGAACGGGCGTAAATACATGGAGGACACAAGTTGAAGATCCCAGAGGTTCAAAGTAATGAACGGTAGAGGCAGAACACTGTAAACAGCCGTAGTTCGCGTGAGCCAATATATCTCAGGTCTGTTTCGCAAGCAATGCCGTGAAATTAACTGGTGCAAGTGCTGGAACAATTTTGATGATAATAGTACCGATAGATCACTTATGTCGCTTCCGTCGATTCAATGGTGTATGTCGTATCAGTGTTGTCGGCCGTGTGAGCCTTCTGTGCCGTTTGTGCCACTTATGCCGTTTTCACCCGTCGATGTCGTCTGAGTCGTCTGTGATGTGATCGTGCACCCGTCGCGATGTACATCCGCCACAATACATGTTCCATGCAGGTCTAGTCACGGGGACAACGGCCGGAAAAGATAAACTCCGAAAGGGACCCATGAAATCGACGTGAATTAATGGTCGCTTACACAGGCTTTATTTCACTTAAGGTTTTGGAGGTGGTATTCTGGGGTTGAAATGGATTCTGGCTGGCAAGTAAGCAGTATAAAACCATCAGATTGTAGCCCTAAGTGAGACGGTTCTTTTTATACCCTTTAACAGTATATTACACATTCGATGAGCCCAATAGCTAGCCTTATAGTACCGAATTGCTAGTTATGAAGTGATTGAGTAATGCAAGAAGAAAACTGTTCACATATATCGAATCCTCAGGCTCGTTATAGTAGGTTTATTACCAGTCAAGATTACTTTCTCCACTTCACAGCGTTTTAGACACTCATTTCGCTCTCCATTCTCACACAATGAGTTTAAACTTCCAGAAACTGAAAAGCGACCCCCTAGAATCGCCATGGAAAAATGGTCGCTTCCACCGAGTTTATCACACATTAGGTTTCGATAACAGAAGGACGTGTTTATGAGATTTTGGCTGAATGAGAATGGTATACAAGTACCCTCGGCTCAAATATACAACTTAAGGTGCCTGGTGCCCTTACTAAACTGCTATATGGCGTCTTAGCGACTCTACTTCCATGATGATATGCATATTAGTCTTGCTCAATACATACAGTGCATACTGACTGGCCTTCACTCAACCCATTCAGTGTCTTCGTGTCTGTATCATGCGCTGAACTCCCTTTACTCTTCCCGCAGTTCTGTAACAGTAATTTGAGACATTCGAAGTGTAGCCATTGTAGTCCAACACGCGTGCGATTGCGTTACGGTCCACAACTATCGATAATACCACCTACTTGTAGCTACGAGCTATCAGAGCAGGAGAACAATCCAGAACTTCAGCCTCTTACCCTTTAATTACCCACCATCTATAGCGGATGGTTATAGCACTTTCGCGGTTGTGTGCGACATTATCATCCAGACTGCTACTCACCAGCAGGGTGCTACACTTATAACTGTTCGTACTCATAAGTCATTAATTAGTGTGTGTATAAATATTGTTAGGGTATCGGGTCACGTCATTCTGTCGTGTTTCAGGCCTTTCTCAAGACGGCTCTGGCTCGGGAAACAGCTACAAGAGCTGCCTCCAACTTTTGCATCCGGAATAGGTCATCATCACGTGACTGCGTTTTCCGCAGCAGACGCTGTAGCTGGGTCACGTGATGTTCTAGGTTGTTTCTGTCCACGGCCTTGATCTGTTCGGCAGACATGATCACCGTTCGAACAGCCCCAATGTCGTCGTCGGAGAAATCAGACATGTCAGTGAACGACGAGTCTCGTGACGAGTCACGTGATGGCGAGGAGTGCACTGACGACGAAAAGGACGAGTCAGCTGTCGTAGAGGTGGAAGTAGACACTCCGCGAGACCGTGTCATCTCTTCAGCAACAACAACTCGAGCCACATGCTCAATATGGGCTGAATCATGCGACTGGACTGAGTCGGCTAGCTGACGTGCATCGACCCCTGTATCTCTAGTCTTTGTGGTAGTGTTGACAGGTTCTAGAGTCTGTGTACTCGACGATTTTGAAGTCTTAGCATCACGAGACTTGCACTTGAGGCAGGGCTTTTGTGGGGCCTCGCGCGAGTCGTCTCTGGAATCCCGTGAGGTCACAGACTTGGTCATAAGCTCTCCAACCTCGTTACTCAATCGTTCGATGCATTGTTGCTTCTCTCCAACCTCTGTCTTGTATCCCTCAATCTCCTTCTGCTGTTTTGCAACCTCCTGTTCGAGTTCTCCGACTCTATCCAGAGCCTGAGAAGCTGTCTCAGCCAGAATTTTGATTTGTTCCTCCAGGGCAGCCGCGCGTTCCCGGTCTCCTTCTCTTCCTGGTAGAGTCATGGCTCTGGACGAGTCCTTTCTCCGTAATAAGTTCATCATTGTGAAATGAAAATGATTTTGGGGGGTGTTTTGTGTATGTTGTGGATCTGTGTCGATCTTGGAAACCGACTTGTTCTGGTCTTGATTTGCTTTTTCTCAAGACAAGCGAAGTAACAAACAAGTGCTTGAAGTAGCAAGTGAGGCGCGGTGAGTCGATTGATTGATGAACGGGTTCACAAGGGCGTGAATGGCAATGCCTCTGTGGTCTTAATGGTTGCTGTTGAAGAAAAAAGCGGATCGTATGGCTCGCGATAGTCTTAGTAAGCGGGACGAATGCAGTTATCCTGTGGACTGTCCTCTGAAACTAGTCGTGGAAGCGCTGGATGAGTCTTGGAAGCTCGTGTCGTAGTACCTGGTCGTTGCTGAAAACCTCCAGAATTCACCTTGGTCTCCTTCAACGGACCTGCTAACATATATAAGCTGATTCAAGGGCTCGGATTAAGCGAGAGGTGCATGGAGTTAAAACGGAGGGGTGTAAAAGTGGAGGTAGTGAAAAAGGACTCGGAGTAAACAAATCTGAGATCTGAAAGGACGGATCTACTCGCAGTCACGTGATGAGCAGCATGGTCTTTTTCCTTTCCTCATATTTCGTCTGGAACGCGAAATACCATTCACCCGTAATTATCACCCTGTGCACCTTTAGACTCCTCCCTGTACAGTGTCGGCTTTCCCGTTTTGGACTGCATGTAACATGGCAAGATAAAGGGGTTTGTGGGAATATCGAGATTTTTTGTGGAAATGTGGGGTATTGACAAATCTGAAAGTACCAGTAAGTTCCTGACACGCTGAAAAATGGTTCAGTCTTCTCTTCATCTCTCTATGTGCCGAATAGCGTCTCATGGAGAACATCCCCGTGAAGGACGTTTGCTCATCTAGAACTGTCAAACAGAGTGTTAGATTAAAGTTCTCAAACGAAATTGAGATGTGAGATTTCACGTCGAGTACACCCTCTATAGAATGTATAATAGAGGCGATATGTTCTTCAGCCAGTTATGTTTCCGTATATCAACTTTTCATCTCTACAACTTCACTTTTACCCACGTTATGACCTATCCAAATGTCGTATTCGCAAACTTACCGTTTGACGCGTCCATGCAGCCAGATCTCGGAGATGCGATAATATGGGGTGGAACTGGGTGGGAAAAATTGAGGGAAATTACGGCCTGTATTATTTACGCGGATCTACTCGCAGACTATTTTACCGTTGTTTTTCAAAAATTCCTCGATATGCCCTCCCCCACAGGCCGCCGTTTCAAAATGTCTCAGTGCGCGTCACGCTTACAGTGGCCTCCTGCATTGTGGAGAATGTGAGTCTTGCGATACGGTTTACGAATGGGGAAACACGTGAGTCGAGCAAGTCCGGGCACGTGACGAGGCTGTGCTTAGCGGCCCAGGCAAGTATTTCTCTTTTTGAACGTCGTTATTATCTGATATATGGGATGTTTGCGCTGTTGATAATACTGTCCATGCACAATACTGTAGTCTCTTGCTTGAGACCATGCCCAGAATATACAGTGTAGACGGCGCAAGAGTGGATCAGGGGCGATACTAGTGGGTTGATTTTGGCTACGAGTAGTCAGTGCTACCATAAGCACCACAAACTTGGTTATATTTCTTTTTCCAGACCACATTGTGCTGCTTCGACGGGTGTCACTGTTGCAGTTCGTGTTCACATGTGTCTATTAATACCCGGTATGCGCATATTATTCGCGAATATTATTTCCCACCTGCCAATCTGAGCCAAAAGACGGCTCTTTTGGGACCGTACAATATGGCATGTCTACATATTTGCGCTGCTCGACATGGTCCAGTATTTTCCGCGAGCCCCTGAATTCTAACCCATTTTGGACCTACTCGCTAGAGATCCATGGAAATCAAAACAAGCCATATCTCGGCCGAGAAAAGAGGCAGCCGAAAAAGAAACCCATTTTTGACAGCCGTCAGACCATCAGGAATGGAAGGTGAACACTCTGCTCAAGAGAATGCCCTGCATCTTTCCGTAGAGCTCTTGAGACACTGCAGGTGGAGGGGGTGTGCCTTTAGGGCAAGTGGAAAGATGTAACCATGGTTACGGCTAGAAGCAGGGCGCCGCAGATGCTGCAATCTACTTCTGGGCTGTTTGTGTACAGCAGAGCCGATTGTTTGGCGCTTTGGTGCCCTTTTTGGCGTCTCATTCTCAGGGCAATCACAGACGGCACTTGAAAAAGAACGACGCTAGAAGTCACGATGTAGCCGCTAACGCAACGGGACTAACGTTGGGAATGCGGGAAGAAGCAGCGGGGATGAGTATAGGTTGCTTACCTATAGTTGTTTTTGCTTGGCAACTTCGTATTCATTATCTTGAAGCGTATACAGTAGTAGGCATGTTTCGTACACCAGCCATTTCCACACAGTACTCAACCGCCTCCACTAAACTGTGCCTCCCCTGTTTACTTCGTCGATATTCATTCCCACTAGCCCATGTTATTGGCCGTTCTAGTCAGTCCGTGTATACTTGACCATTTAGTCCAATCTGTGTTTGGGACCAGTGCTACCTTCACAGTCTTTGTGTCATCACCAAATACGTCCTCTCTGTTTGGACGAAAAAGAAAATGTACTGATATACACTAGGCTAACAAATAACATGGAGAAGAATGGACGGACGGCCCGATTGATCATTCCGAAGCGGCCACAGAACCTCAACTCACAGGCGTCCCAGGACCGTCGCACAGGTTGTTTGTTGATGGGCGATCGACAACAATCTACGCAAACCCTCTATCCGAGGCAACCAGCAAACTAAACTGGTGCTAACTGATCCTAGACTGCTGAGAGGGTGTAGTTTCAGTGCCGAGTGAGTCGTGTGACTCAACAGATGAGCTGATATCATTGAAATGCATTGTATGTACGATATCCTCTACGATCCTCTTCATGAAGCACGCGTTTCACTTGGTCACGTGATCGCGCTGGCCCTCCACTCTCACACCCATCACTCCACGTTATCCTTAACCCACGCATTGACCTCGAGCCATCTCTCATCATCCTCATTCTCCAGCAGCTCTCTCAAATGCTCCCTATTATACTGCCAGTTGTACCATGCTAGAGCCTGAAGCAACGAGTCCGCCACATCATCGGCCTTCTTGGACTTGACGCTGTTGAATCTTTTCTTGGCCAGAATCGAACTCATGACTTCCAGATGAGAAGCCAGAGATTGTAGCTGGGGTGTGAGTGGGGAAAACCCGGGAATGTTCTTGAGATCACGTGGAATGAACTTACGCTCGACAGGCGGAGCTGGAGCGATCTCTGCCTCACGTGGCTTACCTTTATCTCCTTCCTCGCGTGACTTCTCGTCCTCCTCAGTCTTCTTCTTCTTACTGGTCTTCTTCTTCTTTGGTTCGGGTTTCTCAGCAGCAGCCTTCTTCACCATCTCTTCAAACTCAGGCATATCGTGAGATTCAGCCTCCAACCACTGGCCAACCACTCCAATCTTCTCCGCCTTGATGTCAAACTTCTTCCCCTTGGCCCGCTTGCCTCGAATGTAGTAATCTGCGACCATTCTTGGGTCCACCCGAAAGAGATCTGTACTGTGATGTGACTTGTCACGTGATCCAGCATTCTGATCAATCGATCTCTGCTTGTAGGTATAAACTGTGCCGGCTAAGATACTTTCAAACATGTTGACCCGGAACACCCACTCTAGGACAGATGGACTGCCCTGAGATCGATGCCGTTGGCGCTCCAGTAAGATCACGTGGGGTTTTTCGGGTACATGCTCGCCAAGAAGTTCACGTGATACGAAATTGTACGCAACTTCCAATAACGAATCGTTTCTCAGATCCCATGGAATGTCTTCTTGAGTGGCACCAGGAGATGTAGAGAACTCGGAAATGTCACGCGTGTTCCAGGCATCGACGCTAGCCACTGAGACGTCGGATGTTGTAGTTTTTGAGGCTCTTGGCGACTCAGGAACAGGTTCAGCTTCTTGTGCCACTTCTTTCTTCTTCGTCTTCGTCGTCTTCGTCTTCGTCGTCTTTGTAGCAGGAGGGGCAACTGGGATCGGTGCTGTCGTATTCTCTACCTCTATCCTGGTCCTTCCTAACGTCACCTGACAAACAGACAAGTTTCTGACACCCATATCAATGGAAGTTATCCTTAACGACTTTGGGGGCATGACTGGGGGAGTATCTAGAACGGCTCTGAGAGTCGCTTGAAGATCAGGTTTGGTTCCTGACCGTTCTTGGTTAGTGTCTGTAGTAATAGAAGTATTAGATGTCATCAGCGCTTCGTGAGTCTCAGATGATCGTGATGTTGCTAGAAGGTGTTTTACCCCCGTGCTTTCAGGCACTAGAATGGCCATGATCACGTAATATGGGTTCTAGGCGGACTATATCACGTGATCAGGTACGTTGTTAGGGAATCAAGATGGATCGACACAAAAGGGTATCTTGGGTTGCGCTCAATCACGTGACACATCACGTGATATATTTGCTACTTTCAGCTCATACTCACTCAAACCACATTCCAGGGCTAGGGAAGCCAGAGCCTTATTACTCAATTGCTGGAACTTCGTTTTGGACATGCTGATGAAGAAGATGCGTGATCTGTGGACTGCAGTTTTGGAGGTTGTAAGGATGGCAGATTTAAGGTTGCTATAGAGATGAGGGTGGTGGAAAGAAAGCCTCTATAATGTGCAATAATGGGACTGTGAGCAACAAATTTCTACTGAATTACCATGGCCGCTTCATAATGTTACTGGCAAACTGTCAACCACTTCTGAGTACAGGAAGAGTACCTTTGAACGACCCTTTGATGGAGATGTTACCTCAACTCTAAATGCCGTGCTCCCCACAGAAGTGCTCGAACTATAGAACATACAAGCTGTACAATAAGCTGATCTGTCTTGATTTGTGGTACCTGGTAGCTACTGGTACATGACTACGATTCACTTGTTAAACATAAATTTCCAATTCACCGACAGTATCCCAATACCATAGCTCTCACAGTTCTCTGCTGTGAGTAGCAACTTTGCCTCTCAAGATTACCCACAAATTATTCATCAGTCGAATAATCTGAAGTCGTTTGCTCGTCATCCTCCCCGTCGAATCTACCATACTCCTCAATTTTTCCCTTCAGACCCCTCAGGAGTACACTGAAGTTTCCCCTGTCAATGAATCGCACGTCGAGCTTTTCGTTGACAAATCCGGGCAACAACTCTACCCCTGGATTGAATGCTTTCGGATCCATGAACATGTCTTTAGTGTGGCTGACAACCTCTGTGACTGTGGAAGTAGCCAAGTCAATAAGCAGCATGCCTCCCCTTGTAAATGAGGTTAGGAAGCGACTGGAACCATTAATGCCGCGGTTGCACTGGTAGAAAGGCGTGTAACGACCCTCGTCATATGCCACAGTTATGATCTTGTCTTTTCTGTAGTAGATTTTTCCGGGGTTCGCGAGATCAACGAACGTGGGAACGAAGTACGTGTTCTCGATCATCCACCACATGAGTCCATTGTACAGGCCCACCGGCTTGGCCAGAGTAGGGGGAGCAAACTCTCTAAGTTGCCCAGTGCGGTTGTCCAAGAATTGGTAGAGGGCTTTCGCTTCTCTAGTGTGCGTGCTTAGAGGTTGGTCCTTAAGTATACCAAACACCATTGGAAATTCGAACGCTGACATGTGGTAGCTATGCGTGTTGACCAGTCGTTTATAATGGGGATCGGACTGAAAAAATACCCACACCCTCGCTTGGCTTCGTACGACCAAGGTGTGTCTTAGAAGTTCTACCTTAGGGCCGAACGGATCAATTTCAGTACCGGGGGGGAGAATGATTTCCTTGTCGAATCCGTGCGGCTTCACCACTGTTTCTCCCTCTTGGTTGACACTTACTTCCAACTCCCAAAACTCTTCGCCCTCACTCTCTACAGAAAAGGGAGCGAAACTGGGCTCCCAGTCACTAATCTCCTTGATCTCCCTAGGTAAGAGAGTCTTGACGGGTGTCAGCTTTCGCTTGGCAGTTAGTTTGCTGAGATCGTCAGTCGTGCTCCATTTTTTCCCCGTCATTCTCTTCACATAGACCAACACACATTCGGCCCAGGTGAAGATGTCTTCCTCTCGGTGAAACCAGGGGTATCGACGCATGACCTTGTCTCTGAGTAATTGCTCGCTGTTGAAAAAAAAAGAGTAAAAGACGCTGTTAACTTCTCTGAGTTTTACCCAACCCTCCAGGTCGCAGTGCATCAAAACCATCTCTGCAATTTCAGGAGGAACATAGTTGGAGTTGGAGTTGGGTGTAGCTCGTTTGCCACTGACGGTTCCGGGACATGGAGTTGTGCGGGGTCTGTCAAGGTGGGCAATGAACGGGTTGTTCTGAAGCAACACCCAGTGTTTCTCTTCTTCGCCCTGATTTTCCATGATCTTCTGCACCTCGCCTTGAATCAGCAGGTCGTCATTACCCTCGTTGCTGATGCACTGGATAATGCCCAGGTTTTCGATCAGATTGAGGTAGCCGTCGATGCTGTATTTATCGTCTTCGTCAAGTCGCCTATCTCTCCTTTGGAAGCGCTGTAGTTGGGTGTGCAGCTCAAGCCGACGAGAATGGAATGCTATCATTTTGGTGCTTAGCTCATCTCGCTGCGGTTTCTGCTTCGCACTCAACTCCCTGCCATGTTTGATCAGCTTCTCGGCAGCTTCCAGACACTCTTCTTTGGATGTTGAAGGCGCCAGTTCTGGACGGGCAGCTTGAAGATCACGTTCATACTGATGCATCAGATTCACGGATTCCTTGCGAATAGCAGGACCTTCGACTTCCAGATCATGGAGCCGCTCGAGCTCAATTCTTAGACGCTTCCGCAGTGCTCTTATCCTGTCCGTGCTCATTTTTTGGGGGGGTGAGTGGAGGAATAGGTGTTGATGTTATTGGGTTGTATTACCTATATCCTAATACTACGTGACATGGGTTTGCTTGTAGGACGCGTTGACGTATGTGTTATGCTTACCCCACGCACCCGGAAACTCTAGAGGTGCCAAATTGACAGGGCGACTGATAACCGCAGAGCTATTAACCACTCACAAGCCAATCTCTGATGGCCAGTATAAGCGCCTGTCCCAAATACACCAAACGAATATATAATCTCATGATATAATTAGCTACTTAGTGTCCAATAATTGTCGAGCCAATAAAATCAGCTGCAGACAATGTAGCTCGAAATACCTGTATTCGAGCCGGGTATAGAAGTGTTCGTGTGTGAGTGCTCGCGTGTGAGTGCTCGTGTGTGTATGAGATTGTGAGAAGGCAAGCGAGGACCCATGAGATAACGCCAACGAGTTGTGTCATGTCATCGCGATTTCAGCTCTCACAATTAAAGTCGAAACTTATCGTCAAAAGGACTCTCCTGTCCATTGTCTGTTGAAATCAACTGGACGGGAATGTCGAGTCCAGCAAAAATGTTCTCGTCCAACTGGGGGGCTTCCGAGTTGGTAGTTTCCAGAGTTGCAGGAAGAGGAGGAACCTCAGACTTGCGACTCACGCCAGAGACGCCAGAAGTGCCAGAGACACCGCTATTTCCGGTCAGCGATCGTCCTAGAGTAGGCCGATCAAGACCAATGGGCACAGCGGCGGAATGGGTCGAGTCACGTACATTTCCGGTACCTCCATTATCCTCCTCAGCCTCTTCGCTGATGTATGTGCTCTGGAGACCGACTTTCTGAGCTTTTCCAATTCGAATGGAACGAGCATTGACTCGCTCAGCACTAGCAACCTCGTAGACAGAGCCGTCAGAGGTGCCAGACATGAACGACTGTCGCAGAGCAGAGTCACGTGCGTTGTTGTTGGTCACATGGCCATCCTTCACGTTCACCAGCATGGGCTTAGCTTGAATGGCAGTCATCATCGCACTGCTAACGTAAGCCTGCGACTCACGATAAGCCTCTGTGTTGACTGAGTCACGAATGCCGTACACAGTAGATTGTCGTGATTGTCGCAGCAACTCTTCGGGAGTAAACTGGTACTCCCAGGGCACGTCGGGAATGGGAGGGTTCGATCCAAGGGTACCGCCAGTGGACGAGTCACGAGATGGTTGGCCACGTGACGTGACTCCGGGCACGTAAGCGATGGGAATGACGTTAGAGGCGCGTGAGAGAGCCGAAGATGCCAGCGAGGCGAATGTCGATGACGAGTTTCGGGGATTGTGGCTTGGTGGCTGCTGGTCGGCAGTGTGGTTGCCTGTGACGTGGTCTTGGCCGACCACGGGGATCCATTCCTTTTCTTCTCGGACTCTCTGTGCTCGTTTCGAGAAGCAGAAGAACCAGACGAAGAAGCCGAAAATGGCGGCTGCCGCAACACCTCCGACAACTCCTCCGGCGATGGCTCCGGCAGAAGTTCCGGAGGACGATTTACCCGAGTTGGAGTTGGAGTTGGACATGGCGGCAGAGCATGTGATACTGGGGCATGGGTTGTCTTGGGATGCGACGCCGAGCACACAGATTTCGTCGGCGGCACATTTCGTGCAGTCTTGGGGTGGGCACTGAGACACTGGGTTAGTATTGGAAACGGAAGTGAGGGTCGTAGTTCAAGCAACAGTGAGACTCCTGTTGTAAGGGTTGAGAATGGTGTGATGAGTGGAGTGGTTGCAGAGGTTGACCGCTGATTTTACCGCTGTTGACCCCGGTCTGAGTATGTTCCGCACGTTGAGACGCTATTCCCGCACATTGCAGAGACAGTCGCAGCGTCAGCCAAGGTGGACGCAGCTGCTGGCCAATGCGGCGATTCAGGGCAACGGGCTGTTCATCTGTCGATACTGGGTAGACGAGAGGTGAGGTGTATATGGTTGAGCGTATAGTAGCTGAGATGAGTGCTCAAGCAGCTTGGAGGTGCTCGTAGATGTTCAAAGTCGTAAGAGGGCTCATGCAGCTGGCTCAGATGCTAGAATCCACTCAACAAGCCCACGAGTCGAGAGACTGTCCCGGCAACACTGCAGATGACCCTCACCTTCAAGCCTGATAC
This sequence comes from Yarrowia galli, assembly GCA_900519055.1. Classification (NCBI taxonomy): domain Eukaryota; kingdom Fungi; phylum Ascomycota; class Dipodascomycetes; order Dipodascales; genus Yarrowia; species Yarrowia galli. The sequence goes on from ULGS01000005.1 coordinate 4,633,583, forward strand.
GTACAGCCGCTGCAGTACGAGTACCATGATGAGTCGTCTCTTCGACTGCTCACGACCCCAGCAGACCAGACCACAGCAACAAGGTGTCGCACTGTGACGGACACAAACAGGAGCCCGAAACTGTTGCCCGACTTTTCTCTCAGGACCACATAACCACTGTACCTCCACCCCTACATAACGTCAAAACCCATGTCACCCATGTCACAGGACTTCTTCCAAGTCCTCAGTCTCATAACTTTTCCCCCCTAGCCCTCCAGTATACTCACTCTTGGTATCCGCGTCCAGCACAGATGTTAGTAGTTAGCAAAGAAGTCGGGACCGGCCTGACTCAAACGATGGTGTTGTGTAGTGTGATACAAGTTTCAAGCTAGGCTCACAAGTGTACCAAGGGATGGGAGGAGCAGAAATGAAAAGTAAGGTTTCAAACACGACAAAAGGAGAACAAGGGGAGTGGGTATGTCATAAGAGAGTGTCTATCTCGGCCAATAATGGACGTATTCATATTCTGGAAGTCGAAATATAATACTCACGTGACGAGGGCTTTAAATGTATATCCAGCTTTTCTCCACCTTCACTTTTACACCCCCAACCACACCACGACAGGCCAAAGTCGTAATCTAAAACATGCTAAAAATAACCGTTGCGCTAGAACAGGGTAGCGAATGACAGAGGCTCGTATTGGAAGCAAAAAGGAAGCAGGTGTCACGTGTTATCACGTGATCAAATCGCTCCTGCTACCGCTCAATACATGTCACGTGACCCAATCTCGATGTGTCGGATCATTAATCACCAGAAAAGAATGCACATCTGAAACGACCCTGGCAGCAAGCATGCATGCACAGCCTTTAGCGATCTCTTCATTTTGGGAGCTCATGGGAGTTCAAGATTTTCTCAGCCCTAACCCTGACGATGAAAGTAGGGCGAGAAAGGCATCCAGAATCACATTGCGCAGTGTCCCCTAACCCTTGCACCTCGAAATGGTTATCCATCCAAAACCCTAACATATGCGAGCCACGTAAGCGGATTAGGTCGATCCGCGGGGTGATTGATTTGATAAGGGTTTGGGTAGACAGAAACGAGTATTTCAGAAGATCAGATCCGAAGTTCGTCGATGAGTGAGACAAAGTTGTTCGTCTCTTACCATTTTCACAGTCAGTACAGCTCATAATCTGTTCACATGTTTAAGGTTTAGCACTTGCAGCCCTGCCACCATGGACATGGAACAGTGACACAGAAGCTGGCGAGTTGCACAAAACCGTTGTCCACGACCTGAAGCTGCAAAAGTTGGAAAATGCTGGGATTTCTAGGATGTGAGTATTAATTACAGAGGTCAGGGTTTGGAGGGCTTGAGGGGCCCAGTGTCAGGGGTTGGGGTAGCAATTCAAGGTCGTCTGATACTATCAGCGACAACATCCGTGGGGTTAGAGGTGGCATGTGATGATGAAGCAGGTGCCTACGCTTTATGGACATTCAAGATAGCTATTTCTGGACAGTTACGGGCAGCAAAGCATCGTTAGTTCAGTTAAGGCCTACGGTTCAGCTCAGCTCAGCTCAGCTCTATGGTTTAATTTAACTATGACCGGTGTCTCATCCTGAACTAGGGGATGGCGGTTCATCGTGGCCTTGGCCGTCGTGTCCAATTGACATACCTGTCGTGTTCTATGGCATTGATCCTACTCATGGTACCTGTTCAGCTACTCCTTCCGAGGATATGAGTCTGTTCCTTCCACCTATTGCAGTTCTCAAGATCTAGGCATGAAGATGGGGTTGTCAGTGTGATATATGTGGTGCATGCGTGAGGCTTAGGGTCGGTGGGGCTGTCGTTTTGATGCTAGCTGGATTGCTTGTATCTCTTTCATGACCCACGCTAAGAATCTAATTGACTCTTTGGATCACCCCTAGACACTACGAAAGGTCACTCTCTCTTTCCACCTTAATCACATCAGTGATGCTTATTGAGTATGACATACATCTCCGTTCCGTTCTAACCCAGTTAAATCCGGCCACTCAGCCAACTACAACATTTCCTCGGAGCCAGCATTCCATGCGGGTGCCTGGGCTGTCCACAACGCCACTAGAAGGACCACAAACGACCCAGTATCCGTGTTCACTTTCGACAAGAAGAAATTCGAATCATTCTGCTCAAAGAACGGTCTCAAAAACAGCAAGAGAAGTGACGAGATCTACTCGAGACTTCGAAATGAAGCTACCAATCTTGCACGATTACGACACCCCAACTTTCTGCGAATCGTGGAGCCTCTTTACGAGGGCAAAAGCTCGCTCAGCTTCGTCACCGAACGAGTTGAGACATGCGTTAGGGCGAAGGTCGAGGCTGATGCGTCACGTGACTCGAGATCCACACGTGACCATATTCCCCCAGAGCTCTCCCCTTTGGTGATCCAAAAGGGTCTTCTTCAAGTCTCTGAGGGTCTCAGATTTATGCATGAGGATGCCAAGATGGTGCATATGAACCTCAACCTCAACACCGTCTTTGTGGACTCGTTCGGAGACTGGAAGCTCGGAGGATGTGGATATGCATGCGAGGTGGCTGGCGCAGAGTCACGCGATTTCTTTATCCCCCAGTTTGACGCCCGGTACCCTCGTTTCGTTCAGATCAACCTAGACTACTCCGCCCCAGAGTTGGTTCTAGACAAGAATCTCGACTTTTCAGCCGACGTCTTTTCTCTGGCATGTCTGGCTATCACTCTCTACAACTTCAAGTCCCCCATCGACTCAAACAACAACTACAACAACTATGAGGAGGACGTCAAGGCTCTCGGTTCTTTCTTGAGGAAGCCTAACAACACTTCCAAGATCCCTCCTTCGCTGATTGAGATTCTGCCTAAGCTACTGACCCGATATCCCACTGATCGGTACCCCATCCAGGCCATTCTGTCGGCAAATTACTTTAACTCCTTCCTTCTCAAGTCGTTGAAGTTCATCGACGAGTTCTCCGGTAAAACTGATGAGGAGATTGAAGCCTTTATCCCCCAGTTCATCAAAATCATCCCCGAGTTCCCCTTTGAGATTCTCAAGAACAAGATTCTCAAGGTTATGATCTCGTCGCTGAGCCACGTCAACGAAGCCATCATGGCCTCCCTCCTGCATGTGATCTTCCTTATCTCCGCACAGCTCTCGTCTCTGGACTTTTGCAAGATCATTCTTCCAATTCTGAGCGACAACGAGAAGCTACAGCAGAACTCCGATGTGCAGAAGGTGGTGTTGGAGGATCTGGATATCTTCCTCAAGAACCTCAACTCCAAGGAGATTGAGAAAACGATTCTGCCATTCTTTTTCATCATGTTCGACAATGCGGGTGCTCCAGAGGTGCAGGAGAACGCTTTGTTCAAGTGTCAGAAGGACATTCTGGAGAAGCTGGACTTTCCTCTTATCAAGAACAAGATCTTCCCCAAGATTTGTGAAGTTTTTACCAAAACTACTTCTCTTGGTGTCAAGATTGCCGCCATCAACGCTCTCAAGGAGCTGGTTGTTTCTGGTCTAGACAAACACAGTGTGACTGATAAGCTGCTGGGCATGCTCAAGGCTGTCAAGTCGCGAGATCCTCGAGTAATGATGTCCATGCTGTCTCTCTACGAGACTCTGGTCAAGATGCTCGATGTCGAGGTGATTGCTAATGAAGTTATCCCTGTGCTCTGGTCCATGGCTGTCGGACCCAAATACACAGTGGCTCAGTTCGAGCAGTTCATGACAATCATCAAACAGTTCTCTACCAAGGTCGAGACCGAGCAGAAGAAGAAGCTGACCAACAACGTTGAGGTTCCCATGGCGTCAAAGGAAGACTTCAGCGCTGGCATTGGAGGTTTGTCTTCTGGAGTTGGAGGAATGACACTGGAGCCCAGTAAACCCAAAAACGACTTCATGCTGGATGATGGACCCAGCTTCTCCACCCCTGCCCCTGTGATCAAGCCCAAGCCTTCCATTCCCGCATCGATTCCTGCTCTTCAGGCTCCCAAGAAGCAGAATGACAACTTTGGCAGCTTCGCCAGTGCCAACAGTTCTAACAACAGTTTCGGCAACTTCCAGTCCGTCAAGCCTCTTCCAGCGAAACCTTCGATTCCCCCTCTTCAGGCCCAGCCTTTGCAACCGCTACAACCTCAGCCTCTTCAGTCCCAGACCTTGACCCCTAGTAAACCCGCTGCTAACTACAATATTAGCACTGGCTCGACTGGTGGAGCCATCAATTGGAACGGTGGAAGCTCAGGTAACTCGGGTAACACTAGCAGTGGTATCAACTGGAACAGTAATAGCAACACTAATGCCAATACTGGATCCGGAATCAATTGGAACACCACTTCCAACTCCAACTCCAACACCTCCTCGAACTGGAATACCAACTCGATGGGCAATATGAACACTGGAGGCATGAACACTGGAGGCATGAACAACAACAACAACATGGGTGGGTCCATCAATTGGAACACGAACAACAACGCCAACTCGAACACAAACACAAACTCTGGTATGAACTCGATGAACTCCAACTCTGGAAACATCAACTGGAATGCCAGCAGCGCAAACAACAACAACAGTGATAGTTTGTTGTAGTCAACAGACAATGATAGATGTATGATAATGAATAATGATGATATGACGGAGAGATGGGATGTGGTAAAGCGCGAATGTACAAGTAAGTTATCTCCGAGGCTTCGAGTACTCGCCGTACGAGGTTGCCACGCAGCTAAATGATGAGTGCAAGCACGTGGCAGTCATAAAAGGCACTGCTCAAGGACGGTGAGATGAACAACAGACATGCGGGCATGTCGGGCCTCTGCTGGAGTTGATTTTTTTCGGGACTTCGGTCATTCTTGTCCTGTCAAGTCGATCTCAAGCCTACTTGTACAAGTACTCACTCTTCAGTATATGTGGCCTGTTTTAGAGCCATAAGACAGACCGCATGACAATATCGACGGACATCACCTGAGAGCAGCCAAAAGCTCAATTTTGCCATTGAATCCGTCTCATCGCACTCGCAATAACTTAAGTGTTTCATTTAAATCACGGGCTTGCCAACTGTGGTCACTCAACACTGCCTATGGCCCACCGTAGAATGTGCCTTACATTAGTGTGCATGGAGACGCTAACAAATACGACGTGTGACAGAGGTGAAAATAGACGAGTGACGGAAGGGGAATATTAAGCAGCTGTATGGCCTAAATGGCTGAGTGCGACATCGTCTCTGACGCTTGGCTACTCCAACAGTGGTACTTGTATATTCTTCATGTGCATGACTGTATCGGAACTACCTGTTAAAATGGACACCATGAACACAATTATCGAAGCAAAACTCCTTCATAGACCTTATCTGAGCGGCTTTCACCTCTCAATCAACACCCCAATACTCTCAGAGACATATTCAGCTCACCACGGACGATCGGAGATGTTGGTTTAACCGGACGTTGTAACTTGTTGTCGAGATAGGCAGCCAATGTGGGAATTGGACACCAAAGAACATTCACCGAATCAAGGAGATAAGAAGGGTGCTTTCAGCTACCACATCCGTTCTCTCTAGCTCATTCTACCCTATCAACCGCGCTATTCACATTCAACATACCACCATTTTTAGGATAGTACAGTTCGGGTCTGAGTTTAAGACATATATTTTTCACCCTGCACGTTTGAGATATGGCATGAACGACGTGAAGTATGTTTCTCCATATTACTAAGCGGGTCATGGAAGAAGAAGTTCCGGCGAGACAAGGGATCACGCGAGTCGGAAAGACGCTTCTGTACGACCCATAACCTCGTTCACATGCCCCATGATCTCCACACATGAAATTATTTAATATCTCCAAGTCTCGTATTGGCTCTTGGAGCGTTCCCAACGAAACCTGTGGAAAGAAGCTTCCATGGGTAGTTTTCAAGGTGATCCAGTGGCAATGTAGAATATTTGAGGGTGTAAAAATGATCCTGTAGCCAAGGTGACAACAGCAGAGTGGCTCGTTTCTTCCCAGCACCTACCCAACCTCTTCAAACAGCTCCATATCCTCGTCCCATAGCTGACTAACTCCCCCACCCAAATAGAGTTTTGGGAGTATCCAAAAGTCGCCCAAAATCCTTTTTACTCCAAGACCAAGTGCAAGCTCCAATTTCTCATCCACGTCCTTCCTGTGTAAACAGCGCTCTTTTATCCTCAGCGGAACCATTCTTCGGACACGACAAACGAGATCACGTGATAGAAGCACTGATCGCCCCGAATCCTCTTTTGGCAGACTCAAAACACCCCCACGAAAAAAGCAAGTCGGGCACAAACACGACATTGACGCAAACAACCTGGAATCAAACCAACCAGCTATCCTCAAAAGCATCCGTTCAAGACACTAGTACAACGGACCATTCATTCAACTGTCGATAGACGCATCCAAACAGCATTGTATAATAGTGAGTATCTCATGGAGGCGTGTGTGGGGACCATTTTGGTGGAGCAACATTACTTGGTGATGGGAATGTACGATGGAACGAGGAACAAGTGGGGCATGTGTGATATGACAGACAAAGATGTGGATACATGGACTATGTGATACGACACGATGATGATGACGATGTGGTATGATGGATGACTACGTTCATGCCATGATGTGGCCGTTTCCGTGTGTGTGATCTGTGTGGTTCTGATGTCCCATGCCAGATGTGGTGTGATCCAGATCAGCCACATGTGAACATGCAAGCAGATGACCACACACACCGACGGCGACACTTACAGATGGTATTGGATGCTGGCGACGGTGATTACGACTGCGACGATGATGACGATGGCGCTTTGCTTTGACGAGGGGCTTGTTGATGTGATTGTGTTGAGGCTGATCTGTTTATGCGCGAATCAGTCATCATCAGCATACATGCCATCAGGAACCTCATCACCGCCAGAACCAATATCAACTTCACTGCTGAGCTCACATAGCCATCAGCACCATCACCGCCATCACTGCTTTCATGTTGGTCACGGGTCTACTGTCATTACTCATTCCACCCCTCTGATGGAGGTGCATGTTTCTTCAGTCACACATGAAGGCGAAGAGAGTCGACACGTGTGGAATAGTCACACGAGAAGCGGCGGTATCATGTTTGCATTACTTCGCTTGGATGTTCGCTTGTGAAGACACATGGTCTGATCTGTCCCACCTGAGCCACTTTCACATTCACTGTCGTGTGTGCTTAGCATCCTCTACTCACCTTGATCCACGTGGCTGATGACTGTGTCTTCTCTGGCTACCTTTATGTTGCCACCATCCTCTTGCCAGTTCCATGCCACTCGTTGCAGAAACTCGACCGCCACTTGACACCCGATCACAACTCCGAATGCGTCTAACTCAGTGAACTCACAACCCTACCAACAGGGCTACCCCCCAATGATGTACGCTCCTCCCCACCCCAACGCGTACATGCAAATGCCCTACTATGCGGGCGGCTTCAACCAGGGACCCTTCATGCACTACTATCCCGATGGCCAGATGCACCAGATGATGGGCCATCAATCACAGCCGCAACCAGGCCAACCACCACAGCCCGGCCAGGGACCACCACCACACATGATGCAGCCGCCGCCACCGCACGACTTTGAGCAGCAGCAGCAGCAGCAGCAGCAGCAGCATCAACAGCATCAGCACAACGCGGCAAGGAAACCAAAGTCGTTTAGTTTCAACGTCAGTGCCGCGGCATTCACTCCAGGAGGAGCTGGTAGTGGAGGAGGAGGAGGACCTGGGGGCCCACAAGCATTTGTCCCCGGGGCCGCAGCACCGTTCAACCCCGGAGGTGCCTCTTTCAGTCCCGCGGCAGCAGCCCCATTCACCCCCGGCGCACCATTCACACCGAACGGCCCCGCCGCTGCTGCTGCTGTCCCCGCCGGCATGCCCTCTACTGCTCCCACATACGCTGTCAACTCGTCTTCTTCCGCTCCTTCCTACTACAATGCCAACGATACCCCCATCGAGTCAATTTTCCAGCTCATCAAGGACAACCGATTGCCTCAGCTCCCCGTGCTGGTCGGTGGCCGATTCGAGGCCCGTCCTCTGGGAGCCGCCTCCAAGCTGCGACTTTCCAAGCCCGTGTCTTTTGCCACTTCCCGTCTGGTTGATGTTCGTGGCGAGGACTTCAGTGTGCAGATTGGAGATACTATCTGTGACAGTGCGGACTTGAAGGTGGAGAAGTACGAGCCTGTTGTGGCTCAACCTCAGAAGGTTGTGGTCAAGGAGGTCGAGGCCGTGAAGGAGGATGTCCCTGCTGCAACAAAGCCCGTCAAGAGCAGTTGGGCCGCCGCTGCATCCAAGGCCGTGCCCAAGGTGGAGAAGAAGGAAGCCAAGGAGGCTCAGGACGGCGAGTCCGGCACTGCTGCCAACGGCGACGCCGCCACGGAGGACTCTGCCGACTCCGACTCCCCCGCTGCATCCCCCGCTCCCCCCGCTACTCTTGGTTCCATCATCGCTGCTGTCAAGGCCCACACCTACGATTCTGATCTCTTCGACTCTTCTACCACCACCAACCACCACAGTCTTCTGGCTGCTCGTCCTCGTGGTATTGTCAACAACGGCAACGTGTGTTTCATCAACTCCATTATGCAGATTCTCGTTCACTGTCTTCCCTTTTCGCGTCTCATTGATCTGATCCGTGAGAAGGTCCCCCGATCTCTCGACGGAGACAGTCCTCTGACCGAAGCCGTGGTTGATTTCCTGGACGACTACAAGCGAGGCGCTGTGAATGGCGTCAACGGTGGATCCACCCCTGCTACCTCTCGACTTCCTGATATCACCATTGATTCTTTCTACAAGAGCATTGTTAACGTTCCCCGGTTCAGCCACTTCCAGCGAGGCAAGCAGGAGGACGCCGAGGAGTTCCTCGGGTACCTGCTTGACGGTCTTCATGAAGAGTTTGTCGCTGTGATCGGAGCCAAGGAGGAGGCCGCTGCCGAGGAGGAAGGTACCTCTGGCAGCACTGAGTGGACACAGGTGGGTGCCAAGAAGAACTCGACGACCCGATCTCCTCAGTTCCCCTGGTCTCCTGTGTCTGAGATTTTCGGCGGTAAGTTTGAGTCTAACCTCGACGTGCCCCGACAGTCCGTCTCCAAGGTGTTGGAACCCTTCCACGTGATCCATCTCGATGTGGAGAACCCCAACATCACCACTGTGGAGGCCGGCTTCAAGGCTCTGTCTGCCAAGGAGCAGGTGGAGACTCTCGGAGAGGGCGGACGACCCGCCGCTGCCGCCAGCAAGCAGACCTTGCTGGACGAGTTGCCTCGTATCCTTGTGGTCCAGCTCAAGCGGTTCACCTACTCCGGTGAAGGCTTGATGGATCTGCAGGTGCGAAAGATCAACAAGAAGATTTCGTACGGCGCCAACCTGTCTGTGCCCATGGAGTCCCTGTCTCTCAAGGGCAAGCAGCAGTTCCGAACCTCGGGCGGTAAGTCCAACCAGTACAACCTGGTTGGTGTTGTTTTCCACCACGGTCACAGCACTACCACCGGTCACTACACCGTCAACGTGCTTGTGGGCGGCAGCAAGTGGTACCGAATCGACGATGTCAAGATTGAGGCCATTCGAAACGAGAACTGGTACGCAATGGAGGAGGATGGCAAGGATGACAAGACAGCCTACCTGTTGATCTACCAGCGGGTTTAAGCCTTGTCGTGCCTGCACGGACGGAGGAACGCAGACGCTGCGTCCTTCGGCAGCTGAGCGAATGAGCGAATGCTCCATTGGCTTTGAAGGTGGGTGGCGTGGTCCAGTAGGCGGCATTGTGCCGCTTGCTGTGGATCTATGCGCCTTTCAGGTTGTGGGCTTTTCAGCACACGTCAGATCTGAGACTTCGTGAGCAATTGTATTGTTCAGCTGCTGAGTCCGGCGTCGTGTAAGCGGCGCGGAATGGGGGATTCCATCTCCCGATCCGACATGGAGGGTACCTCCGCCGGGTTGCGTGCCAGCCCCAAAAATAGCTGTATCTCTTAGACATTTATAGCTTAATGACTTGTATACTGAATGTGTTGACGTAGAGAGGCAAAGATGCTATGGTTAGGGGTTACGAACATTTCTATTGGGTTGGAAGTTCTGTTGTTTCTTCGTGATACTCATCGGTGATTGCACTATCGATTCTCATAGAGTGGGGCAGCCTCAAAGTGGAGTGTCGCGGTGGTGGCTTTCGGCGCTCGTACGAGTGCTCGTGCAAGACACGTCAAAGTAGATAGGTCGTGACCAGGTACAGTACCGGTAGTAGTAGGTGGATGCGGCTATTGATACATGAGGCCATTGTTTGCGAATATATATACACATGTTCTTTGTACCAGTAGCTCTGAGATGTGTCAATCATATACACAGGACCCGGACGCCGACTTCACATCATGTACGTTTACAACCCCCCATGGACCTCCGAGCACGAGACCATGGTGGCCAATTATGTCTCCACCCACATGGACGAGAATCCCGCAACCTCAGCTGCCGAGTTGTTGTTCCAGATGGAGATGGCCTTTCCTTTCGCCAAAGTGCTTGCCCGGGTATTGCATTATCGGGGTGAAAGTTGATAGTTAGTTGGTGAATGCATTTGATGGATTGAGCCTGTGTGTTGAGATGTTCTGTAGAGGGGGCTTCAAAAAGCCGTTTGGTTAAGGGTAAACTAACCTGTGAAGGCCGGAAGTCACCTTCTTTTAAAGGCTCATTTTCGACGTAGTGATGTACTGTAGCAGCTACTTGTGTCGCAGTCACATATACAGTAGATAGCAGGTATGATTCATTAACGAAAGCCAACAATGTTATAGCGACCAGTGTTTATCAGATGCTTGTTGTGGCATCATCATCCTGCATTGGTGTCTGATAAGGTAAGATTCAAACCTTGACAACTCTTCCTCCACCTCCACCCCTCCACCAACATGCTTCCTATTGAACTGATTGACATTTTGTGTGAGTACCTCGATCTTGAAGAGGTTGTTTCTCTCAGTCGAACAAGTACAGCATGGAAACAGGCGATACCCGAGTACATTTACCAACAGAAGCTGCAAACACGTTGTCCCAGTTTCACGCCCATGAATACGTCTCGTAGCTCCTGGGAGGAGTGCGCACGTGTTCATATTGCTCGATTGAGAAATCCAGAGTGGATGAAGAACCCATACCTGTATGGCATTGAGAAAGGAACAGTTTCTCCGGCAATTCGTACACACAATACCCTTGTTCCCTCGAATTTTGAGTCGTTCATGGAAGGTCAGGATTTCAACTTGGGGGTTCACAGTTCAATGAACTTTGACCCACGGATCTATTTTCTTGACGGTAACCGAATCAAAATAGATGACACAGAATTTCATTTGGGTGTGGAGGATACAGTCGAGGCGGGTCTGAGTCATGGAGTTGAAGGCGCTTCTGAAAGTGGTACTACTAAGAGTATACCTACTAAAGTTCTGGCTGCCTCTTTGGGGATCGAAATGGCCTCTGCTCCATTCTTCGAAGCCTCCCCCAGACCCACTATAGTGGTCAAGAAGGGCAGCGCAATTGCGTGTTCTTCCACCACTCCGTGGGATGGGGAACGGCGGAATTTCGAAAATGAAGAGTCTGAAGACGAGGAGTCAGATGAAGAGGATTCGGAAACCGAGGGGTGGTGGGGAGACGGAAAGTGGGAAGCTCGAATGGCAATCAAGTTCAACTCTGCTGCCGAAACCTCACCTGACATTGTGTATTCTGCGGTGGATTCAAACCCTCTGACAAGACTGTATCCCTTTCTCACCGGAGGTACACAAGCCACTGCCGCGTACTGTAGCGGGAGCAATGACAGGATGGAAATGTCGTTTATGAAGTTAGAAAAAGACTCTATTGATCTGTTGCCAGGTTCGTTCGAGCTGGATTATCATGCCAAGGCGGACACTGTTGTTTGGTACGATGGATTAGCTGTTCTGATAGAGACAGTTACTGGGGCTCACTTGCACGTCTATATGTACGATCTGGAACGACAGGGTTGTCGAGACGTTGTGCATGGGATCTATGAGTATTCCTTCTGTTTGACATCTCCGGACGAGAGGTATGTGGTATTTGGTGACTTTGACTTATATGTGAGGAGTGTGTGGGACCTCGAAACCAACACTCAGTACTACATTGAAAGAGATGACAGACAAAGCGTCACTCTTGTCGGAAAGTGTGCTGGCGAACTCATGGTTGCAACTTTCGATTGGGACTTCTTGTCCAAACAACTGAGTCCTGATTGTGATCCTCAATTCAAGCGAGGGATGACGCAAGGCGTGATAACCGACAGAGTCTCCACCAACGCGAAATCAATGTTTGACAGAGATTATGAAGACTGATGTTAGCTAGGTGCTAGCTATCTACTGTACCTCTTCTCGCCATTAAACCAGCCCCAAAGATATTATCAATGGCAGATCCAGGAGTTTTCTCTTTGATTGGGGCTGTGATACTGTCATTTCTTTTTCATACACACCCAGTATGAATGAACGAATACCACAGCCTCCTTTGAAAGGGGTCTGGCGACCTCATCATGATGTTACCATCACCAACTACATCAACAGCCATCCGGATGACTCTGCCATCAGCTGTGCCATAGCTTTGACGATCAAAATGGAAAGGTACTTCACCTATGAGGAAGTTCTGAATCGGGTTGTCTATTGGAAGGGTCGCTACACTTACTAGCCCGTGGCTGGCTACAAGCACAAGCACTACCAGTCTATACAATGAATGTATCTTAGTTCGTAGCCCAGCCAGTCACGTGAACTAGCTAGTTATGAAGATTACTCTAGTTGTAACCTGAGTCCCAAAATGCCAATCACATGACGTAGCAGGAAGTTGTCATGACATTTCTGTCCACCTCCAGATCCCATAAATCTCCTCACTAAGCCATAACTATCATGCTTAACAAACAAGAATCATTTACTAACTCCCACTTATCACCGAAAACTCTATTATGCCCGCGAAAAAATACTTACCCTACCTCATGCATGTTCATGCAGGTCACTTTCTCCTACATCACACACATCACCACCAATTACACACCACAAGTCATGAAAGGATACAACACTCGATCGTCATCGCGACGAGCCCAGGACAAACCCGTGGGCCTATATCCCGGTCTCAACGACTTCACTGACGCTCTGGAAGCTCTCCCGCTGGAGACTGTGCGACATTTCACTCTTTTGCGAGAAATCGACGCCAAATGTACAACGACAACTCCTCTGGTGGCGGACTTGATTGCCAAGTTTCTGGCCATTCCTCCGGCGGCCAAGGAGGACCCCGAATACACAAAGAAGACGGAGGATCGGGAAAACATGCTGCTAGAGATCCGAGGACTGATTCGGGAGCTCATGCCCTGTCTGGAGGAGAAGATGCACGTGGCTGGAGTGGCAGCTGAGGCTGTGGCACGACACATTTCGCGTATTGATGCCGACTACGACCTGATCACGTCACGTGAGATCCCTCAGGTGATTCAGTATGGCGAGCCCGATCATCCTGCTATCATTGTCGATGTCAAGCCCTCTGTGGCAGAGCGAAGTGCACAGAGTCAGCGAAGCGAGTCTAGACGGGAAGCTATTGCTGCCAAGAAGGCTGCTGCTGCTGCCGCCGCTGAAAAGAGCGGAAACGGAGGACGACGAGGCACACCCAGCAAGGAGGGAGGCAAGGACAGTGGAAAGGAGGCTGGAGGCAAGAAGGTGGCCGGTGCCACGAATGGCACTTCGACGGCCGCAGCCGGAACCAAGAAGACCGGCGAAAAACGTGCTGCCACGGCGTCTTCTGTGGCCGAATCTGTGGCTTCTTCCGCCGCTGCCGCTGGTGCCAAGAAGCGAAAGACCACCGCGAAGGCTTCTCCTGCACCTGGAAACAGAAAGTCACCACCATCGTCAGACGACACGCCTGCTGCTTCAGCTACACGGTCGGCTCGTCTCGTGAACAAGTCGAGAAAGGGACAGGAAGCAGCCGAGTCTGCCAAGGCTGCAGAGGAAGAGGACGACGACGGAGAACCTGTGTACTGTTACTGTGAACAGGTGTCTTACGGTGAAATGGTGGCCTGTGATGGTCCTCAGTGTTCCCGAGAGTGGTTTCATTTGCCTTGTTTGGGTCTCAGCGCGCCTCCCAAGGGCAATTGGTACTGTGACGAGTGCAAGCAGGGACGGAAGAGATAGAAAGACGAGCACACACACAGTAGTGAGTCTTTGGTCCTTCCGGACACGGATGCTCTGTGTTTGACCTATTACCTGGCTGAGGAGTCTCTTTATGGTCTTAAATGACTAAAAAGACTTGGATCAGCTTATTTATTAAAGCCCATTAATGCTGGACACCCCGAGATGGTGTTGCAAGACTCGTCAGGGACTTGAGCCATCAATTTAATGAATTGCTTATTGTATTATAGTGAGATGAAGCGTGCACGAAGCGTAGAAGTGTGTTGATATGACGCAAACAGAGAGTAGAAGTCGTAGTGTCGCTAAACGAAACCTTGGCAGGGGGACAGGCAGGCATTTCTCGTTAAGAATTTTGTAGAGTTCCGTGCCTGCTAAGTATACTAAAGTAAGTGTGCTCATTTTAGACACCACTTTAAAGATATCCTTTATGCAGTCTAAGTAAACAAGCCAGATTCACGTGTGACGATACAAGAATTACGGGACTCCAGCACAGCGAGCAAGTCGGGCAGAGGTGGGAAAGGATAGAAGAAGCCAGCTAGATCGCCAGATCGCTTGTCTGGAGGAATTCAGGGCGAAAAAATCGCGGAGATTTTCGATCTTTTACACCTTCAATGGCTCCTACACCGGCCACGTTCACGTGTGGCAACCTGGCCGAGCGGTCTAAGGCGCCAGGTTCAGGTGACTGAATCAATATCCTGGTCTCTTCGGAGGCGAGAGTTCGAATCTCTCGGTTGTCAGCAGTGTACTTGTCAGTACACATATCTTTTTTGCCCCGTCTTCAAGGTGGTATTTTTGGTGAGATGCAGTGCGTCCCTCTGAAGGGCTTGACGAGAGTGTTCGTTTGAGGCTAAGAGGTTGCCTAACCATGTGAACGTGAATACTAGAAACTTTGTTTAGCTTGGATTTGGCCCTCAACAAAGTGGCTCCTCTTTTACTACCGTAGTTGATGACGTTGACTGACAAACAACTCGTTTGGGTGATGTGGAACATCTCTTTAAGGACCCCGAGCCGCAACCTCGGTCCAATGTGAAACAGGAACAATAGTCTGTGATGTATCACGGTGTACTGGCAATCTCTCAAGTCTACAGTAGGCCAAATATTACCAGCTATCGTGCCCAACCATTCAGCTGAAACAGGTCTCACACAACCAATGCTTCACCATTGACCATCCTTCATAACCATACCCCCAAGGTGTACAACTATCAACTGCAACCAGTGCATCAGGTATAAAGGAGCATTGGAACTTGCAAGCTAATCTCCTTTCTGAACGCTCATCTAAGACAGATATAAATCATGTCTCGTCAAATGTCAACGTTCTATTGAGTCTCCCTTACAGTTGAGCCAGCCTCAAGCACAAATCAACATGTACCTGTGGACCGAATGTAACCCCATCCCACTTGCATACCCTCGGAGCTCTTCTAACCCCGTTCTACCGTCTCTGGCTGCCTCCAAAAAGCATTTACATTCTTCCACGCCCACCTCGGTTCGTCACCTACCTAACCGCGACACAAAAAGCAACGTTTCTGTGAACAATTGACTTTTTCCGCGTCGATGAAAAAAGCAACGACGGAGTTACAGTGCAAGTAGGATCTGAGACGTTAGAGCGGTTTCCAAGTTACTGTGACATTGGTTTCGAACATATTATTTGCTGTCACGTGACGTCACTTCCCCTCACGTGGGGTCCCAGGAACGCCGTACGATCGTGTATCATCTTGTCGAGTTCTGTCACATATACTCACACCCCAGTCAGTGCATCTATAACGCACGAAACGAAGCCATCGCGGCTAAGATCTGGGAGGTTGATATGAGAACCCCATCATCAGCTGAGTTTCGAAGCGAATACGATTGTGTCAAACTATATGTTTATACATTTAGACATAAATAGGGGTAGCTAGTCAACCGGGTTGATCTTCTGACAGGGTCTGGATCTCCTTGTGTGTACGTTTCCGGAGGACAAGGACGACACCTGGCAAAGAGGGGAGAGAGCGTAAGAAACTGCGAACAAAGATTTGTCGTGCAACGGTCCGAGTCCTTGTGTTGCAGTTGTAGAGTTGCAGAACCATTTTGCTGATCATCGCGGCTAATCGGAGATGGAGATCCACTTGGCCAAGATAAGCGAGATGAGCTGGAGCAGTAAGCGAGAGGGTTACTGAAGGAAATATAGAACCAGCGGTGTCACTGGCTACTAGAATGGTGGTAAGTGGGTTTTATCCTGGAACAGCTTGAACAACTGGCCAGTTGTCCAACAAGGGTGTTTCATAACAGTCAATCATCAAGGCTGGCCACCCTCTGACGTATTGATTGAGAGAACGAGACTAAGGTCATGTGTCAAACACCCTCAAGAGGGCTGAACAACTCTCTGGTTAGATAAAAACGAACCCAAAACTATTTAGCGGCCCTATCAACTAAGCTACCAATTGACTTGATGCGATGACTTCAATGGTTTAGATACTCTTCAGAAGTTCTGTAGCTAGGGTCAAGCCTCCCAATAGTCTCCATTGCACATCAGAAACTGCCGTGGTGGAACAAACTCTTTGAGTCGATGCCATAATGTCTCACATTCTCGAGAGTCCCCAGGACACTTACGTATCCTGAGCCCTTCAATACTTGTTCATGTCTTCTATCAAGAAGCCTAACTAAAGTGTAAACTATTACATGGGTTTGTCCACCACTTCCCTACGAGCGCTAACCATCCAAGCAACTCTAAACAAAGATCAAGTAACCACTCCTTATTTCTCCCGTCCAACACTCACACCCACTAACCTATTAACAGGAGCGACTTAAGCGAACCAGCGAATCATCCATTGATACGCATCTCGCCTTAACCTGCATCAAGGGTGCTAACCACAACACTCACACATCAATACACCAACAGTTCAACTGTAGAACAGACATTCGCCGAGATACACCTAAAGATGCATGTATGCCTGACAGAATGTTCGAAAGCAATCAGGAGACACCTACAGTATCGGAATTTGACCATTGAAAACACGATTGACTCTCTCCGGTGCCACAAAATCTGCCTGTATAAGTCACGTGACTACAACTGTCGCGTACGAGTACTGCATTCTGGCTACTTCTCCATCCTTCCCCACTCTGAGATTTAGACTTTCTGGCCGTTATACGAATTGAACCTTATATATCAATATACGGAAGATAACCCCCAAACGAGATGCATACAGACACATCACAATGACCAAGCCGAACCGAACAGTACAGCAATAAAGTGACCCTTAGATTTATAACAACAAACATTGTTTGGTACCGATACGTTCCTCTTGGCGCTGCAAAGATGACGGTGGAGCCTGTAACTCTTTGGGAGCAATATTGAGAGAGATATACGCGACTGATGGGATCGGAGGTCATTGAGGGGAAATCAGGGTTGGGTAAGAAAAGTTTTGTGCAAGGGGACTGGGGTACCTAAAAGGGAATGTTGTGGAGTAACTTGGGTGTGGGGAACGGTCAAGTCACGTGATAGACCCAATGAGTGAATGTGACCCCAAAGTGGCAAGCTGGGATCTCTTGAACGTGGTTCCCAGCCATAGAGTTGGTCGATGACTAATAATGACCTGGGTTCCTGTCAATGGTAACCGAAGTCACGTGAAAAATATGAGGTCCAGCCGGTAACCCGACTATAATAGCTTCACGTGACCAAAACAATAACATCACGTGACCTGACGTCTTTTTGCTGGCTCCAACGGCCTATCAAACCCAAAGGTACGTATGCAGACTTATGCATAACTTTCATTAGAATAGGGGTAATTGGGGTCCGGTGATTGAGGCCTTAGTAGTCATGTTATCTGAAAATAAAATACATTATCGGAGCCGGACAGCTATGAAGATTATATGCCGCTTTCCGTGTTCGAGAATATCTCACTTTTGAGCTGTATAGTCTCGTTCGTCTCCACATCTTCGAACTACCAGGTACATGAAAAAATGGCGTGAGATAGAGCCGTTTGAAAAGTAGTACGGATACGGACTGAGACCTGCAAAAGCACTTACCGAGACACAAACAAGCAAGACGGAGCTACACGGAGAGTAACGGGGAGGGGAAGCGTAACGGGGTTGTTTTGGTCTTGTTGTTTTTAGTCTGAAGTTTGTACGATACATACATATCATCCATTGTTTGTACAGGTATGCTTGAGAGGAAGGCTGGTGCCTACTCAATCTGTGCTGGTGCGGATTGTATGGGAAATGTGGGGCTTTGTGTCTGTGCCTATACATCGATTGCCGCAGGTAATTCAACCTAGATGTCGTATAATTCAAGAGCAATCGATTGATTGGCTTATCTACGAGAGATAAGGGATATTTTTCCGGCTCCTATAATTACACGCATCTCTTATTACGGTAGTATGAGTGCTTAGTCAGATGTAGCTGGAGGATGCAGGGGATAAAAGGAAGATGATCAAAGTGTACGGATGGGTATTTGGAAGTGATCTTGGGGTATTCGGTTTGTGTTATAAGCAGCTGTGGCTTATCTGGAGGTTCAGATACAATAGCTATTAACGAGTTATCGAATCTATACTTGGAACACATAATGCAATGCACAAGAGTCTGCACTGTACCTTTATAGATGTTCAAATGTCCGATATCCCGCGATCATAACAAGGAGAACAATGAAATGAATAGATAGTTCTTGGCTGCTGATATTGTACATGATTCACCAAGCTAGGAGTGCTCATATTATCACTCAGATTGCCTTGTTTCATACCTCTGCAGCCATGTGAGAGGTGTCTCAAGGCACGCTGCAAATTTCGCAGTGTGCGTATATTGGTCTGTAGGGGACCAAATGTGCAGATGTTTGCCCATTATATAGAATGTAGGAGGTGTATCACGGAAAATACGACAATGAGCGAGTGTGGGGAAGGCTGTGTTGAGTGGGGGGTACATTGTAACAGTGTTCCGGACTGTAGACAATGTGGGGGTCGTTGCAGGTGGTCTGTAGGAATGCAAGGTGATTAGCTGGTCATTTGGTGAGTCTTGGTATCATACAGTATCGTCCCTGTATCTTTCTTTCCTCTGATTACGTTGTAGCCGACCATATCTCAAGTAAGGGCCAGGCGGTTAAGTGGGTTTCAGTTCGAGTTAATGCAGGGAAGTTAGAGACTCCAACAACTGCACTTGGACTGAGGCGCGTTAGTAGCCTTCAATCGACAAGACCGAAGCATTTCACTTGGTTTCTTACGCCAGTATTATCCAGGTGTGACAAAGGCAAGGCCAACCACATTCCAAGTCCAACCACAAACGTCGAGGCATCATTCCACTCTCAGACCGTCGACTTCCAACTTGGGACTTGCCCCTGCGTTTGTGTCGCACATCTCTGTCCTCTACCAGGAACGGCAAACCTCTGTGTTGACGACATTGTGCAGATGTGTTCAACAGTGACAATGCTGTACACACACTGTGGGCTGTGGGATCCCCTCCGGCTATCAGATAGCGTCACACTAGTATCAATTAGTGGAACAAGGGCCTGGCGGCCTGAAGGCAGCCGGCAGCCAGCAGCAGCAGCATACGGCTCTGTCATATGATAGGCACAGCTCGTATTCTGCCAGGGCAGTTGCGTCAGAGGTTTGTGTCACTTTCTGCTGTCACCCCAACAACGTAACAACGTCACAACGTAACCCTGTCTACAGCTGTTGTTCCGGGCCCCGACAGTGGCACACATGTAACACGCGGCTCGTATTCATGTTTGTGGCACTCATTTTTTCACGCATCAAACTGTTTACGTTCGGGTGGAGGCGCTAGTGGGGAGGTTATTCGGTTAACGAGTCTAGTCGAGGCAAACGGTGCTACTCTTAGTGTCGTTCTGTTAGCGTGTGAACGTGTCTAACGTGCGGGTACGTGGAACGGCCTACATCAAATACCGTTCACTGCGACCCAGAAAACAATCAAACCACCGTACAAGCTCACTCTCACCAACCCTCTATCTCAACCTACACAACTCAACGCTCCTCTAGGGTCACAACGACGACATAATATCGCACGGGGCCGTTCACAGGGCACTCACACTAAAATGTTCAAAGCGCACTAAATTAGGCGTCCGATGGGGTTAGCGCAACTTTACTGGTTCGGACTGTACTCGTAGACGTCAACAGACAGATCTGAACGGTTGCAAATGGGAGCCACCAGAATATTTTGGAGCCATTTTGCGGAATTAGATAGTGGCTATCGAGGCTTGAAATTACTCATCTGGACAAGAGAGAGTGGCGGTGATTTGAGCAATTGAGCTATTCTACCGTACTGAAAGTGTCCGTACATCGCGGCTACAAGAGTAGGAGTTTACCGCGTGCAAGGCTCTCAAATCTCCGAGCTCCCCGCAGTACTAACACTGCTGCTATTACTTATCGCTTGGCAACAACGCCGTTGATTGTTACAGTAGCCGTGTCTTGTCTCAGGATGGAGAACGCCGTGTGTTTTTATCAACAGGCTCGTATCAGTATACAGCATTCCGGCTCGTCCGTGGGCCACCCCGACAGGCTCACGAGCACAAGGACAACACAAGGTCAACACAAGGACCAAACTATGTGCTCAGAGCCAACGTCCAAACATGCTTACACAAAGCCGTTGAGCTATCGCCGCAACCAGTAACGAGACAGACGATCAAACAAGAGCGATCAAACAAGAGCACATTGGCAGCTCGGGGCATCTAGACAATTAATCGACCCACCGAACAGTTCACGGTACCACGAGCTAGAAGAGGCGACAAAAGTCATGTACGTCATGTATGTGCTTCAAATGAAAACTGAACGTATACACCTGCATACAAGAGCAGCTGTCAACGGTCAATTTACCGTTCCGCGTCCTCCCTGTCGAATTTTTTTCACGCCGATCAGGAACATTTTCGGCCGTTGAACTTTGAGTTGCTCGTCGTTGAGGTGGAGGAGTTTTTGCTGAGAAGAGGGTGACATGAAAGTGGTACGACTGTGATTGTACGAGTGAGGGGACTCCAACAGTACTACTTTTGAAGCAATTGGATGTGTCTATAGTTGGTGGTGCCCACCGACTGCTTAACAGCCACCTCAGTATTAGCCCCATCACATGCACATCCTCCACCCGGAGAAATCGTCATCACTTCACTCCGACAGGTTATTCCATTGAAGAATTCACTAGTTCCGGCAGGTGCATTTTCACAATGCCTATATCCGGCCCTCCATCTTGTCGCGTGCACAGCCCCGGGGTTACGCACTGGATACGGCGAGATCTCCGTTGTCAAAACCATATTGCGCTGTGGTCGGAGATGGGCGACAGGCAGGGACGGTAGTAGACGGAGATGGCGAAGATAGAGGTGGTATCAATTGGTTATCTGACTGAATGGAGAAGACCGGGTTAGGTTTTTGATGATGATTTGCGGTGCTGTGGCTTGCTGGGGTATATTTCTGTCAGAGGGAAGCATTATTATGTATCAACTGGGTATAAGCCCGGCAGAACCAGTTCAAAGGGTTGTGTTATGCCATTGAGCAGTCATAAGAAAGAATTGACGCTTATTGTACAATACTTAGCAAAGACTGGCTACAGTACGACCCAGGTGGACTGAACTTGACAGTTCCGTGGAGCTCTAGTTATACCTCGACTGTCACGACTGCAAAGTACTCCGTACTTAACATGTCCCTTCTGCAGGGGATGCACATGCAAAATGTTACTTGCGAGAATTAACACTTGATGACGTCCGAACAGACATCTGCTGTTTGCTAACCCTGCGTGACCCATTCTTCCGTATAGTTACTAAGGACGGCAAGGGTGCACTCGTATGTCTATGTTCGTTGGAAGGGTTGGGCTGTGTTCTGGGTCCAAGAACAGATGTCCGGGGTTCCGGAGTAGCTCAATTGGTACGGAAAACTGCTTCAGTAAGTAACATCAGTCATGGTTCTTTGGTGTAAGCTGTCTCTCTCGTCCCACTAAAGTATTCTAGGTGCCACCCCTTAACGCCGTTTAACTCCGACACTTCGAGAAAGACTGTGGGGGCAGAAAGAAACCACGAGTATGATTTCTGACCATGACCACAAATACTGAGACCTACCCGCAGATTGGTCATGGATTCACCCGAGGGCCTGGTCTAGACCCTGCTCACGTGACGTTTATCGCCAAGAGTCTTATGGCAGCGGGACTGTTCAGGGGGCAAGGGGGAAGCCTGTTTGTATGTCATCTTAGTGCAGCTTTAGTCTGACAGATATGCATCCAACAGGAAGGTCGGTGTGTAAGTACCCGCTGAAGAGAGACAATTACGAGAGGGAGCTACTAAGTCGAGTTCGTGGTTTCTGTGTCGTTTTTGAAGCCGATTGAGAGACTATTCGCCATGTTTTGTTCATCCATCACCTCACCATAACTGTATACTCAACAAGGTGTTCAGCCGTATAGCTCTTTCTAACGAAGGGCATACGACAACCTTAACAACCCGGTTGAAGCGCACTGTAAACTGGGCGTGCTGAGCTGTACAGTGTGTAGAAGTGTACACGCGCCCAGATATATAGCCTGACATGACACTAAAGCACCAGCCATAACACGGGCGGCTACTAGTGGCATATCCCCACAAATATTGCGCATATTGGATCGGGGTTCATTTCTCAGCCTGACTAAATCTGGGCTAGATCGACGGTAGATGCTGGGCAAGTGACCTGTTCAACCTCCGTATTATGGGCCCTGGGTGAGGAAGGTGAGATTGGGTGAGAAAGAGCCCAGCCAAGCTTGAAAATTGAGCAGCCACGTGGAAGTGGTCTGTAACAGACTGGCATGTAAGTTGCTTCTTTTTCAGTCGTAATTAGTGACCAATTTGGCCAGATTTGGACAGGTTTCCTTTTTCTCCCCAAAAGCAACTTGATCCTCATTAGGGTTGGGGAATGAAGAGAGACTGATGGATTGAGTGTATCTTGGTCAGTGTGTTGCTGAATATAGATGTAACCTGAACTATAGCTTTATTATGGTCGTACTCGCGCTCTGGTTTGCTCTACTGCTGGTTTGTCTCATGTTCAGCGTACTCCCCCTAAAACCTCCTACGAAGATCGACATTGGTTGCATCGTCACATAACTGGCTGTTTGTGGTTGTATACCGTGCTGCGTCAAATCGCTCATCGTCACGACGGAACATCGATCTTCCCGTGTTTCATCTGCACATGAGAAGACATAGATATGTCGCCGTGTGACTATGGTGATCAGGCCACTTGTGTGCTAAGACATGGAATGTGAATGATAGTGGTGGGTAGCGATGTACCTGGTACCTGGGAGGGTCTCAAGCCGTGTATAAGAGCATAAGAGATGTGAGGGAAATGCAGGTAGATGTAGGATGTGGTCGAAAGTCGATTTGTGTCTTCAGTGGAGCTGAAAGCTACAGTGATTGGCGATCTGGTGGGTGCTGTGGAGGAGAGTGACGTCAGGATAGTCTTGCTGTCTGGCTGAATCCCCTCTTTGGCGAGTTGGCTCTCTGAAATGGTAAAATCACTAACGGAGCACAAACACTCCAATTGTAGAACACCCAGTGCTCAGTCTATCACCTTTTCTCTGGTGTTTGTGGAGTTCGGTAAGGCCTACCTGAAGCTTCGAACTACTAACCCATTCTGATGTCGGTACAAGCGGAACACACTCATGAGCTATTTATATCTACCAGTATAAATGGAATATTGTAAAATACATCACCAATAAGTCATCTCTTGATTGTATACCGGTTACCCGAGCTTCCGTATTACAAATACACAGCCTGGGTCTTCAAGGATGACTATAATACTGTACAGTCAATCAAGCAATAAGTTTGGTGATCGGAGTCATGAGATCATGGTATTAATGACGATGTAGGGTACGAGTACAGAATGTGGGGTATCGGTGTTTTGCCGGCTTAATTAAGGACATTACTAAGACAGCGAGCTTCTGTTGAATCACAACAATGGACATACAGGGAACACGTGAGGCAATGAGGTGCTGACGATACAAACCCTGTAGTCTAGACCAAGGGTGAGATGAAGAGCAGTGCTTGTGGTTCTTGTATGAGGCCACTTTTTTTCGGTTGACTTGTTATTTCACCAAAAATACGCGTCCCATAGCCTCTCGTAAATCACCTCATCACTACAGTCTCCAATTACAGCTCGTATCTACCCCACATTGCTCATCTCCCCCAATGCAGGCCAATGTAGGCCCAATACAAGCAACCACAGGCGCAATCTGGCCCCGAAAGCTCATAATAAAGGGGATATTACAGCTTCTCGTATCTCCGTAGCTGGCTCCCCATAGGCTGGCCCTCCTTACCTAATCTCAAGCGTGTACGAGCGACAGTGCAGGTATTATATGTGGTTTTAGTAATCATGCGATTTCAGTTTTCACCAGATGACCCCCAATATTTCAGATCTCCCAGCTACTACTTGGAATGTCAACTAAACTTAAGTAAACGTCGTATTGTCGAATAACCTTCCTCTGAAAAATTTCACTGACTTAACATGCCCCATAATACCCATTCCAGAACACGAGCCTTTCCCCCGGGTGTCTCATGCTTGAAATAACAGGTCTACTACGTCCATATATATAACGTGACCCACACTTGATGCCCTCAAATAACCTCCTCTTGAGACCCTTCCGGCACAACTCTCTGAATCGGTCCAACTGGCCAGTTTTGGCGCATTTTGGGAAAAACAAAACGCCCTCCGTATTCTCCCAACCGTCGCGAGTCGATTGGCGTTGATCTATAGGCTGTATCTTGTCTGTGGAAAAAGATACGACCTGAACAAGGCCAGGGATGGCTTCAAAGCGGCCCAGCGAGCCGGATGGCCGCGGATTTCGAAATATTATGAGCCTCCCACATGGTCTGTTTACCTTACACGTGACCAACGCTGTTGTTTGCCCGTCTTTCACCCACAAATTGGTTTCTCCACCTCCACCCAATTTACCCCTATTCCGAAGCTTAAGAACAAGAATGAGCCTAAATAGACTCTCCTTGTCCTGGCTAACCGAAAAACACAAAGTGCTGAGTGCAGATTCGGCTTGGCCAACTCTATATGCTAACCTAATAGGCACTACTCAATCACACAAATACATGCAAATAACCACCCAGAATGAGATTCCAAAGACGACACTAACAACAACATGAACATTTCACAGCGAGAATACAAGGTGGTGGTAGTTGGCGGCGGAGGCGTCGGAAAGAGCGCCATTACTCTTCAGTTTGTCCAGAGCCATTTCGTGGACGAATACGATCCAACTATTGAGGGTGAGTACAAGAGAACACAAGGGTAGTGACTGACTGGAAGTCAGGAACGGACCTGGAATCAAAGAAATCGACACACTGAACGTCATATCGAACATACAGGCATTCCTTTTGGTGTCCCAGAGCACTGCTGTTAGATGGACTCACTCCATCATAGCAGCTTGTTTATCAGATGTATCATACATGCTCTATGCCATGCAGTGTGTCAGATTGAGAGATCTGATGGGGTTTCGCTGAGACTAGACGAGATGACCAGAACATGATGGTCTACTGTTGTCAGTCAGGTCAACAAACATATGTCTCTCTTTCTGGTCTCTGATGGTCGCTTTAGGCGTTTGGCTTGTGTCCGCAGAAGAAAGTGTTTGGCTCAATGATGGAGTGGCAAGAGAATTGCAGCCAGCTTGGAGCGATTATGATTGAGTGTGGTACGACAACTGCTACAAAGACCCAGCGATGAGCCGGTGGCTGAAAATCGACCTTGCACGACAACTACATGTTGGCTCTAAGCCAGGTACGATGGCTTACTTCTCGACTACTGTCTCCATCTTATTCTATCTTCTTTTACTGTTATCATATTTCTATTACTCTTCTATTGAAAGCGACTCTCGAGACACTATTCGACCAACTATCGACAGCATGACCGACCAAGTACGACCACCAAGCACTACCAGACACTCATCCACGCACACTCTTCATGAACTCTCATTCGCAGACACTCCACCATATCGCAGGAACCCTCCTCTCCTCTTCATCCGGCTTTCAGTTCAAAACTAACACAGATTCATACCGAAAGGAAATTCTCATCGACTCTAATCTCACAACCCTCGATGTCCTGGACACAGCTGGACAAGAGGAGTACTCGGCCATGCGAGAACAATACATGCGGAACGGCGACGGCTTTCTGCTCGTCTACTCGATCACGTCACGTGACTCGTTCGAAGAGGCCCAGCAGTTTTACAACCAGATCTTGCGCGTGAAGGACGTTACACGTGCACCCGTGGTCCTCGTCAGCAACAAGTGTGATCTTTCTGCCGATAGACAGGTTTCTACAGCTGAGGGTCAGCGACTAGCTAGAGAGTGGAACGTTCCATTTTTCGAGACTTCAGCACGATACAGAGTCAATGTTGACGAGCCATTCTGCGACCTCGTACGAGAGATCCGACGGCATCAGATTGAGCGACATCGACAGGGCAGCAGCAGCTCCACCATGCACATGAGCATGGGAAGCAGCATGGGCAGTGTCAAGGGCCGAAGTGTGCGAGAGAAGCTCGACGAGGAGGAAGGAGAGCACAAGGAGAAGAAGGCGTGCTGTATCATTGCTTAGATGAATGCAGTTGACGGCACGCAAAACCGGAGATATTGAGCAAGAGCGTGCGGATTTGGACGGAACCACAAAGATAAAGGTGTCTACTCCGTGTACGTGCTCAGAGGGAAAAAGAAAGATGTTGGCAGAGTTGATAGTCCCGGGTCTAGGGACTGGGTCAGGGGACCCATTAAGTTATTGAATGTTATAGGTGTAATGAATAATGCGATCGTATTTTGGACAATACCTGTATACAAGGGCCTGGTCCCATGACGAGTAGTCCTTGCTTACCAATTACACCCCCCACTAAGCACTCCTTCCTGTCTTTATTATCGCGACTCCCCACTATACATCTCGTACTGACCCCTGTAGCTACAGCTAGTGCTGTCTCAGTGTGCACTACCTGGCTACCTAGCCGTTTCTTCAGTCGTGTGTGCCTCATCCTAGTGGTTTCTCGTTACATCAGAGGAATGAACAGTTTTAGAGCTTGCCTCTGTCCAGTTGAGCTGGTCGGCTCATCACGGGATAGTGTTCCGGGCACGTATGATGTTCCCATGTCGCCCCCACCTGTACAGCTAATCATTCACCACCCCCGTGTCTCAGCCAAGCGCCGGCCTGATGAGACATACAGTAAGACGGGTTTGCAGCTTTGTTCAAAGAAGGCAAGTATTTTACGGACTTGCCGGCAAGGCAGCTCTCTCCTGGCAACAGTTCATATTACAACTTCTTCCAGATGTCCCTCCTTGGACCACTCCACTAATTACTACAGTAGTCATCACAGCGATCACTAGTTGTAGCTCTGGATCGGTGCTTGTTTAGCGGATCGGGTCTTTCTCGCTCTAAACTGGTTCTCCAGAGATCGCCGCCACGTCTCTGAAACATTTGCTTAATATTTCACCCAGAAACCACCCAACATCAACCCATCACCAAACTCCGTATGTGCAAGGGTGTACCCCAGACATTCGGGACACCCAACAGAAATAGATACAGTATATAATATCGCTACTCACGCGCACACGCACTCACGCACAGTTACCTCCTGGATACAACCCAACCATGTCCGCGAAACAATAGCCTCCATTATTCCCACAGCCAACACGACATTAGCTCTACACCCTTGTCACTGCGTTTCTCAAGCAATGGAGCAGCCTGTCTGCGGAGAAGACGCAATGGACGACTGAAGGATCGGGGGAAACAGGAGGCTGCTGATGGACGTTGTTGAGACAGTGTGCATCTGTCGTATCCTATGTATTGCAGTTTACTACTTCAACAGATTACTTAAGCCAGAGGTGCATCCAGCAAATGGCTGACCAAACCTTGAACTAACATGGATTTCCGTATGTCCAGATCCAATCTCGTCCCTAGTCTACCTGTAGCCACCAACATTTGACACAGACTCTCTATTGATACGGAAGAGGCGCGAATATGACCATCCAGGTCACGTGATTACATATACAAACACACCTCCGCATATCCCTCCTTCCTATCGAAAGCTCAACCTCCGTCATCTCCGCAAGATAGCCTTTTTGGCTTTGACCAGGGTGTCCGAGTACGAAGCGATAAAGTCAAACTGCCGATGCTGTTGTTGATGATTGCCATTCAGGTCACGTGAACCAATGCCATTGCCACGAGAGATGACTGAGCCGAGAGTTCGCTTGCTGAGTATTACGCCCTGTTGCAGGCCATCATAGCGCGACTGCCAAAGTGCTTTCTCTGGTGGAGACAAACGTGTCTAATAAGATGGTTGCCTAATAGCTGTCAAAATGATAGCTCCAAGACGTTTCTTGCCCTCTCCTCTCCTCCACCTCGTCTTACTGCGCTAACCTCTCTTCATAAATGACCCGTCCATTGTGACCAGCGAGGATCTCTATTTCAATTATAGATCTGTGTTTGTAAATACAATTGTAGATCCATCACTAGCACTGTATGTATCGTGTCGAAGCCTGCGGAAGACGGCGCCCCCAGAGTGAAGGGCGAAAACATTCTGGAAGCCCAAAACACATGTCAGGGAAGCAACCGGTGGCGTCATGAGGCAGCCAGGGTCCAAGACTCGTTTCTTGAGTGTATTTGTCGTCGTTGTCTCTTGTCTCTGCCTCTTCTTTTACGTTTCACAATCGTCCTCTGGAACCTGCCAATCGTTACTAAGGGAGTTAATCGAGGACTAGCTCTAGCTTAAGCAGCCAGGGAGCAGCCATACATGATTGGTAAGTGTGTGAAATGGAGAAATAAGTCGACCAGTGAAAAGACGGTATAGTCACGTGACGGTTCACACCTGTAATCCTACAGTCAGCCCTCTCGGGCTTCGTCTCTGGTTGTGCTGACTAATCGCTCGTTGACCTGTCGAACTCGCGGCCATTTCAATTATACCTCGGAGCGTTAAAAAAATCTAGGTTTGGAAAGCTCCGATGCGAGCGGAATACGAAGAGGAAGCATGTGATGATGATGATGATGGGCCCTGACTGTCTCACGTGATATGAACAATCTACTAGGTGGCTGTGCTCTTCATACCAGCACTCACATCTTCACATCACACGTGACCTCCACCCTAACTGTGATCTTCGGACCTGATCTTCAAAATACATCTACTTGGATCATCCTGGATCGACTAGAGATCTTCTTAGATCGTCGCTTGCTCCTGATCGACAAACCTAGTAAATGCATATAATAAACATGTACCCGTAGCGAAGGTGGAGAGTATATAAGGGTCTACAGTGTAACTGGTATGATGAGAAGTTGATAGTTGTCGACTCAGAAGGGTGGGCAAAGATCTAATGAAACTCTTATGTGAATTGGATCAGTGGATCTATTTATATGACGGTAGCAAGATGCCAGATGATACTCAGCCTCAAACTCAAACAGTAAATCCTCTCAAACGTCTCCACATTGACGCCGATGACTTGGCATGTAGGCCGAGCATTTGATATGTTCTTCGAGGCAGTGGTGTGTTGTTTTCAGAGTCACTGATGTTTTATCACAGTTATTGACCTCACAATCTGGTTTCCTCGCGTCAAGGCATACTTGCTTTTTGTAAAACGGCTGCGACATTTTCCGGGTAGATCGTTGGGCATGAGACAATCTGCATGCTGTTGAAGTTCACCACGAGTTGCACTGTACTATGGAGAGGCCCTCGGATGCTTTTGGTAAGGAGCAAGATCTGTGCTGGACTCTAGAGGGCCGACTAAAAGTGTCTAGTGGGACTCTGCGAGACCCAGGTGGTAGATATTGGCACCATAGCGGTACTGTTAGGAAGCTGAGCATGTGACGACTGCAATTGTGTTATCCAACTGGTTATAACTCCGGCACATATAGATCTTGAAACACTGTTAAGAGATCTATGGATAGCCCTATAGTTTCCAGAACTTACATATTTGCTCATAATAGTGCAAATCAGCACCAGCTCTAGCCTCGCTCTCCTATTGCTGATTGATTAAATCAAACTCAGTTAACATTCTCGAGTGCTCATCGCTGGTCAATGGCTTGTACTGGATTCTCCACCCAACCTTGTCGATGATTCCCCAGGGACAACGTTATCCGACGCAAAACAAGAAGACTCCGGAGTCGGTCAAAAACTGCAGCCGATCTTTGTTCAAAGCTGTTTTGTGTCTCAGAAATAGACGTGCCCAACTACTGAACATTCTCGGGCTCCGGAAGGGTCTAGTCGAGAAAAAAAGGGGTGCTGAGAGACATACGGCAATGATACTGGGTGGGTACGCATAAGACGTTATCAGCCGTTGTTACACCCACCTTACAACGGTGTTATGAAGAACGCACTCCTTGGCTCTTGACTAATACTGACTCACGCTCCTTCTCGAACTAATCGAAGGAGGTATAGCTGGACTATAGCGCCTATCCTCAATAATCTGCGCGGAACCTGTGACAACTAGATTAGTTATCAGATAGTAATAGCTAGCTAGCGCCTATTACTTGATTATGATAAGACCTTGTTGATGATAGTCATGTGGTCTTCATTAGACCTTAGGGCACCTTTAGGGTATGTCTCCATACAACTGTCTCGCACATATTCCACTGTTTGATTGCCAAGTCTCGCACCTCGATGAGAGCAAGTACTCATGCCTTGGCTAATTTAGTGTGACTTCTCGTACTCAGATAAAGCAGAATGATCGAAGGCTCCGTTCATTTATCTACAGTACACTGACTCTGTCAGTCACTCCACCAGACTACTCATAATATATTCAAGGCGTTTATCCTTTCATGTGACGCAGTATGTACTAACTGGAAGCGCAAATGGTAGATTGAGCACAGTTATACTTATTGAAACACTACAAGTAGCTAAACTGTCTTGGGCTAATGTCCCAACAGAGCTGCCTTGGACTTGTCATCTTCTTGCACCTCACACGCTCATAACCTGGTTTGACTATGCCAACCAGCATACATCGTAAAAATGGCCAGAACCAGCACAGGAGAAAAAGAGAAGATACTGGCGCAAGACGGGCAAAAAACACTCCGCAACGGAGAATTGAACTCCGGTCCCCCGCGTGCTGAACTTGTGGTTCTGACAGGCGGAAATTCTAGCCACTAAACTATTGCGGATCCTGGGTGTCGTCTGGGCATGCGAAGGAGTATTTGGGGACAAAAAAAGCGCTAAAAATCGGCTCCAGACACATGGAAACGACATTTGCAGTAGTCTTATTGAGTCTGTCTGAATAATTATCAACTACCCATTGTGTCTCTAACCCCGTAAGGTCTTTCCAGCTCTGTAGTTTGGGTGAAACAGGTTTGACCTTCACCCGCTGTAAGCAACCCAAACCAGGGAGTCCACGACTGAGCAACGAAGCACACAGCTTCACGAACTTGACAATTGACGTCTTAGAATTGTTGAGTTCGTTTTTCCCAAGTTAATTGAGGATTTTGGGCCGTTTTTTCACCCACAAAAGCAACATTTCCAGCCCCAGCAAACATCTGAGACTGCGTGGCCAAGTTGGTTAAGGCGTACGACTGTTAGAAACGTCCTGGTTCTGAAATCGTAAGATCGAGAGTTCGACCCTCTCCGCGGTCGTCTTTTTTGGTCCCTCTTGACCGGCATTTTTGTCTGTCTCTGCAGATATCTGTGCGTGTATCTCTCGTCGTGATTTTTGGTGGTGTTCGTTTTAGGTGACCCTCAACAAAGTGTGAAGTAGATTTCGACCTTTTCTTAACCTTGTCTCTCCCATTTGTCCCTGATTTGTAGATTATACTTCAACATCTCTTGAAGCTTAGTGGGGGCCCTAATTTAGGTTACAGGCATGGAAGGACAACGTCGCCCCTGTGATACTCTTCTTTCTGCACCATTCTTTCATCAATTGAAACAGCAATGACCAGAACCCCAGATACCCCCCAATACCCTTTTCGTGATCCCATCTTGTCTGGAAGCAACCCGGAACAAAAAGTGAAGCCAATCAACCCATACCCTCTTGGACACCCCTTGCGATACCTTTACGAAGATCGTCCTGAAGGGCAGTCACCTCGAGCACCCTCAACACCTGTCAGGCAGACGCCCTCAGATGATCGTCAGTCTATCAACAACAGCTACCAGCATGACCCTCGCCCTGAGCACCCTACTAGCGCAGCATCCCCTTCACCTGGTGCTCTACACGCTCCATCTCTTACGCACCACGTACTTGCTAGTCCTGCTCCTAAAAGTCATCATGAAACGTTCGCGCCTGCTCACAAGGACAAGATCTTGATTATCCACTTAGACGCGGACAGCAGTGGCGAGTGGGGCAACGTGCCGCGCTCTCGTGTTCTAACGCTCGCACCAGCCGAGGCAACTTTCTTGCTTAAGTTGCTTGACCAGTACGAGCCTGGGAACTCGCGCGCTCAAACTGAAAGTGAGTACTGATAATCGTTGCATGGGCCTGCTAACTATGACTAACAAAGATACCATGACCAGAGGGGCGCAGACGAATGACCAATCAGCTCATCACAATGGTATCATTGACAGTGGTACACCGGCCCCTCCACGTCTTCTTCAGAAGGGATACCCATGGCGATGAGGAAGATTGAAAGCCCACTGAAACTTCATTAGGCTCTAGATACATCTGCACGGCGTCAATCGCTACATTGATAGCTCTCCACACATCCGAATGGTATACTCGGAAGGCATCGTTCTCAACTCTAGGTAAGACTTTGTCTGTCGCATACACACATCTACATCACGAGCACTGTTTTCGCTATGCTGATGCCACTGACATCTGCATCCAATTATCATCAATATAATACTCGCTAATATCATCTCGATTCCATTCCATCCATTCTATTCTATAATATTTCCCATTTTCGGCCTAGTTAATGAAGTGGTAGACGCAGAAGTGCAGCACCAGAGAGCCGAGCAAGAAGTCGGCAAACGATCGCTCGCTGCTCACGCCAGGAAACTCCTTGGCGTTCTGTTTTGCGGTCTGGATTCGCAGAGCAGCGGTGAGCACAAACTGGCCCACGGTGCTGGCAAAGCCACCGAGGAAAGCGTTGAAGGGCTGGGTTAGTAAACGGTAAGGAGAGGTTGAAGATCTTTGCAACGGTTGGTAAGAAATGGCGACAGGTGTAATGAATCAGGCCGTCGGGTGTAACATTCAGCTGAAGATCGTGACTATCGATCGGGTGTCACTTTGCGTCATTAGTGCAGAGGTGCTCACATCGCCGCCAATTCCCAACCTGTTATTGTCAAGCAGCGACTCGATCAAGACGGATTCTATCTTCAATCACATCTCAACTTTGCCAATAATGATTGTGGCCCTGCACACACACGATTGTCACTCATTCAATGACCCTCTGTCATAACACTCTTATCTCCATCTCAGAATCATACTCACGAAGTTTCCGACCAGCAGACAAAAGACAAACTGGAAGACGCCAAGAACCACCAGAAAGGTCAGGAACGAGTCGATCAGCTTGAGCTTGGGGGTGCTCTGTTTGGAGTAATTGTTAAGAACCTTGGAGAAGACGTTTGTGTTGTCGTTGTCGGCGGATTTGGTAACATGCACGGGAGCGGCGACCACGGGGGTCTCCTTCTTGTCCACGGTGACGTCCACGCTCTTCTTTACGCTCTTTTTTGGTGCCATTGTGAGGGTTTTGTGTCGCGGTTGTAGTGTTGCAACTTGTCGAGATGGAGAGCCTCGACATGCATATCGTGACGTGTGTGAAGTTAATTTTATGCGTGAAGGAGGGAGTGATGGTCGGGGAGAAGGAGGGCTAGCAATGGAGTATAGGGCACTTCTAGAGCACCAAGATTAAATTGACTGTGCATTAAGAGGCCCGATATATCTCCCTGACAGCTTTTTATCTAATTAGACCACTTTCAACGATCATCCCCTTAGGACTTTAAAGCTCATTAGTAATCAGGTTCTTGGATGGAATAATTGGTGTTCTGAGGAAGGCAGATAAACATGAAGCTGTTATATCCAATAACTCTGATCAGCCCATTCGATTGAACCTCTTGAAACTGAAATCGAGTGACAATTGCTCAGAATAGTCACCTTCCATGTATCTCCCTCGAACAGCGTCCTTCCAGCACCCGACACAAGAGAATGTTTCAAACTCTTCCTAGACTATCCAGAAAAATACGTGTAGGCCCACTCGTACAATTCCACAGCTCCTAGAACTCCTCGGGCCTATTCAACAGACCCGTCTCACACCTTTGTAAACGTCGCCAACCAAAATTCGAACCCACAGCCCCCTTGCCGTCCTCAGTAACTCTAATCTTACTCCTACCATGCACTGCACCTATCAACATCATAGTGTCGTCGACATTCCTCAAACGACATAACAGCACATTATGGTGAGTCTCCAGCACAAAAACCTCGGCTCTTCCCGCTCTAACACAGTCAATTGCATTTAACAGCAGCTACCTCGACGAAATCCAGACCGCCATCCGGTCCAGACCCATCCCCTGGGACGGCTATGTGCGGGCTAACCTGCTGACTCCAGACGAGGCTGCTCTGATCAAGACCATTGAGAAGCAGAGCCCCGAGGCGAGAAAGGAAACTGTCAAGAAGGACCTGACCCACTACGCAACCTCGTTTGTGTCGCTGCTGCGAAAGATTCCCCGGGAAGACGTGGCCAAGTACATCCTGTCGTTTGTTGCTAGTCTGGTTCAGGAGTTGCCCGAGTTCGCACAGTCCATGCTAGAGCTGAATACGCTCGACGCGGACTCGCCCTTCGGCCCCTTGCTCAAGCTGCTCGAGTCTGAGGACGAGCAGATCCAGCTGCTGGCCGTCAAGACCATCGTCGTGCTTCTGGCCGACTCAAAGACCGTCGATCTTACCACAGAAAAGTACGCTGCCCAGTACCTGCAGTTTGTGGGCGTGCTGATCGGCTCATCGGCATCCGTGCAGGTCCAGGACGTGGGAGCCGTGTCTCTGGCCGTGCTCCTGTCCAACAGATCCTACCGACCTCTGTTCTGGAAGTTCAACACCGAGCTGGTCCCCAAGCTCCTCGACATCATCAAGGCTGACAAGGGAGGTCTGCACCTTCAGTACTACACTCTGCTGGTTATCTGGTTGGAGAGCTTCGACACCAAGGCCGCCCACCAGCTGGTCTCTTCTTTCACCGATCTCATTCCCACTCTCCTTCAAG
This sequence comes from Yarrowia galli, assembly GCA_900519055.1. NCBI lineage: Eukaryota > Fungi > Ascomycota > Dipodascomycetes > Dipodascales > Yarrowia > Yarrowia galli. Next base: position 4,668,746 of record ULGS01000005.1, read on the forward strand.
CTGCACGAACCTCTGTCAAGGAGAAGATCACTCGACTTTGTGTCGCCATCATTGTCAACGTTCTCAACGCTTCCCCCAAGGACACAGTGGCATCTCTGCTGCTGAACCAGGGCCAGGCGGTGTTCAAAAACTTTACTGACCGAAAATGGACCGACGAAGAGCTCATCGAAGACATTGAGCTGGTCCACACACAGCTCAACGATGAGGTGGCTCGTATGACCACTTTTGACCGGTACTACGCCGAGATCAAGAGCGGCAAGCTGTCTTGGACCCCCGCTCACAAATCTGAGTTCTTCTGGCAGGAAAATGTCGGTCAGTTCAAGGAAGATGACTGGAAGGTGCTGAAGATGCTGGCGGGCATCGTGAAGAGTGCTACTGACCCCACCGTTCAGGCTGTGGCCTGCTCTGACGTTGCTAACGTGTGCAAGCTGCTGCCTGATGCTATCCAGGTGTTGCAGGACGACGGAGCAAAGCTGAAGATCATGGAGCTCATGAGCAGCGAGAACTCTGAGGTGCGTTTCGAGGCGTTGAAGGCTACCCAGGTCTTCGTCGCTCAGTCGCTGAAATAAGCGCCCACACTGCGAGCCAATGGTTCGCTAGTGCCGCGACTAAGAGAACTTGAGACGAAACCGCAAGTGCAATATAACCCTGCACTTGTAGGCGTTCATCTCAGAAGGATAACATGATATTTAGTTAATGAATAGAGGTATGGAAACGGTATTGGTGTTAGTACAAGTACAAAGGTACAGGCGTGGTAATACGACGTGCAAGCACAAGCCGAGGGATGCAGACTTTGCTTGCCGTTGTTGCTCTTTTCGTCCGCCCCTGATTTTGCCCTTGCCAAAATTTCCGCATGATGTTTGATCTTCAGTCTGTGTGACCACAATTGGATATGCATATGAAGAGAAGACGCTCCCAAGGTGAACCGACGAGAGCAGAGAATTGTGATTGGGGAAGCGACAATGAGCTTGAAACAGGGCAACTTGAAACATCGCCGGAGCTCTGTTTTTCGTCGGAATGTACAAGTACAGGAGTGGGAATCTCCCCTTCATTCTTTGTCATCAGACCATCTCAATAGAGCCCCTATGCATGTGGCTGTGTACTGAACATCTCTACTGTAGAATCCACTTCTTTACTACTCGTACCATAAATAGCGTTATCCTCGAGCTCACAGAGTCCACTCGACCAACTCCAACGTTACCTTCGTTGACGGTTTCATACTAGCCTTCCACAGGCCTCCTCCTTGTGCTGAAAAATGTGTAGCCATGAGATCCCAAAGAGAGTAAGACGAGCTGATGCACCCAAATGTTGGGCCACTCCATAACCTCTGCTAAAGTACATACGATACCGTGCAATACTCAAACTACATTGTGTCATATCAGTAATTTTATTCACTCTCCATCTGTCGAGTAACTGTCTCGACTATCGTCGACGGAATCTTTTGCCCCTCCTCAAGAGTAAAACTTCCTAATCTCCAGAAGCATACTCCTGCCCGGGCTCTCGGGTTGCTATATACATTATTCCATATCCTTCAAAGCCTGTCGGATCTCTGCCAGATCCTCAGCCTCTCCCATGTCCTTCTTGGTCTGGGTCTTGCCAGCCTTGACCTGCTCGGTTCGCAGCTTCTCAGCTCGCTCCATCACGTTGTCTCCTCGGAGAATCTCGGCAATTCGGCCCAGACCGGGCTTTCCACCGTTGGTGACACCAGTCAGCTCCAGAGCAATGGCGTCTCCAATCTCAGCCAGCTTGGAGTCCTCAGACTGGCCAGCAGCAGCAACCAGCTCCTCGATGCTGGAGGAGTTTCGGTTGACACCCAGAATAGAGTCCTCCTTGAAAGAGGTCATGGACCAGCCTCCAACGGGGTTTCGTCCGGTAGAAGAGCCGTTAACAAAGGCCTTCTCAACACCGGCAACCAGCTGCTCCTCAGTCACAATGAAGTCATCAGCCTGGTCAATGAGCTGCACGGTCACTCGAGCTCGCTCCTCCTCCTGCTTGAGCTGCTGCAGCTGGTCGTTGTACTGTCGCTCCAGACGCTTCTGCTCGTACTCGTCAGCGGTCTGTCGCTTGAGCTGCGACTTGGCCAGCAGACCAGAGATGGTGGGCAGAGTCAGAAGCTCGGCCTCAGTCAGACCGGCGCCTCTAGCGGCCTCCTTGACCTTCTCTGCAGCGGCAAGGTACCGCTTGTGGTACTCGTCCTTGGCCTTGTCAGCTCGGTCAGCAGACACCAGAGACTCAGCCAGATACTGCTTTCGCAGATCAGCCATCTTCAGGTGCCACTTGTGGATCTCGGAACGGGGAGTAGCGTGCTTGGCGGACGTTCGAGGAGGGTTTCGTGTGGCCATGAGCTGCTGCTCAGTAAGAGCAGTCTGCTTCTTGGGCCATCGGTGAGATCCCCGAGGAACCATCTTCTCGTCAGCGTAACCCTGACCAGAGGGTCGGCCTCGCCGAGCGGCGTACGGTGTAATGATGGACCGCGGCTTGGGCAAAACTCCACTCACTTTGCTGCTCATGTTGAAAGTGGGGGGGCTTGTGTGTGGTGTGTTTGATGGAGTAGGAGTGGAATCACAGACTTGAATCAGAGTGAAATTTGGGAGCGAAAAATCAAACTCTAATTAGCTGTGGTGTGGTTTGCGTTGAGAGACCGTGTATGGTGTTTATATGTGAGTGAAGTGGTGGAAGTAGAGGTACATTGTCATTACTTGAGGTCTTTGGATCCCGTGTAAACTTCAACCTTTCTGATCGGTCAACTATTCACCGTTCTGAGTACTCCTCATGATCTCCACGAATTGAAGACTGGCTTATATACAAGATATGCAGCCCTAACCTTGAAGGTCATGGAGATGTACGAGTAGGAGAATGGGTGCGTTGATTTGAAAGTAGAAGTCTGAATCTCGTACAAAAAGATCCATACCGTCTTACTGAGTGATTAGGGAGCACGCCAGAGGTCTACCATCTATCCTTCTGTCTCACTCTTCCACACCGAAAGGGGTTTTCGTTCTTCACACCCCTTAAACGTGTCCAAAACGCCTCGTGATTGGTATCTTTCGAGTGGGAATGTGCTCAGGGATCCCATGAAATAGCTTCCACTCTCCTAGCACAAATATCTTGAGAGATACACCAGCTCGAACAGCTCCTCGGTGTGTGTGTGCAAATTAAGCTCGCGACGTTTTCATTGGGACCTGTATATGAACTAAACAGTTAAGCAATATACTTAGCATTTGTAAAGCTCGGAAGATTCTTCGTGACAACGATATTTTTGGGGTCGTACAAAGTAGAAAGCTGCCTCACGCCTCACGTGACCTTACACATCTGCCACATCAATAACACTGCGTCAACACTGCAGCTAATTTGGACAATAGAACCAACGCCGCAACTCCATCCTTCACATGATGCACCAACTTTAATGGTGTGGCAGAGATATCTCAACTTCACGACGGCTCCTTATGTCGACTAAGGAGTGTTCTGATCGGCTTGAAAACTTTCCAGATGATTCCGAATGCCCTTAATACCCCACCTTTCTGATTTCCGCGTTCCCAATCGCTCTATTACCCATTTTAGGCGGATACCCTGGAAATTCCCCAACATGGAACAGCCTCTAATGAACTCCGTGAGGCAGTCCTATATAACGACTTAGTGAACCACAATATGAGAATGCTCTATACTCACTCACAAACATTCTACACACATCACTACCATGTCGTTACCGTCGAGAATAAAGCTGTGGTGGAACACTCAGAACAGTCCCACCGAACACTCTTCCATCCCTCTGCTCAAAGCCCGTCTCTCCCAGACTTGGCTCAACAAATGGACCATTGGATTGCTGCTGGTCAGCATCAAGCTATGGATGTTCAAGATGTCGCTTTCGGGGCAACTGGATGGCGCCGAATTCAACTCTGAACGCTCCTGTTCAGCCCTGGAACGCTCAGTCAGCAAAATGATGTCCATTCCTCATTACACTGCCACAGGCCTGAATCACGTGATTGCCACAGCTGTTGAGAAATTCGTCTCTGGTCTGATCAAGATGGTTCTCTTGATTATAACTGGTGTTCAGGAGTTATTGATCTTCGCAGTCAACATGCTCATCTCCACATACACCTGTCTTATCACGCTTGTGGTTCAAGGCGCAGTGTCTCTGGCAGTTGATACTTCGAAACATGTCATCTCTTTTGTCAACGATACCATCACCACCGTTTTGCCCGAGATTGAAAAGGGTCTTAATGGTCTTAGTGACGGTCTCAATAAAGCCACCAACGCTTTTGTCGATCTAGGCAACCTCATTACAGGCAAGGGAGTCGAAGAATACACCGGCCAGATTGATTTTGTCCAGCTCAAGCTCGATGGACTCAAGAATATCTCTATTCCAGATTCTGTCAATGAGAAACTCGACTCTGTGAAAGACAAGGTGCCTGATTTCGAGACTGTGAAGAACGAAATCGAGTCTTTGATTCGAAAGCCTTTCCAGGCTGTCTCGAAGAGTATGAACGAAACGCTTGCTACCCCGCTGAATGTGGGTGATTCTTTGAAAGTGCCAGCGCTCAAATCAGCTCAGTTCTGTAAAGACGCAAACATTCCTGAGGTGTACGCAAAGCTCAACTCTGGCTTGAACACTGGTCTCAAGGTCATCATCGCACTACTTTTGATTGCAGCTTTCATCATGATAATCCCTGTAGCATGGTCTGAATGGAGATTGTGGAGATACCACGAAGAGTTGTGGGTTGAACAGAGCACCACTGTTGAAGTGAAGCAGGAAAAGAGACACGCCTTCCACACTGTCTTGTTCCAAGCTCAACACAAGTATGTCTCAATGATCAAGCACAAACTTGCCTGGGGTAAGAAGTTGTACCAACGCAATCTCAGCCAGTGGTACTGGGGTTACATTCTGTATCCTTACATGTTGACTCTCCTCTTGGTTGGCTTCTTTGGCATTATCGCGTTTCTCCTCCAGCTGGGTCTTCTCTCTATTCTCAAGAGTGGTCTTCAAAGCCTCACAACGCTCACCTCAGAGGTAGGAGCCGACGTTACAGAAACAGTTGTGAGAGAAATGGAGAGCTGGAAGAATGACACAAACTCGTTCCTCAACACCCGAGAAACTAACATCAACCAGAACTTGCTTGGCTGGGTTGTGAACTCCACATCTACAGTAAACACTACCCTTTCCACTTTCATTGACACCATGAACAACGGTATTGATTCTGTTTTCAAGAACACTCCGCTCCATGGAGCAGTCCAGGGCGTCACCAAGTGTCTCGTAACCATGAAACTGCAAAAAGTGGCCGATGGAATGGGCTGGGTGAGCAGCCATGCCCACGTGACACTGCCTCGAATCGAAAAAGAATTGATGAGCCACCAAGATATTCAACAGGAGGCTGCTGAGAAGGCCGATCACGTGAGCGACGGAATTGCTCGAATCATTAAGATGATGGAAAAGCTGCTTTTTACCGAGCTCTACATTGCCCTGGCTTGTCTGGCCATTTGGCTGTTTATGTGTCTAGTTGCTCTTGTCTACGTTCTTATCAAGTCTCGTGATCGAACAACCAACTTTGAGCCGTCACGAGAGTCCAAGTTCGACATGGTCGACACTTCACGAGACGCCTACTTTCCCCGAGCGCCTCCTCCACAAATCACTATCCCCCAGCCTGCAATGTTCATGCGCAACCATGTGCCTTCTCCAGCAGCAGACCCTTTTGAGGAGTATCCTGTCAGACACAACAAGAGTCCGTCGTGGCTGTTCAACCTCAAGTCTCCTGTTCTGCGAAAGTCGTGATGGGTCAATTGTAACAACTAGCGGGTCAGCTAGACACTTATTTATCTCATAACCAATACTGTATTGATACGAAATCGTGATGTGTATGAATGAAGGCGAAGATGTCCATCGTAGTCACGGCCATCCTCATACGAGCCAGCGCCTCATTCCAAACCACCTAACCACGAGTACCAGTGCTCAATACTGAACTTCCAGTCGCCTTGTAAATACGCTTCCAGATCCGGGCCACCGACTATCGACGCTAAACCTGTCGGTTCCACGTTTCGACATGGCCCCAATGTAACAATCTTAGTCTCATCAGGATAGCCGTAAAAGATTGGACACGGTACTGTTATGCAGCGCCCAACGCCACCACTTCTGGGCTGGACTTCGCACCACTTTTCAGCAGGCGTAACACACGCAGTCTGCAAGAGACTGACACAACTCTTAGTGACACTCCAACATAGAGACATGCAACTGCTGAAGCCACGTCTGGCACAGTCACACCTCCTTGCTGATGATGTACATCCTCTGCCACGTCTTTCCATATGGAGTACCGGCACCCTCAGGCATTACCCGTTGTTATCCTCCATGAATCTGTGACAGACACTGCCACGTAAAAACTAGAGCCATGTGGTTGAACACGAGCCTCTCTGGACCCCAACCCACACCCCCTGTAGATACGTGGACTTGCTGGTCCACCCTTCGTAATGGATTTCAGAGAACCAACGAGGTTACTCCGAGCCTCTTAACACTCCAATACAGAGGTTGCAAGGGACACCTCCTTCCACGTTCTCAAAGGAAGGGTAGACGTTCAAAATTGGGATGAAGCAGGTTTATATATTAGCTGCTGTACGAGGAGTTGCGAATTAAAGTATGGGGTTTTCAGTGGGTGACCCAAGCGAGTTAATGTACAGATACAAGCAGAGATAATCAATATCAACAATATATTAGACTGACCACAGACTATCGACGCACGAATCTATGTGACGGCGCGTTTCGACATGGCCAGAGAGTTGGTGTCTCGTCAGGATAGTCTTACTGTCGGACTGAGCACTGTAATGCTCAGCCCCATGCGGCCAAAGGCGACATGTTGGCGTGAACCTCGCAATATTTAGCGACATACGCCGTCCCAGCTTCGAATGGGACCTGCCATGCTTGAGTGGACTTGAGTGCCTACGCATCGATAGCGGGCGCCATGGACTGGCTGGGGCCGCGTTGTGAAGACGGACTTGTGCCGCCGTGTGAGGGCGGACTTGTGCCTTGCCCATACGGAGGATGGACTTGTGCCATACCTATACGAAGGATGGACTTGTGTCGTTGCGGCAGTGCATGCTCGCGGCGGCTGCAAGAGAGCGGCCTCTGAACAGCACGGCGGCGCGGACTTGAGCCACGTCTTGAAGAAGAGTGGAGCAGGATCTATGCTGTGGAGATCGGCTGCCAGTGGGGCTTTCGAGCCCGTTGTCAATGGACAACAGTGCCACATCGCGGGTGGACTTGTGCCGCTGCGGTGGCGCATGCTCGTGGCGGCTGCAAGAGAGCGGCGTAGGAGCTGCACGACGGCGCGGACTTGAGCAGGATCTACGCTGTGCGTGATCGGCTGCCAGTGGGGCTTACGAGCCCGTTGTCTATGGACAACTGTGCCACGTCGTTGGTGGACTTTGTGCCACGCCTGTACGAAGGGTGGTCTTGTGCCACGTCTTTAAGAAGAGTGGGGGCAGCATCTGTGGAAGAAGGACTGCAGAGGGGGGCTGAGGCCGCCCGTTGTCGATGGACAACAATGCCACGCCTGTTTGAAGGGTGGACTTACCACCAGCGCACGTGGTGGGACCGCACAGAATGTGTGTCGATGAAGAAGGGAACTTGATGGTGGGAACAGCGAGATTAAGTATCCTTCCAAATAAGGTTCTATTAAGGGCCACGCGGAGAAGCTCCAACTCTGATTGGAAGGTTGCCTAAACAGGCCGCTTTTAGAAGAGCATACCAACTCGTAGAATATCAGCCGGGCGTTGTGAGTAAGAGTACGTGTGAATAGTACGTGCTACCCAGAGTCTTCAGACGGTTCCCTTGTCCGAGTAGCCTAAGATTATGTCGGCTTTCACTAACTGTGCATTCCCCTGCCTAAAAGCTGTTAATTATCTGCACAAACAGAGGCGCGTGTGAGGTGGGATAAATGTGTGGACCTAGTCATCGCTCTATTGGCTATTTTGACGACTACCACTTGTTGCTGTGGATCTGATCGCACAACAGCTTCACTCAGGTACAGTACTGTTAAACTGCTGTTGAAAATATTTCGACTAACTCCATAGCTACTTGCGGCTCAATAGTTCAACAAATGTTCCTATATCTCGTCTCGCTTCTACTTGAGAGTTTAAACTAGAATTTCACCCCTGTCCAGAATCGGCGGTTACATTAACAATACATAAGATGTGTATTCATCCAAGCGCATGCAACACAATCTTCTTGTATCCTTCCACGGCAGCAAGCAGATCGGTTACAGTGACATGCTCATCGGGGGCGTGAGCTAGTGTCATGTTACCAGGACCATACAAATACCGGACAAAGTCTCCCTGAAGATGTGGACTGTCACTGGACAGTGAAGATAACGTGGATTCAAAGCCTGGAACATCACAGTTGAAGTCCTGAGGAGAGTACGACTGGTATGTGAAATACACATCTCTGAAGCGGGACAGGACACCTACTACCTCGGTTGTGACGTTTTCTTCATCTCCCAGGAACCGCACCTCAACCGTGGCCTTCTCGTCGCTAATGAAAGCCACGTTGAGAGTTCCTGAAACAATGGAAGTTTTGAAGGCTTGCAGCATGTCAACCAACACTTGATTCTCAGCCTCCAGTCCGATAATGACGACCCCGCAATGACGACTTACCAGATTGAGTCCACTTGGCTTCCCAAATATGACGCTTTTCCAGGGCTTGGCTGTTTTATCGACCTCTGCCATTCCTCCAGATCCAAACACTTCTCCACCAACCACAAACAAAAGTGCCACTTCGTTGTATGCAACTTCTCTGTCCCTCAGCAACTCTTCCAGGGCAGTAACTTGAGCTGCCACACAGGCTTTCGAATCGAGAGATCCTGCGCCGTAAATGTCTTCTCCAATAAGTTGGTAAGGGGATTCGCTCATGATGTGGTCAACATTACTTGTGAGAAGGACCTTGGCGTCTTTTCTTGAACCCTTGTAAGCATAGACGTTTTGACGCGAGTGATCTCCAATCAAATCAACCGTGTACCCTCTTGTTGAAAGATACAATTGTAAAAAGCGGACCACATGAGTCTCGTTGAAAGACACAGACGGAATGTCAACCAGGCTTTTGTGTAGATCCATGACAGGAATGTAGTTGTGAGTTCCACCTCGCTCCTGCACCGAGTTGGACTGCGTGTCCAGAACAGGCTGCTTGTTGTTATCCGGATGCCTGTGATATACGAAGATGTAGCTCTTCAAAACAACAAGAACCGCACAAACTAGCACTGTCAAAATGCGCCTGATCATCTTTTTGTCGTGGTGATTTTGAGGCACTGTGTGACCGAATGAGAAAGATGGGTGTGGTGGTGTAAGCAATGACTATGTTGAATTGGAATACCCACGGGTCGAGCTATGCAATAAAGATGTGTAGATAGCACTGACTATCGTAGAGGTCGTGAGTTGATCTGGTGACCAGATTGTAGGAGGGTTTACATTGAGTGGTTGTGTTGGGTAAATAGAGTTTAGATAACTGAGACTGATAGCAAACCTAATCTATGACCCCCACATTCTGAGGAGAAAACATACTGGCACCACTCAGAGCACAAAAACAGAAGAACCAGCACTGTGACAACAGCTCAGGCAAAAAGAATGGACGACACCGGAATCGAACCGGGGACCTCGCGCATGCTAAGCGCATGTGATAACCAACTACACCAGACGCCCCAAAGATGCAGGTGAGGGTGGGTTCCGCATAGTGAAGGCAAATGTTGTCAAAATTTTCGGGCGGAATTTGGGGAGTTTTTGCATATTCATTGGTAGCAATAGATATATGGGGCTTCGGCGATTATGGTGGTGCACTTATGGTGTCGGTGGCGTCTCTATTGCGTCGTTGAGCTCCGAATCCATATTGTTGAGAAATGGCCCACCTTACATTTGACATAGACTTTGGTCTTCTGACAGCCAGAAAGATGACAGTACAATCGACTGATCAGGGGAACGCTCCATTTTCTTCTCACTTCTAAACCCCCGCGTCTACATTACATCTTTGTGTTCTCTTTTACATTGCTACAAGTACGTATTTCCAGAATCATAACCATTCAATAATACAATTCAATTAAAACTTTCGTCGCTGCTGGGGCTTTCCCTTGGGTTTGCTCACACCTCCTCGAGAAAACTTTTTAATGGGTCGCTTGGGCACCACATCGTCATCATCTCCTCCATCGTCATCTCCTCCCTTGGACTTCTTGTACTTGTACTTGTTCTTCTGTCCTCGAACGGGTCCATTCTTGATGGCCTCGACGTAGTGGTCGATGGCCGATCCCTGGGGAATGACGTCCTCCTCGTCATCCTCCTTGAAGATCATCTTGCCAGACTCGTTGGTCTTGAACTTGGATGACTTGAGAAGAGGCTCCTTCTTTCCTCTAGGCTTGGAAGAAGTAATGTGAGCCAGAGCCTGCTGAGACAGCAGATCCAGAGGGTCGTCAGACTGCATAATGTACTTGGAGGACCGCTTGTTGGTATCCTCCTCCTCATCGTCACCCTCGTCCTCAGAGTCCGAGTCTCCGTACAGAGCACGCTCGTATTCGGAAGCAAACTCCTTCTTGGGCTTGGTAGAAGACATGGGAGTATCCTCGTCCTTCTCCTCAGTTCGCTTTCGCTTGGATCGCTCCTTGGACTTTCGAATGTTCGTCAGAAGCTTCTTGTCAGCCTCAGGGAAATGCTTTTCAATGGTATCGAAGCCGAATCGTCGGATCAGACGCTCGACAATGTGCTTGACCTTGGCCTTGAAGTGACCCTTGTGTTCGTGGGACCAGTGGAGCAGCTTGGGGAGCATCTCGCCGAGCTGGGGCTCCACCAGATCAATGGGGAGAGAGATCGCGGTGATCTTGACGAAGCCGAGAGTCGACTTGACAATTTCTCGGTTCTGCGAGGTCAGGAACAGCTCCACAGTCTGAGCAAGATCGCTGAGCATCTCGATGGGCACGTCATCCTTGAACTCGAACAAGATTCGAGACAGACCGGTAATGGTGGCAGACACCAGGTTGGGCGAAGTACCAGCGAGACCAGCAGACACGGCCTTGAAGAACTCGGTCAGGTTGGCATCCACGGAGCCCAGACCGGACTCCTCCAGACCAGGGATTCGGGTGTTGTCAATGACACCTCCACGGGCCATCTTCTCACCCATGAGAACCAGCAGGTTGTAAGCAGAAGTTCGGGTCTTCTCGTTGACGTCCTTGGTGGCAATAACGGCCTCAGAGACGGTGGCAGGGATGAAATACAGATCGTTTTCGGGCAGCAGAGCCACCAGCTTAGCCAAAGCAGCCACTCGAGCACCTCGAGACACGGCAGTGACGGACTCGGAAGACTCAAGAACGACACCACAGATGTTGTCAAGATGCTTCTCCAGAGTATCGAAGCTATTGTCGGCCTCGGACAGACGAGTCAGCAGACGGTAACCCTTCTTCTGGTGGTTAGGGTCAGAGTTCTGGATCATCTGCACAAAGACGGTCAGCAGAGTGTTGTGAGAAGAGGCGGGGATGTAAGGGACCAGAGCAATGAGAATGTCGAGCATGGTCAGCGACATTGCTGGCAGAGCATCCTTCTCAGGCTTGGACTCCTTGGCCTCGTCCTCCAGAGCCTTGTGAAGCATACCACAGACATTGTCGAAGATGTCGCCAATCTCGCCGGCGGGGGTGATACCCAGGTAGGCGTTGATGCATTCGAGAATGTAGCCTCGAGACTCGGGAATAGTCTGTCCGTAAACGTTGAAGAGCACAGCGAGAATCTTGGAAGACACGGTTCCGAGGTAAGCAACGTTAGCCTCGGCCTCGGATCGAGGGAATCGCTCCAGAAGCAGAAGATCGTCGTTGACGTCCTCAAACTCGGCGGACTCGGGCTCCTCGGCGTACACTACGTTGCTCTCAACGAGAAGACGCAGGGACTGGCAGATGACCGGTCGAATCTCAATGTTGGAGTACAGCTTGTTAGAGAGCAGCTCGGCGAAGGACTGGTCGAAAGACTGCTGCAGATCCATGGGAAGAGCACAGAATCGGGGCAGAACGGACCAGACCTGGGCCAGAAGAGCCTCAAACACCTTGGCGGTGGCGCCCTTGGTGACAGAGATCTTGTCGTCAAAGTACTCGATCAAGGGCAGGAACTCGCTCTTGAAAAAGGCAATGTCCGAGTTGTGAATGTTGTCTCTCAGCAGAGGGAGCATCCAGGCACGTCCGGGTCTGTCAGAAGAGGGGTTTGAGAGGTTGAGGGGGAGCAGTTCAAGCACCTTAGCGGGTCCCATGGCTCGGATGGCGGATCCGAGGGCGTTGTCAAGAGCAGGAATACCGTTAACAAAGGACTCCTGGGTTCGGAGACCTCCAATGATGGTAACGGCCTCAACCAGGAAGGGGTCAGACTTCCATCTAAGAGTGTCGAGCAGAGCAGCAACAACATTGGTCGAGTCGACGAGCGAAGCTCGGGTCTGGACTGTCAGAAGCATGGTAGCCATCTCAGAGAGCTTGGACAGCCACTTGTCGCCGTTCTTAAGCGACTTTTGGTTGATAGAGGAGCACAGGGCAACGAGACACTGGGAAGCAGAGGTTCGCACACTGTCAGCCTCAGAGTCAAGGTAAGCGCACACCTTCTGGAACACCACGGGGGTCTTGGCAAGTCCCTTATCGGGGTTGACCTCTCCAAGAGCTCCGACACCCTGGGCAACAACAGCAAACCAGGCAGGAGCAAGATGCTGGTCGTTGGTGGCAGGTGCCTGGTCAATGACGGCGTCAAGGATAACCAGCAGCTTTCGGGTCTTGTTGTTCTCATCCTCCTCGGACTTGGCAAAGTGTCGGAATACTCCCTCGAAGATGCCAAAGGTAGCCTGGATCAGCATCTGGTTGGTAGTCTTAGAAATAGACAGCAGCAGCTGACACAGCTCATCGAACTGAGACATGGGCCACATTCCAACACCGCAAATGGTCTTGACCAGAGCAAGTGCATGCATGAATCCAGCGTCCACGGTATCCTCCTTCTTGTGGTTCTCCAGGTACTGCTTAACGGCCTTCAGGGCTGTGTCGGCGCAGGTGGCGGCTGCGGGGTGCTCAACCAGAACAGGAGACACTCGGGTCTCGAGAATCTTGGCGAGAGCGTCCAGAGCTCGCTTTCTGATCTTGGGTCGAGGGTTGACGGCCAGATGCATGAGACCAACAACTCCTCGTCGAGGAGACAACTCTGAGGCGGGAGTCTGCCACGAGGCGGCATCCTGGGCCAGCAGAAGATGCTGCAGGGTACCAATGGCAGATCTGAGCAGTGCAGACTCGGAATCGGATGAGCCCAGCACGGGAGCGAGCTTGACGAAAATCTGCGAGAACTTGGCTCGCAGAAGAGATTCACTGGCGTAGGGCGAAACGAGGTCGAGGAAGTAGAGAGCTGAGGCGGCGAGATCAGCATTTTCCAGCTGGTCGGGTGCCTGGCGGCTAAACGATTGCTCTAGCAGAGCCAGGAATGAGATGAAGTAGGAAGTGGCGGTCTTCTCGGTCTTCTCCTCCTCGAGATTCTCCTCCACGGCTCCCAAAATGATGGCCAGCTGTTTCTGGTTGGCCAGCTTGGAGTTGACATGGACACGGATTCGGTCCAGCTTGTCCTCCAGCGGTTCCGTATGGTCGAGTTCGGACATTTGTAGATGATGCGTAGGAGTACGATTCCACTGTGCAGAAGACTTGAAAAAATATTAGAGTTGCTGCATGGCGAGCTTATCAGGCTACAAGTAGAGGTGTTAGTGGTAGTCAGCAGTGTAGGGCGTTATTTAAGGGCATTTATCGGCTAATCAGTGCAGAATATCCGTCAGGAGCTGGTCAAGAGTACTTCTATGACTTTGCCTCGTTCATATTCCCTGACTCTGAAGAATACCGTCACTTCGTGTTTGTCACTTCGAACCTCTGCTCCTCCCAATAAATTTAGCTCACATTTGGGACTTGATGAGACAGGGTCTGCAATTGGCGTGTTGGGAGGAGATGTGGGTGGAACTTGAAGGTCACACACACACCCGCACACATCAACCCAATGCAACATCGCTAAACGTCTGGTGTTTTCATAAGTCTCGACGACAGGCGACTTCAGAATGTGACCCGTCTAACCCATCGATTTCATCACCCATGACAGCAATTTCTCTCGTGGAAAGGACAAGATCGAAGGGCGGTGGCACTGTACCGGTAGTTGGTGTTTGTTGCTGAACTCATGGAATGCGTGGGTGCTACTCGTACTGTGTAGCTGAGCCTGGATATGCTGTGCTCCATTGGGGTCCCGTTTCCTAAACGAGCGTATTCAAGGTGTAAAAGTAGAGTGCGTGATCATTTGACACAAGTAATGGTGGGCTTTAATGTCCGTTTCGAGACAAAGTGGCGAGAGCTCCTTCCTGAAAAGAGCAACACGCCCAGGCGACGTGAAGTAACAACAAAGGCCCATGTCTCTAAGCTATAGCCATTCAAGCTGCTCGTGTCCAAATTCCACAGTCCATTGGATCCACGGAGATACCCAGAGTAGCTTTGAGTCTGGGGTAGTATAGGTGTGTACCAGTAGTATGAAATCCGGGGACACAAAGACAACATCTATTGTTTATTTTTGGATCTCGGCCCGTGGGGAAGTCATTTACAAAAGAGGAATGGTCTGGCCCAAAATTGCGGCCCGGACATGGTGCCGTTCCATGTGGTGCTACACCAGCCTCCGATAGACGAGCCTCTTCCTTTCCGCCATATCCTTGTAGATTCAGTCTCTGATAAGATCACTAGCAGTTCAATGTATCTCCCAATGCAGTTCTCCGTAGTTTGTAGATGTTGAGACCTAGGTACTGGGTAACACCCACGTGTGCCTTTTTATAGGAAGCTTCCGTCACGCCTTGGCTGCCACTGAAGTCTGAGTGACAACAGTGTGAAAGAAGGGCTGTGGTGGTGTGACTGCTGCTCTAAGAAGCCTTGCTTATTGTTTTTTCAAGAACTTCCATAGCGTCGCTCGATTAGGCCGACACCAATAAGGTGTACCGTCCTTCTTGGTTCGCGGGTCCTGCCCTATCTTCTAAACTTACACTACAAGTCCAGGTAGGTTGTGGCTAGCTAATATCGCCTTTCCTACCCAATGTAGATATCCGTGACCAGTTTAGATGTCCCATTTTGAGAACGTGTACGATCTTTCTGGCTTGCTTCCATCCTTTAGTTGGTCGTTGAAGCGAGCTACATGTACAAGTACTTGTACGATTCTTGTAGGAGTATAGATGCGGCAAGTGTTCTCTCTTGAAGCCATACCAGTCTGTACAATTGTTGGGGTGGACAGCAGTATGGAGCTTCAGGACATGTAACAGTTGATCTGGCTGACTGCTCGCTTTCTCAGTAGCGTCGTAGTAAGAGAACAGCCAATTTATTAGTGCCTCCTCGTTCAGACCGGACTAAAGGACACAAGAAAGCTACATTCCAATGTATCTATAGATTTTTGATGAGGGCACTTCTGTACCACTTGGCTACTCGTAGTAAAGTTGCGGCAGGGTCGTACTAATAACGGGAACCTTTGTGATCTATTACAGAAATTAGGTGCCTTTCTTGAGACCACGCTAACCCCAATAGGACTATAGATGTGTTTCCTCACGAATTACAATGAGGCGGCGCAATTTCGAAAAAAGTGGTAGCCACTTTGTATCTGTGAGTTCTGAATTCTTCTCCTAATCTTCAACTACCGATAAGCCTTCGGCTAAATACAGGGCACATCTCGCCATGCAGACTGGGCCTGAAGTTTATGAATACGAAATCTTATCTGGTCGAAAGGTTTACCGTGACCCTATATAGTGCCTAATACGGATTGTGGGGGGAGATATGGCAACATTGTTATTCCATTCCCGCGGCACGTCTCTAGTCACCTCCTATAACCGCTCGCTATGAAGTGTAACATATTTTCTGCTTGTGTCAATCATACCACACAGTTCCTTGGCTGGCCAAGAATGTACTAGTTTGGAGAAGTTCATTTATGAATTGTACCCAAGGGTTATCGAGTGGGGTTGTGGAGTACTGTAAGGCTTGTTACATTGATGGGGTCCAATGAGTTTTGAAGAGCAAAACAAATCACTGTGATCGTATTCAGAGTTCAGCACCCCATTGTTTTCATCTGTGTGTACACACACCAAATAGTGATCTTGACTCTGCTGGTAGTCTGTAGAAAGGGATAACCACCCGACTAGACTTGTGGTACATCCACGGGTACCTGCTTTGTTCAAGATCCCGCGCTTGATAAAACTGGGCATTTATCAAAATATGGTGAGTTAACGCGTTACGTCTAGCTGTTAGTTTGGGAATGTGTAAGTACTTGTAACGTTCTAGACAAGGCTACAGTACTGTTCTTCTTGTTCCTTGGAACTGAAGTGTTGAGCCATTTGACTGTTTGGCTGACAGTACAATGTTCGTTTCAGTACTCGTACTGTACATACAGTACATTGCATGCTCATGCATGGGGAAATGCTTTTGTGTTCAGATTAAGGTCACGTTCTTGACTAAACCAAGTACGAGTACACAGAAAGGATAACCCCGTTCATCTTCACCGCCCCTGCGACACGCTTTCTTCTGAAGACACAAACCTGGGCTAGTTTTCAAGCAAATGTGACACCCTCAGAAGCGGCAACGCTCCCTTGCCATCTATATAAACCCCCGATGCCTGCCATGAACACCAATCTCAACCAACTCGCAAACATTCACTCATTACTCTCCCCTTGCGATGAAATTCTTCACCATCTCTCTCCTTGCCACCCTGGCTCTGGCTGATGTCGGCCATGAGTACAGTGGCCTCGCCGCCAACAAGGCCCGTGATCGTCTCGCGGTACGAGCTGCTCGGGAAGCCGGCCTCTTTGGAGGTATGAACCTCAAGAAAAGAAGTGTGACCGAAATGGGTGTGGAACACCATATTTTCGCCCGTGCCGATGGTGACCCTGCACCTGATCCTGCTGCTGGAGACGACGGAGCCTCTACTGACCCTGCTGCCGGAGACGACGGTGCTTCCACTGACCCTGCTGCTGGAGACGACGGAGCCTCGACTGACCCTGCTGCCGGAGATGACGGTGCCTCTACTGACCCTGCTGCTGGAGATNACGGGGCCTCCACTGATCCCGCCACTGACGCTGATACAGGAGGCGATGGGGCCACTACTGACCCTACCACTGACCCTGCCACTGATGCTGAAGGTGATGGGTCCTCTACCGATCCCTCCACTAACCCTCCCACTGGAGACGACGGAACGACCACCGATCCTTCTACTGACTCTCCCACTGGTCCTGACGATAACTCCTCTGCCGAACCCGCCACTGACTCTGATGCGTCAGGCGACTCTTCTGCCGACCCTTCTGCGGACAATTCTGTTTCTGATTCGTCCTCTGCCGCTGTCATCTCTAATCCCGGAGATGACATGACCCCTACGACTCTAGCAGTTTCACCTTCTGCCTCTCAGAGCTCGGATGGATCTGAACCAGCCCCAAGTGTGACATCGGACCCAGTCCCTGCTTCCACCTCTCCAGTTGTTTCCGCTGCTGATGTTCTCGCTCTCGACAACATTCTTGCCGATGTTCCAAACGTTCTTTCCAACATTTTGGACGAAATTCCCGACAATGCCGAGCTTGCACAGCTCATTGACGAAGCCACGACAGCCATTGTGGACTTGCTCAGCAGACTGCCCGACTTCCTATCCACTCGGTCTAACCCCCTACATGCGAGGAACCTGCTTGCATTCCTCGACAAGAGAGACGACAGTAAGGATCTTGTCGATGCAGTCGTGTCTCTACTGGGTAAGCTGAGAGCTATTGTGGCCATCATCGAGCCTGTCGAGGACAAGTCCGAAGCACTGCAGGCCAACCAAGAAAAGCTGTTGGATCTCATTGGCAAGCTTGAGGCTTGGCTGGGTAAAGTTAACGCTGAGAACTCGGAGTCCTCTGCCTCTGCCTCCTCGGCCTCACCTGCTTCTACTGCCGCTGAGGATGCGTCCAAGTCTACTTCTGCCTCTCATGCAGCCCCTAGCGAGGCTACTGCTACTGACACTTCTGACTCTTCCGATGCTGACTGTGACTCTGATGACTCCTCCGATGCCCACTCCAAGTCTGATGACTCTGATTCTGACAAGTCCCACAGCAGCTCTGGCACCACTATCATCTACGAGGAGGATTGTGGCTGCGATGACGACTCCGAGAGCGGCTCACACTCTAAGGGCTCTGACTCCAGCGGTAGCTCCGGTTCTACAAGCAGCTCTGGATCTGCGGGTGACTCTGACTCCAAGGGACACTCCGGATCTACCAATGGTGGTTCTTCCACCCCTGGTTCCGGATCTACAAGTGGTGATTCTTCCCCTGGCTCCGGATCTACCAGTGGCGGCTCCTCCACTCCCGGGTCTTCGTCCCCTGCCAACGGTGGAAGCTCTGGAAATGTGTCTGGTGGCTCTTCTTCGGGTGGCAGCACCCCACAGTCGGGATCAGGCTCTCCCAAGTCAGGCTCCAACCCCGCTTCTCAGCCCATGAACCAACCTGCCCCTGCCCCTGCCTCGAAGCCCGATAGCCATACTGGAGGACCTGCTCAGGCAGGTGAGCACTCTGCTCCTGGATCTCAGCTTCCCGCCCTCGCCAATGGCGCCACTTCCTTGTCGGCCGGTATTGTCTTGGCCTTCCCCCTTATCGCTGCTCTTATTTAATCCCGTTGTCGGCAGCTCTTTATAACTCTAGTAAATTAAATGTGTTTGGTTAGTACAATACTTGAGACTGTAAGGACGACCCTCTGCTCTTTTGTAGTTCGTTTCTAAAGAGTGTGAAAGAATGCCTTAAGTCTTTCCCTTGGTCGTTCTCGATCCTAATCACTACAGGATGTTTCGTACAAGTAGCAAGTCTTTCCGCTGTACTCCGATAACGTAACAATGAGTTATATTAAGCCAATATCCATATATAATTATTTATGCCGTGGCAAGTATCTACACTTACCGCGGTCTTGTACAGACAGCAGTTACAGGTCGATGTTTTCACTGCAACTACTGCGTAACCCTCTGAGGCATTCCCATGCCCTGGTTCTCCTTGTTTCCTCCTCTCACCGGGCTCTTCAACTCATGGTTGGAAACGCACTTTCTCAATGAGCCCCGAATACCGAACTTGCCGTTTGGAGTCACTGCCCGGTTCGCACGACTGTCGCCGTCGGCCAGAATGCTCACGTTTGAGTGGTTGATGGCATCGGAGAAATCCAAAGGTGGAGGAGCAGAGCCAGGACTATCCATGGGATGGTCAACAGGTGAATCAACTGCAGCTGCCGGACCAGGCAATCTTGAGGGGGTACCAAGAGCGCTGGAACTTCTTCGAGGCGTGGAAAGGGCAGGGGAAGGGGCCCATCGGACCCGTTTGGAGGGGCTTATCTTTGGGCGGAGGCTGAACAGGAGACCGGACAACTACCGACCGTTTGTATGCTGAAGGAAGAGAGAAGTTTGGGGTCGAGGGAGTCGGAATCGGAGCTGTAGAGATACTCTTGAACACGTTCTCACATCCAATCAGGGCCTCCGACAAGAGCCGCACATGCTCCTGATCCTGAGTCCGCTGGATCATGCAGAGACAGGCATTCATGAAGTGTGTAACAACGGGGCCAAAGAACGTGTCCGTGAAAGATGCAGAAGAAACACACTCGTAGAACTCACGCTCGTATTGGTCACGTGTCTGTTGGGCCCAAACCAAGAACAGATCCTCGTCGGCCTCGCACCACCCCTCCATCTCCTTCAGACGCCGCAAGCACTGATCCACAGTGTTTTGGGCAGCCATATCACGTGTGCACGAGTCCAGAAAAGCGTTGATAGCTTCGATATCACTGCAGACTCGCTTCAGACGATCCTGTGCATCGTCCACGAAGTACAGGAGTTCCGGGTAAGCTGATGTGAGCGACTCAAAGTCAGCACCAGTCAAAAGCTGCATCCACGACATCAGCTGAGACTGTTGCAGAGTTAAAAGCTTGATTCGATGCAATCCCATAACTCTTTGCTCGGTTTCCGACGTGGTTCGCGAGTATGTGGTTTCCAACGACACGATAGCCTCCTTGATGGCGTCTCTTCGAGTTTGCTGAGCTGCTGCGTATTTGGCGACAGCCTGCTCAATGGCCTCGGTCTCTCGCTTTCGAAGTGTCTCAATCTCTGCCCGTTGCTCGGTAATCATCTTCAGATACGAGCCCACGTGTCTGTCGAGAGAGTGCTGGTTTCGAACGACCTTAGTCTTGATCATTTTAGCTCTGTCGGCGTACTTGAGCGTGTTGAGAGTCTCATCGTAGTGTTGAGAAGATGGAGAAATGCAAACAATCATCACAGTCTTACAGTTTCCTCCAAGCGAGAACTTGAGTAATCTGGTGAGCTTGGAGTTTCTGTAGGGCACATGCAGTTTTCGTTTAGGATCACAAAGGGCGTTAATGCAGTTGCCCAGTGCCAAAAGAGACTTGTTGATGTTGGCGCCCTCCAGTAGTCGCTCTCCTCTGTTTTTGGTTGCAGATGCTCGCTCACTGCCAGCCAGATCGATGATAGAAAGAGTAGCAAAGGTGTGTGACTCCGAAAGCTCAGCCGTACGGTTTCGCTGAATGACGTTGATCTGAAGTACGGCGTGCGATCGAGAAGATGTGGCGTTGGCTTCAGTGGGGCTCTGTGTTCGGTTGGTGTTGCCCTGTAGAATCATCTCCATGACCTCCTCCACAGAGTTTGGTTTGTGTGACGACAAGTGAGAGACGGAGATCTTCTTGTCAGCGTCCTCTCGCAGAGTCAGCACCTTGTCGCTGGGCTCCAGTAGATCCTTGATTGTCTCGTTGTAAATCTCCAAGTAACTGAGTGTCACATCAATCACCTTTTCGTCTCTCAGAGCCTCAATTCGGTCGAACAGCTCCTTCATGGTCAGAAACACCACTCCTGGCGCATCTGGACGGCCACTGATAGTGTGTGTCTTTCCGCATCCCGTTGCTCCATATGCAAACACCGTAGCGTTGTATCCGTCAAAAATGTTGCTCAGTAGCGGCCGAGTGGTCTGGTTGTAAACATGTTCCTGAGACGCATCTTCGTCAAACAGCTGGTCAAACACAAACCGGTGCTCTCGAATTCGGTGTGTGTTACCCGGAAAAGCCGCCTTGTGCATACCAGCCACTGGAGACGATTCTGGCGGGTCGAAAATGAGCATCTTGTCGTCCACAACATTAATGATTTTGCGGATGCTTTTGCCGCCCTTGCGAGAAGTGAATGGGTTGACAGTCGCAGTGTTAGCCGACGAGGCGGCCAGAGAACCGTCGCCCAGAAATAGCTGCTGTTTCGGGTTGTGCTGTAGATGTGCCTGTTCTGTTTGCGTGAATGGCCGTACTCTGACGGCCACTGAAATAGAAGACTCCATTGCTGTGTTGTGTATGTTGTGTGATGGGTGTAGAGTGTTGAGTTGTGAGTTGAGTCGTGGGTTGTGTCTGGTGTGTGTCTCTTGTTGATGTTGTCCGTCTGTTACTTGCGTCTGTGTCCTTGTGCGTGTCTGTCCTCTGCGAATTTGTTATGTCCTCCGTCTCTTCAAGCTGTGTGTCGTTAGTGATAGCTCCTTCGTTGTAGAGTTGAAACAAGAATATATCCACACACATGATTCATGTCTGGTCAGAAACTCTAACCAAGCCTAAACACAACATTGTGAAGGAGAAGGTGGGCGAGAAGTAATTAAAAATATATGGACATGATCCTCCGGAAGCCAGTGTTTCATCTGTTAGCTTCTCATCCACATCCCTCCACTACTCGCTGCTCTGTGTGGATTTTGTGTCATTCCCCAAAACCATGCACCTTCCAACACTATCATAACAACTTCTAGAGACTCATCTGAAACGCTCTACATTTGACCTATCGTGAAAATTATTACTCACGAATGATCATAATGCACTCTCAGTTCCGTTTCTGGTGCCAAAAAGCCCGAGATTTCTCCTTAACAGCGATATTATCACACCATTCAGGTACGCATGCACTCTTCAACACTCCGAACGTCCCGAACTTGCCGGCTAATTTCCTGGCTCTCGCGCATCACGTGTTGCTCAGGGATGTCCTCTTCAAATCTACTGTACATTTCCTTCTCAACCCCACCGTTTGCAACACGCTTATTGCTCGCCTCACTATGGGGCTAACTCTGATGTTTACTACAGCTCTGCATGTTTGTTGACATTTGACGCGTCACGTTGTCATGGTTACAGTGCGGCTGAATAAGGTTGCCGGCTGTGAGTTCGATTCCGAGCGGGTATATTCCGGCCGTTTATTATGGAGGAGGTCGGCTGATCAGGGGATATATTCGTATAACGAGACTTGCAAGACTGTCTTTCATGTGAGTGCTGTTCTTTTTTTCTCCTTGTTCTGCGTCCAAAGGTTGTCCTCGGTTTCTGAACATGTTCAGGTTCGACATGTGCTCTCTATTTGTCATCTGTAAGACACGGCGGACGAAACTTGTCAAGTGAAAAAACTACGAAAAGTGAGGAATCGGTCAAAGGTCGGTGTTGTTATTCTTTCAGACGTTTTTACCACTGTTTCTTCGGTCAGTATTTTCTATACACTCAACTCCGACGTGCTGTGATCTCCTTCTAACGCTTCTACCCAGAACTTGACTAAAGTTGAACAAAATGAAAGTACACCAATCAATGTTCAAGTAAATGGGAAGAGCCTCTGCACTGAAAAAGACAGGGATGGGATTTTCAGCGATGTTGCATGTTACAGAGTGTCAGTTAGGCAGATGTTCTCCGATAATAATGAAAACAGTTCCAGCAGATAGCCATAGTCTCGGAGACAACAGTGGAGTATCCAAAATCTTCACATTGTCTCTGCAACATCCACTATCACCCTCCTCAACACCTCGTATCTTCCCCACAGCGATATCTCGAACCCTACTGGACGTTAACTTTTGCACAGCTCATTGGATTGGAGGGAGTCTCCATTGTATGAAGTTCGTATCCCCGACATCTGAAATTTCTCCAGCATCTTCTTCATCACGTGATCTACATCCTTGTCAAGTTTCAGCTCAATATTTCCACTTTTGCCGTTTCCAGCCACCACATCTAACCTCATCTCTCTCTCCTCAGCAAGGTTAACTCTCCCACCATGAACCGACTTAAGACCGCCTCAGTTCGCCTTCGTCAGATCCACTACCAGTTTGGCAAATTCGGATACCAAGGCGACAAGATGAACTCCAAGTACGCCGGCAAAGCCTACACCGAAACCACCGTGCACAAGTACCACCGAAACCTGATTGGAATTGAGCATCCTACCCGATATGGAGCTCCTCACACAAACACCGTTGTCTTCATTGGAGGCCTAGGAGATGGTATCACGACCGTTCCTTACGTCAAGCCTCTTGCTGACTCTCTCGACAAGGTCGGATGGGGTGTCGTGGAGCTGTTGACCACCTCCTCATTCTCAGGCTGGGGAACGGGGTCTCTTGAACGAGACGCAGACGAGGTCGAGAAGGCCGTGGAGTACCTGACCACCAAGCTGGAGGCTGGTGGACTGCCCAACAAGCAGAAGGTCGTGCTCCTGGGTCACTCCACTGGCTGCCAGGACATCATGTACTACCTGACCAGGGGCAAGGAGCGGGCCAAGATCGATGGAGCCATTCTGCAGGCTGGAGTGTCCGATCGAGACGCCACCGTGATCAACATCGGCGAGGCCAAGTGGAAGGAGACCGTTGCCGCCGCTCAGAAGCTTGTGGACGAAGGAAAGGGCGATACCGTGCTCTCTGGCGAGTTCGCCAAGATTATGCACAACACACCCATCACAGCGTCGCGATTCGTGGCCCTTAACGCTCCTCGAGGAGACGACGACTTCTTTTCCGTTGATCTGCCCGACTCGGATCTCGAAAAGTCCTTTGGACAGGTCAAAGTCCCTCTATTGTTTCTCATGAGTGGAAACGACGCATTCGTGGACCCCAAGAAGGACAAGCAGAAGATCGTTGATCGATACGAAAGCTTTGTCAAGAACGACAACTGGTCCGAGCTGTCTGGAGTCATCGATGGAGCTTCTCATAACGTCGGAAGAGACAGCAAGGAGGGAGCTGTTGATGAGGTGGTGCAGAAGGTCGAGGGATTCGTTACATCTATCTAAAAGGCTTCACTTGGCCACGAGAGAGGCAGACAAACCCCACACTAACGCTTTGACCTCATCTACAATACCGATCAACCAACAACTCACTCACCATACGTAACACATCTATAACAATCCTAAATCTATCTATATTACAGCTAAATACTCATCTTCCTGTATCTAACGAGTCTAAGACTCTATTCTCTTTCTGCGCTTCACCTTGCCTACAGAAGAGTGTCTCCGCAAGCACTCTTGGCCAAAGAGATACCGGCACTGATGGTATCGTCAATGTCCTTCTGAGAAGCACCAAGGGCGGGGTTGCACTCGACGAGGTCCATGGCAACCAGCTTTCCAGTGGCAGCAAGCTCCTCGCAGATGTAGCAGGCCTCTCGCCAGGTGAGACCTCCTCGGACGGGGGTACCAGTGGAGGGGGCGAAGAAGGGGTCCATGGCGTCCACGTCGAACGACAGGTGAATAGGTTTGCTGAGATCAGGGTTAACCTTCTGCAGAGCCATCTCGACGACCTTTCCAATGCCGTACTTGTCAACGTGGTGCATGGAGTAGGCGGTGATGTTGTGCTCCTTGATCATCTTCTTCTCAAAGTCGTCCACGTCTCGCAGAGCAATGTAGGCGAGGTTCTTGAAGTCGAGGCACTCGGGGACCCATCCAAAGGGATCGTCCTTCTCGGGCTTGGCGAGACCAGTGACCCACGACAGAGGGCAGCCATGCAGGTTACCAGAGTCGGTGGCGGAGGGGGTGTTGAGATCGCAGTGGGCGTCGACCCAGATCAGACAGGCGTCGGGGTACTTCTCACGCACACCGGCAACAGTGCCGACAGCGATGGAGTGGTCACCTCCGATGGTGAGCACAAATCGACCGGAGACAGCAGCCTCGGAGACGGCCTTGTAGACGCGTCGAGCAGCCTCGGCGACGTATCGAGGTCGCTTCATCTTGCCGATGTCCTCGTCGGACTCGGGCACGGGGAACTCCAGGTGTCCGTCGAACTTTGTGTCCCAGTTGAGGCTCTGGAGGTGCTTCTCGAGGCCTCCTCCAAGCAGGTACTCGGGGCCCTTATCGACACCGCCCTTGGGCTGTCCTCCGGAGAAGGGAGCAGAGACGATGCTGAGCTTTCGTTCGGGGAAGTGTTCGAAGTCCATTGTGGTTGTGTTGTGTGTGGTGGTTTTGTGTTGTGTGGTTGTGTGGTTGTGGTGATAGTGGATCAAGGATCAAGGATGTGGATCAAGGGTGAATCAAAAACAACGGATGCAACTTTCACGAAAGCGTTGGTGGCAAGTCCGAAGTGAAATAGGGATGGTGGTGAAGAAGAAACACGGTGGCAGAAATCCCACCCTTATATAAAGGAAAAATTCGCCGTCACACCCCTAAGTGCAGGAACAGGCGATGAGGTGCGCATGAGTACAGACGGCACTGCCAAAGCACTAGTTGAAGGGTTTCTGGGAGGTGTAAAAAGAGGACTTAACGAGGAATCACGTGACCACATCATTGTACACGTATCGCGACACGAAAAACGTCTTCCTATACATTCACAACTTCGTTACCGTCACCTCTCACCCTCCTCCAACCAAAATCCCACGATATCACACTCGAACCAAATTGAGTTCTATGAAAACCTTAACGACACGTTTTAGACGCACTACAACACGATCCATGACCCTAAGTACAGGTGTGAGCGAGTGAGGCATTTGAGGGGCCTCATGAGGGGATCGCCGTGCGAGTGGAGCCGGAAAAAAGGGGTTAGGGTGGGCTGAGTAGATCTGGGGCTGTTGTATGGACTAGGGTCATGTTACACCTGTATTAGGGGTCAGATACTCTCTCATAGCAACCGCCCAATCAAGGTAACATTTGTTCCGTCAAAAACGGGTCTAGCAGCTGTTGCCAACGGGACTCAAACAATGGAGCCGTTGCTTTTTCATGTCTCTGATAGCAAGGATGGTGACAGAACTCTATCAGAAGTTGTGTGTTCGAGCTGCGATTGGGAAGATTAAGGGAAACATTTGAGGTCACTAGAGAGGCAAGATGCAATTAGAGGCGAGAGATGTTAAAGCAGAGATCTGGGGATGGACCATGATTAGCTATAGCTGAAGAAAGCTATAGGAAGTTGCAGATTATACCTATGATCAGTTATTCCCGAACATTGACTATTTGAGATGTCACGAGAATGGAATGAACTGGAAATTGATAAACAGCTTTGTGAGGAACTGTCAGAGACTATCGAGGCGACGGGTTCTATCATTTGGACCGTCGGAAACGGTGGTGCTTCATGCCGTTGACTCTCCTATGATGCTATATACCATAAGTCCAGGCCAGTAAGAGCTATAGACCTATGCAAGCTAATCTCAAAGCTCTTGGTAAGCATCTCAAGGGCTGGAAGCTCATGATACTGTGATTGTAGCACTTCACTACTTTCACATTCCAGAGCTTATGAGCTAACTACTATACGCGCGGAATACACCTCCACGGGAATGGGTGATGGTGGGGAATGGACGATTGTGGGGATGATCCATTGAATCAAATCGACCAGGACTAGCAGTAGCTAGCTAGCTCGTAAACGCGGAAAGACTCCACTTAGCCATCCTAATGTACCCCTTGATAGACCATTAGTTTAGCTGTGGAGCTACTGTACTGTAGACCCGTGCTTTAGCTCATAGTGGGGGTTCATGCAGTACAAAAATCGCGTGATCTTGGACTACGATCCATAGTAGTTCACAGAAAGCGCTAGACCAGTATTATAGGCATTGCTAGGAGAAACACGCGACCAAATCGGGTATTGTAATTAATCGCGAAACGCATACTACTCCACGTGTTCTTAGCTGGTTTCAGATATGGTCCTTTACCTTTGTTTCATCTTCAGAGAAGTGTGGGCGAATGCACTCGGATCGAGATCTGTACCAGGGGGGAGAGGTTGTAGACCAATTGTAGAGATCCCCCTAAATATTTCCAATACAGTGACTTTGTGGGACCATTCCTCGCGCGTCGACATCGCTATTTCCCTCTCCAATTCTCTCATTCAGCAAGGAGCAACTTCCCAGCATTAGTATACTCGGAGGAATGTCTTTTACACCAATCTGAGACGCGTGACTGACACAATTAGCACATAATCAATATGAAGCAAGGTACCTTGTTAATCTCAACCCCCCGTCATTCTCAAGTATAGGTAGATCCGTATGCTAGTATTTTGGTACCTGCTGGTGCGCAAGTGCGAACCCAACCGTAGTGTGCAGCTGTGACGAAATGGTTGGTCTGACAAGTGAAACTAAGCGATAGCCCACTACTCCTGATACCAACGAATGTCAGATGGCACATGGCTTCCATTGTCATTTGCCTCCAGACGTCATCTCCAGGGTTGACACCTGTCCTAGTGTCACTATGTCTTGGTGTGCCTGAGTATGTACAGATACACATTACCAGTATATTATACGGCATTATTAAGACTGTATCATCTCCAAAAGCTCACTAATGCAATCTTAAGGATCCATTTAGTCTAAAATGGAACTGGGATTGGAGTTGGGTCTGCTTTGACAAGGTCATATTTGAGTCAGAGGTATTCAACACTGAGAAGACATCGTTCCTCTTACCATATTTGTTTATCAATATTAGGAAAAGTGACATCGACATCTGACTTGGCGGCTAATTAGGAGGCTGGCACTGCCGCGTGACAATATATTGTTTCATTTCAAGTACGTCAGTCGCAGTCCCTGACATGAGAGCGAGAGTCTGATCTGGCATTTGGGTGATGTACATACGTATTGCTCTAATACGGAGTGTACAGCTGCTGGATCGGCTACATAAGAATGAAATATGTGTGACTCACATCATCACTTCTTCCAGGATATGTTCCGAGGTCACTAACAAGTGCAGCAGTTCAGTCTACTGGTAGCTTGAATGTAACAACCACTTAGGACCCCGACATGCAAAACAACATGTGTTTCTGCTGTCAGGAGGGCTAGAGAATGACAGGTGTATAAATAGAGTGACAGCAATGACTGGGAGTTTGAAAACATGACGTTCATTGGTTTCCATTAGGCATCTGCAGTAATTATTGTAGCGCGACACAGAGATGTTGGGACTGACTTGGATCTCTGGTATGTGCATGTACGAGAATTATTACCAACCATTGACAAAATAACGAGCAAGAAAGGAATAGTGGGTCTCTGTAAGCCAAGAATGTACATGCGTACCCTACTTGCACAAGGCCCCTCACCGAGGTACAAGCCCTTTGAATACTCGTTCACATGCCGCTGCCTCACGTCTTTCAATAGGCAGTCATTGGTACGCCTGTCAGTGTCATTCCATGCATGGCTCTGAAACTAGTGCGATAAACGACGTGTTTCCACAAGGCTTGTTAATAGCATAACTTCAACTGTATTGCTAGGGCATCATAAGCATTCAATTAGTCAAGCATTGCTTCAGCCTTGGTTAGTCTCTATGGCGGTTTGGACAAGAACGCGTTCTCAGCATGGAATGTGCCCTACATACCGAGGGTCAGATACGAGTTGCTAAGGCGTGTTGAATGCAGATATTATCTTCAAGTACGCACTGTTCTCGTGAATGATAATATCAAAAGAGATTGCTTTTGGTAAGAGGGGAAGCAATTCACCTGAGCTATTCGTTATTTTCCCCCTCACATCGTTGCACCTCATTCCCCATTGTATGTTCATGCTTGTTCGAGAAAATACAAATATCGAACCACAGAGATATTGCCGTAATCTGCCCACAAAATGATGGGCGTTAGTCTGAAAATCAAATCTGGTGCCTTGAATCTAGTCATCTGACTACGTAATATTAATTGCAGTTCTCGTAGGGCTGCACAAAAGAGGATCTGGTTGGTAATATGAAAATGTGCTCGTTACAAGTAGCTTGCAGCAAAATACCTGCGGGTTCTGTGAGCCTGCCTGCGAAATGAGCCGTGAGATGCCCGGAGCTGCCCAACCTGCTAATCTCGTTTCTGCTTCAGTACAGCAATTTATCCCGCCTAATATCTGTACTGGTGGAACCTGTTACAGACTCAAGCATCTCACTGCTGTTGCTATAGAAGCGGAGAGACGTTCCAGAATGGGACCAATAAGCCCCGTGTTCAGATGTATACAAGTATGCTCGGCCCACTCGACTTTGAGAGCCAAGGCCGTTTTATACGGGTGTGGAATTTCTCGTATAAAGATCGTTGATTCGAGCTATTGGTGCGAGATATGTAATGCGGACCTGTAATGCAGTTTTACAGGTGCGTATATTGTATCGTGGTGCATACGAACTTGAGATGCAATTTAATGGCGATTCCAATCTGATTGATTGATTAGGTACACGCAGTAAAGAGTGATGATAAATAATATCACATCGAGGTGAATATTACAAGACCAGCAACTCTCTTCAGTGTCTCATCGAACCCCACCTTTTTCCATTTAGCCAAGGGCTCTGTCTGTGTCTATGTTTCGTTATACTGTAAATCTGTCGACCTGCCGTTGAGTATACACACACCGTTGAGCTGAGGTTTGGGCTTTCACCCGCATGGTGGTGACCAAAAGTCGAGATTCCTCCGGGGACTGGAGCTGCATGTTCGTACGTCGCAGCAGTGCTTCCGTTTCACCTGTATTACACCTCCGGGCTTCGCTTGCGTTTTCTCTACCCCGCAACCTGGCATCAGCGTTACACTAGCAGGTGGGGCCGTTAGCCTCAGGGTGAGACAATCAGCTGACAGGTGCGTTTAAACGAGCAACTAGTTGGGAAAGTGGGAGAGGGCAAGTGGAGCTCAAGTAATAGTAGTAGCTATTGTTGAGGTTAGTTAGGTGACTGTGTAGCAATGGTTGAAAAAAGTGTACAGCGACCAACCAACGAAGAATACCGAATAATATCAGCTTCCCAGACAGTAGAATATCTCACTGCACCTGACCCGCCCACCAGTCACCGTTGAAGTGGCTTATCGACAAACACTAGTAGGTTATACCCCACTTTTGTGTCTTGTTCTTTTGTGGGGTATGCATTTTCAAAACGATGCTAATGGTGGCATGATGAGTTTGAGTGAGAAGAGGTGGTTTCTGGTCGTTCAAACGCCCAGAGCTAGTCTCGCAAAAATCACCCGCTTTGGCTTCCATTTGCGCCGCTTTAGGCAAGCCCCTTTTTACGCCCACAACCGCGATATCCCTGCCTGGCTGATCCTGTAGATCTCGGGACACAAAAAGTAACGACACTGTGCCCTTCAAATCGCCCTCTCTCCCAACCTTTAAGCTTACTGGGACCCTTGTCGTCGAACAGGGGTATTTGTTGGGGCTGGCTGGGGCTGAGTAGATATGGGAGGAATAAATCGGGGAAAAGTCCTAGGGCAATTGTTTGCACCTGACAGACCTGGTTACCATTTCCTTTCAGCTTTCCCTCCCCAACTTGCTCCCCTGTATCACCTGTATGAATCCTCAAACAGGGGTGCAAAGTGGACACAAACAAGGTTCCCACAAGGTTCACTAGTCAGGCCCTTTGTGTGAGCTGTGCTTGGCTGAGTTCTGTGCGAGTGGGAGGAGTGTGTTTGGGTGGACCTTCTGAGGGAACTTTTGTTAGCAGCTTTCACGAGCTCACTGTGAAAACCCGAGGACGTAAAACGTGTGGAAAATACGACGAAAATTGTGCCGAATGGCAAATCGGCTATAGATAATTACACAGCTATTACCACCAGAACCGCGCGCGGGGCCCACAGTAGCTCGTTTTAGGAAGGCGACCTGCAATAGCTCGATAATAAACACCTTCCAAGTAAGTCAGTCAGTCAGTCGAAGCACAAGAAATAGTTCCTGCCAACAAGCTGCCGCTGCCGCTGGTACAGGATGCAGGGAGTGTATCTGTCATAGTGTGGAGAGCGAGAGAGACAGAGAGAGAAAGAGAGAACGAGCAGGCAGGCAAGCGAGCAGTGGGAAACGCAAAACGAAAAACGGAGTCTTACAAACAGCTTTCGGAGTCATCTCCCCAAACGAGACGATGTGAGACCACGATAAGACGAGGGAAATACACGCCAGAATTGCCACAATACGGTGAGGCAAGTTCTCGCTAGTGCAGCAGAGACATACTCTGAGAGAGAGAGAGAGAGAGCCACGAATACTATGGCTTGAAGACCCACGAAACTAGTGTTCATCTCACACACTTTGCTTTTTCAGTTACGCTTGACTTTCCTCTTTGCTCTAGCTCAGACCTTGACAGCACTGTCTTCTCGCTACACAGAGTTTAGCGGCTTCCCCTCTTGTCTTGTGTGGGCTTAGAAAGATATATAGAAGCAGGAGGGACGTGATTTTCCGCACATCTACGACTATCACGACGATCCCACGCCCCGAATCTTCCATTCACATGCGCGACCACAGTATGGGATACAGCAGTGTCCGTGGACTCAATTACGCAGATACAACATCAGGCTATCCAAATCCAGCAAACACAACAAGGAACATTCATAGCAGCGGTGGCCACTCGACATACGCCAGCAGCATGTATAGCACCAGCAGCTCGCACGCTAGCTCGGCTCTAGACACGCTCCACCAGACGCGCCGAAACGCTCTGGACCGTCTCAAGGGATGGCGCAAGTCGACGGCGGCCCCCAAACCAACAACACCAACACTACCTCTTGGTGCAGCTGCAGCTGGTGCAGGCCCGCAAATAACCTTGCAGCCGCTGCAATGCAAGCCTAACGCTCGCGAGCCCCTGCAACAAAGAGATATCACCGATCCTAGGAGCCTAGCCTACCACACCAACAAGTACACTGTCTCAGATAATGCTGCTATTATAAGGAGACACCGTCCGGATCAGCGCTCTCGAAACCAGTACGATTTCAATTCCTCTCAGGAAGATACCTTCAACGACTCGTTCTCGTTTAGACCCTCATCAAGTGCTGCTAGTAGACCTGCTACAGCTGCTGGCTCCATCTCGTCCCACAACAACAGACTCTCTGTCCTGTCCAGCTATTCTCTGAAGCCTACTCCAGCTCCCCCAAGCGCTACAGCTCAGAGTATCCCCAGCGACAGCCCCCGACCACGTCAATCGAGTATTTCCGAACGACCAGCTACCGCCAACGTTCCTCATTCTCCGGACTTGTCCACGATGAGCACCATGCACAGAACCAACACAAACTCCTCGATCCGATCTCGAACGAGTTTCGTGCCTCAGAATCCCGTTTCTTCCTGGGACGACGATGAAGAGGATGAAGCTCCCAAGAGAAGTCTCTTCAACCGGTTCAAGTCATCTCGTTCTTTCTCTTCTCGAAAGGCCTCCACTGGTAGCATAGCAGAAAGCATTCGACCCTCTTCTGCCCAGGCTCCCAGTATCAGAAGTGTGAGCACCAAGTCTGTCAAGTCTGTCAAGCCTGTCAAGCCTGCTAAGACAGCTAAGCCGGCCAAGACTGCCAAGCCTGAGAAACCCAAGCCGTCCAAGAAGGGCAATATTGCCAACAAGTTTGGAATTGACGATCTAGGCGACTTTGAGTGGAACATGCACGGATACATGGAGGGTGACGAGGAGGGAAGTGACGCCGAAATCGAGGCTGCCCTCAAACGTGTTCGAGAAGCCGAGGCCAACGACTCTGTCTCCAACAAAGACACCACTCCTACGCCCAGCTCCAACACTACCACAACCACAAACACCACTACCACTTCTCGAACAACCACCACTCACAGCACTCCCACTCCCGAGTCTGTGTCCATCCCTACATTTTCTGCTGCCGCCACCTCTAAGGTGTCACCTGTCCTGCCCCCCATCTCTCCTGCGCAATCCCTTGATCTCGGCCTGGATCCTACCATCACTACCACTGCTGTGCACAATGAGCGGTTTGAGAACGAAGTTGTGACTCTCAAGCCCACTGCCAGCCCCAACTACGCCCGAGATCATGTGGCCAGCCTGCTCCGACGACGAGCAAACTCCGGCAACAACCAGACTCCTGTTCCCCAGACCCCTGTTCCTCAGGTGGCCCCCGAACAGTGTCCCTGGGACACGTGGAAGTACACCTCCAACCACCACACGTACCAGATCACGCCTCCGGACTCGACCCGAAGTAGTCACGTTTACTCTTCTACTGAACATGTTTACGACACTTCCCACCACTCCATGGTGCTCCCCGAGTCCCCTGTGCAATTGCAGCCCATGTCCTCCACTTCCTCGTCTTCTTCTGACCAGACCAAGTGGGACGACATTTCGGCCAACATTGCCATGATTCAGCAACAGATCCAGGAAATGTCTCCTCGATCACGTGAGCTAGCCCGAGGCTTTGCTGCCAAGGAGCTCACCAAGCCCGCCACTCTCATTACCCCCACCACCATTTCGCCCGCTACCTTTGCCACTCCTCCCCGACCCTCTCGAGACAACGTTGAGCTGCCTGACTGCATCTCCAAGTCGTTCCTGACCATGACCAGCAGTCCCTCAGTGCGACCGTTGCCCCGACGAACCAGCAACAAGCTGGGTCCGGCATTGGAAGAGTCGGACGCCTCTCCTGACTCGTCTCAGCGAAGCTCTGTGAGCACCAGACTGAGCACTGCTCCTAGCAGTCCCGAGCCGGACATGCGGTGTTTCGCATGAACATTCTCATAGCATCTGAAGGTGCGATGAGAATGTTAGTAGCATGCTACCTCGCTCCTTCCATCCTAGTCTACCCTCCTACGCCCACATGACATTTCCTTTAGTTCAAGTGGCTTCAGGTGTCCCCGTAAGGTCACCAACTCCGCACCCAGTGCCAAGTAGACTAATTTATTTATTGAGTATCATAACTGAGAGATTGTAGAGCAATTGTAGAGCAAGTTGTGGGCTTCAGCTATCGTAAAAGTGCCTCTGTTGGCGATCTCTTGCAACGGCACAATTGACACAAGAAACTCCAGCACATTCAGCGGCATCGGTTCATGGGCCCCTCATGTAGCTATTTCATCCCTCTACTAAGATCTCTACCCGAGATGAGAGACACTGCGATCGTGCCGACATACGCTGACCGATACGAGCGAGTCTCAGTGTCATGGTTTGGGTGGTACATATTATTGGTATGAATCATTCTACACTGTACCAGGTGACACCAGCAATCAATAACCAAATACAGCAGTCTCTACGAGATGCCGCTCTTAATCACCGAGGCATTTGGCCCGCGGTGCCAGTCATTACTTTTTGCTCTCCGTCAGGTTGCTTTTTATTGTGGGGATGTCTTGGCTGTGCAGGTTGACGGGACGATGCATCCGATCTAGATACGTCGTATTAGTTGGCATACAGATAAGATGATAGTTGAGCAATGCCGTGACCTCAGTGGTGTTCAAGTAAAGCAGAGCCGAGGTGGGTCAGTCACAGAAACGGTATAAGAAGATATAAGGAGAAGGAACGACGACCAACCCTGCCCACCCCATCTGCTACTCGTATGTACTATTCTCCACTTCGTACTCATCCCATTAGTTTCAGTGTTGTGTCTCGGAGCAATTTCCGATTATTCATCGTCTTTGTTGTGACGATCCAAGAATGCGAAATATATTACGCAAAACTGAGAAACGGGCCAAGAAAACCAGGGGAAATAAGTGACCGTCCAAAAGAGCCGAGAGCCATTATTAACCGATCTAGCCGATCCAACCGTCACCCGTCAGCAACCCCACTTGCGCCGGGCTGTCGTCATTACTACATCCCACGATGATGTTTGTTGCTCGTATAGATAATAAATGTGAAACCATGGTCTCAAAACAGGCAGACTAAAGCTCGTCCAATGGGAGTGAAACAGCCACTACGACGCGTCCAGTAGCCGGAAGGAAGCAAGCAGCAGCCAGGTTTCAGCTTAGTCACGCCCCCAAAATAATATTTCCGCTGTAGACGTTAGCGCTAATGCACTGACAGAATATTACGGTCATGAGGAGACCTCTACAAGTAGCAGAGTTTAGACCGAGCTAAGACAAACAAGAGATTCATGAGATGCTGCTACTTAGGGCGATGCAGTCTTAGTTCCGGGTCGTATCAGAGAGAGTGGGGAGGAGGGGGAAGACACCAGCAAAGTGGGGGTTGTTTAGCTTATCGTCGAGGGGAGTGTCCAAGTCTTGTGAGAGAGACTGACAAACTCCATATTGGGATGAGGGGAGGGTCTAGATCATGGGTTTTGCTGTTAGATGGGGGGATATCTTGCTAGACGAATGACTAAATGTGAAACAGTCCATGCTAGTCCTCTCTTACGTCATTTTTCAGTGCTACCTACGCGTCCACGGTAATTACCTGTAGTTCTCGTAGTTCTCGTAGACTTATCCTGATATGGTGATCGTTAAAAGAGATGGTCAACTGACACGAAGAAGAGAAGAATATTATCGCACTAATATTGTCGGGGTTTCAATGGCCCATTCTTACCCCACATTACCGTCTTATAATAATTTTCGCTTTGCTAAGACCATGTCATGGCACTGGTAAAATTCCATACTTTGTCAGTCTGCTTGTTAGCGTCGTATCCCGGGGAAAACGGCGCAAATCAAAGGCCGTAACAGGACACTTTGTTGCTCAATACTCTTTTAAACTTGTTGAACACGGCACTGCTCTGTTTACTTAGCTTATTTGAGATCTCCTCTGATCTCCTTGGTGATCCTCAAGTGTTGCATGATCGACAGTGAAGTCGGTCGATCCGAAGATCTCAACAGATGGTAAACGGGGGTACAAGTTTGTAGTGTAGCAAAGAAGGGACAATTGTGAGTGATGAGGAAGTGAGGTTGCGACTTCAGAGAACCGTTGCCCATGAATAGACACAGGCACGTGGAGACTCTGACACTGGACGCAACTACAAGTAGCACACCAAGCCCGGCCCCCTCCACTCTCATATCCATCTCGTCAGCTCTGTCACAGATCTCGATAAGACTCGATGAGATGCGATCGGATCAACCAGATTCTCGATCCAGAGAGATAGGCAGAGATGCTCTTGAACCATCATCAGTGGAAGGAGTCAGATGTAGTTGGTGTATTCATTATCGTTAAGTGGTGAAGGGAAGAAGACGTTCTGTGCACTCACAACCTTGTCCCCCAGAATCCACTAAAGTTTAAACAAGGGTTAAGCCTGCTAATTAAAGGTAACTAATCGAAGAGGTCTCAGAAACCACAGTCTGACAACAAAAGTACCGTAGCGACCAAACAGTCTGCTGGATCTCGATTGCCACAAACACAATTCTGCATATTCGTTTTCAGCCACACCACCAATTTCACTGAACACCATTTCTGCAGTCATGCACAGCTAACATGCACTTTATCGACACTACATCAATTAAACTAATCACCACCGTAAGTCAGATACCAATATGGAGGAACGAAGCCATGTGAACGACCAAAGTCACGCGTCAAATATACCAAGGTCGGATCACGCGACCAACCGCACTAGGTCACGTGATTTACAGCCAAGCCAAGCGGCAGAGAGAAGCCCTATTGGTAAACGCATAGATGAACTACGCGAGCGGACGACGCGTTTATCACGTGATAACATCCGCTCACGTGACGCATCGAGGTCACACGACCCGGAGAAACGACCACAAAACTTTCAATTCCCGTCTGATGACTCCAAACACAGCTCACATGACGTTCCATCACTGCTGACTACGATATCTGCCTTACAAGCACAATTGGCAGGCAAAGATGTCGAGATTAGTCATCTGAAAACGGAGCTGACCGAATCACATCACGTGATAGAGACATTACGCGCCGAGAAGAAGAAGTCGGCTGCCGATCATGTGACCCTGGAAGACCACAATGCTCAGCTGGCAGCCTCCGCCAAACAACTTCACGGTGTTTACAGCCAAAAGGTTATGAGTAAGATTCAGAAGTATCGCACACGGAAACAAGGTCAGGTGAATTCGCTCAAGGATCGCATCTCTTTGTTGGAATCGGCCCTTCGCGATAGTAGGAGGGAGAACAGCGAGCTAGTAGCCGCGGTTGACGAGTACATTGACGTTAGCAAGACCTGTGACGACGGGTAGAGTGAATACGAGACTACGACGGAATAGGAAGGCATGGATGACTGTAACATAGTCTGCATATTACGAGACAGGTATGTATTACTCTTGGTGTCACTTGTTTCAGGGGGATTGACAGGTGCAGACATACTGGGGACACTGAAAAATAAACCAAAATCGATAGCTGCAGCCCCTATTGGGTTGATGTAAACATGTTGACGAGTGTAGCGAAAATATGACGTATTTGGAGGCTGCATTTCGGTATTGTTGTCGATAACAAATCACGATTAATGATCAATAATCACCTAAGTGGATTAGATAAGGTTGCATAACCGTTATTCAGTACCTGGCGTACATTTAGTTAGAGTTGTTAAGTAATACGGGCTGGGAAGGGATGACTTAAGCTCATCCATTCAAAGGGATTGAAGCTGGAAATGTTTACCATATCTTCTAGACCCCTACATCCACCCCTGGTCCAACTGTGGAGCTCACAACCCAACGAGTACCTCCTGAGAGTATCTTGGCGCAAAGCTCGTAATCCCTTTATGGTCGCTGTTAGCACTCTAAATTGCCTTCCCTCCCGTCACTCTAAATACCCCTCCAGACGTGTCATACTTAAGCGAGACATTAATTAAACTGTGACTTCTGGGTGTAGAAATGTGTCTCTGGACGTTTTTCTGGAGAAATTGGTGGTAAGTGAGTGGTACCATTGGATAGCTGAGATTGTAAGGCGACGAATGGTGCTTTCATCTTGACAATACGACTAAAACTTGATGCATTAGGCCGGGGTAGCCCTTGAGTCTTATTCTCAGATGGTCACTTTTGACACATCCACCTATGTCTACGTCTGAGCACAAGGTACGGGAAGGAAAAGACACTCTACTGGCACGCTTGCCCCTTCCGGCTCCGACAGTTGTCGCGGTTTGCACTCAAACTGTCATTTACGTGCATACACCCGTGCCAGGGTGCTGGCCTAAAGACGTCTATTTCCACGGACAAAGAGAGCAGCAGTTGCCAAAGATCATACGATTGTCGCCGGATCGGATCGTTAGGTTCGCTTACCTAAGCCCTTGCCACACCCCAACGACGACAACGTAGAGTTGAGTTTGGCAGGGGTCAGGGAGCCAGTTGCTACCTGCGCTTGTTCTTGTCCCTGTGCCTGTAACTTTTCCCACACACCTAAAGCCATAAAGGGCACGGCTTGCAGGGGCTTGCAGAGCCGGTACAGCCAGGAAACATAAAAGGGAGAATAGACAAGGCCTGCGCTCGCTTGGAAAGGCTAAGGACGGAGCGAAAAGAACCAACAAAGCCTTCAGATTGCGGCTATGTTTCGGTATGGGGTTTGACTACGGCTAGTTGCTGGTCAATACGAGCGTGTGATGTCACCAGGCCAAATTCGCGCACCTAATAAGAGTGGCTACAATCTGAGGTCGGGTCAACTGGGTGGTTGCTTTTGATTTCACGCTCTCGCTAAAGAAAGCACTGATTGTGTTTGCGTATTCGGGACCCGTTGCCTTTCCTTTCATTGTATTTGCGGCTCTCCTGTCTGCAGGGAAGCAAGGGATATGATGATCGTCGTGCTGTCAGAGATCTGCATGCGCTAATGTGGAGATGATCACGACGATCCCCAGGGAAGTTTGACGTCACGTGATGAGACCCTGCGGAAGACCAAAAGAAGGAATTACACTAGTTTGGGGGTGACAGCTAGCTATTGGCAACTATGAGTAGGAGCAAACATCGTTCAATAGCGCCCATTGCCTCTTTTGTACTACAACGTGTGGGGGAGCTCTTGTATAGTGTCAAGCTAGCCCACAAAGCCGGCCTTTTTGCGACACATTAACGCCGAAAAGTCGGCCGGCTTTGTGTTTTTTGTGGCCCGCCGCGGGCTTTCAAATCTGTCTTTATTGTGTCATCTCGCAGCTTCCCACAGTATTTTTTGCACCTTCCATCTCTCTTGGTCTGAGACAGGGGTGTAAGTGTGTAGCATTATTTTTTGGAGTCAGCAGATCAAGCAATGTGGGGTAAGGGTGGAAGACTCCAAGTTGATGAGGAGTAGGGTTGGAGAGATAATAAAAACTGCTCTGAGATGGTGAACACTTGATAAGTTGATTGGTCAACTCCATTTTTGTTCACCACCTCTCCAACACCCCTAAACTACACACCCACCCCATCAGACAGACTTTTAACTCGCTTGACATAGTGTGAATTTAGCTCGGCCCATTTTGTCGGATGCTAAAGGCTACTAGCCGGATGGCGGTGATAACTGGCGCGAAACGGAAATACGGGGGATACCAACAAGTAAACAGAATGGACGGTGGGCAACCACACATCTATATACAGAGAGAGGGCTGGACGGTGTGGCCACAAGTTTGTACAACAACCGGTTTATTCCGTGCCACATCTTCCCCACACCCTTGTCAAGCTTTATATCTCCAGACGCAGCTCTAACAGGGAGGGGTTTGTGTAGTTTTGACCCACCATCCAGGCCTTGGTAGAAGTGGACCGGTAGTGCTACTCTTGGGGGAAGCCTTGCGATCTTTATCTTGACTACTTTTTGGCACCCTTCATCTCTTCGTTCAACTCTTCTGTCAGCTGCTTCACTGCCACATCCCACCCGTGCACGCCGCACTGCATATTGACACACTCCACAGGTGTATATACGAGACACAGCAGTTTTTGAGAGACGCAACACAGTCTTGACCAGAGACACCACAGTGAGCAGCGGCACACAACAGCACCCATTTTGCTACACAAACACGGACACGGACACAAGACACGACAGTTTTCCCAGCTCGCACACACGACGACTGCAACACACACATTACACACACAGTCTGCTTCTCTTGTTACTCACCAAGAAGACGATCACCGGCTATCAATCACGACACCCGTAAGCACAGTCGCCTAAACCCCCCACAATGGGCGTTTCCAAAACCCATCCGCCAATGCCCACGCTCAAGGACTCGTACACACTGTGGGCCAACCAGATGGCCGTCAGCACGCCGTCTTCGCCGCCACAGCAAAACTCCGTCTTTGGCCAGGGCAGCGACATGTCGCTGAGGTCGACTTTCGGCATCCGGAAAAAGCGAGACAAGCGGGCGTCCGTATCGTCCATCACGTCACCCACCCGGTCCATGTCGGTTCGTCGTACCGCCAGCACCTCCAATGGATCCATGGTTTTCCAAAGTGGTTCCACAAACGGGACTAATGGCACTCTTCATCCCTCGCCTCCAAAGCGTAACGCCTCACTGCATATTTCCAAAGTTAAATCTGCTTCAGACGACAACACTGTGAACGGAACGTACCCGCCAGGCCACCCTACGCACTCCACCACCCACGCCCGGGTGCCCTCCAACTCGTCCTTCAACTTCACCCCGCACTCGCGCACCCCGTCCGACGTGTTTGCGCCCGACCACATTTCGCTCCACCAAAAAACAGAGAGCATGTCGTCCAACGACCTGGAGCAGCTGGAGCAGCTGGTCCAGCCTGACCTGTCGATGCCTGAAAAGGCCACCGCGTCGCTGGATCAGCTATACAACATGCTGGCTGAACGTACCGTCCAGCTCTCCCACAACTCGTACCAGAACACCCAGCTGTGGGCCATGGTCAACAAGCAGCGGCAGATGATTCTAGACCTGCAACGGGACCTGGACAGCTCGCTGGAGGTGAACGCGCGATACAAGCGCCGGCTGCTGAGAGCCACGGGAGACAACGCGACCGCGAACAGTAATGCCAACAACGCGTCGAACCCCTCTCTAATTACCACTCCAGCAACCCCAACAGCAACCAACTCAACCAGCACAGGAAACTCCATCCCTGGCAACGCTGCAAGTGCCACAAACGGAGGAGGAAGCACAACCACGGTGGTCCCCGCCACAGCTGCCACACCGGCCGTGTCGTCGTCATCTTTGCCACCCCCCACCTCAGATGATAACAACTCCACCACCGCCATCTCCGCCAAGAGCGCGGTGAGCTCCACGCCCTCGCCCAACGGATCCACGTCGTCCGTCGCCACCTCCATCAACAATAACAGCGCCGGCAGCAACAACGGTGGAGCCGCGGCGTCAAAGAACATCCCGCAACCAATTGTGCCCTTACCCTACCCCTTGCCAGCAATCTCATCTGCCAGAGAACCCAAGGGCTTTTCGTTTGAGGAGGACAGAGACAACGCCAACAGCAAGACTCACCGAAAGACAAAATCAGACACTCTCAATGACGACTCGTTTTTGGTGCCGGAAAAGTCGCCGTCACGTGACCCCCGCCTCCGCACCAAAAAGAGCATGGCCTCAGTGACGTCTCAGGACGACAGCAGCACCGGAAACACTCTGGGCGCCGTGTCCATGTCCAAATCTGCATCTATGGGCGCCACGGCCGCCGCTCCTTCTACGCCGTCGCTACCTCCTCCGGCTCTGGCCCCAGAACCCGTCACTCTGTACGTCAAACCTACTGAGCTGTCAACCATTCGTGTGGATGTGGCCTCTTCGCTAGGAGTGGCTCGCAAGAAGGATACTCCTGTGGTGGTACTGTCTGTGTCCGACAGAGCCACCTGCAAGGAGCTGTGGCGCTGCAGCAAGGAGTACAGTGCCTTTGTTGCTCTGGACAACGCTATTTCGCCCCAGATTCCGTCCTTCAAGACCAAAATCCCCGACCGGTCACTCTTCACCTCGCATGCACCCGCCAGAGTCGACATCCGAAAGGACCAGCTCAACGGCTGGTTTGGCTCGTTGTTGGCGATCCCCAGACTGCCCTCTCCGGCAGCTCAGACACTGTGCGAGTTTCTGTCTACTAACACCATGGACCCCCTGGACGTTCCTGATGGAGATGCCCGTAAGGAGGGCTTCCTGACAAAGCGAGGCAAGTCGTTTGGAGGCTGGAAGCTGCGGTACTTTGTACTCGACGGCCCCATGCTCAACTACTACGAGTCTCCCAATGGACCCCATCTGGGCGCCATTCGGCTCTACAATGCCCGAATTGGACGCCAGACCCAGGAGGAGGACTCCAACTCGGAGGATGCGTACCGACACGCGTTTTTGGTCATGGAGCCCCGGAAGAAGGACTATGTCCGACACGTCCTGTGTGCTGAGAATGACAGAGAGCGAGACGATTGGATTGAGGCGCTTCTCGAGTTTGTCACGCTTCCTGAGCCTGACTCACCTGTCAAGTCCATCCATTCTCCCGCCATCACCACAGTCTCCACTAACAACACCACTCTCAACGCCTACCAGGACTCTATCTACGACGAGTACTCCGAGGCTCCCACTCCTACTCTCCCCACCACCGAGGCAATTGATTCTGTCATGGAGTCGCAAAAGGGCACCGGTCTTGGTATTGATGTTGGCAGCAGTGAGACCGTGGGCAGCGGCAGTGGTCTTGGCAGCTCTACAATCAATGCTGCGCCCATTGCTGGCTCTGGAGTGGCAAGCAGCTCGTCTAACAGTCGAATCTCTGCTCCCATTGCCTCGGAACCGATCCAGAACCTGCAAAAGTGGGGCTACAAGTACTCGCCTTCTTCCCAGTCGCTCAATGCTCAGCTTCAGGGCGACGGTGACGACCATGGAGGTCTCTTCCCCAACCACAATCACACTCCTATCCAGGCTCCTATTCCGGAGGTCAAGGAGAAGAAGAAGTTCTTTCTGTTCCGAAAGGGAAACTCGGATCGACAGCAGCAACAACAACAGCAACACACTTCGACGCCCGAGTACCTGCAATCCGTACTTGAGGCTGAGGGTATGATTCAGCGTGAAGAACGGCCCACTACGCCATCGCTGACTACCCCCACACAGTCGCAGTTTGACAGCAACGACTACCACCAGAGTGGCGTGTTTGGAGTGCCCCTGCTGCAGGCGATTGAGTCGTCTAGCAAGGACATTGATGGCCATGTGGTGCCTTCGGTTGTGTGGCGGTGCATCCAGTACCTCGACGACCAGAAGGCTCATTTCGAGGAGGGTATTTTCCGGCTGTCAGGTTCCGCCTCGGCCATTCGAATTCTAAAGGCTCGCTTCAACGACCACTACGACATTGACCTGGTGTCGGACTCGTCGACAGTGTTTGATGTGCATGCAGTAGCCGGTCTACTGAAACTGTTTTTGCGAGAGATGCCCAGTCTAATTCTGACGCAGCAACTCTCGCCTGCGTTCCGACGAGCAATGGAGATTCCGGACATTGTGGCTCGTATCTACGAGCTCAAGACGCTGGTGACGCAGCTGCCCGCCGAGTCGCGGGACCTGCTGTTTGTGCTGGCGCAGTACCTGTGCAAGATCATCGATAACCAGGACTACAACAAGATGAATCTGCGCAATGTGGGTATTGTGTTTTCGCCGACGGTCAACGTGCCCGCCGGCATTTTCGTGCTGTTTTTGACAGACTTTGATTGCATTTTCGGAGACGCTCAGCCGCGAACGGACATTAATAGAAAGTTACAGGACTTTCCGCAGGCTTTATTGGGTTAATTAATTGATAATGATGGTAATAGACATTTGTGTTGTATCGGGGTGTAAGTAGGTGTGTAGACTTGTATTGTAGTTATTCTTGACATGTCTCATCGTGTTATTCGTTTATCATTATTCATTACAAACATCTGTAGCAGGCTCTAGATTCCAGACTTGTCTTTCTTGAGATCTTCAATGGTTCGGCATTGAAGAGGTTCAGCTGGAATATGAGGTTCTCGCCCCCCATGGGGCCATGTGGGAAGGTAGCAGACCTCATTATCCTTGCATCTGTGTGTACAAGAAACAAAGTAAGACCAATTGAGATCAGTCAGAAGGTTAGAGACATCTCCGTGTAGCTTCGTGGGCAGCTCATCGGACACTCCTTCGACACTCGTTTGCACTCTGTTCGCCCAATCTGCGGTTTCCATGACCACAGAACAAACTGCAGTGGCCACCAGTCTGATAGAGAAGCGCACCTTTTCTTCGAAAGGGGTCAAGTCGAACTTGTGGAAGTCGGATGCATAGGTCTGGGCACATCGTTCAACCTGAACCTCGACATCGTGTCGAGTGCTGTTAGTGACCTCTTCATCACCCTCGAACCGTAGCCGTAGCATGGAAGTCACACCATCAAGCTGCTTAGAGGTGTCGTTCAAAGAGCAAGCTCCCGCCTCAAGCTGTTCCAGTCCTGTTTTGATCTGACTCAGAATAGGCGCCATTTTGTACACAAGATTATCCGTCGCAGTTCTCCAGTCGATTCTGAATGGATCATAGTGTCTTGTGTATTTGTCCGCCTCCCAGAGATGAGCCCTTAGCTCCTGTCTCAGAGCCTCAGAGCCCGTCAGCAGTCTATGCTGAGACACATTTCTGGGGAAATCAATGTCTCTGCTGCCCTCCATGCCGTAAATAGTCACCAGCCCCCTGTAATCAAGCTCCACTCTCTCTTCCCCTGCACTTGAATGGGTACGTTCCATGCTCTTGACCCAGTCATAGTCAAAGTAGTTGAATTCACGAGAAGGTCGAACCAGCAAGTTGCCAAATCTGTCCCTTGACAAGAATGTCTGACCCACATCGAAGCTGCTTCTTTTCATTAAAGCAGCCTCGGTATCTCCCTTCTCAC
The DNA here is from genome assembly GCA_900519055.1 of Yarrowia galli. Classification (NCBI taxonomy): domain Eukaryota; kingdom Fungi; phylum Ascomycota; class Dipodascomycetes; order Dipodascales; genus Yarrowia; species Yarrowia galli. The sequence continues at coordinate 4,713,232 of ULGS01000005.1, forward strand.
TGACTGCAATTGCAGTGTTCATGACATATTCCACCTTGGGGTTGGTCATGTTGCACATGAGCAGCTCAAAGCCCGTGTTCATACGCACAAACCCGTCCAGCTTATATCCGTTCTCAGAAAAGAGCTTGCACAGGCGATCTCCACGTGCAAACTCAGTGTAATCGTTCCAAGTGTCGATGGGATCATCCAGCAGGAAACCCTGAGAGTCCATCGTTCCCAGATCAGAAGACAGCGATGCACTAGCTCCGTCGATGTATACGATACGAAGCGGCTCAACAACCTGGGCTGTGGCCATATGGGGGTTGCCAAAGGCATGACCAATGTTGCAACACATGGTGAAGGAGTATTCCGGGTCAAAAGCGAACCAGTCGAGGCCTTCAGGAAGCTCTTTGGTGTTCATGCCGTGGTAAAGGACAGTTCCCGGTGGCACAAACCCCGGAGTGAACGTCATTCCATTTGGGGCCATAGCATTCCCCACATGGCGTAGTTGGTTGTGTACCGCGTTGAAAATGTAAGTTGACTCATTGAACGCTGGAGGTGAGAATTCGAGGTTTGAAGCTTCCGGCTGAGTCTCTGGTGGTGTCAATATGCTGGTGAAGTCCCTACCATGGCTGTTTCGAATCAACACTACCGCTAGTGCCGTTAGGGCCACAGCAGCGATAGCTCGTTTCATGGTGTGTGTGTGTGCGAGTAAGTGTAGGTGTGCCGTGTGCCGTGTGCAGGATTGGAGATGAAAAAGATAACGCACACGACACATTTAACTTTAGATACGGCGCAGTGGGCGACTTTTCAGTGCCGCACAGTGTTATGCGGATGAGTGATCTACGATAAAGAGGTGTATCGACGGCATTGCTAGGAGAGTGGTAATCAAAGGGAAAATAGGTAACGGAAGTCACAGTGAAAATGATAGTCGGTCACGTGACGTTCTGCCACAAAATTTAGATTCTGACACATTCCAGAAAAGCTCCACACGTGATAATCACATACCCCACTTCACTGCACCTCAAACGCAATGAGATACAGCTTTGTACATACAGGAGACTGTCGCATACAAGAGGAACGGAATAATTCGTGGCTGACTCCGCTATCAGTGCAAAATATCACAAGCTCGGTCGTTAGCTTGCCTCCAACAAACACACCCCTGAAACATCGGCACTAAACCTTGGGATCATCACTCAACCAACCTCTCTCTTCACCTACACACACTCGCAAACACATACACATCATGGATGACAACTACTTGAAGTTTTCGTTGTTGTCAGTGATCACTCGGGATCTGGTCACTGAAGGGCGAGTTCAAGGAACAGGGGCCACGGTGCGCTTCCCACCCCTGAAGAAGAGACAGATGTCGCTTGGAAAGTGGTTCCAGCGACTGTCTGGAGAAGAGCGGCTTTTTCTGTCAATGGCTGTGGGAGGATTCACATTGGCAAACGTCCAGCAACTACTCTCGATTCTCTGGTGGAGCAACAAGTCCGTGCTCAAGCGATACACCAACAAAAGACTTGCAGGCACACTGGTGAAGCTCTACAGGCTAGGGTGCTTCAATCTGGCGCTACTCTTCATTGGGTACTACTGGTACCGCATTTTCTTCGCGCACGACGGAAAGAAGGAACGAGATATTTTGGCTGATGTGAACATCAACAACGAACACAACCAGGGCCCCATCTTCTCGGACACTCCCGAGAAGATTGAACAGGGAGGTAGCATTCTGCATGCCGTTCTCAAGGTTGGGGATGAGTCTTTGCGGGTGTCTTATGAGCTCAAGGGAAGCTGTACCGTGATTGTGTCCGTTCCTTCCAAGAGCATTGTGTCACGGGTCGACTGTTTTGACTCTAAGCATTTCGAAAAGTACTCGCGATTGCATGCCATTGACAAAGACGCTGTGGTCACCTTCTACGAGCGTGACCAAGACAAGTGCTACTTTTACATCCACGGAGATCAGTACACTGAGACCAGCGGGGTTGAGTTTGCTAAATGCGGCCAAAAGTATGAGGGGATTACCAGCTCTGCCCTTTAGCTGGAAAGAGAGTGTTGCAGTGCACTGCAATTGATCAGTAATGGATCTGTGGTGTAATATCACAAACGTGACTGACCAAGAAGACAGCTTAGCTATTTATCGTGTAAAGCGTGTTTAATGCATGAACTAATTACTGACAGGTTGTTGAAATGACTGGTGCCTGGTTGAACCGGGCTATCAGTGGGACAGGAGCAGATGAATTTGTGGGCGACACACTCGCTCGCTAGAACAGGTTGTATCCACATGCCCCTCTCCATACCCCAAAAGCGGTCTGGACGGGTTCCTGACACAACGACTAGCTACAGTAGCCCACCAACAATTGCTTATTTGTCTTTACGCTCGACATGCAGGCTGGGCATCTGAGGCCTGCACTCACACTTCATGTAAGGTGACGTTTTGAGTTAATCTCTTCCGCCTTGACAGCAAAAAAATATCATGAACACCAGAGAACTGTTTGGAGGAGCTCTATCTGCCCTTGTGCCCACACAATTTGCCGATGCCAGTCAATTCCGCCAGGTGCCCGACACACAGGAAGTTTTCGTCGACGACGGGCCTGCTGAGGAGTCTCTGATCTTCGATATCCTTGAGAAGATTTCTGATGCAGACGATACCGCAATCAAGACCCATTTCGGCGAGATTGTGGCCATTAACGGCGGCGAGTCGCGGATCGTGACGTCGGAACAGCTTCAGGGAGCTGCCTACCCTACCTGGACGTGTCTGGGCGAGCAGGAGACCAAGAAGTGGGGCAAGGAGTCCGAGGAGCTTACCAAGGTGACCATCTGCGTGGCGGTGGTGCGACTGGAGAAGGTTTCTACCGATATCGTCATCAGCTACAATGTGCTCCAGGACGAGCGAGCTCAGCAGGGTTACGAACGATTGAAGGGGATTGCCAAGTCTTTCAAGGTCAACGACTGGAATCTGTTTGGTTAGACGAACCGACACACAATTGGTCGTCAGTATCTTCGTCCCTACGAGGACTAACACCCTGAGACTGGAACAAGAGCCAGGTAAATGAACGATGGATGTTCCGTTGGATGGCGTTGGGGCTACTATTAGCGCAGGTAGCAGTTCCATTTTGGGTGTGTATACGACAAGATGGAGTTACCCCAACTTCGATGCAAGGCTGGCACACTGGGCCCCACTATCATAAACCGTCGTTATTATAGAGTGCAATGACATCATGTTTGTAGAGCACGAGAACCAGAAGATCACACAAGGTAAGTGTGATGACTTGTACTTTTGGCCAGCCATTGTGTCTTACCATCGAAACCGGTGCCTGAACCAATACAATCTGTACCTATCCGCAGGCTGAATCCTGTTGAGCACTACAAGTTACAGGGGTGTGGATTAGTGTGGGTCTCACCTTGTTTGGTCTCAATCTATAGTGTCCTGACCCAACTGTTTGACTCGTCGAGCTCTAAGCGAAACCGTCGTATTCCTGCATGTGGACCTTTTCACATGAGTGAGCTGAATATGTGTATCCGAGAAGGAACCACTAACAGTCGCGCCCAATACGTGACGTCTAATGGGAGGAAACGGAAAATGTGGGGTTCGCCGATCACTGCCACAAACAGGTTTGGTTCCAAAAGTACATACTGTAGTCTCCTCGACTGCCACAGAACTGACTCTGTTGATTGGCCTGTCTTCTGTGGCAGGTAAGACACACGGCTACCCCACATGTCCTCGTGCGCCCTTGTGGGAATGTGTGTATATGCTTGTTTCTTGTTTGTCTGCTAATTATTTCAGACTTGCAAGGGTGGGGTACTTGTAGCTTTACTGGGCTTGTGCTCGTACATACGTCAAGATATACTGAGCCTGGTCTTTTTGTTGAACTCTGTTGCCCATTAGGGTCTTAGGTCGAGGGTGATTCGCTCCATTTAAAATTACCGTAGACTGGTGGGGAACCACGGTGATCTCGGAACGGTTCGAAGAGAGAAGCGGTCCGCTGTAATGTATGGTGTAGTGACCAAATGGCCTTATATTGCGCGACTCACAGCCTGTACGCCCCCGGATGCAGGTCTTAGCGCATCCCGGCTAGCACGTGAAGTACGTTCGAAGCCTTCATCGCATCTCAGCTTTTTCACACCAGATCCCCGCGCGCCCCTTGTTGCCTTCTGCGGTCCCAAACTCAAAGTCGCCAGTAAAGAACCACTTCCTCTCCTCCTCCGACCATGACCGATATGCCTTCGATTGTGAGTATCTGGCCGGTAAACCGCAACGACAATATCCAATGCTAACTCAGCAGCCCAAGAACCAGCTCGTGTCGCAGCTCGACGAGGCCCGGACCCTCGGAAACCTAGCCCAGGTGCCCTCCCTGGTCCAGAAGATCCAACAGGAATGTCCGGAATACGGAGGTGAGTATTGAACGACAGAGATGACGATACTACAGAGTACAATACGACTCGGATTCACAATGGCACGATTCACAAACAACACGACAACGCAAACAACACAACTCCGGCCATGAATGTCCCAATACAACACCAACCACGTCACTCAAGATGAACCTGAGGTATAACTGAGGTATATGCACTCCACCGCACTACTAACATAGGAATTGCCACTGTGGCACTGGAAGACACAAACCTGGTGACCCTATTCCTCGACTACAACGTCTCCGACTACCTGTCCCCCACATCCACCATCCCCGTGGAGAAACTCGAGGCCATTCAGAAGGCCCTCAAGAATGTCGACTACTCCACCTTTGACCCTGAAGAGGCATTCTTCTACAACCTGGCCCTCGCACACACGGACCTGCTGCTCCGAGAACCCAAGGAGGTCGTCCACCTGCTCAACGACATTAGCGAAATCGACGCCATTCCCTCTTTCCGATACCACTACACTGATATCGGTCTGGTGAGACGAGCAGCCATTCTGGGAACCGCCTTTGAGGTGCTTGGTGAGATTGACCAGGCCATCTCCGTCTACGCGTCTACGTCACACCTCATCAACGACTCAATCGGAAACTCCCCCGAGGCTCTTGTCTGGGCTGAGCGTCTCTACTACCGAAACTCCATTCTGTGTGCTTCCCAGCTACCCGCCAACCAGGACTGGGCTCTGGACTCGCTCAGATCTTACGGACGAATCACAGATATGCTGTCCAAGAGCAAACTGTCAACCAAGCTATCGGCCGGCGATCTGCACCAGCGACAATTGAACCAGCTCCACACCCATCTGCTGATCCTCAACGGTATCCAGCGAGAGTCGGGCCCTAACCCCGAGCTGGCCAAGGAGTCAAAGGAGACTCTCCAGAGCTTTGAGAAGCTGCTGGACTCTCAGTCCACCACTGCCGGAGGTATCCCCAAGGCCACCGACTCCAACACCGCCATTGAGGGCTACACAGACATGCTTGTTGCCAACTGGCGAGTGTCCAACCAATTCAACCCCACAACCGGACGAGTTCTCGGCGACCCCGTCAGCACTCTCAAGATTCTCGAGTCCGTGCGACGAGGCATTGAGAAGACATACCACTCGCGAGTGCTCATGCGGTCGCTGGTGGCTATTCTCGCTGCCCTCGGACACGACAGAGAGGCTCTTGCCTCATTCGAGGTCTTCATGGACTACGAGGAGCACGCTCGAATCAAAAATGAAGCCGGCGCCCACGAGGACATTGATGATTTCTCCATCATTGAGGCCTTCAGTGATGCGCTCAGAATCCAGACTAACGTTTACAAGGACGGAAACGCTGCCAAGAAGGCTGCCGACCGTCTGCTAGAGTGGCTGTCCCCCGCATTCCACCACAGATCCCAGCACTCTCAGCGTGCCTACGGACGAGCCGACTACGCAATTGGACGAGCTTACTCTCTGTATGCTCTCTCTGCTGCTGTCGAGACTGAGGACCGAGAAAAGCACGTGGCTTTGGCTTGTAAGTCCTTCCAGCGAGCCGTTCAGGGCCTCCCCGCCCCCGAGCCTGCCTTTGACTACGCATATCTGCTTGCCAAGACCCGGCAGACCGTGCCTGCCATTGAGGTGCTTCGAAACTCTCTGGCTGTCAGCATTGACCATGTTGAGTCGTGGCATCTGCTTGCTCTGCTCCTGTCTGCCGTTGGAGACTACCAGGCTGCCATCCAGGTTGCCGTTGGTACTCTGGACCGGTTCTCCGCCCCCTCGTCTAGCTCCCTCAAGGAGAAGCTCATTGAGCTCAAGATGACTGAGATTGCCATCCGTGAGGCTGACCAGGGACTCGATGCCATTCTACCTCTTCTCAAGGACGTGTTTGCTCTGTTTGGAGCCTTCTTTGGAGCCGCCCCTGCCGCTGGACACAAGCAGAAGCCCTCTACCGCTACACAGGCTACTGTTCCTTCCGTGACTCCCACACATCAGACCTCTTCCTCCACTGGTAGACGGTTCTCCAAGGTTCTGCGACGAAAGAAGAAGGAGGAGCCTATTCCTACTGTACATGTGAATGGTCACGCTGTTGCAGCTCCCGCCTCTGCTGGCAGCACCACCTCGTCTGTGCCTGCTGGCTTCCCCACACTGCTCCACCGAATCCTCTGGTTGTGGGCTGCTGCCATCTACCGACGTGCTGGTCTCGTCCATGAGAGTGAGCAGGCCATTGTGCAGGCCGAGTCTGTCGATGGACCTACTGCTTCCACTCGAATCCAGCTTTCTCTGCTTATGAAGGTGGCCATGCGACCCCAGCAGGCCCTTGAGGAGGTCGAGAACGCTCTGGACACCCGACCGGACTCTCTGGCCAGTGCCATTGCTCTGTCTAACGTCATCATTGATGCGATAGATCCCGAGGACCAGGCCGGCAACATTGAGCCCAAGAAGCCCGAGTTGGACGAGCCTATCAACGGAGACACAGAGAACGGCTTCAGCGGTGCTGCCACCCCTGCTACGCCCTCTATCCCCAAGAAGCCTACTCAGGCTCTTGCCACAGAAAAGAAGGTCGAGAAGCCTGCCACGTCACTCTTCATTTCAGACAGAGACAAGCGAGCTGCCCTTGCTCGTGTCACAACTGTGCTTGAGTCTGTGACTCGAACTGGCAACGGTTTCGACTGTGCTGAGGCTTGGTGGCTGCTGTCTCGTGCTTACGAGATCCAGGGCAATGTGGAGTGTATTCGGGACGCTCTTTGGCAGAGTGTAAAGTATGAGGAGGCTCGACCCGTTCGAAACTACTCCGTCTGTATTTAGAAACATTTAATAGGATTTTAATGCGAATGCGAGCCACCTGTGGTGGTAATGTGATGAATGGGCTAGAATGGGTACAGCACATTGTACACCACACATCATGAAACCACGCAAATACTGCATAGGTACAATCATTAAATGATGGTGTATTGTTTATAACAAATAACTTATTGGAGGCGGTGCACCTGGCGTCAAGATGACAGCGTTGTAGAGACACCGTGGCTCTCTGTATATTTTGTGTGTGAATCGATGAAATCACAATTAATCGATTAGGCATCGACAAGCTCGTAGAAGAGAGTCCACATGAGAAGGAATGACGACAGACCGGCGAAGATGTCGTCGACAAACAGCTGTTTCAAGGGATTGACAAAATATCGACCGGGGTTGCCTGTCGAAGACACTGTGTAGAGAAGGATGCTGACGACTGTGGATGCAATGGCGTAGAAGAGGAAGCCGTAGTATGACTCGAGATGGAGAATTCCTGCTCCAATGCCGATGGCTAGCGAGCTTACGCTTCGCACGTACTGGATTGACTGCGTTAGTAGTGATTGAGACCTGGTCGTTGATGCCTTCAGTTGTCCCTCGTCGAACCATTGAGTGAAGAGTTATACTTACCTTGGTATTCTCGACAATGCTCTGGCCGGCCAGAGGGTTCGTGGCCCAGTCATCTGTGGCGATTTCAGCTTGCTGTGGTGGGGCATTCATTTCGTATTCTTTGTGTGGTTGTGTTCGAGGTTGTGATGTTCCTTCAACTGCACGTTGTCGTGCATGTGTTGCAGACCTGCCAGCACTACTTGAGGATGACTAATCAGGAATATATATTTTGGCGCAGATGCAGGCGGGATGGGGTCACATGAAGATCAGAAATATTATGGTACAGTGAGAAAGTGCAAACATGTCTGAAGCCCCCCACAAGTACCCCCCAAATAGCTCTCTCCACCCGTGCTTACTCATTGTCAGCGACTTTCAGCGACATCGGGGTATCGCAACTGTAACAATGATAAACTTCCACAACTGAGTGAGAGTCATCGCGAATCTGAAAAGCGCAAGAGATCACAGAACTTGACCACTTGCTATCGCCATGGTTTCCGAAACAGTGAAACAGGAAATCAAACATGTCAAGGAGGAGATTCACGACGCCGAACTCCGTGCGCTCGGCAAAGACATGCCCACAGAGTGCAAGGCGCCTCCAAAGTACATGTCCTTCGTGGCTGGTGTGTTTTCAGGTGTGTCCAAGCTGGTGACGGGTCACCCCTTCGATACTATCAAGGTGCGAATGCAAACGGCACCAGATGGAAAGTTCAAGGGTCCTATCGACTGTCTCGTCAAGACTGTGCGAAACGAAGGAATCAGAGGTCTCTACAAGGGAGCTACCCCACCTCTGGTAGGATGGATGATCATGGACTCTGTCATGCTGGGATCTTACCACAACTACAAGAGATGTCTCAAGGACACAGTCTATCAGGACTACTATGAGCTGCCGACTCTCGGTTGCGCTATCGCAGGTATTGGAGCTGGCTGGACCGTTTCCTTTGTCGCAGCTCCCATTGAACACATCAAGGCTCGTCTTCAGGTCCAATATGACGCTAAGACCAAACTGTACACTGGTCCCATCAACTGTGCCAAACAATTGATATCACAGGGAGGTATTGCAGGTCTCTACAAGGGTCTGTTCTCCACTATGTTGTTCCGAACCAACTTTTTCTTCTGGTGGGGATCTTATGATCTTATCACCAAGCAGCTGAAGAAGCGAACTGACATGAGCCTTCCCACAATCAACTTCTGGGCTGGAGGTTTCTCCGCGACCATTTTCTGGGTCACGGCCTTCCCTTACGATGTGGTCAAGCAGCAGATCATGACAGACACAGTTATCAACCCCAAGTATCCTACCTGGTGGTCAGCATGCAAGAGCGTGTACCAACGATGGGGATGGAGAGGATACTTCAGAGGTTTCATGCCCTCTTTCATCCGGTCCTTCCCCACTAACGCCATTGCACTAGTGGTGTTCGAGGCCACCATGCGAGTTCTCCAGTAAACTCCTCCGTCAAAAGTACAGTACGTACAGTATGTACACTGGTAACAATAAAAGATCAGATATAGAATATGTATATAGCCCTTAACAAAATCATTAGCACAAGCAGGTGCGGTTGGCTCAAACAAATGTGTCGTTAGCATCAGCAAAATGTCGTTAGTTTACTTCTCCCAGGGCTTCTTGGGTCGGTCTGCGGTAGCGGCAGAAGATGCATCATGGCCCAGCACAGTGTCGGGGATCTGTCGGATACCTGGAACCTCTTTGCCTGAAGAAATGAGATCTACCAGCTCCTCATACGACAGTTGCTTTGTCAGTGGGGGGTCGCTGTATGTGATTGTGGGCTCTCCAGATGCTGCTGCCTCCCCTTGCGTAGTTCCTTGCTGTTGCTGTCTGCTATTGATTCTGTTGAGATAGAATTCTTTGGCCTTAGTGATGAGGTCCGACTTGTGCCCGCTTTCCTGCTCCTTTTTGTTCTCCTCCTCAAGAGTGGTGCCTGCATTGGCCAGCAGCACATTCAGACCATTGCTGAACTCGGGATCACTGTCGAAATTGTATGTTTCGATCGTTTGCATTGTGTGGTGGTGGTGTATGGGGAAGTGGAGTGGGATGGGGTGTGTGCCTGCATGATTACTCAACAGAGCCAACTGCGATGTTGGGATGACGAAGTAAGCTTGGTTAAGATTTCAACAAATTAGGAGAAGAAGTTGTTGAGGGTATCAAGTAGTTTGATAGGGTGGTCCTGATTTTACCTTAGCGAGTTAAACTGAGCACGACCCGCTGAGACAGTAGTGACTTCGTGGTGGTGAGTTGCTGACATTTGCTGATGAGAAGGGAAACTCCAACGCGTCGATAGCGCTCATATCCATAGCAGAAGAAGACATCTCCACGTCAATACACTGCTATTATCTTTTTACCCTAATCCTGGTCTCAATCGGCACAGGCGGCAGATAGACTCGGAAAGTACATCCGTACGGCTGAGAAGTATTTACCCGAGCACATCTGTACAGTAGAAGGGGCACGTACTGACACAGATTCCGGATCGTGTAGCTGAGCAACCAAGGGGTACGTATAGTTGCAATCCAGATATGTTGTTCTCCATTACCTCCACTCCATCTGCGATCGTCGTTTTACCACCTTTAAGTACTTCTTTACATGCATTTGCGCTGATCTGGGGAACAGCATCCAGAAAAGCGTAAGACGCTAACCACGATAACGGCGGCCGACCTGTCATCCTTGATACAGGTAATCAATTGTCCCTTTTTGGAAGGGATAGGAAATGACATCAGCCGGTACCAACCGAGGTACCAAGCAACAAACACCCTACACCCCCACATACGGGCAATACAACCAGAGCTCCGACGCTTGGCACAGCTTTATCTGGACGCGACGAACTTATCCCGGATACCGGATACTCTGGTTTTAGTGGATTTTCTTTGCAGACGTGTGCAGGTTGTTGCGGTTGCTCCCAATAGATGATGGGGGTGGAGGATGCGATAGTTCGCGAGCGTAGTTTGGGTGTGTTCCCTTACACGTGACCCCTGTCTCACCGCAATTTAATACCGGCCCCCACGACCGTTTGGGAGTTGTCAGAAACGAGGGGTAGGAACATACATAAGGGGGGGTTGCAACGCGTTTTATTTGTCTCATGGTGGGCGTGCACCCTACCGTTGGTACCTCGGCTAACCCTGGCTGTACCTTGGTAAAGTTGAAGATTATCACGTTCATGCATGCAGTGTGTGGGGAAGAAGGGGTAACCCAGGGTTCTGTTTGCGAACGCATAGGAGTCGATCTGGAGGATGTGAAGTGTAGAGCAGGGTGACATTGGCAATGTGGTGTCATCCGATCTCAAATCTGATGTATGTTACTCGCTGTAGATGACCCAGATCACGTGAAGCACTCACAACTGCTTCCTCCATCTCTTACTTTACTCCAACAATCGAAATCTTGTCTGTTTGAGTCCTGCACAGTCTGCAAGCAGGATAACGTTGGCACACACACACACACACACACGTTAGCTTGTGAGAGTTCGGGGGAGAGACCTAATTTGGGTCATCAGAATAAAGCTCCTTCTCAAGCACGTATATCTACTTCAGACCAACTACCTCACACACCACCACCTAAAACACTCACACATATCACCATGGCCGAAAACGATAACGTCGCTCACGCCCTTGCTGGCGCCGGAGGAGGAGCCCTCTCAATGGTCGTCACCTACCCTCTGATCACTCTGTCGACCCGAGCCCAGACCGAGTCCATGCGAACCAAGAAGGACTCCAAGGCTGAGACCCTGTCTGCTCTGGCCGCCGCCCGAAAGATCGTCAAGAGAGAGGGTATCGCTGGTCTGTACTCCGGTCTGGACTCGGCTCTGTTCGGTATCTCCGTCACCAACTTCGTCTACTACTACTTTTACGAGTCGTCACGAACCATCTTCCAGCTGTCCAAGGCCGCTGCTGGAGCCGCTAGCATGAACCTGACCACCGGTGAGTCCATGCTTGCTGGTGCCGTTGCCGGATCCGCCACTGTCGTTCTGACCAACCCCATCTGGGTCGTCAACACCCGAATGACCGTCTCTGAGAAGAAGCAGGGTACTCTCGCCACCATCAAGGAGATCGCCTCCAAGGACGGCCTCAAGACCTTCTTCTCCGGCATTGCCCCCGCCCTGGTGCTCGTCATCAACCCCATTCTCCAGTACACCATCTTCGAGCAGCTGAAGAACCGAGTGGAGAAGCGACGAAAGTTCACCTCCATCGACGCCTTCCTTTACGGAGCTCTGGGTAAGCTCGTGGCCACCACCGTCACCTACCCCTACATCACCCTCAAGTCTCGAATGCAGATCAAGCAGAAGGACGGCCACCAGCTCAACTTCCTGTCTGGAATCAAGAAGATCATCAACGACGAGGGTATCGCTGGTCTGTACAAGGGCCTGGACACTAAGGTGGTGCAGTCTGTGCTCACCTCCGCCTTCCTTTTCTTCTTCAAGGAGCAGCTCTTCTCCTTTGCCATTGTCTTCCTGGCTCTCCTGCGAAGCTTCCGAAAGTAAACGATATCCCTGTGGTGTTTAGAGTAAGATAGATTTAACGACCAAGGGCCCGCGGCGCGTAGGCAAGGACCAGAACCAGATAGAATAACATATAAAAATGCAATGTGAAATGAGACGCTTGTAAACGTGACTAATGAGGATGTTATCTATGTACTTGTACTACTTGTAGCTCGCTATATTACAAATCTCCCACCAACAGGACAATGCCAAAGCAGTTGACCACAAAGAAGCCAAGGGTGGCATAGCATAGCTGCATGAATGTGGACTGACCGAGGAACTCAAGGGCGTAGCCTTGCTGGATCCATAGAGCCTGGGCAGCGATCCAGAGAAGTGCAAATGTGATAGACACAACCTTGCGTCCAGGAGACATGAGCCTGGAGTCCTTGAAGTAGAAGGGCAACAGAACAATGTACCACATGAAGTACTGAGATGTGCACACCTTGTTGAAGGTGACAAACACAAAGGTCTGCAGGAACATGGTCTTCACCATGGAGATCTTGGCCAGACTGAGAGGCAGAATGATTCCTGACAGAAGCAGCTGAGGCAAGAAGGCCCAGGTTTGAGGAGGAGGCAACAGAGCCTGCTCTTCAGCAGCCTGTCCTGCCTTGGAAGAGACCATGTACAGCAAGGTAGAGTAGGGCGAAAAGTTGTGTCTGTGGTCTGTTCGCGACAGGTGGTGCAGGTATGTGTGTTGAAGGAATTCGTGGCCGTAGTAATGATAGCATGCAGAGAACAGGGCGATGAATGTGAGGGCTGAGCTGAAACCAAAGAGAAGGCGTTCCTTGGTGAAGAAGTTGAAGGCCTGCTCAATGAGAGACATGCGCCTCCCGTCCTTGTTCTTCTGGTTGGTGTCGTTCATGGCCCAGATGATTGTGGGGATGTAGATGATGGGGTAGATCTTGAAGTGGACTGAGAAGCCGGCAATGAAACCAGCAACAACCCACTGCTTGGCGTAAACCGCCCATAGCAACAAAGCGATCAGAGCACCGAGAAGACCCTCGGAGGAGCCTCGGGTGCTAATTGTGGCCACCATGGGGTTCAGAAGCCACACCGTGCTGTAGAGGGCGGCCTTCTTGTCGGAGACTCCCTGCATCTTCAGAACGCGAATGATCGCGTATCCCGCGACAATATCGCCAGCTGCGAAAACTGCCTTGCCAAAGGAGAACCAGTATGTCGTGGGTTGGAGCAGCCATGCCAACAAAGGCGTGTATCGGTATGTTTCTCGTTCGTATGGGCTGAGTCCATTGGCCATGAACCTTGCGGCGTCCGTGAAGACGTAGTAGTCGATATCTGTGTACCTCAGGGCCATGGTGGCATCCTGGTACAGTCCATAGTAGAAAAACACGACCCGCAAGGCAATAGCTGCCAGCAGCACGTTCTTCGTCGTGAGTAGAGACATGGTGTAATAACGTTGGTTCACCTGCAGTGGAAAGTATTGTGATGTATCTGTAGAGTTGGGAATAATGTCTCTTCCCCAACGCGAGGAGAATAGAGTGCTCAAAAGATACTGACTCAATTTGAGACAGGTTCACTTCGCAACTGGGCACAGCTGGTCTATGAGTGTTCACGTTGCCCTTTACGAATTGACACCAAGCTCCTTTTCCGACGCGTAGTGACACGTCCTCCTTCCACGTGGTCAAGGTTCGATTTGCCTTTAGACCAATCTGGGCTGATGATACCTGCGTTAACTACAACTTGAGAAACTACTCGTTCATTGCACAACGATTGGAAAGGGAAATAAATACTAGATTACATACAATTACATACCCGCGTTTGCAATATTAAAACTGTGCGAGATTTCAACTGGAGTGTGTGACATTAGAGTGCGTGTCGCCTACCCTCAGCTTCGTTTGTCTTCGATAATCCGGAAGAAGGTCACCTTGAGGAAAGGATTGATTCTGTCAAAGAACCTCTTGCCAGCAGGGTGCGCTCTGATTCGCTCCAAGAGCTCACAGGTGGCCTCCCGCGCAGCAGGGAACCGATGAACAAGTCCCAAGGCAACCTCGAAAAGATTGTTGTCAATGGCATGTACCAACAAGGTGTTGATGTCGTCGTACCCAGACACATGTGTATGCAAAAGTGTGTAGATGGCTGCACTCTCGGAGTTGTTAAGAGTCTGGAGCTTGAGCTTGTCCAGACAGTGCTCCACGTCCAGAGTCAGAGCGTCGGGATTGCTCAGTCTCTCCAACTCGTCCTCCGCAGCCAGCGCATAAGATCTACTTTGTCGCCAACCCTCGATGACGGGCTCAAGATTTTGAAAGTCCAAGAGACGCCGCGTCCCCGAGTTCCACACATATCCATGCCCTGCATCCTTTTCTGGGGCCTTGCGTGGCCATAATTGTGATTGTTTGTATCTGTACTCTTCGAAAGAGATGGCGATTCGCACAAACCTGATGAGATAGTTTCTGCACCGGTGGCGTATGGACGACTCACCGTAGTGTTCCGTCAACATACGCTTGATCTGGTCTGTGAAAATGATGTCGTCCTGTGATATCGTCGCGAACAGAGGGTTGTTGCCCTTGGAGTCCTTCTCTTTCGGCACAGGGGAACTGATTGCTGGGGAGATTTCCATTGTGAAGTTTTCAATGTCCACCACCACGTCGTACCATGTAGGGTGGTGTGTAAATGCAGGGTTCTTGGCACCGGCAATGAATCCGGGGGTCTCTAACAGATCATCCACCTTGGACAGGTCCGTGTAGGGGAACGCGTATCGTGTAAACCCGCGTAGAATGCCCCCACCAGATGCAAGGAAGCAGGCTGCCAGGACATGGTCAGCCACATCGCCAGAAGGGGTATTGTAGCCGATGAAGAGCACTCGCTTCTGGGTCAGGAGCGCATTTATGAGCACGATCACCGGTGGCGTGGTGGGGCCGAATATGGTTAGCTGTGGATGGACCATTTTGAACGGGCCCTTGACGTTCTGAAGGGTTCTCAGGAGTCGGATAAGCGAGAAGTCCCCTACCGTTTCTGGGAAAATGGCCGTGGGCACCTTGACGGGAATCTTCATAGCCCCGTATTGCAACGACGAGTCAAAGTAGTGTGTATCTCGCACTGTTCCTGTGCTGACCAGCCGGTGGCCTCTGTTTTTGAGATCAATGTAGTATGTGGGTTTTTCTCCTGATGAGTGTCGACTCGCATCGATAGGGACATTCTTCTCGTCGATGATGGAGGCGGTATCCTCTTCTCCGAACCGTTCTGCGAACAGCGAGTGGTCCTCTGAAACTGCCAGCAGCAGCTTTTCCGACGCTGAAAAGGTGGGCATGCGTTCCACGCTCATGCTGTTGATGCTGTTGTAGAGCTTTTTGAGACAGTCGAGTGAAGGAGCGTCGAAGTACTCGTCTAGGGCGAGAATGAGCACGGGTTTGAAGATCTGAAAGTAGGGGTAACGCGTAATCAAACACATGCTCTTGACGATAGCGCCTCGTCGCACGTCCTTATCGAACTTGGTGTTGACCAGGTTAAGCACGTAGAACATCTCGCCGTTGGTGTTGGGGCGGTACTGGAGCAGGCCGTTTTCGTCGTGCAGAAAGAATATCGTCCAGTCCTGGTTTCGTACATGGCTCTGATCTGGCAGCATGAGCTCTGCCATGAGCTGCTCGTCGCCAGGAAGCGTGTCGGGGTACTGGTACTTGACCACGGGTCCCGCGTCGATGTCGAACTCGGCCGCCAGGACATACTCGATGTGGAGCAACGGATTCAGCGTCTGCATGGTGTGCCCGGAAGGTGGTGATGCGGTCTGGCCAGAGTTCCAAAATAGTTAGGTGTTGGGCCTGTAAGTGTGTGGTTGATGTAAACGACAGGGGGCCAACTTTAATTATGTATAGCGAAAAAGGTCCAAGTCGAGCTGACGGTGTCTGTTCAGGGGAAAGTAAGCTTTCTGGAGACGCGCAAATACGCAATACAGTTAAGAATTAGCAGACCGTGCATTGTGCAGTGGAGGGGGTAGACCTTGGTGCAAGCTGTCAAACGATTAAACGTCCACCATAGAGAGGGGGGGAATGTGTCAGCCTTGTATACAGAGTGTACCGATACGGAGATAGACCACCAGCCCGGGGTCTGAAACGGGATCTAAACTAGTACGGGGGTTCAAAAGAGCTACTCGGGTTACAGGTAGCGTGACAAGAGCCACACTAGCAACCACCAAATAGGTTGCGTCTGCCCCTTTTCGCGTCGTAATTAGGTGCACCATTTTTCAGCGTGTTCATGTCAGGATTGACAGAGCCGTAGGGTCTAGTTTTGTTCATGATAACTATACCGATGACTGTGTATCTGGATAAGATGGCAACGGGGAATCTATGGCTATGATTATTTAGTCACTATTTGTAGGCACAGGGTTCAGACAAGGGAGATGTTCCAACAGTCCCCACCAGTAGCGTCTATTTCGGAGTGATTAGCTACTTCTGTATACGTAGATCCTTTTGGCAGCATTTAGGCGAGTAACTGTCATGTCATACTGCACTCCAAACAATTGGCAGCCTACAAGAGCCAGCAGTATTCGTACTGGTTGGTACACACTCGCTAATCGTGCCAGATCACCCCCACCGACAGCTAATCAAATTGATAATCTGAAAATCAAGGGGTATTATCATAACTGCGCCCACAATCTGGTATTATAAAGCTAATATACATCAATTAAATCCTATTTGTTTAATCCTGGAAGTAGTCGGCCATCTCGGCATCGAGCTGCTCGACAGTCTTCTTGGGGGCCTTCTTGGGCTTGGGCTTGGAGGCCTTCTTCTTCTGCTGCTGCTGCTGCTTGGCCTTGGCCTGAGCGTTCACGGTAGCCTTGGCAGGGGCAGGCTCGGCCTTGGGCTGGAGTCGGGCAGACAGAGGAGTCTTGGAAGGGTCGTAGACAAGCTCAACCTGTGTTAGTATCGAAATCGCTTCATCTCAAGCAATTTTTTTTCATGGTGGCGCAGTGCAGCGTCAATCTCTGGTATTCCTCCTCCAAAAGTGACATATGCCTTAAAAAGCGAGTTTGGCAATGTCTATATGGTGGTGTCATAATAAAGCTTGGCGTCCATGTCGTCCCCACATCTATGTTCCTCCTCTTGATCCTCCAGTGCTATAACTAGCTGCTCACCTTCATGTATCGCTTTCCACGGTCAATAGAAGTACCGTTGAATTTGTCGGCGGCCTTGGCAGCATCACCCTGTCGCTTGAAGGTGACGTTGACGATTCCGGCGGGGTGTCCGCCCTTGTTGTAGACCATGGTGCAGGCGGTGATGGGCCCGATCTCAGTCTTAAAGTAGTCCTAATGGTCAGCACGAGTTCATAGAGAATCGTGTGTCACAACGGAACTGATCCGATAGGGGGAGTAAAGCAGGGCATAAATGAGTGTCGGCGGAAACCTGACAAGGATTATGCAATGTCTTACTAGCGGCTTTGAATCTGACCAGCCAGGCTGGTGCAGACTCCATTCCTGAGAAATCCCCACTCGAAAATAGGGACGACCCGCGACAAGCAATTTGCAACAGGCTTGCCAACCTCTAAGGGCTGGCTCTGAAACTGGACATGGCTTTTCTCTCTCTCTCGTTCAGCTGTGATCAACCGTAGGAACCAGGGCAAGGAGTATGCCCCAGTCTATGATCATCAGCTTGCCATCCTCGTGCTTGTGTCATGTGTCGTGTGTGTGCGCGTGAACAGTGAGAGGAATCTCTCTGTCTCTCCTTCTCGTAATGACAACAAGCCCGTAACCCACCACGTCTCTCAGCTCTAATAGCCGATTAGAAAAGCCCGTTCAGTTTCAGTTCTCGGAATGTCGGTTGGCCATATAAACATGGCCATTGAGTGCAGGATTCAGTCCGTGAAGACGATCCAGATCAGCTCCCGAAACCGTATGTTACTTCACCAGATACTTCGCAAGGAAGTTTCTGGCTACTCTTCGCCAGAGTCTTCGTAAGAAACGAAATCCGGTTACTCTTCACCAGGTCCCTCACAAGAAGGGAAATGGCTACTGTAGATCGAGATGATGTCATTGCAATAATGGCAACATCTCTGGCTACTAACTTTCAAAGAAAGCGTTCGCGTATCGATATCAGCTCCGTTGATGTTGCGGCTGTGCTGCGCCTTACGGCGGTAGCATCAAGTGCAACTTGTAACGCACGACATCACTGTAGCAGTGATGCGGCGTTGTGTGTATCTTCGGTTTAACATACTCGAATGGCATCCTCGCCAATGTCCTGGGGCAGGTTGGAAATAATGACCTTGCTGGCGAGCTTCTTGGCCTCGTCGATGGGGTTCACAATAGCAGCGACTCGCTTCTGCTGCTGCTGCTGCTGCTTCTTCTTGGGGGCAGCAGCCTTGGGGGCGGCAGGGGTGGCCTTCTGGACTCCACCGTTGCCTCCGGCGCTTCCTCGGCCCTGTCGCTTTCGGCTGTTGATTCGCTTAGGGGCGGCGGAGATGATCTCGTCAAGGGATTGGTCGAGGTTGGACATTATTATCAGAGTCTTGTGTTGTGTGGTGTGGTGGTGGAAGTACGAGGTTCGATTTTCATCGGCGAGTGAGGATAAAGTGGCGCTGGCTGGCTACCCAACAGTTCGGCCGGGTAACTTGATGGGAGGTACAAAACGCGCTACTTGCACTCTAAATGGCTGGTTGTGGTGCTACCCAGCCCAATAGTGGTGATAAAAGACATTTATGAGGATAATAAATGTTGGGTGGGGCGGTCAATTGTTAGTGTACTTTGTGATACACGGAATTTTCTATATAGCTGTTATATCTTCTCTTACGATGGTGTGATGGTGTTCTCCCTCAAGGTACACTCTCGTAAATCCACACACCAGCCCCTTTATCCGAATTGAGTTGTTTAGCGTGTGACATAATACAGTAGGGGGCACACAAGCACTTGATAATCGTCCCTAGCGTCAAGTGAGCTTTTTTTGGCAAGTTTAACCGGAGAACAATGGGGATTTTTTCTCTTTTTGGTTGAACAATGGGGGATTCCTCCCAACTAAGCCTAAATAGGGCACTTGACGCTAGGGACGATTATCAAGTGCTTGTGTGACCCCTACACTCCATTAAGGAGGTTCTATAGACCGTAATGAAATAAGAGAATAGGAGGGAGTTGCTCCCAAAACCAGCTATGGTACAACACTCGTTTTTTCTTGCTTGTCCTCATCGCCCAGCTACTTGTAGATCCGTAACAGCCACACCAACTGATAGCCCGGCCGTTGGGGCTGACTTATGTATGAGCTGCAGGCTAACAGAGCTGTTAAACCAAGCTTAGCCAGAGATGAGGTGGGCTACAGGTACACAGCATCTGCTGTGGCATAGTACATACAAGGGCAGTTGCTGTGTGTGAAATGTGTGAAAACACCGTGTCTTGATTCATACCCCGTGACCCTTGTCTTGTCACGTGATCTATTTCTCTTTCTAACACCGCCGTATCAACCTGTTTCATATACCCTATCTTCTGTCTCAAATATACGGTTCAGATTAAGTCTACACCTGACGCGTTACACCTGCACTCCACCAAAACAACAATCAAGATGGAGGACCAGAAACGCCAACAGACGCCTGATAACGGCAGCCAACAGCCAAATGGCTTCCATCGAATCCCCAAACCGTGGGACAGCAATTATCAGCAACAATCTCACACCCAACAGCCCTATACCCCCCAAGTTGTGAAACAAGAGCCTCCCCAAACACCAAGCGCCTATTTCACGCCCCAGTCACGATCCGTGTCAGGAGGTGCGGAGACGTCATATGGACACCGATATAACGGGTATATTAAGCAAGAGCCTGGATTGGAGGACGGAGCAGCTATCGACCCTGCTCTCTTTGACATGGGTGCTCCTCCTACTGTATCATCGGTGCCTCCCTCAGCGCCTCATTCGAGCCATTCGTCACGACACTCGAGCCCTGCAATTCCTTCCGCACAATTCCAAACTCCTCAAGTCAGTCACAGAGAGACTCCGGAAGCAACCCCCCTCAAGTTTGCCACCCCTGAAGCCACTCCTGTGAAGACAGAGCCCGTCGCTGCGGTTCCTGAGACTCCGGTTCACAAGATTGTGGCCACCTCGTCAGATGATTACGACGCTGTGACGTCGTTCAAAGTGGCTGTTGACAAGATCCACCCTGGTTGCTTCTCCGGAACCGCGCAGACGCTAATTGTCCAATCTCCCTTATCGTACAAGCACACTTTTGGCCGTTCATGGATGGGCAAAAAGTACAAGGACTCGCTGGTGGAGCGACCCGAGCGGCTAAAGGCTACATCGCTTGGTGTCGGTGCGGCTATTGCAACCAACCCGGGAAAGTTTGAGATCGAGGAGTCGGTCAGACAGGCCAACTTGTCCAGCGAGCACGTTACTGCAGTACATGGCGTGGAGTACGTCAACTTGCTGGAGCGGCTATGTCGAGAGTCCGGAGAGAAGCTGGAGGCCGGCCAATTGGAATTGCCCCCTGGCTGGCCCGAGGGTGACATCTATTTATCACCTGAGACATTGACTGCTCTAAGGGGTGTGGTGGGTGCCGTAGAGCGCGGCATCGACGCATTGTACGACTCCGATGTTTCCGAGGCTCTCCAGAAGCTCTCAATTGGCGATACGCCCCCTCCTGAGGGCAAGAGCAACACGTTTACGCAGGCGTTTGTCAACATTAGACCGCCTGGTCATCATTGTCATGCCTGCGACCCCTCCGGATTCTGTCTGATAAACAATGCTCATGTGGCCATCCAATATGCTGCTAAGCAGTACGGAGTGACACATGCGGTCATCCTTGACTTTGATCTGCACCATGGAGATGGGTCACAAGACATCTGTTGGTCGCAGGTGAACGTGGGTGCAGAAGTGACGCCCGAAAACACTCCTGAGCCCGAGAACAAGCGCTCCTATGCAGCTCCCACCATTGGATATTTTAGTGTTCATGACATCAACAGCTTCCCTACAGAGTTCGGCTATGCAACCCCGGAGGCTCTCAGGAATGCTTCCACATGTCTCATGGGCCATGGCCTCGCCATCTGGAACGTTCATCTAGAGCCTTATGAGACAGAGGAGGAGTTCTGGCGGCTTTACAGAAAGTACTGCGTGTTGTTTGAAAAGGCCAACGAGTTTCTCTTCAAGGCTCAGCGTGAGGCTCAAGCGGCAGGGCGCGAGTTTAAGCCCTTGGTGGTGTTATCAGCTGGCTTTGATGCATCCGAGCATGAAGGCAAGGGCATGCAACGGCATTCGGTCAACGTGCCTGTGGAGTTTTACCACCGCTTTTCCAAGGACTCCGCAGCATTAGCGTCGTACTACAAGGGCAAGCTCATCTCGTTGTTGGAGGGAGGCTACTCTGATGCTGCTCTCTCTACCGGAGTCTGGAGTCACCTGACGGGCCTTGTGGGGAGAGAGTGGAATGCGGATATCGGTTCTCAGGCTACAGCGCGGGACGCTGAAAAGGTGTGCCGCAACAAAGAGTCGCGAACACGCAAGGGCGATAATATTTTGGACTCGCTGCGATTGGGCAAATTGCTCTGGCCTGACGTAGGGTTGCCACCGCCTCCTTCGACCCGCTCTCGCCGACCTAGAACAGCTAATCAAACTTAATGGCGGGGTCGGCATATTAAGTTCTCTATTGACTCTCGTGTATTTCTAGATATTTTGTATTGTTAGTGGTGGTAACAGTAGTGTAGTGACAACTTTTACTTCTCGTCCGCAAAATCCGGATCCGATGCCTTTTCTACAGCCCAAAACACCCTTCGTCTGTCAGTCGACTATACAGTCGTGGCCCCACATGCCAGGCACAGGAGTCTATGTTATGCATACATAATATATGAGGTGTAGCGACAGATTAGCTTTGTCAACATGTAATTTAACAGCTGAGAGAGCACATGGGTGTAACGTAAAGTCGTCAGGTACCACCCTTACATCCGATGTTGCTGGGTCTTTGGAATGCATACGATAACGGCCGGGTGGCGGTAATCTAACTGGGTCTCTTCTCTTTTGTAGGGTGGACACTTATGGAGCTGAGAAGAGTATATAAGGGTGGTCGTCTGCCCTCTCCAATTGTCTCCACACAAGTCTTCTTGACACAACAACCACTACAACCACCTTCTACCCCCACCAACAAACCAATCTATTCAACAATGGCCGGCTGCTCTTCTTGCGATAAGTCTTGCACCTCTTGCTCTTCTTCTTGTGCTGGATCTTCTTGCTCCTGCTGCACCCACTCCAAGTAGATTAGCTAAGCACTATCATCAGTAGCTATGAGCTCATCATCAATCTACTTGGCAGACTCTTAACCTAACTCTCAATACATTATTATGATTTATTAGCTCCACTTAAGCTGCTGGTACACGTGACGTCTACATGGGCTAACCCTCATTGCAGTGTGTCTAGTGTACAGGTGTTACAACATCTCGTAGTCTACCTGCCATCACAGGATGAAACGCGTCAGTCTAGAAATCAGTGACACCTTTCTAATTCAGCCTATAGGAGCAACGCGAAACAGGCCTCCCTGTCGTTTTCACACGCTAAGATGTTGAAGTGGGTCTAATGTGCTGTGAGTATCGCGGGTGAAGACAGCCCAAGGTGAAGACAATAAGAACATGGGAAGAGAGAGTCATCGGTCTGACATCATAGCCCAATCGGCTGAATTGAAAATAACAAACTGAAAGACTACATGGACCCTGAAGACACCTTTTCACTCTTGTCTCAGATATGCAACTCGCCTGAGGACAGAAACATCTCTTGTGTATTCCATATGCATAGAATGTGAGCTAACGCCAACAGCAGCCCTATCCGGACATTTGGCTGTCGTTCGTTGACAGATAGGCTAGGAAACCTGCTAGTTGCAAACTATCCGCAACCCCTTCGTAGCTCATCATGAATAAAAGCGCGTGAGTGGTCGGCACCATATCACACAACTCTGGTCCACTCAACTATCTCTCTTCCTGGAGGCTTGTCAATGGTGGGTCTACCGCCTCCTTGACACGTCTGTTTCTGGGGTCTGAGACCTTTGCATTAACCTAACACTCTATTCCGATTGTGCGCTTGTGGAGCTGCTCTGTCTTGCAGTTGTAATGCACTCTAACCAAATCCGGCGAGGTCAAAACGAGCTGTCGTCCGGTTGTGGAATATCAAGTAGCGGATATGGGGTCACATTTGTCTAACAGAGTTGCGGGTAGGTTGTGGAAGCGCTTGTGTCAAGGTAGAGAAAGACATCCGCCCTTCATTCCCACCATAATTACACGACATATTGCAGAGGAAGAAGAATTTATTGAGCCGAGATATAGTTATAGTTCATGTGGGGAGAGAGCAGGGATGATCAATCGAGTCACTCTAACTCTCGCTCTCCCAGATGGAATTTTTTAGTGCCGAGGATCGTCGCGTTTGCAAAACGGGGGCCCACTATTTTAACCATCTACAAGTAGTGGCTGTCATTTCGCCCCTGCCGTACAGTAGAATGTAGCATCAGCCCAAGACGGCAACCGGGGTAGCCAGAATCAGAGCTCATTCGCGACAGGGGAGGGAACATACAGTACATACGGACATCGTCAGACATAAGGTTGGGCCTCACCTTACCTAAAGTGTACAAGTACCGAGCACTTAAACCCCACATACCACAGATTCTTGTCTTCTACACGACCCCTATCTACACATGTCGCTTCACAACAAGATCTGCGATCATGTTGGGCGAGACCACGGGCCCGGCAGCTCCAAAAATACAGCTCTACTAACAGCCTCCGCTCTCTTCTCCATTCTCGCCTTTATCGCCGCAGCATATACAGTGATCGACACAAACGGCATGATGGCCTATCCAACACGAATTATCTGCTGTCTGGGCTTCTTCCCTGCTACAACAATCATGACACGAGCAGTCACGTCCTCGTGGAGGTCGCGAGCAGCATTCTGTGTGGCCGTTTCGTCAGTCAACGGTCTCATCTCTACAATTATAATGACACTCTGTGATCCCTTATTCGGCCACATTTATCTCTCGCTCTCAACAGTGGGAACCGTCTGCTACTACACAGCCCATACACACGACACTCTCGACGACGATGAAGAAGAATGCTCTTCCGAGGAAAACACATACCTCGCTGCTGCGTTGGTGTTCTGCTACCTGGCTTGTGTTGTGCCTCTCTGGACACGGGTTGAACGTTCAAATCTCCTTCTCATTGTGCTCAACTGTGGAATCATGTATTTCCTTACAGTCAGACCCACAGTCGTCTCTCGCATTCTCGCCTTGCTCGTCATCATACTCTCGTCTCTGCACCTCATGTGCACCTCCTATGGACCGGCCGGAGGCATCCATCTCGTCCTCATGGCTTTCGCTGCCGAGCTAACCATCGACTACTCGAAATATTCCCAACTGGGCGAAAAGAAGGCTACTCACGATACCCTGGCATTCCTCTGTTTCATTTGCGGACTAGCCACATTGGGGGTAGCCCTGAACACTTCCCAGTCGACTGAGTTCATGTCGGTCTACCTGGCGGTGTTCCTATCGCTGACCGTCAACGCCTTGTCGGCAAACAGATACAGTGACAAGCTGGTTCACATGGTACACACAGTGCTGTGGTCCTGGTTTGTGTCGATCTACATGATGCACATTAGCTACCACCATGGCATTATTCATGCGATGCTATCTGTAACCACTATTTGCATCTACAGCGAAATGGAACTTTCGGAGCAGAGCCCAGAACTTCGTGAGACACCACTGCGATACATTGCTAGCACGGTTTGCATTATTGCCGGGCTACTAACAATCGACATTTGGTCCAAACACGTGCTTTACCTCAGTTCAGAGGGTATAGAGTCAGACGGGGTGATCATGATCTCTATTGTTGCGGGGCTGTTCCAGATGCTTTTCTGTTTTGCTCCGCTCTGCATTTTGGACGAGAACCATGAGGGCAGGATCTGCCACCAGGAGGCTCTGAGACTCTTTTTGGGAGTCGTTAGTGTCCAAATTGGTGCAGGTCTGGCTCAGGTGTATTTTATTTCCTACTTCAAGGGTCTTATAGTCTTGGCGCTATCCCTTGGCTCTGTGGGACTTTGCTGGGCGGACTACGTGAAGACGTCACCCAGAAACACGGGCATCGAAGATTCCAAGGAATCCATGGTCTAGACATGAATGCCTCTGCTGTGCGCTCTCTTCGGCGCTGTATAACACATATTACTATTTATTCTAATGATTGCAACAACTCTGCGAAGTCCTTCCGTTCCTGTATTCATCTAATTTCGTTTGTCTTTGTCGTTGAGCGCGATGTGTGTATGTACCAGTACACTTTAGAGGGGGGCTGGTGGTGACAAAGACCATTTCTATTATTGGCTACAAAAGCACATTATCTGATCCTGTTATTTGGCTGTGCCCTGAGTTGGTATTTTCGTGGTGACCAGGGGAAATGTGACTCGGTCTTGCACGATGAAATATTTGAGAGTGGGTTATCGCAGATTCGAGCCTCGTATACACCACACGCCGGTGCTAAATACGATACGATACCAGGATCACGATGCCGCACATGATCGAGTTATTCCGTTAGCCACAATGTGTTTACATCGGAGGTATTCATTAGCACTAAAGCCCCTTATGAAGGGTCTGGGCACCGGTGTGTGAGCAGGTTAGCGTCGAATTGGTTCAATTGCGTCCTCTAATGAGTGCGCAATAGATTTCTTCCGAGGTTACAGGTTCGCAGCCAGACCTTTCTGGCCGACGGGATACGATCGGGCCGACTGTGAGTGATAGGGAGGTCGACTAGGTTTCATTGTTCAGAGACATTGTGTTCCAAAATGGGTGACAGGGACTTGGTGTTGTGGAGAGTGTTACGAGAAACATTGGCTGTGGGGTACGCACGGCTCGTTATCTTAGCTACTTCGTGATACACAAGTCTCAAGCACAAGTGTTCGTCTGATTGGTGTCGTCCGAGTGGTTCAGAGGATGCACAAGATTGCATGTCGACGCTTATATTATTTGCGCGATTGATATAATTTTCATGCTCGGCGACAATGACGGCTTGGACAATGAGAGCTTGGATCGGGACTAGACGCGGCTCCGTGGCTAGAGTAGTGCTAATTGAAAGGGACGGAGTCGAGATGCCCAGCTGGATTCGATGCTTGACTGTGTGACAGGAGCCCAAGCCGCGATGGGCAATGTGACGTCACCATGACTACGTATCAGTCAAGCGTATACTACAAGATAAGTTACTGCATTGATATTAATTGCGACAAAAGGCTATTGAAGGGTAACAATGAAAAGGTACCCACTCTGGCCACCCTCTGGCCACTGTACACTGCTTGAGATGGTCTGTGACATGCATAATTTTCACGTTGGGGAAGACAACATTAGAGCGTCTTGACGTGCTAGAAAAAAAAGGGGGGAGAGCCTTGCGGTGTTTATACGAGACGTCTCTATTCACTTTCAATAGAGACCATCTGGAACATGTAACAGGAACGTATGGTACCTTGATAGATATATACGACGCATGATACGGTAGCCACTTGGTTACATATAAACCTTCCCCGCAGCTATTGTGTGGAGGAGCGTACAGAAACTGTTCCTGGCTGGCTACATGGTTAGCGTGGACGAGTCACGTTACAGAGTGTGGGTGAGACATTCGCAAACTATAATACTAAGGGAGGGAGAGTTCCAGATCAAGCAACGTCAAGTGTTGAGCTAAGCGGGGGACTCCGGATACATATATACAGGACCGTAGCTATCGAGGGGAAAAGGGATCATGTCACAAAATATTCCCATTGTCGTCGTCTCTTTACAGTCGCCATGAAGTTTTCGCTCAAAAAGAGTACAACACAAGCGCCCGAGTCTCCGCCTCCAGAAGAAGTATCGAGCCTGGAAGGAGACTCCACCGACCCTTTGATCGGAACATTCAATCTCGGAGACGTGGTGCTGACAGAGGTGGTGTCATGCAAGGATGAGATGAAGGAAGTCCATATGGGCTATCTCAATGATCAGTGCTACATTGTCATTGATAATCTGGCTCCGACCCTATTGTCTCCAGAGTCCCGTTACGTCCATGTGATGGCTGGAAGGATCAAGTTTACAATCAGTGAAGAAATGACTCGCATGGCAGATAGAGCCTTTTTGGTGCTCACAGAGACCCTAGAGCCGCCGAAAAAGAGAGGCATTCATCTCAACACTCTCCAGCTGGATGAGGACCTCAGCATCAAGCCTACATGGAGACAGGGACGGGTGGATCTATGGTACGAATACGCAGCCAGTCCACAGGCCTTTTTCAAGACCGTCAAGCGTATCAATGAGTTGAGAGAGGTTTATGACTGTCCGAGGACTCTCACTGTGCTTAGTGACCCTGCCAGAGCATCCACGGAACCTCAGGAGGAAAAGGAGGTTTCCTCAGGCAGTGAACCGTCCACTTTCTCATCGGACTTGGCTCCTCTGTCTCCAGCTACAACTCAGGAAGAAATGTTTGCACCACCGCCAGACTCGCCCCTGCCAGATACTCCCTCGTCTGATTCGCCAGCGGCCACGCCACAACAGCTCAAGGAAGAGCTAGAGCGGATTCCTGAACGACCCAATTCGGAAGACGCTTTTGATTTCGGAGTCGATCCCTTCGGAGATACCAACGAGGAAGAAGGAGAGGATGACGAGGAAGAGGTGTTTGAGTACCCGGCTTTGTTTGAACAATGTGAGATCATCCAAGAGGCATTGGACGACCCCTCCACTTGTGACTTTGTCATTGCATCTGAATCAGGAGAGGTTCCTGTTCACTCACTGATTCTAAAGGCTCGCTGGCCCCACTTCAAGCTCATCAGTGATCGAGACTCGACCATTGAAAACCAAGAACACAAAAGCCTGAGTCTTTCTCAGCATCCCCACAGATGGGTCAAAGCCATGGTGGACTGCATCTACGGCGTTGATCCTCACATTGACGACTTTGACACCCTTCTGAAGCTCATGATGTTTGCCGAAGTGTATCAGGTCCAACAACTGCATGAGTTTGTCAACTACAAAATCTCTACAATCAAGCTGACTCCTGAGCTCATGTGTCAGCTATGGAAATGTGCCTACACCTGTGAGAATACCATTCTCATGGACAGATGTGCTCAGTACTACACCCGTCATACGGAAGAGGTGTCTGCATGTGGCGATTACGTCGGACTAACTAAACCGGAGGTTGCAGAACTACTCCAACACGTTCGACGCTCAAAGCCCGGGTTCACTAATGACCAACAAAACTACGGCTTCAGCCGAGACCGTAACACCACCCTGACCCCCATTACCAGCATGCGACGTATCTAAATGTGATGATGATGATTAATTTAAGTGTATGTAAAACCTATAATACAGTCTAGCCAATATATATTTATCCCAGCAATCCACTCTCCGTGAGGGTCTTCAACAACGAGTCGTCAAGGTACTTGGTGACGGTAGGATCATCTGAAAGACCCTTGTGTCGTCGAGTCTTGACCACAAAGTCACGAGCAAGAGACGTACCGCTCATGGCTTGTAGAGAGGGAAGCTTGATGCTTCTATCCAGAGGATCTCCAGGAACAACCTGCCAATCGTTGAAGATGAGAGCAACCAGAGCCTGGCCCTGTGTAGCCACACGGATGTCAGTCTCAAGACCAAACGAGTCCATGACGGGAACATATCCCATAACTTGATACAGAGTGGTGCCTCCAATGGGAGTATCGGAGGTAAGATGACCTCGTCGCTTCTCCAGAACCTCCAGAACCACCTTTACAGCAGCATGGGGACAGGTCACGTGAACGGAGTAGACAGGCTCCATCAGTCTGGGTCCTGCCAACAAGTAACTGGAGTAACATGCACGTCTTGTAGTGGGGATGATCTGACCGGCTCCTCGGAAGATGGCCTTGTCAGCCAGATCAAGATCCATCACCTTGAACTTCACGTCTCTTAGGGGCTCTTCACAGAGAGGACCCTCTCGAGTGGCCCACATGAAACCCTGCACAACACTGTCCTTCACAGAGTTGAGTAGCTGCTTGTTGACCTCACCAGGAATGGTGTCATTGAGAAGCAGGTTGGGGCTAGTCTCAGTAGGTCCAAACGCCCAGACGTTTCTAGACGCCAGAGCATCGTATCCGAGCTTTGCAAAGCCCTGCTTATCAGTAGGAGCGATTTTTCCGAGAGAAATGGCCTTGGAAACATCTTCCTCCAGGGGTTCGGCGATGATTGTGATTTTGGATTTCTTGTTAGGGGTCTCGGCGTATGTTTTGATGGCACTGGACTCCACACAAGTCTCACAGAACCGAGTAGTAGGATCAGACACCTTAACATTGAGATCACGTGCAAACACCAATCTCATGTCATGCATGACACAGTCCACGTACAGCTCTCCTGATCCCAAAATAACATGCTCTCCAGATTCTTCCACCTTGGTTTGTAGCAGAGGGTAAGACTTCTGGCACTTTCTCAAAGAATCAAGCATCTTGGGAAGCTCCGAAGGGTTGACGGGCTCGATGGAGATCTTGAACACAGGAGGAGTGAACTGTAGAGGTGGGAATGGGAAGATGGACTTGTCTGTAGTCACTGTGGCATTCTTGATGATGGTCTTATCGATTCCACCAATCAACACAATGTTGCCCACAGGCGCAGACACCACAGTATACTTGTATCTTGTTTGAGACACAAACAGGTCTGTGATAGTTGCATCTGCGCAATCTTCCTCGTCCTCGTTGGGCACATAATGAGCTCCCAACACCTTAACCTTCTGGCCTAACCGCACCGAACCAGACATGATTCTGGATAGTGCATAGAATGATTCACCGTCAGCTGATGCAATCAGTTTGGCCACCTTGACGATTGTCGACTGGCTGTCCTTTTCCTTCTCTTCCACCTTTGGTGCGGGAATGTATCGTGTTAGAATGTCGACTAGGGGAGAGTGGGTCTCGAAGAAGGCAACGCAAGCCGTTCTAATGAGATCCTCTGCGTCCAGCTTTTGAGAGTGTTTGGGAAGTTTCAGAGAACCAAGCATCTGAACCGCCTTTTCAGGCTCCTCTCCAAGACAGGTGGAAAAGACCTTGTACAGAGGCTCGAGTACAAAGTACACGAATGCTCGTTTTGATGTGGAAGATGCAGAGGTTGAAAATGCGCTGGTTTCGGGGTTGTAGAACACGTTGCCCCACAGCCGTTTGGCCAGCGCGGTGTAGTTGGGAGTCACCTTTCGAGCCATGGATTCCAATGTGAAGACAAACCGGAACTTGGCCGAGGCGAACATGACGTTGGTGAGGGGATCAAAGTACCGCTCCTCGCCGAATTCAGAGGCAATAAATATGTTGATTTCGTCGATCACGTTGGCAATCTTGTAATAGGCGTCGGCCGGTGGAAGTCGCAGATCCAGAATGAGCCGATCCAACTTGTTGATGCAGAGAGTCAGAGGGTTCTTGTGTCGAAATGCGTTTCTGATGGCCTCCTTAGTACCTGCCAGAGGACCCTCCACCACGTCCACTACCAGCAGAGCTCCGTCGGTGATTGACAGAGCACAGATGACCTCGTCGTAGAAGTTGACGTGACCAGGAGTGTCGAGGAAGGTCATGGCATGCGACTTGTGTTTGGAGTCGGCCAGCAGCATGCTAAGAGGGTTGGTCTTCGTGCTGACACCCCGCTCGATCTCCACAGCCGCAGTATCGGTGTATCTAGACACGTGGCCGTTAATGTGGCCCGAATGCTCGTCTGTCAGCTTGTGTGTTGCCTCGATGAGCATGTCGCATAATGCCGTCTTACCATGGTGAAGATTACCCACAATGGACACGTTTCGAATGTGCTCTGTCTGAGACATCATGGCCACCTGGTAGTCACGCTGGTATGTCGTTTCCGGCAGTCCCTCCTCCTTGATTGCTTCTCTTTCGGGCTCCACCATAGGTTCCTCCAGACTCTGTCCATCACGGTCATTATGCACGATTTCCACGCCAGGACCATACACGGTCTCCATACGCGGGTAATAGACCTTGTCCTCGTGAAGCGTGATTTGCTGGTTGCCACCCTCCACCTCCATATCTCGTACCATGGGTTCCAGGGCCAGATGAGCCGTGTCGGGGTTGATCACCATTTCCGTTTGGCTGTCGTCTTCGATTTCATCATCGCTGTCGGGAATCCGTTGATCGTCCTCGATCTGTATCTCTTCGACGCCATTTGTCACAACCTCCTCCACCTCCTCGCCAATGTAGTTACCAAACTCGTCGTAGTCGTCCATGGTGTGTTGGGTTTGGAAATAATTGCCAATTATGCAAGGTGGTTTTGAACCTTCGCTGTGGTGATGTGCTGCATGGTGATAGACACATTGAGGGTGGGAGTAACAATAGACACAATGTTAATGATCTTGTGGGGTGAAAAGATATTTGATTCGCTTCGAGAGCAGTCCAGTTGAATCTGATGGTCTAGCAAGTAAGGACGAAAGATTGGAACACCGAGTTTCCAACAGTTGTACTCCCTTGAGTCACGTGAATCGTATTAAACGATATGATCATGTTTCTACAAGTCCTTGTACAAGAAGTGGCTTGACAAGGTGATTCAATCAGGTTTGTGCAAGTACCTGTATCAGCACCATCCGGATCTTTGATAACAATGTCTCCCTTGTTTCTGTGAGCATTGGATCGTCTGCCAATATGCCCATTTTCACCATTATTGGGAGGGTTCATTAACATCACCATAGAGACTCTGCAACGAGAGGTCAATATCGACGTCCGCCAAAAAGGACAACGGCTTAACCGATTTGAACAGAGTAAACGGGATCTGATTGTTTGAAGCAGATCAATCATTTGGTTCCATACAAACCAAGCCGCAGTTCTTCTCCATCAGCCTCAGAACGGTCATCCGTCTTTTCTCTGGGTATCTTTGCAGCCTTTAATATAAGGAGGAACGAAGTAATGTAAATACTTGTGCGAGATCTGGGTTGAAAGGGAACATATGACTTGCCCAGCATGTTCAAAACAAGAGCACTTGTAACAAGACGAATATAACCACCATGATATGAGTCCAATGAGATATCCACAGATATAGTGACATGGACGCATGATGACATCACTGCGATGGTCTTGAGCAGGCTCTGTGTCGAAGGTGCTTGTTATACGATAGTACACACAACACACTTGCACCGTACAAGAAGCCTTACCTGAGTCTAATGAATGACTGCTGTTTCTCATAAGTACTGGTACTGTACCTCTTGTGATTTACTCGTACTCGTCTCGACACCCACAAATCAGGCCCCGGAGTGAGTCTGCCTACGGTCTCTCATAAGCTGGTAGCCATAGGCCGCCTACTTGTAACTACTCACACCAGATGGCTAGAAGCGCTAGTTATAGAAGTGTATCACCACACCTGTAGCCTGAATCAGTGTAAGCAATCTTTCTGTTGGTTTCTCGACGTAACCAGCGCCCACTTCTCCCTGCCGATCTAATCACACTTCAGGCTGTTTCAAACGTCCTTGCATGTTCCATGAGTGGGACTGACTGTATAGCGACCGCACTGAAAGACGTTGTAGTGATGGGCGTTTCTATAGTACCGTATACACCACACAGACACCCCTTCGTGTGTCTTTATAAGTATTGGACGCGGCAAATCTTCAACATCCACTCGTCCTAGCTACAAGTAATCAGCACCTTTAAACACACATCAGCTCAGTTTCAACATGACCCTATCAAGCATCTCTCAAGCACCTTAAAGGCACCTGAAGGACAGGATAGACTTCGTGGGGTTGCCTGGTTACACTGATAATCAAGATGCGCTGTAATGTCCCTAGAATGGTGCTGAAAAACGTAGTAGCAGCTACGATGGCCATGGACATCAGCTGACCCCAAAAATCTCATTTACATTGTCCACTAATTCGTTATCAGCAGGTATAATCCCCCCACACCTGCCAATAAATTAGGGTTCAGTCTGGGAGGGGATTACTAAACGGGGCTGCGTTAGGGTTAGCAGTCACAACCCACGTGATGACTCTACCAAATTGGGAAGACCCGACAGCAAGGTTAGGGATTTCCCGACTGGCGCTGGGAGCATAATGAATTTGGAAAACTTCTTCTATTCTCTCCTACAACTCGACAGAACATAATCAAAAATGGGTAACGGAAAGCCTAGAGGTCTTAACGCTGCTCGAAAGCTGAGAATCCACCGACGAGATAAGTGAGTGATATCGACAAGACGAACAACGACGAGCGACAGATATTCACCGGGGCACAAACGAGACTGGAAGAGGTGTTTTTGGGACAAGCGACACAAAAGCACAGAGACAAGAGAGAACACAACAGCAACAACAACAACACGAGCGATGTGGTGTGTGTTTGAGGGGAGGGTGGGAAAACGACATGGACAGGTCCAAAGCCAGGAGTCATCGACGTCAGCCTTTTTTCTTCTGTGTTTTGGATGTGTGTGTGTATGTGTTTCTCGCTCCCTGTGACGACAACGACACAAAGTGTGTGTTTGTGTATGTTGAGTTCTCTCAGTGTCTGTGTTGAGTGTTTATCAGTTTGGCCATCAACACACGGTGAATGTCGTGCAATCGATCAACCATCCATATACTAACCATAGCCGATGGGCTGATGCTTCTTACAAGAAGCGACTTTTGGGCACTGCCTTCAAGTCGTCCCCCTTCGGAGGCTCCTCTCACGCCAAGGGCATTGTGCTCGAGAAGATCGGTGTTGAGGCCAAGCAGCCCAACTCCGGTATCCGAAAGTGTGTCCGAGTCCAGCTCACCAAGAACGGTAAGCGAGTCTCCGCTTTCGTGCCTAACGATGGTTGCCTCAACTACGTCGACGAGAACGACGAGGTCCTCCTCGCCGGTTTCGGTCGAAAGGGTAAGGCTAAGGGAGATATTCCCGGTGTCCGATTCAAGGTTGTCAAGGTCTCCGGTGTCTCTCTCCTTGCTCTCTGGAAGGAGAAGAAGGAGAAGCCTCGATCTTAGGTGTATCATAAAATAAAATATTCATTGTATCTGGAACTTTCTGTGTGTAGGCGGTGTACGATTGTGATACGAGAAGAACAGTGTAAGCCTCTGGAGACATATTTCGACGGTGAAAAAGTCACTCCACTCTTTTCCCTGTCGCGTGGTCATTGCACGATGGTGAGGGTAAAAAGTTGCTCAACAAGATTTGGGTCTCGGAGATCGGCTTGATTGAGAGTTACAAGGTGGAGGGTGAGTTGAGAGACATACTAATGGCAGGTTCAGCCCGTGTCTGTTCTTGAGCTCGTCTCTTGCTTGCTCTTGGTCTTTTCTGACGTTCCATATCAGTGGCGACATGTCGTACACACCATACCTATAGTGCCAGAAACAGAGACGTTAAGAACCTGTAACTATTCGTATATTAGGTAGGTATCGTGGTACCATTAGAATCTGCAAATATTGGGGAGGTGCTTGATCCACTTGTACCGGTACTTCTTATAACATCTTGTCATAGAAATGTCCAATCTAAGTCGATCCCCTCTCTACGGTCTCTACCACGTTGTTACGTTCGTATGCACCATCTCGGACAGTGGGGAAAAGAAAGAGACCTTCGATCTGACTCTGTGGAGAGCATTTTTCTCCGGAGACAATTGAAATAGATTAAAGGAGACAAAATAATAGCAGTTTGTTATATCTGTTTGTCGCCAGCTGGTTTGGAACACTGTCAACCAATGGCGCTCTACTGTGCCGTTCTCCTCACCCGCACCATTAATTAGGCTCTCAACCTGACGACATGAGACACCCACTCAGAACGTCCTGGAACCGTCATTTGTGTATTAGAACAAGCGAGGTCAAATACCAGTAACAACAGATCATCTTGTGACACTCTCCGAGGAGCTCTCAGCATAAAACCTCGTTTTCATTGTTCTGCTTACATAATCTCGCCTTGCAATTGTGAGGGCTATTTTGGAGATGCATACAAGTCGATTGAGGAGAATTCCTGAATGTCCAAGGAAAATCAATAGAACAGGTGTCACTGAATAGGTCTCTGTTCGATCGCCTAAGCTGACGTAATCGTGCATACCGCTTCATATCTGATCAAGCTCTGGTGCACAGCAAACACCACAAACACCATAGACCTCCAGAAGCCACAAGGCCGGGTAACCCCCAAAATCGAGATCAAAACTCATCTCACGGCGGGGCAAGACATGTCAGTAAGACGATAAGTGTACCAATCGACTCGTTGAAATCGGAACTACCCTAACAAAGTTCTGAAGTCATGGGTCACCCTTCGAGTTTTGGACTTTTGGGATATTTTTCTTTTTTCTCAGAAATCAGAAATGAACTTGGTGACCCAATCTTGAAAATCGACACCTTGGACTTGGGACACCGGCTATACCTTCCTAAATAGGAAGGAGAGGGGATACCAGGTTTTGAGGACGTTAATAAGTCCAAAAATCAGCAAGACGTATATTGCCGTACTCGCCGCACCTCAAGGTATCTTATGGTACCTCTCACATCTCCGTTAAGTCAATATTACGAAAGATAGCTGCCTGTCTGGGGGCTGAGTTGGGTCAGGCGAAATCGACGATTGTGGACTTTTCTAAACTCTTCAAGTTAATGACTCGAAGAAGGTGGAAAATGAATTGTTGACATCTAAGGATGACAGTGGTCTACTTGGTTCGTTTCTGGCAGCACTTGTGCTACGACTGAACAATGTTTAGAGTGTCACATGTGAAGTTCCACAAGCCTCACTAGAGGTCAAGTAGGTCGCACTCCAAGCCTACTTAATTGTTAAGCCGTGGGATTACACTCTCTTGATCCGTGACATGTCGTCATAATTGTCTGTCTACTTTAGGGGTTTCTGTACCCTCCTTACATCCACAACACTCGTGCAAACTCATTATATTTTAATACACCATAACTAACAATATACAATCCTCAAATAGATAAACTGACCCATTTCTTTTCTCGCCAGTGACACCCGACATGGTTAGACATCGGCGACAGTCTGCAGTCTTGTGTCTTGGGGAAGAGGGCGTGATACTCCTACTCGTACTAAATAGCACACACACACACACCACATCTAGGTGTTGAGACCTCGGCCCTCAATACTGACTCCACTCTTCTTCTTGCCGGTCTTGGCAACGCCCAGCTTACCCTTGAGCCGCTTGAAGGTCAGGTCGTTAGTAGAGCCACCACGCTGCTGAGGAATAATCTCGCTCTTGGGTGCAACACGGTAGTTGACGGGCTGTGCAGAAGGAATGTGGGCTCGTCGTCGTCGCTCGGCCTGCTTCTCGGCCAGAGTTCCGTCCTTGAGAGTCTGGGCTCGCTTGGCAGCCACAGCCAGAGCAATCTCTTGTGTGCTGGGGTCGAACGATCGTGTGCTGATCACCTTTTCTCGGTAGTTGTCGGATCGGCCCATGATGGGACGCGTCCAGTCCGCCACCAGCTTGTCTGCGATTCGCTTAATTCGCAGCTGCGGCTGCTTGGACTTTCGGTAGAAGGTGACCACCTTTCCGAGTCCGGACTCTCGCAGATGAATAGACTTGATGGGGAGACGCACCAGAGCGTCAAACAGCTCCTCCTGAATGGAGTATGAAGGCAACGAGGCATCGGGAAGAGGCTCAAGCCAGATTCGCACGGCCTCAAGCAAGTTGTTATCCAGAATGGAGTCAGCCAGATGGTGCTTCTGCAGCACGTCCTTGACCTCGGGCAGAAGCTGCAGTTTGTGTGTGGCGGGCTGGCCCTCTCGGTTGGACTCAGCATCGGCGATGGCGGCGTTCCGCATCTTCTCTCGCAGGTTGGAGATTCGCTCATCCTGCATCATCTCGATATCATCCTCTCCCAGCTTCTTCCGTCGCTGAGAAGCAGGCTTCATAGCAGCGTCGATTCGAGCCTCGATCTCCCGTCGACGCGCCATGCTGGGATCCAAATCAATGTGCGAATGGTCCATATCTTCGTCGTCGTCGTCGGCAGCCCTTGTGTCCTTCGGGGCTCGCTTCTTGAGCGTCTTCTTGCCTGAGCTCTGCACCTTTCGTCGATGCGCACTCAGCTTGTTGTAGTCGTCGTCATCATCCTCGATGGCGGCGTTTTTGATTTCCTCCTCATCAAGATCAGACAGATCCGAGTCGTCCTCATCGTCGTCAGCAGCCGCAGCGGTCTCAGAGGGAGCAGCTGTGGTTTCAATGGTCTCGGAGGTCTCTCCGGCCTCAGCAGGGGTCTCAGAGGTGTCCTCGCCAGCCGCAACGGCCTCGCCCTCAGCGGCTTCCTCGCTGCCCACCTCGTCAACGGGCTCCTCAGACTTGATCGGCTTTTCTGTGTCACTCATAGTGTCGGTATGGTGATGGCGTTGCTGGATGTTGGAAGAACTAAAACATGTTCAGAGTGGGGTTAGGGTTGGAGGTGGTGGGGGAGTAGTGGGGAGTGTTACACGCTTCTGATAAAGTAACCAGAAGTATAGACATACTCAGAAGAACGTGTTTAGTATATATAATATCTTTTCAGCCATGATTTCTCTCATCTTCACAAGATCGATAAGACCCCCCCAAACCACCCACTTCACGTTACGTAAGTCAAAGTCCCAACTTTCGATACTCTTCGACCCGCCTAAATGTCTACACGGAGAGGATTATAGCTCACAGAGGAGGGAGCACTTTATGGAGAGAAAATAAAGCGACTGGAAAGCGGGAAAATGGACAAGATTTAAATCACGTGACACAAATGAGTCTCAGTATTCCTGTACACCGCCTCCTATCCCCCACACCTTCATAGCAACTAACTAATTACTGACCTCTCTCCCCATACCAGTCAAGCTTCAGGTTAGGGTTCCTAAAATACTTCTAACACTGGATATCCAGAACCCACGAAAACACATCAATATCAAATCAATCAACAATGTTCGGTGGCCAGCCCCAGATTTCCGACGAAGATATTCGAAAGTACAACCTCATGACCCAGCGAACCCTGCAGAACGCTCTGTACCTCGCCATTGGTCTCTGGACCGGTAAGTATTATGACGGAGTGAAATGCTGAGCAGCAACAGAATACACATGGCAGTGACAACAAGAGTGATGATACCACTTGTGGGACTTGAAGCGTCATACAGAAGATACAATCCATCTAACGGATCACACAGTCAATGTCACAGATCATCCAGTCTACCGCTGCACTCGATGCACTCACATCTTCCACCTTCCCCCAACTCATGACTAACTCAGCTCCCTTTGCTTTCGAGCTCATCAAGGGTCGATTCTAAACTACTCTACGATATATAGCGTGAATACATGTACATATTATTAGGCAACGACATCTGTGGAAGACGTGAAACAGGTATAGTTGTACATGGCATATTATATTAACAGGTCTACCTACGGTAGCGTATCTAGTTATTTACTTCTTCTCCAAACTGGTAATCTTGTTCTCAACCTCAGCCATATCCTCCTTGAGAACCTTGGCAAGGAATGCAATACCCGTCTGCTGGTCCTTGAGAATCTTGGCCAGCTGCTCCAGAGTCTCCTCGTCCCGCTCCCACGTCAGTATGGTTCCGTCGGGAGCCTTCTTTGACTGCGAGTCGGTGGCGTGGCGTGCTTGCTCTCTCAGAACAGACATTCGAGCCCAGATCTCGTTAATTCGGCCAAACACAGCAGGGTCAGTCACCTTGTCGTTGAGCTGAACCAGGTTCTTTCGAAGCACCTCCTCCTCGGGCTTGAGAACGTAGCCCCGGTTTCGCAGCACCTGTGTCACTGCTGCAAGAGCAACAGTTCGGTTCACGAGCCGCTGGTGACGGGCTCGCATCTCAGCAATCTTCACAGTCGTCACAAGATCGTGCTTGTTGGTTAGCTCGTCAAGCTTGTTGTTGACTTCATGCATTCTAACCCGGTACACGCCCACCTGCTGCTCCTGCTGCTTGGTTCGCTTCTGAAGATCGGTGAATCCCACGGCCAGCACAGGCACGGAGGACTTGTATGGTCGCTCGGCCACGGCCTTATCCCACTTCTCGGGAGACTGGCCTTGTGGCATCTGGTAGTAAGGAATATCATCCAGAGGGATTCTGTTGTAGAAGTAGAATTGGAATGCACAATTGGGGGAAGTAGGATCCCATCCGTCCTTGATTCGGGTCAGCTGAGCCTGGACCGATGGACCAGAGGGCTGGTTCTGTTTGGTCAACTGACCGAAACCAGCTTGCTGCTGCTGTTGCTGCTGCTGCATCTGTTGTTGTTGACCGAAACCGCCAGCGTTGTTGGTTGCGTTGTTGTTTCCAAAGAACCCACCAGTGTTTGTGTTTGTGTTCTGATTAGCATTGTTGTTACCAAACAGTCCTCCGCCCGTGTTTGTGTTCTGGTTGGCATTGTTGTTTCCAAAGAGCCCTCCTCCAGTGTTGGTGTTTTGGTTGGCATTGTTGTTGTTGTTGTTGCCGAACAATCCACCGCCAGTGTTTGTGTTGGTATTGGCGTTGTTGTTACCAAACAATCCACCTCCTGTGTTCGTGTTTGTGTTTGTGTTCGCGTTGTTGTTACCGAACAGCCCGCCTCCGGTGTTCGTGTTTGTGTTTGTGTTTGTGTTGTTGTTTCCGAAGAGACCGCCTCCAGTGTTGGTATTTGTGTTCGCATTAGCATTGTTGTTTCCAAAAAGACCTCCTCCGGTGTTGGTGTTGGCCGATGTGTTTGTGTTGGCATTGTTGTTACCGAACAGTCCTCCTCCTCCAGTGTTTGTATTGGTATTGTTGTTCTGGCCAAACAGACCGCCAGAAGTACCAGTGTTGCCGGTGTTTCCAGTGTTGGCATTGTTCTGGCCAAACAATCCGCCACCAGTGTTACCAGACGTGTTGTTGTTGTTGTTCTGGCCAAACAAGCCTCCTCCAGTGGTGTTGGTGTTGCTAGGGGCTGAGGAGCCGGCTCCAAACTTGAATCCTGAGCTCATTCCTCCCGTGTTGGTGTTTCCGGCCGAATTGTTGTTATTCTGGCCAAAAGAGAAGCCGCCTGACGTCTGGTTGGTGTTGCCAAACATGATGCTGATGGTGTGTGTGGTTTTCTCGTAACGCAATATAGATAAAAATGTAGTTGCACCCGGCGTCAACACAAACCTAAACGGTGATAGACCTTGCACACACACAAATATTGGCACCTCCCAAAAAGCTTAGTAACCACAGCTCCCAGACTTACCCGGCCGACCGAACCATCAACCAATCTGCGTGAGAGAAATGTAGACTGTAGTAAGCCTTTGAGCATCAGCTAACACATCAAAATGTGAGTATTCCAGGGAGTCCAGGGGAGCGTCCGGAAGGTGATAAGGGGTATCAGGGCGTCAAATGAG
This sequence comes from Yarrowia galli, assembly GCA_900519055.1. Taxonomy (NCBI): domain Eukaryota; kingdom Fungi; phylum Ascomycota; class Dipodascomycetes; order Dipodascales; genus Yarrowia; species Yarrowia galli. The sequence goes on from ULGS01000005.1 coordinate 4,753,559, forward strand.
GACATTTCGAGCCGGGAATTGGACCTATCTGGTTTTATTGGTCTCTAATGGCTGAGATCATTGGAGGAGACGACATACGTCTAATGACGGGCATTTCGACCGTCTTGAAAAGCTGTAATACCGCGTGGCAGCAATGGAGAGGTTGCGAGAGCAGTAGGAATGGTCTTACTGTCCGAGGATATGAATTTCTGGAGAGATTCGTGACACTGAGCAGATTTGAGATGTGTTCTGGGATGACAACGGAGACAGAGAGGAAGGAGACACAACAGAGGAGTCAAGGGAGTCTCGCAAAGACGTTTTCAAGCCGCTACAGTGTTATCTCACGTATGGTGGGGTCAAATTTGTTTTTCTCGCGACACCCGGTCTCCACGACATGTCAAACATACACATCCCGTGAGATGATTCTCCAACCGAACACTGTGCGACACATCTCACACAAGTCTTGGTCGCATCTCCCGCAGTTGGACAGGATCTCATCAATCAACATCACTCACAACCTCAACATGCCCATTCAATTGCTCAACCCGAATCTTCACCCTTAATCTCAACCCTGAATAAAGAACGACTTTCGATCCTCATCCCTCCATCAAAAGCATACTAACACAGGCCCCGAGAAGCTGCCGCCCACTGGGTCCCATTCGAGGACAAAGCTAACATGCCCGACAACGTGCCCGACGTTGTCGAGGTCGGAGCTACCTCTGCTCCTCTCCTGTCTGCATCCTACTTCATTGGCGCCAAGTGCAAGCCTTACAACGATGACTTCATGCTGTGCCGAGAAGAGTCTCAGGGCTCCGGTGCCATCGACTGTCTCAAGGAGGGCCGACGAGTCACCCGATGTGCCGTCTCCGTCATTGAGGACATCAACAAGAGCTGTCTCGACGAGTTCCGACTCCACTGGCAGTGTCTGGAGCAGAACAACCACCAGCTCAGTGGCTGCCGAAAGGCTGAGGCACTCCTTAACAAGTGTGTCTTCACCAACCTCAACCTGGAGAAGAAGATCCCCGGTCTGCGTGCCGATGAGGAGCCCGTCTTCCTCAAGAAGGATCCTTGGATCAAGCCTGCCGTTGATGACTTCAAGAGTGTTCGAGCTTACGCCGAGGCTAAGAAGAACGGTACTCTGTAAATGATAACATGATATTGATTTGTAGAGAGGAATGTAATTGATAGAAACGTCACACAGTGGCAAGCCACGAACCACAGAATCGCGTTATTCCGAACTCGGGTGCCATGTTTGTAAAGCACTGGTTGGAGGAGTTTGAAGAAGGCTAAGTAAACTCTAACTACACTCTCAACTAATCAGACAATCAGAGAGGTACTGAACACCCGGCTGATTTGCCATTCCATCCCAAGATTCAAAACTTGTTTAGAACTCGTGATCTCTGTATCGAAGGGTACACTCCCCACAACTGTGAGATGCCTGGAACATCGAAAATGAACCCCCTTAATCATTCTTTCTCCACTAATCTTCAACAAATTAAACTCTATCCCGAGATCTCCTTTTGGACGGACATGACACGAAAAAGGCGCCCTAATCAACAGAGTCTTGAAGGGGACTACGGTAAGACCAAGAGGTCAACGAAGCTATTGTACCGGGAGACACGATTCTAGACTACCAAAGCTAACCTTTAAGCAACCCCCACAAACTGGACATGTGAAACACCTGCTTGGGTCATCGTCATATGCATGAAACAATCACCTGCAGTGGAGACTAGGGTGGCGATGATATGGACGACCTGACCAGTGGGTCTTGGCGGAAGCGTTGTAGCGGGATAGCAACAAAGCAGGAGCTGCGATAGAAGACCACGCGAACCGCCAAACAACTCTTCCACATAAAATACCTTATGGCCTACATCAATTCAACCCTCTCTCCACAACTCGGTGGCGATGACCGTAAACTTTGATATTGCTATAAATGCATTCATGCTGCCGGAGACTCCATTATCACCGCCACCCACGCAGTTCCACACTAGGACTAACACACTACATGTCGCTAGTCAACCTGAAGCTCCACCAGCTTCTCGAGACGTCTCCATACTCCACACAGGAGCAGATTGACCAGGCATTTCTCAGCAAGACTCTCCTCAGCTTGCATCATCTGGAGTCTCTGTCAGCCGTCAGTTATGCCTACCAAATCTTGAGAGACCCTCAAACCCGCGAACTGTATAACAACACTGGTGATTCTGTGTTGCCCAGCTTGAAGGAGGGAACCGAGCACCCCGTGACATTCGTGGAGTCGTTTTTTGCTGCTTTCCAGGAATCCGAGTTCGTCGGCCATGTCCCCATCTTCCAGCTCCTGTTGGAGTGTCGAGAGTCCCACTTCAATTCCAAGCTGTGGCCATTCAAGAAGAGCAAGAAGGAGGACAAAACGTACCCCCTGGACGCCGCTCTGGTGACAGAGGTGTTGAAACAGTTCTTCCCTGTTTCTGATCACCAGCAGCTCCTTCTCGATTCTCAGCTCAATGGAACCACCAAGGATATCCAGAAACAGGTCGAATGGTACACCCAGCTGCTCATGGTGGATCTGGACGGAGATAGCGATGATATCAAGACGGACAAGACGTGGCACAAGTGTCGAAAGACCGGAATGCCGTCGTTTGGCTTTTCGGAAAAGTTCGTGGCGAACATCCAGACCAAACTGGATGACGTGCTGCAGAACAAACGGGCCTTTACAGCCGACCTGATGCGAGCCACAGGGTTCAGTCTGGCTTACGAAGCCGAATACTACAGAAGACATTGGCTACGTGCTTTCTTCTACTATGTGGGTGAAAAGAGTGAAAGCCAAATGGCCATCAAGCGAGGTCTTTCCCGAATTGAGCGATGTGCTTCATACTGGAGACGTGCCAAGATCTCCGAGACAGACGAGATCAGCATGGTTTACACCATGGCATTCTACAGCTCTTTCAAGCACACATTTGATTACGCCTCTCAGATCGTCAACACCGTTCTCAAGTCCTTCAACAAGGTCAAGTCATCGCCCACCCTCCACGTCCAACTCTCCTACCGAATGTGGGAGATTGGAGCTCACATGTACCAGGCTGCTGGCATTGCAGACTTTGGAGTGACCAATCCGGTGATTGCAAACACGGTCGCCAAGACTGCGTACATTGAGTACTTCTTTGCCAATCGAGCTCTGCCCTCTGACCTCAAGCCGTTCGATTACAACTTCTTCACCTCCGAGTTCGACGGCAGATTTGTCATTGACACTGTTCTCAAGGCTGGTATGATGGAGGCTCGAAGCGCCGGTAACTTTGGACGTAACCAGAACACCCAGTCGTCCAGTGGCATCAATTTCGGAGAGGACCAGTCGCCCGCAAACACAAAGACCCGAAGCGACTTTACTGACGATCCTCCTCCCTTTGAAGTGAACAACAGGGGACCTGGCTTTTCCTTTGGCTTTAAGGGAGGCAAAAACTAATCTGCACTTTGCATGGTAAACTGCCCATAACTAACTGACCTGTGAAAAAGTAACCTGTCTATGGCTGCTTGTAAGCCAGCTACGAACTGTATATTACCTCATTCTTCTTCGTTTCATAATTAATTCAATCCTATTATATATATATATATGTGTGTGTTCACCAAATGCGTTATGTTGCTCTCAACCGTCAAGCTTACCGTCCTTCTCCGCGTCCTTCTCTCGCAGCTCGTTGATCTTCTCAGCCAAAACATGTTGCTTGCATCGAAGAGCAATGGTGACAGCGGCTTCCTTGCACTCCTCGTTCTTGAGCCGTCGGAAAATGTACAGACACTTGTTGAGCTTGAAGTTTGACTTACAAGCAGCATGCAGAAGACGCAGCAAGGCCTTTTCGACCTCGACCTCGAGATCGTCAAGGTTCTCGGGCTCGTCTCGACCCTCCTCGAGTTCCGCCATGACAGACTTCTTCAGATAGTCCGATTCGAGTTGTCGAGGCTCACCCACAGGCTTGATGGGGAATGAGGTTGTGAGAGGAAGAGGAAGGGGAGGCTGGGTAGCGGCTCCCTTGAGAATGACGCAGTGGAAGTTGTAGTCACAGTCAATACCAATGGGCCAGTAGCTCTCTTCTCGACCATGTTCCTTGGCCATGGCCACGGTATCCAACACAGGGATCCATCTGTACTGGCCCTCCTCCTTCCATCTAGACAGGACGAGAATGAAACCGTGTGAGTCGATAACAACAGGGTCTCCGTTCTGGGTGAAACACACAAACTGGACGTGTGCTTCCACCGGTAAACTCAGCTTACCTCGGGTGAAGATGTGTCCCTCACCGTTCTCCACGACAAAGTTGAGCTTGTTGGTGAACGAGTCCTGTCGCACCATGAAGAAGTTATCAGTGTGAGCAGTGATAGCAACAGTGGGTTCACCAGCGTCTCGGTAGACACGCAGAGGGACACCAAAGATGGAATAAGTCAGAATCAAGCCCGACTGGGTACAAACAACACACTTGGTCTTGCCGACCGAGATGCATCGGATGGGATCGGACTCGTCCAAATCAAGACTCCAGTTCTCAGTCATGCTGCTGTGGAATCGCATGTAGATGGAAGGAGGAGAAGTTCGAGCATAAAAGGTGGCCCGTCTGCTCATGCATCCCAGATCGTAGCCAACATGGTCAGTGATAGTGTAGCCATTGTGAATGCCCGTGTCAAAGAATTCAACGGTAATAGTGTACCGGTTGTCATCTTGCTTCAAGGTCCAGATGTATCCCAGATAGGAGGCATGAAGGTATCGTCTGGTACCTCTGAACTCTGTGGCACCGGGCTGCATGGCACTGAGCTCTTCAACCACCATACCAAAGCCTCCATGATGCTCATCGTCGCCATTCTCCATATCTCCATGTCCATTACCATACTCGTCTCGGCCAAGACCCCGATGGCTCAAGTCAGGAACATATCCGGCTCCATCATCGTCCTCCACAAACATGTCTCCCGCAAGATCAATGTCGTCATCATCTTCATCCAAAGGCTTGTGCTTGCCATTGGACTTCTTTTTCTCCATTCTATCTACCGAAGGATCCATTGACACCCGCTTTCGCTTCTTCTCAGAGGCAGAAACGGATACGGGCTCGTCATTCACCACCTGAGTGTCAGCCAGAGGATCGTCCACGGGCTCGTGGGACTTTCGCTTACGAGAAATGATAGGCTCGTCCTCCTCGTCACTATCCACGGGATCCTCTAGCACCTGTGTGTCCTGCAGCTCATCAGTGTAAGATCGCTGCTTCTTGGGAGTGCTCTTTCTGGGCTCATCCATGATTTGGGTGTCGTCGGGAATGTCCATCTCCTGGGTGTCAGGAATATCAAGTTCTTGAGTGTCGGGAACATTGGAAGCAGAAGTTGCCTCCTCCATGTCGAGATCAAAGTTCTTATCAGACACGATGTCGTCATCGAATGGAGCAACGCCCTCAAAAGGCAAAGGGTACTTGCTGGGAACGGGGTTTGGCCAGGTACAAAGCTCGCCTTTTTCATTGGTGATGAACATCTCGTTACGAGAAGGGTGCCAATTGACACTGCTAGCCTTGGCGTCCATTTTGACAAAAGCCACCTTCTTGGAGTCTCTGAGACGCCAGATCTCAACAATGTTGCCAAAGGCAATGGCAACGTAGGCTCCCGAGGGAGAAAACTGCATCTCGGTCACCTTGGAGGGGACGTTGAAGGTGGTCTTCTTGGACAGATCTTCGGGATCAACCAAAACAACCTGTTTGGCCTGGGCAACGGCAAGAACCGAACCATCGGGGTACCATGCCATCATTCCGGGGGTCACAACGAAATCAGCAGGTGTTTTGTCACTGAGATCACGTGCATCCACCTGGACGAGACCCTCGTCAGCCGTCACAAAGACTTGCTGAGAGTCCAGACTCCAGATGAATTGATGGAGTCCCGGGAAGGAGGCCTCGGAGACCTTTCGTTTGGATGCCCAGTCGACAATAGTGATCTTATCGTCCTTGCTAGAGGCAGCCACAAGATCTCCATCAGGAGAGAACAGAACCTTAGTCACTCCGGAGGGAGCTCGTACCAGTGTCGAGACCAGCTCTCCCTTTGTGTTGAAGCCACAGACAGTACCGTCATCGCAGCCGGCCACGACGCCATGATGGCCCGCGGAAATGGTCTTGAGCAGTTGCTTTCGGCCTCCCTCAGCTCGAGGACCATAGTCGAATGTCTTGAGCTCGTGTCTGTTGGTGGTTGAGTGTTTCTGCAACTTCTCAGAGATACCACATGAGTACACATGGTCGCCGTCGTGACTGTAGGTGGCCACCGCATACCCCACAAAGGGCGCATACTTTTTGAGAAGGCGGTCGGCACAATCCATTGGTGTGTGTTGTGTGTGTATGTCGGAGTATACAGTGTAGGGGAAAATTGATTTCGCGTTTGGACAATGGAGGTTAATTTACGCGTTGAGTTTTCGTCACGTGTAACGCATACAGCATGGTCTGTAGGGCGGGCATGTTAGGAGATATTGGTGGGCCACGCGTGTTTATTACTTACCCAAAGAGGTGGCAAGGACACGTTCAAAAGTTGGTTCTTTTCCACCCCCAGCGTTCGCTCTTATCACCCTCGTTTTACTCGCTCTGATTTTGTACAGGGAATTTAGCTTGTCTTTGGACTTGCTTGATCTGGCTGGTGTGAAGTAAAAATAGATCAAACCTGATTTCGAGAGGCAGATCAGAGTAGATTATTTGGTGGGGTATTTGTTGATGTGCTGGGGTTTCAGCTGGTTGAGAAAGGAGCGAATTCGACACCTCCGGGTGAGGTTTGGCTGCTGTGTTCAATATCCTTCGTTTCTCGTATGGTGGCTATTTCAAGGTGGTATGTGGACAGGTGGGACCAAGCACGCCTTGACAAAGTCTAAGCATTTGAGATGGTTGAAGACTTGAAAGCTTGCATGATCGTGCTCTATTTGGTGGAGAAGGTGTCAATCACTGTACAAGTACAGTACAAGGTACAATACTTGTACTTGTACATACATACTTGTATGTGCTCCAGCTTTTTTTACGATATTGTTCTGGACATCTCAACTCCCTCCCAGAACTACTTATACGGTATGTACTTGAAAATACACCCAGTAGCTACAGTAGTAACGAAATTGTACTGCCACTACAACAACCATCCCTACAGCAACCATCCCCACAACTCCCATTCATTGTCATATTCATCGATTTTGTTCAATCCTAAATTGCCAATTGCCTGTAGCGCAACTGTTTTCTATTAATGCTCTAGTCCTCCCTTCACATGCTTACAAGACCAACTCTCCAGTGTACAAACCATTTCGTCCTCCCACGTCGAGGAACCGGCCGATTCGTAGCTGCTTGGAAACCGCAGCCACAACGGCGAAAACCTCCTTGCCTCGAGTTCCATGCTCGCTGATGTCGATCGAATCCACCACTCCCTTCACGTTGGGCAGGGTGGCAATCTGTTTGAACGAACGCATCTCGGGTCCCAGCTTCCACACCTTGATCTCTCCACTCCACGATCCGGTGAGGAAAATGTCTGAGTAGGGGATGGCGTGAATTGCAGTGATGTATCGGGGGGTCTGAGTAGGTAGAGGCACTCTGTCGGCAGCAGCCTCTCCAGTATGTGGCAGATCGGTCTCGGGTCTCTCATCAATTCCATGTGCCTGTCTCTCAATAAAGACGGGCTTTTTCTTGCTCAGAGACCACAGACAGATGGAGCCGTTATCCGATCCGGTCACAAAGTAGTGTGAATCGATCATGGAACAGCAGTCGATGGATCCCTCGGGGAATTCCTTAATGTCTCCTCCTCGGAATGTCAGTCGAGACTCGTCAGCAATCTTCCACACAACGGCAGTTCGATCTCGAGAACCCACAGTCAGACATCTCTCTCCAGCCAGCGCCGAAATGTCAGCAACCACATCCTGATGACCAAAGAGGGTCTCCACCTGTGACATCTGATCCAGAGAAAAGGTTCGCACCTTAAGATCAGCGCACGCAGCATACAGCTGGTTTGTGTTTCGTCGGAAGGCCAGACCCATGACGACTCCTCGTCGATCACGGGTGTGGAAAACATGCAGACACGACAGACTCTCGGCTGCCCAGACACAGATGGTCTTATCCTTGGATCCGGTAGCAACGTACTTGCCATCGGGAGACACGGCCACACACAGGATGTCGTCAATGTGTCCCTTGTAATCGTCCTTGGGGTTGAAGGCGTCCTTTGTGGCTCGTCGGTTACCATAGACCACCTTGAGCACTCGAGGCTTGGTCACATCACTGATATCCCACTTGACCAGCTCGACATCTCGTCCAACTGTGTAGGCGTAGGGGTATCGGCAGGCCACGGCGGTTGGCCGGAATCTGCTCTTGTGAACTCGTGAAAAAGAGCTGGCCTTGGCGTCCAGGAACCGGTAAATCAGACCCTTATCCTCCGCCACGTCCTCCTCCAGACGCCTTGAAAGATTCTCTCGATCAAGATCGGCAGCGTCAAATCCCACTTCTCCCATCTCATCCTTCAGGTTCTCCAGATACTGGTTTGCCAGTCGTCGTCGCTTGTCGGCCTGAGTCTCCTCCTCATCCTCACTGGAGTTCGCCGTGTCGGGGTTCTCAAAGAACTGCTCCTCTTCATTTTCACTCTCGGAGGTCACATCTTCGTCTGCCACGCTGGGTCGCTGGGGTTTGGTGGCAGCGGCCTTCTTGCCTCGTCGCTCGTCCCGCTTGGGGGCCTTGCTCCTCTTTTTCGGGTTAGAAAAGAATGAATCAACCATGCTATCGTCTTGTGTGAGGAATTTCAGAGTTGATACCGCATAAATTTTCTGTTGATGCAAGCCTCGAAAAAATTAGACTTAAGGTCTGGGACTGCTTGATAGAGTTTTTACTAAGCAGGTCGAGTGATGCGACTAGTGATGGGCATGGATGAATGGAGGACTACGGCATCCTTGACATAAACAATAAATAACATGACCTATATCGATAGACAGAGCCACGCGTTCACATCACCTCGGCTTCCGTTACATTTTCAAGCGTCGAAGAACGTGAACCTGTCTGAGCAGATCCAGACCCTCCTCGGGGTTCGCTTTGGCACTGTTGCACAGAGCTGTGATGACGAGACCACATAACGTGGTCAGTCGAGATGCAGAGGATTTCATGACTGCTGCCTCCGGATGGGCGTTTCGAGTCTCGTGCAGCTTGATGAGCTGGTTAGACAGATCCATGACCTCCTCGGGGTCAGACGAGTCAGCTCCTCCCGCATGTCCAACACGTAGCTCCACCTCCTGGAATGCTCGGATGTAAAGAATGAGCTCCATTGCTCGCTGTCGTTCGTCCAGCAGCTGGTTTTGACTGGTTAGCACCTTGGCGATACGTTCTGCTGTAGCGTCCACCTCCTGCTTGACCTGCTCCACCTGGCGTTGAAACAGCACCAATCGATGCTTGATTTCCTGTACCTTGGAGTTTCCGCCGCTGACTGAGTTGCCCAGCGCCACAAACTGCTGGTACTCCTTGTTGATGAGCTCCACCACCTCGTTTTCGAGAATTTGAATCCATTGTCCGAATTCGGCCTTCAGGTCCTCCAGTGTCTTGAACTGCGTCAGTTCCTGCGACAACAGGTCATCACCTGACGAGATGCGGTCTCTGTCGATCTGGACCGGGAATGGGAGAGACATTTGTCGAGTTGTGTGCGTGTGCTTGTCGCTATACTGTCAGGACACAGGACACGGTTTGCATATGCATGTTGGTGTTGGGAGTCATGTGACCTGGGCGAGTATGAGGACGGGAGATAGGAGAGAAGAGGTGGACTGTGGGTAGAACTAGATGTGAGGTGTATGAACATAGAAGAGAGAATAGCGAGCTCATAGTAACGAGTAGCTGTGAATTATTTCCACTCTCATCAACTTCACTAGAATTTTGACCCATCTGAGACACCCATCTCACTCCTTCACCGTGCGGCTTTTCCATGTTATGATTTTGACTCACTTAAGCATAAACAGTGGAGTCGTCCTATCTCTAGACACAGAACAACCTCCACTCCAGCTCTTCACCAAAAACAATCAGTACAACAATGAAATGAACACGGCTCTGACTTACCTCAATATCGCCGTGTTTGCCATGGCCGGAGCTATAGCAAGAGAGGGTATTGAGCACCTGACGCTTTTTGATGGGTCATTCACAAAGTCCGGTTTGGTATGGGCCAACTTCGGTGGCTGTATCGTCATGGGATGGGTGAATGCTACAAACCTGTTTGATAACGCGGCAAAAGAGCGTGGAGTGACAAAGAAACAGTTGCCACTGTTTTTGGGTATAGGAACCGGTTTCTGCGGCTCTCTGACCTCCTTTTCCACCTTAATGCTGGAGGGCTTTCTTTACGGAGCTAACCAGAATGCTACAAAGCTGGGATACCCCAACGCTGGCTACGGAGTCCAATCAGTCATGTCGATTGGTCTCATCAACTTTGGACTCAGTTTTGTCGGGCTCAAGGTTGGCCATCATTTGGCAGACCTGATACCTCTTCTTCCACTCTCATCCAAGGTGGAACGAATTCTGTCGAGCATTATTGCTGTTGCGAGTATCGCTCTGTTTTGCATATTTATCATTTTTGCAGCTCTGTGGAAAAGCTGGAGATGGTGGACATATCTCGGTCTATTTGGCATTCCGGGAGCTCTACTTCGATGGCAGTTATCTAAACTGAACGGCAAGCTACCTCTTGGAACGTTCTCGGCCAATATTCTTGCATGCATCATTCTAGCTGTCTGTGCTCTTCTACAGCGTGGCAAGATGAATAACTCCTCTACACAACTTGTGCATTCTTTCTTGCAGTGCCAGATCTTGGATGGCATTGAAAACGGCTTCTGTGGATGTCTCAGTACCGTTTCGACGTTCGTGAACGAAATGTACGCGATGAACTACAAGAGAGCCTACGTCTATGGATTTACGACCAGCTTCGTCGGCTTTTCCATGATGGTGGTCATTCTTGGATCTTTTGCATGGACACAGAGTCTCGTTTCTCCGGTTTGTTGATTACAGCATAATATACAGACATACGCAAAACACATAGCATTAATAAATAGTCTAGAACATCGTCTCAGTTCCAATGAAGACTTCGTCGCCATCATCACATCGCTAGTCCAGCTGAAGAGGTCTTCGTCTTCTGCAACTGTTGCTTCCGGCAATACCGACCACAATTGCTCGCGTGAGTTCATAAAGCACCCAGCCCAAGACGATCCAGAAGAGTGTCCAGAAGGCTGCTCCATATCTGAAGGTGAACTTTCGCTCGTGACAGAAACCGTCAACAAACGAGTACATGCCCTTGGACTCATCCCACATGTATCCAAAGTTGAGCATTGCCAGGGGAGCCCACTTGTTTCGCTTGTTGTTGTAAGGAGGCACGATCTGGGCTCCAGTGGGGCCAATGGGGTCATAATAGAAAGTGGACTTGGACCGCACAGACTTTCGCTTCAGCTTGTTGATGATGTTCTTTTGAGTGAGAGGTCCATCAAGGACAGTCACGGCTCTCACGGTGTCGGAAGGGTTGTGGATATCGGTTGCAGTAACACAAACCAGGTTGTTTCTCTCTGCGTACCGAACAGCTTGGAGATCCATGACTCCATCAGAGACACACTCGAAGGAGTCGACTCCCCAGCTCAGAAGCTGGTCAGGAGTAGGGTGGTGCATGAGGGTGGGCACCTTTCGGCCCCACTCGGTGCTCTCAGACCAAGGCAGATGGTTCACAATAACCACTCCTCCTAGAGCATGCACTTTTTTGATGACGGACTTGAGTTCCTCGTCCGAGGGCCAGTTCTCTGTGGGTTTGATAGTCTCTTCAATACCCAGGAAGTTCATGTGGATTCGACAGCAAGTGAACTCAACACCAGGAATGACGAGAGGAGCAGGTCTGCCTTTACTTCGCAGAGTCTCCGAGTAGTTTCGAGCAGCCCAGCCGCCTTCAATGTTGTTGTGGTCCGTGACGCAAATGGCAGTCAGACCGTAAGCCTGAGCCCAGTCCACCAGTTGACTCGGGGTCAGACTGCCGTCACTGTGGTTTGTATGCGAATGGGTCTCCAGATAGATGGGTGTGTCGAACTCCAGGCTCTCATCCCAGATCTCTGCATTGTGGTAGTCTGTGGGCCACTCCAGCTGGAACTGCGAGGTATAGGGGTCCACATAATTGTCCATGACCCAGTCTCGAGGGAGGTCCGAGTACATGGTCAACACTCCGGTGGTGATGACCACAGCCATGATAAGAGTGAGCTGGACCGCCCGAAGGCCCAGCTTGATGGTCTGTCGATTGTAATAGGGCGTGCAGGTCACCATTAAAGAGGGAGAAGAGTTGCTTGAGGACATGTCTTTTTGTCCTATTGTCCGCCTACGCCAACTGCACGTCTTTTTGCACACTAATTAGTGGGGACTATACATTCTACTGACTCTTTGGCACAGGGTTGCACACGTGGGTAAGGCTAACGCGGAGGATACTTTGGCCGATAAGACCAGATCCACTGGGTTGATAAGAACGGGGAAAGTTGCATTCGAATCAGAAAAGTGTGACGAGTTGATTCAAACAGTATTCTTACCATCTCAGTCTCTTTTGCTCCATTCTAAACCTCTGTCAGATGCACTGTTTCCTTCCCCAGATGTCACAAGGTTTTTCTCCTTACACATTTTACGCGGGTAGCCGTGTGCTGTGCGTAGAACGTTTCATTCAAGCACTGTGCGCAAACAAAGACCTGGGGAAGATGACTAACTTGGTCAGAAGTGCAAAATGGCCTAAGTAACCAGAAATGAGGCGGATGGTGACTCAAATAACAGTCAGAACATACTTCCGCCCTCAATAGTTCGTAGCAATCTGCGCATAATATCCTCCACGTCCACAGTGGCTTGCTCTTCGCTTTTTCATTAGTGTTGCCATGTGGTTCAGGCGAAGATTTTGACGGGTGAACTCTTTTCAAACAAACTCGTTTTGGCATTTGTCTTTCCCAACACAGCCTGGACTCCGAAAGCAGTGGGTTGCAGTGTGGAGACGTCAACAGAAGCGCTATAAGAAGAAGCGCGTGCTCGCGACGTGATGCAGAGATATGGTAGACGTGATTTAGTTTGAACCAGGAATTGTCAGATCACACTCTGTGGTCCCTCAAGCGTCTCCTTGTGTGATCCGATACTGCACTCATACACTGGGGCAGCTATCATATTATCAACAGAGAGACTCTTGGCAAGTTGTATTGGGACTCCTTCTTGGCAACACTGCCAGGATCAGTAAGCGCCCACCCGTAAGCTCTCTCTCAAGTTGCGAATGTTATGTCTTTTAGAATCATCCTTCCTCAGTCCCTGTTATTATGAGGACTGTAGATCTCCCCATTTGAGATTGGCTACTTGCAAATCAGGCAGTTGGAGGTGATCCTTGATCCAGTGGAGGTGAACCAATATAACGGTTCGACTGTCGTCGGTTAACTTGTAGCTACTGTAAAATAGAGACCAATGTCTTCACACTCTGCCTGACCCCCAATCTCAAAATGAGACACTGAGGTAATGACTATGAATTAGTCAGACTGAGACTTAAACGGAGAATCAGGGCGGAGAGCCAGACGAAGACTTATGGACCCATTTGGTGCTGCAACAGCTTTGGGCTGTACGTGCTCACTCACGCCTCTGTTGCGAGTATGGTGAGGAAGAGGGTAAAAGACCCATTTACTCAAACGCTGTTAAGTAATGAGGGACTTAGTTGAGACAGGTCTAAGTAAAGATGTGTGGTTTGAATGACCTTGAATACGAGTAATGCCCAGCAGTGTCGGATCCAATCCCATTGTTTGGATACAGCAACATTTAAACAACTTCACCCTTTGACACAATCACTTCTCTTCCTGAACATATTCGACAAGATGAGATCACACGACTATATGCTCAATGTGACTTAATGTCCTAATTACAATAAGCGCTTCACATATCAATACCGTTGTCACAGTAATTGTCGGTACCAGTAGAGTGAAACTACGAGGTGTTCAAGTACGAGTACTTGTACAGTCGTCCTTTTGTGTGATCGGTATTCTGGAACCTGGAACCTACAGACACCACAAACATACGGAGCTACAACCCAGACCATACAGTCTTGAACACTCGGCTACACCATCTGCTCTGTCAGAAAATCACGCTATCATGCTACTATATACACTATTTATACTTGAGGCCCTTGACTCGGTCATGCTGGCCCATCTGGGCTTGAGCGTGCTTCTGCATGACGTCGCCGATAAAGGCCTCCATCTCAGCAGTAAGCTTGTTCTCAGGCTTCTTGTGCTGGGGTCGAGCGAAAAGCTCGGGGGTTCCCTTGGGAATGAAGGGCTTGGGGGCTGTGAGGAGATCGACCTCTCGCTCGGAGAATCGCTTGAATCGCTTGTGGTGCACGTTTCGAATGTCGGGCAGAGCTCCGATGGGGAAGGGGGGCTTCACCAGAGAGGTGACCCAGTGAGTTCGTTCTCGGGCAACCTCTCGCTCGGTGGATCCCTCCACATGCTCAACGGGCTCGATGGGAGCGGGCCATGGCACCTCGGTCTTGTGATCGTTAGCCATGACTCGTCGGGGGAGCACTCGCTTGTAGGCAGGGTCGAAGTAGGTTCCAACACACTCAACGGCAGCAATAGCGACCTCGGTGGTGGATCCGTCCTCCTCGGGACGCTGAGCAACGAGACGCAGCTCGCTCTGCTTCAGAGGGTTGGGGAACTCCACCAAATGGGTGGTCTGACCTTCCTGGGTCATGGAAGGAGGAATAGGGAAAGACTGAGTGCCATTGACTCCGTCAACCAGGTAGGCGTTTCCCTCCTCGTGTCGAGCCATGATCTGAGACACCTTGCCCTTGTCGGGGCCAGCGAGGATCTGGACCTTGTCGCCGGGCATAAAGTGCCACTCGCTCTCCTTGGTGAATCGCTCCCACTCGGGGACAGCATGGCCGGCCAGAACCTGCTGGAACTTGGGGGCCTTTTTGAGAGTGGCCCGCTGGATCCGGTCCACACGCACCCGAGGGTAGATGGTCTTGGGGTCGTGGATGAACCTCGATTTCAGTACCGTCCGCGTAGGTCTCATTGTGTGAGGGTGGTGATTTGTATGAGTTCTGCTGAAAATGAAAATTTCAGGCCCTTGCCCTGTTGGGAGGGTTTACGAGAGATCTGGAGAGATGGGTTTTTATTGGTGCAGAGGAAGAGGTGGAGCTGAAGAAGATACTGGAATCTATTGAATGGACTATACAACGCAGAACTGCCGACTCTGATCCGCTCTACGATCTCGTTTAATCCCTCACTGTTGCTCCTGAAAATTTGACATCACGTGCACTTTTCAGCACTCCCAAAACTCTATTTGAGTCGATGATGTTGGTGATGTTTGGTTACGTAATCATCGTTGTAGTGAGAACGGAGAACAGCAACGACAGGTCGGTTAAACATGTCAAGAGTCATGTAGTAAGCCTCCCGTCGATGTACAATCAGTGTAAACAGTCCGATTCGACTCGTTATACACGTGAACGCGTCCTATCTAGTGGCTATCAGAAGCTCACCAACGGTACCACCTTTGTGTCATAAAAATACATAAGATTAAATAGGCTAGTTTTCGGTACAAATGGCGACGAATTCCTCCATGTTGACTGTGTTAGTAACTCTTCATTGATCCCCCTCATCCCCTTCCTGTTATACTCACTTCCTCCATCCTGATCAAGGTCGAACTCCTCAATCATGGCCTGTAGTTCACTCTCATCGATGTTCTCGTTGAGCTCTCTGGCCACCTTTCGTAGGTTCTTGATGGTGATGATTCCAGTGTTGTCCTCGTCGAACAGATGGAAGGCTCGCCTGACCTCCTCCAATGGGTCTCGGTCCAGAATCATCTGTGTCATCACCTGCTCAAAGGCCTCCCACGTCATCACGCCCTGCTGTGTGGTATCGTTCTCGTCCAGAATTTGCAGCACCTCAGCCTTCTTCAGCTCAAAGCCCAGTGCTCGCATTGCTGCTCTCAGAGTATGGAAGTCCAGAGCTCGGTTCTGATGAGCATCAAACAGGTCGAAGGCCTCCTGGATTTCCTGCCGCTGGTCTGCTGACAGTTCTCGCTTGGTGGCGGCGATGCCCCGCGAAGGGAATGCCGTCTGTTTTCGTCGTGCCGATTGCATTCTGGTCGCTGTGGGGGTTGTGTTAGTACTGTGTTGAGAGGTTGTGGGAGTGAACGAGACGCGTTTTAGGCTAAACTCTTTGTGCATCGTGTACGCATGGTGGATGGTATGGAATAACAAGAGCTGTAGAAATATATCATGCTGTAATAATATTGTCCGAAAGGGGAAGACTGCTGACTAAGAGCTGATTCGAGAATGAACATGGAAGGGAAAAATGAGCCACCAAATTGCTGTCAAGAAGAACGCGTCTCGTTTCGGTTTATTGAGGCCCACATGACTCTATTTTACTTGACAGGTATCAACAAACTCTTCAACAAATTAAGATCGTCTAGCTACCACTTCGATATGCAAGGTGGAACCCGATACTGTAGCTTCATTCAACACATCACAACTACCACCACCAACTATTCGATACACATGAGAATTGGAGATCGCGTGCGGGTCAAAGGAGTACCGGCGTACGTCCGGTTCATTGGACCCACCCAGTTCTCCACGGGAGAGTGGATCGGTGTGGAAATGATCGAGGGACAGGGCAACAACGACGGAAGTGTTCAGGGAGTTCGGTACTTTGAATGCAAGGGAACAGCGGGCAAGTTTGTGAGACGACCACAAGTGGAGACCGATGCGGATCTTATGCCGCCACCAGACTTACCTCGACTCGCTCACCGGCCCCAATCAGTCATGTCAGACATCTCCGACTCATCAACGGTCCTGGCCAAACAGGTGGAGAGTCTCAAGGCGAAGCTACGCGTCACCGACAGCAAACGAAAGCTCGAGAGAGAACACATTCAACAGCTACAAACGGATCTGCGCGAAAAGAAGAAGCTTGAGACAATTGTTGCCAAACTGGAGAGTAAGCTGAGGCCCATGAGCGATGAGGTCAAACAACTACGAGCCGATCTTACCAAGACCTCTAATGATCATGCCCACATCAAAGTGAAGCTGGAACAGCATGAAGATGCACTGGAGATGGCGACTTTGGACCGAGAAATGGCGGAGGAGAAGCTGGAGATTGCAAAGCGTGAGATGGAGGAGCTGCGTCAGGAGCTCAATGTGCCCTCAGAGAGAATTGATTCAGCCGACGAGGCTGCCATACAACGAAACGCACAGCTCGAAGCGGCTCTTGTGAGCTTACGAGACTACTCCACGACCCAAGAAGCAAGTCTCAACGAGCAGATCAAGCAGCTCAATGCCAAGCTGACTGACTATTCTCTGACCCAGTCGCAGTTGGAGAGCTCGGAGAAGCGACTGGAGGAGACACAGGCCGTTTTGCATGAGTTGAGAGCCCAGCTGGACGACGTTATGGTTTCAGAAACGCTTATTGACTCGTTGACGGAGAAGAACTTGGCGCTCACTGAAACTGTGGAGAAGCTGCAAGCGACAGTGGCCGAGCTGGAGGAGCTCAAGGAGCTGAACGACGAGCTAGAGGCTGGTCATGTGGCGACTCAGAAACAGCTCCATCAGGAGATTGCGTACCTGGAGTCCGAGTTGAATCATGCTGAGAAACGCACTAATGACGCCCATAGTCGTCAGCAAAACCTCGAACAGAGTGTCATGAGGTTTCGGGAGGTTGTTGCTGATCTTCAGGCCGAGGTGGAAACTTGGGAGCAGAAGCATCGCGAAAAACAGCACGACAACGAGTCTATGGTGTCGCATGTTAAGACAGTCATGGAGATGAACCAGAAACTACAGTCTACCGTGGCTTCTACACGAAACCAGGAGATTGCTTTGGAGATGGAAAAGCTATCGTCACAACAAGCATTGGACAAGCTAGCCATCTGGCACTACTTTCTGACAGCAGCCGAAAGCCCCATCACTATTCCTGGAAGTGAAGTGGACGTGGTGGTTTCTGCACACTTGAGATTCAAGCGTACCTCCGCCTTGCTCACAATCATTGTGGAGACTATTCTGGATGCAGACTACGACGAGACAGCCGTGGAGGAACAACAGCTGCGGCTGGCACTAAAACTGGCTCACGTGGCGGCTCTGGCCCATACTCTAGCGACTCTGCTGGAATGGCATCCAGACGTCGATGCTCCGTTTCTACATGGGGAGTCCGAGCAGTTGGAACAGTCGGTGAACTCTTATATCGACAGTGTCAACGAAGGAGCCCTGCTTGTTGACGAAGCTGTGCATATGGTTCCTGTATTTATTCAGACCTTTGGTGACTTTCTGTCGACCCAAAAGAACTACAACAACACTTATCTGGACATGTCCAAACTGGCAATTCACACACGTGTATCTATTTTGCTACTTAAGCAGCTGGGACACAGAAGCTGCGCCAATGCTCTGTCCAAGCTAAAGTACTGGATCGATAACCAGGACAAGACAGCTCGAGTCATGAGTCATATCATAGACCAAGCTCTCCAGAAGCTCTCTGACGTGTCAGTTTTTGCCATGCAACTGCTACATGACGATGACGCCGAATCTGCCTACAATGCCATCTTCAAACGATCTTCAAGCAAGCCAATTGCGGCTGTTGAAAAGGAAGTTGTCAAACTCACAGAACAGCTGTCTACCTTAGACTTCTCAGTCACACAAAACAACGATCTGCCCACATGGGCACAGCTTCAGCCGAAACATCGTCAGGAAGAGACTACAGTCGATACTTCTGCAGACGTGCTGCATCTCAAGGCAGTGCTACTGAAGAAGGAGAAAACCATCGAGACTCTGGAAATCAAGATCAAGCACTATGATTCCAAGGCGGAGCGGTTTGCCGAAAAGGAGGAAGCGTTTGTGCAACTGAGGGCTAATCTCAACGAAGCGGCTCTCACGGAGAAACGGCTCCATGACGACGTGGAGGCCCTCAAAGCTAAGCTGGAGCAAAAGAAAGCCGACGCTCAACGGTTCAAGACTCATGTTCAGAACCGTCTCAAGTTGTCTACGCTCAAGGGAGAAGATATTGTAGATATGCATTTAAATACGCTCCATCAGTCTCAGATGGAGACCGAGCTTCAGAGCCTGCGTCAGACAGTCCAACACCTGACTCTGGAACAATCAAAGGGTCGAGATGATCTCGATTGGATGGCCGAGTTGAGACCTCCGGTGGTCAAGGCACAGCCATACCTGCCTTTAAAGACACAGGCCGCTTTTCATCAGCTGCAGAAGCTGGCTCAATCAGCCACTCTTCTGAAGCTCGACGAGAATCAGACTGGCTGGAGACCTCGCAACCAGCTTCCCAAACATGTTGCAGCACAACAGCGTCTGCAATTTGAGAGATACCAAGCCATGCTTCTGGAATAGATAAGCTGGGGCTGGCCTTCAGTGGGTTAGTATCTGGGTCTACTCTCCAGACTTCACTCGAGGCCATGGCTTGACCCTGTCAATAGTGTGTCTGGGCCAAAACAACTCCAAGATAGCATATAACATAACATCGACGCATACACAAATGACAAAGAGTTTTCCGGCCCACTCTCCACACGCGTAGAACTTGGCTAGTCGGTCCAGTAGCGGCTCAGCCAACGATTCCTCTTGGATCATGTCGTAGACCTTTTCCGTTCTCCTTGCCACCTCAGACCACTTGTACATGCCCTTGATTTCGTCGTAGAAGGTGGTCGGATCAACTTCCTTTTTCTCCAAAGTATCAATGGCCTTCATGGTCGACTCCACCAGTGAGTCTTCCGAGGGGTTTGCGAATACTGTCATATGCGATGGCAGCACTTCGGGAATACCACCGACGTCAGTAGTGACCACAAGTAGACCACAGCTGGCGGCCTCAACAATGACGGTTCCAAAGGCCTCCGTCAGAGTTGGATGCAAATAAATGTTTCCTGTGACCATCAGATCACGCACCTCTTCGTGTCGAATGCTGCCGATGAGCTCGACTCGTTCTTGCAATCTGTACCGCTCTCTCATTTGTTGAAGATCGATTTCTTTCGGTCCTGAGCCTGCAATGAGAAACTTGACGCGCGGGTGAAGAGCGCAGATTCGTGGGATGATGACGGTGAGTAGATCGGCTCCCTTGTTGGGGTACAGACGTGAGATGACGACAATGGTGATGTAATTGGGGTCTGCTCTTGTAGGGTCAGGGGTGAATGCTTTTGACACGACAGCATTAGGAATGACGCTGACAATAGACGGGTCTAGCGATGCTCGCAAGACAGTATTTTCCTTGCATGTGTGGGAGACACAAATGACATGGCCGACATCAGACAATGTGAATTTCAGAGCCTTGTTTCCGGCGATACTTCCTGCGTCGGCAAAACCAAACAGAGAGTGATCAGTGAACACAGTCTTCATGCCCATGGTTCTAGCATGCAGAATGGCTTCGTGACACAGAGACGAGAGAGATCCATGGCCGTGCACAATGTCGATATTTTCGCGAATGAAGATGTTTCGAAGGATGGGAAATGCAGAGAAGACGGAAGGGAAGGTCGAGTTTCGATAGAGCACAAAAAAGGGCACGTAATACACTTTAATTCCGTTGGTGAGAATCCGGACCCCTGTTCGGCTGTCGTATGCGTGTGTGATGATGACTACCGAATGGCCACGTTGTTTCAGTCGTTGAGACAGCTGGTAGACATGCAATTCCACCCCGCCCGGTTGCGGGTAGAAGAAATCCGACACCATGGCGATGTTGTACGGCATGGTTGGCTGTTGGTGGTGATGCTGGTTCTGCTGTGTCGAGTCATATACGCAGCTCTATAGAAAGATGGACGCGCGTCTCGTCACGTGAATTGCATCCTGTGCTGTGTACCCGAAACTCTACTGGCTGTTCGGAGATAGCGGAGTTAAAGGAGCCCAATCAAACATGATTTCTAGTGGGTACAATATGTGAGTGTCGATAACAAACAAATAATTAGGTGATTACGAAAAGATCCATGTCTGAATAAATACGTTAGAATTGACTATGATACACTATAATACACGGGCTAACCCCAGGTTGGAACTTTTATGCCATACCCTCAATAAGAAACTCCTTTCGGGAGCATCTGAGATGTTCCATACGCCTTCTGTCCAGTCGCATTTCTCTCTCTCGCCGAAGGACTCCTCTCTGAGCGGCGGTTCTGGCCATAATCAGATCCTCATGCATACTACCGGTAGCCAGCTCGACCCAGTCGTATAATCTGAGAGGCAGAGCGAGCGCAGCATTGTTATTTCTCAGCTTCTTGTTTTCGGCAATCATAGCAGCGAAGGCTCGGAGACGACCAGGCCGCTGGTTACGTTTAACTCGTTTGCCTCGTTTAAGAGGAACAGCTGGTCGAGGCATGGCAATATCATCGTTCTTTGGAGGCTTGTCGAAATTGATTTCTCTTCCAGTGTGGAGGTTCATAGGACTAGAGAGTTCTGCAAAGCGAATGGCGTACCAAGTCCATTTGGGTATAGGATTGAGGCCCAGACGTCCCTGTCTCTGTGCATTGTACCTCCTTGTGATCTCGCCCTGAAGACAAGCCTTCTTCTCTTTAGTAAGCCCCATGACATAGTTACGCTTGACGAGGGTATTGGGCTTACTATAGAAGGCGTCTCGATTCTCATCAGTCTCGTAGAACTCGGAGAAGCTGTTGAAGTCGCAGGGATGGTTGGAAGGGAAGGGCATGATTATCGTGTATAGGGCTATTACTTCAAGGGCCACCAGTGGCTCTTATACACGACTCGCCCATAACCACCACTTCTCCATAAAACTGCAATTGTCAGGGACAAGCGCCATACTGCATAAACTAGAGAACATGTAGCTACTGTAACTGGTGTATGCCATCCTGACAGATGAATTAATTATGTAAGGGACAGGGGCATTGGAGTTTCATTGATTCGTGATTGAGATTATATATTGGTTATAAATACTGGAATAAATCTGATACATGTGGTAGCGAAGGAACATGATATCAGAGGGTTGAATGTTAGTATAGACATGAACGTGAAAGCGAGGGGGGTGAGCTCTGGTGAATTACTGAGAGCTTCGATGCGGCATAGAGTATCGCCAAGTTGTTACTGTCAACACTAAGTGGAGGAGGTGGTGTTGGTGAGATGAGGGCTGGGTTAGCTACGAACGTTGCATGACCCGCATGAAGTGGGGGGATGGGGCACACTAAGAGATTTCAAAAGGAATAGGAAGAGAAATAAAAGGAAGGAAAAAGAGGAATAAGAGAAAGGGGGTGAGGTAAAGAAAAAGGGGGGAAAGGAAAAAGAGAAAGGGTATGTGTGTAAGAGGGCACTTGTGAAGAAAGTGCAATGCTGGGGAAAAGCTGGGACCTGAAAGGCATGAAGAGAAATGAAAATGAAGCATTAAAAGTAGAAGGATCAAGGGGTTCTTGATCAGATTTTGGGGGGTTAGTAGTTGTCGTAATACTCACATAAGAATGACACCAAGTCCAAGTAAGGCCAGCAAACCTAGACCTGCGGCGACTTCACTTCCGTCGCCAGTGTATTGAGCGGGTTCGGTAGAAGCAGGGACCGAAACTTGGGTAGAGAGGGTGGTGGGCTTTGCAGAAGTAACAATGACAGCAGAGGAAACTCGTGTGTCCTTTGCAGAGGAAGAGGGAGGGGCAGCAGAGCTGCTGGGAGCCGCAGAGCTGAACAGCGACTGGGCGGGGGCCAGGCCAGCCTGGTTAGAAGGAACGCTGTCCTGGTTGGTCTTGGCTCGAGGAGCGGCGTGAACCTTGAGAGCCTGGGAGTTGAGGATCACAGAGAGAGCGGAGATCTGCTCTCCGAGACCAATCCAGTTACCGTCGTACTTCTGGGAAACCCAGTCAAGAGAACAGGTGTGGCCATCGCTACCTCCAGAACAGGTGTTGGCAGCAGCCTTGGCTGAGGTGGTGAGGTAGTCAATGATCTCATCAGCAAGACCGGGGTGAACCTCAGCAGTCAGACCCAGAAGGTTGGCATAGATACCCTTGAAGGTTCGCTGATCGTTGTTGCAAGTGATGGTGTCCTGCTGGCAAGCGATTTCAAGCATGATCTTGTTCTCGAAGAAGATGCTCTTACCGGAGCTCCAGAAGTTTCGGGCTCGGGTGTCCCAGTCATTATCGCCGGTGGCAGCAAAGAGATAAGCGGTACCAGACAGAAGCATACCGGCATTGTAAGTCCAGAGGAAGGGGGTGATCTTGGAACAGTCATCGGCATCAAGACCATCGTTGACTCGGTACGAGTCGTGCTCAATAAGTCCCGAGTTCCACAGCCAGTTCCAAGAAGTCTCGGCCCACTCGAGGTAGACCTTCTCGCCAGTGTTGTAGTAAAGACGAGCAGCGAGGGAGAAGATGGCACCGTTGGAGACAGAGTTCTTGTAGTTCCAACCATTGTTAGAAGAAAAGATCTGCCATCGAACTCCACCTCCGCAGTTTTGGTCCCATCGACCAACCATAGTGGCAAAGGCGTTCTTGGCAACGTCGAGCCAAGTGTGTCCGTCGTTAGCGTCAGGGAATCCCCGCTCAGCGGCAGCCATCATAGTGAGGGCCCAGACTCCCTGATCATCGTTACCTTCAGAAGTGGAATAGTTGGCAACCATCAGATCGTACTTGTCACCTCGCTGAGAAATGAGGGCTTGTCGAGTAGTGTCCAAGTAAGTGTCGTCTCCGGTGACAGCCCAGTACTCCACCATGGAGTTCCAAGCAGCACCAGCGTGCCACCAGTAGTATGGCTGGACGAACATGCCAATGGTGCCTCCATATTGGGAGCCAGCGTAGTAGTCGAGAAGGCCCTTGGCAATGAGCTTGGAGTCACTGTTGACCGATTGTGACGAATTGGGGTCGAGATCCAAAGCCAAGACCAGTGTAATGAGCGAAACTAGCGAAAGGAGTGAAGAAAACATGGTGTTTGTCGGGTGTACTCCCTGAGCAGTGTGAAGGACTTTATACTCGAGCCCCACACCCACATCGGAAGGTGTAGCTGAGGCTTAATGGCTTTAGCCTAGGAAGTCGAGCTAGGTGGTTGTAGAGTTTTTGACAGGGCTATAAGTTGCGGCTCCGACATGGTGAGACAACGATGAGAGGGGTAGCGGATACGAGAAAAGCGGGGTTCTCAGGGATTTTCTACACACAAGGATTCTCGAGGACGAATGGGCGAATTATTTTGTGTACCTTACACATGTCATCGGTGTGTACCACGACGTGCCCATATTTTCATCTATTAACAATGGTGTTCTAATAGTGATGGGCTACTTGAACGCTAAGGTCGTAGTGAGGGAAAAACAAAGAGCTATTCTATAGTGATATCTGCAGTCCACACGTGCAGACACCACAGTCATAAGCATCAGTCATGCACCTCGACGCATCTCACGCGGCTCGGACAAGGGAGAGGGTTTAAGTTGAGTGCAACTTTGGGGGGACGGGATCCGCAACGCACATTGATTCATATAAAAAGCGCTGATCTTTGCTTTTGGGATATATATACAGGGCGGTCTCCCGAGAGTGAGTCCACCTCTGGAGACGACGATGTCTCTCTTTTTTGAATGCCGTTATGGACTTTATTTTAGCGCCAACAATGGGGGGATTAAAGGCATTAGGTCAATATGACTGGGGTAGTGGTAACCCCGAGTCTAGCCCTTGTCCTCGATGCAGTCTGGCGATGCAGCAGCATTGAAGTCCTTCCTTCCAGGGTTATTTCTGTCTGTGGCTGGACAAGCTCCTTGAGCCACGGACTCCCAACGACAAGCAACAGTAACAAGCTGGCCATGTGGGGACGATCGCCCATCTTACACGACTCGTATAATACCCATTAATGCTACATAAATGTGGAGATGGAGCGTGTGAAAAGGCGTGTAAAAGATATCTGGATACCCCTCCCCCACTCTGTACTCCACTTTTTCAACCCCGGAAGAAATACTCTAACCATAGCAACTAAGTTTGGACGAGGGATTATGCAACTCTCAGTCACTGACATTGCGATGGAGAAGCAGGAAAAAGGAATATTGAAAACTTTACGCACAGAAGCGGCACGAGGACTATTCCTCATATGGAATGAACAGACACAGTTGGGGGTTGATATCTCCGACCCCATGGCGCGGAGAACCGGGCACCGAACGACAGGGGGGTGAATGCGGACCCTGCCAAACTTGTTTGGACTAGTGTTTGAGGCCTACTTAGTCCACATGGGCGTAAGTGGACTCATAAGTGTGTACCCTGCTTGGCTTGGCCCGGTGAGCAAGCAGCCCACCCACACACCCCCCAGTCATCCAATTGCATGACGTCACCCACGTATTCGAGAGCACTTTTCCGCTGCTTTTACGTGGCCCTGTCTTTGGTGCACTGAGGAGAAGCGAATAGAATGATTGAGGACTGAGAGACGTCGTGTCATTATGATAACTTCTCCACACTAACTGCTGCTCTCTCCATACCAGTCTGAAAGTGTCCAACGCTGAAGTCCAAATAGCCGACTGTGGAAATGCAAATGGAGGGCCAAATCTAATCACCATGCGCAGATGAGATTTTCAAGAGGTTATTGGCTTTCCGCCAACTCGCCTTTTACCCGATCAGGACTGAGGTGGGGCTGTAGAGTTGTGTTGACAATACAAGAATTTGACGTTAGCACGGTGTTCGGAGTGAAAAATAACCGGTTAGACGCAGTGGAATTCGTATACTTGTACACTTGCCGCTACCAACGCCTGGGCTGTCTCAGAATCCGGTGGTTTTTGTTTACTTAGTCTGGAGAAGACCCGATGGTGTGCATTCTTGCAAGAGTGGCCAGCCCCTTGTCTCCCATGTTCCCATGTTCCCCATGGCTCCAATTTATGCGGCACTACTTTTGGGTCTCTTCTAAAACCTGTTTTCTCCAAGTGCGGGAAATGGGCGGTCAGTTTGGCGCTTGTCTGACTGCTATTAATAGCGTGTTTCAGACTGGGTGGTAAGTAGCTGGGCTGGTAGCCCAATGGTCTTATCTCACCCACACTGTATTTGCAATATAATACTTACTCAGGGTTGCCAATATCAATTTCTGGCTGCTCGATATTTCACCTCTCCAATATAATTTGTCGCTGCAATTTTGAACTCAGTTCTGACTCCCATTCTGGCTTCCGGCCGGGTCTCGCTTTGAGCCGTCTCACCCTGGCGCGAAGTAAGGGTAGGTTATTATTTTGGGCCTCTGCCCTAACCCATCTCATAATCTGATTGTACACATCCTGATCCAATCTCTCTACGACAGCCAATACTCACAGTGTGTGGGGCCATTACTCCTCCAAGCGCATTGTGGCAAAATCATGACGTAATTCCCAACTCCAAATTCCCAACTCCAAATCCCAACTCCAGTCCAACATCATCCAACCTCCAAAACCTTAAACCCAAGACTCGTCCCAACTCGTAAACCCTGGCTCGATAAGGCATGTGCAAGCTGTGCAGACACTGCTGGCTATCAAGGCGGCGTAGAAAAACAGGTCACGTGACCCACAACCCCCTGAAAATTGGCGCCTGGATTATTTCTCGTCAAAAATGCTCACGTAGACGGACGTGTCATCCACATCTCTATCGCTCGTACTAACTCCGCGTTATTCCGCATCCGTCACGTACTGGGCAATATTACTTGGCAGTACACGCTTTTCCTGTCACCATCCACCAGAGGAGGCTCATGCAGCTTGGTTGTCGTGCGTGTCTGTCTTGTAACATATCAATCTGCAGTAACATCTAACATCAAACATCACATCACACTTCACAACCATACACACACACCAGGGGGGACGGCAACGGTTACAGCCACAACAGACTAGCATCACACTCTTTATTCCCGGATACACGAAAATTAACAGCGAGCATCACCTGGAGACTGCCTCCTGAAAAAAAAACACCGCCACTAACGACACCTCACACCCCTTTATATTTATTGAATCATGACTGCTGCGGAAGAAATGACCCAAGTGACGCCTTCTTCGCCACCTCCTCTGTACGACGCGGAGGACGACGAGTCGCGACAAAACCTGCTACATGAGTCGCGGGACTCGTCATTTGAAATAGAGCAGTTCGAGCTCGATGATTCCCCCAGCGGACCCCTTCCGGGAGGCTCTCATCCCAACGCAAGCACATCCACATTGGCAAGAGCACAACAAGTGGCGCAAAACGTGGCAACATACTCGTCGAAACTCTTCACACCCGTGCGACAGCTGCTGGATCCCGTGGCCCGCTTCTGGCACAAATGCAGTGTGGCTATGGACGTGGAGCTCGCCAGATGGGGAAATCCGCTCATTCTCAAGCGGTTGGTCTACCTGGTGTTCGTGTCCACGTTTGTCATCATGGCCATTCTGTTTGGCCTGGTACCCAACAACAGAAACTCATTCGGACTGCCAGACGCCATGGCAACACGGGAAGACCTGCTCACATATATGCGAGAGGTGCTTGAGTCGTCAGAAATGAAGTCGCGACTTGATTACATGAGCAGCATGACCCACGCGGCAGGAACTAGTGGAGATCTAACACTCGCAAAGTACGTCGCCAACGAGTTCAAGAGATATAACCTCGACAACGTGGAAGTCAAGGAAATCAAGGGATACGTGGTTATGGCGGAAAATGGACAGGTGGGATGGGAAGTTGTGGGGGAACAGGGCAAGCAAAAACGAGATGAACAGATTGGACAGACTCCCGGAGAGAACTCGGTGCCTGCGTTCATGGCCAACTCACACCCTGGAGAGGCCGAGGGACACGCTATTTTCGCAAACTACGGAACTGACGCCGATTTCAAGGCCCTTGAGGCAGCTGATGTGAAGCTGGAGGGTGCTGTTGTGTTTGTGGCTTACAACAACGAGCCCACCGGTCTCAAGGTCCAGGCTGCGCAATTCAGAGGTGCTGCTGCTGTCGTTGTGTTTTCCAACGATCCTGCAAACGCTGATGCAGTCCGACGTGATACCACTACCAACGTTCTGATGTCTCCTGGCTTTGTGAACTTCCCCGGCGGACCCCGTTCATACAGACCAAGCAAGGGAGTCAACCCTGGTGACGCCACTGCTGGTTCCAAGATTCCCGTTGTTCCTGCTTCTCTCAAGGATGTGGCTTCTGTGCTTAAGAAGCTCAAGTCCGGAGCGCGGTACGATAACGACGGAGTGCGATATTCTGGTGACGACAAGTCTAACGTGCGTGTCAAGGTCCGAAACAACGTCAAGACTGACGAGCAGCACCCTCTGTGGAACGTCTTTGGCCGAATCGAGGGTAACCAGCAGCCTGATCTTAACGTTATTGTGGGAAGTGCTCGTGACGCTGCCTGCTTCGGAGCTATGGACCCCATGTCTGGTCAGATTGTGATGCTGGAAGCTGCTCGAATCATCTCTGGCATGACTCAGCATCTTCAGTGGTACCCTGAGCGAACCATCACTTTTGCTTCTTGGGACGGATCCAAGCAGGGCTATGCCGGTTCGAACGAGCGACCCATCGTCTTTGGTCACGACCTCTGTGACGAGACCACCGCATACATCAACGTTGCCGACGCCGTCACCGGTACCGAGTTCCAGGCTCATGGCCACCCTTACTTCAACAACATTGTGCGAAAGGCCCTGGTGGAGGTGAAGTCTTCTCAGAACGAATCATTCGTCGACAACTGGCCCGATAAGCGTGTCAAGCAGTTCCGACAGGCTGGAGACTACATGGGTCTTCTCAGCACCTGTGGTGTTCCTAGCATTGACGTTGGCTTCAAGGGCAACTCTTTCCCTCATGACACTTGTAAGGACACTGTGGGCTGGAGAGACGAGTTCCTGCCCAACGCTATCGAGTACCTCAAGGCCATGGTTGAAATTGTCGTTCGTCTGGCTCTGTCGGCTGCTGACGATCCGGTTCTTCCTATTGACACTGCATACTACGCTTCTGAGATGCGATCTTATGTTGACGATTTGATGAAGTACTCTGAGGAGGTGGATCCAAACTTCATCCACGACTTCCGGGGGCTTGATGCCGCTGTGGCTCGTGTTGAGACCTTTTCTCAGAAGTTCATTGACGCGACGTCTCAGTACTCTGAGATCACTCGGGCTATGGAGTTCCCCAACAACGCAGCCATTCGACATTCCAACAACGTTGCTCTGCGAAAGTTTGAGTCTCGTCTTCTCGAGCCTCGATCGCCTGAAGAGCCCCGGTCTTGGGCGCAACATTGCATTTTCTCGCCTCAGGCCGTTCCCCAAGAGGACTTTGAGTGGTACACGTTTGGCAACATTCGGGACCAGCTGCGGCTCAAGCGGCACAAGGAGGCGCAGGATCTGATGCAGAGTGCTGCACAGAGAATCTACAAGATTTACGGAAATATTTAGGAATACGGTAAAACAATGCATCTGACTGGTTTGAATAGATATATTTGTATGGTGCTCTGACGATGTGTAATTGTAATCAATCACAAGCAAGTTGCTATTTGAGTTCGAAGCCAAACGAGCACGGGTTATGTGGGGATGTGGCCGTTGGGAGATCAGGCATAATAGGAGGGTGTAGATGTAGAGAGTGTGGAGACCTGTTTTATCGTAAAGGGCGGCAGATGACAACACCGAGAGTGAGTCAATAATATCAGCTCTTACTGATCTTCATAACTGTCCGCTATATCTCCACGTAACCTCCTCTTCTGCCCCACACGTGCCCACCAGTCACAGAAATGGAAATTCTATTATATTCACATGCATGCATGTCCAAGCAGTTGGCTGCGTTTATGAACATCTGATCGTCTCGATTTGTAATTCACATTCAACAACACACATCACGTTCACCAACACAATCACCTACACACAAACCACACAATTGCAATGACTCAAATCTTCGGCTACGACGCCATGTTCCTCGTCAACATTGGCCTTGCCCTCATTGTGGCATACATCATCATTCGAAAGGTCGTGTTCCCCACACCAGAGGTCATTGAGGAGGACGAGGGCGAGCAGCTGCCTCCTCTGGTCTTCACTTCCTACACACCCCGAACTCTGGCCAAGTTCAATGGTACCAGCGACCCTCGAGTGCTCATGGGCGTCAAGGGTAAGGTGTACGACGTGACTGCAGGCAAGAAGTTCTACGGACCCGGAGGACCGTACGAGAACTTTGCTGGTCGAGACGCTTCGCGAGGACTGGCCAAGACTTCGTTCGACCCTGCCATGCTCACCCCCATTGATCAGCCCCTCGACACTCTCGCTGATCTCGAGAACCACGAGCTGGAGACTCTCGACAAGTGGGAGATGACCATTGAGGCCAAGTACACCCACTGTGGAGTTTTGGAGAACGAGAAGTTGTAAGTGGGATGTCAGCAACACGACTAATGCCGTGGGAGTTTACTCAACAACTTTTGGAAGGTACCTAACGTCTAATGGCAGACGTCTGGAGTTCACCTAAACTGCGTGGGAGGTTATTCGATCTTCATGCTGCAGTAGTTTATGGGATCTAACAACAAAAAGCTATCTAGCTGTGAATATATTCAACAAGTAAGTTGACGGGAGAAGAGGTGAGAGGTCTTTTATGCCATTCAATATCTCTTAGGAAGTAATAGCTGACTAATCGCTTTGGTTCCAACACACCCTGTCACTCCTCTCCTCTAGACGCAGTCCTAGTTTAACTCCTTCCTTGATTCACGAACATTCCAGAATCAACTGTTTGTAAAGCCTGTTAGTAATTCATAGTAAACGCGACTCCAGACCTCCCAGTATTACTTTAGTTGTGCTGTGGCGGTGGCGACTGTCTCTGCAGAGCCTCCTTCACAATCACTTTACACCCAAAATGCTTATCAATCACGTGAGAAAAAGCTTATTGTAACCTCCGATCTCAACACACTGTGGGTGGCACATATACACACGGTTCGCCCCCCTGACTGTGCCTTAACATGTTCACCAACTTCACAGGCGACACCCGACGAACCCGCCAAGTTAATCTAGGAGGCAGGGGCCGTCAGACGGCCAACAGAGAGTCGCTACTCAAGAAGGCAGCCGACGATAGACGCAAGAGAGAAGAGGCAAGGAAGCAGGATGAAGCAGCGAAGCAGATTCAGCTTTACTGGAGGAAGCAGGTGCTGGAGGTGCGCCCCAAACGACTGGCTATTAAGGAGCAGTGGCTGCAAGACACCGGGTCCGTCCAGGATGCCATCTACTTCTGGCGGACATTGAGCATGGATGAAGCCCAGACGGTTTTACAGAAGTGTGCGGAGCTGCAAGCTTCTCCGGAGGTTTGGGCAGAGCTAGGAGAGGAGGTTTGCAAATGGATCATCTCCAATGGACACAAAAATGCATCTGCGATATTGTCGACAATCGCGCAGTATCCAGTCATCATCCCCAGCTTCTTCAAGGCTGCTAGAGTCTCAGAGGTTACTCCAGAGGCTCTTAACCTGCAGGGCCGCAGAAATCCCGCAGGATTTGTGCTGGATTACATGACTCAGGATGTGAACTGGCAGGGAATTGATCTCATCGATGTCGTTTTGGACACCATGTGCAGGTTTGCGCGACTTCCCAGAAACAAGGCTGTGGCAGTCTTGTCCAACATGACCCAGATCGGTGGCGACAAGTTCATTCCTGCTCTTTCAGTGGTACTCTCTTCAGTGCCTTTTGGTGACATCCCTGAAGAGCTGCTGGAGAGGCTGGAGCCTTTGTACTCTGTCAACTTTGTGACTCAGATTCTCGACAAATACAACTACACAGATGTATCACAAGTTCTCGTCAGTCTGCTGCGCATTCACCCGGAGAGAAAACAGCAGGTTCTCCAACAGCTATCTCTTATCGACAACCCTCCAGTTGCAAGAGTGCTCTGGAAGAGTCTATTCGAGTCAGGACCTATTCAGAAGCTTTACCGCGATACTATGTCAGCTAATGAAGTCTCTGAATTCCTGGAATCGTCTCAATATTTGCATTTAACACTACTGCTTGAGCTTTACTCTTACTGGCTCATTGTCACGCTTGACCACGAGTTCCGTGACCAAGCCACCACCCTGCTCACATTTTCAGAGATTGAGAACCTCATGGTCGTTCTCAAGAATCTCTGTGTTGCCATGATAACCAACGAAATGGAGTGCACACTGATCATCACAGTTTTGCGGCAGGTCTACGCTCGTGATTCCCGCCGTCCCTTCTTACCAAAGGGGTTCTGGCTCGTCAGAAGATTGCATGTGGACGCTAGTTTCATCAAATCTCTCGTTGAGGAAGAGAAGATGCGGCTAAGCCAGGAACATGGAGTGGAGACGACAGCTAGTAGACGAATGGCATCCAGACCCTCTCTGTCAGCAATGAGATCACGAAACAGAACAATTCTCTCGCAACTACCTTTCTTCATCCCTTTCAACACCCGTGTTACCCTGTTTGAGGCGTTCAAGGCGGAGGATCACAGCAATGTCATGGGAAGTGAAGACGTGTTCCTGATGCATCACACTGGAAGAATGGGTATTGATGCCCCCGTCATTCGAGGTCGGGAGTTTGAGTCAGCATACGAGAAGCTATACTCCTATGGCTCTGAGTTGAAGAAGCCTCTTTCAATCCGATTCTTCAACGACTTTGGCCCTGAAGCCGGTATTGACGGTGGAGGTTTAACGAAGGAGTTTCTCACTTCTGTAACGGACGATGCATTCAACCCTTCTCGAGGACTTTTCGCAGCTACTGAAAACCACCTGCTGTACCCCAATCCGGCCACCCACGACACTAAACAACTTGCATTCCTTGGAAATTTGGTCGGCAAGGGTCTTTATGAGAACATCCTCATTGAGCACGGCTTTGCATCTTTCTTCCTTCAAAAGTGGACCCAGGGAAGTATGCGATCGTCCATTGACGACCTATACTCGCTGGACCCCAATCTCTACGAAAGTCTTGCCTCTCTAAAGCAAATTTACGCTACTCAAGGAGACGCCGATCTGGGCCTAACGTTCTCCATCGACTATGCCGACTCAAACGGTAACGTTAGGACACGTGACCTGATCCGCAATGGAAGCGAGGTGCCTGTAACCAAGGCCAACTATCTTCGGTACATTTACGAGGTGGCTAACTTCAAGCTCAACACGAGTATCAGAACACAGACTGACGCCTTCCTCGGTGGTCTTTACCAGCTCATTGATCCTTCTTGGGTCTCCATGTTCAATGCTGATGAGCTACAGATGCTAATCAGTGGAGGTCACGCCAACGTGGATGTCTGGGACTTGAAGACACATACCAACTACGGAGGCTACCTCGACACAGACCAGACTGTCAAGGACTTCTGGACTGTGTTTGAGAGTCTCGATGAGGAGGACAAGCGGCTTTTTTTGAAGTTTGTGACGTCAGTCTCGAAGGCCCCTTTGCAGGGTTTCAAGGCGCTAAACCCGTCGTTTGCCATTCGAAACGCTGGTAGACAGGTTGACCGGTTCCCCACGGCCTCCACCTGTGTCAATCTCCTCAAGTTGCCTGATTATCAAGACATTGATCAGCTTCGGAAGAAGCTTTTGTATGCCATTCGGTCCCACGCAGGATTTGATCTATCTTAGAGGGAGGACTCGTACACTCAGTAATTGTATAGAGAAGATATAATGTTCATTTATTATGTGAAAGTTTTTGATATGTTAATAGAAGCTGAAAGGCGATAAATACTGTAGCTTAGATACCACAGACACCCTCGGTGACAAAGTACTGAAGATGGCCTCCAATGACGTTAGCCTGCTGGAGCAAAGTGTTACCAGCAGAGCACTGCTTGTTGCTCTGGCCCTGGCACATGACAACGCTGGAGAGAGGAGGGTGGATAAGAGGCCAGTCAATAAAGACCTCACCAGAACAGTGCTGGTAACCGTCCCAGAAGGGAATCTGAGGCACGATATCTCCTCGGTGAGTGATTCGGTAGAGCTTTCGGTCCTTGGAAACCTTGGAAACGTCGGGGTTCTCCTGGCCAAAGAAGAGTTTGTCGACCCAGTTGGCGAAGCCTTCGTTACCAACAATGGGCTGACCAAGAGTAACAACAAGAGGATCGTGGCCGTTAAGTTTGAGGTTGATTCCGAACAGAAGGGCAGCAGCACCACCGAGAGAGTGACCAGTGACAGCAACCTGGTAGTCGGGGTACTGAGTCATGACAGAGTCGAGCTTGGGGCCAATCTGGTTGAAGGTGTTGTTGTACGCCTGGATGAAACCGTTGTGGACCAGACAGTCGTCACAAGTCGCGGTGGAAGAGATGTTGGCAGCGACATCAAAGTTGGTGAGAGGAGCCTGCATGATTCGGATGTCAGTAATGATGTCCTCGATAGAATGAGTTCCTCGGATCACCAAGTAGATCTGCTTAGAGGCGTGGTCAACAGCGAGGTAACCAGACACGTCAAAGACGAGCAGAGGGTCGTGGAACTCCTGGATGAGCTCGACATTAGGGAAGTAAGCACACTGGAGACCGCAGTTGAAGGGCTTGAAGATTCGGGTACCGGGGCCGACACAGTATCCAATGTTGGCCAGACGGGCGTACTTCTCAAAGAAGTTATAGGAGTCCTGGTCAATGTGGGAAGTCTCGGTAGAGGTGTAGA
Organism: Yarrowia galli; assembly: GCA_900519055.1. Classification (NCBI taxonomy): domain Eukaryota; kingdom Fungi; phylum Ascomycota; class Dipodascomycetes; order Dipodascales; genus Yarrowia; species Yarrowia galli. The sequence continues at coordinate 4,787,918 of ULGS01000005.1, forward strand.
CTCGCTTCTGGAGGGCTGCGGCCTCAGAAGGAGCGACGGGGGAGGGGAGAGCGGCCACCAGAGTAGCGCAAGCTGTAAGAAGGATGGTAGAAAGCTTCATGGTGAGGAGAGCTGGTGCTTGGGTATCAAAAGGGGGTCTTTCGAGGCCCTTTTATAGTCCTGAACTTCCATTATGGCACGACGGATCCGTGTCATATCGGAGCCCCCCACCTGAAAGCTCCGACTGCATCTAAGCGACCCGCAATTGACTTGGCCCTTGTGCATATTGCATGAAGTCTGCGCCGTTCACGACGATCAAAAGCTGTCGCGTTGAAGTTTAGACTGAGAGATAGTGTTCAGTGATCGACGATGCTTATGGATCCTGAAAAGTCGTCGAGAAAAGTCGTCGAGGGATCAATGGTGTGTCGAAGCTGATACCCCCTGTTAGCTTTCAGCTTCAATGCGAATGTCGTAACATTTCGGAGAGGCACAAGAGAAGGTTGGACGCGCTGCAACGAAGTCTACCATCCCCGCTCCAAACTGAACAAGCCGCAGATGCGGATGTGAGCCGTTTGAAGGGAATAATTGGTCAGGAGATGAGCTTGTGTCTCATTATGGGTTGCTAATAACAAGCTGTAACATGATATTCGTCGCATAGAACGGGCCGAATAGTCTTCTGGTGTATTTCTTGGTCCTTGTGACTTATTCCCTTGCAGGAATAACTCCACTTTGTTGTGTGTGTTCAAGAAGCATTCGAAACTCTGGAAGGAAAGAAACTCTGGGGGTGGAATGATTTGGGTTCGGCTCTCGAGTTTGTTTAGCGTCTTGATATTTCTTCTGTCGTTCATGTTAGCACAAGAAGCAAATCTGACAGCTTCTCTTACAGCAGTCAGGCAGATCTACGAGTCTAAGCGTCTTCTAGTGCCTGAGATTCCCGGCTAACACCTCGTGCATCTCTGAACCTCTCTATAGCTTCTTCCATCCCCCACACAAGACGGTTATGTAGCACAACAGCTCTGCAGCGGAGAACAAGAGTCTGTACACAGGCCTTGTATACAGAACCGGGTCTGCAGTTACAAGGTGCCTGCATCCGTTTGTTTGCCAGTTTACCTCTTCACATTAGCTTCATAACACATGTCAGCCATGCCCACCTAAAGATACAGACGGGCAAAAAGTTTTAGGTTGATGGGCCCTGTACAACGGCCGAGGATCCACAGTTATTCCGAGCGGCAGAGTGGGAGAGCGGCCGAAAAAGAAATCTCGACGAGACAGTTATCATCCGATAGCGAGAAAACGCACCACTTTGCAATGGTGATCTGAGATCTTAAACGAATACGAATAGCAGCACTCTCTTCTCTCTTTCCGGCTTAGAGTTGGTTGCCAAGTCCTGTGGAGATAGTGAGGTTTCCAAAGACGTTTAAGAGTCAGCCAGAGGGTCGGATTGGCATTCTTAACTGTAATCTAAGGCAAACAATGAAGAGCTTGAAAACGTGGTTTTCACAGGATAATCACGGTCAACTCCTTCTTGTTCTACCAGTGGCTACAGATAAGACTCATGCCTCTCATGCCTCTCATGCCTCTCATGCGAGTAAGCAATGCGGGCCGTACAAGGGGTCTCGAGCCTAGGCTGCAATTCGGCCGAGTTGCAGAATCAGCTTACGGTATTGTATGTCATCACATCAACTGAGACCAATGTTTGGCAACACCATCTTCAAAATGGGTTAAGGTGTCTTATCTTTGGGATGTACAAGTTGATGGGCAAGGTCTCAATTGTTGCTGCCAGATCTACAGCGGAAGAACGCCACACTGGCTTCTACACTTCATAAACCTGTTCTATTGAATCTATAGAATACGATTACTATATCCCCGCCACTTCCACCGACTGTCAACAACCCAAAAGCGCCTGCGTACCTCGTGGAAGGATCACCATGTATGTAAGCATGTACATGCGATACCGCCCAGCCACATAGCCCCCCCTGAGCTGCAAAAGCAAGCAATGTGACATTGACATTACCGTTGTTCGTAAAGAGCCGAGGGCGTGAAACGCTTTCAGCAACGTTACTTGTCATCTTTTGTTCGTGAGAATGATTGCTCGAAATTAATTCAACGTGACTTCTGCAGGTCTGAGACAAGTCTGGAACATGACAACTTTCGAATCTTGAACCGAGAACATGCCATATCCTGGCGCCCTCCCGGATGGCACGCCTTCAGCCGCATGCCATTTGCCGTTCGGCACACACAGCTTCTCTGAGATCTGAGTTCTCGTGGTTCCCCTCAGCATCACCATCAAACTCAGCACAGCGGTTAAAGCAACTTTTCCACGACTTTGAAGCAACTCAACAACCCTCTGATCAATAAATCAAAAGTGAACGTCAAGTCGTCTAAAGAACATCAACAACAACAGGGTAACTTGTCTCAGCCCCTTATGTCTTACCAGAGCAATCCCTGAAATGATAGTCTCGCTATCACATTAGAGTTGCATCAGGGTCCCCGTCCTGGACTCAAAGTCGAGTCTGTCCCATTTCATGGACACCCCAGAGTAACTCTTTCACGTGACTCAGCTTGGGACTTCTGAAACCTTAAAAAGCTTTTATGCGACCTCCAACTCGAGTCACGTGATGAAGAGTGGAGACATACTACTTGCCCATATTATCGGTCATAAAAAAGTGTCTAGTTAACGGTATTACCTCCATCATAATGTTGGTATCCAAATTCGACCCTTCATCACCGCCCGTTACCCTAAGTCATGCACGTTGGCATGCACCTCTTGTCGCCTCCATACTCCAGGCTGCATGCATGTGTAATTGTCAGACTGATAAAAGTGAAGGCGCACGAAAAGTTAGATTTTTCTGTCAAGAAATTTATCCGACAGCTTAAGAGATATGGCCAAAATGAAGAAGCGAGCTGATCCTCGTAAGATCAAGCGAGAGGAACACACACAGAAGCTTTCGAAGCTCCAGGAACGCGTCGACAACTTCGGAGAGGACGAGGCCGACAAGGAGGTGTCCAAGTTTGAAGACCTGCCCTTGTCCGAGGCTACTATTGAGGGTCTAAAAAATTCACATTTCGTCACCTGTACCGATGTTCAGAAGCGGGCAATCCCTCCTGCTCTGCAAGGTCACGATCTGCTCGGAGCAGCGCGTACCGGCAGTGGTAAGACTCTGGCTTTTCTGGTGCCTTTGTTGGAGTGTTTGTTTCGAAACAAGTGGTCTGAAGTGGATGGTCTAGGAGCCCTGGTTATTAGTCCGACACGAGAGTTGGCGGTCCAGATCTTCCAGGTGCTTCGGAAAATCGGACGATGCCACAGCTTCTCTGCTGGTTTGGTTATTGGAGGAAAGGACGTTACTATGGAGGCCGACCGACTGGCCAAGCTCAACATTCTCATTTGCACACCTGGACGACTGTTGCAGCATATGGATCAGACTAGTGGGTTTGATCTATCCAACGTGAAGATGCTCGTGCTGGACGAGGCTGATCGAATTCTGGATATGGGTTTCAAGAAGACTATGGATGCCATCTTGGAGAACCTGCCTGTCGACAGACAGACACTGCTTTTCAGCGCAACACAGACTAAGAGTGTCAGCGATCTGGCCCGTCTGTCGCTTGCCGACCCCAAGTACATTTCCGCCAACCCCGACACCACCTCCAGCACACCCAAGAACCTTGAGCAGAACTATGTCTGCGTCGAGTTGCAGGATAAGCTGGACACACTGTGGGGCTTCCTGCGAACACACACCAAGTTCAAGATCATCGTCTTCTTCAGCTCATCGAAACAGGTGCGATACGTCTACGAAACCTTCCGAACTCTGCAGCCCGGTATCCCCCTGCTGCATTTGCATGGTAAGCAGAAGCAAGGTGCCCGAATGGACGTTGTTTCCAAGTTCTCCAAGGCCTCTTCTTCGTGTCTGTTTGCCACTGATATTGTGGCTCGAGGTATCGATTTCCCGGCTGTGCACTGGGTCGTTCAGGCTGACTGTCCTGAAGATGCTGCCACTTACATTCATCGAGTCGGACGAAGTGCCCGATTCGGAAAGTCCGGAAAGGCACTACTTTTCCTGACTCCCACCGAGGAGCCTGCCATGATCCAGCGACTCGAAGCCAAGCATATTCCCATCAACAAACTCACTATTCGACCGAACAAGAAGAAGTCCATCAAGAACCAGCTTCAGGCTCTGTGTTTCAAGTCGCCGGAGATCAAGTACCTGGGTCAGAAGGCCTTCATTTCGTACTACAAGTCGGTCTTCATCCAGAAGGATAAGGAGATTTTCCAGTTTGAGAAGATTCCCAGCGAGGCTTTTGCCGAGTCGCTGGGTCTGCCTGGAGCACCACAGATCAAGCTCGGAAAGAGTGCCCAGAAGCTGAAGGAGGAAGCTAACGCCAAGAAGAACCAGTCACGAGCTCTGCAGAAGCTCATGCGAGCCAACGACGACGGAGAGGTGTCTGACGAAGAGAAGGAGGTTCGAACTAAGATGGACAGAATGTTTGAGCGAAAGAACCAGAACGTTCTGTCGGACCATTATCTCAACATGGTCAAGGGGGATGATAAGGAGAAGGATGACGACGAGGACGCTGGAGACTTCATGACTGTCAAGCGTCAGGATCACAACCTCGAATCGGATGACGATGAGGATATCGCCAACCTGCCCACTTCTAAGCGGGCAGCTAAGCAGGCATTATCCAAAAAGCAGTCGCTCAAGAACAAGGGTCTGGGAACCAAGACTGTGTTTGACGACGAGGGAGCGCCACATGCTCTGTATGAGTTCGATGACGAGGAGGACTTCAAGGCTGCCGGACCCGTCGAGAGCCAGGTTCAGGACTTTGTGGACCGAGAGACCAAGGATATGGAGGAAGCCGATGTTGGCGATAAGGAGCTCGTCAAGCAGAAGCGAGCTGAGAAGAAGCGAAAGCGAAAGGAGATTGAGCGACTTCGGGAGCTTGACGAGTATGACGAGGAGTCCGAGGAGGAGGGAGACTCTGACGAGGAACAGGCTGCCAAGAAGCCCAAGTGGTTCCAGCGGGATGAGTCTTCGGACGAGGAGGATGATGGCGTGCTGGAGGTTGAGGAGCCCACTACTCTGGAGGATCTGGAGAGCCTCACTTCCAAGCTGCTTAAAAAGTAAGTGGACACTAGACTACAACATAATGTATATATAATGTAACGATAGATATTTAGCATGGATGATTGGGTGTTTGTAATAGAGAGTAAATAGCTACAGCGCAGAAATCTGGAACGCTTGATCTGAAACGCATGCTCTGAGAGTGATCGGTGGCGTTGCTAGTAACCTGAAGCTAACCCACAAGCTTTGCGACCCACCTCGTCGATCTTGTGTCTGTGCTTTTGGGCAAGCACTTGAATGCAAGACAACGGAGCTAGCGTTGAAGCGATAGGTCAACGCTACAAGTTCGTATCAGTCAGACTGTAAATAATTTACTGGTTACCAGATACGGACAGACAAGGCATTGAGTTCCGGGAGTGCAGATGCACATAATCAATGCAGATGAACGAGTTACTTATCCGATTGAGATTTTATGAGAGCACTTCTGGAGACTATTCATCACATTCAAACGCTCCTGTGCACGCGTAGATCAGCGTCAGTTTGAAGGCATAAGACATTAATTCATTAAGGCGCCAGTATAGACCATTGTGTAGTCAAATACTGGCATTCTATATGGCGCATGAGTGTGGCTGTGAGTGTGGTCGAAGGCCTATCAACAGGCAGCTTCCATTGTGCTTGATGTGCTCAATTGTGCTTGATTCGTGCTTGATTGGCTGACTATTATGTGATGTCAGTCCACCAGGTTCGCGAATCCACCTAGAAGTCTCGAACTCCAAGCACCTCCCACTCATCCACGGGCCCCTCGCATCGGACCAGCGCGAAGCGTCCGTTTTTCCATCCAAGATCGCTCTCATCGTACCCAGAGCCGAAGGTGTCTTCAAGTCTCGTCTCGATGGTTCGTCGATCAGCATCCTCCACTGGGTACAGATCAGAGTACACCAGCGACACGTGAGGATCGTACTCGTTTCTGGTCCAGTCCGCGGCCCGCTGGCCAACCTGTGTGTCGATTTGTTGTCGCTCCTCCGTAGACATGGCCTGGTAGTTGCGAGCCTGCGACATGGCCTCGGGCATGTACACAAAGTCCTCCCGACATATTCGGGCAAGAGAGAGCAGCTCTGGGGTAGACTCTACCTGAAGGTAGACCTTTTTGAAGAACCGCGAGCCGTACTTCACAGAAGACAGGTGGATCTGGAAGCCCTGAGGCACGCACTTGGCTGCGGCAACTGCTCGATCCAACACAAAGTCGACCTGGCCTTGGGTGTTGACGGAGATGTTAGAGGTAAGAGTGATGTGAGGCTCGAAGTTTTCGGAGTCGGAGAAAATGGGCTTCAAGCCTTGAATTGTGGTGGCAAGCTGTTGCCAAATTGGCGAGTTTCTGGGAGGCTGGAGCCACAGAGAAGTACCTAGGTTAGTCATGTGCCCCGGCTGATACTGTGTTTCTGTGTCTGAGGGTGTCTGTGTATCTGTTGATAAGATTGCGTGGACGTGGGAATGGAAAAAGATTACTCACCCATTGTGTTATGATGCTGTAAGAGATTTGATTCCACGTGACTGGAGCGGACTCAAAATTGTTTCTTTTCCGCGGCTTTTAACTGCTTGAGCTAGTGTTGACACACTCAATTGCAAGGCCTGCACCCCTAACCCTAAGACTGTTCCGGGTCTAAGTCCGACAAACGGGAAAAAACGGTGCTTCACAGATGTCCCTCTCATGCGTGAATCAGGTTATTTTCGTATAAAATCGCCACCCGTCATGCGGCAAAATGCGCATCTATACGGTATGACCGGAGAAGTGAATCGTCGCCCCAGAAATACGAGTGTAATTACCCGTGGTCCCTGATGATGCAAAGGAGTAAGACTCAGTGGCAAATATTACAATCAGCCGCACCTTTCTGCACAATTGTGTCATAATATTTGGTGCCACAACACCTCGCATAATTAAAGATAACAGGAACGCACGCTTAGGGGAAATTAATTTAGTCTCATACCGACGGATCCTCCTGCAAGTCACAACGTCCCGACCTTCCGTGATTACTAATTGAGACCGAATTGGTTGTGATTCTGTGGTCAATTCAATGTATTACGCCAATCTATCTTATAGCAATCTTTCTAGTTAGTTTCCCCCTTCCTTTTGGTCCTCTTTTTCCTCCTCTAATGCTACCTTACACATCTCATTCCATCCTGGCGGTGGCTGCATCTCCATGAGCTCTTCGGGCATTGCCAGAAACTGCATGCTGAGACCTGCCTCCATGTGCCAGGCAAAGTGGCAGTGGAACGCCCAGATTCCAGGGTTGTCAATGACAAACCGAATCAGAACCCAGCCGTATCCGTCCACCTGGATGGTGTCTCGCATAACCTGTCCTCGATCGGGAATGTTTTCATATCTACCAAAGTTGAAGTAGGAGTTGCCAGAGTCGAGAATCCAGAACTTGTGGCCGTGGAGATGGAACGGATGGGCTCCATCATCGAGGTTGTTGATGACCAAATCAATGGTTCGAGTGGAGTTGACAGTCACAGCCAGCTGATCAGGACCCCAGTGCTTGGAAGGGCCATCAGCAAACATCTCCAGGGGCTTCTCACGAAGAAACTGGGACAGGGTGGCCTCCTTGGCAGGGTTCCAGGTGGTAGCATTGAACACGCCTCGTTTAATAGCTCCCTGCTGTCTATGGAAAGCAGCATGAAGCTCGACAAAGTCGCCTCTGCCAGGGATAGGATCGTTGTATTTGGGAGTCAGCATGGTGGTGTTGAGCTCGAGACATTCAACTGTTCCATCAAAGTCCTTCCACTTGACATCTTGGGGAGTTCCGCTGTCAACCAGATAGTTGGGATCTCCCTTGGCAATCATCTGCTTGACCTTTTCGGTGTGGCTGGGGTAGGAAAAGATGGCCCGGACGTTAATATCGAGTTCATCGTTCATTTCCGAGTAACAGTGAGGGTTGAACTCGGTTCGCAGCCAGAATTGGTCGTCAATGTCTTGCTTATCAGTTTTTACCAGGAAAGAGTATCTCTGGGCATTGGCCACACGTGCTGCCTGCAGTTCGTAAGGCTCTACCGAGAATCCTTCCACTTCAATGAGATCAAACTTGTGCTGGTCAATGGAAAAGTCAATTTCACTCATAGCTCCGGCATTGATGATTCGGATACGGTAAGTCTTGTTCTCCTCCACAGGGATGATCTGCTTCTGCAGCTGCTGACATTCTCGATCTGTGTATTTGGAACAGTCAAACTCTCCCATACCCTGAATCAGACCAGCTTGAGGAACGGGTTCGTCATTCTCGCCGTTGGGGAAGAGATACTCAGGCATGTACTCCCGAGCCATCTCATGGTACCAGTCGTTCACAAACAAAACCATCTCTTCATCATAAAGATGCTTGTAAGCTTCATCTTCCTTAGGGGAGTGAATCACGAGAGGTCCAGCCACACCATCAATGGCCTGGAGGTCCCAATGAGAGTGGTACCAGTAGGTTCCATATTGGTCGTCAAGAGTGAAGTTGTAGGTGAATTCCTGCCCAGGCATGATTCCACATTGAGTGACTCCCAGAACTCCATCCATGAAGTTGGTTCCTTTCTGGAACATACCGTGAAAATGCATACCAGTGGGATCAGCTCCCTCGTTCTTGACATGCACAATGATCCGGTCTCCCTCGTTGGCCTCAATAAGAGGCCCGGGGAACTTGCCATTGATAACCGTCATCTTTCTCTCCACTCCGTCAGGAGCTCCGACAATGTCGGAGATTGTCCAGAAGTACTCTCTGGTATGGGGCTCACTGGACGAGTTCCACAATCCGTTTTTGCTGAGATTGTACTCATCTAGAGTGTTTCTCTGCCATGGCTGCAGTCTTCGTCCTAGCGAGTCCACGTCTGATGACCATCCCTTACTGGTCTTGAGGTATCGAATGACGAAACCAACAATGAGCACTACCACGACGAAAGCGATGATCAGACCCATCTTGAGACTGACCTTTGGTTTCCTCTGGAATTGCCGTTGCTTTTTTGTGTTCTTCTTGCCTCCCAGAAGCCCTTCCCCGATATCTGCACGATCATCATCCACGCTGTAGTCGTCCTCGTGATCATGCTCAAGGTCGGCGAGGTCGTCCAGATCGTCCAGATCGTCTAGTGGCTCTTCGGGCTTGTCGTAATTGCGACTTTCGATGTCGTTGAGCTCCAAGTCTTCATCGCCAATCTTTTTGTATGCCATTTTGGATGGTGACTTAGGTGAACCCAGAAAAAGTCGAAGCCGTGTGGTATTTCAACTGATCTAACCGAGAACCTTATCACAAGAGTGTACAGGTGGGCTGCACGCTTGGTATCATGCTAAGTAACGTGCCCCCTATTGGTTGAAGCGTAACAGCACGTGGGGGTATCGCGTGCATCAGAGCTGACGGGCACAGTGAGAAAAAGAGGCGGACACAAAGGTTTTGTGCTCTTAAAGAATGTTTATGAACACTCTGCATCACTGCAAACAATAAAAGGAGCGCTGGAGACAATGAGGAATACGAGAGCAGGTCTCGTACACTGTAATCCAATCTTCCACTGCCAATCTTAACTTCAGCGTTATGTCTTAGCCGCCTTTTAGCTTGTAGAAAAATCATCTTCATTTCAGTTAGCCCCAATTGTCGAAACGTGACCCTGAATGATTCCAATATTATGTCCAGCAGGCAATGTCGCCAACGACGAGACAAAAAAAGAGAGATGGTCCCTAGCAGGATCGAACTGCTGATCTTCGCGTTGCAAAGCTGCTATTCTTATTAGCACGACGCCTTAACCAACTGGGCCAAGGGACCGCGGTTTTTTGTTGAAAATTACGTAAGCCGCTGGAGTGTGCAGGGAAAGCGAGGATTCCGCAAAATTTTGGCTTATTTTGAGTCTACAGAGTCTTCTGAGTCCTGTTGTGCTCCTGTTATGTCTCTAGCTCCTATATTCATCGCGTATCGCTCTACTTCGTGCTTTGCAGGGAAACTCATCAACAAAGTTGCCTCCCTTAATTAGACTTCCAGATCAACATTAGTTGGACGTGGTACTAGTAACGGAATATTGGTGAAGAGAGCACTTGTAGCAGAGGTATACATTTCACTCCACCTGAGTACACACTACAAACCCCTAATTGTTATATTCAATATCTTACTATGCTAAATTTGGGCTGCCTACAACTTTGCCTTGATCTCATCCTCCCGCTCCTTTCTGAACTCGTCCGCCTCGTTCTGAGCAGCCTTATCGAGACGAGCGTAGTGATAGAAGTTCTTCGTTTGCTCCAGCACTGGTGCAAAGATGGCCATTCGCATCTGACGATAGTTGTACTTGCCCACCAGTGGTTTGATCTTCTTGGCCAGCTCATCGACCTCAGGCCAGCCTCCTGCCGCATCAATGAGACCTTCCCTAAGAGCCTCAGCAGCTGTGAACCGATGTCCGGTCATTGTGATCTTGCGAGCTAGACGACCTCCATATTGGTGGCTATGGACGCTCATCAAAGGTCCCTGCAGCGAGGCGTCAAAGGCGATCTCGTTCATGCACAGCCAGCCCTTGTTGGGGTTCATGATCTTGAAGTCGTGGTGGTTGGCCACAATGAAGGCTCCAGCAAAGGCGTGGCCATTAACATGGGCAATTGTGGGCCAAGGGAACTCGATGAGTGCCCGTTGCAGACGTCCGAAGTATCTGTGGAAGAACTCAGGTGTGCTTTTCGCCTGTTCCCAGTTGAGACCGTTGGAGTAGAATTTGGGTGTGGTTGAAGAAGTCACCAATGGCTTAGGGGCATCGCCCTTCTTCAACAGCAGGTAGTACAGAGCCTCCACAAATGCATCAATGAAATCTTTGGAGAGTCTGTTCTCGGGCGCGGCGTTGAACTCCAGCAGGTAATAGTCGGGTTTGTCGGAAAGAATCAGCAGCTGCTGTCGCTCAGTCTGGCCCTTTTGTGGCAGTGGGAATGTTTCAATGACGGACATGGTGATGTTTGATGGGTGTCCGACCGAGAACCGGCCATCTATAAGTAGTCTTTGAATTTGTGCTTAGTCGTGTATAGAGTTACCCCGCATAAAGGTGGGGATAGTGACAGGTGAACCACGTCTTGGTTACTAATCGAGCAAGAATACAGGTACAGATTTACGTAATTATTTATTACGAGACAGTTGGTGCTCACATGAGTCGTCCTTTGGGATGTTGGGGTTTCTCTTGCATGTCGGTAGGACTGAGAGACCTGTCGATGTGCACATCCTCGGCTTAACCGAAACTTCGCATACACCTACACCTTTAAATAACTACATCCCAGATTTTAGCGATTCAACTATACCTCTTTCAGTCCAATACAATCGTAATGCATATACAGTATCAAGTTACAAACTGTCCAACTGACTAAGCAACTCGGCCGGGACGGACCCTAAAGGAAGACCCTAATAGATCATTGTTGTTCCCATTGTCAGATCCAACCTCTCCATAGTAGCTCCCATTGTCAGAGCCAACTTGCGGATAGTAATTGTTCTGAGAGACCTGAGGGTTGGGCTGAACATCAGTCACGAAAGTGTGGATGGGCCTAACTGGCTTGTTGGATGAATCCCGAATGGAAGCATAGCCCTCAGAACCAGTGCTGAAACTGCCCTTGTTTCCATTTCGCTCCTTCTCTCCACTCTCAACAATAGTGTCCCAAAGACATAGACCATCAGTGGACTCGGTGTAATCAAACTCCCGCAGATGCTTCTTGGGAGTCTCGCTAGCATAGTAAGCCTCTCTGTGGGCGGTGATGGAAACCATCTCGGCCATGAAGTTGTCGAACGGAACGCCGATGAGCTCTCGCTGTTGAGAGGCAATGTACATGAAGTTGCCAATCTCCCACAGTCGGTAAATCCGCTGAAGGGTGGGGTCGGCGACCAACAGCCGACACAGCTCTTGAACTCGGAGATGAATCTGTTGCAGATTCATGTATACAGCTCGGGTGTACACCAGATTGACTTGATCATCGTCGGAGAACTTTGATCGTCTCCAGTGCTGAGCAACAGCATGAGATCGACGAATTGCACGTTCCAGAGAGTCCGCAATCAGATTTCTCTGAACAGTATTGCCTCTCATTTTGTCTTCCATCTCTGCCATGATCATGTAGCCGGTGGCCCTGACCACATCGGAGCTGAAGGGAACAGGTTGTAGAAACAGCTTGTTCATCTCTGTCTGAACGGTCTCTGTAAACGTCTGCGAAAAGCCCTCAGACTGCACTCCCTTGGCGAGATAATCTCTCATGGCTGGAGACGAAACGGCAGCGACATCCTCATCAAGAGCAATGTCCAGCAGAGCCTCGTACCAGTTGATGTGCTTGGAGTTGGATGTAGCCAATCGAGAGACAAACTCCAGACTCTTGAACCATCGCTGCGACACAACAGCATCGCCGAAAATCGCGTTGATCAGAGTGGCATCCTGGGTAGGGATCCAGTTGACTGGGGGAGGAGGAGGCATGTCTGGAGTGACTTCCCACTGCTCGGCTTCAGCTTCCTTGAGAAACTCCACAAGTCCCATGGCTGCCACGGGGACTGGAATGGGAGGGTTAAAGAAGCCTGCAAAAAGAGACTGGAAGAAGACGGCTGGCTCCTGGGGTGATCGCTGGGCTTGGAGTTCAAGCAGCAAGGCGTCGTCGTGGTCCTCTCGCTGCATGTACTGGTTTCTGGAGCTGGGGTTGTTGAGAATCTGAAATGCAAAGGAGTAGCAGCAGAAGTTTCGGAAGCCCGAGAGTCCATCGCAGTCCTTGAGGGTTCGTAGAGTCTCTGTTCTGAACGCCTGCTCGATATCAAGATTGGATGCGTTGGGAGGACAATCCAGAATCGTGTGCAGGGCGTAGTGCTGCCCGGGGATAGGGGGAGCTACTGACGAGACAGTTGAAATCTGAGACTCCAGCGAAGAGGTAGAAGATGAGGGGGAGGCGGTTGGAGGCACAAATGACTCTGATGAAATGGTAATCAGAGGAGGGGATTCCGGTCGCGGTGTCACTGCAGCAGCGGTTGGCACTGGAGGGGCTCGTGTCTGTATTCCTGGTGGGGGAGGAGGGGGTGCCTGAGAGGGTGGAGGAGGGCGCTGAGCATTGTGGGAATGATTGTTGTGACCTCCTGGTACAGCCGGAGGAGCTTGTGCAGGAGGTGGGGGAGGCGCCTGGGCAGGGGCTCGTGGTCGAGAGCTACTTGAGCTCGCTGTGGTTGCTGTGCTGGCCGTACTGACTATGCTAGTGGTGCTTCGGGCGGGGGTTAGTGAAGGTTGCGATCGTGCGGCCTGGGGCGACGGTTGCGGCCGGTGTGGTTGGGGCGAAGACGGCACCCGCTGAGTAGATGTTTGGGCTCTAGGAGAGGCGGCGGCAGGTCTTGCTGCAGGCGTATTTGGAGTTCGAGACGGTGTCAGTCTGGAAGGCGACGGCGAGGCAGCAGGTCTCGCATTATGGGAGGTACGAGTAGGTGACGGGCTCATTCGTCGGGCGGTGGGTCGAGGAGGTGCCAAAGATGTGGCTGATCTGGACCGACCGTGTGTACGAGGATTGGCGGGTAGGACCAGGGACTGGACAGGTCTGCCAGTCACATTTCCACGTAGCGGTGGGGCTGAAGTTGTGACGGGAGAGGGCGGTAGAATGAGCGACTGTACAGATGTTGCGGATTGAAGGCCCTCGCCTGTTCGCTGCTGTGTGATTCTAGCCTCCTCATTCAGTCGATGGTTCTCTTGAGGGGAAGCTCCCTCGTGATAGGTTGTGTAGGCCCTCACAGTGACGGAGTCACCAGTGGGTCGTGGGGTATAAGATGGAGGCGCATCTTCTTCCATGGCTAGAGAATGGACGATGGGGGATGTTAGTAGGAGTAAAAGGGTGGTAGAGAAGCTGGACGATGGACAAAAATAAAAGTTCCGTGTTCTTTGAGCTTGACATTTAGCTTGATTGCGGCTTAGCGTTTTCATGTACTCGCTGCACGGACTGCAGCCAGGATGCAGACGGACAAGCACAACGACGTCAGCTGGAAGCAGGGATTGACGGCTCTTTGCAGGACCAAGAGCTTAGCGACATATTGAGGGTGGGCCAAATAATACTATTCTTTCCCTCTTGCGCCAAATATCCCCAGAACGAATTCACACCCGTCATGAGGTACCATGGCAACGCACATGTGAATGTACGGTACGTGCTAAAAGGGTTATCTTCAGACTGCTGGTTAGACTTCTGGTCCACTTCCAGACCTCTAAAAGTTTGATCCCGTATATCGGATCTTGGCCTGGAGAAAGGCTTTATGAGACACTAGAAGCGGTCGGCTTAATGTCTGCCTTCTGTGTCTCACAGAATGATATTGTTTCAGTCCATTGAATGGACACTCCTGCCCGATGGTGTAGAAATAAGCCTCTGGTGCCGTATGTGTTGTATTTTGAGAACGGAGCTATTTTTGGAACTCTCCCAGCAGCTCGCTCACACTCTCACAGACTCCAATGTCCCAACTTCGGAATCTGCAACATTCTCCATCTTCCGAACAACGTCAACTGACTCGTACAGCCCTCATGCTAAAGGCTGCTATTGGCAACGAAAGAGCGGTTGTGGGACGCTAGAGACAAGGTCGAGTGAGACAGATATGCTGCCTCTGGTCTAGTCCATTCCACATCGGCACGAAGATCTGGAAAGCGTAAAAAGCCTCTGATAGTCGTCTCGATGGCATACTAAACTCTCGACAGAATGGGGCTCGCGTAAAACCTGATACACGACCCTAAGTTACGCTACAATTGCCTATTCTGCGTTATTCTTTCCCCTTAAAATGTGTATATATAGAAAATCACCATACACCGTCCACCTGTCCCAACTCCACCTGTGGAAAAGCGTCTGACATGCATTCTCATGCACCACAGTTGGGGGGTCTATGATCGAAGCGAGGTGGCCAAGGCCATGAAACGACTATGCATCGACAAGTCCTTCCAGGCATCTCGTCGCCAGAAAAAATCAATACCAGAGAGTTTTGGGTGGTTTAAGCTATTGAGAACAGAGAGAATGGGAGCAAGTACAAGTACAAGTAGTTGGATTCCTCCCAAATAGGGAGAAAATCCCACAAAAGGCGATCAAATGATCAACCAGAATAGGTAAAGCTCACCTGGATGTGGACCAGGCCACATCGTTCTGGAATGAGTATATTAGCAAGTGGACCAGTGAGGCCGGTAAGTACAAGTAGTCGAGATAAACACATTGTTAGACCTGTAAAGCCACAGGCTCTCTCTACAAGTACAGACGACCCTTAAACACTTCCCCATCATCCATTTGTTATGATAGCTTGTCTTGATTAAAGAGTGCATGAGTTACACAAGTAGACACCGTCGTCTATATAGTGGCCCCATACCCCCTTCTGCCTCTTTTCTTCTTCTTCATCCGCCCGGCTCAACCCACCACTTCAGCCGCCCTCCCCCTACCGTGAGTACATCCCTGCGTCCCCCTCTCTGTCTGTGACCATGCCCCTCTTGTCAACGAGGTCCCTTCTAATAGGGCACCGTCAGCGCTCGCCATCATTTCGATGCTCTGGAGAGCCTGTGCTTCTTGAGCGACTTCGTTCGACTGGAATGGTATTGTCGCTGACAGACCAATCTACACTGCTACATTAACCCAGGTATCGTGACGAGCAGTCCATGATCCCCTTGACATCTCAGCATGGTGTCATGGCGACTATTCTTTTCAAGAAGCAGATTGGTCTGTTGTCTCCGTCACTCTAAGCTCAGCTCTTGCCTATGAAGTGTTCTCGTCTCTGACACTAAACCCCAGTTCTTGTTGTCGTCTTCTCTTCTAATTACAATTGATTAATGATCCTCTGTGTGAAACTTGTACGTGAGCCTTGTGTGGTTGGTCGAGGTGGATGGAGTCCGACATCACAGGCAAGGCCAGTGAAGAGCTATCAACAGGAACACTGTGGTTGGGTATCGTAGGCGAGGAGGCTACTGAAGCTGGGTACTCGTTTGCGTGCTCAATTCAGGGTTGTATCGCGATTACATGGTGGAGGGGGTTGTGGTTGTGCACAGAAAGAGCCCATAGTAGGGGGCCGAAACTAGGTAACGACACAGACTCAGACCCATTTTAGGACTCAGGTGACTGTGGAAAAAGCTGCAGATACACACGCGGGTCCGGTCTTGGCGTGTAGCCACCACGACAGTAGTTTGTAGATATGGGACCCGAGGTGGTTATTTGAGAACACAGAAGGAGCGTTCTTCAGAGGAAAGATCGTGCACAGGAGCAAAAGATGCGCGTAAGGCCTGGTACAAGTACCCGTAGCTGTCATAGACACAATGAGTGTGCACACAAGAACATTCACAAGTGTATGTACAGTTCTCTTACAAAGCATCCCCCTAATAATCTGTGTGCGACAATACCTCTCTTTTTGTCTGAGTCTACATTCTCTAAGGCACTAGGGCAACCTATTGAAAACGCAGTAACTTCATAGCTACAGTATCCAGAGTATGACTAACAGAGCAGGTCTTCTTCATACGTGCTGCACACTGCTACATGTACACAACTAACGCAGCAGCAACTAACCAATGAATTGACCTGAATTCTGCCACATGCTTTGACGGCAACCAATTCTTGTCTAGCCTTACCCTACTCTTATAGCGCACTAACTCAGTGGCTCACTTTTAGGGCAGCTATGAACAAGGGGGAACCTTAAATCACCCTGATTATGTAACTGCTGCAGAATCAAGGCACTGGTCTGCTTGATCACACGACCTCATGTACCTGGTTTGTAGGGTGCCCAAAGAGAGCCGTGCAATTGCCACAACGAGCAGAACTTTTAGCTAGAGAGATATTCAAGCAAAGGGCTCGTTGGCCCCTGAAAAAGAAAACCCCTTATGAATACAAAGGAGACAAGTGCCAATTATGTTTCCCCCTCCCCCATGAAATCCACTATGTGGGCGACAACACGACTGGACTCGAAGTGGCCACTATTTAGGACAACTACAGGGGTGGGTGAAGAAATTAGAGAGATAATTGAGTAGACAACAAGACGTTGAGTGACGAATTGAAATTGAAAGGAATCCGAAATCTCACATCACAGCATCCACCCAACAGTATTCCCCTCTCTCCTTGAAACGTGAGGGGTTTCACTAGCGTGACCAGTTTGGTAGTTTGAGAATGGGGAACTGTGGGGTAATAATTTGAGGGCGTATATATTGCTGGATATCGACTTTGCCATATTCCAGCTCACTCAATTGTCTCTCTATCAACCTCAGCAACATCTACAACATCTTTATCATCTTCAAAAACAAAAATCTAACACCTATTAACCCCAACCATGGTCAACTTCACAGTAGACCAAATGAGAGCCTTGATGGACAAGGTGACCAACGTGCGTAACATGTCAGTTATTGCGCACGTTGATCATGGCAAGTCCACGCTCACCGACTCCCTCGTACAGAATGCTGGTATCATTTCTGCCGCCAAGGCTGGAGAAGCTCGTTTCACTGACACCAGAAAAGATGAACAGGAACGAGGTATCACCATCAAGTCTACTGCCATTTCTCTGTATGCTCAGCTTTCGGACGACTATGTCGGCCAGATCGACCAGAAGACAGTAGGCAACGAGTTCCTCATCAACCTGATTGACTCTCCCGGTCACGTTGACTTCTCGTCAGAAGTTACTGCTGCTCTACGTGTTACTGACGGAGCCCTTGTTGTCGTCGACTGTATCGAAGGTGTCTGTGTCCAGACCGAAACTGTTCTTCGACAGGCTCTGGCCGAGCGAATCAAGCCCGTTTGTGTCATCAACAAGGTCGACAGAGCTCTCCTGGAGCTTCAATGCACGAAAGAAGACCTGTACAAGACCTTCTCTCGAACTGTTGAGTCTGTGAACGTCATTATTGCCACTTACTTTGACAAGACTCTCGGTAACTGCCAAGTCTACCCCGAGACTGGTACCGTCGCCTTTGCTTCTGGTCTTCATGGCTGGGCCTTCACGATCCGACAGTTCGCTGTTCGATATGCCAAGAAGTTTGGAGTGGACCAGAACAAGATGATGCAGCGACTGTGGGGTGACAACTTCTTCAATCCCAAGACCAAGAAGTGGTCCCACAAGTCCAAGGATGAGAATGGCAACGAACTTGAGCGAGGCTTCAACATGTTTGTTCTAGACCCCATCTTCACCATCTTTAGCGCCATCATGGACACTAAGGGTCATGACGTTCCTGCTCTGCTTGAGAAGCTCAACATCTCACTCAAGGGAGATGAGAAAGAGCTTGAGGGCAAGTCCCTGCTCAAGGTGGCCATGCGAAAGTTCCTGCCAGCTGCCGATGCTCTACTGGAAATGATTGTCATCCATCTTCCTTCTCCTGTGACCGCTCAAAAGTACCGAGCAGAGGTTCTCTACGAGGGAGACGTCACTGACCCCAATGGTGTAGGCATCCAAAAGTGTGACCCCAACGCTGATCTTATGCTCTACGTTTCGAAGATGGTCCCTACCTCGGACAAGGGCCGATTCTACGCCTTCGGTCGAGTTTTTGCCGGCACCGTCAAGTCTGGAATGAAGGTGCGTATCCAAGGCCCCAACTACGTTCCTGGTAAGAAGGACGACCTCTTCGTCAAAGCCATCCAGCGTACCGTGCTGATGATGGGCCGAACCGTCGAGCCCATTGATGATGTTCCTGCAGGAAACATCGTAGGTCTCGTCGGTATTGATCAGTTCTTGCTCAAGAGCGGCACTCTGACGACCGACGAGGCTGCCCACAATCTCAAGGTTATGAAATTCTCTGTGTCGCCTGTTGTGCAGGTCGCTGTGGAGGTTCAGAACGCCAACGATCTTCCGAAGCTTGTTGAAGGCCTAAAGCGACTGTCCAAGTCCGATCCTTGTGTTCTCACCTTCATCTCCGAGTCTGGAGAGCATATCGTTGCAGGTACAGGAGAGCTTCATTTGGAAATCTGTCTATTGGATCTTGAGCAAGACCACGCGGGTATTCCTCTCAGAAAGTCTCCTCCTGTTGTCTCTTATCGAGAGACCATCTCCGAGAAGTCCGAAGGCCGAGCTCTCAGTAAATCAGCCAACAAGCATAACCGAATCTGGGTCACTGCTGAGCCCATCTCTGAGGATTTCTGTGTGGCTGTCGATGAAGGCAAGATCTCAGCTAGAGAGGACTTCAAGGTGCGAGCAAAGGTACTTGCTGATGAGTATGACTGGGATGTCAACCATGCTCGAGCAATCTGGTGCTTTGGACCTGACGGAACCGGACCAAACACCCTGGTGGACACCACCAAGGCAGTCCAGTACCTCCATGAGATCAAGGACTCTTGCGTGGCTGGATTCCAGGAAGCCACAAAGGCTGGCCCTCTATTTGGAGAGGCCATGAGAGGTGTTCGGGTCAACATGATGGATGTTGTTCTTCATGCCGATACTATCCATCGAGGCACTGGTCAGATTATGCCCACGATGAGACGTGTGACCTATGCTGCGTTCCTCCAGTGCCAGCCTCGAATCGTTGAGCCTGTCTTCTTGGTAGAGATCCAGTGTCCTGAAAATGCAGTCGGAGGAATTTACTCAGTTCTCAACCGTAGAAGAGGTCAGGTCATTTCCGAGGAACAGCGAGCAGGTACTCCTCTCTTCACTGTCAAGTCTTACTTGCCCGTAAACGAGTCATTCGGATTCACCGGCGAACTGAGACAAGCTACCAGTGGCCAGGCGTTCCCTCAGATGATCTTTGACCATTGGGAGGTTATGGGAGGTTCTCCCTTAGAGCCCAACACTAAGCCCGGTCAGATTGTTGCCGAGACACGAAAGAGACGAGGTATGAAGGAGAATGTTCCGTCGTACACTGAGTACCATGATACTCTTTAGTGGTTCTGGTCATGTCTTGAATTTGTTGTAATTGATGTGTTTGTAATTGCCTGTGTCATTGTGTTCGTAAGACTAATTGTAGTGAGAGTATCGTGGGTCTCAGAGTCTAGAATAATCAACATCGCCGTATCTACAGCCCCCCTCAACTCAAACTCGCGCTAAGTAAAAGTGGACTAAGACATATTCCAAGTTTGCGCCGAAGATGTGGTGCCCCTACTGTTTATCTCCCCGAAATTCGACATGATTGAAATACTGATTGGACTGACAATCTTCTTCACACTTTGGAAAGGACTGGTTTTCGCAGACCTCAAGAGACGTCAGAAACAGTCTGGATACGGGTACCCCCCAATTGCCTCCAACGGCTTTCTTGGCTGGAAAGGACTTGTCCACCAGCTTTCCGGATTTGCGAGAGATGTCGGCCCAGCTGGCTGGGGAGCTCAATTCGAAGAACATGGCAAAACTCACCTCTACCCTGTCTTTCCCACCCAGCTGCTGGTCACCCGGGACCCAGACAATGTCAAGGCGATCCTGGCCACTCAATTTAAGGATTTCTCGTTTGGTATCAGGAAAGAGGCTCTGTGCCCGTCTCTTGGATTTGGCATTTTCACAGTTGAGGGTGCCAGCTGGTCTCACTCACGTGCTCTGTTGAGACCACAGTTCTCAAGAGAACAGATCTCCCGCTTGGACTCGGTGGAGCACCACTTCCAAGAGTTTGCCCAGTGCGTGGATAACTTCAACGGCGATTTTTTCGACATCCAGAAGCTCTTCTTTGCTCAGGCCATGGACACCTCTACAGACTTCCTTCTAGGTGAGTCTGTTGGCTGTCTGAGGGAACTGTTAGAGACTAAGGATGATGATGAGAGCTCCAAGAAGTTTGGAGCCAACTTCCAACATGCCTTTGACCGAGTACAGAGACTTGTGGCTCTGCGTGTAGTGTTCCAGGAGAACTACTGGATGGTTGGTGACGTCTTCTTCAGGAAGGAGTTCCGCGAGGTGAATGAGTTGATCCAGAAGTTCGTTCAGGGTTACGTTGACAAAGCACTCAAAGCTCGAGCTCAGAAAGCTCCTATTTATACAAATCCTGACAAGTACATCTTTCTGTACGAGCTGGCTAGAGACACGACCAATCCCCGTGTTCTCCGAGATCAGGTTCTCAACATCCTCATTGCCGGAAGAGATACCACTGCTGCGACTCTTTCGTGGCTCATGTTTGAGCTTGCTCAGAAACCCCATATCTTCCACAAGCTTCGCAAAGCTGTTATCGAGGATTTCGGTACCTCTATTGAGAACATTAGTTTCGAGAGTCTCAAGCAGTGTGAGTACCTGCGATATGTTCTTAATGAAGTTCTCAGACTACACCCCGTGGTGCCCATCAACCTGAGAGTGGCTCTCAAAGACACTACTCTTCCCAGGGGAGGTGGTCCTAATGGAGACGAGCCCATTTTTGTGCCCAAAGGTCAGAAGGTCAACTATGCTGTCTACTGGACTCATAGAGATAAGCAGTATTGGGGCGAAGATGCCGCGGAGTTCAGACCAGAGAGATGGGACTCTGTCAACCACCCAGGTCCCTTGGGAAAGGGGTGGGAGTTTCTGCCATTCAACGGTGGTCCAAGAATCTGTCTGGGTCAGCAGTTTGCTCTCACTGAGATGGGTTACATTATCGCCCGGCTGGTCCAGGAGTACAGTGACATTGGGCTTGATGAAGAGTACCATGACAGACCTTTGCGGGTAAGACATTCAATCACCATGAGCCACGCTGATGGTGTTCATGTCAGACTTTCTAGGGACATAATTGGTTCCTTGTAGTTCAGTACAATAGGCTATCAATATACTTACTAACGTGTGTTTATTTAGTTGGGTAATACTTAGACTTCGAATGCAGAGTTACCCCCACACATCTCATTTTGTTGAGGTCCAGGAGAGCCTTATCTGGACGGTTAGACTCGAGAATTGGAAAGACAGAATATCTGGACACAAACAGGTTCGCATATTTACAATTGACCTCCGGCCGAACACATTCTCCCCGTTCTGTCACTCTGTAATTTTTGCCGCCCCACTATAATCTAAGCCGCACACACTCCCGAACATCCGCAATGCACAGTTATCAACCTTTATGAGCTGCACCTCTCCCACCAACTCAACCCAACAACCACAACCATGGGCCACTACGTCACTCTCGCCACATGCAATCTGAACCAATGGGCGCTGGACTTTGAGGGCAACCGAGACCGAATCCTCGAGTCCATTCGAGAGGCCAAGCGACAAGGTGCTTCTCTTCGAGTAGGCCCCGAGCTCGAAATCACTGGCTACGGCTGTCTGGATCACTTTCTAGAGGGTGATCTGTACCTGCACTCGTGGGAGGTCTACGCCGAGATCCTGGAGCATCCCGACACCAGCGACATCATCCTCGACATTGGTATGCCCGTGATGCACAAGAACGTCAAGTACAACTGCCGAGTCATCTCCTACAACCGAGAGATTCTGCTGATTCGACCCAAGCTGTCTCTCGCCAACGACGGAAACTACCGAGAGATGCGATACTTCACACCCTGGCCTAAGGCTCGGTACGTGGAGGACTACACACTGCCTCGATTTGTGCAGAACGCCTGTGCCAACGAGTCCCACATTGTTCCATTCGGTGATTGTGTCCTGTCGACCAAGGACGCCGTGATTGGCTTCGAGACCTGCGAGGAGCTGTTTACTCCCCAGTCCCCTCACATTGGCATGTCTCTCGATGGTGTGGAGATCTTCACCAACTCCTCCGGATCCCACCACGAGCTGCGAAAGCTCAACACTCGAATGGAGCTGATCCGAGAAGCCACTGCCAAGTGCGGAGGTATCTACTTGTACGCCAACCAGCGGGGATGTGATGGTGACCGTCTCTACTACGACGGATGTGCTGTGATTGCTGTCAATGGAGAGGTTGTGGCTCAGGGATCGCAGTTCAGTCTGAATGACGTCGAGGTGGTGTCGGCTACCCTTGATCTGGAGGCAGTGCGATCTTACCGAGCCTCCAAGATCAGTCAGTGCATGCAGGCTGCCAACTCGCCTTGCTACGCTCGTGTCACCTGTAAGGCTGAGCTCTCTCCTTCCTCTGTCACCTTTGACTCCGAGGTCTACCCCACTCCTACTCGAGAGATCAGATACCACTCTCCTGAAGAAGAGATTGCTCTGGGACCCGCGTGCTGGATGTGGGATTACGTGCGACGATGCCGAGCTGCCGGTTTCTTCGTTCCTCTGTCTGGAGGTATCGACTCGTGTGCCACCGCTACCATTGTCTACTCCATGTGTGTTCTCGTGGCTGACGCTGCCAACAATGGCAACGAGCAGGTCATCAAGGACGCTCGAGTTGTCACTGGAGACCCCGACTTTGTGCCCACTGACCCCAAGGAGCTCTGTAACCGAATCTTCCATACCTGTTTCATGGGAACTGAGAACTCCTCTAAGGACACCCGAAGCCGAGCCAAGGACCTGGCCATTGCCATCGGAGCCTACCACACTGATCTCAACATGGACTCCGTTGTCTCTGCTGTGCGAGGCCTCTTTGAGACTGTTACTGGCAAGCGACCCATTTTCAAGGTCCATGGAGGTTCTGCCACCGAGAACTTGGCTCTTCAGAACATCCAGGCTCGTCTGAGAATGGTTCTGGCTTATCTGTTTGCCCAGCTTCTGCCCTGGTGTCGAGGTCGAGCTGGAGGACTGCTGGTGCTTGGCTCTGCCAACGTCGACGAGACTCTGCGAGGCTACCTGACTAAGTACGACTGCTCTTCTGCTGATATCAACCCTATTGGAGGCATTTCCAAGACTGATCTCAAGAAGTTCATTGCTTACGCCGAGCACAAGTTCGATCTGCCCATCCTGCATGACTTCCTGACCGCCGTTCCTACTGCCGAGCTGGAGCCTATCACCAAGGACTACGTTCAGAGTGATGAGGTTGACATGGGAATGACTTACGACGAGCTCTCCATTTTCGGTCGTCTCCGAAAGGTCGAGAAGTGTGGACCTTACTCTATGTTCATCAAGCTCTACCACGAGTGGAGTCCCCGGCTGTCTGCTGAGCAGATTGCGGCCAAGGTGAAGCGATTCTTCTGGTTCTACGCCGTCAACCGACACAAGACTACTGTTCTCACTCCTTCTTACCATGCTGAGCAGTACTCTCCTGACGACAACCGGTTCGATCTGCGACCCTTCCTCATCAACCCTGGATTCTCGTGGGCCTCTAAGAAGATTGACGCCATTGTCAAGTCCCTGGAGACCAAGAAAAAGGAGGATTAGACAATTAATGAGTAGATAAAGTATATTGTATGTATTGATAAATAGTATGTACGTAGAGTGACGTAATGTTAGGCTCTAAAGGCTCCAAACAGAGGCACGGTTTTGTTCACCTTGTCGTTTCGTTTCCAGAAATCAATGAGACTGAGAGCAGTTTTGTCCGGAGCATCCTCTTGCACAAAATGGCCCGACTCCTGGAACACAATGAGCTGGTACTTTCCTTGCATCTGTCCAACCATGAGATCTTTGTCTAGTCGATCTGTACCCGCCAGAATCAACAGCTTGGCTGGGGCGCAGGAAATGAACTTCTCAGAGAGGCCAGTGAACCAGCCCTTCCAGTAGGGCTTTGTAAGCATGAGGTCAGTTCTCCAAGCATACGTGGGACCCTCACTTTTAAGAGTGGGAGGCACAGAAACACATGCTGATTCCCTGTTTCTGATTGTGTGCGACTGAACAGTCCATTCAATACCCTTTTCCACTGTGGGGAACGAAGTTGGGCGCGAATTGAGGATCTGTTGCATACTAGCCAGCGACTCAATCGCGGTTCCTTCAACCACATCCAGGACAGCAAGACCAATAACGTTTTGCTGGATGAGTTTCAGATGGCAGGCGTTGGTCACCACTGCTCCACCGAGAGAATGGCCCACCAGGATGAGGTTGTTGGTCAGACCAAATTCGGCCAGCACATTAGCAACGATAAATGCAAAGTCGTTGGTGAAGGCCTCAAGCGAGTAGTCTGTGGACTCCACTTCTGTGTGGCCATGTCCCCGGGCGTCAAATGCAATCATACCGGGCAGCTTGTTTTCCTCTCGGACCTTGGCACTGGCAGCAAGTTGGAACCGTTCCTCATGCATCATCTCCCGAAGGCGCACAGACAGTAGAGCAAACGACTCAGCACAAGATCCAGCGCCGTGGTGAAAGATGTAGACGGGCGCATCGGGGTCGTCAGGTGGCGTGTACAACACATTGAATGTGTCATTGTCTCGAGCGACTGAAATTTTCTGTTTGAAGTACTGTGGCCATTCGGCAGGCGCGTATTTCCGAGATGGCTGCTTCCCTTCCTTGTTGATGAGATGTGAGAGAGATGGAATGCCGGCCGGAGTGGAGTTACTGGCTCCAGACGAAGCTGTACTCTTTGTCGTCTTCTTGGGAGGCGGCATTCCGAGGTCTCCAAGGTCGTCAGTTTCGTCTTCCTCCTCGTCTTCCTCCACTTCAGTGCGTTCCACTGATTCTTCCGTTTCCGTATCCGAGCCCGATCCGGCGTCCACCTCCTCTAGAACCTCGCGGGGAGGAAACATGCCGGGCTTCTTGTGCATTCCTCGGTGTAGTTGCGACATGGCAATGGCAGAAAGAAGAGAGACTAGTGACACGATCGGCTGGGATAAAGCCGATGCGAGGCACGATACCTGAACCTTAGCGCGGATAAATATTATAGTTGGGTGATTAGTGGCATGACTGCACCTGAACCGGAAATGATTAACACATGTCTAGCGAGATTGGTTTCAAATAATAAATACTGTAGGTCGTATGTACAGAGATGAGGTGGTGTTACATATATAAATACAAGTGGGGCACGGAGATGTCCACCTTACCACTGCTCCCCAAACCACAGCTTGATCTGTTCCTCCGTGATGACTCGCTGGATCAGCTGGATATGGCTGTGCAGATTCGCGGAGAAACGCCGATTTGAGTCTGTGAAGAGACCCAGAAACAGATTGGATCCCTCTAGAACCACTGGCCCAACTGCTGCCAGGGCGTTCATGTGATACTTGGCTCCATTGCGTGACTTGAGAACCCGTCGTTCGGCCACGTCCAGAAGCCAATAACAACAGTCATTGTCGAATATCTCGACTGGAAGTGTTTCAGGAGTAGTCGCGGTACTCCCGTAGACTAACACGTATCTTCCAAGCGCGAAACACATTCTCCCTTGGTATGGCAACACGTATGTTTCCGTGTACGAAGGCTCTTCAGTATCATGTACCGCCTCCATGACAGTGATTCCACTATTACAGGGCAGCACAACCCTTCCCTGTGCCAGTCTCACCTCCACAGTTCTATCCACGTGGTTCAGGGCACCGAGAAAGATAAGCTCTCTTCTCTCAAAACATGGAAAGTACGCCATCAACATGTCAGTCATGTCGTCCAGGTGCTGAAACAACAATACTGCCTCGTGGTGGTGGTTACCGTACTCTATTCTGTACAGGAGCAGATTTTCGGGATCGGGGAACTCCAGTTCGATTGTGTGCCCTTCTGCCAGCTTTCCGACCACGCCTACTCCTCGATTGTTCATGTAAGTGAGAATACTGACATCAGTTTCATGAGCGGAGCTGTATAGATGGACAGAGGGAATGTCCGGATTGACAGCTGGCTTCTGGTGAGTCTCGTATGTCATTGATCTTAGATCCAGACGTAACACTGAGTCGTTCTCTGTGTCCCATGTAATCTCTGGATTCAAAAGGCCCTTCTGTGAGTATCCTTCACGCGCGTGTCTCTTGAATTGGCCCACATACAACTCTCCCTCTTCAAACTTGCTGGTCTGTGTTCCGAATGTAACAGCTGTCTTCAGCCAGAAATCGCTGCTTCCATCTTCCTGGAACGTCCTGTGCCATGGTACTGCTGTTTTCATGGTTTCGTGCCAGAAGACTTCCGGCTGGTCTTCGCACACATCTCTAAAGACGTTACACGAGCCGTGTAGCTGCTGAAGGCTTTTCAAATCAACATATCCGAGAATTGTGGTCCATAGTTCTGCTGGTAGGTCGTACATGGACTGGTGTGAAACAGGGCATGTTTGGATTGAGTTTTTGATAGGGCCAATCTGCATGAAACCAAAACGAAAGCTACCAGTGGCCAACACGGGAAGATTAATAGCGAACTTGGAGAGATACCCACACAGTAGCTACGATACAGAAATACACAATTTGTATTAAGAATGTGGCGTGTAGTTCATTACCCTAATGGTTAACCAGCTAGTTATAAATATAGAGCTCAAAAGTGTGCTCCTTGGGGTGTGTCTGGTTGGTCGTCTTGAAACACTCTTGACAGCAGTTGAACGTCCCACACTCAATACAGTGAACATGCGTCTTGTCTAAAACCGTGTTACAGCTGTTGCAGTTAGGGGGAATCTCCGCAGCAGTAGACACAGTTTCAGGCTTAGTAGCAGGTCCAGGCTTTGCCACGAAAACATAGTCGTCTCCAGTCATGGTTTTCTTGGGAGAGCCAGCACCTGCAGTGGCGTGTGATGCGATAGAATACTGTGTGCTATCTGGAGAACCGCATTCCGTGACGGCTGTTTTGCCAGTCGTCTCTGTAGACTTCTCTTGAGTCAACACGGATGCCTGTGTTTCGTCAGGTGCTGGGACTCCCCACGCGCCTTGGGAGTTGGGTCGAGAAGAAGATTTCTTCGTTTGTGGGGTTGCCTGAGTGGCTAGGAACTCTTCTGTGAACGTCATCTTTTCCGTCTTAGCACAGATGTCATCGAGATCTTCCTGCCGAAAGGAGGGAAAGTTCTCTTCAGTCTTCACGAGAGGTGCGGGGACCCAGGGCTTGGGGTGTTTCACAACCGAAGGCTTTGAAGATCCTCCCACGGCTGCCGCATAGCTACCGTTAGAATTGGAAGAGACACCGGAAGGTATGGCGGGCTTGGCGACTCGTGTTGTTGTAGGCTCGCCATCTTCCTGGATTCCAATGCAAAAACTCTCCCATGCTGGCTCCCGATGGATCTTATCATGCTTTTCGTTGACATACTTGCAAGGCTCATAAGATCCAGATGACGTCAGAGCGTAAACCACGGGAGCGCTGTTTAAGCAGCTGATGCAAGAGGAGACGTGCTTAGGAATGGAAGCCTCGTTGGATCCTGCTGGTACACGGAACTGCACGAATGTAGAGAACAGCTCGGGCTTGAGTTCACCATCTGAACCCAGCTGCAATTTCGGTGATGCTGCCTGTTTGGGAGATGAATGAGCCAAGCCGCCGTTGGGGAAACTCTCCTCAATGTCGTCGAGATCTTCTGAGGCTTGGGACCTCTTCTTGGTCTGTTCAAGAGAATCCAGCTTCAGCTTGAGAGCCCAAACCTCGCCTCTGAGAGCGGCAATCTCCTCCCCAGCCCGCAGCTTGATCTCATCCATCTCTTCCTCGATATATGCACGCATTTGGAGCACCGAGTCCGCCACCGTCTCCAACTTTGCGTGAGCCACATGGTCTCTCATGAAATGCATCTGGTTGACCGGACGTATGAACCACTTTGGTGAGTTGGCAGCCTTCAGAGACAGCCAGTTACCTATCACAGCCTCCTCCACAGGAATCCAACGCTCACAGTTCTCTGTGAACGCCACCTCGTACCCTTTGAATGTCGTGGGGCACTTCTCGAACTGGCTCTGAAAGTAGTTGTCGAACTCGGCTAGCGTGCGAAAGTGCAATTCGGGTTCGATTGACACAGACTCCTTGGCACCTGGTTCGGAACCGGGCTGTAGAATAACTTTTCTCATTTCTGCGGTGTTCGTGTCGTAGTTGTTTGAAGTTGTATTCAGTCAAAAAGAGAATGGGCTGTGGCTATCTTCAAATGCTGTATTGGGTGCATGTGTTGGGATGCCTTTGAGATGCACGGTCGCATGTTGTGGTGTCTTAGATCCGTAACAGCATTATGGGATAAATGAGGGGCACGGATGGACCTAAAACATTACTCACTGTATCTCCCGCGAAACTCTCGTCCCGGTTATAGCGACAACCCATCGCTGAGTACTCCGTACAAGTGTCAGGCACAATGCCATAGCTATCATAACCAATAAATTAAGTCTCTATGTATAAATATTTTAGATTGTTGCTGTAACAATGAACTCGGTGGACACTCGCGTGAACCATGACATGACGAGAGCATTGAACTTGAAGTCGTCCACATTTGCCACACAGTCAGCCCGTGACTTGAGCGACGATTCCACATCCCGCAACTGTTCAGGCGTCCACGACTTGGTGGAAGCGGGGTTCAGCGACCGAGCAAAGAAACCAAACATGTGCCGAATGAACGAAGAACACTTCTCAGACCGGTGAGAGAAGTCATCCAAGTTGTCCATCAATGTAGTAGCAAGAATGCCCGGGTCAGTAGAGTATAGTGTAGCCAACTCACTGGCAGTTTTGTCGTGAATGTACTCTTGCAGGAAAAACACGGAAGAGCACGAGTGAACAAGCTCTCTCATGGTGCCGTCGGAGCCACACTGAAGAGCTTGCAAGACTCGCGACTGGGCGGACTTGAGATCCACAGTATCGCATGCCATCTCTAGAGCACGATCCACAGTGAAACCATCCTTGGCAAGCAGACATGCCATGGCGGCATGTGTGGGACTGATGTCAGACTGGAGCGAATCAAGCGAAGAGTCTGATGCCACCAATAGTAGAAGTCTGAACAAAAACTCAATGCAGTCAGGCTCAATGAGTACAGCCGCCATGTAGAAGAAATCAGCCAGTGACTCGGCAGTTCTGTATCGGAAGGAAGGGGCGGCCTGAGGTGCCTTGACTTCCTTAGATGGACTATCAAATGAAAAGGAGGGACTCTCAAACGAGCAGAAAGAACTGAATGGTGAGTCCATTCTCAAAGCCTTGACAGGTGTGATCAGGTGGTTGCTGTCCGTTCTGCCTGCTCGCTTGGGCTTGACTGGGGTACAGGGCGTGCTCTCGGTTCTGCGACTCTTGTTGAGAACAGAGTATGCACTAACCTTGTTTTCCAAGCTGCCCTTCCGCTTATCCCAGTACCTAAGCCCGACAGCCTTCATAACGCCCTCAATGTCTTTCTGAGTGAGCTGCACGTCAGCCAACTTCAAATGGTTAACGATGTAAGTGCGTTCGACCCCGGAAGTCTCTCGTGCTAACTTCACCAGTAGCCATTTAACATCTTCAACGTTGAACTTCATATCCACAGCCTTTGAGGGCAGCACATGAGTAGGTTTGAGAGAAGCCTTCTCCATAACCTCCAATAGCTTGTGACGAGGCTTGAAACCGATTTTGTGGTTGTCATTGGTGAAGAGCTCCACGGCAGCCGTTTCACAATCAACAAGAGGCGCGTCCATCAACTGCTGCATTCGCCTAGCCTCCTCTTCCTCCCTCAGCTTCTCGTAGTAAGCTCTTTTCTTTTCCTCGTGTTGCTGAATTCGCTCGGCCTCCTTCATCTTGGCAGCATTGTACTTCACCGCCACGTCGTCCTCGGGCTCGTTGCTCAACCCTCGTGGTGTGGTGCTTGCAGTGGAGGTTGTCTGTCTCACCTCCTTAAGAATCTCTGCCATTCTGTCTTCAGCTCGCTGCTTGACATCTACAGCGTTGTAAGACACCTTCAGTTCCGGATCACTTTCGCTGTCGTCATCAAAGCCCTCATAGTAGCTAGTGCTTCCTTGATTGTGGTCATCGAAAACACCATCGTCGAGGTCGAATGACATCACGCTGTTTGGAGAGCCCTTGTCGACGCACGTTCGCAGTGGCTTGTGACTGGTGGGCGATGTGAAGACTCCCTCTGATGTCATGTCTTGGGCGGGGGAAAGGGACATTGAAGTCATGGCTGTGGTCTGCTGAGAACGTCGTGCTTTCATGGGAGATGAAAAGACACCCTCAGAACAAATATCCTGTGCAGGCGAAAGAGGTGAGTCCGCTAGTTGTAGCGCAGGGGAGCTGCTGAACCAATCCTCAATGCGGTTGTTCCTGCACTGTGAAGCTGGACTGTCGAATGGGGTTTCGGGAATGACTTGAGGGGGCGTCGCTTTAGGAGTGGCCTTCTTGAGGGGTGTAGCCGTTCTAGGAGCCTTTCGAACAAGAGCAGCCTTCATAGGTGTCGAGGGATTTTGCGTCTGTTTCCGCGGGGATGCACTTTCCTTCTTTATAGTTACCATTTCGGTTGTGTCTTCAAGTTTGACTGCAGCTTCCTGTTTGACACTTCTGCGTTTAGGAGACCCAGTGTCACCATCCTCCACAGGACGCTTTCTCCTCCCGTCTGGAGAGATGCTGTCCACGATTCGGCGGGTGAAGTCCCTCAATTTGGACTTGAAATTTATCTGGTCCGGTGAGTTTTCTGTGCTGCTGACAACCACAACTGAGATATCACTGGGCAGAAGCGTCGAGTCGCCATGTCCTCCACATGACTCCTCATCGCTACTGATGACGATTGCTTCCTGTGCTCTACCCCTATTGTTGTGAATTTCCGAAGACTGCTCGAGGTCGAATGAAGGTCCTTCAAACTTATCCTGCACACTCAGGTTCAATCTGCTCATGAACGAGTCTTGCTTCACAACAGGTATCTCGGTAGGTGCCTCTGGTGGTGTTTTGTACTCCGCGTCGGAGTTAGAACCACTGCTGGAAACTTCCTTCTTGACTTGTGGCAAAGGCGTCTCTTTGGAAGAGCTCGATAGGTCTCTGACTGGTGTTTCAGGGACCAGCGTGAGCTGACACGAGCTGCTGGCCAGAGGGGTCGGTAGCTGGTTCTTTGGCGTCGTTTTTCGGGGCGACTTCTGAAGCTGCTTTCGGGGCGACGATCTAGGTGACTTTGTGGGTGACTTTTTAGATACCTTTCGTGGCGATGGTGTTGGTCGTCTTTTGGCGACAAGCTTGCCCTGGGAGAAATCGAGCATGCTCTGTGTCCTGAAAAACTCCTCCTGGTTTTTTCGCACGCGTCTTTTGACAGACATTTTGTTGGTTGCGTGCAGAGTCGGTTCGTGTATTAACGCAAATAGAAGCACGCTTTCTAATTGTCGAAGTTGTGTGGTTTCGTGATGTTTTGTGTGTGGGAGGAATAATTTGAAGTGCCGCCAGCACAAACTCTACTGTGTGTTGTGTACAGTGTGTGGGAAAAGCTTATCGTCCAATATACACGCGTCTGGGGTCGTTAATGTGCATAAAGGAGAGACGCGTTGTTCATGGAAGAGGGTAACAGTGAAGAATCGGCAGTCAGATGAACGCTCTCTGAGCCCAGAGATACGGCTAAAGCTGCTGGTAGGCAGACATCTGAATAACTTACAGGTGAGACACGCCAGTCTACTCACTGGTGATCAAAATTCTTTATTACTGCCTTCAACTAAACGTGGTTGATTTTGTTGTACTTCAATATTGGGAGGGCTGGTTTGGGCTGGACGGTTCGAGACGCGCCTGATCTGTAATGTGTGACTTGGCCGAGTGAGAAGAAGGACGAGATCAGTAAGAGAAATTTGCTCGACCCGAAGCAGGTCTCGAGCTGAATGTCTTTGGAGGTATCATTGAGTGGCGGTTGTACCTCTCCATAAACTAGAAAATTATAGATCTAGCAGAAAGTGGGCAGCAGTCCAGGCACACCAGGCTAAATTATACGAGCAAGTACAACTGACAAAGAAAAGTTCGGAGTACTAAGGCGGGTAAAATTGATAGCCATTGCAAGATAAACGGCTCGAGTCCTAGTGAATGGTCTGCTTAGTCATAGTTAGCTTGCTCTAGTGGTAGCCATGGTCAGTCCTGTTTCTACCGAGTGATTCGGGTATCGTACGATACTGCATCGAGTCTGACTCAGCCTCTCTTGCTGTCAAGTCAACCGTACAATATTGAGACACAAGCTGCAGGGGTTGAACACAAACATACAAGTAAAAGTACATGATCATACAAGCTGTATGCCCGTTAGTTGTGTATTAAAGGGACTATGGCCACCTAACACATGTCACTGCAGTATCATTGATGTATCTCTTATAGCACGCTGCTTAGATCTAGACTTGCGAATTTGCCACCCTCCTCACAATTAGTTCAAGTAGTTCCAAGTAGTGTTCTTAACTAGTAGTTCAACAAACACGAATCGCACAGCACAGAGCAAGAAGTGCCAGCATGCCAGACGGAATCACAATACTCTTTCTACGGAACAGCCTGCACATAATGTCACCACGTGGTACACCACCAATCGCAACCACTGAGGGTTATACACCTTGTAGCCACCTTCAGCTGTGCCTCTACAAACACGTTGCTCATAATGTCGTAATCATTCCAATGCTAAGATACCGGTACCTAAAAGAGATCCAGAGTCATGCTCTGGTAGACGTTGGTGCCTCCGACCTGTGCCTCGAACTCCTCGAAAGAGATCTTGCCATCTCCGTCCTTGTCAGCCTCCATTATAGTCTTGTCCACAATCTGTTGCAGCTGGGCGTCCTTGAGGTTGTTACCGACCATCATCTTCAGCACAATAAATAGCTCTCCGTTGGAAATGTAGCCGTCACGGTCAATGTCG
Source organism: Yarrowia galli (assembly GCA_900519055.1). Taxonomy (NCBI): domain Eukaryota; kingdom Fungi; phylum Ascomycota; class Dipodascomycetes; order Dipodascales; genus Yarrowia; species Yarrowia galli. Next base: position 4,821,214 of record ULGS01000005.1, read on the forward strand.
TACACCTTGAATGCAAACCGCAGCTTCTCCTTCTTGTTTCCCTTGGTGGAGAATGTGCTGAGTCCGTTGATGAACTCCTGGAAGTCGACGTCACCGGAATGGTTCTCGTCAAACACGTCCATCAGTCGTGATGCCAGTGGGTTTGCAGCCACGCCGGGCAGTGACAGGAACTCGTTAGTTTCCAGGATTCCAGAAGCGTCAGTGTCGAGCTTCATGAACCGCTTTCTCAGCCGGTCGATTTCATCTGACGAAAAGTTGGTGCCCTCTCCGGCCTGTTCCAGTTTAGTTCGTTCGTCAGCCATGTTGTGTATGTGTCCTGTTTTTGTGTGTGTTTGTGGGTGTGTCAGTAAATCGACTTCTCGTATCGATAAGCAAGTGTGGTCAAATGGAAGGTGTCCAAATCCAACGTTACGTAATATCTCCCTGGAAGTCACCTCCCAACTCTCCAACTCAAAACGATAGATGAAATATTTCCAGAGCCAAAGTTCAGAATTCAATTTTTTTTCCCAGACCTGCATATCAAACCACAGAACCACAACCAGTCAAGGATGAGTCAAGCGCCCGTTCTCTCCACTGACGCCCAGTTTGAGACTGTGGCCCAGCACACCCGAGAGACGCCCTCCAACGACTTTCTCAACAAGTACTACTGTCTCCCTCAACTCACAGAGTACCTCAACAGCCATGAATACAAGAGCATTGCCCTCCAGTTCCCCGCTAACGACGTGGCCGACTCCGCATTAGTCGTCCGACTTCTCAAACAGACCGTCGAGCCTTCCATTTCTCTCTTCATTCTCGCAGACACAAACTACTCCCCCTGTTGTGTGGACGTGGTGGGTGCGAACCACATCAAGGCTGATCTGGTGGTCCATTTCGGCTCCGCATGTCTCAACCCCGTCACCATGCCTGTGGTCTATGTGTTCTGCAACCCCGAGATCGACACTAAGATCATGGTGGATCAGCTGAGCGAACAGATCAAGGAGGCCGAGCAGCCCAACATTCTTCTGGACTCAGACTCGAAGTACTACCCTGAGATGCCCAGCATGTTCAAGGCCCTTCAAGAAGCATTCCCCGACAAGAACATCACCCGATCTTTTATCCCCAACCCCCAGGAGGTCCTCGGACTGTCTGAAGAGGAGACTAAGCCAGAATCTGAAGAGGGATACCTGTATCGACGAACGCATGCCGACCTGGATCCTCAGGAGACTATGCTCATCTACGTGGGAACCCCATCATCTTCTCTGGCTCTGCATTACTCTACTCGATTCGGCGCTACTGCATACTACAACCCTGTGTCCGGTCAAGCTGAGACCCCCAAAACCGCCATCATGAAGAGATACCGATACATGAACATGGCTCGAGCCGCCCAGACCATTGGTATTCTAATCAACAGTTTGTCCATGTCTGAGACCAAGGAAATGTCTAAGAAGCTGCAGAAGGCCATTGCTGAGAGTGGTAAGAAGTCTTACACTTTTGTGGTTGGAAAGCCCAATGTGGCCAAGCTCGCCAACTTCGAGGTGATCGATGTGTGGGCTGTGTTCGGATGTGGTATTGGTGGCATTATCCTGGAGAATGAAGAGCAGTACTTTAAGCCTGTTGTCTCTGTTTATGAGCTGGGTCTGGCTCTCCAACCTGAGCTCTCTTGGACTGGTGAGTGGGAGATTGACTCCAACAAGGTTGATCTGAACGTTGAGGTTGATGAGAACGAGACTGATGAGCCGTTTTTCAATCCTGTCACGGGCCAGTTCATTGATCACAAGCCCCTGCACGTTCAGGAGTACTCCGATGATGAAGAAACTCAGGCTTTGGTCAAGTCCATGAACGGATCTCTTACTATCAAAAACACAGTTACTACAGCTGCTATCCAGCTCCAGCAGCGAGAGTGGCAGGGCCTGGGCCACGACTATGGCTCTGAGGAGGAGGAAGGGGCTGACCTGGAGGAAGGTCGAGGTGGTATTGCCAGAGGATACGCTGTTGGCGAGGACGAGCGAATGTGATTTCGCTCATACTGCAGGAGAATATTTATTTGTACTATATAGCTACTTGTAGTTAGTCAATAATACGATACAATCAGGTGCTCTGCACCGATGAAGCAATTCTGAGGCTGTGTTCAAGTACATTGTAGAATAATCCCGTTAACCCACTCTCTGGCAGGTTGTCTCACAGTGACAAAAAACGCTCATCCCAACATGCAGGATCATGCATGATAAGTATTGGCGCCAAGAATGCAAGGGGTCTGTAGATGTGTGATAGACGACATCATTGAGAATGCAGATGATGGTGTTCTTGACCAGAACCCACACTTTCTCACTGTATGACTCTCTCACTTACCACTGCTCCAAACCATGTCTCTTTATGTCTCTCCGGACCCAGAGTCATATGAACAACTTCAACTCAAGGGCTATTACACTTTTATCCCCGATAGACCCTTATATTCTCATATTTTAACCGGCAATAGACCCACTCTCACGCCTACAACACCATGGCTACGCTATTTGAATGGTTCTTGTTTGTTGCTGTTCCGTTACAGCTTGCAGTTAACATCTGGGGTCTTTACGGGGCCCTCAAAACCCCCACATTCGGCATCTACTTTCTGTTCGCCCCGGCATTAATGACCTTCAACATCTATGTGGTTGCTCTGACTTATTTCTTGGATCAGGGAGTTGGAAGTCGACTCCAGATGCTTGGAAACGCCTACCAAATCATGTGCGTAGTGGGTTTACCGCTCAACTTTGCGGCTGCTGTGATCTGGACAGTTCGACATGGAGCAATGAGGCACAACATTCAACGAGGGACTTATGAGACGTATTTCCGCGACATTGTCTGCTTGAAGGGCAAGCGGGAAGCGGACTTTTTGAAGCATCGGGAGGATGAGGCAGTTAGTGCAAGTGCTCGGGGACTGTCGAAGTTTGGCATCTGCCATCTAGCGCTATTTTTACACTGGGTCGTGTTTTGCATCGTGGTTATTACCTCAGCGTCGGAGGCAAGGCAGAAGTTCAAGGCTGGATTGCCATAGCCGCTGTGAAGACCATTTGCCGTTCATCTGCTACCAACTACTAAAAATCCCGCTTGTGTGTCTGGTGCATCGGGCTTCCGACAGCGGGAAGAAGAGATCTTGTGATCCGATCCAAGACAAAAGAGGTGTCAATACCCTCTATACATGTTTGGATAGTCAGGGAGGTGATTTAAACTTATCAGTCATCTCTCACTGATCAGCAAGCACACCGGTGTGCTTCTCTCAAGCTCAGGTCATGTTGTACCTGCGCCTTCACAGGCACAGACGGTACAAGCACATACAACATGTATCTCGCACATAGTAACTTCTGCGCCCCAGGTTTCCTATGTTTGTATAGTTCTAATTATTAATGAAATCAATTTACTAAAAGGATATAGTTACACAGACTTTCGATTCTGTACACAGTGCACTTTTTTTGCGATGCTTTGTTTTGTGTTGTCTGTGCGACATTTTCTCGACTCCGCCTTGCATTCTTAATTATCTACGTCAGATCATCGTTGAGGCGGTGGAGCTCGCGTGTTCAGAGTCAAATCTAGAATCTCATTCGATGCTTTCCTTTGTGTGGAGTTTTTGTGATAGCTACGGTGCGTGGAGAACACTGCTCCTTGTGTTTCTTATGACATTCATTCATGGACTAGATATATACAGGGTGCTTAGGGAGCCACAGTGGGGTCCCACTCGAGGTAGAGGTAGGAGTCAAGATCCTGAAGAGCGTTGACCTCATCGGGGGAGAGCTTGAAGTCAAAGACATCAGCGTTGGACTTCTGTCGCTCGGGCTGATCGGACTTGGGGATGGGAAGCATGCCCTTATCGATACCCCATCGAATGAGGATCTGAGCGGGAGACTTGTTGTACTTCTTGGCCAAGCTCTGCACACCGGGCTCGTCAAACTTCTTACCCCGGATCAGAGGGGAGTACTGCTCGACCACAATGCCATGCTCGCTGCAGTAGTCGTGGATGTCCTGATGCACGTTCCAGGGAGAAGACTCGATCTGGTTGAGAACAGGCTTGTACTTGGTGTCCGCATCCCAGAACTCCTTGAGATGCTTGACTCCGTAGTTGGACACGGCCAGGGTTCGGATCTTGCCATCGTCCACAAACTCAGACAGAGCCTTCCACACCTTCATTCGAGTCTCGGTGTGAGGAGGAGCAGTGTAAGGGGCATGAATGATGAGCATGTCGATGTAATCAAGACCACCGACCTTGGCCTTGGTGAGAGCCTCCTCGACACGGCTCTTGGTGCCGTCGTAACCTCCACGGGCATCGTCGATCTTGGTACAGTACCAGACGTCCTCTCGCTTTACGTTAGGGTTGGACTTCAGCCATTCGGAGATGCCCTTGGCGGTGTCGGTCTCGTTCTGGTACTCGTTGGCGGTGTCGAAGAGTCTGTATCCGAGGTTCAGGGCCTCAGTGACGGACTTGGTGGTGCTGTTGGACGAGTACACGCCAAGACCCATAACAGGGATAACGGTGCCGGCCTTGGGGGCGTTCTTGAGAGCTCGAGTAGGGATAGCCATGGTGATTTTTGGTTGCAATTGAGTGTGTAAGGTTGATCACAAATGTCTTGCGTTTCTGAAGAGAGATTAATGGCAGAATGGCGGAGCTCTTTATACTTCCAGGCGGATGACTATACCCAGTGCCTTGCTTCGCTGGCTATGTCTTTCTATCAGTCTCCATGGTGTTCTTGTGGGGGATAAACTTCGAGGCAGCAAAGCAGTTGGTGAGATATGTCTGCTGTGGAGAAGAAGGTGAGATTTTGCGAAGATTGCTATTTTGAAGCAGCCCGCCTATGCACGCTAGTCTTCTGTTTTGGTGGCAATGCCATTGACTTTACTTGGCATGTTTTTAGGCCTCAAACTCCGGTCACACGCTAGCGTATAGTATCCCCCCATTACGCTCTCTAATCTTCGGTTGCCATGTCGTGCAGCTCTCATGCGCCTCCATGTGCAGCAGCAATAACCTCGAACTCAAAAGGCTTCATTGCTAGCTATAAGTGTAGCTGTATCGCCCCGTCTCATCTTCATACATTCACCGTTCCAATCGAAATGTCTCAAAACAAGCTCTCCGACCCCAATGCTGAGGGCCTCTCCATCGTTGAGAAGGCCCAGAAGACCTTCTACAGCCACGGCACCTACTCTTCCAACCCTCCCTGTGACGGATGTTACGACGACAAGGGAACCTTCTGCGTCTGGCCTGTGGCCGTGTTCGCTCAGGCAGTTGTTGACGGTGCCCGAATCTACCCCAAGGAGCTTAAGTCTCTGATCCCCAAGGCCTTTGAGGCATTCAAGCCCTACGAGACCAAGGAGTACCCTAGCGTCTGCACCGCCTCCAAGTACTTCGACGGAAACAAGGACATTTACTTTGATGATAACGCCCAGATCGCCTCCGCCTACATCACCGCTTACGAGGTCACCGGCGAGAAGTCCTACCTCGACAAGGGCCGAAACATTGTGCGGTTCCTCATGACCGGTTACGATTCTACTGGAGAGCCCGGTGGAGTCAGATGGCACGTGGGCAAGACCGGATCCAACTCCTGTACTACTTCCGAGTCTGCCTGCGCCGCTCTGCGACTCGCCAAGTACGTCCCCAACGAGGCCTCTTACTACATTGACTTCGCCAGGGATTGTGTCAAGTGGGTTCTTCACCGACTTCAGGACCCTGAGGACTGGCTGATCCGAGATGGTGTTGAGTACCATGACGGCCAGGGTTTCTCCGTTAACGACATGAAGTGGACTTACAACCAGGGAACCACCATCTCTGCTCTTTCTGGACTGTACGGTATCACCAATGACCAGTGGTACCTCAAGGAGGCTGAGAAGATCATCCGAGCTGTCTGCGACCCTAACACCACCATCTTCGACCGAGACACCCAGCCCGAGTTCCGATACTACCGAGACAACGTCTACTTCTACCAGCTGCTTGCTGAGGGTTTCGCCGACTTCCTGCTCTTCTGTGGAGACGACACCGACCCCAAGTACGCCCAGCTGGCTGCTGAGCAGACCAAGCGAAACCTGGTCTACATCCACCAGTACCTGCGAGACCCCAAGGATGGTCTGTACTTCCAGACCTTTGAGATCTTCCGAATCACTCCCGAGCTTGCCCAGCAGTTTGATTCTCTCACCGGTGAGGGCCGAAAGTTCGAGCCTTCTGAGGGTGAGCGAGCTAAGGGCAAGTACGAGAAGGAGCCCGTTGAGAAGCGACCTCTCATCAAGACTCTTCTTGGCCAGGGTGGAGCTGCTCGAGTCTTCTTCCAGTCTGCCCGAGTTGTCCCCAAGCTCAACTAGACTATTTACGATTGAATAAATTATTGTATTTGATGTGTTTGAGATTAGTCACTGTATTGCGTAGTTCGCAGAATTGCTGGAATGAAATCTAGTCTTAGTGTCCCACGTGCTCACACTGAAAGTGTGCAATGTATCAACTCCGCGGATAAGCCATTCATAGCAATTAAACGACTATGTCCGTGTACCTCGGGGACACGCGATAGCAATTGAGATAACAAAGCTATGCCCCTTGATTCAATTGTGGTGTCCCAGTGGTTCGCAGCCTCGCTTGGTATCGCTCATAGCAATCATCTTAAAGTTCGGATGGGGGCTTAGGCTCTGCATAACAATGAGCGGGTGGGCCACAGAGTTCAACGAGATTGAGGGGACGTTGGGGGAATACTTGGAGAGATGATAGCGATGTTTGTGAGTCCTTTGCTGACAAAGCGATTAGGCCTCTACCCGTCAAAAGTCGCTTATTAGGACTAGCGCATACTTCCCGGTGTGTCATAATTCATAGTATGACTTGGCGCACTAAACCTAACATCTTTGCGCAGCCCCGACCACGATAATATTAGCTCATTGTACATGACGTCAAGAGAAACAAGGCACAATGGTGGTTTGGGTGGTTACCGCCGAAGCGACGACGCCATGGTTTTTCGGGCTTGCGTGAATTGATGAGCTTACTAAGGGATCGCAGGGGAGATTGGTTAGTCATCATTGGGAGGGACCTGGACTTAGCGTGAGTCGAGCGAGAGACTGAACTAAGAAGCAATTATTGCATTTTAGGGTAAAACAATGGATAATCGTAGGAAATTGGAGACAAGACAAAGTCGGTGAAGTTGGATGGCTAGAGTATCTGGTTACTTGAGCATATTAGAAGATTCACGACAACATGCTCTACTTGAAATAGCACTGGTAATCGCACTGGTTTCTACCTGTAGTATCAACAATGTGGTATTGTTCCTGTGTGGATGCATGTGACCAGGCGCAGCCCTAAGCCCTGTTCCTTCGCAACACCTTACTTTTTATGCCTGGGCGAGTCGATACAGGAACCTGAAACTAGCTGGTGACCCCGAGGATCGAGACTCTTGACTTCCAACGTCTCAGCCCAGCTGTGGTCCGTTACCTTCAGCCGCGGTTGCTTCCAAATTTCCAGGTACCGAAGCTTCCAGGGAACAGGTGCAGCTCGGTTAAATCAGGCACATCTGAGTATGTGTGGTGATGGGGCACTCAGATGTACCTGTTGGTAGTCACGTGATAAATGTGTTACAAGCGACTAAGGGCCTCGTGCTTGGTGGTATGGAATATGACGCAACCCCATCCATCATCACCCCACCGACCCCGCCGCCTCTTCCCACTTGGCAGAACTTCGCCGTCGTAGTGCAGGTTGGCCGATCTGCTTGGCGTATGCAACATGGGGTGGGCGCGCGGTTAACTGAGAACACGAGTCAGAGGGGGTGTCCTTCAAACTACACACAAAAAGAGATTTCCAAGTATTTGAAATTTATCCCAGTAGGTCTGCCGTCTTCAGGAACCCTCCCAAAACAGCTCTGCTCTTTCTGTCACTTCTACGGCCCACATTATCGCGCCCTTAGACCCATCTGATAAGTGGCTACTCGAAACTCTATGCGGTTCGATGCAGGTGGTACCTTAAAAAGGCGTTTACTAAAGATTAGTGAGGTCTCAGGGGAATTGATTGTCTCAGCATATCTCCATAACTGGCAGCGGGCGTCAAAAACGTCCTATATAAATACCCCAGTCGACTCCTTCATCTTCTTCAGTAAACACACCATCCAAACCACAATACAACATGAAGTTCATTACCCTCATCACCATGGCCACTGCCGCCGTCGCCGCTGTCGGTGACCAGTACAAGTTCAGCTACAAGAAGGGAAACGACGAGCTGTTCCCCGTCACCTACGACGGAGAGAAGCTCACTGTCTCTAACGAGGGCGAGGCCATTACCATCACTGAGGGTGAGGGCAGCACCTTCGCCGTTGACGGCCACCCCATTGCCTACCAGGACTTCCTGGGTTGGCTGTGGACCGGTCATCCTGGACAGGGTAACCTGATTGGATCTGCCTTCGAAATTGCTTCCGATGGCACTTTCACTCTGCGAGACGGCCCCAAGGAGTACTACTACTGCACCCCTAACGCTGGCATCCCCACCCTCTTCGTCAAGAACAGCGACACTCATTCTAGCTGCCGATTCAAGCGATTCATCACTCTCCACGTTCAGAAGATCTAAGTGGATTAAAGATTCTCGCGTCCTTGATCCAACTACATGGAGTAACTCTTAACACATATTTATGAATGAATGATTAACATTATAATGCGATCCGTATAAGGATAAAGGGGTCAATAGCTTTAGAAGTGTACCTAATGCAACACTTCGTCGCTCTTAGCTAATATGCTGCCTACTTCACGCTCTTATAAATACAATACCCAATCATTACCTAATATATATAAATCATAGCTTCTGTCCAAAGGGTTATACGACAGAAACTCGGGAAAGAAGCTGTTCGGCCAGCTTCTTGTTGTTGACTTGCAACTGGTTGTGCTCAAACTGCCATCCGTTAACTCGCGAGGGGCCAACCATAGACAGCAGGTTGGCATCGGTGGTCTTGTAGAACGAATCGGAGTCGGCAGAAGACGCCGAAGCCGAGGCAGAAGAGCGGCTAGCGGAGGAGCCCCGCGAAGGAGTGATCATCTGAGCAGCAGCGTCAGAGGCTTGGGAAGATGCAGAAGGAGGGGAGGGAACGTAAGCCGCGGCAGCAGCAGAAGAGGTTGTGGATGTGGAAGATACACTGCTGGGGCCTCGCTTGGATGCGGGTTCCACCTCAGCACTCTCATGTCGCTTACCGACGATGGAGTCCTGGTGAAGAGAGAAGGCATCCTGGCAAGGGCCGAGCTTGTACTTGATGTTGCCAAACTTCTGCAGGGCCATCTTCTCAATCAAGGCCACAGAGGACTCAGAAAGGGGAGTTAGCTGAACAGAAGCGTCGACCAGCTTGCCACCGAAAATCTCACCGGGGTAGATGATGGCTCGAGAGATGACGGAGAAACCGGAGGCGTTCTTGACTCGCAGGAAGGCGGTGGTGATACGTCTAGTGGACCCCACAACCTCCATGAGCTCGTCCCATGCAGGGCCATCTTCCAAAAAGCTCTGAAGTCGCTGGCTGGACATGTCGTTGTATCCGTACAGGTACTTGACTGTACGGGCGGTGTAGAGGACGAGTCCGTTGTGGGAGATTCGAAGCCACAGATCCATGGGCATGATAGACTCCTTGGGCAGAACGGAGAACTTCTTTCTCTTGAAGTTTCCGATAGCTGTGGCTCCCTCGGAAGAAGAAGGAGAGGGGTCGATGTCGAGAGCCTCGCTGTTAGGCTTGGTATCGATAACGTTCTTGTCGAATGACTCCAAAACAACCTTGAGGGGAAGTCCCGAAACAGGTCGGTGTCGCATAGTGAGGACGACACAGTGGGTCATACGCTTGAAACCGCCGTTGATCTTTCCATGGGCGTCCATCCAAATGTATCCCGATCGCTTGGTTCGGATTCGGAACAGGGTAGAGAGTGTCTTGCTGACTGCAATCTCTCGCAGCTCTCGCAGCACGACAGTAACGTCGGAGGGGTGGATGAAGTCTGCCAGAGACATTCCAACAACCTCTTCGGGAGTGTATTCAAGCTGGGCATAAATGGCGGGGGAAACTTGCACGATTTGGCCCTTGAGCGAAACTGTCATGATGGTATCTGCGGAGGTATGGTAGAGGAATCGCTGTACCAGCTCCTCGGTTGACAGAGGATCGGTGGATGTGATAGTGGACATGATATCCACGCTGGCGGGAGAGGCAGGCTTGATGACTCGCGGTTGTCGAGGGATTGAAGACAGTCGGTAGTTCATGGTATAACTTCCGTTGAGCATTCGTTGCAAGATGGCGTCGGGGTATTGGTTAAGATCCATCTGGAAGCCGATGAAATGGGTGACACGGTCCTGGTCGGCCTTGTCGAGGTAGAGGGGGATACATGTGACCATGTTGACGAAGGACTCGCCTCCTCGTTTGTAGTTTAGTAATGGGACCTGGACCTCATTTCCGTTAGTGATGGCTTTTCGAAGCGCGAAGACAGAAGCAGCGTCGGTGAAGCCTGCCTCTGCAGGTCTTGCTGCGCCCTGTGGGTTCTGTAGGAATCGACAGTTTTGGTTGAGAATATATGCCTCAGGGTAACCAGTGAGTTGTTCGAAAGCACCGCTCATGTAAACGATGTGGTTGTCTGGTGAGGAAACATCTGTGACCAGGAAAGAACACGAGAGATCGACTGGTCCGATATCGACCTGCGGGTTTTTTCGGTTGATGACCTGGTAAAGTAGTGAAACGATATCGAATCCTGACGACGAGTAGACTCCCTTGACGGAGCCGGTTTCTTTCAGGTGGCTTTGTGCTGCTCGTAGAATGTTAAGGGAGTGTTGAATGTTGTCTTTACCCGGTGCCATGCCCGAGGACGTCATGGTCTCCTTGTCATCATTGATCTTCTGATAGAGACTTCTGATGTTGCTGAGGTCATCTCCATTAGATGCCTTTCCTTCTCTGTTGATTTCCTGTACTGGTGGTTGATACTGGTTGTCGGCAGACATGTTGTGTGTGTATGAGTGTGAGTGTGAAGTTGAGGGTAAGGTGAAGATATGTCTGCTACAGAGAGCGTCGGCGACTGGAAAGTAAGATGCTTAAGAGGGACCTATTCGGTTTGTGGGGTGAGATTACGTGAGTGGATTTGGGTTCGTTGATTCTGACACAAGTGTCAGCTAAAGACACGATCGGGTGCATGCATGCATATCACTAATAGACATAAGGTGTTAGACTCGGCAGAGGACTTGGGCATTGTGGTGGCGATACAGGATGCATGTAAAACGAGCTCCCTGTGAGCTCGAATAGTGGATCGGGGCTGACTGATCCTATACCTGGCGGCTGGCGGTGCCTCAGCTCTTTTTCCAGCCACTTTCGAACATCCACAGCTCCTTCGATGACCACTGTTATCCTCCTTCAAAGGTCGTATCTTTGGATTTGGGCTTACCGCATGGCTGCTGTTTTGGCTGCCATTAGACCGTCTCTTTCGCCCATACAAAGGTACATACTTTTGCACTAGGCTGAAGCTCAGACATCCAGCTGACACGAGTCTCTCTTCCCGTCCCAATCGGATCTAAATCCGTGGAAATCGTCTATATACAACATTCATCTCTTGTCTTGTCTGGCAGTTGTATGAAAAACCTTTGAACTTAGAGGCGTTAGACTTTGAAGACACACTTCAGGAGCACGTATTCAAGATGAAGGGAGAAACAAGTTGCACCGCAAATTCGTGTTGGAGGTGCTCGCATATACATCTTGATTGCTACTAGGAGCGCGAGCGAATCTGTGTTGCTACTGGATAAGAGCTGATGTAGACACACGTGATGTGAGCGAAAAAGTAGTGAAAAGGCACTAAAACTGCCTTCATCAGCCCCCAGAAAAAATACACCACTACAACGTGTCTCGGATGGCCGCCAAATCGTACGTCATCCGGCCCCTTTTCTTCCCGTTATGGTGTCTTTTGGATTTCAGTTACAGTCGCGGAAGACATAACTTTTCACAAAAGGGACGGCCGATCGACATCAGAGCATGGAGGGTGGAACAAAGGGCAGCGGCTGTAATGTATGGGCGCTGCCGCTTTCCTTCTGATAATCGCAGCGACTACAAGTACACCGGATTTACTCATTAGTAACGCCGTATAACTGACACAGGTGGTAATGACTTGTGTGAATACCTACAAAACAACTCATGGGTGTCCGTCGTATGGGTACGTTCTAGACTGAATCTTATGGTTGCTGTACGATCGCTCTATGATCAGAAATAAGGGCACACTAGACTAGTTCGTCCGTTAGTAGCATGTCCACTGCACCAGGGTCATTAGTTCGGTTTTAAGTGTCGGTTAGGTTGGAACCGCTAGTAGCTCCACAGCCCTGGAATGCGCATCAATCAATCTGGCTTTTGCCCTGATATCGTATTGCCGCTTGCAGTAAATCAGTGTCTCAGAGAGCCGTATTCGATGGTGAGAACATGTGTCACAGTGCTGAATCTGGTGACACAATTGTCTGCATCCTTTTCATCTCGCCAAGAAGCGGCTTATAGCATTTGTATATCTTAGCGCCAGCCGTCTATGGGGATCTATATCAAAGATACGCTAAGGAAACCCTCGTATGATGAACAGTAATTGTCTGAGCTATAGCTGGCTTGTTATAGCTACTGTAGCTGTATGGTTGCTGTCCCAAGGGCAACAGTGGCACCCCTTCAATTAGCACCCTTTTTCCGGTCAATAGCCATCACGAGGAGTCTCTATCCGGTGTGAACAAAGCAGCCACTACAAGAAGGAGTCATACACAAGGGAGAAAACAGCCCTTTGCCACCCATCCAGGTTCTCCGTTAGCCGTGATGATATGTTCCGAACCTAAGAATGAAACTCAATCGAAAATGTTGTTTGGGACGAAGGAGAGAAAGGAGGCCAGGTCTCGATTACACTTGACAATTTAGCGTGGACCTGACCTTCTGGAGGGAAGTTACCGGTTCATTTCGGTGTTTCGTATTTCGGATCAGCGCGAAACCCGGATTAACGGCGGCCGTGTTGGTTGCTAATGTTGCCGTGTGTAAAACGTGTTTGTTCGCCGTATCAAGCCATGCAACCAAGTCTCCACCCTCGCTGAGATCGCGTTACAAGAACCGACATCAATGACCATCATCGATCCTACGCCACCCGATTAGCTCTTCGGCTAGTCTCCGTTCAAGAGCAAAAGAACACGGACATCTTTCATCTCCCGTTCCCTCGAAGCCTGATGTTATGGTGCCTCTGGCAGAAAGGTGTCTTTTTCATTTCCACGAGTCGCCGCGAAATAGAGCTGTGGTGCATTTGAGACGCGGGCTCAAATTGGTCAAGGGCAAGAAGGAGAAAACATAGGGTCCGGCCTGGGTTCCCAGCAACGGGCATGCATGAAGTCGGACAGATTCGTGGTGTTAGCGGAGGTTAAGAAATTGACCGAGAGAGACAGCGAGAGATGGGTGTACAGAGTCGGGCTCGCTAATGAGTACAAGAGATACACCAGGTTTCTATCTGTCTCAATACCCCACAATTTTGTATCTATTCTGCCCATGATCGTCTATTTATAGCACCTATAATATACACCTCTCGATACGGGCGAGGCTGACGAGTGTCGATTGCTGAAATGAAAGCCTGCTGGGGTGAACAAGGCAGAAACCGCTCAGGCTTGGAACTGTATAGTTTAGGATTTCTCAGTCTGAAATTTGATGATAGACATTTACAAGTAGCAAGACAACATCTCTGTTGTTCACAATCAACTGCCTCGTTCCTAGTTGGTCAGTGTCTTGTTCCTACTCTGGCAATGTCTCCTGCTCTGGATTGTCTCGTTCCCAGTTTGGCTTGTCTTACTGTGCCTGGTGTGATAGCAAACACGCCTTGAGGCATCTCTCCATTCTATGGTGAGCTGAGAGTGTGTACGTAGAGCAGCAGTCAGCAGGGTGCTACAGTGGCCCTTAAGCAAGTGACTCCTGATTACGAACTTCTGACTAAGCACATTGACCTTGTCTAGCCCTTGCGGCTCAACTCTCGTCTGAACGCCGGTTAGCGTGACGCGAGCGTACTCTGAGACAGCCAGAAAGAAGAACTGTTTCGCCATTGTAACTGTTCACAATTCATCAGTTGGGACTTTACTTGGGACTTTGTTAATTATTAGCCAACCTAAAATATGCATCTCGAGCAACACCACACCCCCATGTCCATCATGTTCGGCAGGGTAACACTCCATGCCACACCTCGTAATATTCAGGGTTGTCGTGTCATACCAACAGAGACTTTTGAGGTGCACCCATTCGTTCGAAAGACCCGAGACGAGACGACGTATTACAGTCAACAACCTATATACTAATAATAGCCCACAACACCGTACTTATAACCATGCCATAAAGGTCAGCCCCAAACTCGTGTGGAACACCACACAAAACTGGCCAAACCTTAGTGTGAAACTTCACATTGAACATCACCAGCATCACACACAAATGGACGCGGAGATCGTACTGGATGATGGCGGCTCGGTGGCCCCCATCGTTGCCGACGAAATCGAAATGGAAGTCGAGCCCGTCTCCATCGCCACACAGCCTCACGGCCATCCTGAGGAAGAGGACATCCTTTTGTCGGGGCCTATTCTGAGAGAAGAGGCCGTCAACCTGAGAGGAGTCAACGACATGTCCAACAAGGACGTGAAGAGCTACGTGTCTGGCACGTGCTCCATCACCTCCGTCTTCAACATTGATTGGGTCGACGACTCGTCGGTCAACATTGTTTTTGTGGACGCCATTGATGCACAGAACGCTCTCCAGGCCATGACCGACCCCTCGTTGTTCTACGACGGTGACTCCATTGAACCTGAGCAGGAGCGTGCTGCCAAAACCTTCGTCAAGGCAGATCACGCAAAGGTCCCGCTGCAGGTGCGGACCAGTTACCAGTCGGACGTCAAGGCTCGAGACGCGCGCCAGAAATCGAAATACTACCTGTATCACGGCGAGCCGACCAAGGTGGAGGATTTCCGACGGTTCCAGGACAAGGCTCATACATATGAGGTGCTTGAGCGACGTCGAAACCTCAAGCCTTCAGGCCGATCTGAGATTGATGGAGAAGATCTGTTCCCCTCAGTGACTAAACGAGGTGATGAGTCGGACGAGGAAGATCTCATTCGATTGTCGTCACGAAGCAGCCGTCGAAGAACACCTCCCCCTACTCGGAGACGAGACCGAGACACAGGAGGCCGTTGGGAGAAGGACCCTTCGCTCATTGAGGATATTGAGCGAGGACGACAAGAGCGAGGCGTGGCAGACCTGTTTGAGGGCAGATGGGGTAACGACAGAGACGACCGATCAATGTCGCCAGTGTCTCGAATGCGAGAGGGTGACAGAAACAGAAACAGACGAGAACGGTCGGTTTCGCCTTGGAGAAGAGATGAGATGGACATCGACGATCAGGATATCCGAACACGGTTGGATCCTCCTCGAGAGACTCGATCTGTGCGACAAAGAGAAGATCACAAACGAGAGAGACGACGAGACGATGCTGCACAGGATGTCGCTTCAAGATTCGACATTGACATGGATGGAGATGAACCCAAGGATTTGTCGTCGCGGTTCCAGCCTCGAGATGAAAAGAGCGGCGGTCGACGTAAGGGAGGAGCAGGCCGAAGACGGGCCCATGAGCTGTTTGGCTAACAATTGTATTTTAAGGGTGATTGGTAAGGGTATGGTGATTAATAAAATTATTGAACTGGAAGTCTCAATTGTCGGTAGGCGTATATCGTAGTTAAATTGTTACTTGTGCTCGCGCCCAGTGTACAATCAAATAACTGGTACTGTAGCTACTTCATGTTACTTTGCTGAGCGTCATCTTATTTGTAGCCGTGGAAACACTCCTAACCTGATTACTTGACTTGGCTACCCCAGCTCAAATAGACTTCACTAATCAGAGGTGATGGCATGCAGCTCAGTGTTCGGTTAGATCTCATCCACTTCCCACAACAACGACATGGATGGACTAATTGCTAAATACCTAAAGGACAAGGGATACACCAATGTGAGTGATGCGATAGTGCCATCATTTTCCCAATGAGACTAACCCAGACCCTGGCTGCCTTTGAAAAGGAGTGTGATATCAAACATGACCCTGTTACCATTGAAGAGTGAGTGATGAACGAATTTGGAAGATGATTATGTGGTTGTTAGCTTGAGTCAGTTCAAACGACTAGCCTGGCTATTGCCGGTACATGTTCTTCTGCCACTCATTGCCATGCTAACACAGACTAATGACCTACCTTCCCAAGAAGGAGAAGAAGGATGATAACGTAGTCACAGAGGAAGAAGTAGAGCTTACCGTGTTAACAACCAAGTCAAAAAACATGATTGTGGATACCAAGCTCATCAATGGCCATGTCGTCACAACAGACTCGGCCAAGAACCTGACTTTCTATGACGAGACTCTCCAAGAAGTGAAGAACCTGACTCTTCCTGCTGTGGGTCGAGTTGTTGTCGCTGGAACTAACAACACCACTCTAGTGGGATGTATGGACGGATCCATTGTCCAGGTGGACCCTGAGTACAATATCAGCAGTTTCAAGCCTCATGCTCGGTTTGTAGGAGGCATCTCGGTCTCTGAAGATGGACTCATTGCCTCTATTGGATTCGACAAGAAAGTGGTGGTCACCAAACAGGCTGGTTTCGAGCAAGTTGCATTTATTGACTCGCTAACGAACCCCACAGCCGTTGCATGGACTCAGCATGGACTGGCTGTGTCTCGAGAAGACTGCACTTCCATTCAGCTTCTATCTGACCAGCTCGAAAAGCTCAGAACCATTCCTCTGGTTGATGCCCATTACATGCCTCACTCTTTTACTGTGTTCGACATGGTCTACAACAGTAAGGCAAAAGAAATCGCATGCCTCACAAGTCATACGCCCTACGCACGAGTCATCATCGTCAAGTCTGACGAATCTGTGGTGTCGTTCCCTACCCTGATCCCCCAGGACAAATACAGTCTGGGACGCCTCAGTTGGTTGAACGACAAGAATCTCGCTATTGCGGGTGATGACGGCTCAGTGCGAGTTTTCGATCAGACCGAGACGACTTGGAGAAAGATCAACGTTGCTGATTCGAGATTGCGATGCATCAGTGCTAACAATGGAACCATTGCCACCGCTAGCATCGATAAGGAGATTGAACTGACACAAGTGACGTCTCTGGAAGAGAACCTCGCTAGTCTTAAAATTGAATAGATTACTAGCAGTATGATATTTTAGTATACTGTAGTCACAAACATTGTGAGTAGCAGCTTCTGACTGCAAGCTACTAGTAGTCCGATATTCCAATGTTCATATTCACAGAATACACGCCTTCAGGTCGCAACACATCTTACCTATAGTGTACATTAAATTACATCGTCCTAAACCCATACTATCTCTCTCCCTCAAGCAGAGCCTTCTCAATACCGTCAAGAAGCCCGTCAATATCCTCCACCTTGACTCCACAGCTCATGGCCACAAGTCGTCTGTACTCATTCATCTTCTCGCCAACTCCAGCACTGGCAAAAAGCTCCACCACGTCGTCCACAAGATCCTTCCGTCCATGCTGGAGGTCTGTGAGCTCCTTGGCGGTCTTGAATTCGCCCTTGGTCTGTTCACGAGAGATTTCTCGCTCCTCCTCGGCAACAAGCATGGCGAGACCCTTCGCCTGCGACCGCTCAAACACCTTGCGTAGCTGGTTCACCCGTGTAGTAACACGCTCTTCAGCCTCAGCGGCAAGTTTCTCAAGCTCCTCGGCTGTGCCATGCTTTGACTCGTATTCCCGGATCGCCTCGTTGGTCGCGGAAATCTCCTCCTCCATCTTCGTTGCCATTTGTCGCACCTGCTGCACGTCGGAGTCCTTCTCCTTGAGCTCAGCGTCAAAAGCATGAGCCAGCACTTGCAGGTTGTGCACTACGGTTCCGGCAAGATTGTGTGCGGCGATGGCGGTTTCACTCTCGTGAAGCATCTGGTAGGGGGGCTGATGGTGTAGTGCCATAGTAGGCGGGGGATGCTGTTGCATCTGTCTGTCGCCCTCCAGCAGATCAAGCGCGGTTCGGCCATCGGCGTTTACAATGTCGGTCTTGACATTGAAGTCCATCAAGGCTCGAGATACCTTTTTGGCGCCCGAACGAGCGAGAATGTGCAAGGCGGTGTCGCCCTCGTTGTTCTGAGTGTCCATGAACTGCGACAGCACGCCCAGGGAGTGGTTCTCACTGATCTTCGACAGCAAGATGGTCACGTAGTATTTGGCCGCAGATTGCGACTTGTTCACGTGCTGGGCAATGTGGTGAAGCACAGTTCTGCCCTGACCATCGACGTGAAACAGAGTGTCTTGGAGAATGTCCACCACTTTGGGGAAGGTTCGGCGGTCGTAGTTGTTAGTAAACATGATGGCTCGCGTCAGAGGCGTCTGGCCAAACATGTTGGTGGCTCGCACGTCCGATCCGGCCTTGAGCAACAGCTCAATCACCCGGAGGTGGCCCATGGCACATGCCCAATGCAAGGCAGTGTGACCCTCCTCGTCAATGGGTCTGTGCACGTCAAACTCCGCAGGCGGGTTCTCCAGGAATGCGGGGATCTTCTCGTCATCGGCAGACACAAAGTAGTTGAGCAGGTCGTTGGTGTACAGATCCTTGGGGTCTCGTACCTGTATTGGCTTTGGCTTGGCCATCATTGGTCGAGGGTAGTTACCCATCTGTCGGTCGACCTCGTCATCGGACATAAAGTCGGAGGAGTCGTCAGCCACTGTAGGAGGTGATGGCGTCACGTGGTCGCTGTCGTCAAGTCCGTAAGACTGAGCAAGTTGACTGAGTGACGACTGTCGTGAGTGTTGTGGGGTGCCTCCCATGGTGGATCCCGTGGACTGGGTGAGCGTCTCCATACGGCTAGGCTGTCGCACCAGCGGTGATCCCGTCACCTTGGCCCGCTTCTTACGCTCCAGATTGGGTCTGTGTTTGGGCGCAGGAGGAGGCGACCCGTCTTCGTCGTCGTAGTTGAAGATTGGTGCCAGGTGTGAGTCAACGTCGTAAAGAGTAGCAATCTCTCGGGCCCGCTCCAGAGGGACCCAGGTGCCCTGGTACTTGCCGTAACCACCCTGGACCTTTTCGTGGACGCCCTTTTGAACCTCCTTTTCCAGAATTCGCGTTCGCTGGGGTTTGTCGAATCCAGCGACCTTGAGAATATGGGTAGCGTTGACCCAGCCGTCAGATTTGCGCCGCATCACGGCCACATTCTTACACTGGAACTCGTAGACGGGCACGCCCGAATACGTTGCTTTGTAGATGGACATGGTCGCGTAGTGCGTCGTCGTGTCGCGTTGGCGCAATTATGGGTTTCGGGTTTCGAGTTACCCTATGTGCGGTTTTGGACAACGGAGAAAAGCCGTATGTGGGCTGGTGTGCAGTAGCGAGGTGTAATTTGGAGAACAAGTGTTGGGAGGGATGCCTTTATCAGTGTGGGCAGGGCGTACCTGGTACTTGGAGCAACTTATATATTTGTCTCAGGCCGTGACACTGCGAATGTCGTGGCTACGGGGTTTCATCTCTTACGTATATATACATGCCATCCCTGCCTCCTTTCAAGCTAGGTGCTGTCTGTCAGCTTGCTATTATCGCCTGTCTTGTCCCTGCGGCAATTCCCAATTGGTGTGCACCTGAGTCCTTGCAGGAGACGAGTTGGGTGTGTTATGTAATACGTCCCGCACACACCTAAACCATCATCACCCAACCCTAGCCCCCAAATATGCTTTTTCACCGCCAGCACCTACTGTCACCATAATCCACATCGATGGTGAGTATCGCGATAGGCGTGCTGGGCGCCATATGGACCCCACAGGGCCGATCCGCACGCCTACAGGCACACGCAGACACCCCATGACTAACACAGCTACCCTTATCCCTACTCAACGCAGCACAGGGTCAGCCCATGCTGGTGGAGCTCAAATCGGGCGAGTCCCTGAGAGGCCACCTGCTGAAATGTGACCACTGGATGAACCTCACACTCAAGGAGGTCGAAGAGTTTTCTGCATCAGGCGAGAACACCGCCACCGTGTCCGAGTACTACGTACGAGGCTCCAACATCAAGGCTCTCCAGCTGCCAGACGAGCTACTGCACAGCATCAAGCAACAATACAGCCAGCAGCGAGAACAGCGACAGCGACAGCAGCAGCTGGAGCAGGGCGGCCAGTTTGGCAACCGACGAGGCAACCGAAACTACAACAACCAGAGCAACAACCCCAACCAGCGACAGCGAGGATCAGGACGACGATATTAGACGTGTTTGTGATTGTGCTTTTTTGTACACGAGCGCTTGCTACGAAAGCTCTGACTTTCCCCCAAATCTGCAGATGTCTACCAAGTGTGAAGTTCCGCTTGATAGTCGCTAATCTGCCGATTCATAATGTATTTTAGGAGATGATTGATCTATGTGTTCGTAGTGAGATGAGAGTAGTTGTAGTGTGGCGAGAGTGCGAGGAATGGGAGGGCAAGGTACAATGTCATTGAACATGGCTTATCGGCGGTGGCATTGGCACGTGTCGTCTTGGAAACGTCTTCATACAACCATTGGAGAAGAGCTTGCCATGTTCAAAGTGATCACGTGGACGGAAACCATCGTGATCTTTGCACGGAACATGTCCAGTCTCTCAACCTTGCCTTTGACTAGATTTGGTATGAGTAGCAGCGTGCGAAAGCTCTTGTGGCTTCTTACTCGGATAGTCTATACTTTTCAGGTCCAAGCAGTGAGATCCTGGCGGTGTCTATGGTTGCTGTCCATTGGTTGCTGTTAGACGGACTGGGTGGAGAGATCGGGTTGAGATCCTCTACCACATATATTGTGCTTTCTGTGACCATTTATCTTATCACTGTGGATGAACAGATTCGTTTGGACATCATGGCTTACCTGGAACACATGTGGAATCAGAGTGGCCCTGGCAGTTGATCGTCGTAGTTACTCAATGTCTACCTCCAAATCGTTAGTTGCTACCTTTCACCTTGATATCAGATAGTCAAGCTCCTATAGACATTCAAGTCTTCTATGGCAACCAACCTACGATAGCATACTTGCCTTTCCAGGCTTACTGTCTACTTGTAGCTCACTGGTATACTCGTCACAAGATAAACGACTGCCTAATGAACACAATCCAAGCTCAAGTGCATCTGTCCAGCCACACTCAGTCGTTCAATGAGTCCTCATAGTACAGCATCCACGACCATTTACCGTAATCACACTTTGCACTATCAACGTAGATTAGGATGAAGTTACAGTTGCTCGGGGTTGCGGTGTTTATCGAGCTCGTCATGAGGTCCGAGGGGGATTAGACTGTGGTAGCTACGTGCTAACGAGGTCTACACATTGCTGCCTTCCTACAGGGATGTGTTTGTAGATAACCACTACAGCATTTGTTCATACTCGTGATGTACACGCATCATGTCCATTGACCATGATCACCCCTCCTATCTTACAGCACCTCATCTCACCTACTGATAACGGCCTGTAATGAGTGACATTTAAACGTCTCGAATAATGTAGGAAATAACCATAAGCCATATAATTAAACACTCATCTGGTGTATACCACCGTAGAGCAATCTAAACGCTGACCTTGAAGGTGGAGGCTGGAAGATGGTAATTCAATCCCAGTTTTCTAAGCCGTGGGAACCTACTACTTCTACGCTTATGAAGTTACGTTCCATCGACCCAATAAGACGCTCAACTATAGGCGCTCTTATCGGAAATCACCCGTGCATACCGTTCATAATACTTGTATCTGTATCACACAAACAAATTGTCCTTACGGTAAATGCCCATCTCACACTCTAACTCTCTCGTACCTTGATCACACATATCGAGCGTCTAGCACCAGCATGGCCTGTCCCAAAGAGGCAAGAGGTCTCCCAAAATAGCCACAGCAAGGCAGACCAACGAAAAACATAGCTCTGTTATGGGGGGGACCAGGCTCTCTTATCGAAATTATATGTTGCAGTGCTACTGTGTCGATGGTGAAAATTTTCGCGGAGATGGAGGTAGACTAGATTATGGGTGCCGGTATTTTCGGTCGACAAATTAGACTGCACGTTTATAAGCAGGAGGCTGTTGCTGCGGTTACTGCGCCTCTCTTGGTCACGCGTGTTGGACGACGACGCTAAACAAAATGCTTAAAATTTTTGTTCTTCTTCTCTTCACACAGTCAAACATTCGTTTTTGGCGGCTGTGATCCCCCTCATCGAACCTTTTTGCGTCTCAGTGCAGAAGGATAACGGAAAAATTTAGAGATTGATAGTGAACCCCATCACCGAGGCAGTGTTCGTGGGGTGGTGGGGAAATATATATAAGGGGGAAGTGAGAAGGCCGAGTTTTAGTGTGCTCCGTTATCTCAGTTTTAATATCCCGCTCTTCAGCACTCTTGTCAATAGCCACACAATCAACTGCTCTCGTCTGTCATCAACACAGAGCCGGCTTTGTCAAAACTTTATGGCCTCCTGAAAGCCTTGTCTCGACTCAGCCCTCGAAACCAACTCTCACGGTCAGATAATCATGGCGGGGACCAAGGTGGTCCAGTATTTGAGCAACAACGATTTCGGAACGTCCTACGCGGCCAAGCGGACTAATGTGAGTATCAGAAGCCCAGGAACAGAGAGCTCAAAAAGTTGTGTGATGATGACACTCAAGACGCGTCGCACAGAACAGGAAGGAGGAACATCTACCACCTCTCTCGAACTACCTAACACAGACTCTGCTGGGCACAATAGCACCCGCGTTTGTCGCTTTTGGAATCCACAACCAGCTGGCTCCACAACTTCATCTCACCTCGATATGCCGAGCATTCTACCCCAGACTCACGTCAGGCCCAGGAGTCTCGCTCGCAGATGAAGTGTGCCAGATTTCGGCCATCCACACTCATTACACGACATTTGAAATCATGGTGGCGTTAGCGACACTAGTCCAGATCTACACAGCCTTCAAGATCCTGTCGACAAGCGACGCAAAGGGAAGAGTATGGGGAGTACACATGTGTGCCATCCTGGCCGCGGCGTCTATCGGAGTGGCCTTCTTCACCTACGCTCTAGGACTGCCATACCCGGTTTATCTCGTTTCTGTAGCTATGCAGTGCGAGAAGTCGGTTCTAGCCCTGGCTGCCATGTACCTATGCGACATGACCAACGACGAAGAGAAAAACACAGAGCGCATCTCGGAGGTGGCTGAGAAACAGGCCGCCACGGGCTTATTTGCAGGCTGGCCGGACCTACGGCTACTCCCCCTAATCCAGCTGCTGATTCTACGTATCGTCTGCAAAGACTGGCTTGGATCCACCGTTGGACGAATCCTGGAGGAGTCCGGAAACCCACTGCTGGCCATGCTGCTGGCCCTGGGTCTCGCCGCAACATTCTACATGTGGTCCAAGCATCTGCCCGAGTTCCGTGCTCTCGCAGGACCGTCTTATTTGCAAACCCCAAAAGAGTACCGTGATTCCAAAGACACGCTCTACTCCCCCAACTCATCTGCAGCTGATCTCACCGAAAAGGCTGTACCCACTGCTCTTCAAAACGTCATGATCGTGGCCGGACTGGGCTCCATGTCCGCCTCGGCCACTCTCAAAATCATGCCCGTCTTCTCCTCATACATGTGGGACTGGCGAACTCTTGATCTGGCCAAAATCTCGGTCGGTTTGTCAGTCGCTGCCATGGGTGGACTGCTGGGCACTCCCATTCTGCTGCCCTACATCTTTCTGGGCATTTCCAAAATCTGGCGACGTTCCATCAAACAGACCGACACCAATGTGGTTCGCCTGGGTGCTCTGTTTGCGGTTGCAGCCGGTATTTCATGCACAGTGCCTAACGACGTGGCCTTCATTGTCGGAATCATGGTTCTGAGCCTGGTGCGATCCGTCTCGTACCCCCACATGCTGGACTACATCATCCATGGTCTGGGACCCGTGTGTGGATCTGGCTATGCCCTGGCGCTGGTCATTGGAGTGATGGAGATGGGAGCAGTGGCCGGAGATCTCATTGCGCCGTCTCTTTATGCAAGCGTGTTCCCCATGACCCAAGCTTTCTTTGCCGTTCTGGTGTTGGCTTTGGTTGCAGGAGCAGCGGCTCTTTACAGACTGCCTGCCCACGTGACCGATTGGGGTCTCAAGGAGGAGCATGCTGACACATCTTCCGAGACTGACACCATGTCTCCGGAAATTCATAGTGATGACGAAATGTCACGGTCCATTTCGCCTTGGCCTGTGCAGTAAATATAGAATACGAGGGAGGACTAACACATCTTGCTGCCACTCTGTTGGCACAAGCACAACATCTCATATAGCGAATAGCATCATCTGGTTACGGCATAAATGGAAGGAGGTTGTTGTAATGATGTAACGACGTCATCTGTGGCTCAGGTACTATCTATGACGTGAGAATGGTTCATATCTAGGGATTCCCTGCCTTCATGGCGCAATCGTCACTGTGGCTTGTGGCGACAATGACGCCAACGGCTGGGGTAACAGCACAATGCGAGCGTGTGGAGAGCAAGGTTCACGGCTGGTGCGATGGCGAGATGGTCCTACTTGTGCTTGTAGTTTGAGTATGACAGTCGAGATATTATTCAGAGGCGTTGAAGGTGATGATCTAAGCGTCATGGAGTTTTGCAAAGGTCTCAAGAGCCCGTAAAAAGAGTCAATATGTGACCAAGATAGGATCGAATCATATGAAGCATGCCAAAGATCACAGAATCGGCCTTGATGACCGCAAATAGCAATGGCCCTTGTGTGGATTAAGCTAACACGGGTCGGTCATCAGGTCTCAGGGCTGTTTGGAAGAAGATTTGTGGAGATGAGCTACTGAAACGAAAAGTGGGGGAAGTAAGGAACAGGTGGTCGTCATTTCATGTGATCTACAGGTGGGCCGGGTCACGTAACTAATCTCTTATGTCTTGAAAATCTGTTGGGGTTGGCTAAGTAATGCGTCAGCCAAGGGGTGGGGTCATGTGTGCAGGTCATGGGACTATGGAGGAGTTGGGTGAGGGTGTTAACTATTAACACGGAGAAAAAAGTGGTTGTGCAGTATTTGTTTCACACGTGTGATGGTTACATGATTCTGGGGCTCTTATCGCTTATGGTATGGTGTAAGCGTGGGTGGGAGAGTATAGCTATCTTCATTTTATGGTGTAACGGGGAGTGTCGAGACGGTCCAGGCTTAGAAGTCTGGGTAAAGCTAGACCAACTCTGCCAAATAGCGTCATTCTTATACTCCCACCTCTACTGATGGCTTCAACAGCCAACAGCCAGGTTTTCTGTTCTCTGTTGACTCTCAAGACGGTGTTCTTTCCAGCCTTGGCGATTACTTATCTTCTCTTAAATACACAAGTGATAGTTGAGATAAATGGTCCCATTTCTCACAACTCTAACTGTCGCTAACTAATTAGATGACACGATCCAACTAATGTACACAAACAGAATGAACACCCACTCAATTTGTGCGATAACAAGAATTAACGTGATTTCGACCTCACTGGATCCCAGTTAGTTCCACCACATTCTCAACTCCCATTTAATCACCTTCCCCATCCCCTCTACTCACAGCTTACTAACATCACAACTGCACATCACAACTGCATGACACACGTGACTGTGTTTACATTTACCCTTTCGTGCAACTCGTTCGAATCACAACCATGAACCAACTGGCAGCGTCCTTCTGGCATGCTATCGACTACAACCTGATCCCCACGGCGGCCTTCACCGTCGAGCGCATGCTCGCAATTGATCCCTCTCCGGAGAATGTCCATTTGCATGCGCTGGTGCTGGATCGCCAGGGACGTCACAAGGCTGTCTTGATGGCCACAAAAACACACCTGTCCCACATTGGCTGCCTGTACTTGTACGCCGAGTCGTGTCTCAAGCTACAGAAACACGCGGATGGTGCCCGGGTTCTCGAGGCCGGCAAAAAGACCTGGCTCAATGGCACATACACGGCCCACTCTGCGACACAACGAAGCGTGATTCCGGACCCCTCGGCCTTTCTGGTACTCCTCGGAAAGCTTTACCAGGGAGCTGGCAACATCACCGTGGCCGCAGAAGCCTACGCCATGGCCCTGAGCCAGAATCCGTTCATCTGGGAGGCTTTTGAACGACTCACCGAAATGGGCATCAACGTCAACGTCGCCAACATCTTCAAGCCAGGATATCAATACCCCGTGGAGGACCCGTTCCAAGGCGGCAAACTGGGATTCGGAGGATCCAATACCCACGCTGGCAGCATTAATAACAGCGTCAACACAAACCCTTCCGCATCATCAAGTCAACTCCAACAACCATCTAATCTCACCACTACGTTCCAAGGAGGCTCGCTCGGAAAGGGCAAGTTCCTCGGAGGCAAAAGCTCGCTATACGACACTCCCACATCTCGACCGAAACGCGTAGGATTCGCCGGATCAACTCTTGGAGCAGGTCTCAACATTGCTAACAATCTCCCCAGTGGCCAGACAGCTGGAGGAGCTTCCACCGCGGCCAACTCATCCAACGCACCCTCTTCTTCTGCATCTTCGGCGACTCACTCGTCGGCCACCATCCCTCTCTACACCAAAATTGCTCGTGGCGTTCTTGCCTTCTCGCGATACGAGCTACAGACCGCGCTCAAACACTTTCTGGATCTTCCGTCCATCCACCGTGACTCAGCGTATGTGCTGGCCAAGGTAGGCCGCATCTACTTTGAGCAGGTCAACTACGCAGAGGCAGAAAGGACCTTTGCTCGGCTCCGGGAGCTGGATCGAACCCGGGTGGCCGACATGGAGGTTTACTCCACCACCCTGTGGCATCTACAGAAGGATCTCGAGCTCGCATATCTCTCACGAGACCTGCTGGACTCAGACCGATCATCTCCTCAAGCATGGTGTGTTCTGGGCAACTCTTTCTCCGTGCAGCGGGAACCTGAACTGGCCCTCAAATGTTTCAAGAGAGCAACAGCTCTCGACCCGCAATTTGCATATGCATACACCCTCAGTGGGCATGAGCACGTGACGTCTGAGGCTCTGGAGCAGGCCCAGGATGCGTTCCGAATGGCTCTGCGGTGCGACTCGCGCCATTACAATGCCTGGTATGGTCTGGGCATGGTGAGCATGAAGCTGGGAGACTTTGAGCGGGCCGAGTTCCACTTCAAGTCTGCTCTGGCCATCAACAGCAACAATGTCGTGTTGGTGTGCTGTGTGGGAATGATTCTGGAGCGGCAGAACATGTTGCAACAGGCGCTAGCAATGTACACCAGGGCCACCACTTTGCAGCCACAATCGGCTCTTTCTCGCTACAAGAAGGCCCGGATCCTTATGCAGCTTCAGCGGTTCAATGAGGCTCTTGTTGAGTTTGATCTTCTGCAGACTCTGGCTCCAGACGAAGCTTCAGTCCACTTCTTGCTTGGCCAGCTATACAAGGCGGTTAACAAGAAGCCTCTGGCAGTGAAGCACTACACAATTGCCCTGAATCTTGATCCCAAGGGCAGTCATCTGGTCCGTGAAGCCATTGAGAATCTCAGCATGGATGGCAGTGTGGATACATAGAAGATATAGATGGGTAGAATAATGTACAAGTATATTTATGCTAATCGACAAACAGTGGGTGCTGCTGTGTTGTTGCTATAGTTCGATGTTGGTAATTGTCCGGTTACCGGAGCGACATTGGAACCCTACTAAAAACGTTAGTTGGAATATGCATGGGTTTCAGGTGGTTCTGTCTTCCTGGACTAGTCTTTCGGATGGGTGTATCCGGTTCTGGACCCATGTTGATCTTGCAACGCTTCCGCTGTGAAAATATTTTCTCACAAGTTGGTGATTTGGATTGCGGGCTGCCTTATGGTGTCACTTGCTGTACATGAGCATACATGAGGGATGCGAGCACACTAAGATCTGTAGTTGAGAATGCCAAGTGCTGTGTGTTTCAGAGGTTCGTGGAGATTTATGTTTTTGAGTGAGGGTTCATAGACTGAGAGAGTGAAAAGTGTTGGTTGAGGTTGTTTGAGACGAATAGGGGCATAGCTACGAAACCCGTGGGTTGAGATACTTGGATGTACAGGCTTGGGGAACTAACCGTCAGTAGATCGGTTACTTAATACTGTAAAATACGACAGCGTGATTATAATCAAGGTTGCTCCCATTGTTATTATGTGGTAGCGCTCTAGAAGAATGATGCTTGCTGTTGCTGGGCCTGTTATTATCATGCTAGCATGAGCGAATTTCACACACACACACACACAGCAAGCATCGGATGGTGCCTGTTGGGTGAGCACTTCATGAGCAGAATTCATGCCGCCAGTGTTTGTAGGCTGGTAAGAGACGTTGTACTCGTTTCCGTCCTGGGACAAGTCAATGCGTCTCTGAGGCAGGATGCATTCACATTCACCTCGTATACCGTCCACATCAGGTCATACTAGATTCGCATGGTCTATGTCGAGATCAGCGTTGAACAGCAGCTATTCGGCGTTTTCCGCTCTCGCGGTATATTGCGTAGTTGGCCTGTGCACCTGTAGCTAGCCCATGGCGGATCTCAGCAGCTTTTCGAGAGAATAAATTGCCGTGGCGTTATTTTTCATCTTTCGCACTATGATTCGGCTGGCTGGGTCTAAGATGACGTTATCTTCCGAGTGAGAGTGCTCTTGTCCGAAAACCCCAACCCCGTTCACCACATGTAGCGCTTTACAGGAAATAGGAGTGCCTGAGCTCTTTGTGTCTCAGGCCAGATTCCATGTGCGTCTGTATGTCCTTTCGTACGTTGGATTTTGCCGAAGCCGATCAGCAGATTGTGGGGAAGCTGTGTAAGAATTTTCACACTGCACCCCTGGGGAAATGATGCCATCATACGTGTATGGGTTGATTCAGCACACACAGTACTCGTACTCGTACATACCAGGAACAGTCGAATCAGGTACAGTTTCCGATAGCACGCCTTTTCAGCCCTTTGTGGAAACGTAAGACACTTTTAGTTGACTCTGAGGCTCTACTCTGACACAGCAGGTGGCCCTGTCTGTACCCATTTCGTGGCTGCCATGGTTCTAGATGCTCTCACCCATACGCGGCCTCCGAGATTCTCCTTGGCCCTATACACAACCAACCTCCTCCGAAATAAGCTCTTTTGTGCGGGTTAGCTGATGTGTTGTGCGTAGGCTATGAACTCTATGAAAATGTGGGGTAGACGGCCCTGGTAGGATACGTCTGCAGCTTGTGAGTCAACACAGGGGCTGTGGACAAGACCAACAGATGTAATGAATGTATACGACGATTCCGTCGCACAGGCCACTAGCAAAAATGTACAGTGCATAAGGTGCATCTGAGTCCAGAGCGTGGTCGAAAAAGCTGAAACCTTTTGCGAGACCCGCTCCGGATCTAAATTTTAAGGCACAAGTGTGGGAGTGTCCGAGAGCAGTAATTACCGGATACTAGTGTCGGCGATAGCGGGTCCTGGATGTACACATCCCCGGTTAATGGGTCTATGATAAAACCTGTGGCTGTTACAAATTTTTCCCGCCGTCTCGAACATTGTCTACACGACTCGTCTGGTGAGGGGGGAGGGACGTGTCGGACATTGCCCCATACATACATACAAGGAACAAGCGGCAAATAGGGTTGACACATCACGTTGTGCAAATCCGGAGTCTTACCCTTGACCGTGAGTTATGTGTGCTGTATACTGGGAGTAACACACGCTATGTGCACGGATCGGAGTCAGTCAGGGTCTCTTGCATGAACAAAAGAGCGTGGCGGCGGCAAAGCGGGCTTGTGTGGGAACCAAGGATAAGATTGTGGGGTTCGCTTGTGCCAGCACATCATAACGCTCCAGAGCCATATAATGTAGAATGGAGTTAAGCGAATAACGCCCTGGACACACAAGGCATTCTATCATGGGGGTAGACATGGAGAAATAATATGACCGGGAGGGGAAACATCCCATCAACCTTAGATACTGGTCTACGTGTACAAGTAGATGACTTCGTTGTGTATCCCAGCAACGGTTTTGTTATCACCGCCAGGCTTGTTAAGCGAGATTGGGGTTGGGTGGAGGATTGGTGGGTGGAACCTGAAGTAGCTAACTACGAGTATATACGAGTACGGTATCCAGACTTAGCCGCATTCACAAACTACTACTGTATAGGGGGCCTGTAAGGCGAAACTACTCGTACTACGATACGATCCCTGCTGCGGTAGCTCTGGCAGGCCCTTTGGAGTGGAAACTTCCACTTAGCTGCTTCAGTGTGGAACTTGTAGCTGGTCTCTTATCTCAACATTGGTTGTGGTGATAATATTCTTGGATTCGAGAGCTTGAGCAACAATGACGATGCTTGCACAAGAGATTGCAAGAGGTCTACAGAGATTACAGGCTGCAAGTTGCAAGATACAGAGATTGCAAGGTGGGGTTCAATTGCAAGAGATACTGAGATAATTTACTGGTTTACTACGCACAACTCCAGATAGTTGGTATGATCATTCGATTCATCTATATACCTAATAAATATGCCTTATAAATAGTGAGAGGAGAGTAAGGGACTGGATACTTGAAGCAAGTAGTATTCCAGTCACACTCAATGCAGTAATGCGGAGACTTGCTCGGCTTCTTTTTTTGGGGGTTTGGTTGTTAGTTGTGAAGGGGGGGGAGTGTTGATGTTACTCCGCTCACTGTCTCTCGAGAGGAGAGGTGTTGCTGGCAATGATGGGTCGACCAGGGCTAAGATGAGAGACCTTAGGCATAGCGTAGGAAAACTGTCGCTCCTTCTTCTTGTTGATGGGAGATGCGGTGGGAAGGACAAGCGCCTCGTTGGACAGTGGGGAAGTGGCTGCCCAAGAGGTACCGAAGTAGGGATGAGACGCGTTGTGCTGAGAGATGTACTTGGGCTCTCCCTGGGAGAAGTTCAGGGAGGTGGAGAAAGGAGCATCAAGAGAGAGCATAGAAGAGGAGGAGTCGACAGAAGAAGAATCGGTGAGATCACACTCGAAGAGCTCGGGCTCCGAGTCATCGAGGTTGAGATGCGAGGGGAGAACCATGCTGAGATCCTCAACATCGTAAACAGGCGACTTGGTCTGAGAGGTGAAGGTGTACTCAGCCTCGTCCTGCTGCTTGCATTTTATCGAGCAGTAGAGCGAAGAGTCGAATGCGTTGGAGGAGAAGGTAGACTTGAGTCGGTTGCCCTTTCGCTGTGTGTCGATGATTGTATCACAGACGGTGCAGTAGTTGTGGAAGCAGTCCATGTTTGTGTTGCAAAATGTGTGTGATGTGTATAGATAAGAGGGTCTTTCGAAGTTGCGATAAGAAGAGTCTTGTATGATAGAAGTGTCGAGAGGGAGCTGGAGTCGAGTGTCTGTGTATGCTTGACTTGCCAGGCTGTCGAGATGTCTTTTTCTTGAGAGAAGATGTGGTTGGTGATGATAGTGGAAATAACCGCTGGGTCTTATATATATATTTCCACCCTTGATAAGATAAGCTACATTTTGTCATCCTCTAAGTTTAGTATAAGGCTTAGAGTTCAAGGTGACTTATTTGTCATTTCGGTGTGAAGTCACCCACAACGGAGATTTCGGAACATGATAAAAGGGGGACATTTTGGTGCTGGAAACGCGTGGAAAAGACCTCTCTAGGCATTGAGACTCTCAAGTTTGCGATTCCGGCGTTACATTTTCCATTTTTGCTCTCCAGTCGGCCATAGCCACCGTCCCCATGTGCCAGCCACTTTTCGGGCGGTCCAAATTGCTCGTACATAACCACGAAACGCAAAGTGAAAAGCCCAACAACACAGCACGCCACTAAAGATACCACAAAGGTATATTCTTTGTCTGCGTGAAATTAAATATGGGTCACAAACTGTAAATGGAAAAGCCCCAGAAACGCAAAAATCCACAGTTGGGGGAAGAGAGAAATGAAAAAGCGATGCGTAGAGAAATAGAGTCATTGGTGACTCAAGCCATACCACGTTTGCAGAGAAAATGGCGACATAGGCACGTTATTGCGCCCAAAGTGAAGGATGGTTATATGGCACCAACAAGTATACACCACTATGACGACAACTGTGGCTCCCCCATGGGCAGCATTCCTTGCTAGCATCCTGCCACAACAAAACACGTTACACACACTGTAGGGCGCAAAGACGTGACGCAACATTTCTCTTGCCCATTCCTTTTTTGTGGATCTGTGACAACGTGTCTGTATGCCATGTTCAACTGCCTACACCACCTCTGTGCATAATAGTCCCAGGTTAATGTGGTTAGGGCATGAGAATGCTTGCCTCTTTGGGGTGGGGGCAGGAACATGTAAAATTTGAGGAGAGAGGAAAATACAGGATGTACTCGTATGAAGCAGCGTGAGAATAATCGGTTTGAAACACGTTTCGACATCATGTCATATGTCTCCATTTTGCGCACATATCAGCATGGAGTGGTATCATCAGAGAGGGAGAATACTGTTGTTATACGTGACTATTACAATACAGCACTGAGTCAGTTGCTGACACATACATTTTGCGCTCCGACATCGGGAGTTTAGATTGCACAATCTATCGTGCTTAGTGACTCACCACCACAGACGATTACATAGTGTGGCAACAGCATGACTAACCGTACAAGTGTACACAAGGACATGGTGCTCAGACCCGTGTCTGTTTGCACAAAAAATGCCACATGCCACATCACATCTGCCACAGTGACGTTAGAAAACTTTTCAAGACACTATTGTTGCGAATGGAGAAGGACCGCAGGAACGTCAGATTCGTGGCTTTTTGATTTCTGTACAAATTATTACAGTGCCTGGAGGCGGAACCTACAGCAGCACAAAAAAGAGGGAGCCCAACCTTGAGATGCGTAACCACGGTACACCGTGTACTGGTTGTGCTGTAGCGAGATTTCGTCAGGGGCGAGTTAATTTTCGCTATCTTTGTGGGCTCGGAAGATCAGCCCGGACAGATACATACTTAGAGTCTACACCAGGAGGTTGGGGCATCATAACTGTATGTACTTGGTGAGATAGGGGACGATCGCCACGATACAACCCACAATGTTTGAGACAGTCGTAAACCACGTTGTAGCGGTGTGTGGGGAGAGACAGAGAGCCAATTGATTGATGGAGGGAGGACCCTGACACACACACAGCGGCGTTTGCTCTCACATTTGGTTGCTACCTACACGTACAGTAGCTGCTTGATTGGTGGCAAATGCATGTGCCCGTTTTTTCTCTCTTGCTGGCACAGAGAAGCGCGTCGAAAGATCCATGGGTTGCGGGATGCGGTTGATACTGGGGTTGCTGTTCCCAACTACTGTGCCCTAGCCCAGCGCCCTCTTTGGTGCGGTTGACGCAGACCTTGCATGAACAATGGGTATTGTTGTCCTGCAGGGTTGTTTGGGTTGTCATGTGGGAGAGGGCTCCAGACGCTACACTGACTTGTGTCAGTTGAGGCCCTGAAACTGCTAAAATCGAGCTGCTGTCACTGTCACGTAATTTCGGCTAGATTGCGGGCCAGGCGGTGGCTGATGTGACACTCAATTGCACGTGTGGAACCTCTGACGGGTGCGGGTGTGTCCCCCATGCCATAATACTGGAGCAAAACACTGTAATCTACCAGAGCTCAATGTAAATCGGATACCACACTAATTCTATAATAAACGCTTTTCTCAGGCCAAATGTATCAGTAGTGCCAGTGGTGGCAAGCTATCGGAGAGGTCGGTCTTGACCCACGTTCTTGTTGCTTCCGACCGCTGCGCTGGTATAACAAATACCCTCTCCAACCCCTAAATTACATTGTTATAGCCGCTTGATAGCTTGATAGCTCGATAGTCAAAACTAAAGGACACGCTCACTTTGCACTTTGCTTTTTCGCTTACACCTACTTAGCGAGAGATACACCCTCAACTCTACTTGGGCGAACAAGTGCGCTTTCGTTTCACATGTGTAGATTTAGTACTTGCAACAGGACGGAAGTAAAACGTGGGTGGATGCACACAGCCAGACTGGTATTATTGTTTCAGGCTCTGGTGGTGGAGAGGTTGGGCAGAGTGGTTATCAATCTTAACTGTGGCTATACAGTGTTCCACGTGAAAAGGGAAGGCGGAGATTACCTGTTTCCAAGGCGTTCTAATTGTTTAGCGAGGTTCAAGGACGCAAAATATCTCTTGCTGTTGCACACCCCAGACTGAGCCGACGGGCCTTGCACATGCTCTGCGTACAGCAGAGTGTAGGGGTTATTGCTTTTGCTGGCGGTAGTCGCGCCATGGTTGAAACTGTGTTAATGTCGCACTGGTATGTTGATCGTAACATTTCGTGACGCGTAGGGACTCGGTGATTGCAAGTGATGTATGGATGTGTCCATTGTGAGTCCAGTGGGAGTTGTTAGACTGATCCTGAGTTGTATCCCTACCCATCATCGCTGTCTGGAGACATGCACCAATAGTGTCGATGTTCCCGACTACACACCCCGACCATTGAGGGACTTAGCAAGCTATCTGTGGAACTACGATTAAGCTGGCTGGTTGATTAGTTGCCAAGGTAACAATGGCGGCTGGTGCCAAATCTGTCACGGAGGTTCAGGAACCCTCCCGCCAAAAATCCACAAGCCTGGGTCATATGCTCCCTCTTTTTAGCCTGCATAGTTGGAGCATGCAACGGAGATGGTAGGGACGGGTTTTAACCAGAGCCTGATAAGGAGTTGACAGGAATTCTCGAACGCCGGTGGAATATTCAACGCCGAGCCCGAATATGAGCTTCGGGATAACCAATACCGAATCTCCGGCTCAGAAATGAAGAGTTGCACAATTCCACCTGTATCACTTAAAACAACGAGCACATTAGGTAATGCATCTGCAAAACTGCTCAACGTTCCAAACGGTTCCATGTGCTGCTTGCTAGGTGGACTTGCTCTACCTGAGGAGGCTCAACGCTCACCGTTGATACATTAGGCACGATCGTTTCATGATACGGGCTGCCATCGGCATCCAAGTTGCTATTTGCGGCTGTTGTGTTCGAAGCACCTCTCAGCCTGCTCTATGCGTCTGAAGTGCAAGTGTAGCGTGATGTGCGCAGCTCCCAGAATAGTAACAGCAAGTGGTGCTCGGACGTTGGGCAAAGCCAAACCGGGTGTGGAGAGACACAAAAGAGGTACCTGAGCCGACCTGTCAGAAGAACTCAGAGGACGGGACGTATCTGAACGCTGTAACACTGTGACACACTGTACAGTATATTGCTCGACATGTTGAGAACCGAGATACGCCCGGGGTGCTTCTCTGGCATCGGCTTTTATCACCCGAGTGATCTCCATTAAGGGCCTTAGAGTTGGATCCCTCATCACACAGCCCCACAATACAGAAATCCATATCCCGCATCTCGTGCACAAAAGCGCGCTTTATCCAGGCCGGGTAACACCAAGGGGAGAGTCAGGAACGGGACGGGCTAGCTATGAGTTGTGAGACTAGGCTACCCCACGGGACATTTGAGTGAGTACAGCAGAAAACAATTGTTACCCGGAACCCCGCTTTACTACCGAGGCAACAATTGTTTTCTTTGAGGCTGTGTTCAATTGCTGAATGTGATTACTACGGTATTATTCCACATCTCTCGAGTTGTAACGGTTGTAAGATAATAAATCAGTGTGGAGTGAATTGAGTTCTTCATATATCTGTATCCAACCCTCCCCAAGAAATGCGGGTCGGAACTTGGTTTGCACAACTCCGAAGCATCTCAAAAGAGAGACACGTTACACCGCTTCAGCACTTGGACTCCTTTCCAGCCAACTAATATTGTTGAGGTCAAAAGACACACCACGCACCGCCCTCCTTTAGCCGGTTGATGATGAGTATATTTTAGAGTCAATTATTACAAGTGCACCACCAACCCACCGCAAGTCCGGTTAATTGAGCCGTTACTTTGATAGCGGCTTTTTCAACATCCGGACCCTATATATAAGTCGGACTGGGTCCTGTACTTCTTCCCAGACGTTCAAACCCCAATTATCGGCCTGCCCTCCTCTTATATCTTGTAGCTGTACTTGTCCATTCTGGCCCAACCCCTTGGAGCTTACAGCTCGTGACCAAACCCTATGTCCTGGGAGTGCACAGGTCCCACCACATAATTTTGACTCCAACATAGATTGGATACACGTAGAGCACAGGTGCACGATATTGAGTCTACTCTGACATTGCTTCAAGTTATCTATTAACTACGGAACACACATCGCCACCAAGATCTAAACATGTGAGTACACGGCAGAAGGAGCGCAAGGAGAGAACGCGCGAGACAAGGGACTCCTCAGGCTGGTTTGGACACCACCACAATCGCCACACGCCAGTTTGTGTCGTGGCTCGAGCGACTGGGTTTTTGTGTGAACAGGTCACTTTTGGGCTGTGGGGTACACCGAGACAGACATTGGACCAGGCGGAGCAGCGACCCGCACAATGTGATACCGTGGGAGACGACAACTCCAAGATACACACAGTGCTACGACAAGTTCTTGTGCGACGTCGTCACCAATCGCGTGGTTCGTCAACGGTGATTCGGTCACGACATGAGATACGCAACAAGAGGGACACCCAAGGACAACAAGAAAGGACACGTGTTCGATTAGTCGATCTAGGATCACCGAATGTGTCCCACTACGGAACCGGATATGTTCCCACGTTATCGCCTCACTGCAAAATGGGCCTCACTATTTGTATCCGCCTTACCCCAACGCCGCACCACCTAAGCCCCACAGAAAATCTTGACGCGACCGACAAAAGTGCACACGACAAGGCGTTTGCGAGCCGCCTGAACACCGCGCAAACAAAAGGCCGCACTATCCAGGGAAAGGTAGCCCGGTGACTTGCGATGTTTTGGATTGGACCTTGTCGTTAACCTTGTCACACTGAGACCACATGGCAGCCTCTTACTAACACAGATGGACGTGTGGAACTCACCACTGCGATCACGAGCACGTGCCGGCACGCTCCCGTCGCGCCTCACCACTCAAAATCTCGATAGAGATCACAAAGGATCTCTGGCATTGCTGTCTCCAGACAATGACGAGGTGGTACGGGACTGGCCTGCAGCCACAGGCTCAATGGGATCCAGCCTCAACCCCAACAAGATTCCTGCTGTGACTACGACCATGCCCCCTCCGTCAGTGACACAGGCTCCCACCATGGCCGCCACTCCCGCGCCGGAACCGGTCCCACAACCTCCTCAGCCTCAGCAGTCTGGATCCTCATTTCTGGATGTGCCCATGGGACCCCCATTAGGCTCGTCTCCTCTGTCAGGCTCCTCCACACCCTCGTCACACGCTCTGGCGAACGCCATGGGCTCGCGATTACGTTCCGGCTCGCTCAATCTGCTGCCTGACTCCCGACCATCGCTATACCCTTCTCTGTCGGGCTCCTCGATCTGGTCCAACTCCAAGCGATCTTCCTTGATCGACGGGGATGCAGCACCCATCCCCTTCCCCCCCGTAACACAGCCATACGAGCCTCTGCAACCATTCATGCACGAGCTCAACGTTAAGACGGACCCCAGCCGCATTCGGTCCTACACCATTAACGCCATGCCAAGAGAGGACGACCCATACGAGCATCTACAGCAGATGCCTCCCCCACAGATGCACCCCCAGCAGGTCCAGCAGGCCGCTGCCGTCCAGCAGGCTGCATCTCGTCAGCGGGCTCAGACAGTCTCGGTCCCCTACTACGACTATGACATTCCTCTTGGCCCCCATGCTGGTGGTGCCTCGACCTCCAATGCATCAGCTACTGCATCCTCCGGGCTTCATTCTGTTGGTGGTGGAACTCCTCCCCATGTCGCCACCCACTCCCAGCTTGGAGGCCCCCCTCATTCTCAGTACGAGGAGGAGAAGCCATCTCGGTCTCTGTGGCTCGGAAAGCTTCCTCCCACTGCCACTCCTCAGGCCCTGCACCACATTTTCTCAGCATACGGAACTGTGGAGAGCGCCCGAATTCTGACTCACAAGAACTGTGGCTTCATCAACTTTGCCGACTCACAGTCTGCTCTGCATGCTCTACAACAGCTCAACGGAAAGGAGTTCTTCCCTGGAGCCGGCCCCTGCCGTGTGGGATTTGCCAAACTCGGCCCTGAGAGTGTAGAGGAGCTTCAGCATGCAGGATCTCTTGCTGCTGCTGGCGGAATCATGCAGCCCGATCTGCCTCAGCTTCCAGACGTGCCACCTCTGGAGGATGCACGATTCCAGGACGAGCTGCTGGCTGTCTGCGCTCAGCTCGGTCCTTGGGACCTGAGTTGGATTGCGCCAGCCGTCCAGCGTGCTGCTATTGCTTCAGTGGAGCTCAAACCTGAGATTTCAGCAGTTCCTGAGCAGACCGCCCATCGAATCTTTGATAGTGCCCGACTCCGGGACGTGGGCAAGCGTCTGGATGCTCGAATTCTTGCTGCTGAAGAGATTGAGACTGTCGTCGATGAGATGTTGCCCGAGGTGGCTCAACTCGCCGCTGACTACCTCGGTAACACTGTCGTTCAGAAGCTGTTCGAGGCTGCTTCTGACGGCGCCAAGGACCGCATGTTGGAGCAGATTGCTCCCCACCTTGCTGCCATCGGTATCCACAAGAACGGAACCTGGGCTGCCCAGAAGATCATCGATGTCGCACGAACCCCACACCAGCGTGCCCTCATTGTCAAGCATCTGCGTCCCTACACAGTGCACCTGTTCCTCGACCAGTTCGGTAACTACGTGCTCCAGGGATGTCTCAAGTTTGGAGCTCCCTGGTCCGACTTTGTGTACGAGACCATGATGGCTCGGTTCTCCGAGATTGGCCTCGGTCGATTTGGATCTCGAGCTATGCGTGCGTGCCTAGAGTCTGCTCATGCCTCTCGAGATCAACAGCGAATGGTGGCTGCAGCCATTGTTCTTCATGCTCCTCAGCTCGCCGTTAACCCCAACGGTGCTCTTTTGCTAACATGGTACCTGGACACCTGCGTGCTCCCTCATCGACACAAGGTACTTGCGCCAAGGCTGGTTCCTCACATTGTTGTGCTGGCCACCCACAAGCTCGCAGCTCTCACGGCGCTTAAGCTTCTCGCTAGCCGAGAGGCCGAGTCTCGTGATCTGCTTTTGTCTGCGCTGCTGGAGCCTCTCAACTTGCATGCTATCTTGTCAGACCAAATCCATGGACCCACTTTTGTGCTCAAGGTTCTCATGAGCCCTTACTTGGAGGGATACACACGCCAGGTTGCTGTGGACAAGGTCCGTGCAACCTTGATGGGTATCAAGACGACCCAGGCACACCGCCGACTAATGGACGAGGTTGGACTTATTCAACAGCGGTCCCCTAAAAGACAACCACTAGGATACCAGGGCGCCGGATACAGACAGGACGTGGATGGTCTTGTCAATGGCATGGAAAATGTTCAACTGTGGTAATGTGACACACATACACACGACATCTGGGCTGCCGTACACAGGGAGACGGTGGACTCACGACGAATAACTGTACAAGACACATAACAAATAAATCGCATCTGTATTACAAGGGCGGTTGTAGGCAAAGTTGAGGTTTGCAGAGACCCCCTCAGCCCCGCTTTGTAGCTACTGCAGGAGTACGTCTGCTAAAGGGCTACCCCTTGTACAAGGACAAGTCGTACACCGTACCGGTTTCGGTATCGTACAGCCATCGCTTGTCCGATTGTACTCGTAGTGAACAAGTGTTCATGAGTGGGGCTATGGACAAGTCTACATGTAAATAATGTACACTACAAGTACGTAGCTGCTTATGTGTATGTCAGACACACTGTAGCGCTAATGCACGTTATAGCACATGGTGGCGAAGTTGAGTGGAGACAGGAACACGTCAGCAACCGCTCTGCCTTTCAGCGTGTTCTTTGTCAGCACAGTGACAGATGGATCTAAATGTGACAGGCGGTGAAAAAATCTCTTTCAGCTGTCACTTGTCATATTTACAAACAGTAAATAAACACTGCGTTAGTGGGGGCTGTGGAATGTGACACGGGTGTTCTATACGGGCTTCCA
Organism: Yarrowia galli; assembly: GCA_900519055.1. Lineage (NCBI taxonomy): Eukaryota > Fungi > Ascomycota > Dipodascomycetes > Dipodascales > Yarrowia > Yarrowia galli. Next base: position 4,861,095 of record ULGS01000005.1, read on the forward strand.
TGCGGACAGCGGGTGGCGGGGCTAACTTGATGTAAGTCAACTTCACTTGTTATTCGTATTGCTAAAACTTCACAGTCCTTGTCTTTGACTGACCATTGCTCTTTACCCGGACCCTAAGCGCGCACTTGACAGTTGATTGAGTCTGCGTACAGCACGAGTAACTAATTACTGCATCAACAGTTTCTGCCTACTGGTATAATACTGTACATCTACGGTAGCTACCTTATGGTGTCTTGAACTCGTAAGTACTGTACTCATTCTTGTACTGGCACAGTCTGTCCTACTGTAGTACAAACGTAAGCGTAAGTCATCTATAAATAATATTCCGTTACATAAGCAGGTTAGAAGGGTGGTGGAGTGCTCGGTAATACGTGGTGGAGATCGGTAGGGGTAGCTAATACTTCGTATGGGCACTAACCGTCCACAGTGGGAAGAGCCTTGATATGGTTCAGAGCCCGCTGTCCTTCTCGTTGAACGGCCTCGACCATTCTGTTGCATTTCTCCAGGAGTCGTTTCTCGGCCTCCACAGACTGATACTTGTACCACTCGGTGAATGTCATATCGAGTACCTGATCGGCGTCCTTATGGGGACTTGATTCGCAAACATCGAAAACTTGGTCGCAGTCGACAGGCTCCCATTGCAGAGATTGGCTAGCTTTGGACCGCGCTGGGGTGCTGTTCGCCGACTTCGTTGTGACAATCTTGTTGAGGTTTCTAACAGCAAGAGGCGACCGAGTGATTGCTCGCGATTGTCGCTCTGAGGCTCGTCCGTTAGATTTAAGAGGAGTGTCCTGGGTATCTGTAGTTTTGGCTGGTTTGGTCTCCTCCAGCTTGGGTTCCTCCTTGACGGGTTCTTGCTGTTCTTGCTGCTCTTCCTGAACAGGTTCTTCCTGTTTCAGCTTTGCAATGTCCTTTTCCTGCTCAACAGGCTCCTCAACATGTTCTGGTTCTTCGACAGGAACAGAGTGCTCCTCCTTTGAAGGCACAGCGGGAGAGACAATCACACAGTCCTCCTCCGTGATGTTTTCTTTGGCCTCAACGAATCTGTCTTCATCGTCCTCCTCTTCTTCCTCCTCTTCTTCCTCGTCATCGTCCTTGTCGTCGTCATCTTCATCTTCTTCAGCTACCTCTTCCTCTTCCTCCTCTTCGTGGAGCTCTTGGGGAGCAGGAGAAGAGGAGCCAGAGAAAACCTCCCAGTTGTCTGTACCTTCAGAAATGGGCAGGGAGATTCGAGCGACTGGTGCCGACGCGACGACAGAAGACTTTCGTCGCTTAGCAGGAGGCACAAGGTCATCCTGGAAAACACTGGAAGGCCGCTTGTTTGCACGGATGGGTGTAGGCTCCTGATGCGGTGGTTCTTCAAAGTCACTGATGCCCTCATCAAAGTTGTGGATCACAGCATCAGCCTGCTTGGCCATCTCACTGAGTTCGTTGTCAATCTCAACGTCAGAAACTGCATCTTCCTTCTCCTCCACGGCAGCACTAATGTCTCCATCCTCCTCCATCTCTTTCTGCAGCTTGGCAAGCTCTTCCTCAACAGACACCTGTCTGATTTTAGGGGCCTTCTTTGAACTCAGGCGTCGGCCCTCCTTCTTAGATCTGATGGGCTTGGGTGCTGGTTCTTCGGGTTCGGAAAGGAGTTGAACACTTTCGTCTTCGGGCTGCGGCACGATAACCACACTCTCGTCGGCGGCAGCAACTTCCTCAATCTTCTTTGAGGCTCGCTTAGACGATCTTCGTTTCTTCTTGGTGGCTTCCTCCTTTTTCATGCTGGTGAAGAAGTAGCATTCGGGACGTCGTCGCTCATGCTCATGGAGAGGGTCGTCTGTTCGTTCCCATCCGTCCAGTGAAATATCACAGTAGGCACACACAACCAGATCTTCTTCGGCCACTGTGGGTGCAAAGTAGAAGCCTGCTTCGGCCAATTTAAGAGATGTGGGCCAGCCTCGCTTCTTCTCCAAAGGCCATTTGTTGTCGAAGGTGGTTAGTCGCATGCCAATGTTTTCTTTGCAGTGAGGGTCGTGGTTCTTCTCATTCTGCCAGTCCTTAGACAGAATGGTGGCCCAAGAACATCCTCGAGAGTGCTCCAAATGCTCCCTGAGAGGACAGTCATCGAGCTCCCAGCCGTCGAGGGAACACTCGCACAAGAAACATGTGACATTATCTGGACTGTCGGTTCGAGGGTTGAAGTAGAATCCTGCCTTGGCCAGCTGCTCTGGATCAGGGTGCTCATGAGGCCACTGGACCTTCTTTCTCCGCCGAGGGAGTCGGGCTTCTTCGAATGACGCCAGTCGCTCTGTATAGGCGACCATGCGCTCGTGGTTGCTGTTTTTCGACATGGTCTGTGTGGTTGCTGTCTGGTCACAAGTTGTGAGAGGCCTCCTTTATTTTTATGACGATACTGTAGAGGTTACTTGTGTGTGTATTGTTTACATGCGTTACCCCAGCAACCGCGCTCCCAACTGTACACATTGGGAGGACTCCAAACAAACTCACTGACTTCGCTGCATAAACGTGCATACATCTCATCATCGTAGCGAGCTTAACCGCAGGGGTCAGGTGCATGTTATGGAGAAGAAGGGTGGTGAGGTGATGGCACAAATAGTGGTTTGAATGATCTGTTACATAAGCAGTTGGAGCCAGAGAATTGGAAGTATACTGGGGCTTTTAGGTTGTGTGTTTGCTTCTTCCTGAGCAACTATAAAGCCATTACTTCCACTTAATCGTCATAGTGGCGTGTGTTGAAAGGATACAGGTATGGGACGGTAGGATACAAGTACCGGTACCTACAAACAAGACCTTCCTGTTTCAAGCGAGGCCTTCTTGCTTGTATTGTATCACGAACTGATCAATGAACCACAGGGAAAATAACTCAGCTACGGATGTCAGACATTATTAAACGCTAGCGTGTACAAGTAAATGAACGCTCACTGAAGAGACCACAAGGCCAGACTCCTGGAAGAATAAGGCTGAATAAGGCAGCACGACCCCGTGACTCTCCACGGAAGGAAGAGTGATCCACACGGTTCCATCGTTCCATCCTTATAGTCAAATCGCCTTACACGCTCGAATACGCTTGCTTTTTCAAAGTAAACTACTAGTCAAATATATAGTATGTACATGATGGAGAGCTATTTGTACAGGCCATGCTCGACAATGTAGGCGAGGATTTGCGGTGGGACCAGCCTCTCAAAGTCGCTAGGCCGCTTGTGGCTCTTCACTAGCGCTCTGACGTTTGAGGAAGACACGCCGTCAGTTTTAGAGGAGTGCTTCGAAATGTGAATGTGGCGTTGCCATTGTTCCGGGAGTGTCTTCATATTAAAGTGGATGTCGTCCCGGGTGAGGACATGCACATGGCAGTCATGGAAGAAGCCCTTCAGCGCATCATGAACGGGCTCCTTGTAGTATTTTTGATCCACCAGTCTCACCAATGTGTCCAGACCCATGGGAAAGTGCAAGTGTGGGGTCAATCCGTGAGTGAACAGTAACCCCTTGATGGCCTTGTATTTGTCCACGAAATACGGCTCCTTTGTGAGTCCCAGCACGACCTCTGCGTCAATGCTTCTTTTGAAAAGTTCCATCATCTCCAACCTCTGCTCAAACGCCGCCGGCGCTGGCTTTTTATCTGCGTTTGTAATTGATAACAGGAGAAGGATACTGTGTTAGCGACAAGCGATTGCGAGGATATCAAACAGATCAGACGAGCAGGAGCAGCCCATTAAAATGATATCAGAATATGTTTAATGGCGCATTCTCGCGGTGTTGTAATCGGATCATGTGTTTCGGGCCAGCGCCCCTCAAGGTTCATAAATCCGGGGTCAACACAATAACACGAGTTGTGGTTCATAAGGAGGACAGGGAGCAAACCAGGAGTAGCAGTTCTGGGGCGTATGACAACCAACAAGTCATTTCCACAGATCAAAACGAGCTCACATGCCCCCCACCACGCATGTCCTGCTGCATCGAGTCCGGATTAGAACGTCGTGAACGTGACTATGCACCTGTGAGGTCCCCCTCCCCTAACATGACAGCAACCCAGCCAACAGCCGAGTGAAGCCAGAGATAGGCCCCAGAGTCCCTTCCAGAGTCCCCTCCTAAGATCCAACACCCCTCTTACTCACCAGTTTTCTTTTGTGTGTGTCATTCCTAACGTCGCGAGCTCTAAGTGAGCATAATGCGGGGGGTTGAAGGACGAATCCAGAACAACCACACGAGAGCCCTTCCTGGGCAGGTCCCCCAAAAGTCGAACGCGGTCGTCGGAGCGCACAAAGTCATCGATTTCGCCTTTGAAATTTGTGCCCGCTGGCGGCCTTGAATGGGTGGCCGCAGCTCTCACAAGGGTGTAGAGGGACATGCAGTTTTATGATGGAGCCGAAGCTTGCATAAGGTGTGGAAAACAACGCAGTGTCTAAATGGCAGTCTTAAATATATATAAGTCCCCACGGGCCTATCTTTTTAAGCACACCAAGGCTCCAACTATTAACTCTGCTGATATTGTGGGGCTGAAAGGGACTAAGCATCCCCAACCGAAACCCCTACTTGCCGCAGTGGGCTCTACTGGTGCGGGTTCGTGCGGAACTAAAATCACAATAAGACGGCTTTACATATGTTTTTGTAGAACTACATGGTGGTTGAGACAGGCAACTCGCTTAAAGCTTAGAGCTCATCTCGGTCACCGTCGTTGTCGATAGACACGAGCTCGGTGGTGAAAATGAGGGTGGAGTCCGGAGGAATGACTCGGCCAGCGCCCTGCTTGCCGTAAGCAAGATGAGGGGGAATGGTGAGCTTTCGCTTCTCGCCAACGCACATGCCAAGGATACCCTGGTCCCAGCCGGGGATGACTCGTCCAGTACCGAGAGGGAACTGGATGGGAGTGCCTCGCTCGACGGAAGAGTCGAACACGGTTCCGTCCTCGAGCTTACCGGTGTAGTGGACGGACACAGTATCACCCTTTCGAGCCTTCTGGGTGCACTCCTCGGGGGAGATCTTCTTGAGGATGCCTGAAGTTAGTAAGTGCGGAATCAGTCGCAATTGGATCCGCTCAATGTGACACACTTCGTGCCACCACATGCATGTCATGTATTGCCACTCGTGATCTCTAGAGCAGACCTCTGATCCATCCCATCATACTCACCAATCTGGAGCTTGGCCAGCTTATCCTCAGCGGCCATAACGCCGGCAATGAGGGCCATGAAGGCAACAATGAGAACAATAATTCGGGCCATTGTGTGAGGTGTTGTTGTGTTCGAAAGGAAAGGAGGCGTCGAGACACGATAGTGTTCTATACGTAGGCGAAACGTGGGCCTCGAACCTTATGCACAGTGCATGCGTGACGTACTGTAACACACTGTGATACAGGTGGCGGGAAGAGAGGGACGATCGCGCCTTTCGATATAATTGTTACAAAGTCACAGTTTTAGGAGCGGTGAGTAATCCGTGAAGTTGCCTTTTCGAAGGATTGCTCTGAATTTCGACTTCAGCCTACATTGATTGTCTCAATGGCATTACACACTTCTCACGTTTCGGCAACAGCAACGTATCACGACAAGACACAGATCATACAATTGAAGAACAAATATCTCATTAAAATCATCTATAAACATTTTTCGTTTAGTCCAGCCGGTTCGACTTGTGGAGTTCGTAAAAGAGACCCTTCTTGGCCAACAGTTCCGAAGGAGATCCATACTCCACAACCTCACCCTTATCCAACACACAGATCTTGTCGGAGTCCATAACAGTTTCCAGCCGATGGGCAATGGTAATCACTGTCGAGTTGGCGAATGCGCTCTGCAACACAGAGCCCACCACCTTTTCAGTGTCCTTGTCCACAGAGGATGTGGCCTCATCAAGACAAACCACTGCAGCCTTCTTGAGAACAGCTCTACCAAGGCACAGCAGCTGTTGCTGGCCAGTAGAGATGTTGGAACCATCTTCGCTCAGGTGCATGTCAAGAGCAAAGTCCAATGAACAGCTTCGCAGTGCAGAAACAAGCTCCTCATCGGTGTGAATACCATGAGGATCCAAGTTGAGACGCACGGTTCCAGCAAAGACCTGGCAATCCTGGGGAATGATGGCCATGTTAGCTCGAAGATCCAAAAGGGGAATCTTGGCAATGTTGTGGCCATCGATATCAACCTCTCCAGTTCGGGGCTCCACCAGTCTGAACAACGAGTTGACCAAGGTGGACTTTCCAGAACCAGTTCGGCCAACAATGGCCAGTTTGGTGCCTCCAGGGATATCAAGGTTGATGTTCTTGAGCACCTGAGAGTCACCGTAGAAGACGTTCCAGCCCTCAATCTGGACATGTCCCTTGGTGAAGACCTTCTGAGGAGGCTTGTCGGAGAGAAGGTCAATTTCAGTGGGGAAAGGAATGCCAGAAGAGCCATTGGCCTCAATGTCAGTATCAAGAGGATCCTGCTTCTCGTTGCCCATCCACTCAACGATTCGCTCAACGGAGACAGAGTTAGTCTCCACCATGATCAGAGAAGAGACAATGGCATCGAGATGCTTGGTGATACCAAGAGCGTAGGTCATAGTAAGAGAAAGCAGAGCGACGGAAAGTCGACCGCTTCCAAGAGCAAACAGAGACAGCACACCAGCGACAAAGATGATACCACAGCCAATTCCCTTGAGACGCAGACCCAGCCAGTATCCGAGGTTACCCTGGATAAATCGAGCCTTGTTGTTCTCATCAAGAGCCTCACAGAGACGTCCAGACATGTAGGGCTGTCGGTTGTAAGCGGAAATGACATGTCGACCGTCGATACTCTCACCAAGAATGGTGAGAATAGGAGAGGAAGTAGCAGCGACAATTCGCTTGAGCTCACGGGAAGTCTTGACGTAGATAGCCTCGTAATGCTTGTACAGCATCAACAGACCAGCCACAAAGATGATGGAAAGAGGAGCAGCGGCGACAATAAGACCTAGACCAAATGCGGCCTCGATACACGAGTACACAAACAGTCGTCCGTTGTTAGCAACCTCTTCATCGGTGAGCTTGAGATCAGCAGTGAGTCGGTTCAGAACTCGACCCATGGGGGTAGACACGAAGAAGGCCAGAGGAGAGGTGATGACACAAGTAAGAAGTCTGAAATGCATCTTGAGACCCACCTGACAGCTTCCTCTGAGGAAAATGAGGTTGGAAATGATCTCTGACAGGCCAGCCACGAGTCCAAACATGAGGTAGTAGAAGACGTTGGCACGCGAGATGGCAAGACCAGCGGCAATACCCAGTCCAGCAAATCCAATGGCAAAAAGCATGAAGATTGTGAAAGTAAAGAATCCAAACTCCTGGAAGTATCGTCGGTAGACGTTCCAGTTGACTCGACCGGTGGTGGTAATCTCCTCTTGTTGGAGAGAGGCAGGGGGTTGCACGTTAATGTCTTCGGGGATCACGTTGGGCTCTCTCAGGTCCTCGAGGTTCTTCTTGGCAGCAGTGGGAGCCTCGCCACGAGTGTCAAGGTTGTAGACCTTTCCGTACTCGAGCAACTTGTGGGAGTTGGTGGCCATAACCATCTGAGACTCGGCGTAAGCAAGAGCATGTCTAATCACGTGGTTCTGCACATGCTGATCGAGAGCAGCCAGGGGGTCATCGAGACACATGGTGTATCCAGAATACAAAGCTCGAGCCATGGAGATCCGAGCCTGCTGGCCTCCAGACAGAGACAGACCCTTGTCTCCGATCAGAGTCTGGTCACCATGGGTGAGGTTGGCGAGATCGGGAACAAGGGCGCACTGGTACAGAACCTGCTTGTATCTCTCCTCGTCCAAGTTGGAGCCGAAAATGATATTGTCTTTGATACTGGCATTGAGCAGGAAGTGTCCCTGGGTCATGTAAGCCACAGCCTCGGAGCTCTTCTGCACAATCATATCGAGAAGAGTACTCTTTCCCGTACCAACCTTGCCAATGATGGACACCAGATCGACGTTCTTGTTGAGATCACTGAGAATCTGCTGAGAAGTTTCCTCCAGGTTGAGAGACTCTCGATCCTCACTATCTTCGGGGTGGTCGAGGAAACCACTGACACGCTTGAGGGAGACAATAGACTCGACAAGCAGAGAGACGTTGGTAGGTAGGACCTTGAAGGGCTGCTGCAGAATCTGGAAGAGAACCATGGTGGGGAAAACAACATCCAGAGTCAGCTTACCTCCATGCTGCTCTCTGAAGGTGTAGAGAGAGATGAAAGAACACAGGAAGATACAGGTATGCCAGAGGAAGGTGTCGAAGAGCTTGATCTGGTTGACACGCTTGAGGGTGTTGATCTCACGAGCTCGAATGTCCCGAATGGTGTCAAAGGTGTGCTTCTCAAGAGTGTAAAACTTGAGGGTCTTGATGTTCTTGAGCATCTGGCCGACCAGCGAGTATCGAGCAGATCGCTGACTCTGCATCTTTCGGTACACCATGCTCTGGGTCTTGGCAAGGAAGTAAGACACAGGTCCGCAAATAGCTAACACCAGGAGTCCCCAGAAGACGGCATAAGAAAGCAGCTGGTAGAGGAAGAAGGTGCAGACAATAAGCTGGAGGGGGGCCTTCCACAGCTGGTCAAAGTAGTAGGGCACGTGAAGGACGTTGGTGATATCAGTGGCGAAATGGTTGATGATGTCACCTGAGGATTCGGGCATGGTTTCCAATCGGAAGATCTTATCCTGGATGAAAGCACCAAGACCGACCATCATATGAAGGGCCATGTTGGTGACCTGTCGTCTGAACTTGGTGGCCACCAGGGTAGCGAGAAAGTCGATTCCAGCGAGAGCCAGAATCAGAGTGAAGGCTCTAGACATGTACTTGGAGTTGTGGTCCTCATCGTAGCTTGTGACCTGGACAATGAGAGACTTCAGAAGCAGGGGCTGAGCAAAGGGGAACAGAACCTCTCCAAGGAAGAAAGTGGCGGCCTTGATGTACCACCATGTGTATCTCTTCTGGATCAGGGTGGAGAAAGAGGTTCCCTCGGGGTACTTCTTCTGGAAGCTCTTGAAGTCTGCAAAGGCGTTTTGGGTGATCAGAGGTTCGGGAGTCTTTTCAAGGCTGTCCTGGGTCACAATCTCGCGGTCTAGGGTCTTCTGAAGCCATCCGAAGGTCAGGTTGGAGTAGAACTCGGACTGGGGTTGAAGATAGCATTGAACCAAAGAAGTGGCGATCAGACAGATGGCGGAGACGGTCTGGCATCCCAGCTCGCCCGCAAAAGCGTGCTTGAAGTGTCGGTTGATGTTTGCCACCACGAGGCAAAAGGCGAATGCGATTTGGGCAATGTGATAGGAGAGGTGGATCGTGGACGACTCACGATAGAGCATGAGCAGTGTTCCGGCGATGGCACAGCCAATCTCCCACACGGGTCCGAATTGGTACAGCGGAAGCAACAGAAGGATCTGGAGCACAAGAAGGGTGTTTGTGAGCTGCCACTTGACGACTTTGTGCCCATAGGCGATAAGGGATAGAGCAAAGACAGCTGGAACCAACAGTAGACCCGTCTGGGCCGCGTCGGGCCTCAGATCGTAGTACTTTGGATCAAACTGGGTTAGGAGGGGTTCATTTGGAGGCAAAAAAGGAGGATATACTCACACCAATCATGATGGAAACGTCGTTGTAGAGTTCATGAAAGTTGGGTGCCATTTAGCGTGAACGGTTTTATATTGGGTGTTTTAGATAAGTCTTTGTCGTGCATGGGCGATGCAACTTAGAATTCTTCCTGCGTCTAAACGATCCAAACGACTTTCTGTATGGGGGATGTATTGGATTTCAGACCCCACAGCAAAGTTCAAATCTTACGGAGCCAGCATGCTCGCTTCCGAGAAAAGTATTATGAGCTGTCGACGCTCTCAGAGACGTTGCAATTGGTCTACGAATCTGATTTTAAGTCTTATCTCTGTGGCGTTTTTCAGAAGCTGCCATGTTTCAGGGTTCAGTAGGCTTACGAGCTCTAATTGCACGCAGTCCTATTGGTCGTTTACACCTCGTACGATCAACGTTTTTCAGTAAATCTCAGAGCTCTATTTTATGGCATAATCTGATTGTGCAAACGCCATAGATCTCATTGTGTGAAGTCGAGACTGATAGGCTGCGATAATATATGGCCAAGACCTCTGGTGGGTCCCATGCAGCTAGTGCGGAATCCACGCTATTGTGTCTCACCTGAATGTGTTTGTGTGTGGCTGTGTTCTCTTGTATGGGAGCGTGTACCTGGAGCGTACCTGACATGAAATGTAACGTTGGGATCTACGGAGTATTTCGCCCTTATACGATACATTGGAGGCAAGTACAAAACTCGTGGACCACTTAAACGGGTACACGGGCAGCAGGTACAGTTTTACTAATATGTATCAATGTATAGTGAGTGAGTCACATACGGCTGAGAAGGCTAATTCTGCGTTGGACTCTCCACGACAATAAAGGGTCTCGGAGTCCGTCAAAGAGGATTTACACTAGGGGTCGATGGCCCAAGTCGTTGCTGTAACATATCCCCTTTTTTATGGCTTTGAGAATTCCGAAGCACCAAGACGAAGAGGTACAAGCGCATCAAAAATATGTCAGGTGACTTTCCACGTGCAGATTGAAAAGATACGCAAGGAGCCGGATGGGGACTAATTGGCGAATGAACACAACACATGTGGATATCTACGATACGATACGAGAATGTACACATACAACAGACAGCAGAACATGCCCATGTGACTGGCCAGTCGTGGAAAGCCGGTCGGTAATGTAGAATGCCGGTTCGCATAACTTCTCTTGGCCACAAGTACGAGTACCGAGTACCGGTAGTTGGTTGAGGAGACGCCTCTCAGTGGTCTATACTCAACTCAAGTTAGTTAAGAGTAGTTGAGAACTGACAACAACACATTGTGACTGGTGCTGGTGCAATACACAGTGAGAATTCGCCATTACCCAGAACACCCCTCAGGAAACCACGACCATATATACCTCTTCGACACGAACAAAGAAACCGGGGGGCACCCGGAGGCAGGCCTCAGACGCTGCTTGAAGGGGTTCCGTAACAGGTAAAAAGATGAATAGACTCCTCGTTGAGCTGTGCGGGGGAACAATGGATGAATGGTGGAATATGCCACGTCCGCTGCCCGTCCCTGCAGCTATCTAGAAACTTCCAATAGAGGCAATGCGATACCGCGGGTGTTTTTTCCAGCGTTGGTGAGGTTTAGAGTGGTGATCAGTAATGTCGAGGATTTGAGAGTTGGAGACTGAAAGAAAAGCATCTAAGGAGTGATGAGTGAAGGGTCAGCTACTTGTATTGAGAACAACTAAACTCACATTGGCTACAGCATGTACAGCTGTCTTCGAACTGTAGCTACAGTAGCTCTTCTTTTGTGTACCACGCAAAACCCCCACTCTTAAGTCCTCTTGTACGCGTTGCAATATTGGAAGGTTTACTCGATACCTCAGCGTCCTTTGTGTGTATGGTCACTTGCACAGTATACGAGAAATGTTGTGGCAGCAGCAGCAGCAGCAATACTCAAGGTTCACATGTGCACTTTGAACTACAGTAGCTTAGGCTCATCGCACTAAAAGCTATGATAGTCATGTCTCATGTATTTCAGAGGTTCACACAGCTCTTATCACATAGGGTAAGATCTATATTTCACTGGTGACGTCAATGACCTGCAAAACCCCCTATATTATCCGACTTTGGTGTGGAGATTAACTCCCACACAAGGTGTTCATTATCTCCACCTCCACCTTTACCCCACTTCCAGCTACCGGCGACTTCACGGAGATGCATACTACAAGCAAACAACTTTTACGACATTGTTACCCGTGAGGCTGAAAGCAAGGCTTTGGCGATATCACTAGCAGGAATTAACGAGATATACACTTTCTCTCAAACGCTGCTATTCCAAAGAGACTATTCGGGCCATTGTGACTGTACGGGTGATTCTACGAGTCTCTAGACAAGTCTACGTATCTCGAGTCCCAATACGAGCGGCAATATATTCCTCAATTGATACTTAAGCCACAATGAGCAGAAGTACATCTGTCAATGAGTGTTTCAATTGTATTACAGTAACTAATCAGCCAAATACTCCGCCATACCTTTCAAAATATCACCAAGCTCTTTCAGCCCTTGCAATGACGGGTATCAAGTTGTGTTCAAACATAAAGATGCATCAGAGTTCATACCCCACAGTCGGATAGCGCGCCAAGCCAGTGCCAAGAAACTGCTACCTCTGAAAATAGTAGTGAATATTGCTGGAAAGTGATCACTAATCACTAATTGGTGCATCCAACCTGTAGGGTGGCCCCTGGGACAACGAAGAGGAACAGATCTTATGCGTCTACCCCCCGCATGAATCAAAGTCATCTGCAAGATAACGATGGGGTAGATGGTGATGAATATGGGGGCGATGATGATATATAAGAGCGTTGCAATACGGTATGCTCTCTCCATCAACCCACTATCCATTCACACACACACACTACCCATCCACACAACTTATCACAATGACAGTAATCGAACGCAAGTCCGAAGACAGCTTGCAAGAGAAGGGTGTTCCCTTCGCCACTCAGGATGAGTGTATCCTGGCTGACATTGGTTACAAAGAAGAATTGAAACGACATTTCTCTGTGGTTCAAGTATTCGGAATCGCCTTCTCCATTATGGGCCTGCTTCCTTCCATTTCGTCGGTTATCGGCTACTCTCTCACGGCTGGACCCGTGGGTATGGTTTGGGGATGGTGCATTGCCTCGGCATGCATCATGGTTGTCGGCCTGGCTATGGCTGAGCTTGGTTCTTCGCTTCCCACTTCTGGAGGTCTGTACTGGTGGACTTACCATTTCGCTCCCGAGAACGCCAAGCGACCTCTGTCTTTCCTCTGTGGTTACTCCAACTCTCTTGGTCTCATCGGTGGTCTCGTCTCTATCGACTATGGCTTTTCTCTCATGTTGTTGTCAGTCATCTCTCTTGCCACTGACGGTGAGTTCGAGCCCTCCAAGTACACAGTTTACGGTGTCTTTGCCGGTGCTGTGCTGACTCATGGTGCAGCTGGTATCCTCACCACCAAGCTTATTTCGAAAATCCAGACCGCCTGTATCGTTCTCAACATTGGTATCATTGTTCTGGTTGTCATTGCCCTGCCTGTTGGCGCCCGAGATCACCTCAACGACGGAAAGTTCATCTTCACCAAGATTGAAAACATTTCTGAGTGGCCCACTGGCTGGAACTTCTTCCTGTCGTGGCTCGCACCTGTCTGGACCATTGGAGCCTTCGACTCTTGTGTCCACATGGCTGAGGAAGCCTCCAACGCCTCTCGAGCCGTGCCCATTGGTATCATTTCCTCCATTGGTATGTGCTGGATTCTCGGAGTGATTGTTAACATCATCTGTGCTGCCGTCGTCAACCCTGACGTTGAGGCCGTCATCAACACTCCCCTTGGCCAGCCCATGGCCCAGATCATCTACGACTGTCTCGGAAAGAAGTGGACCATTGCTATCATGTCCATCATCTTCTGCCTCCAGTGGACCATGGGTCTCAGTATTCTGGTTGCTGGATCTCGACAGAACTGGGCCTTTGCTCGAGATGGTGCTCTGCCCTTCTCTGACTGGCTCAAGGTTGTCCACAAGGAGACTGGTGTGCCCCGACGAACTGTCATCATGGGAACCTTTGTTGGTCTCGCCATTGGCTGTATCTGTCTGATTGACGACAAGGCTGCTTACGCCCTGTTCTCTCTGCCCCCCGTCTCCAACGATCTTGCTTGGCTCCTGCCCATCTTCCTCAAGCTCGTCTTTGGCGCTTCCAAGTTTGTGCCCGGCCCCTTCTACCTCGGAAAGACCCTGTCCAAGATCATCGGTATCTGTGCCTCTGGATATCTCGTCTTCGCCATCATCCTGCTCATGTTCCCCACTGCCACTCCTCACGTGACCACAGACACCATGAACTACGTCGTGGTGCTCAACGTCGGCGTCTGGATTGGTGCTCTCGCCTACTACTTCCTGTACGCTCGAAAGTGGTACACTGGACCCCGATCTAATTTGGAGGACGATCCTCGAGTTCTTGACGCTGTTCGAGTTGTCAATGAGGAGCTTGCCAAGGAGGAGTCCGAGAAGTCTAACGAGAAGCAGATCAACGAACATGTTGAGCGTGTCGTTATTTAATTAATTGAATTTGTTGTACTTGAATCAGTGTATTGTAATGTGTTGTATTCCCTGTCAAGTAATCTTTGTGGTAACTATAGTCTAATACTCACCTTGTCGAAACGAGTGACCAGACAGCGAGATCATCCTGATGTATCATGCGTCGTAGATGTATCAAGTTCCCAATGAGACTCCCCAGGCGTCGACGATGTTTTGATCTTATCAGCGTCCGGAAAGATCACATCTCGCTGAGGAGCATCTCAAAGGCAGGTATCTCATCGACTCCCACCAAGCCACAACTGGAGCTGCTTGATTGAAGGCGACTGTGATTGCCACAAGTGACAATTAATCCGGACTCCTAGGCGTATTTAAGGGCGTCTAGGCATTTGTTGATGACAAATCTGGTGCGACGTAAAGCGACGTAAATCTCTGGTCCCATGTCCCATGGGGGGAAGAGGAATACTTATATCAGGAGCTTTGGTCCCAATTTTAACCTAAACAGGCAGGTACACTCCGCTTTCTTCCCGAAAGAGGATGCTGCATGCGAGCAAATAGAGATGAATAATCGAAAATTACGAGCAATATATGTGGACGAGGGGTTGGAAATTACCCCCCAGTAGCCAAAACACAGCAAAAACGGGGACTCAGGATATTGCAAGAGTAAACCACGTCTCAGATAGTCACCCACTATGACACTCGTAGCTCGTGTGCACCCTGTAATTTACCCCGGATGGCTCTAATGCTATTATCTGCACCCTTGAGCCCCTGTCTTAGGGACTAATTACAAGTGAGATGGGCTGTACCAAGTAGCAAAGGTCCCGCTGTCGATGAGGCGTAATATCCAGCAGTGTGAGGTCACAAAGAGAGTGTGCAATTTGTCAGCGACGAATACTCGGGTCTCTGAACTCATCCGCATGCCATCCATTTCCAACGCACAACCCTTGCCAAAATGATCCGTGTGTTCCGTGTGTTCCGTGTGTTCCGGTATCAACCCCCATAATTAATCATCACAGTGTGATGACTCATTGAGTCAACAGCACCACATGAAGCTCATAACCTGAAATCACACGTTGAATAATATCCCACCTCAACAATTATCAGTTTGTTCCTACACTTGTAATGCTCATAACACCTACCCTCTGCCTGGTGGGTTACTAAGCTCCTCGATGTGAACTCAACCATAACAGTTTGACACATTCTTGCTCCAACTGACAGAAGATGATGCTGACGTGCAATTAAGAGACGATGTTATTGGTTACTTTGGCCCGAAAATAAAATGAATATTCTGCTGGCTCCGACTTTTGAGGAATATTTCGTATCGCTTACACAGCTCGCTTAGTTACAAAATACTCCCTACATCGCTACATCGCTAAGGTGCATCACCTCTTTCGAGGCAGCGATAATGCACAGGACGGGTAAATAGGAAAATAGGCCTGACGGATCCGGAGATGTCAGAAAGAAGCAAAAAAATGCGGACTGTCGCGATAAGCTGGAGGTTACTACACGAACATGAAACCGCGAGACAAGCTTCGACGTTGGGCCAGATGCGCGGTCTTGGTTGTCTTGGACTCACGAGGGTTCGTGGTTTGGCTTTTCACAATCACAAGCTAACGCCTATTTACGGATCTTCCACGTGAGCCTCCCAACGGAGTTAACCCACAGGCACGAGTTCGTATTCGGCAAGGATCGACATGTGGGATACGAATGCACGACTTCTTCTTTCGTGACAAGAATCAGCTCAAAGAAGTAAATGTCTTAACCGATAAGTCACAGTTGATAGATCATTTTTTAGGACAAACCTCATAGTCGGCTCTTCTGGCTTGCAGCCTGAGAATGAAACTCTGATTGCAATTGAATTCGGTTGTGGGGTGTAGAATCTTTGGGAGAGTGTGGGGTGTAGACTAATCAGAAACTAGATGCCGAGTAGACCTGGGGTAAAGGGGTGCTAGATCGGGCTGCTAGAGACGGAGATCTGGAGTAAGGGGGTGTGTGATTTCAACGGTTCAAAAATCTCGCTGACAGGTGTCTTTTCGGCCGCAGAAAGGGCTTGCTCCATAATAGACAACCACACACCCATCTCTGCAAGGTACAGCTTAAGTTCAAGGTCTTGTGGGGGTGGAAGAAAGTAAAAGGGTAGAAGATATGCTGTGAGCAAGGAAGGCTCGTATAGTAGCAAGTGATCGAAAATATCGGTGATAGAGGCATAGCACGGGAAATCTATAAGTGCGATAGTAAGCACAGCACCCTGAAACACCCAATTGAAGCCTCCACGCTATTAACTCGTGCAACCCCAAGTGTATTCATATTGTAGCACCTACATGTTTCACATGCCTCCTGTCTCCAACAGATGGACTTCCCCACAAGCTGAACTTTCATGCGGAAGAGAGTCAGAAACGGAAGCTGAGCAAGCGTGCCAGGTTGGGGGAAGCGAAAATAGCCACGTGCAAGCCTCAACACTCCGCACGACGGGTCTTTCACATGAATATGAGCCCATTTTGCCTATCAAGTTTCCTCCAGCAACTGCGTCAATCATGTACACGCCGCTGGGTTTATTCACCCCAGAGTGGCATGATAATCTGCACCTCTCACATTCACATGGGGAAAGAGTTTAAGCCTGAAAGCCATAAGTGTCTAATAGTGCGGGGTATATATAGGTGTTGCCAGCTCTTCAAGTAGAGTCTCTCTTCCCCTCCATCTTCTTCTAATCATATCACACAATCCCCTAAAAAACAATGTCTGAATTCGCCCACGAAGAGAAGTTCCTCAAGGCTAAGTCCACCCTCAACATTGACAACATTGTCAAGCTCGCAGACAAGATCTTGCTCAACCCTCTGTTTGCAGGCGCTGCTCTTGCTCTGTCTTACCAGAATGGTGACCTCTACGAGAACCTGCCCCGATTTGCTGGTATCGCCGGCGCTGGTATCCTCACCACCATTCTCTACTTCTTCCGAGTCATCTCTCGACGATACCTGAAGATCAAGGGCTGGAAGCTGACTTCCCGAGACGTGGCCGTCATCACCGGAGGTTCCAACGGTCTCGGACACTACATTGCCTACGAGCTATCCAAGCGAGGTGTGCGATGTGCCATTCTCGACCGAGAGAAGCCCGCTCGAACCCTGCCCGGTTCCACCTACTACTACTGTGACCTCACTGACAAGGCTGTCATCGACAAGGCCTTTGCTGAGGTCCAGCGAGACATGGGTCCCATCTCCATTCTGGTCAACAACGCCGGTATGATGTGCGAGCAGCGAGTCCAGGACCTCAACGAGAAGCTCATTCGAAACCTGTTCGAGGTCAACATTGTCTCTCACTTCTGGACTCTCCAGGCCGTCATCCCCGACTTCCTCAAGTACAAGCGAGGATGGGTTGTGTCTGTCGCCTCCACTGTCGGTCTCATTGGACCCGGTCACATGTCTGCTTACACCTCTTCTAAGCATGCCGTTGTCGGTCTCCACGACTCCATCACCCACGAGCGAGGTCTTGCTGGCAAGGTCGGAACTACCCTGGTGTGCCCCGGTCAAATGAACACTCGATTGTTTGCCGATCTGTCTACCCCCACCAAGTTCTTTGCCCCCGTCGTGGAGTCTCAGGCTCTCGCCAAGATCATTGTCGACAACATTGCCAACGGTCAGCGAGGAGAGGTCATTGAGCCTCTGTACGCCCGACTCACTCCTCTGGCCCGAATCGTCCCCCACTGGCTGGCTGACTTCTGCCGATGGGCCACCAACCTCGATGGCTGCATGGAGGAGGTTGAGCACAAGAAGGTTGGCCGAGGAGAGCTCTAAGGACACTAGTTTAGGACATCTTAATGTATTTATGATTTGTATAGACGGAGTTTGTACGGAGAAGCGTAGACAACATCACCGACGATGTGAATAGAGACTGTGCCATCAATACCACAGCTACAGTATCAGACGAAGACACAGACAAAACTCATACAAAACAAACACACCCTACGGTTGCACAGCGCGCTTCAGCGACGCTACATTGATCATCAAAATGCATAAATAAATATATCTGTATATGGGTGTAAGTGAGTAAATAGGTAATAGTTAATAGCCGAGCAGCAGTGCAGAGAAGAGCATCATCTCACGCCTAAAAGGCGTTTCGAGAAACAAGAACGAGCTTCTTCTTGCCCTTCTTGCGGGTGCCAGACTCGGCTTCGGCGGCTTCAAGAGCCTTGGCAATATCGCCCCAACCATTCTCCTCAGAGTCGTGGGGGGCAACAGGATCCGAAGTCCAGTTGACAGCCTTCCCCCAGACCGTCTTCTTCTGAGCACTTCCCGAAGGGGAAGGAGTCTCGCCAGAAGAGGTAGGAGCAGACTCGCCCAGAACGGGGTCCAGAGAACTGATGGGACTGCTTCCAAAGGGAGCCGAGGCGCCCAGAGGCGGGGACGAGAAGCCACGCTGCTCGATGTAAGTATCAAACTCCACGTGGTCTCTCTGCTCAGCCAATCGCTTGTTTCTGTCGTCCCGTCGTTCTTGGTTCTTGTGACGTCGGAATCGTTGTCGGAGCTCCTCAGCAAAGGGCGCGAGCTTGTCCTTGGGGAGGACCTGTCGCCAGTCACACTCAACAAAACCAATCTCGGCACCCACAGGCAGATTTGCCAGGTACTTGGATCGCTTTCGCAGGTCGATGGTGACCGAGGTGTGTTCCACGTGCTCAATACGAGGTTTGATCGAGGGAGGGAACATGGAGTAGTGGCCAAAAACGTGCTTCAGCACCTTGATGTCCAAGGGAGCCAAAAAGTAATTTGGCCGAATGGCATAAAAGTAAAACTCCTTAGGGGGCAATGACAGACCTCCCACGGTGGGGGGAGACTCCAGTTCCAAATCGAACGGGAGAGAGAGGTCTGCTGGCGCGTCATCGTCACCTCCAGACTCGAGTTCCATCTTCTCCATGATGTCTTCAACGGCCTGGTCAGCAAAGTGGCCATCGTCGCCAAACATGAACTCGTCCTGCTTTCGCATTTCGAAGATGGCCTCGAGCTCGCGCTGGTACATTTCTCGTGCCCAGTGAGCGGTGCCAATTCTCAGACGAGAGTAGGAGGCGTAGGGGGATTCCACCGAGGGAATCGAAGACTGGGGCACGTTAGCTGTGACGGGTGCAGCAAACACGTCGTGAAGATCCCGGCCTAGAAGCGTCCATTCACGCGTGTCGCCGGTCTTCAGGGTGGGTCTTTCGTCGTCAACGCCACCGAAAATGACAGGTTTGACGTGTGCGTTGTTGACGTTCTCCAGACACAGAGGACATTCCTTGGACTGCGTGTTGAAACGCTTGAGGCAGGCCAGACACATGATGTGGCCACAGCCCAGCATTCGAGGAGCGGTAGGCTCACATAGGCAAATGAGACAGTCGGAGGTCTGGGGAACCAGAACTCTGACTACACGCGACATGTCGACGTGGTCGGGGTTGGAGAACTCGCCCGGCTTGACCACAAACGAAAAGTTTGCGTTGGCGTAGGCGTCTTTATCGAACTCCTTGGCTGCCGTCTTTCGACGCGGGTGAGGCGAGTGCGAGTGGTGGCCAGCAGAGTGGTTGTTGCTGGCCTGTCTGCTGGCGCTGGGAGGCGAGAACTCGAGCAAGTGCGAAATATTGACCTTGCCCTTTCGGGGCGCGAGGGAGGCAAGTTCCTCCTCCAGGTCTCTCTTGGCGTCTGAGTCCTTCTTGGAGTCTTCGGGAACAGGACGCTGTCGATTACGGTGGTTGTTTCGCTGGGGCGTGTTGATGGCCTTGGGCTTCTTGGGAGGCCCGCCCTTGCTCTTGCTGGCGGCCGGCTTCTTGTTGGCACTGGGCTTGGGCTCAGTGGGCACAAAAGACGGCGCCGCGAAGTTGAAGTTCTTACTCATCTCAGAGGTAGAGGGGGGCGGTTGATCTGGCGAGGGGTGTACCAAAATCAGAGGACTTGACACCGGGCGTGTCGTAGGGTGGCGAGTGAGGGAGTGTGAAGAGACTGTGTGTGAATGAACGAGACCGTGAGGAGTCGAGTCAAGTAACCGGCCGTTATAGATACCGCGTCACACCTGGTAGATAGTGACTTCCGCCAGATGAGCAATACGACTGTTGAAGGGGGTTCAAGAGCCGGATTAGACACTAAATATGCCACAAACAGGGTCCGGGGTTGCGTGGGTGTCGGGTCGCAACTATCGGTTGATAACACGATAATTGGAGAGGTTACGCGGGCCAAGGTAAAGTCCTATAAAACTGTGTTGTTGCCTTCCTAAAATGGAAACGCTACATAGGCACCCTAAGATATCCGCGGGGTGGCACATCCAAGTGCGGCATTTGCCCGTGTTCTTGCTTCATTGGTGAGGGTACTGGCTCTGCCTCAATTCTCTCATAAATTCGTTCGACTTGCGTCTGTTATTTTTGCCATCATTTTCGCGCACTTCACCTTCTCTTCCTACACGTCTTTTGGACCTCTCTAAAATTGTTGACTCAACACGGTTTCATGAGTTCCGTTGCTCCCGATTATTGCCCCATTCCAATTTGAGATTGGGACTTCCATTTTAGGAAGTGGGCTTAGCGGTGGCGATCGGACCAAAGATGGGAAACTGGGAAGCGGGACCAGGTGCTTTTAAGCTCCACAATTACATAAGCACTTTATGCGAGGGCCAGCACCTCCACTAAAGTTGGTGAATAAGTGCGTGTCCACATCGCGATCTCATCAACCTCGAACACCAGAAAAATGTCTCGACAGACCCAGGCAGTCAACCTCTAGTGAGTGAACCACATCAGCTGAGAAATCAGAAGACAATTACTAACCCAGCTCGACTTCGGAACTGAAGAAGACCTCCGACGAACACATTGCTTATGTGAGTATACGTGACGTGACTTGGAAAGTGTCACATGGTCAAATTGAGAGCGACAAGACGTGATGATCATGGCTGGTGATTTGATGAGGTGAACTCATTGACTGTGGAATGATAGGGATCAGGTTGTATTGTCACCTACCGTTGCGATAACTGTCTTGATCGTGATGTTTTTGATAACAACCAGAATTTCGCGACTCTTTCATGACCTTGCCACATCCTAATGCCACATCGTCATGGCTGATTTGGTGACACCACCTAATGTGTTGTGCTTTTGACAACACCCAAATATGGCCTCAACCAGCACCACAAACTAACCCAGGTCTTCAAGGAACTCGGATACACACAGGACCACAGTCTTCTGGACGTGCGTCTGGTTGCTGGATATGCATCTGTGATTCTGGCCGCAGCGTCCTTCTACCTGGACTACACCTTTGGCTTCGAGTTTGCTCGACCCTACCTCGCCTACACAGTTCCCCTCTTCTTTGTGCTGGAGTTCTTCGTGTCTGGATGGCTTTACTTTAAGGAGCGAAACGTCGCATATATGGGAAAGAAGGGAGACACCAAGGTGACCGTGTCGACGACTGCCGCTAACCCCGGAGTGGACTACAAGATTGTTGTCGATGTGAACGGAGGAAAGAAGACCGTTGACGCCAAGTTCAACGACTGGTTCGACTTCAACGGCTTCATTGTCTACAGCAAGTTCGCTGGTGTCTTCGAGGCCTTGTTGGAGAAGAAGGACCAGTAATTGTCTATTTATATAAATGCAATCAAAACCCATAGAGAATCAGCATTGAGATGGTGGACCCGAGGTGTAGTGCACAGACGCAGAAAATCTACATTGCCAAGTGCATCCCCGTACACTCTACATAGGCTAATCCAGCCTCAATCACCTTGCCAAAGTATTAGACGTGTCCTGCTTGTACACAGGCCACAATATAGATCATAGTATACATTCAACTCATTAGTATCGTAGCGAAGGCTCGATTAGCAATCACAGTTGTCACACTGCTCGGCGCCTTCGGGTCGGTTGGCGCACTCGTTCTTGGAAGGAGCGGCGTCAGTGGCACAACAGTCGGTGCAGGCATCCAGCTTCTTGCTGAGCTGCTGGATGGTCTCCTGCTGGCTCTTGACCTGGGACACAAGAGAGTGAACCAGCTCTTCAAGAGAAGAGATTCGCTTGTCAGACTCGCCAGAAGTGGCAGCAGCAGCGACAGAAGAGTCAGTCTGGGGGAGAGACTCTTCCTTAAGAAGGGGAAGAGGGTTGATCTCCTCAGACTCGTCCTTACCGTTCTCGACGGCGGCCTTGGGCTCCTCCTTGGGCTCCTCCTTAGGCTCGACCTTCTTCTCAACAACAGGCTCAGGCTTCTTCTCCTCAACGGGCTCGGGCTTCTTCTCCTCGACGGGCTCGGGCTTCTCCTCCTCAACAGACTCAGACTTCTTGTCCTCAGCCTGCTTGGCCTCCTCCTCTCGGACCTTCTCGACGGCCTTGGCACCCTCGGAAGAGCTGATCTTGCCGCTCTTGACCATGGCTCCAATCTCCTTCTCGGTCAGAGTCTTACCGCCAGAAGCAGCCTGGTGGACGAGCTCGATCTTGCCGGTCTTGGCAAGTCGGTTTCGGGTGGCCAGAAGTCCAGAGTTCTCCCACTCGTCGTTGTTGTCGTCCTCCTTCTTTCGGGGCTCCTCCTCCTCAGAGGCCTTGGCCAGCATGGAGTTGACCTTGTCACCAGAGAAAGCAGAAGAGGAAGTACCGAAAGAGCCCTTGGACTGCAGATCGGGCTTCTCCTCCTTGGGCTCGGCGGACTTGGAAACGGGCTCAGAGGCCTTGGCAGCAGCAGGTGCGGGGGTGGCAGCAGGCTCGGGCTTCTTGAACTCGGTCTTGTCCTCCTTGGCCTCGTGAACATTGTCCTTGGTGATAGGCTCCTCGTTGTAGAGAACCTCGACGTCGATAACGTAGGGTCGGGCAGACTTGCCCTCGAAGAACTCCTCGGCCTCGACGGAAGGCACACCGGCGTAACAGTCGGGGTAGATATCGGACTGGAAGGTCTCGGCTCGTCGGGGAACGTAGAAACCAACGGGCTCCACATAAGAGTCCTTGACAGTCTTGTAGGCCCGAACAATCTCGTTGCCCTTGATGTTAAGAGCTCGCTTGGGCATGAAGGCGATACCTCGCTGGGGGTCTGTGCTCTGGTACTCGGACAGCTCGAAGAAGTCGTCGTTGCCGTACTCGTAGTATCGGATGTTACCGTCTCCCTTACCGGCCAGGAACAGGGTCTTAGTGTCGTGGTCGAAGAAGGGCATGCAGATACCGGAAGACGAATCCAGGTATCGGAAACCGCCGATGGGTCCGGCAGCAATGTCAGAGGCGTTCCACAGAGCCAGCTGTCGGTCGGAAAGCTTGGAGAAACCGGTGGTAGCAATTCGGTCAGAGTCGAGCCAGACGACTCGGGAGTTCTTGGCACCAGTGTGTCCAGCGCCGGAGCTCACAACCTCGCCGGTTCGCAGATCCCAGACTCGGATCTGCTTGTCTCGGGAGGTGGTGACAAGGAGGGTACCGTCCTGGTTGTAGTCGAAGGAGGTGATGATGTCCTTGTGGGCGAGAGACTGGTGAGCCTTCTGGGCCTCAACGTCCCAGAGCTTGACGGTGTAGTCAGCCGAAGACGAGGCCAGCACGTTGTTGGCAGTGGGGTGGAACTTGACGTGTCCGACCTTTCGCTGATGACCAGAGAGCTTGGCGACAGGAGCGACATCCTCAATCTCCTCCTCAGGCTCGTAGACGATTCGGTAGTCATCAGGCACCTTCCACAGACCGATCTTTCCGTCATCGGAGGCTGAGGCAATCACCTGGTCGTTGAAGGGGTTGAAGTCTGTGTCGAGAACAGCAGAGGTGTGGCCTCGGAAAAGAGGAATCTGATCGGGGAGCTTACCCTTGTGGGAGAGGGGGATGACGGCGAAGGCTCCTCCTCCAGAGGCCTCCCAGTTGAGAGAGATGTACTCGGGGTTGACCTTGAGAAGGTTAGAGTCCCAGGCGTTGTTGCTAGGTTAGTGTCTGGGCGGAGTGAAAAGTCGTGTGGTGGATGGGAGATGGTTTAAGGTCAATCGGTGTCGTGTTCGTGTAATTGATGTGACAGTGGAGTAATTGGTTCGGTGTCCGAATCCAGTGCCCACACATGTGTAGCAGCCCCTAGATTGTGGTTTCATACCACCGTATCACTCGTGTCTCATCCTTTAGTGTGTTTTGTCGTTTTGGGTTGTGCTGTTTACGGTCGTGTGTCGTGTGCTGTAATCTAGTGTGTTGTTTGTATCATAATCATCACCACATCAATCAACACAACGATAAACGTAACTGATTGATCCATCTCACGTCGTCTGTCCACCACTGTTTCCGCCGCTGTCACAACATTCTCTCGTTACTCACCTCACTCGCACATTGTCGTAGCAAAGCTCCTTCTTGGTCGACTGTCCGTAGACATGTCGGTACTTTGATGATCGGACGAATCTTCCACTGAGTTAGTTCTGGGGCTAAACCGGTCGATCCGGTGATTTCAACCATCGTTCGGACCTCCTTGCGCTGCTTCTCTCCGGGATTGCTGTGTCGTCGACTCACCTCATTTTTAGTGATGTGTTACCAAAGAGTGATGATGCTGTACTGCTAAAGTAAATGCACCCAATGTGGGTTGGGAATGCCTATTCCAATTCGCTCAAAGTTACATTTATGTCCTCGGAGCTAAGACCAGGGAGCCAGTTGAGGGATTATGCAGCGGTGGCTCTGAGGCGGGAAACGCCGGACTTAGTGGACCCGTTGCCCACTAATATTTTGGCCATTTTCCCCCGTCCCCAACTGTCCTATAGACGTCACTAGGAGCCCCTCATTATGCTGGCAGGTCCTATCTCACGTTTAGTGCTGACCACGGTTTTAAGCTCGGATATATACCGTGTCGGGTTGCGGCAGTGGATAATTAATGCAAAGGCGGGGGGATGGTTCACCGGTCTCTAATTCACACCTTTTCAGGTGCTTAAATTTATGAGTGGTGCTACGGACGGCTCTCTATTGGCGGCGGTTACCCAGTTGGGACACTTCTGAAAAGTCCCACCTTGATACTTTGTTGTACACGGCTTTACAACTGTGTACATCGAGGTATGAAACACACACACACACCCTCTCTCTCAGTTGACATATTTTTAGCAACTTTTTCGTGCAGCTTCACCCACCACCTCTCTCCCTCACCCCCGTTAGATACGTGCTGTATACAGTATTAAACACTGTACTAGGAGACCATGCATAGATAAGAAGGACGATGTGCAGACACCCTACCATGGAACACCCTTATCTCACAGCGAACCATGATAGGGTAGAATTTGGTCGGAGCGAAAAAAATGTTGGAAATACTCTTGAGATACACAAAAGCAACCCAAGGACGATCTCGTCACTACCTGGTACTCAGTGAAGCATCGATAGAGCCGTCTGTAGGGGACCCGGGTCGCAGTATCTCTCTGGACCAGTCTCCCAAAACCTAACTCGGGATATGACGTCAACCATGCATATTACTTAAGCGAACATGGCGACTTGATCTCTGTCCTTCTATTGCCATCACCACACACAATCACTCCCACAACAACAATGTCTGTGCTCACCACCGTATCTCCTATTGACGCTGTGAAGAACTTCACCACTCCCGAGGCTACCCGGGAGCAGGCCAACGCTGCTATTGAGAAGGCCAACAAGGCCCAGAAGACCTGGAAACAGACATCGCTCGAGGACCGAATCAAGATTGTCACCAAGGCCTACGAACACCTCACCTCTGGGCCTGGCGTTGACACCCTCGCAAAGGAGCTCACCGAGCAGATGGGCCGACCAATTGCATACACCAAGGGCGAAATCACCACTGCCGCCGCCCGAGCCAAGTTTCTGATCTCTGTTGCTCCCGAGGCCCTTGCTCCTTCCAGAGAAGGTACAGACGGCCTGGTGGACGGATTCAAGAAGTACATCACACACGAGCCTTTGGGAACCATTCTCATCATCTTCCCCTGGAACTACCCTTACCTGTGTCTCACCAACGCTCTGGTGCCCTCTCTTCTTGCTGGTAACGCCGTCATCATCAAGCCCAGCCCACAGACCCCCAAGGTTGCCGATGCCTTTTACAAGGCCTTCAAGGAGGCCGAGCTTCCCGACGGTATCCTCCAGGTCCTTCACTCTGGCGACAACGATCTCATCTCCGACGTCATTTCCAACCCTGGTATCCACGGTGTTTCTTTCACTGGATCTGTTGCAGGAGGACTTGCCGTTCAGAAGGCTGCTGCTGGCCGAACCATCCCTGTGGCTCTGGAGCTCGGAGGTAACGACGCCGCTTACATTCGACCCGACGTTGATGTCGACGCTGTTGCTGAGGATATCGTAGATGGCTGTGTCTTCAACTCTGGTCAGTCTTGTTGCTCAATTGAGCGAGTCTACGTCCACGCCGACATCTACGACCAGTTCGAGAAGGCTGTGGTCAAGGTTCTGTCCGGCTACAAGGTTGGTGATCCTCTCGACAAGTCTACACAGCTGGGTCCTGTCGTCTCCATCAAGTCCAAGGAGAACGTGGAGGCTCAGATCAAGGATGCCCTGGCCAAGGGCGGAAAGGCTCTGATTCCCGAGGGAACCTTTGTCACCGAGGACAAGGCCTTTGTGGCTCCTCAGATTCTGGTTGGAATGTCGCACGACGCCGAGGTGCTTGTCGAGGAGACTTTCGGACCTCTCGTGCCTCTGTACAAGGTGAAGTCTGACCAGGAGGCCATTGATCTTATCAACGATTCCAAGTACGGCCTGACCTCGTCTGTGTGGACCAAGGATCTTGTTGTTGGCGAGGCTCTGGGTAACGAGATCGAGACCGGAACCGTGTTTGTGAACCGAGCCGACTACCCCGATCCCACTCTGGCCTGGACCGGCTGGAAGAACTCCGGACGAGGTGTCAGTCTGTCTCGATTCGGTTTTGCCGGCTTCACCAAGCTCAAGTCTCATCACATCAAGGCCACCAACTAGAGAACCGATGTTCTTTTTATTCTAAATCAGGCTTGATAATATATCAATGGGTTCACTCTGTGCAATTTTATCTGTACCAGCTCGACCGTCTATTATCGTAAGCTCTCCTGACACTTCTCACCATAATCTTCCATCCGTAGCTCACTTCTACCCCCATTATGCGGTGTCATGCACAGCCAAGATCAATAACACCGTCTCCGACTTGTTGTCCATTGCGTCATGCCGCCATCGCGTCATTTCCCGTGCCTGAAACACCAAGGTGCTTGGCCTTGGCCGAGTGCTGTACAAACGGCGGTTATTAAACGACGCTCCGGATCAATACAATGATATAGACTTTTGCGTCGGAAATTATACATGAAAAATCGGATCCTCCCTTCTCCGCAGCAAGACTGACAAGGACATCCCACATTACGCCACAATTCGATTAAACCGTACATACAGTGTAATCTTCGTCGGAGTTGTTATGATGACACACTCTCCAAACAGCTGCCAACCTCCTGAACGCACGTAGACGGGCGTTGAAACTGCAGGTACTTCCGGCGCTTCCGTGCCACCCTCCAACCCGTATACGACGCTGATTTCAGAGCAATTGCTTTCCTCCACCCCGAGGGGAAGGCCTCGTGAGCGCCAATCGGCCGATGCACCGCCACTCTTTGCGCAAATAGCCCGCCAATGACGCCACGCTACGTATCTTCAGGCTCAACGTCCCAGATGCGGTGGGCCTCTCAACTCGCCACCTTTCAAACTGTGGCTTGCATACATTAGGAACAGAGTTGGGTTTTGGGTGGCTTGAATTCTCTGGCAGGGTCTTGAGGGTGGAACAAGGTGAAGTGAAGCCTCGCCATTCAGCCACAGAAGAGAGCCGGGTGGGGTGGCTCTTTGTGACGCCATCGGGGCTGCGTACCAACTAGCTCTGTGGCGTGCGCCCAGGGGGGGGGTCCGAGTGGTGGTGTGCTAAGATGAAAAAAGATGGGGCCCAAATTCATGAGCCGTTGTCTTGGTCTCGCTTATGCATCAGCAATAGACTATACCATCTGATACAGTTGATGAGAAGGCTGGAAAGAGTCGATCAGTCGAGAGACAGGCGGCAGAGAAGAGAGCAAAAGACGAAGAGAGACGCCGAGGGACTTGTTTGAGCTGTTGGGGATCGTTCAATTGAGCGCCGATTCGCAAATTTCATTTCGCTTGTCGACGACATGAAACGCCCGCCCTTAGCCACCTCCAGCCTAAACCTTCCATGGCACCACACCAACTACTATGGCGTAATGCACACTAAAAATTCTCAATGGATGCATTAGGTTGACACGGTCAAAGTCAATCTGGATTGGTAAGTCAGCTCACTGTGACATATAAAAGAAGCAGTTATCCCGGGATGTAGCTCAATTCCCATCCACCAAATCAGTACCACCTGAATCACAATGGCTACCGAACGTGCTCCTCTCCGACTTGGCTCCAAGGCCCCCGACTTCGAGGCCGACACCTCCAACGGTCCCATCAAGTTCCACGACTTCATTGGCGACAACTGGACTGTTCTCTTCTCTCACCCCGATGATTTCACTCCCGTCTGCACCACCGAGCTCGGAGCTTTCGCCAAGCTCGAGCCCGAGTTCTCCAAGCGAGGCGTCAAGCTCATTGGTCTCTCTGCCAACGACACCTCTTCTCACAAGGCCTGGATCAAGGACATTGATGAGGTCAACGACTCCAAGCTCACTTTCCCCATCATTGCCGACCCCACTCGACAGATCTCTCTTCTGTACGACATGATCGACCACCAGGATGCCACCAACGTGGACGCCAAGGGAATTGCCTTCACCATCCGATCCGTCTTCATCATCGACCCCAAGAAGACCATCCGTCTGATTCTGCAGTACCCCGCCTCCACCGGCCGAAACACCGCTGAGGTCCTGCGAGTCATCGACTCTCTCCAGACTGGTGACAAGCACCGAGTCACCACCCCCATCAACTGGACCCCCGGCCAGGACGTCATTGTCCACCCCAGCGTGTCCAACGAGGAGGCCGCCACTCTGTTCCCCAAGTTCAAGACCATCAAGCCTTACCTTCGAACCACTCCTCTTGCTGCTGAATGACTTGCAGGTGAGTGGGGACGACGAACCACTCAAAGCAAGTTGTAGATTATTTATTAGCTAGGCAAAACGAACATTTTATTTGAACCATAGACCCCTAGACTGACATTCAATCTGCCAGGCAACTTACCAGTACATAAATCGTCTGTTTCGAGCACAATCGAAACAGATCAACCCGTCGACATATAGAAGGAGACGTTAGAAGATGAGGATAATAGATAGATTAAGCGTGATTTGGGTGTGTGTGTGGGTGTGTCGTATTTGTTTATTTCGTATATCATGGTAGTTTGTACAAGTACTCCTCAGCCACCACTAGATCATATCTCGATTCTTCCGTTCATGTGCGTCTCTCGTACAGATACAGTGTGTGCATGACTGACGCCCAATTAACCACAATAAGGAGCTTGAGAGGCGTTGGCAAGGCAACAGCTGTATCGGGTAGAGTCCACATAATAATATAACGCTGCTCAATAATCAATAAGGCAGTCGAAAGAGTGTTTACCAACCCATTAAAATCAGCTGAAACTCACCATCCACGTCACGTGATCATCGTCTATCTCCCTCCCACAAATACAGTTTGCTTAGAACGCGAAATGACAATAATTACTTCAAGGTGGACGTGTGATGCCTACCACAACCCTGAACCTGGACGCAAAAGTCTAACAGAAATTTCGAAGACCAAACCTCTCTTAGCCAACTTGTGCATCCAGGCATTAGGGAACGAGTCACCAAGCAGCTCTGTACACGAGTAAGTATATCCTCTCCCACACACTGTATTCTGTGTCGCCCAGAGGCCTTGTCTTATTTGGCCCAAGCTCGTTCGCCCATACTAACCGCAGTGTCTGAATCGGAATCACCTCCACCACTACAGACGGTGTTGGAGCTTGTTCAGCAGGGATATCGCGATATTTCGCCAGCCGCACAAAATGCAGCTTCGCTCGCCACCCTGAGATTTCTCTGCAACCACCTGACCGTCGAATTCACCAATCTCGACGAGCCCGAAGACTTCTACGAAGACCCCAAGCCCTACACCGACCACCACTGGGCCTGTCCACTGGGTCCTAACGACAAGGAGGACCCCAAAAAGGAGGACTGGACGCCACTTTCGATCCGATGCGTTTTTCTGCTGGCCGTGGGGCTGATCCCCATGTCCAAGACGGTGCTGAAGAACCTGGAGCTACGACTGGCCTCCTGTAAGGACTGTGCCATCAACTTTCACATCAAGCGACACGAGATGATGGACATTGTCAAGAACCGCATGAACTACACCATGGACCAGGTTAATGCATTTGCCCGTGTCATTCAACAGTGGGACACGAGAAGAGTCATTCCCCGATTGGAGATGGGAGTGGCCAAACTGGAGGAACTGGGAGGAGGAGGAGAGGACTTCGACGCACAGACTCTGGGAGCTATTCCTATCAACACAATGTGGGAGGTAATGTGCGCCCCGCAACTCATGCAGGACGCTCGGGTCAAGGAGCTGTTCATGAAACTGTTGTCTGCCGTGGTGTTGTCGAAACACCCCAACTCTGTCAACCTCTTCAAGCTTAAGAACGCAAATGGAGATCGAACCATTTTCCCTGGTCTCGCCCATCTCCTGCTCGACAGCGACCCCAAAATGAGACGATGGGCTTTCATCGATAACATCAAGGAGCTTACTGTCGATGGCCAAATGGAACCTTTTTCGGATGCA
Organism: Yarrowia galli; assembly: GCA_900519055.1. Lineage (NCBI taxonomy): Eukaryota > Fungi > Ascomycota > Dipodascomycetes > Dipodascales > Yarrowia > Yarrowia galli. The sequence goes on from ULGS01000005.1 coordinate 4,891,787, forward strand.
GCTCTGGCTCAAACCGGGTTTGGAACTCTTACACGAGATTACGTGGCCATGCAGTGCAAGAAGTACGAGGAGGAACATTTGTCACTGGATTTTCTGTCTGGAGGATCCGTGTTGTTCATGCAATTAGGTCCTGCTTCAATCATGTCGATTTGCAGTATAGTAAACTTGCCCAAAATGCTCGTTCAGTACCTCACTAACCGTGAAACTCGTCACATGGACGCTGCTCTGTCGTTTGTGGGTGCTGTCATGAAGATCGGGCACCCCTTCTGGGCCTTTGCTGCACCCATGAACCCCCAGTACTTCCTGGACGGTCTTTTCAAGAACACCGAGTTCCTCAGACTGACCAAACCTACTCGAGACAGTTGGATCAATGCTCTTCCTGTCTCTGCCATGTCAAAGCTTCTCACACTGTCTTTGGACCACCAGCATCCCATTCTGTCTCTGGCTCTCAAACGTGCTGTCTGCGTTGTGTCTTCTGCAACAGATGACATCATGACTCTATCGGAGAGTGCTCTCACCGAGATTTCCGAGCTCAGAGCAACTTGCGAGGCCAACGTCACCAAGCTGGTGGCACTGCTCACAGGCACCGATCCTGCCCGTGACAAACTGGTTCTGTCCTTGCTCTGTTCTCTGATCAAGTACGACATTACATGCATGGTTTTGGACACAAAGAAGCTGGGCAGCAAATCCGAGCCTGGCTCCATTCACGTGTTTAGAGAAGGACTCTGGACACAGGTTCTCAAGCTAGTGGAGCCTCCCAGACTCGATGTGGACTTTGCTAGAAAGCTGTTGGTAGCATGCAAGCCCATTGTGTTCCTTGAGAAGCTCACCATCCCCAAAGAGACCTCTGCGACCCCCTCCAAGTCCAATGAGGCTCGACTTGCATTCAACAAAGATCTACTCGCCATTTCTGACTACGTGGCTGACTTCTTCAGCAGTGTCAGTATGCTCAAACCTGCTGAGATCATGGAGCTGGTGAGAGAGCGACTTGTGCTCATCTTCCTTTTCTCCACCTCTGCCAGTATCAATCAGATTGGTGCCTCTCTGGTGCGATCTGCTGCCGCAGACTCTGGAGCGTCAGACCGACGTGAGGCTCTGGCAGCCATTTTCGCCGACGACATTGTCAACACTTTTGAGGACTATAATGAGTGTCTGGCATCTGTTCGACGAGATCCCACCTTTGGGTCTTGTCAGCGGCTCATCAAGCTGGCCATTGAGGTGCTTGATCTTTTGCTCAACCCTCGAGACGGTATGTTGGAGCGTCACTCTGACATCAATAAGCCTCTCAGTGACTGTCTAATGACCTTCTGGTCCGAGTCCTGGCAGGTCTTGGAACCCATCTACAAACATAGTGCCAAGTGGAGTGGCCGGTACGAGCGATCTTTCATGATCACGTTCCTTACCGACGTGTTGGATTACTCTTACAGCATGCTTGACTCTTTTGAGCAGTTCCGAGAGAAGATGTTGCAATACTCTGGCACTGACAAGGCTCCCGAGATGGTTCAGAACATCTTTACTTCTCTGCGTCAGATGGCTGAGTGGCTGCGTCTTGCTGACGTGGATATGCTGCAAAAGTCTGTGGATAACATTTGCCTGGCCCTCAGACTGCTGAAGCGACATAACACCAAGCTTCCCGATGAGCTGCTACGAGTGTTTGTCATGTTCTCCAAGCGAGTCAAGCGAAGTAAGCTTACTAATGAACAATGCTCTCGACTTATCACTGCTACTTCTGCAGTCGACAAGGAGCGAGTGGAGGAATTGTTGTATGAGCACAACGAGTCACAGCCCAAGATTGTGGCAGAGCGACCCAGACCTGCTGGTGCCGCTGTTGCTCGACAGACGAACATCACCTCGTTCGCCAAGAACATCCCCAACCCTCCTGTTCACATGTCCAGCCTCGAGAAGCTTCCCGACAAGAACAAGACTCAGGATCTGCTGCGAGCTGAGCTACGTGCACGACGAGCCGAGGCCGCCAAGCCTGCTCCCCCTCGACCCGCTGGTTTCAACCGGAAGCAGCAGGAAGAAGAGGAATCAGAGTCCGAGGATGAAGACGACACTCTGTTTGCTGCTCAGATGAAGAAGAAGCTGGAGGAGACTCGAGCCCGTCGAATCAACCAGATCTCGTCTATGACCAACGTTGGCAGAGCGTCTCAGATGAGAGTCGGACACACCCCACGTCTGTCTACCGCCGAGATCAAGGAACGGAATATGCGAAATCGTCTCAACGTTCGGTTGGACAACCTGTATAAGAAGATCTTGCTGTGGCGATTTAACCGTGAGGGTCACTTCCCTACTGACGATCAGACTCTGACTACCGTTCCTGACAAGTTTCAGGATGTCGAAGAGTACACCAAGACTATGGAGCCTCTTTTGCTGCTCGAATGTTGGCAAGGTATCACTCAGGCACGTGAACAGTACAACCAGAAGCAACTCTTCAAAATCACAATCGGTACTCGAACCTCCGTTGACGAGTTCTTTGACATTCACGCATCTATTTCCGCCGAGACTATGAACAACTTCATCATCAACGACAGTACATTGATTCTCCTGACTTCCAGCGACGATCCCTCCCGAGAAACATCTTGTCTCGGTAAGATCAAGGAGGTCAAGGCTGCTGGAGAATTCTTCGACATCATCATCCGAACAAACAACACTGGCGTGGCCAGAGACGTGAATCCCAAAACTTCCTGGCAGGGTTACAAGGTTATGAAGTGAGTATACAACCGACGACTAACAGCGACAACGAAACAATATTAGCAATTACTAACAAACAGCATGGTCACCATCGAGCGTGAATATGCATCTCTCAAGGCTCTCGAGTGGTATGATCTCAAGGAGGAGATCCTGCAGGCCAAGGCCTCTCCTTTGCCCAAGGGTACTCCTACGCAGCTTGCCGACATTCAGAGAACTTATAAGGTCAACGATTCTCAGGCAGCTGCCATCTACGGTTCCCTCAACAACACTGGCTTCTCATTGATTCAGGGTCCTCCCGGTACTGGTAAGACTAAGACCATTCTTGGTATCGTTGGCGGTCACCTGTCGAAGAAGGCCTCTGACATCGGAAATGATAACCGCCGAATTCTGCTGTGTGCTCCCTCGAACGCTGCTGTGGATGAATTGGTGCTGCGTCTTTCTGATGGAATCTATTCTGCCAATGGTCAAAAGTCCGAGCCCAAGATCATCCGTATTGGTCGATCTGAGGCCGTCAACTCCAAGGTCAAGAAGTACGTTCTTGAAGAGCGAGTCGATGAGCTGCTCAAGGCCCAGGAGAAGGATAGTGTGGTCAACAGTACCCCTGAGCTTCGTCAGAAGATGAATAAGCTTCTTGACGAACGTAAGGAGCTCTCTGCCAAGCTTGATGACAAGAGTGTCAAGCTCAGCAACGACGAGGTGGCCTCGATCCAGTCCCGTCTCATGGTTATCAACCGGGAGAAGAACAAGGTTGGATCTGAGATTGATCAGCAGCGAGAAAAGCACTCTGCGAACTTCCGTCGAAAGGAGACAGAAAAGCGAAACCTCAACATTCGAGTTCTCAAGGAGGCTGAGATCATTTGTGCTACTTTGTCTGCCTCTTCACATAATATGCTCAAGAGTCTGGGTGTGGCATTTGAGACCGTCATCATCGATGAGGCCTGTCAGTGTATCGAACTGTCGGTTCTCATTCCCATGAAGTACGGCTGTACCAACGCCATTATGGTCGGAGATCCCAACCAGTTGCCCCCTACCGTTCTCTCGACTGTTGCTGCCAAGTCCAAGTACGAGCAATCGCTCTTTGTACGTATGCAGACAGCCAATCCGTCTGCCTTGCATATGCTGGACACCCAGTACCGTATGCATCCTGATATCTCCGTGTTCCCTCGTGAGCAGTTCTACAAAGGCATTCTTAAGGACGGTGCTAACATGGCTGAGAAGACGAAGAAGCCATGGCACGAGTACAAGCAGTTGGCTCCCTATACATTCTTCGATGTTGCAGGTAATCAGGAGTCTACTAGAAACCATTCGTTCTATAACGACGCCGAGGTCCAGTTTGCTGACCATTTGTATCGACTCATGTCTACAATGTACGGCAAGATCGACATTGGTATCATTTCTCCTTACAAGCAGCAAGTGCTGCGTCTCAAGCGACATTTCACCAGAGAGTATGGTGGAGACATTCTGGACAGAATTGAGTTCAACTCAGTCGATGGTTTCCAGGGTCAGGAGAAGGACATCATCATCATGTCGTGTGTTCGAGCATCGCCTGACTCCGACTCTGTTGGTTTCTTGGCTGACAAGCGGCGAATGAACGTCGCCTTTACTCGAGCCCGATCGTCAATGTGGATTCTTGGTAATGCTGACACTCTCAGTCGAAACACCATTTGGAGAAAGGTTGTCAATGACGCCAGACACAGAGACATGTTCCTGGATGGCAACCGACCTCTGCGAAAGCAGGATCTGATTGTTGCTGGCAGCTCCAGTCGATCATCATCGTCTTCTCTTCCTCCTGGTGAGGCTCCTACGGGTCCGGCTACAGGACAGAAGCGAAAGAGCGACGCTGACTCATACCAGGGTCGTGAGAAGCGACCTGACAACAGAGACCATCGCTCTGACCCCCGCAACGATCGGTATGACAACCGGGGATCTGGAGGCGACTACTACAATGACTCCAATTTTGACAACAACAGAAACAACGGACCTGGTGATCGAAACTACAACAACAACGGAGGACGTGGAGGTTACCAGGGCAACAACCATCGTGGCGGCCGAGGCGGTCACCAGGGCGACCGGGGTGGCTACCAGGGTGGAGATTCGCATCGTGGAGGACGAGGTGGTTACCGTGGCGACCACCAGGGAGGTGGATATAGTGGAGGAGATTACCGAGGTGGACATCAAGGTCCCCCCGCTGGTGGACGAGGAGGATACCCACCGCGTGGAGCTCCTCGAGGAGGTGCTCCTCAAAGAGGTGGTCGAGGACGACCGCCACCCAGCATGTTTGTTCCTTCCAAAAGAGGCCGAGGGGCCTAGGTAAAAGTATTATAGCTTAATCATTTGAATATAGAGCGAGACGGGGATGGAGGAGGTGAACAAGCAGTTGCATAGTACTGATCAAGGGTTATAGTTCTGACACGTGTTGATTCTGTAAATGCTGCTTTGATGTCAAGAACTGTCATATTCTATGTTAGTGAGAGTTAAGCCGCAACCCCATTGATTTCGCTACTTGTATGGTAGATCGTAGGCATAAGAGACAGTAAGGCACTGGTGAGAGTGGGCAGTCACCTGTGGCATAGTTTTCGCGTACACCTGATGAATTTCATTCTATTCTTGGACTCGCCTAATCGTCTTCGGGAGACGCGAGTTTATGCCCAAATGAAAACAACAAGTCTATGGCGACAGGGGAACATTTGAGTAGCTAATTATTGGTGCGAGGTTAAACTAGAAGAGGGGTTCAGTTGGGCCCTGGAGTAAGAACATTGTATAGTCGTAGATAGCGGCCAGTAAAGTCAAATGAAGTTTTTCAGCTAAATCTGAATTCACTTCCTGTGTCACTCGCACTCGTATAGTCGCTATATCACCTTTCCAGGATCATTTATATGTTGTGGCATATTCTATTGTCTGTTATACGGCTGATGAGGCCAATGAAAGGCTAATTTGGTGTCAGTCACCATGGTTACCCATACACCAAGGGGCATAAGGTAATGACGAGAAAGTCGGGTGACAGTGTTGCACCGATTGGACGAATCCTCTGAGCATAAATACGCCCGTGATGAAGGTCAGGTGCGAACTCTCTCATTAGATCATCGCCTGAAAGGGCGCTACCATTTACCTTTGATCCCCCCACTAAGTTTCAACATACGATTCCTGCTCGTATGGGACGCGAGTTGGAAGACTAAATGTGATGAGATTGGCGGGTGTTTCGAACTCAAATTGCGGGAGAAAAACGTGAGAGTCACCAGGGTCAAGATTATGGACGGTAGAACCTCCGGAAAAGAGCTCAAGCTATGTTCTATGCCATGACCCGTAGTTCCATACATCTATAGCTATTTTATTAATATATAAAGCCCTGTTCTTGCCCACTTTAGAGAACCATTCAGGACGGACTTTTGAACCCCCCAAAGCCAATCCCCGTTAACCCCATCAACCGCCTCTGACATGCACGCTCCCCAGCTTCTTCCCCGGCTTGTTACCGACGTGTCCCCCAAATCCTCCCGCAAGTCTCTCTGGGCGTTTCTCCGGACCTCTTCCAGATTCCACCGCAACCGCAGCTTTGAAGACACCATCTGGGTCGAGTCTTACCGCCGACGAGCCAGATCCAGAAGAACCATGGGCGACATTGCAGCCCGCGACGATGCTCTCAAACTCTGCCCTTGGGCCTCGGATCACCTCAACACAGAGAGCTCGTGGCTCAAGGTAGGCAAGAGCCTGACCAAAATTGCCAGTGTGCCCGTCACCGAAGCGACCGTGACAGGTGACGACATCAAGTTCGACTTTCGAGACACTGAGAGTAACGATATTCCTGGTCTCATAGAAGACCTTGACTTCCTTAACCTCTCAGATACAGAGAGTGAGACTGACACTGTTGGTGATGGAATCGAGAATGCTGACAAAGACTCTGTCGACTCTGTCAGTGACAAGTCCAAAGACTCAGTCAACGAGACGAACAACGACACCGTTAATGGCACCCTCACTACTAACGGTACTGCCACTAAGACTGATCTCTCCACCAGATCAACGGTGTTTGAAACCACAAACAGCCTGGCTCCTAAGATCCACACAAACGAGCTGGTCAACGTCGAGTCTACTCCTTTCTACCACTCCCACACCCTCTCGCTACCAACCAAACCTCCGACTCCCAACACGAACAACAATTTGATCATCACGACTGTGTCGAAACCCGAGGTACGACTCGACTGTGCCTCTCAGACAGTCTACAGCGTGCGAAACCGAAAGGCTGAGAATACAACTTCCATGCAAGAGTTTGTGGCCCTCAACAACCATGTAAATAGCAAGGGCCAGACCATCTTCACGGAAAAGCAAGAGGGTAGATACTACCTATGGGCCACACACCACTCTAGCCGGGCCAACGACCCCGAGAAGTATTGGTTTTACGTCGTGAGAGCGTCGTATGTGGATACTGATGGTGATCTGACTGCTGTCATTTTCGCAGAACTCACCCCCAAGTCTGGCTGGGTCTATGATCCTGAAATGCACTACAAGGGCCAGTTTTATCTAGCCAAGATTAAGCCCATGACTGAGAAACAGGCCTTTGATTCAGCCAATCTTGCCAACCCTCCCCGTGCCGACAAAATGATCTTCATCAAGAAGATGCCAAGGCATCTGCCCATGCTGGAGATTCATAGTGGCCAGCAGTTCATCAGCTACAAGGACAAATCTCTCAACTACCACCTCCATTGGGTGGACTGGGAGAGCCGAAGACTATGGCAGATCTGTCACATCAAGCCCTTCCAGGGAGCCAACTGGAAAGCCTCTCAGACTCGACCTATTCCCATTCTGTTCAATGGAGGAATGTATCTGATCGAGAGCTCGCAGATCATCAAATGTTACTTCACCTATGACGGAGATGTTCCCCGATTGGTAAGTATGCGAAGGTGGGAGTATGACCAGCCACTGGCATCCAAGGCCATTCTGTGGGCCGACCACCTGGACGCCAAACACGTGGTTCTTCATCACACGGAGGGATACCACATGTACAATCTCGAGACGCAGCAGCATTATGAGTCTAGCATAAACAAGGACCGTCCGTCGCTGTGGAGTCTGGTCGACGGTAAGATCCACAAGTTTGGCTACACTCAGAATCTTCTGGACAAGATTGAGGCCTCTGTTGCTAAAAGGAAGTTGCAGGCAGGAGATAGAGTTGAGTTTTAGCCTCTTCTTCTTGTGTCTCAACAGGGCACGACCCAACCAACTGGTATATAAAAGTAAGACAACGCATTATGAATGAACAACGCGACGACGAGAGTAGATAAATACGTGATGGAGTAGTAGGAACAAAAAGGAATGAGAGCTGTGAGGTTCGAACTCACGCCTCTTTCGAGACTAGCACCTGAAGCTAGCGCCTTAGACCACTCGGCCAAACTCCCGTGAATGATTTTTTGGCGCTGAAGAATCCGCATTTGTGGTCGAAAAAAGCGATTTTCAGGGCGAAATTCACGCGAACATCTCGCGAAGACTGCGAAGACACGATCAGTCAAAGTTACTAGCTGTCTCCTAGTCAATGCCGCTCATTCCAGAGTCATTTGAGCCCATGAATTGTGTTCTGTCCTGCAACGTGCCCTACAGTAACATCCTATGTTTGGTGGATCGACGGAAGTTGGGTGTTGCGAACTGCCCATGTGCTCCTCGCTCCTGACTGCTCTAGGTCAGGAATGTTCACAGTGATAGCATAGCAGATTTGTCAATGTTTTAGAAATTCTGCATCAAACTCGAGATGTCCACCAAAAAGCCAACTACATAGTCGCGTAATATCTGTAGGACCGTTGAACTAATGCTTCTGAGAAGCAGGAGCGTTGAAGAGGGTCAGAAGTACAGTGTAAGTAATTACCCAGCAATAAATAATGTATTTCTATCTACAATACGAATGACCTATCCTATAAGTCAAGCTCCACGTGAAGGTGTGATCCTTCGGGGTCTGACTTCAATGATCTCTTCTTCGTAGTTGTCATCTTGGTCAGAGTCGGAACTCTCACTTTCCTCCACATGACGCCCCTCAGCCCTGGCCTTGGCTTTGCGTATGGCTTCTCTGGCTGCGATAGCTTTTGCTGCGTAGTAGTTTGCGAGCTCGTCCTTGTCAGTGGGCACCTTGAGAACCATGCGAACAAGACTGTTATCATCAAACACATCTCGTACCTCGAACCGCTTGTCCAGGTCCAGTGCACCTTCGTCCTGAAGCACGTCGACGACCGGATTTGCGTGATGAGGATACAGCCCCATGAATGTGTCTTTCAGATTGTCCGCCAGCTCCTGGATCGTCTCTCGCGGATCATCCACAAGGTACAGAAACCTCTTAGCAATATGATGTGTGGGTCGTAGCGGGTCGCTGATGAAGACGTTTCCTCCTCTTTGGAGCGTGGGGATTGGCTCCAGCACGAAAATCTTGAGTCTCGGTTTCATGACTATGTGTTTGTGAAGAAGCTAGGAAGAAGGAGGTTGATCGTGTGCCTTCTGTGTAACGTTCAAGAGGTACAGTTTCTTATATGCATGCTTTTTCAGATAGTAACCTAAATACGAGTGGATCCCCCGACACCTTGAGTTTGTTACTGGGACGTAGGCGGAACCTCTACATCACCATTAAACAGTGTTGCACTTACGGTATCGAGATATGGCGGACTGAAATGACAGCTAGCTGCTGATGCGCCGATCACAAATTCAACAATCGCCGGGGACCCTGGGCAAACACCCGGATACAATGCTGTATGATGATGGCCCGCTCCTCTCGACTCTTGGGCGTTGTTTCGAGCTGGTCACCGAAAAAGTGCTGCCACATCATCTCCAGATCGTCGTCCTGGTAGTGGTTGCGATGCAGTGTACCGTACGACCCCATGGAAGGTGGCTGCTCGACGTCAGACGTGACAGTGAAGGCGTAACTGGTGCTGAAAATGTCTGCCAGCTTCATTTCCAGCTCATACTTGGCCTCGCTGTCCAGATGCGCAATGTTGTCGACATAATCGGCCTTGGCGAACTTGAGCAGCTCTCGTCTCTGTGTGTAGCAAGCTCCGGGGGCTGATGTGAACATGGGCTTAGCCTTGGGAAGCACCACGTAGTCGCGGCTCTCCAGCCACGAAATGAGCTGTAGATGGGTCATTCTGTCAAAGATGGTTCGGGTAAGTGTAACGACCCGGATGGGCACTGAGGCCGTCGACGAGGCAATATCGAGGATCTCCACGTACGAGGCGTTTTCGGGAATGTCGAGGTTTCGCACATGCAAAAAGAGCTCTAGCGTGCGCACGCTCCATTTGGAGAGAAGCTCAACGTCCTGATTTGAGTATTCAACGTGCGGCATGGTGTGCTGAGCGTGGCTGTTGTTGTAGATGGTGTATCCGTTGGACGGCATTGGTGGATAGGTGACCTTGTCATAATTTGACATCTTGACGTTTCTGTTTGAACCACACACACACACAAACTGGAAAGTGCCAAGTTCGTCACACAACAACTTGGTATTATTATTGTTCTAATTTCAGTCCTCCCAGAACCGGGACGACACATCAAAACAAGATGTACACAGGCACGATAATATTGTAGAAAACACTGGGTGAAATTGGACGGCATTAATTGGCTGGAATGAAATGAAATCAACATGGAATTGCGGGGTAAATACTGGCACAGCTGCCACAGAAGAGGACTGTCAATTTCGATCAAAAGTCGAAACTCTAGTGGGACGTATCAGGGGTTACAAAGAATACTCTATACGACTTCCCTTGTACGGACAACACTGTACAGATTTGTGACGTGCACTGTATTATGGGACAGGTGAGAGTGTGGGGCTTAATATGTGAGAGCTGCATGTGTTCGGTAAGACTTCGAGAGATACTGCGCTGGATCTGTGTTATGAGTCCCACAAACTGGTCTGCAGAGCACATGTTTTTGCTCTTCAACAAGCTACTTTAGAAATTTCTAATATTCAACAAATGCTTAACTAAGTAACTGATCTACTCAACCTTCTCGCCCCGAACGAAAGAACCGCTGTCTGGAGTGTGAGTCGGGGTATGTGCGACCAAAACCTCGGTCGTCGCAAGAACAATACCATCGATGGACTCTCCTGCTGACTCCAGCATGTCATATTCGTCCATACCCTTGAGTTCATCTTCTTCGTCAACTCGCAGCCTGAGGCCGGGAATCTTGTCCACCACAAAACAGAGAATATAAGTGACAACAAACGTCCATCCGATGGTGGCTCCCAGTCCAGCCAGCTGGTAGGGAATCTGGACCCAATGGTTTGCAATCCAGCCTCCCGCAATGGCGTCCTTGCTTCCATCCATGTCTGTCCAGGTGGAAGAAGCAAAGAATCCCGTGACCAGAGACCCGACACATCCACCGATAGCGTGAAGATTGAACGAGTAAATAGCATCGTCTACCCTCAACCACTTGTTCACGTTGACGGTCAGTCTACACACCAGAGCCGTCATGATTCCTCCAACGAAAGCAGCCCAAGGTGCAACATAGCCACAGGAGGGAGTAACAGCCACTAGACCAGCAATTGCACCCTCACAAGCACCCATCATTGAGAACTTCTTGTGAAAGATTCTGTCATAGACGATATAAGTCATTCCTGCCGCAGAGGCACTCAGATGGGTGTTGAGCATGATGTATGCTGTTCGAGTGTTGACAGCCTGAAGCGTTCCAGAATTGAAGAACAGCCATCCATACCAGATAAGCGTCGTGCCAATCATAGACATTGTCGCATTGTGAGGCTTGTATGAGTGGAATCTTGGAGTGATCTTTCGGGGTCCCAGAAACATGGCGTAGGCCAGAGCTGCTGTTCCTCCAGCAATATGGACAGGTGCGCCTCCAGCAAAGTCCAGCGTACCCAATACCAGCAGCCAGCCCTTGGGAGCCCAGAACCAGTACGCCAAAGGACAATACACAACTGTAGTGAACAAAAATCCGATTATCTGTGCCGGAATCATCCGTCCTCTTTCAGCAGTACTTCCTAGGAAGATCTGAACAGTGCAAACAGGGAAGAAGACCGAGAAGATGAAGTAGGCTGCGCTGGGAACTGGCCCTCCTTCTGCGACTGGACCCGGATTCGAGTCTTTGAGAAACGCAAAGTCCAGGGTTCCAAGAAACGAGCTTCCGTCTCCTAATGCTAGAGCGTAGCCCCATATCCACCATTGTATCGTCACGACGAACGTGGTGATGTATGACTGGCAAATGACCTGCATCGCGCTGTGCTTTCTCAGCATGCCAGCATAGAAGAGACCGATACCTGGAGTGATGACAAAGACTCCAGCCGATGCCACGAGCATGTATGCTGTGTTGATAGTGTACTGAAGAGACTCCAAAGTGGGTTCCGACATGGTGTTTGTGCTTGGAATTGAAGTGTGGATCTCTAGAACACTCAGACCTGGGGAACAGCCTGCCTTTACATAGATAAAGACACAGATTTAGGCTATCTGATAGCTATCGTATTGGCTGCACTCATACCGAGTCGTATGTGTCAGTGTTTGAATTGTTTAATTTGAGTCTGGGTCTTATCAGGGACAGAGTTCCATTTCAAGAGATGAAGATTATGGGGTAAATGCGTGAGAGGCAGATACGATAAACAAGTGAGTGGTTTTCCTTGGTAGAGTGTCAAATACTGTACGCAACGTACTCATCTCTTGGCGGTCTTGGCATTTACATCGCCACTGAATACTTCATTTTCCCACGATGTCACTGACCCAAGAGATCTCTTATCTTGGTGGACTCCATCAACTTTAGATAAGCAGCAATATAGTGTCTCAGTCCTAGACGTGATTAGATATACCGTGTTTGTAAAAAGTCTTTAGGCCAGTCTTTTGCTCCACTCTTCCTTGTCCTCTCGAGGCTTAGCGCGCAGTTTCATCTCAAGGGCGATAAGACTCAGTCAGGGACCGGCTTGTCTGATACACAGGACGCGGACATACAGACGATTGAAGCTGATGATGTATCTGAATCCCGGTCAGCAACTACCGTGTAAGTACTCCAGAAGCTACAGACACCTACTAAGTGCACCACATCTGTGTCCGCAAGGTCAGGCTCTCAGGTGTACTGGTTCCAGATAGCAAATACTCTAGCCGCCCTCGAGAACTAAAGCACGTGTATAACAGACACCTTAAAGCTTCTGTTCCCGGCGTTCAAGACTGGCCAAGTCATTGTCTTATCGCGGACTCCATGAACAGCAGACATCAGCTCACGTCTGTTCGCATCTCAAGCAACCACCAATACACACATTCCATGATAACGCAATGAAGCCTGTAAGAACACCATGAAAGTCTCAAGGTGGCCAAGAAGTGCAACAATATCATCAGCTGCTTCAAGCTAGCCTAACCGAATCACAAATCATTGGAAATTGTACAGTCATTGCACTCTATCAGGTCCCGTCTTCGTGGGCAGTACTAATTTTGCGTCACAGATGCGAGATAAATGTTAACCTCAGGAAGAGAGGGAGATAGTGGATGAAACCTGTCCATATTGGTCGGCTCCTGGCGCGTGCTTCACCTGGATATAAATACACGCTTTGGACCGTCATTTTGAGCACCGACATCTGCTCGGGTGTTTCGGCCAATCACCGTGTCCCGTGTGTGCTTCTGACCCATGTGCAGGTGACACGCATTCATCTCAGCCACTATATGCGGGTTTCCATCCGCCACCACCCGAAACATCATCATCGCTTGTGCAAAGGCCACCTCAGAGAACAAGCCCCTTGCTTAGAACCAGGTCTTTTCTCGCGGGTTGCCTAATACGGAACCCGTCTCTGTGCCATGACATCACTACGCCGCACACAGGTACAGAAAAGAGAGCAACTATATCGTTGACACGCAGCCCTCGGCATTTTGGGTTCGGACAAGTCAAAGTCGAACGAGTCCGAAAAGTAACAATATGTAACGAGCCCTTGGAGGCTAATAGCTTAGTCAGGGTTAAAGCGAGCTAAAGAAGCTCTTGATGGGTATTGTTCTTTACCAGGGGCTCTACATACGAGCACTCGAGGGCTATAGTATGCGCACTTTTCACACACACTGCACACCATCTCGTAAATACCCCACCAAGCCTATAAGAACTTTGTTGGAATCGTGCTGGTGTCGGAAAAAGTAAAAGCCAAGAGAACAGAACAGAACAGAATCGACAGACGACAAGCCAACCTTGCTTCATCAAAGGCCGCATAGTCAGCATCGCCCCAATCGTCCCAATATGCAAGGCAGAATCCGGGGAGTTCTCGGAGCTGGTGGACTGAACGAACCGACCATCCCCTGGCCAAAAATCTACACCTGGCACCCTCTCACCACCCTTTGGTCCCCTTTCACCCCACTAATTACACCCTTTCCGTGCTTCCATTTATTCAGTTTAGCCTATCTTTGGTGCACCTCGGCTTTGCTCCCCTAATGCACCCCTCAGAACTTTAAGCGAAGCCCAGTCATAGAGACCAGCTTGAAAATCGAAAATATGCTGTTTCCTCCAACCCGAGATCTCTACATCTACAACCATGGCATCTCTCTACACAATCGTTATCAAACTGGGTGAGTACGACGGACACAAGTCGAGAACAACTTCTCGGAGCGCACAGAAAAATGCACACACCTACAAGGTGAAAAATTCGGGATCACAGCAGTGTAATTGCAGTGGTGGAGTCATTAGACGGTGTGGAGTTTTTCATTGAGAGGTGCACGAGACGATCGAGCTACGTCAATGGGTTTCTCCGAAGACACATTGGGAAAATCATCCCTCACGGACACTCTGTGGACCTGCCACTGCGCTACTGATCCAACATCGCTGATTTTATGCCCCATGAGCAACGTTTGGTGGTGTGACGAGACCCTGTGGTGTTTCTGCCACATGTCCTCAATCACAGTACCCCTATCACTCAATTGTCATACACAATCCCTGCCCCTAAAGCACACACTAACCCAGGAACTTCATCTCTCGTCGATGAGGTCACCCGAGAACCTCGAATCGCCAACATGTCTCTGTTGGTGGAGACCATTGTCAAGCTGAAGCGAGACGGCCACAGAGTCATCATTGTCTCTTCCGGAGGTATTGCCGTCGGTCTCAAGCGTCTCGGTATCACCGACAGACCCAAGGGAATCGCCGAGGTCCAGGCTGTTGCAGCCGTCGGACAAGCCCGACTCATTGGTCTGTGGGATGATCTCTTCCGACAGATGGGCCAGCCCATTGCACAGATTCTGCTGACCCGAAATGATCTGGCTGACCGAACCCAGTACCTCAACGCCACAGCCACTCTTAACGAGCTGCTGAATATGGGTGTCATCCCCATTGTCAACGAGAACGATACTCTGTCCGCCTACGAAATCCGATTCGGAGATAACGACACTCTCTCCGCCATCACCGCCGGAATGGCAAATGCCGACTATCTGTTCCTCATGACCGATGTCGACTGTCTCTACACAGCCAACCCTCGATCCGACCCCACCGCAAAGCCCATTCTCATTGTTGACGATATCTCCTCTCTCAAGGTCGATGTCAGCTCAACCGGTTCCAACGTCGGAACTGGAGGTATGACCACCAAGCTGATTGCTGCCGAGCTGGCCACCTCTGTTGGAACCACCACCGTCATCTGCAAGTCCTCGGTTCCCGGTAACATCCGAGCCATTGTCAAGTACAACCAGAAGTACGACGTGGAGGCTGACGCCAAGGAGATTGTCACCCCCGAGTACCAGGCCCAGGAGCTGGAGCGACTCGTCGTCGAGGATGTGCCTCTTCACACCAAGTTCATCGCCGATAAGGAGCCCATCAAGGACCGACAGTTCTGGCTTCTGCATGGTCTCAGTG
Source organism: Yarrowia galli (assembly GCA_900519055.1). Classification (NCBI taxonomy): domain Eukaryota; kingdom Fungi; phylum Ascomycota; class Dipodascomycetes; order Dipodascales; genus Yarrowia; species Yarrowia galli. The sequence goes on from ULGS01000005.1 coordinate 4,907,246, forward strand.
CCGCCGGAAAGATCTACATCGATGGTGGCTGCTACAAGGCTCTCACCCGAAAGAACCGAGCTGGTATGCTTCCCGCCGGTCTCCTCGGTACCGTTGGTACCTTCCACACATCCGAGACTGTGTCTATCCACGTTGGTCGAAAACTGGAAGATGGCGGGTGGATCCCCCATCCCGACTTTGCCGATATGGAGGTTGGACGAGCTCTTGTCAACTACGGCTCTACTGAAATGGAGCTCATCAAGGGTCTGCAGAGTAATCAGATCGAGAGTGTTCTCGGATTCATGGATTCCGAGTACCTTGCATTCCGAGACAACATTGCCTTCCTGCCCCATACTAATGCCCCTTCTAGCCCTGCCTAGACTCCAATTCATGAGATGAATTGACATTATATATATAGATGAAACGTTGAACGTTGTACAAACTGGGTATTGCCGTAGGAAATTTGATTAGACAGACAATCTGAATAGTCACTGTCATGCTTAGAGGCTGCGTAGCCCCTCTTGAGGGTACAGTATGCAAGTACGGTACCGTATGTAGTCATTACGATTATGCTAAGATCTATGTTGTGTGTGTGTGTGTGTATGTGTATTAAACCGAAGGCCAAACGAAAATCCACATAATGTGGTCCTTCTGCACAAGGTATGCTTCAAACTTGGCCTTCAACATGCTCTTGAATAAAGGCACGGTGTATTTTCCTCCCTTCCCAACGAGCTCCAGATTCGTGCCCTTTTGTATCAGTTCACAATTCATATCTGCTGTGGGATCAAACACCACCTCTATTTCGAAGGTTGGGGGGTTTTGTGTGTCGGGATTTCTCGGCTTGAATTTTCTGATTGAGTGTGTGATGATGAAGTTTTTGGTTGGCTCTGCTGACTTGACTTCCTCCACCAGCTTTTCCTTCTCCTGGTCTATTCCTACCTTATCCAACGCATCAGGCTTCCACTCCATACCTGGTGGCATGGGCATTGGTGTATCGTCAACCTTTGCTTTTGCCTTCTTCTTGGCCACCGGATCATCTCCTCGAGACTGCAAAATGTTGCCTGCCACAGCATCAATGTCGTCTGCCATGTTATCGTCAGAAGAAGAAGATGATGCCTCAGATGACGAAGTCCCCAAAGATGATCCCATATCAACATCTTCATCTGTGACTCCCTCATCACCCTCAGCCTTAAGCTTGATAGCAGCCGGTGTTCCCTTGGCAGTGAGATTAGGCAGTGTGAATTCTCTGCTCAGAACCAGACCATAATTCATCTCCACCAACCCCATGCATGTCTCGATCAGCAGAGACTTGACCTCAATAGATGACATGGAGGCCTCCAGAACAGACAGAGACACCACACAGTCCCACACGTAGCACAGTTGCTTTTTGTTGTCCGTGTCCTTTCTCTCCTTGCCTAATACCACAGGCATGTGCCAGTCGATGCCCTGCTCAAGGTTGCGTAGTGTCTCTGGTCCAAACGGTGTGTCGGGGCTGGGAACATTGGAGTCGTAACAGACGTTGAGAAAGACCTTTGTTCCTTGTTGCTTGCCCTTGGCAGACGTCGCCAATCGTGTCTTAATCGCATACACTGGCGTCGGGTGTATCGTGACCATTGCTTGAGATGTTGATGTTGAAGGCGAACCTTGATTGTTAATTTATTTGCCGTAGCCTGCAGGGTTGGCTTGGTTGATGGGGTATCATCAGGAGAAGTATTGAGGGTCTATTTGGTGGATGACTTGATACGAGAGTATTGTGTAACTACGTTCACTGTTATTGACTGGCCATCTTGGTCCCCAATACGCTTTTCAGTGTTGCTTACTAAGTGATACTAAATGCTCCAGTAAAGGAGAGGTATTACTTGGTGTATTTGTTAAGCAGTTTCGACTAAATAAAGCCCATGGAGCTATGACAAGACCACAAACCAAGGCAAAACCAGAACCAGACCACAAGTGAGCACAGAGGCGCCGTTAGCTTGTGCTATTTCTCCCTCGTTGGAAACCTGGGGAGAAGGTCCAACAGAATTAACATCACTAATAGGACTAGACTCGACTGAGCCGTTCTGAGATATGTCAGAGCCATATGATTCGGATGGTGCACTATGAGACTCTGCTGAATTATCAGAGCCATCAGAGTAATCCGAGGGACTTCCATAGCGGTTATCACCAGAGCCATTATTGTCAGAACCATTGGACACTTGGTCAGAATGGGGAGAGGAACACTCACAGGATTCATCAGAGGTAACGATGGGGTGGCCATTAGAAGGGGACGAGCCATTGGAGTTAGAACTGGAGTGGGAGTTTGAGCTGCCTGACTTAGAAGAAGTCTCAGCTAGCCTTCTCTCTTCCTGCTGCAACCAAGACTCAAGCTGATCAATAAGTGTCTTCAGCTTGTCTAGGGCAATTTGCAACTCCGAAGATCGAGGAACGTCGGTCTCAATCTCATCAGCAATCGCTCTCAGGCTTTTCACTATTGAGCTGACGTCGTCAACAATGTCAGCAGAGTCCCTGGGTGAAACCTGGGCAAGAATCAAGTCCCTAGCCACAACAGTAGCAGCTGATGACGTTGGGGTGTTGTATTTAGTGAGAGTAAAATAAAGAGGCACTGAAGCGCTAGTAGGTGTAATTGTTTCGGTCAGACTCTCGGACTGCAATGTAGAGGTAGAGGTGTTGTTGGCTGGGGAGGCGGTCGTAGAAGAAAGGGAAAGCTGAGACGAAGTCTGGACTGTGGACACTCTGTCGGTCAGTGCAGAGATATTCCCCAAGACGTCGGTTATAGCCAGCATAATTGTGGCGAAGTTCTGGAGTAAAGACAGTAAGTCCGAGAGAACCTCAGTGACAGCACCAAGCAAATTGTTGAGATCTACAAGGTCAGGGCCTATAGAAGAGGACGTAGGAGCGAGTGCAGCGGGGTTTGGGGTAAGCTCAGGGCTGCTAGGAGTGTTTGTTGCAATGGAACTGGGGCTAGTTGTCGACTCGGTCGAATTGGAGAATGGAGATTCCGCCGTTGCAGTGGGAGTCGGAGTGAAACCAGTTGAATCAAGGACTGAGGGGACAGGGGTTTCAGGATTAAAACGAGTGCCAATATCTGTTGTTGTGGCAAAAGTAGCCAGTTCACTATCAGTGTCTGTAGAAGAAGGGACACGGTCGGTCTCAGGATCAGATGGAGAAAACGACGAGGCGGAAGTTGAAGCATCAGTTGTTGGAGAGGACGGGATAGGACTCTCACAAGATATGACAGGTGGCCAATTGACAATCATCTGAACTCCCTCGTCCTGCTCTTTCTGTCTAGCAGCCTCCTGAGCTGCCCACAGCCGATACACCGCATTGATGGCAGACCCGTATTTGGCAGCATCATGGGGAACCACCTCGTGGAAAATGAGTCGCCAGTCCAGTGCGTCGTAGGCACTTTGAATGTTCTCCACAGAAATAGCATCCCACCAGTTCTGGGGTCCACAAGTTTTTCCATAATTGTAGTCGGCAAACGTCTGGTGCATGTCCAAGTCGGCAGCAAGCTGGGGACTAGTCAGGCCTTGAGCAAAGTTGACGGTGAACTCCCTATCGTAGCTCTCATAACCAGGTACGCCCTCTTTCTTGGCCGTTTCGTTTGCGTATAATTCCAGTTGGTCCAATAGCTCAGCAGCATTTGGAGGGGGCTTGAGAGTAGGAAAGTTGCCTCGCAGACCAGGGTCACCCGTCACCGTTGCGGCAACGAATTCAAAGAGGAAGAAAAGAGTAGCTGTAAAGGTCAGCAATCGCATGATGATAAGAGCAACCAATTTGGCGCATATGGTCTGGCCGTGGAGATACACGGCATTATATAGAGATACCCCCTTGAAGTTGGCTGGCTACTTTACACGGGGTGAACACTGTTTCTATCGCCCAAATATTCTAGCCCACGATCTTGAAGGAATAGGGGCCAAATACAAGAGATATATACTCGAAAGCGGCTGGTACTGTACGGAGTAGTCTAGTGTGTGTATACAGGCTGGGGCATTCAGAGTGTGTGGGATTCCATGTTCACAGAAAGAAGCACTATGGGTTGTGTCTAGGCAAGGGTATCTCCCAGTGCTCACAATTGCAAAGCAAGGATGGAATCTCTTAGGTAAACTGAGCATCGAGTCTGATTTGAAAAAACACAATGGGGTATCTCGTTTCTTGCTGCCCTTCCCTCAAGAGGTCTTGAGAAGATCATAGTTCAACCTCCCTAACGAAGCCCATGTTTTTGTACTAGATCGGATTAATAAGGAGAGAAAGGATAGATGAACGTGGGATTTCCGTCCTGTAGCGGTTTTTCTCGCTCATTATAAGGCACTTAACTAAGGGGGTACTTAACGAAGAACATAAGTTGAATATGTTCTCTGAATGCCATGGGTATCCACCAAACGACCTGTTTGCATGAATTGTCGTACGGTCAAGTTGAAGAAGGAAAGATAACTCTGGTCGTAGAAAGCTAGCGATTTTTGAATAAGCCTGGTGCTTGTAGCATAGACCACTGATCTTCTCAAAAACAGCCCAGTGTAGTCGTTTGGGAACTCCGGAAGATACAATGGGACCTATCCTGTCAGGTTTCAGGATGATGTTCCTGATTATCAACCATAGTTGTTAGGGACCAAGTACATTAGATAGCTTTGGTCCATTTCGGAAAACGGTCTCGAAAGTGATCTGAAAACACCAATCAAATCAGAACCAAATCACCCTTCGCTTCTTACTGCTCACTGCTCGCTTAATCACCCTCAGTGTTCTCATCGTCCACCTCATTCTCGGAGCTGACACAGTTTGCCACCAAATAAACTCGGTGCTAGAATCGCGTGACCAGTCGCGTGAGAAAGATGCGGCACGTCCAATTACGAAACCTATCTCTGGAGACCCATACAGTGCCCAATATTGTGTACAGCCCCATTTATTGCTTGGTACGATACATGCTTGCAGCTCTGCTCCAGGCGTTTCTCGCAGTGCGACCGACGTCCCAATCAGTGTATTCTGCACCATTTCATATCAAATACCTGTTTCTTCATATTACAGACCTCTCCTATAAGTCCTGCTTCAATCCACAGCAGTTTTCAGACTCACTCTGCTTTACAAATCACCTGTGCTGTGAAGCTCGATTCTGTTAATCAAACTTGGAGTGTCCCACCCAGCCCGCCACTTTAGGTTGGACAGGCAACGGTCTCGACTTGCAACCATTGAAGCGTGAGACTATGATTGTCTTGACAGAGAGATAATAGGACGTGGCCTTCGAGTCACATATACCATGTGCTAGTCCATGAAAAGCTCTACATTTCGCTTCTTCTCTAACATCTATAACTTACCATCAACACCTTCGAAACTCCTCACACCCACCAACTTCACCCTCTTCATGCAGGCAGCTGCACTTCTAGGGTTAGGGCATTCACAAACCAAAACATTGGGGTCTAACCGTTCCTGTCTTTCTCACCTCACCACACAACACACACAAGATGAGTGAGTACAATTGGAGATGGATGGAGTAACCACAGTGGTGGCAGGCGGCCAGTTGAACCGACTGCGCAATTTGGGGGGTCTGATGTCACGTGATGTTTGATGTTAAATGCACAACTTGAGGCTGGTCCACTAGGCCTTGGTTGCTCTATTGATTGCTGTGTCAGGATTTGTTGCTGTTAAAGCTAGGATTGGCAAAGCATTGATTAGCCCACGCCCTCAGAAGTTTTTCTGTGTGAAATGGTACATTTTGTGACCCTACTTGTCACTCTGTGGAACTCTGAGACATTCCCAGGATGACCGAGCCATTGGTTTTTGGAATTGATGGCAAGTTCCGGGGCTAGCTATGAGGAGGGGCATAGGCTGTATGCTCCCCTCGCTATTTGTGGTACTGCTCTTTCAGCTGTGATCATTTCAGCGCCTTTTTGATCATGAAATGTCTCTGATCGTTCGAAACACAAACCTGCTGAACAGCTCTAGGTCTTGCTTGACTACTACAGGCAATGCCATTCACGAGCCTTAGTCAATCTAGTGCTCGACATCCTCTTTGCACCAGTCGCTTCTGTACAGCCAGCCTGTGTTCAACTTTTCATGACCACAATCTAACTCAGTGAAATTTTCCCGACCTTTCTCTACCTTCTCGGCGCTCTTCAAGGAGGCCGCTACCAAGGCTACCAAGGCCGCCAAGCCCAAGGCCGTCAAGGACACCAAGCCTGCCAAGGTGACTCCCTACAAGCAGACCAAGGAGGACCGAACAAAGTACGGTAAGCTCAACAAGGGCGAGACCGCCCGTCTGTTCGAGACCGAGGGCGACTCTGTCACCCTTGACCGAGTGAGACTTCTGCGACGATATATCCAATACAACGCCAACCGAGACCGTCTGCCCCCTTACAACGCCTGGGTGAAGGCCACGTTCAAGGAGAGCCCTCCCGGCACAACTATGCCCGACGTTGCCAAGCAGTACTCCCAAAAGTCCGACGCTGAGAAGGCCGAGATTTCTCGAGAGTACAGCTATGATGCCGACGAGACTAATGTGTACGACAAGTACGACTACAAGTCCATCAAGTACCCCAAGCTGTCCGGTCTTAACGTGTACCTTGGAGAGCGTCTCAAGGACCAGACTCAGGTCGAGAGCAAGCTGAAGGATGTTCTGGCCGACTGGGCCGGTCTTTCCGATACTAAGAAGAAGCACTACAACGACACTGCTAAGAAGACCAACGCAGACAACGTTGTCCGTCTGCAAAACATTTTCCGTGAGGTCAAGAAGCTGCACGAGCAGGAGAAGCTGGAGAAGCTTTAAATGGAGGATCGTAAATAGGATGGGCGCTTCAAGTAGTGTCATGTGAGATGGGAGGAATGCCTCATTTAGCTCGACTGCTCCCATGATGGTACCCTGACTGATCGTTGAGTTGACATGGATGCTCGGTCAACTAGCCACCGCCTTTCGCTGGTTAGCGTTGGTCGATGCCGCGCAACTTAGGTGAGGGGCCTTCTGTACTAATAAATTTGTTATTTTATGATAGCGTTTGAAGAGATACTTAGCTGTGGTCGCCTTCTGGCATCTGGAGTTGATATGACTGAGCTTGCAGAGACTTTAGAGTAACCTCAGCATCTGTTATAGCTGTTCAAGTGCTGGTGTTTCCATTAACAAGTAGTTAAGCTGGCTAATTGATGATTCCTATGTTTGTTGTGACTGTCGTAAAATCTAACACCGCCTCTTTCGAGGATCCCACACCAGATCTGTAATCAGTTCTCCTCTGGTTCCTAAACCTGCTTATCTCTCCCATAATTTATCACGCGCCACAATTACAATTAGACTTGAGTGCATCTCAGACGTGTAGGTGCTGGAACTTTCAACCCTCAACACACCATCACCATGACGACAGCGCTAATCATTGTGGATCTTCAAAATGACTTCTTACCTGGCGGCACTCTTGCTGTGACCGACGGAAACGATATTATCCCCATCGTTCAGAACCTCACCGACTCCGGCAAGTACAAGTTTGTGGTGGCCACCAAAGACAGTCATCCCCCAGACCACACATCTTTTGCCTCTAATCATGGCGTCGCACCGTTCTCGTCTTTGGCTTTCAAAAACCCCAATTCGGACGAGCAGGTGATTCATACAGTCTGGCCAGTGCATTGTGTGGAGGGCACTTCTGGGGCAGATTACCCTCCCTCATTCGACTCGTCAAACGTACAGGCACTGGTTCGAAAGGGATACTTGCAGGATAGAGAGTACTACTCTGGGTTTGAGGACGTTTGGGGCATTCACAAAACAGAGCTTCATGATCTGTTGCAGCAACAGGGTATCACTGAGGTGGATGTAGTGGGACTTGCATTTGATTATTGTGTGTTCAACACAGCTCGAGACGCTGCCAAACGTGGTTACAAGACACGAGTCATTCGAGAAGCCACCAAACCGGTGGATCCCTCTTCTGAACAGAAGGTTGTTTCTAGTCTTGAGGAGGCTGGTGTTTCTGTCGTTTGAGGGAAGGCAATTAGAACGGTGATACCACAGGCCGACACGTCAGATATGCCATGTATTCCACGTAAGGACCGACTGATCAAGTACGCAATGTATTGTATTTATTTCGTCTCTACGCTCGCTTTTATGACTGGTCTTTTGAGGCCCCTCTTTCTACCGCCTTGCCACCACCCTACACTATCCTCAGTAACATCCACATCGCCTCACTCAGCTTGCAACACACAATGGACGCTCTCTACGATGCTTTCAACTCCGGCAAACTGGAGCCGTTTGTGCAACAAGTGTACAGAGACGGTACGATCGATCTCTACGCCAACAAAGAGGCCATTTCCCTGTTTGCCAAACGAGACAATGAGCCCTATCTCTCTGGCTTCCTAGGTGGCATGTGTCTTCGTTTCAGCGTCAACATTCTCGTCAGCGAAGGAGCATGGGAGGACCGATTGGAGGCTGCCAAACAAATGGTCCTGATTCTCACTCGACACTACAAGACACCTATGATTGACTCCAGTGTTCTGCTGGGTATGCACTCGGTATTCGATACCATGGTTTCTCTTGGAGAAGAGTGTTGCGTCTCGTCGGGCTCAATCGACTTTGTGCGCTTTGGACGAGTGCTCCACAGTATCACACTGGTCTACATTTTCATTTCTGAGCTCAACCAGGCCCTTATCTCTCTCCCTGACTTTCTGGTCCAACGTTGGGGAGCCCTCAATCTCCGAGCCAACGCTCTGGGTATTGCAGTTCAGCCCAAAACAATGACCAAGGTCCTGGATGAGTCCCGCGCTCTTGTTTTGAGCATGCCTATCACCAATGGAGACTCTGCTACAGCCCATTACCTTCTGACGCGGTTTGGAAAGATCTCCCAGATGCTGGCTGGACTCCAGGATTCTCCCAAAATCAGTCTGGGTGAGTCCCTGAGCTTCTGCGCTTCGGAGCCGGACCTTCAGTTCCTCTCACTGATGTTGGTTCGTCAGGACTTTGACGAAGAGCTCATTGAGCTGCTGGAGAGCCCCGATGAGGAGATCTCGGGCATGACAGCCCTCCTCATGGTTCGTGTTGGGCACACCATCAAGTTCATCGACCCCGAAGAAGATCTTCCCAGCCACCCTTGTGTCCCTCGGTACTCCACTGGAACCCTCACCCAACAGATGGAGTTTGTGTTTCAGATTTTGGACAGACCCGATCTCCTGACGGCTAAACTCAACTCGTCCAACCCCCACCACACATGGATGGGTGCTCTTTCTGCTATCGTGACTGAGTGGATTGCAGCAGATAAACCAGAAGAGGTATATGGGGCCAACAAGAAGTTCTATGCTCTTGATCCTCCTGTTTCGCTCATTTTTGCGCTTTGTAGACTTCTTTATCTCGTTTGTGAGATGAATGGAGCTGGAAATAAGGATTTGGTAATCGGTAAGATTCTCTCTTATGTGTCCCCTCCTTCGCCTCTTTTACCTTCGAAGATTGAGCCCGTGAAATTGGAGGACAAGTACCTTCCTTTCCAGCTGGGCGAGTTTGAAGGCACTAGCATGGCCACTCGAGAGAGAAACCACGTGATTCTCTCGCTGATTGGAATCATCCGGCTCCAGATTGAGTACACGTACTCTTTCATTCGAGAAGAAATCGGCAAAGATCTGATCAGAGTGCTCTTTTCGGGTCTTCTGGCAGCCTACTCCAATTCAGTCATCCATGAAGAGACGTCTCCAATCGAGCTGATCATGTCTACTTTCAATGGGTGCATCCAAGTGTTCCCCTCTGGAGGCCACATCTTGGTTGAGCTACTGGCTGAGCTATCAAACCAGTCCCTGCGGTTTGTGGGAGTGTTTGCCACCGTGTTCAGCAGATTCTACGACAAAAAGTACTTTTACGGCTGCGAGTTCTACTTCCAAGACTACCTCAGACGTTGGGGAGATACACCATCCTTTGATATTACTCAGCTGCGTTCCAAGTTCACTTCTTCCCTAGAGGAGGAGAGGGCAATTGCTACTGCCAGTGCTTGATATACGATACTACTAATAATAAATATATGCCGTTTTTGAGAGCTCCTTCTCCTGTCTGTGTTATGTAATCATCGTCGTCTACTTTGAGAGCCTATTTGAGTAGCGTGGGTTTGGGTTAAGATATGCAGACTGAGCCTATTTGAAATTTTTTGGCAGTAATCTGCAGTGCGAAACAAAAGTTCCAAGGCATATCACATACGCACACATCACCACCATGGTTCTTCGATCTACGCCCGGAGCCGTCAGTGTGTACCAGATCTCTGGTACCAACTCTTCCAGATCGCTGCCAGAATGGCTTGCCAAGAAGCGAAAGAAGTCTCTCAAGAATGATGCCGAGTACTCCAACCGAATCGAGCTGATTCAGGATTTCGAGTTTGACGAGGCTTCCAACAAAATTGAGCTGACTCGAGATGGAGGATATTGCATGGCTACCGGTACTTACAAGCCCCAGATCCACGTCTACGACTTTGAGGATCTTTCTCTCAAGTTTGAGCGACACACGGACTCTGAGAACGTCGACTTTAAGATCATCTCCGACGACTGGACAAAAAGTGTGCATCTGCAAAACGACCGATCTATTGAATTTCAGGGACAGGGTGGAATTCTGACGAAATCGCGAATCCCCAAGTTTGGACGAGCGCTGGCTTACAACGACGAGAACTGCGACCTGTACGTCGGAGCTGCAGGAAACGAGGTATACAGACTGAACCTGGACCAGGGTCGGTTCATGGCTCCCTTTGAGCTGAGCAGTGCCGGAGTCAACTGTCTTGATGTCAACCAGGCCCATGGTCTGCTTGGTTTCGGTACTGATGCTGGTATTGTCGAGTTTTGGGATCCTCGAAGTAGGAGCAGAGTGGGTATGCTGGATGTGGGCGCTCCCGGACTGGGTGGCGGTGCCACTGCTCTCAAGTTCAGAAATGACGGTCTGAACGTCGGTATTGGTAACGCCGATGGTATTGTCCGTCTGTTCGATCTGCGAGCACCAGAACCCTATGCCACCAAGGATCAGGGATACGGATTTGGCATCAAGAAGGTGTTGTGGGTCAATGACGACCATGTTCTGTCTGCTGACAAGCGAGTCGCCAAGATCTGGGACCGACGAACCGGAGACGCTTACACCTCCATCGAGCCCACCGTGGACATCAACGACGTGGCACACATTCCCGGCTCCGGAATGTTCATGTTCGCCAACGAGGGTATTCCTATGCATACATACTACGTTCCCAACCTGGGACCTGCGCCCAAGTGGTGTTCGTTCCTGGAAAACGTCACCGAAGAGCTGGAGGAGAAGCCCAGCACTTCCGTCTACGACAACTACAAGTTTGTCACCAAGCGAGAGCTTGCAGCACTCAACATTTCACACCTCATTGGCTCCGCCGTTGTCAAGTCGTATATGCATGGTTACTTCATTGACCAGCGACTCTACGAGCAGGCCAAGCTCATCTCCAACCCCTTTGCTTACAAGGAGCACCGAGAGCGAGAGATCCGAAAGACTCTGGAGAAGGAGCGAGAATCCCGTATCCGAACGTCTGGAACTGGAGCCATTGCATCTCGTGTCAAGGTTAACAGAGCTCTTGCTGAGCGTCTGTTGGCTGAGTCTGAGGCCGAGGTCACTAACAAGAAGAAGGTGTCTGCCAAGGAGACTTCCAAGGCTGCTCTTTCCGACGATCGATTCGCCGGTATCTTTGATAACCCCGATTTCGAGGTTGACGAGAATGCCACTGAGTTCAAGCTGCTCAACCCCTCGCACAAGAAGGTCAAGGGCCAGCAATACGGTGAGGCTCCTCTCCGAACTACTGCCCGACCTCTCACAGCTGCCGAGGAGGAGGCCATGGAGGAGGACAATGGCTACTCGTCCGATGAGCACGTTGAGGCTACTGATGATGAGCCCGATTCCGAGGACGAGCGAAAGGCCGCCAAGAAGAAGGCTCTGGCCGAGAAGCGAGCTGAGAAGAAGGCTGCTGAGCGTGCTGCCTTCAACGCCAAGCGGGCTGATGACATTAAGATGACTACGGGCTCGGAAGCTGCTCGAGAGGAGATTCCCGACGATGACTTTGCCGACCGAGTGGCTGATCTCGAGGCCGAGGAGGACCGACATGTCATGAAGAACGTCAAGATGTCCAAGGGTGCTGGAGGAGCCGTGGAGATGACTTTTGTGCCCCAAGGAAGCGGCAACAAGGGACGTGGTTCTCGACCCAGACGAGATGGAGAGGAAGAGGAGGTACGAGACACTGGAAAGAGCAGACAGCAACTGGAGGGTCGACGACGAGCTGGTAAGAACGCTTTCCGAGGTATGTAAGAAATGCATAATTAGTATAGAATTGCGGGAGAGAGCGTGGATCTTGACTACTGTAGGTACACATTGAAATACAGTCTACAAGTAGACTCCGTATTGTAAGATTGGGGAGACAGAGTGAACTCCGCACTTGAACAACTGTAGTAAGACACATGATTTGTGATCGGACCCCCACCCCATTACACGCACATCCAATCAAGAACCGAATACCGTTATCAGCATGTCACAATATCCAGATGGCCCGCCGCCAGATGGCCCGCCGCACTGACACCGTATATTGATTTTCCATGCAGTGAAGGAGATCTGGTAACGCTCCACTTTCCCAAACCAATGTGCTGCGGCTCTTCGTTCACCGGTTGCAGATCAGATGTATGGCCACTAACCGCTAAACAATTCGGTAGTTTGCTCATGCTGCCTTGCGAAAAAAATCGTGAACACTAAACGAAGACACCCTTCTTCCAATAAGGTGTTTGGCGTATAGAGATACGGGGAATGAAGGTAGAAGGGAGAGGGAGATCTACAAGTACGTTGCCACCAGCGAGTCGACTGATTCCGCCGCTTGTTGCTTGTGGTGTGGTTTCATCATCTCTTGTAGCCCCTATTCAACTCCCCCCAATGCGGCGTTTTACATGTGGACCCGTTGAACTCAAGCCAAACTCAACACGACTTGGTATGTGAGAGAGAAAACCGCCTGAGATGAGAGGAGAGTCGGTCTCGGGCTCCCAATGCACGTGACGCCGCAACACAACGGTTGCGTTTAGGTTGATGTCTTAGGTTTGGCACCGAGTGGGGAAGGTCCTAAGGGGGCCCACATAGCTGGATGGCTTACTCATGTGGTGTCATGCCTAACGACAGGTGCTGTTTTTCCCGCTGCAACACGTCATCGGCTTGTCTCTGGCTTCCCACAAAAACCGTGAATCTACGAGTTAAGAGTTTCATTTAACGGAGGAGGGCTGCTGAATGCACAGGAGGATAACGCAATGCTGCGCACACATTTTCGGCACGCAACCTACAGTTAGCACAGCAATGGCTCTCTCAATGCGAGTGCTGCGTGTCCATGGCGATCCACATTGTGTGTCTGTCTGTGAGTGTCTCTGCGTCTATTGAGTGTCCTGTAGAGCCAATGTAGGGCGGCCAGTCTACGTCGTGTCTCGTTCCAATTCCGCTTGCAATGTCATTTAATATCCCGATCCAGAGGAGATGGAGACAACGAAAAAAAAGCTGTCAGCTAGCCGGCCTTGCGGCGCTTCTTTTAGCCCAGGCCTTATCCTTGGACCCCAAGGTAAAATAGAGTTGGGCAAGCGGCTGGAATTACTCCGCGCCGCACGGACCTTTAGGGCCTTCGGCAGCATTTTGAAGAAAGCAAAAGAGCAGAGCACACGAGTGTTATCTCGACCTGTTTTTCCAAAGCCTGCAAAACAACCTATAACCATACATGTCTGCCCCGGACGAACGTTCCCGGATCCCCCCAATTTCCTCCCAGGCCGATTCCGCCCTTCTCAATCCGCCTCATCCAGCCCTCCAAGGACAACAACAACAACAACAACAACAACATCCACAACAGCACTCTCCATCGACCGCCAACGGCAATCAACAACATCAACAAGAACTACCAGCCATGACCGACACACGAGGCCCGCTGATGACTCAGGAGGCCCGCGATCGCGAGACCCACAACAGTCTCAATCCCCACCCTCAGTCGCTCTTCAGCAAGCCACAGGGTCCCCAGATCGCCCCAGTGCTCCCCGAGGCCGCCTCAAGCTTGCGCCCCGACACAAACAACAGTAACGCGCCGCCTCGAATGCCCCACACAAACAGCCACGCGACATCGCTCTTGACAGCGGCAGCAGCAGCTCGTGGACCCGATGGATCGATCGCTCACATCAGAAGTGCCACGCCCCCAACAGCAGCAATGGAGTCTGCACCATACTACCCCAACTACCCCCCTCCACCTCCACATCAGCAGCCTGCTCCGGCGCCAGGAATCTTCCCCCAGCATCCCCAGCACCCTCAACATCCTCCTCCTCCACCTCACCCACAAGGGCCGCCCCCTCCTCAGCAATCGCAGCCCCCACCACCACCACCTTATGCTTATGCTCCTGGACGTCTGCCCCCTCCGGGAATGCGTCCTCCAGCCATGGGTTACTCGTACTCCTACTACCCTTACTCCACCACCGATTTGCAACGGATGCCCCCGGTCGATCAGGGAGACGCTTCTCACCCGAAGCTGCCACGTATCAATGTCGACCCTCGCACAGACATGCCAGAGCAGCCACGGCCCTACCCCGACTACTCTCAACAGCAACAGCAGCATCCACAGCAGCCCAACGCACCTCTACAGCAGCAGCCACCCCCACAGCAACAGCAGCCAGCACCTCTCCAACCCAATGACGATAGCAACAACACCAATCGGGTGGCTGGAGAGGCTCCTACAGCCTCCGAATACGACGACAGGCCGACTCCCAAGAAACGTGGTCGAAAGCGAATCGAGGTGTCCGAGGTTCTGGCTAACAACGATCTGAGCCACTGCTCGCCTCTCGGAGAAAAGGAATTGGAGGCTGACCATCGAAAACACAAGCGACCCTCTCGTCCTCAGGCCGCAGAAACAACCACCGGAGAACGACAGTACCCATGCACTTTCCCAGGATGTGAATGGTCGTTTGTGCGAATCTCTGACCAGCGACGACACTTGAGATCTCACCAGGAGCCGCTATTTGTGTGTCCATTCTACGCAGAAGACAACTCGTGCCACAGGAACGGAGGCTCGTTTACCCGGTCAGACGTGCTCAAAAGACACCTGCGATTGGTGCACTTTGTGCAATTCAAACAGAGTGACTCGGGCTGGTGTAGATACTGCGAGAAAATCTTCCCATCGCACAAGTTCTTCCTGGATCACTGTGACACTTGTGCAATCAACAACAAGCGAAAAACACGAAAAGGAGCTCCTGATCATGACTCTGACTACACCCATCTCAAGCCGGACCAGCAGCAAAGCCAGCAGCAGCAACAGCAACAACAGCCGCAGTTGCAACTCACACAGCCTCATCAGCCCTCTCACATGCCTCCTCCCCAGGACGTGTCTCACAATGAAATCGAGGCTGACCAGGAGCCCGAGGCTGATCTCGAGCTACTGAGTACAGCATCCAGTATGTTGGCTAAGGAGCCTGGAGAGCTTCCTGTTCTTGGCTCACATATGAAGGGCCAGGACGACTCTGATCGACACCAGAAACGAAAGGGTCGAAGCTCCAAGAGTTCCTTGTCAGGTACCATTCAGGCAGGACATCATCTGTAAATTATTGTATTATTTATCTGTTTTGCATCACCTCGTCTACCCAATCACAACACAACATTATACTTCTATTCATTACTCTCTATATATGACTAGAGATCACCAAGGTCATCATGTACACTTCAAAGCAAACCATTTCTATCCATCCACACCTTTCCGGAGAGGAACACTCCTGTGGGATCGTACTTTTCACGCAGCGACTTCCACTGCTTGAGATCTTCTCCATACCACTCGTTAATGATGGGTTTGAGACCAAGCATCTTTCCGTCCTCACTCTCGTTATCCTTGAGCTCGGCGGTCTCGGGACCCAAAAAGTTTTTGGCCCAGTGAGGCTTGCCTCCAGCATCAGACACAATACCCTCGAATTCACGGTACCACTTGCCCACTGGGGAGTTGACACCAAAGGGTCTGTACATGGTGGCGTTGATGTAGAGGGTAAGGTTGGAGTTGGTCACATTACCATGAGGAGAAGCGTAAGCCCGGTCTCGAGGATTGATGTCCAGAAGAGGTCGCAGAGTGTTACCAGTGATGGCACCTCGTCGCGAAGCAGAAAACTCCTGGGTGTTGGGCTCGATGTTTCGGTCGCCACTGTCGGGCACAGACATGTTGGAGCATCGCACCTCCACGGGGGAATGCACATAATAAATATTGTCCTTAGCAGCAGCTTCGATCTTGTCTCGCAGAGCTCGCAGAACATTGGGGCCGTTATCCAGAGGCATGCCCCACTCGTTAACAAACTGGGAGAAGAGGCAGTCCATGTTGAGACCCTCGACGGAGCCTTGAACAGCCTCCGAGCCGGTTCCGGATCCCAGGGTATCCTCCATGCCGTACTGTCGGGAGAAGATGAATCGCTCGACCGAAGGGGTAAGAGAGGGCCACAGTCGGACAGCGACCCATAGGAGAGACTCGTAGAAGAGTCGGCCAAGCCAGGTGCCGTACCAGGAAGGTCGAGGGGCCGACAGGGGCAACTCGGACTTGGAGGCTCGCCACAGAATGCATCGCTCGGCGTAAGGGAACCACCACACTCGGATGTACTCAGAGGCGGTCCACAGGTTATCCCACTCTCGAATCAGGGTCTCAAAAGTGATGACATGCTGGGTAGAGTGGATGGTGTAAGCCGGAACGGTTCGGAGAGTGGCGTAAACGATAATTCCGAGCTTGCCGAGAGACAGCAGAGCGGCTCGGAAAAGTGTAGGGTTTTCGTCGGGAGAGCACGTGAGCAGCTCTCCGGAGGCGATCATGATGGTCAGCGAGACGATTTGCTGGGAAACCAGACCGTGGTAGGCGGAAGAGCCGTGGGTTCCTGTGCTGATGATTCCGGCCACAGATTGGTCGGAAATGGAACCCAGGTTCTGCATGGCGAGTCCCTTTCGCTTGAGCACCTCGTTAAGCTGGTGAATGCGAATGCCAGCCTCGACGGTCACGTCGGTGTAGAGGCCTGAGGCGTGGGGCTTGAAGGACACGGCCTTGCTGAGCTTGTCGAGGTTGACCAGCCATTGAGAGGTCATGGTCAGGTCCGAGGGCGAGTGAGCTGAGCCTACCACCATGATGGTTTTGCCCAGGTCTCGGGCTCGGGTCACAATGGCCTGGAGCTCTTCTATGCTTGCGGGCTGGAAGTACAGCGACGGACGAGACCAAAAGGTCCCTGCCCAAGTCTTATGCGAATGAAACCGCTTAGCAGTCGTGCTGTTTCGCAGTGACATAATGGGTGTGATTGTGTGAGTGCGAGGGTGTCAGAGTAGGTGTCGTCAGTTGTAGTATGAGTACTGTACGTCAGAGAGGGAGGGAGTTGCGTCGTCGGTGGCTCAAGTGTTGTACCTCGTCGTTTTCGTACCCCGTTGATACCGGCTCTCGCTGTCTGACAAAAAGACCTGGTTCTGATCCTGACAGTGTTTTGTACTGTAGGAACGCTTTTGGCTTTTCGTGAACAGCTGAAATTTACCACCCGAATAAGGTTCCGGTGTCCGTGTTCGCCATGCAAAAAGAGACTGTCCGTGTGCACGTTGTCACAAGCCGCAGCGTACGGGGTTCAGAGATGAGCTGGGCTGCAGAGAGCTTTACTAGGCTGTACATTTGTCGCTATTTAATTGATGTTTTTGTTTGCCGCATCTCAGCCCGTACACAAACACCTTTTTGACCAGTTCCCCCTTATCTCCGCACACGTCAAAACGGCTCAAAACCAAACGGGTCCAAACACGCCACCCAATGGCCTGTTTCCTCTCCCCCCAAGCCAGAAGCTAAGCTTACCAACCGGGAGTCCGTTTAGGCAACCAGTCCAGACTAGTGCGGATTGGGACTGATTCATAAATAAACCGCTCAGACGTGAATCTAGACCTGTGGTCAGTGGTGGTGGGAAAATACGGGCCTGCAGAGTATGATCCCATTGTAAAATCAGCGCCGCACCACTGTGCACATGACCTGTAACACGACATGTTAGAGAGAGAGAGAGATCCAAACGCTACAGTAATTAGACAGATCAACCTCACCAGCACGCACAACGCGAATTATGGAAGATCCATGGACTGCGCGATTCAAGAAGGGAAAACGTGTACGACGCAAAGATATTGAGGCGTTCGAACGGCGACAAGCACGATGGGCAGAGGAGCGCGCAGAGCGAGAGCTCGATTACCAACTCTCACGACCTCCACCACCATTGCAGGAACACGATCCCACGCCAATCAGACCCCACAAAATTGTCCAGATAACGCGTTGGCAAGACCTGCCTCCTTGTGAGTCCGCAGATTTCCTCGAACGCGGCAATTCTCATTGCGAGACTAAACAGTTTTCAAACGACACGGGAGCTCCATCTTTACGACAGCAGAGCGCGACGTGTTTGGCTCGACAGGCGCGTTCACTCAATTCAGCTTTATTGAAAGATGTTCCCAACGCGACCGTGTGGAAATCTGCCTGGGACGCCATTCTATATGGCCAAAACGACTCGCTGAACGTGTTTCTGGTGTTTGCTACGGAGTTGCAGAAACACTCTGATTTCCCATGCCATTATACCAGTCTCTTGCACCCTACAAGGACTCTCACAAATCGAAGTTCGGCATTAAGAGCATTGTTGTTGCGTGGAAAGAGCCGCCATCGAATCGAGTCTGTGGCACAAGCTCTGACTGTGGGAGACATTACTTACCTTGAATTGGGTGTTAAGGACATTCGCAATGAGCTCGTGTTAAACTACACACGTGATGATCTGTTTGAACACGCACAGAACGCTCTGACCCGTCTAAAAAGCCTGACGGTGTTGGATCTCCGGTTCGTGGATATCAGTGATTCTACATTGTCGCTGTGGAAAAACGCTCTTCTTCGAGGCGATTGGCCTGAGCTGAGAATCGTACTCCTGGGCCACGCTAATGTCGATAAGGTGGCGCCTCTATTGGACATTCCACAGCTATGGTACATTGGCTATCGGGGTGACCGTCGACCTCATCGCAACTGGTTCACGTGCAAGCATAATATCAAGAAGGAGGAGGTGCCCGATCGACTATACAAGTCCATCAGGTGTGCCCAGAATCACTCGTCCTCCTGGCTACTTTCAAGCTTAAAGGAACTGAACAATGACAGCCAACGTGGCAAGCTCATCCTCGAGGTTAACTTCTCTGAGACGTCATGGGATCTGGAAGAGCTTCGAAGACGTCCAGCTGACTATGTTCATTGTCTCCGGATGAGGAATAGCGAACAGAAAGTCCAGCAAGCCCCTCCCACCATCATAAAGACTGAGACCAAGCCCGTTTATCGTCAGGTGGCTCGTAAACGGCGAGTTGATGCTGCAGTTGGCAGCTTTTTCGGGCAGGTTGGGCCCAAGCGTCCGTGTACGTGAGCAAAAATAGACAGCCCACCCCACGGTACGACCCTAGAAGACGATCACCACGTGGTGACTATTCGAATTTGACAGCAATCCACAATTGTTGATTGCGAGACAGAAACGTTACTTAGAACCCCTTATTTATTTGCATTTTCCTCGATTTTGTTGGCTTTGTATCCATGTATTTTGTGCACCTTTTCTCTCTCGATCTCTTGCTCCCATTAATTATGCAACGGATCTCACGCAAGGACGGACCAGCCTTTTCTCAGTGTTGTGGTTAAGGTTCGGGCGGGACCTCTCTCTCTCTCTCTCTTTTCCCTCCCACCCACATCGCTCGACTTTGTGATTGAGACATTAGTTTTGGTTTGACTTTGCGATAGCCCTTACCAAGGGACGGACTGATTTAATGATGGAGCATATCGAGGTTTTAGTTAAGCAGCTAGCTGAATCTTTCTCAAGGCCAGAATCGCACGGCAGGAACATTCTGTAAGTCTCATTGACTTCCACTAAGCAAATAAGAATAGCGTGTGGTAGCCTTGCGATGAGAAGAGGTCGCGTGACCTAACGGGGGGGCCACCTGTGCTCCCAATGCCGTTCCATGTCGGCCGAATCAAAGGGGCACTTTCTGTGCATTGCCTTACGTGTGACCAGGTCGACGCACAAAGTCGCCCTAAGCTACCAACTACGGACCTTGGCTGCAGGGCTTGGCGGAATTAGAGTTTGCCATGTCATCATGCACTATTGAGGTGGTGTATGAGAGAGGAAGAGAAAATGGCGCAATTACAGGACAACTACAGGGATAATCCAACTACAGGTCAACAAATTAGCAAATCACTTGTGCAATAGATCTATGGAATTAAATTTTTTGGGAATAAATATGAAATGTGCGATTAGACAGACTTCTCGTTCTCGTTGAAGTCGGAGATATCCTCAGCCTGGTCCTCCACAGGGGGTCGCCACTGGACCTCTCCGTGAAGCTCCTCAGCGAGATCCTCAAGGGTTCGTCGCTTGGTCTCGGGAATCAGGAAAGAGGTACCGATACCGAGCAGCATGAAGAGGGCAAAGATCTCCATGACGTGGTTGAGCCAACATCCCTTGGGCTTTCCGTCTCGGTCACAGTTGTGGTTAACAAGGGTACCAATGACGACCTGGGCAATGATAGCTCCGACCTTACCGGAGGCAGCAGAGATACCGTGGGCAGAAGATCGGTATCGAGTGGGGTAGCACTCACCGGGGACAATGAAGGTGGTGACGTTGGGGCCAAAGTTCTCAAACAGCTGACAGAGAATGTAACAAGCGAGCAGACCTCCCTCACCAATCTTGTCGTAACCGAAACCAATGATACAGAAGAGAGCAGTCAGAATGGTGAAACCTCCAATCTGGATGGGCTTTCGGCCAATGAAATCGACAGTGACAACGGAGAGCCAGTAACCGGGGATGGCACCAGCACAGATAAGAATCAGGTTACCAACGGAGTTCTTCATCAGGGTAGAGTAAAGGTTATCTCCCTTATCGAAACCAATGGTGTGCAGAATGGTGGAGTTGTTAAGACCAAGACCGTAGAAGGCAACATCGAGAAGGAACCAAGAACCGGCAGTACCGAGCAGGATCTTTCCGTGCTTCCACTGGGAGAAATGTCGGAAGAAGTCGCCGGCAGAGGCAACGGGAGGGTTGTAAGCATTCTGCTGGGCCTGGAGGTCCTCGGCCTGAGCCTTGAGAGCCTCAATCTCCTCGGGAGAGGCGTTTCCGTGCTCACCAGAGGTGTACTTGTCAATGTCAGCCTGAGCCTTCTCAATGTCTCGAGAAACGTCAAAGGTGTATCGGGGGGTCTCGGGGATAGTTAGTCGGAAGTACAGAGCGCACATGGCGGGGACACAACCCCATCCGACAAGAATTCGCCAAGACTTATCAAGAGCAGTCTGACAGTCAAGACCACAATCGTTAGCACCGTGGTAAGGCTCAAGAGAGTTCTTGAAGCCGGCAACACAACAGATGGAAACAATGGAACCCATGAGCTGACCCCATCCCTGGTTGGCAAAGACAGCGCCCATCATGGCACCTCGCCACTTGGTGGTGGCAAACTCGGAAGTGATAATGGAAGAGAGAGGGTAGTCACCTCCGATACCGATACCCATGATGATTCGCCAGAAGGTAAGGACGGCAACGAAGGAGATGGCCTGGGAGTGGCCGGTCATACACTGAGCAACGGTAGCACCGATCATGAGAATCAGCTCGACACCGTAAATCTTCTTTCGGCCAACAACATCAGCAAGAATACCGAAACCAAGCTGACCGATGACGGTACCGACGGAAGTAGAGACCTTGAGAAGAGTGTTGGTAGAGTCGGGAATGTGACCGTCGTGGCCGGTTCCCTGACCCCAGTAGACGTAGGACATCATGGTGATACCCAGGTTGATGGCAAAGATATCGTAAGAGTCAGTCATGAAACCGATTCCGGCAACCATGATGGCTCGGATATGGTACCATCCGAAAGAAGCGGAGTCAATCTTCTCCAGAGCAAGTCGTCGTCGCTCATTGGGGTCCTCAATGTGAGCAAAGTCGTTCACGAAGTTGTGGAACGCGGAGTTACCACCGGCAGTCTTGTTCTGAGCTTCCATTGAATGCCTGAGAAGTGGTGGGTTGGTCGTGGTAGCGATGAGGAATTGAGCAGGGTGGGAAGCGCAGGTGGTTTATATATGCAAAAGCAGAGCAGATGTACCTCTGGTTCTTTTTTTCCCTTTTTTCTCAATCTGCCACTGTTCCGATGAGTACCAAGAACTCTGTCTCAACTTTTACCGTTTTGGGTTAGCTCTAATAATGTCTTGGTCCGATTACAGTTCTGGAACACCTAAAATTACACAAAGTGGAGGAAGGAATCGAAAAGCTGTAGTCGACCATAGCTCCCACCGTAGCACGTTACTACACTACAGAGGCAATCACTCAATCTGCCTAAGAAACGCACCGTCCATGAACGAAATCCATTCTAAGAGACTATGAGACCCCCTCTGGAACCTATCTCCCGTTTAATATCGCATTTTTCTTGGCCCATATATTCGCGCTTCTTGGCATGACGTCGTGGATCGCCTTCCCGCTAGCGTGCCTGTCTTATCTACTTTGTTTGCGGCCTTGGCCTTTCTAACCCTGGCCTGGGAGAGCCACTTTACTATAGCTCCTCTCCTCCACCCATTAAGTTTGATCGTACCCAGTAGGCGAGGCCGTGAACGACTCAATGACTGGCTGTGGGGAGATTCAAACTCTGGCAGGGCGGGATGATGAGTCGCCGACCGAGGGAGAGTAGAGAGACGAGATACTGGAGTAAGCCAAGTGCCAATACGACCCGTCGAGAGTCCCTACAGCGCCAAGTCCGATTCGAGAAGAGCTCGGCAACGTTGAGTCCTTGTCTGAGGGTCTTTTAGAAGGGTCGAGAGGTCCCGCCAAGCCTTCAAATCGATGGCTTCCGTTTCATTTCACTCTGGTCGAGTCACAGCCAAGGTCTCCAGCCACGTGTGTCGCACATTTAACTTCTTCCTGTCAACGATGACAAACGTCTTTGTGCTGCCTATCTATTGGCGTCAATGAATGACGTCGGCGTAGACCGGCCGCCGAACATTTACACCTCTCCTACTATCTCTCGCTCTCTCTCTCTTTCTCACCGTTCCCGCTAGTCTTGAGCCTCTTGAGCCTTATAGCTGGTCGTGTGCGGTAAACACCAGACGATAGTTTCAGGGTGTAGATGTATTACGTTAAAGACCGCTCTAGTTGCACTCTGATCAGCTTTTGCCTCGATCTTGCTCCATACTGAGGCTTATGGTGCCCAGGGTTAAAGTGGCCCCAACTAAGTATCGAAAAAGTCGGTAGTGTTCAACTTTCAATTACTTATCCTCGTTAGACTGGCCGCGGCACCCCCCACCCCATGGTGGTGAAACGGTTTACTAAGTCGTGCTGGTAATATGCGCTCTAGCTGCCAGTTTTCCTTGTCACCTACACCGATAGCCAACCCTATTTGAGCCAATGAGAGACAGCACAGGACCCACGGGTTTCTAACTTTGGCCAGTGACTCTATTTGACATTATCATATGCATAACCTTTCCTTGTCCGTTACATGTCCTTTGTCCAAATCTTTCGGTTAAAATTTTCTACACGTACTTGACGTCTAATCCCTCTCTTCAGCCAATCACAGCCCTGCCCTCCCCCACGTTCACGATTGATAGGGGACGCGATGAGGGACGGGCAAATCTAAACCCTGTGGGATTCCAACCCAGGTGGTAGACTCAAGGTCTCGTAACTATAGATGGCTTTCGAACTGAGAAAAATTTTAGCAGTTGTCAGCCTCATGACAGGAAAATCAATCCATCTTTGACTATGGTTGGTGCGTTTTATCTCCCCTGACACTATTGCCAAGGCGGTCCGAGGTCGTGTGAGCTCTTGCCACATTTAGTTGAGTCCGCCTTAAATACGCACCACGTGGAAAAGAGAGATTTAGAAGGAGGTGCTAGAGAAATTTTTTACGAGGTGCACTCCGCCTCTTGGCATTCCCATTGAGGGCCACGTTTTCCACCCATTGAGGGCCCAAACCCTCGGCAAGGATTGACAGATATTGCAAATCTTATGAGCTACAAACACGCGGCTTCAAATGTTTCTCTATGTTCCCCAAACGGAAATCTAATCTGCAACCCCTAGTCCCACTAAAAGAAGAGAGAGAGCGAGCGGCCAAATCCAAATGTGCGACCGGCCGTCCAGCCTCAAAGTTATCGTATCTTAAGCTTTGAGAAACACAAAAACGCACACAAGGGAAACCGCCAAACCGAGAGCCTCGCTCGTACCAGTTTTCTCAACCACACTCAGACAATCCTGTAGATCCAGAACAGCTCCGACACGGCACCGAAAAACGTGCCAATTGCCCAACAATTCGGAGATGGCTGCAAAAAAACGATCCCTTGCGTGATTCCCTACGACGATTAATCGAACACACTCTCTCACCCCATACGCTCTCTGATTAGGTTGAGTGCGAGTGGACATGGTGGCTATGATGTCGTATGTAAGCTTGCATCCGCCAAATCCGTCCTAGCGCAATAGCACTTTGAATTCGATAGCTGAAAACTTTTCCCAAGCGTACAATTGTACATTGGCCGTCGCTGGGCGGGCAGAATTAACAGGCACCATGCTTGGAATATGTGCTGTAAGACTTGGATCGGTCAAAAAGAACTATCAAGTCACACATGGCCGTGCCCGTATCACACCTGCACTGACAACACACAATCTCCCCACGTGCGTCAGAGCCGTCGAAGCTTGTGTATCATATGTGTGACTGACACACAGCTTTGTGGGGATACGTGACTCGTGTTTTTGCATGTGTCACCCTATCAATTGTCGCTACTGCTGTCAGACGTCACATTCCAGTCAGAACATGCCTGCGAAAACGAACCAGCTATAGGCTCCCCGCATTAGCACCAACAGGACGCACCCATAGACAGGACACTAATGTACGCTGTAACGACTTGAAGGGCCCGAAATGGAAAGAGCTCGTTCGACCACCTCCTCAAACTAGGTTTTCAAATCTGAGTAACAAGATCGACATGCTCGCGTGAGCACTTCTGGGTGGAGGTGCTAGAAGAAGAGACCTATGCCGACCGTACATATTGTAACATGCTAGACGAGTATCACGCGACACATAAATCTGCTAACCAGTAGACTGAGGCGGGTCACAGGACTGTTATAGTGTGCTCTGGGCAGGTCGTAATTGTCTCAATAGAAACAAGTGTGTGTGTATCCATCCCCCTCCTCCTCCTCCTCAAACAATGGGGTCAAACTATGCCCACCCTTTATGTCAAGGTTACCTTGTAAGTTGGAGGTGCCAAGACCAAGACGAATAGGGTATTGTTCGGATGCTTAACCGACATATCGTACATGCCGTACAGCACAATCGACAATGAACCGAGAATCTATTTCGAACATTGGAAATGCTCTCTCTGCCCCTACAGAACCCCTTGCCCCCCTGTGATTAGCTCACTAGCACAGAGGTAAAAGAAAATTCTGTTAGCTCGTAACTCAATCCTGCCCAATCTCACCTCCTAACCAAAAGATCCCAACTCCATCGAGAGTTCCCGTCATACACATCGAATAAGGAAGGTCTGGGGGATCGGTTCTCGAATACGAAGAGCGGACAAGGACTGCCAAGTATTAATCCCGCCCTGAGATTAGACTTCTCGGACAAGGACCGGGACCTGAGACCTTGGAGCGTCTCCGTACCTCGTCCAGCCTTGGCTTCGGAAACTTTTGACGCATTAGACATATCGCCAAGAGACGCTGACCAGCTCTTGTTCTATTATTCGGATTTATATTAGCTGCTTGTAGCCCACAGAGCGTTGTACGGACGTTGAACTATTCCGGGCCGAAATCACTCACTACTGCTGGTGTTGTAGTGCTAGAGCAGCCTTGGACTCGATGATCGAAATGTTGGGGAGCTAGGAGGCGCAGTAGCCAAACGAAACAGACAAGAAATGCATGCTTAAGAGCTGACGACGCATGCTAGAGTAACTGGGCAGATTAAGGGCCCATTAGAAAGCTCCGCATTGCACTGTAGTCATCAGTAGTCACGATTTTAGGTCGTTGTTAAGGTCGCACTTTGAGCTATTTTGCCGTCATTAGAAATTCTGACATTATTCTCGAGTCGCCAAATACACCCTTTTCCGGGATAAAATTCGCTCCAGGACTTGCCTTGCCCTACCGTCTTTGTGTCTCGGTTTCAAATAACAATGGACAACGCCGTTGTTCAATGATTCACTAGCGGAAGATTGTTTGTATGCTACAAGCACCACCGTATAAAGCAATAGCAAACACAAACATGGCTTACAAGGAGCGGTACAAATATACGAGTACATAGGGAACTGAGCATGGGTCAGAATTACGAGCCCAACTGAAGTGTCAAAAAGATTCGATATACAAACCCCCACGCTCCTGGTAGGTTTCCACGCCTCTGACGTAGCTAGTTCTCACCATGTCTCAGAAACCACCAACGGCGGCCCAACGTGCCCAGTTTGCTCTTGAAGATGGAGGCTGAGGCGTGGGGGCAAAGTCAGCTGGGTAAGCTTGCTACGGTTCAAGGCTTTGCTCGTCATGTGTTCAGGACGTTTGTGTGTGGACTGGTCCGTTTGCTCAGCAACATCAACTGTGACCCTCTCACGACTCAACAGTTTCAGGATCCGGCTCCGTCCTACTGTAATTATTTCCGGAACTAGTTCCGTCCCGTTGGCTATCCAAACCCACCTCTAATGACGTCACAATAGTCCCGTTATCTCATTCGTCTATCTGAGGGAAGGTAACACATTCAAAACCCCTCGATCTAATGCATGGCCGTTTTATGCTACAATCGCCAAGTCCTTCTACGACGCTGCAACTACGCTACAGTAGCTTGGCCATGAGTCCCTTTATCGGCCGATGCTAGCGTTAGGCACCCGGGGCAAATCGGTCACAGGCAGGGCACAGAAGATATCGGGTGTTTGCCGGTGCACAAGACCATGTGGAGCACATGTGCACACTGTCTTCCAAATGACATGGTCTGCAACCACAGACACCCAATAGCAGTAGCCACTCTATCGTCTAACACGGAATTATCACCACTCCCGATCACACTCACTGTAACGCCCACTATGACTCTATGACACCCGTAGCTGTTCCTGTAGCTACAAGCTCACAAGCTATCATGTCACGTAACATGGAGGTTGAAATCGTATGCCTCCTGTGAGGGGCATCATAGCCACAGAGTTGTCGGAAAAACGGCATTATGGGTGAACCGGTTACGTCGTAATCGGTAGTCGACGGTCAAGCTACAGAACTCGGTCTGGTCTCGGTGACGTTGTGTCGATAACGATGGTGATGGTACACAGCCCAGGTGCGTTTCACAAGCACAAACTCTCTCAGTGTGCATGATACATGGAACAGCTCTGAAATGAACAGCAAAGCCACAAGGAGCGGGTGGGGGGAACAGAGTAAAAGTACGATCGGTGTATCTATTGGGTTATCTATATATGATACTCCTTTGGCCAGTCCTTCTCTATAATCTTCACTTGATCGTTTATCGGACGGTGACACATTTTTTTTTTTATAATGAAGCAATACATTAAACTATATAGAATATGAGAAAACTACCAGAATGTGTTCAATGCAGCATGACTAAAACCCCATTGTTTGTTATGACAGCCAAGTAACCTTATTTCCTAGTTAGTATTGTCACAACAAAACATTGTGAACTGGGCAAAGTGCAAAACTGGGGACTGGAGCGCACTGTAGAGATGGATAAAAGCTCGCATAGAGTTGTTAGAGATCCATCCACATTATGGAAATGTCAAGTCACCTTTCTAACAACGTTCAGTGCGTGAAAAGTGACACTGTCGTCGTTCTTGAGGGGGTTGCCAGGCACGACAGGAAACCACCTTAATCGCGATAGAGCATAGTTGCACAAACAACAGCTCTGGCAGCTCATTAGTCTATATAAGGAACTCTTCTCTCCCCTTCAGCATTTCTTCTTCTTCTTCACTGACAACAGTCACAACAGCTCCGACAACAGCAGTCCTACAACAACACCGACGCATGAGCATGAGTCACAACACACACCCAGCCTCTTCTCTGGTTCTGCTCCCATGTGTCGACGTCTTCATCTGCTGTCGCTCTTGTGTCTGTGTCAGTCTTGTCTGCCTTTTCTGTGTGAGTATCGTTTGATGGAGGGTCGCCTTGTGTCCATCGGTCAGTTGGGATGAGTGTTCAGAAACTCGTTAGAGGTCGTGTCGCCGCGTGCGGTTGAACAATCCTTTGTCGTCTTCGCACATTATCCCACCTGTCTAGGACATAGGGTCAGTTGGAGGTCCATTGGGGGACCGTCCCTGTTACTAACACATGATCACTGTCATCCACCACGTCCCTGGTGCCGAATGAGATATCTGCCTGTCCATGCCGAGACCTGCATTGACGGAGCCCATATGTGGGTACCTCTCTGTCAGGAGACATTCAGAGGTGGTGCCCCGGCCAGCGTTTGTGATGCCGTATCAGGCAGCTGCCTTGTGAGTATCCCTTTGCTGCAATTGCGTTTGTGGCTACTCCTTCGTCAAACAAGTTCTTGTCATCCTTACTAACCCCATCCTCACGTTATTACCCTGAGCGGCACAACCAACCCACCCCCCC